>JARDYH010000005.1:65836313-68236313 GCA_029215795.1 Anniella stebbinsi | reverse complement strand
CAGGTTTAAGGTTTTGTACTAGTGTATAAAGCCCTAAACAACATGGGACCAGGATACTTGAGAGAGCACCTTCTCCCTTCCCAACCTGCCCGGCCACTGTGGTCTTCAGAGGGCATGCTCTTGGTGATTCCACATGGACCTATGGCCCAACTGGAGAAGAGCCTTCAGGGTGGTGGCTCACTTCCTATGAAACACCCTGTTTTAGTTTATGCTTTTTATCTTCGTATCATTTTATCGCTCAATAGACTAATTGGCCTGTAATTAGCAGGGTTCCCTATTTTCCCTTTTTTATATATCGGGACAATAATAGTGAGGCCCCAGTCCTCTGGTATACACGCTGACCGATCTATATAGGTAAATAGAGCTGCTAGAACCGGGGTCCTCCACTCCATGTTGGCCTTAAGCACCTCAGGTAATATATTATCACTTCCGGGTGCTTTGCCCGACTCCTTTTTTACAAGGAATACCTGGGAGATCTGATGTGCTCTATATAGATTATCTTCTGGCTGACCAGAATTCTCAGATAACTTTTAATGGCTAGATTTTGTGCTGCTGCAATTGCCTGTCGATGTGGGATGATAACATCTGAATGTGATAATGTTTTAATTTTTTAAAATGTGGGGGACATGCATAATGTATACTCAATTAATTGACTGTTTATATACTGCTATACTTATAGTCCCATTGTACTTTGTTGGCTCTGGGAATACTATATGCGCCTGTCGTGTTGTTTTGTTTCTGCTGGTCTTGTAACTATAATAAATATTGACTCTTTGGACTCAAATAAATAACATAATGTGTACAAAGTTTTCATTTTGAGAAATGTACACAAAAATATGGACAAATTTTCATGCAAAGGTTTGAAGAATTCCACAAAACAATGTGGAAACAGGACAACAAACTTAACTTGACAGATTTGTCCAGTCCTATCTCAGATTAATTACCTGAGGGCCTGTGTTGATGAGGGGAAAGCCCCAGGATGGATCTGCAGTGGCGGCAGGTCATTTATATGATGCGGCAGGTCATTTATATGATGTTTAAATAAACTGGGGATGGGAGGAGGCGTGGGCACCCTTTGCACAGGAGCGGCGCCTCCTCTAAAGAAAAGGAAAACAAAAAATAGGGATGGGAGGAGTCGTGAACGTCACATGCACAGGAACCCCTCACATGCAACCCCTAGTGCTTGCTCTTTCGCGTGGGGACAACACGAAGGAACACAAATGCAGAGGTTTGGGGGCTCGCAGTGCTAAAGTGCTGTCATCAAGATGCAATCATAGACAGAGCTTTTGGATTGGGTTCCAGGCCACAGTTTGAAGGCATACAAGGCAGCCAATTTGCTGAAGCCAATCAGGTCTAGGTCTGTTCAATGCCTGGATGCAAGACCATTTGAAAACCCTATGTACATTGCCTGGAGAGTCTGCAGGAATTACGCATTACAGATAGAGAAAAAGGACCTCAAGATGGGATAGCCAGTTTCAACAGTGTGCTCATGTTCACCATGTGATGAGAGAGATGCAGTCCAATGAGTCCAGACATTTTGCTGCCCAAATGGTACATACACTCCCTGTTACAGCAGGGGTGGGCAACATGCAGCCTGTGAGCCAAATGTGCCTTCCCCACTGTCTCCAGATTGCTGTTCCTGTGCCACCAAAATTTCCTAGCATGCTTTGGCAGTAAAAGGGGGTGATTGGATTTTTAATAAGGTGTGCAAGGAACACACGTCTCACTGAATTTCAGTGGCAAAACCAGTAGTGTATCGGAGAACAGGGAAGCAGCTACCAGTGAGATCCAGGGGAGTCATGCATGGGCCTTCAACCTCCAGACGTTGGCCACCTGTTCCTTAAAGACTCTTGCTGCATCATTCAGAACCATTTCCTGCTTTCCCCTATCCTGCTTCATTATGCCACTCAGATGCTAGTTCCGCTGAGGCCTCATCTACAAGAATTCGCCTTTATGCCTGGTTAGGCGATTATGCGCATATTTGCAGAAGCGCATTTACGCCTAATACCTCTGTACGAGAGCCGGCGAAGCGCATTACTGGACGACCGAAACGCGATTTAAACTGTTGACACGCGGAGAATCGCTTGTTCACATAGTCAAAATGCGCTTTAACGGCCAGAGCAAAATAAAACTCGCTATTTAACGCGTATTCGATAATGCGCATAATCGGAGAGAAAACGCGCCTCTACGCCCGATTTGCGCTCCGTTCTTGTAGAGGTAAATTTTTAAATGTGCCTTGAAAGAGCTTTAAATGCCTCTTGTAGAGGCAGCCTGAGTTGAGCTGGACTTACTCCCAGGTAAATCTGCATAGGATTGCAACCTTCTTATTGTATGCTGATGTGTGTGAAGTGGCTTGAATAATGGAGGCATTTCTCTGCTTCCTGTCCATTTTGAACCTGCCTTGAGTGCGTCTGGTGATATTGCTATTGTGACCCAGTACCAACCATTGGTATCTAGGATAAATTACAAGCTCAAAAAGACAAGACCTCGCTCCCAGCCTTTCATATGTAATCCAAATGAAAATCTCTCCAAGTTCCCTTAAAACAATCTCATGAATGATGATCAATACCTTTCAGCAGAACGTTACAGCTTCCAAGAATTTGTGTGTGCAGGGTAGTGGTGGAGCTAAACCTGTTTTGTTTAGGGGGGGTTGTTGTTGTTGCGATTAATATTTTGTGAAAGCAACAGCCACAGAGAGCAAAGAAAAACAGCTGGCCGAGGGTAAAGGGACAGACGAGATTTGTCTATTCATTTTTATGTTTCTCATTCATTCCTTTTGATAGATCAGCGCTGGCCAAATATTTGTTGGCGTTTATGTCCACACAGTCTTTACAAGTCAAAGCTCTGAGGCACAGCTGTCCCAAGACTCTGGCTTCCTAATCCTGACACCGGCTGCCTCCGGCTAGCTGCTCTTTGCCCAAACCCTTTGAGGTTTGCAGTCCTCTTAATCCCTTGTGGCACAAAACAATCTGTCATTTCAGCTTTGTTCCCTGCCTGTCTCCTGACTCTGACTGCAATAGTCTTTGGCAATGGCGACAGTGAGATAGATCCGGACACACAACATTCAGGAAGGGCTTGGGGAGCAAAGTGATTGATTAGGGCAGTATTTTCCTCTCTTCGCCCAGCCCTCTGCTGCTGCCACTAGAGTTATGCTAGGCTGACCATATGAAAAGGAGGACAGGGCTCATGTAACTTTAACAGTTGCAGAGAAAAGGGTATTTCAGCTGGCGTCATTTGTATGCAATTAGTACCTGGTGAAATCCCAACTTCATCACAACAATTAAAGTTGCATGTACTATATAAAGTGACCAGATAGACGCAGGGCCCTTGCAGCTTTTACTGTTGTAATGAAGAGGGAATTTCACCAGGTACGGATTTTATACAAATGATGCTGGCTGAAATTCCCTTCTTTCTACAACTGTTAAAGTTACATGAATCCTGTCCTCCTTTTCATCTGGTCAGCCTAGTTATGCTGATGGGGCAGGCTTGTGTTCATGCTGCTCATCTGAGCTCTAGAGGCAGAGGCTGGGGTGGGGGAGGGAAGGAGAGAGAGAGAGAGAGAGAGAGAGAGAGAGAGAGAGAAGTTCTTCATTACACAGCATAATTAAACTATGGAATTCACTACCACAAGATGTAGTGATGGCTACTAGTTTGGATGGCTTTAAAAGGGAGTTTTATAAATTCCTGGAGGAAAAGACTATTAATTGCTACTAGTCCTGATGGCTAAGTATAACATCCAGTATCAGAGGCAGAAAGCCTGTAGACACTAGTTATTGGGAGGGGGTTGTTGCACTGTGTCCTGCTTGTGGGTCCCTGGTCGACAGCTGGTTGGAATATAAAGTCCTTATACCAGTTAAAGTTAAACGTTGACATGTCATATTATGACTTCCAGGACGATGGAAGTAATCAGAGTTACTTAATGCAGCTTCGTCAAACAAACCAAAATATTTATGTTCAAATAAAAGTGTCATGGAATACATAGGGGGGCTGTCTAGACGTAGTCCTCGAAGCGCCTCAGAGCGCTGCACCCTGACCAGTGTGGACCAAGCCCTGGAGGCTCTGCTTGCGCCCTTGCCGCCCCCACAAAACCACTGGGTGCAACCCTCTCCCTATCACTGGCTTTTGTTTACAACCCTCCCTCCCCAGGATGAAAGGGCAGCAGTGGCGGCAGTGCTCCCAACTCGCACACAGGCTGGAGGGAGGGAGAAGGAGAGGCCCAGTGGCAGCGGCAGCAAGGGCACTTGCAGAGCCTCAGAGGCTTGGAGCTTATCTACACGCACAGGATAAAACACTTTGAAAACGTTTTGAAAACTATATGGAGCGCGTCCTGGGCCCCAACAGTCCTCAAAACTGTCAGCCTATCTACACTACTGCTTTAAAACGGTTTAAAACGGTTTATAACAGTTTATAACAGTTTTGAGAACTGTTGGGGCCCAAGACGCGCTCCATATACACTTTTCAAAACGTTTTCAAAGTGTTTTATCCTGCATGTGTAGATAGGCTCTCTGTCTCACCCACACGCATCCATGAAAATATGTTGCATTAACTGAAATCCCATAAAGAGGGCGGCTCGGGGTGCACGGAGGGCACTTCGAGGACTACGTCTTGGTACCCCATGGTATTGATTTTTAAAAAAAAAAATAGTGGCTATTGGAAATGAGAGACATGCAGCAGGTTAATGGCCCCTTACTCCATCAGCCTACCCCCTCCCCAACTGCCATTGTCATGACTGCTGCTGCTCCTCTTCCTGGGCCCTCAGCAAGTACCTAACCATGCTGATCCTTGAAATCAGCTCTGAGGAAGAGCACAATGCCCGTGTATGTTGACTAGGAAGCTGGGAGTGAAGAACAGGCTGGGTGTGGAAGGAGATGTCTGGAAAGAAAACAGATTTTTAGTGCAGGCCCTTTTCACCACTTCTACCCCACCCCACTCAGCCCAGCACATACATTCCTAGAGCCCTGATCTGTTTGTTGTAATTCCAAGGTCTTCCACTGAGATGTGAGGCAATAAAGAGGTCTGCTGTGTAATCCACATAAGCTTTTATTCAGTACATAGATACCACTTGACCCTGTGGCGGACTCTGGTATTTGTCAATTCCAGTACTCCCTCTTCCTCCAACAGAGTTCCTAGGGGATGGGAGAAGGGGAAAGACAATCTCTGAGCCTGGGCCTCCTGTTCAATAAGCTCCTGGGGAGATTCTTCCTTGACTCGTGGAGAATCTTGGAGAATCTCCTCCCCAGCTTTCTGTCTTGGCTGGTCTTCTTCTTCAAGCTCCAAGTCCAATTCAGAATACACACCAGGGAGACCAGGCCTCATCCTGACACTTGTTATTGTTCCACATGGCTGACCTCTCAGACATGTGTGGAGGGAATGGGATCATAATCATGCCCATGCATTGATAACTTGGCAAGCTTTCTCTGACCCCATGTTAGAACTTTGTATGAGTTCATACACTTTACAGGATGCTGGCCCTATGCAACTAAGTTCTGTATTGTATAATTGAAAGCATCTTATCTGGAACCCAAATCCATAATTTTATCAATAAATTATTTTGCCCATGCCTGATAAAATCTGATTCTTTGCTTCTGTTTGAATTGTTTTAGCTTCTTCTTAATTATCAAGAGATTCACTCACAGATTTACTGCTTTGGAAGACTCTAATGCTATAGAGCAACTGGTTAAATTTAGCAATCTTCTGCCTCAATTTTGTCTTTTGGACTTCAAAATTCATTTCCCATATCTCAGCAGAGTGGAATGATTTCATTCTATCCTCTGACAAAACTCCATGGAGCAGAACTGGGCATTTTCATCCACCCCTAATCTTGATCCCATATACACTCAGTCTACCTGAGTCGATTGCAACTACAGTCTTTATACTAAAGCACTCAATGGCTTAAAGACAGCATTGTTTTAATGAGTTGTGACTGAGGTCTTGAGCCTCTACTGCACTCATCATATTGAAGACCATCACCTGCATAATCAAATATTTGGAGCTGGTTAAACATTAAGGTGGTATATGTAACCTCAGAACCTTTTCATTGATTCATATTCCTATCTCCGTTCAGAGGACTTACCTATCCAGTAGTGATGTCTTGCCTCCGTCTAACATGGGTTCCTCTGATGGCCATTGGGAGCCCTGGATGTCCAGTCCTATACTCAAGCAAGCCCACACCATTCTACATTGTCATACATCATTTGTTCTTTAAATAGGTTTAAATATATAAGTAAATACTAAGGGACTTTATTGGGTTGCTGGAGATACGATGTAGTTTTTGCTGTAATTATTTATTAGGGGAGTACAGAGTGGGTCTGCTCCTCCCTGAAATTCAAGGTGGAGCTCTGTAGAGGCAATTCTCCTCTCTGATTTTCAGAGGGGGTCCCTCTCCCCGCACTGTCAGTTTATCCATCAGAAAACTACTCCGTTTTCAGGTAACTGCGCTATTATCGTCAATGGGAATCAACAAAAATGCTTACATCTCCGTCATTTTTTAATATAAAGAGATGATACTTGGCACCCTGGTAGCTCTTTAGTTGGGCTTACTCCCAAGAGGTATAGGATTGCAAACTAATCTCATCTGAAAGGTGTTCAAGACAGCCAAACTTAACCTGCTCCTCTGTCGCTTTGATGAGATGATGTATTGTGGAGGGATTGTGGGGAGTGAACAGTATATTTTGTATAAATACATTTTAAGAAAAAAAACATTGCTTCTTTGAAGAGCAGGATATTCACCAAAAGTTGGAAGTGCCTGGCACATGCTCTGGTTCTAGATCTGTAATGAATAGTGCCCTTTTTGTTATCAAGAGTGCTGCTATATGCGAGATGTGTGTGAGAGAAAAGTATTGGGCAGACCCTGTATTTGGTAAGGGTATGGAACAGCATTCCCCATCCTGCTGCCCTCCAAGTATTTGAGATGACAAGTCTCAGCATTCTTGACCATGGGACATACTGACTTGCAATGATAGGAGTTGTAGTCCAACACCTTTGGAGGGCACCAGGTTGGGGAAGGGCTGCTCTAAACAAAAAAAGAGAAGTAGGTGGCCCTAAGTTGTTCATCATCAGTTTTCCACAACCCCACAGTCACCTCTGCATATCATATTCTCCATCCTATCCTCATGGTTTATCTACTTTGGGAGAATGAGAATTTCACTTGCACTTTCTGCCTCCTTAGGGGCGATGTGGCATTAAGGCTTGTGAGCCTTAACTCCCAATTTCTCTGCTTTCTGGTGCCTGGTTGGAAACTGTGGAGCCTTAACGTTGTTTTTGTAAACCGTAGGTTTTTTGTTTAATGAATTTCATGGCTTTGTGTAACGGATGACTGGATATTATACAACAGACAACCAAGCCAGTGTCAGCCAGGACGTTACACCATCTTGACATCCAATATAAAATCAAAGCTAGTGTTATGTGTTGAACTCACTTTTAAAATTAATAAACCAATCAAAATGCTTGCATCTCCCTCATTTTTAAAGATAAAGAGATGAAACCTGGCATCATGGTAACTCTTAAGTAGGGATATAGCTATGCCAAGTTTGAAGCAGATCCGTTCATGCCTTGGTTTTTAGGAATTTTTTAAAGTTCAAACAGAAATCTCTTTGGGGTCTAGGACCTTGAGCAGTACAAGTTTAAAAAATGAAATTAAAGATAAAGAGATTAAACTTGGCACCATGGTAGCTCTGAAGTAGGGATTTAGCCATGCCAAGTTGGAAGCAGATCCGTTCATTCCTTGATTTTTAGGAATTTTTAAAACTTCAAACCCAATACTCCTATTTGGGGTCTTGGACCTTGAGCAGTACAATTAAAAAAAATAAAATAAAATAAAGATGAAGAGATGAACCTTGGCACCATGGTACCTCTTAAGTAAGGCTTTAGCCATGCCAAGTTGGAAGCAGATTGGTTCATGCCTTGAATTTTAGGAAATTCTTTGAAGTCAAACTTTTTTTAAAAAATCCTAAAAATCAAGGCACGAACTGATCTGTTTCCAACTATGCATGGCTTAATTCTAGGATGACCACTAGGGTGTGGCGTAGCGGCTAAAGTGTTGGGCTGGGAGCTGGGAGATCCGGGTTCTACTCCCCACTCGGCCATGGAAACCCACTGGGTGACTTTGGGCCAGTCGCAGACTCTCAGCCCAACCCACCTCACAGGGTTGCTGTTGTGAAGATAAAATGGAGAAGAGGATTATGTACGCCGTCTTGGATTTCTTGGAGGAAAAAAGGTGATATATAAATGCAATAATACATTTTAAAAAACGGTCAGGATTTCTCCAGATTTGTCCTGGTTTTTGTTCTATCCTTGGTGTCAGGGGGGATTTTATGCAATAGTCTATAATGACCTGGAATTACACACTTTCCCCTTTAAGGCCACCATTAGCATGGCAGGGGGGAATGACGTGCTTTCTGGAAGTGTGTCATTCTCTCCCACTGCTCCAATCAAGGCCTTAAAGGGGAAAGTGTGTCATTCCCAGACATTATAGAAAGGGGCCTGATTGGAGCAGTGGGGTGGGGGTGAGAATGACATGCTTTCCCCTCCTCCACTCCAATTGGGTCCTTTAAGGTGGCCCCAGAAAGCCATTTTCCTGCCACCCACTAGGTGTCCTCTTTTTTGGTTTCCCAAATATAGTCACCCTACTCAATTATTGCTCAGGCTACATTTCCATCCCTAGATATTTACTCAAAAGTAAGACCCATTGAATTTCCTTGGTTCTTGAAAAGCAACACACTTGCTTTTAGATTTGCCAGTCTCAGCATTCTATGTATGCTATGAATGTCTGCTTTGTCTGTCCCTATAGTTTCCTGCAAGGCCCAGCCAGGGGAGGCCAGTAAATTAAACCCAGGGGTGGAGAGTTGGATTCCCTCGAGTTTATCTGAGAGCAGGTGCTATAGAACATGGACCTTCCAGGATTATTGAGGCTGGATTTCTGGCAGATCCAGCCAGGCAACTTTATGGCCTGTTAGTCCCTCCATTTGGTAGCCCACAGAGCACCTGCCTCATAAGGCAAATGGCCACATGAGAACTGTTATTATGACCTGCTACTTTGTTTGTCTTTAGTAGTCTGTGGTCCAGATCTCTTCAAAAGTGGGAATAATGTTATATGATTGGGGTCAGTCTAAATTATATCCAGGGATTTCCCCCAACTCTGTTACTCTTGAAATTCCTAGGCCTGTTGAAAATAGATTTTATAATATAAGCATGACAATAGTGAATACCCCGTTTAACTTGTTAAACCAATGAAAACATGCCACACAAGGTCTTAAGATATATGAATGGTTTATAAAGAAAAGTAAATGCAAAAGAACATCAGATACAGAAGTGAAATCTGAAACATTACTAGTAGTAGTAGTAGTAGTAGTATCCTGCCTTTTGCCCAATGCTGGGCCTCAGGGCAGCCTTACAAAATTAAAACATATACAGTAGGGTGACCAGATAAAATCCAGGTCAGGGCTCATGGAACTTTAACAGTTGTAGAGAAAAGGGAATTTCAGCCAGAGTCATTTGTATGCAATTAGTTCCTGGTGAAATTCCCTCTTCATCACAACAGTTAAAGGTGCAGGCACTATACTAGAGTGACCATATACAAAAGAAGGCAGGGCCTCTGCAACTTTAACTGTTGTGATGAAGAGGGAATTTCACCAGGAACTAATTGCATACAAATCACTCTGGCTGAAATTCCCTTTTCTCTACAACTGTTAAAGTTACATGAGTCCTGACCTGGATTTTATCTGGTCACCCTAATATACAGCTAAAGCCTATAATTAGAAATATACAAAAGTTAAAAATATAATTAAATATATTTCAATATTAAAACATTTAAAACATTTAAAATACATCAAAATTTAAAAGTTAAAGGTATAGACAGAGGTCCAGATTCTTATTTGTCAAAGACCTGCTGGAACAAAAAAGGGTTTGCCTGCCTCCAAAAACACATCCAGGAGGGGAGCCAGAGTAGACTACAATGATTAGAAAAAAAATCCATGTGTACACTATGCAAAATACACGACAGTTCAGCTGTTTTTAAACCTTATTAGAAAAACAGTTTGACTAGGCTGAAACCAACGTTGTAGGCCTAGAAGCACTCTGAAAGGTTACAAAATTGTACTTAAAACTTACACCGTCCCAAACTGATCAAATGAAGTGTTTGAAGCTTTCAACTTTATAGCAGTATGGACCAAACTCTTAGAAAAAAGGGAAGGAGCACTGTGTGTGAATGGGTTGGGGGTGAGGATTGAAAGGAACATATAGCTACTTATTCCCAGGAGAGATCTGAAGTTCAGGTTGTCATGGATCCAGAGGAACCACACCCTGCTTCACCAAGGAGCAAAAAAGTAGATTGGCCTAATGAAGATAGCCCAAAATACTCTCAAAGCCAAAGGAAAGCATGTTCCAGAAGAGAAAAGAGAACTCTTCTTCTTCTCTCAAAAGGTCTGTGCTAGAGGCAGCAGCCATTCCCACCCCCCAACATCCTAAGGCAGGAGGGAGGGGGAGAGCGATGCTACTACACGTGTCTCGCGCTATGAGGGAAGAAGGCCTCTGCATTGACTTGAATGAAAGGTAAAAATATTCCTTAAAAATCAACCAAAGGGAATTTTTTAAAAATGAAAAGCTTTCCACCAAGGAGGAAGAAGACCCCACCACTGGATTAATTAATAAGGCTCTAGAAATTATGCAAATCCTGAGCACAAATCTTGCCAACTCAAATGCATTATACAACATCAGGGAGGGTTTGTTTTCCTTTTCTACCTTAAACTGCCATCCTTCCCTCAATCTTTTACCAATCTTCTTGAAATTTTCAGGTAATGTAAAACCAACATTTCTTTCTGGCACATGTAAATTTCAGGAAATTGGTAGAACATTTTCAATGTTATGAATGTTAGAATGACCCACACCCCCATTTCCCCTTTAACATGGTGGAATGTGTTTTTTACTGATCGCACTTAACAAAGGAGGCAGTACTGTGGCTCTTTTAATAATGACTTCCCAGCCTAACATTTGAATTTCCTGATTGACAATAGAAAAAGACCAACAGTAAATAATAATTGTATCGTGACTTCTGACAGCAGTTCAATTATTTTCAAGAGAGCAACATTGCAGGAGATGGTTGTTTTGTTTTATTTGCTTTGTCTTGCAAAGATTTGTTTTTGTTTAGTGTACTCTCTTGCTTTGATTGAGAAGTCTTTTCCATTGAATAGTATTCACTGTCCAGCTCTAATTATGTTCTGAAACCAAATGAATTATCATTTCCTATTTGTGTTGAGCCTGCATTTCAGAGATCATAAATTCACCTTATCTATCAAGCAAACTTTCTTGGCTAATAGAACAATGACAATAATAAAACAAAGTAATAGTTGATAATGCCCTTTGCGAGTTTGGGATACACTGGGATAATAGCTTGTCTGACATTCTTTAGAGCCAATCTTTACCTTTATCGCGGCTTACGGTCTCCTGAGACCCATCCGTTGTGTAAATCCCATTAAGAGTTGGTAGTAAAACAGCCTGTTGTCTTACTATTTTTGCCATTAGGAACACTGCAGTTATAAATAGGCTGTCCTACGTGATTCAGAAGGATTGCGAGCGTCTCTTTTTTTTTCTAGAGATAGCATTTTCTAGAGATAGTAATTCTTGACTTAGAGATAGCATTTTTTAAATTTCTCTATTTTTTTTTATATTGTCCATTTCTAGTTTGCATTTTTTTTACACTTTTTTTTCATCACTTCGGCAGGATCTACACTACTGCTTTAAAATGGTTTATAGCAGTAGTGACAACTGTTAGGGCCCAGGACACACTCCATATACAGTTTTCCAACTGTTTTCAAACTGCCATATCCTGCTCATTCTGTGCCAACTTGCAGCCTGCCCAAACTGATTTTGGCTTCTAAACAAAGGGGTAGGGGATGGAACTCCATGGAACATGCAGATTGAGCCACAGATAAAGTGGTCTCCCATGTATACAGAGTTATTTCACAGGCTTACTTCAAGAGGGAGCCTTACTCCAGAGGGAGGTTAAAATACTCCTATACAAGCAGAGACTAACTCTAAAGTGTAAAGATTCAAACCTGTTTCTATAATGCAACAGCTTGTGCCAAATGAACAATCCATAAGATTTATACTGCATCTCTATGAGCTTCAGGGCTATGTTGGAATTTGAATTTGTCGTCTTCTTCAAACCAAGAGGCTGTCTTGATGGCACCACATTGGTGCCATGAACCCTTCCCCCCCCCAAAAAAAAACCCTGTGTTTTGCTCCTGCGGGGTTGCACCGGGTAATCCCCATGCCAAGGAGTGAGCACAGGGTTTACAGTGGTCATAGGTACTGGAGCTGTTCTGTCCCCCCCTTCCATCCCTGGCTTCCCCCCCCCCCTTTGTACATTACCTCATAACATGTATAGAAAGGGAGCTGTAGAAAGAGAAAATTCCTAGCAGGACTCTTCTCCCCATGCCAAAGGCAGAGCAGGAGTGTTCCGCCAGCCATTTGGGCATTCCAGTAACTGGCCCGCCCCCTGCCCTCTGTCCGGGTGGATGGCAGCCAATCAGGAGTCGCCATCCACCCGGCCATGCCTCCACATTGAGGATGGAGCAAGGTTGGATGGCCAAAGGGCCGTGTTTGCCTTTCTCCATCCTGAAAAGTAGGGTTAAGTCTCCAACTTTTAAAATGCGGGGCTTCTCTGGAAAGCCCTGCGATGGCTTCAAGGTGACTGCTGCATCGCATAATCGATGCAGCAGCACCGCAGCACCACTTTGGGGCTTCCAGAGCATATAGACAACCCCCAGGATATTTCAAAGTGCTGACCATTTGTTGTGGTTAAACTAAAGAGGTTGTTCTTTTTCTTTCTTCCTTTGATTAATCCTTCTCTATCCCTCTGACTCACAGTGGCCAGATATATTTAAAATGTATCTCTTGTAAATAAAGGGGGAATCTTGGAAGAAGGGAAAAAAACTGACTTCTTTATTATACCATCAAAATGACCAAAATAGCTGCAGCCCTATGGCGCTGATTCAGAGAGCAGTCAGCAATTGTACCAAAGACTGGAGATCATCAGCTTGTCAAGCTGTCACTAACTATGGAACAGAACCTTGCAACCACCACCACCCCCCATTCCATTGTCTTTCTTCACTTATAATCACAGTAAAACAAAGTGCTCTTTCAGTACTCTTTCTGAAGATCAAGTGCTGATGCATTGGACAGGTGCATTCAAACTGTGAAGCCATGAGGGTAGGGATGTTAAATGCAGTTGTTCATCATTTCTGTTTCAAATATGCCTTCAAACAAATTTCTTTTTGGAACATGCCACACACCAGTCAAGTGAAGGAAACATCCAAATAACTTCAGTAAACCCAGTGAAGATTGACTGATGTGGTGTAATGCTTAGAATGCTGGACCAGGATGTGAGAGAACCAGATACAAATCCTCACACAGTCCTGAAGATTACTGGTGCCTTCCAGTCCAGATCTCTCCTCACAGTGTTGTCCCTAAAGTATATGCTTGTCAGCTCAATGTGCAGGTTTTGAATGTGTTCTTGCTTCATATGTTCCTGGTGTTTTCTCCCTGCCCCTTTCTTATCAACACATTGTTGGTTTCCATATGTGCTTTCTTCTCAGATATTTCTGAACCCAAGTAAATCTGACCAAGAGGGCATGCCCCTAAAGCAGGTGTAGGAAACCAGTGCCCTTCCCCATATATCATCCTTGGCCATTGGTCATGCTTGCTGGGGCAGTTCACAAAAAAAAGTGTATAAAAATGAGTACTTTTCCAAAATCACACATGTAAAACGTATGCAAAAATGTGTATATTTACAAAATTGCTCACAAAAAAAAACTATTAAATGAGGAAAACTATGCACATTTGAAAAAAATGTGTACAAAAATGCAGATCTTAACACAGTCACCTGACTATTCCAGTAGTGCTGCAAGAAAATGCTATCTTCAGAGATAGTGAAATGCCTTCTCTGAAGACAGCAGCATTTGCTAGGAATGTGCACACATGGTATTTCGTGGAAGAATTGGTCAGGAGGAAGCAATGCTGCCTGAGATGGCTAGTTGGTGGGCAAGGAAGAGATTTGTGCTTCTGTAGCAGTTTATACATACTAAATAAAACTTGGAATAATAGAGAATTTTCATCCAAGACTGGACACAGGAATTTGGAACCTGGCAAGGAAATTATCATTTCTGTTGGGGTACGTTCGCCTATCCCTTCTAAAGTGACTTCTGCTGTATTCTTCCTGGTTATTGACCTAAAGAAAGCAACAAACCCCATATTTCCCCCTTGTTTGTACAGTGTAGGCTCTAAATCCCATTGACCTCAGAAAGGCAGAACCCATTGCTCATCTTTGGTTTTATAGCACTTTTAATAAGTAGTGTTCTTTTCCTGTCTTGCTGAAGACTGTTTTTTTTTTAAAAAAAGTAAAGGAATATAGCTGTTTGTTTTAATGTGTGCAACAAACAGCTATGCTGTGAGTGCAAGAAGTTTCAGAAGCCCCACAGCAGTTCAATCAAATGAGTTTATCAGCATCAATGAAGTCTCTCTGTTCTTAGACAGGCCTGGAGCAAGACAAAAAGAAAGAAAAACCCAAGGCTCTGGAAACTTGTCATTTAGAAGCTTTTACTTCTCCATTTCTGTCTGACATCATTTGTAATCAGATGTAACATGACAGCAACAGCTTGACAGGATGATAATACACTTCACTTGCTTCAGCTTGGTCAAGACACGTTTTTATTTAAGCTATGTCATGTTTATGTACAACAGGGGGATGTGTCTTTTCCCAGAAAATCTGCCACAGAAAATCTGAGGAAATCTTCAACTGTTCGCTGTTATTGCACTGGCCCGATGTTTTTCAATGAGAAAAGTGTAACTTTTCCCAATCACAGTCATATAGTCAAACAGTTATTCGGGTGCATCTGACACCTTACGTAAGGTCTACTTCGTTGAAACTTCAGGCCCCTAAAGCAAATGAAATCCATACTATAGTTGCAATGTTATGATTTAACTCAGCATTTCCCAACCTGGTGCCTTCCAGATGTTTTGGACTTCAACTCCCATGCTCTCCAGCAAGCATGGCCAATGGTCAGGAAAGCTGGGAGTTGTAATCTAAAAACCTGCAGGGCAGGTAACAAGTTCAGAAAGGCTGATTTAATTCAACTGTTTGGGTTGTTACATCCGTGGGAGCTGGTGGGAAGGACAAAGAGTGACTTTAAGAGAACAATGGCAGGTACAGGCCTGGAAGAAAAAAAGAAGATATCTTGAAGAAGAAGTGTTGTCATAAGTGTTTGGACCTGTTGATGGGTTTGCACAAATGTCTCAGTAGCTTCTTTCAAAACCAAAATTCAGGAGCTCCAGTAGATGACACTCTATCATGGACTTAGGAAGTCCCATTCTTTCATCCTCTTGATTGATGCAGCCACATTCTCAGAGACTGACTGCTCCACAAACACGAACTCCCTGTTTGGGGGCATCAACCCATTATTCACCTAAAGCATTCCCAGAATCACCATAAACTGTCCTCATTGGTTTTGGTTTTATTTAGATTTCTCTTTTATTAGACCTTATGAGAATTGCATCTAACAACCAATATAGTATATATATATATATATATATATATTGTCTTCTACAATACATTGTCTTTATCAGTATATTGGTAAAACTGCCAGTATCATACTGCTTTTATACAAATATATGGTGCGACCACACTTAAAATACTGTGTGAAGTTCTAGTCACCACACCTAAAAATAGATATTTTAGAACTGGAAAAAGTGCAGAAAAGGGCAACTAAAATGATCAAGGGATTGGAGCATCTTCTCTATGAGGGAAGGTTACAACGGCTAGGATTGTTTACCTTGGAAAAAGGGATGCCAGGGGGAGAGATGATAGAGGTGTACAGAATTATGCATGGTGTGGAGAATGTGGATACAGAGACATTTTTCTCCATCTCCCTTAATACTAGAACCCAGAGTCATCCCAAGAAGCTGATTGGTGGGAAATTCAGGACAGATAAACGGAAGTACTTCTTCACACAGCGCATAGCTAAACCACGGAATTCACTGCCACAAGATGTGGTGATGCACAGCAATTTGGATGGCTTCAAAAGGGGGTTGAATAAATTCTTGGAGGAGGTTATCAGGTATCAATAATGACTAGTCCTGATGGCTATGTCCTACCTCCAGTATCAGAGGTAGTAAGCCTGTATACACCAGTTGTTGGGGAACATGAGTGTGAGAGTGCTGTTGCACACCTGTCCTGCTTGTGGGTCCCTGGTCAACAGCTGGTTGGCCACTGTGTGAACAGAGTGCTGGACTAAATGGACCCTTGGTCTGATCCAGCATGGCTCTTCTTGTGTTCTTATGTAATTTATTATATTTTCACTGGTGGTTGTATCTTTCACTGTGTATTTGGTGGACCATCTCAAGCCATAATTACGATATTGTGGGATAGAAATAAAAGGAAATACATAACATAAGGACCACACTTTTCAACAATGTTTAAAATTGTACAGAAATAACTGTTTTTCACATCACTTTCCAAATATTCTGCCTTCCAAATCACTCATTTCCTATAAATAGCAAAAGGGACTTGGTCTGCCTTGTCATTTATCAGATAGGTCTTACAATGAAGCCATGTTTAAAAATAAAATAAACCAAGTAAAACATTCATTTGTGTTATTCATAGTTTTTTTAAACTTTATTAGTATAATAGAATTACAGTTTGACATAAAATAATGAGCTTTTGCTAAACTCTGTAAAGCATTACATGCGTCTGCCATAAACAACCTCTATTATAGATTTAGGTTTTATTGCCACATCACTGCACTGAGGTGCAATAAACATTCAATGTCATCTTTTTTTTTTAAATTATCCCAGGAGTAAACAGAAACTGTCCTCTATAAGAGTGTATCATTATTTTCAAGGAAGACTTACTATTATTACATGGTTTAGCAAAGCACTGTAAAAAAGCTACATAGAGAATACCTTGTCCTTGATAAACTGTGCAATCAGATTTATACAGTATACTATTCACATAGACTAACAAACTAAGAGATGATATAATGCAGTCATTGCATAGCAAAAAAAAAAGCAGACTAGTTAAGTAATAGTCACATCTAATGTGCAAAATGCAGACCAAAAGGTAGCAAAATGGATAATTAGGAAGGTAAAATGCCCTTAATGAACACACTAGATTAAATGCCAAAAATAACAAGATAAACAAATACCGAAGTTAAAGAGTCGTATTTTATTTTAATTTTTTCTATACATATATCTACACATAATACCAGAAGATAACACATCCTCTTTAGTAAGCTCCAGTCAGATTAGCTCATCAAGTTTAGACAGGACTAAATGGTAGACAATGAAGCATTAGTTTTAAAGAAAAAGTATTTTCTAAAGAAAAAGTTAACTATTTTATTTTGTAGATACTAAGTGAGCAGCAACCTTTTGATTTATTGAGAAAGAGTATATAAAACATTGCCTGTAACATGTATAGATATCAAACTGACTATCTTATTAGCTATTTCAATTGAAAGTCCATGTAGCATTGTTTTTAAAATGCATTCACTACCATGTGTTATGGATTCTGAACCACACTGTATTAATGCTTCCAAAAATCCATCAATGTCTCAAACTTTTTTGAAAATATCCATCTCTGAAATTTGATTTTTATTTTCCTTAAAATAAATTCTCAGCAGAAATAAAACTGGCTAGAATTATTTTGAAGGGAATACTAATAACTTGCAAAATGGACATCTTGTATTTAAAGCCCTTACATATTGTTCCTACAAATATATTGCTACAGTAAAAATGAAATGTAATAAGTTTACTCAATAAAATGTATTTTCCTGTACATTCTTTTGTGTATGTTTTTTCTGTATTTAATGCTACATATATTACATCACTTATCGTTAACAGTTATGTATCAGCAAATATAGCAATAATATACAGATTACTTTTGTCTTAAATATTTTACCATTTTCCTACCAAATATAATTCCATATTTTAGTATTCACGCATTACCTGAGCATACCAGTCATTAGCCTAATAGTATACACTGGATGACAGTTTCAAACTGCAAGCTACTGTACAGATAGCCACTTTACAAATGGAATAAATTCCAAGCTCTCCTCCTTGTCTTCTTTTTCCTTTCAAATGCCACTGACTTTTTTTAAAAAACTGCAGGCTCATATTAAGAGCTCAGAGAGGTGAACCCTACACAATATATTAAGAACATAAAAAAGTAAAAAAAATGTACAATCTCATGCTGTATATTTACATATATTATCGAAATAATAGATTTTGTCTTTCTCTTTGCCATATGTTTCAATCTAAAGCTTTTAATGTACCATATTATAAAATAATACATTCAATGCATCTAGAGCTTGCAAAACGGTGTTTCCTCACCCTTCCTATAAGAAACAAACAGACGAACAAAAAGTCCTAACAAAAATAACCCCTGTAATTATCCAAGTGTTGTTTTACCTTACAGGTTAAAAGGAATTAGAGCTCTGCACTTAATGTGCAATAGGTTTGATATTATCAAGTCAAGTGACAATCCGATGCTTAAAATAAGACTGCAGTGAGAGAGCATATTAAAGCATTCATTATCATTAATCAAATGTGCTATTCTGTGATAACTTGTACCATTAGTAAGTAGGCTTTCTTTTATGTAAATAACATTATATACTTTAAAATTGGTGGTTGGGAGTTTAGGCAAAAAAAGAAATCTAGGAAAAATATTGTATTTTCTGGAATCCACCACTTTGGAAAGATGTATATTCTATAAAATAATTCAAAATAAGCAGCACTCCAAAAATGAAAAATACAATACTGTATGTGCAACATGAACATATATAAAGACTGTTTTACCTTCTATCATTTTGCATAAAAATATTTCTGTTCTGACATGTACAGCATCTCTTAAGGGGACGTTCAGCAATAGGCTATCTACAAATGGTTTGGATTTCTTACATTTCCCTCTCTCGTTCAGAGTCACGGTTCAGGGTGTCTACATCACACTGTTACAGCCCTAGAGTACAGAGTTAATATCTTTTCTATTATATATATGTATATATATATAATATACTTTTTACTTTATAAAATAAGGAAATCTCAATTTCTTTAAGACAGAGGCAATGAAGCAAATGGGAATTACTGTGTGTTTTGAACCAAAAAGCAATTCCCAGTGCAAAAGAGACTGAATAAACTATATGGTTAATGGGGTTAGTGGGGAGGGTTTTGGTCTTTAAGCTTGGGCTCTCTATTTAAATAGGTAGCCCAGTACACTAAATTAAAAATCCCAAAAAGCAATGGAAATGCTATTCTTGATAGTCGATCAATTTTGCTGACACTATTAAAAGTTTTCTTGGGTTCTGGAGGTTTTGTTTCAGCTTTACCTTCTTTTGGCTCTATCGTTGCACTTTTAGCAATAGTAGCTAGTCCAGGGTCCCTTGCGATATTAGGGGTGAAGCTGGTTGCTGTCGCTGGTGCAGTAAATGAATTGTTTTTCATAATGAGAGGGTCCTTTACTTTCTTTGGCTAGGAATAAAAAAAACAGAGAGAGAGAGAGAGAGAGAGAGAGAGAGAGAGAGAGAGAGAGAGATTTTAGTCCAAGAAATCTCTTCAGTGGATCATCCGTTCAAAAATACTATATTGCCGAAATGTTGTTAAACAATGAAACAATGACAAATATTGAATTTTATTTAAATAATATTAAATTATATATTTTCTTTTCAGTATTGAATTATTAAGAACGTTTGGAAAAGGTTAAGCGAAAAGCCAAATAAGAGCTTCCTCAGAGGCTTAGTGAGGGCACTAGGGACTAGGCCCAGTAGAGTGGCACCACTGTGCTTTTAATTCAGGGATGGGCAGCACGCAGCCCATGTGGCCTGTGGCCCCTGCCACCCTCAATTTTGCCACTGTGGCAGTGGTGGCAGCAGCAAAACAACTGGCGGCTTGTCACTGATTTTCAGGGGCAAACAGTAAGGGTGGCCTAAAAAAGCAAACTGTAGCTTCAAAACAAGGTAAATTCGTCCATTTGTTGGTCACCGCTGTGATTTCCTGCGAACATTTGGTGGTAAAACATTGACTGTTTTGTTGCCATTGCCATTTACTGCAGAATTGCCATTCCGTGAATCTAAACACCTTTCTGAAGTCGTTAATGATATATTTATTTCGGGTTTGTAGTTTCTGATGTCTCACATATTTTCATATACAATTTTCATGTTAGTTTGTCTCCCCAAACATTAGAATCAACATAAATAATAATCACATTGATATTTTTAAGAGACATGAAAAATAGTTGGAGAAAATAAATCCTTTGTAAGCCTTTTTGCATAAAAGCTGCAGACTATTTCCATCTAACAGAGAAAATAAGCACAGTTAATCCATCTGCAGAATGTGATCCAAAAATCATTGAAGATCAAGAATGTTTTGGTTAGCTGCTTGTGATCTGCACTACTTCCATTTTATTCTAACTTTTTTATTATTATTTTGTATCTCCTAACATTTCTCTTGTAATGCTGTGGAGGTCAGAGACAACCTAAAGAACTTGTTAGCCCAGCATTCTGGTAATCCGGTAAACCATTCATTGAAACTCATGGGGCATCATGGTAATGATGTCACTGAATTCTGTTCCAATGTGATTTGGAGCTGGATTCTCACGTACAGTTTAGCCCAGCCTGATTTATGGGCCCAATTCTTGAGTGGCTGATTACCATGAGAGGCAAGGCTGTGCTCAGCTCTGCTTGGCATAGTTTTAAGATATCAGTTGTGGTGCAGAGTCAGTGATGCCAGATGCCTTCAAACTTGTGAAGATTTCAAAGCCTGAAGGTCATGCTGGGTGATGAAGAAGATGATGAGATGACAATGGTGGTGGTGATGATGATGATTTTGCAAACCAGAACATGTGTGTTCTGGCATCTACCATACATTTCAGAGCAAAGCCAGCAATTCTCATGAAAATGCTTAACGTTAGCTAGGACATGCCCTGCCTCTTTGGGTCTCGCGCACACACACACACACGCACACACACTCACACTTCTCCCCACCACCACCATTCCCAAACACTGTTATTTTCAAACTCAGGAATCCAAATCACATGTGCATATACATCATTTAGGATTGGACAATTGTTGGATTGGATTGGATTGGATTGCTTGTTAACTTGCTGCTGAATGTCTAATCCTTTCTATTGCAAAGTCTTATTTTGAGGTGGTAGTAATATACAATAAGGAAGCTCTTTCTGACTGATGATTAGGGAAATTGGAGAAATCCACAACAGATTCCAATGGATTCATATTTCTATAAATCCAACCTCTGGATTCTGCAGTGGACCAGTTTTTTCCAAGTGACACAGATTCCATGGACTTGTGGACCAGATTTTCCCTGTTTGGGAAGGGGGGCATTAGTGTGCAGGTGGGCACTGGCTCTAATGTGAATTGGCACTTATGAGAATTAGCGCAGGTAGAATGCAATTCTGCTAAGAAAAGTCCAATTCTGTCAATGAATAGATGACAGAGCAAAATATCCCTGACAATCCATGAAGCAAAGAGAGAGTGGATTTAACAAAATATGTGCATCCCTCCTGGTGATAGCTGTTTCACACATTCAAGCCATGTCTTAGTGGTCAGAGTGATTAATATGCCTGTATGAATTTTCCCTTAGCTGCTGAATATAAAATAGCTGAAACAAATTCCAAATTCCAATGCAGATTTAAACATTTTTAGAGAGCAATCCTATGGCCCCTAGACAGTGTCTGGGGTGGGGGTGGGGCATAGGATTGTTCAGTTTCCTGGCTCTGTGGTCGAAGATAGGGCTTTGACCTCAAAGCCAGGAAACCACACTCCCCATGCCCTCCCATGGGTGGGGAGGGGAGGAGACCATGGAGCTGCCTATACAGCAGTGGATTGCCTCTGCAATAAGCAAAACCCCATGCTTTTGCTGCCTCGAGGTGGCAGCAGTTAATCCTGCCATACAGCGAAAGTATGGGGTTTCTGGCAGCCAGGCCCACCCACTGCCCAGATGGATGGCAAACAATCAGGGATCACCATCCGCCTGGCAATGCCTCTGTATCAAGGATGGAGCAAGGTTAGATGGCTGAAGGTTAGATGTTCGCCTTGCTCCATCCAGAAAAGGTGGGGTAAGTCCCCAGCTTTTAAAATACGGAGCTTCTCTGAAAAGCCCTGCAATGGCTTCAAGGTGGCTGCTGCATCATATAATTGATGCAGCACCACCATGGAGCCACCTCGGGGCTTCCAGAACATATAGACAGCCCCCAGGGTGGCTGTGGTACGCCATTTCCTATGGCTGTCCCAGTCTCCTTCCCTCCCCTCCATTGTGCCATTGCTAGACAAGCAAAATTGCCATCTATCAGAAATGCAGTGCAGCTGGAGCATGCAGGTGAACATAGTCTTTGCTCTCCGCTCATCCTGGCTGCCAACTATTCCCAAAGGATTGCACCCTTAATAAACTAACTCATTCATTAATAACTTACTTATTAATGTCTAATGTGAATTGCTAACATCTGGATTCTAACATAACCATTTTTGAAAGTTAACAAACTATATGTGCTTCAGATTATCAACCCAAAGTATTTCTTTATAAACAAATACAAATATGGAAGCAAGCAACCTGAACTTGCAGAGAATTACTTTTGAATAAACATGTTTAGGATCAGATTGCAAGTCCAAGTACTTTTGCTTAGTAAATTCATATTCATGTGTATATTTATGATTACCTTTTCAGGAACAACACTCTTGCCATCCCATGCATAACCTCTCTTTGTAAAGTAGTTCACTGTTGCAAATTCAATCAGTGCTGAGAAAACAAATGCATAGCAAACCGCTATGAACCAATCCATAGCAGTAGCATAGGCCACCTTTGGAAGAGAATTCCGTGCACTGATGCTCAAGGTGGTCATTGTTAGCACAGTTGTCACCCCTGTAAAGCAAAGCAAGAACATCTCAGAATCCACCAGATCACCTTCTTATTGCTATCTCCATTTCATACACAAAAGCAATTTTGCTTTTTCTGTAGGTCACGGTATGTGTACATATCAAAGCATTCAGGATCCAAAGGGCTGCTTTAGGATGCATGTCTAATGTTGCATGATTAAGAGACATTGCTGTATTAGAAACATAAATCCCTGTTACAAAGTAGCTCTCTTGTGAGTGGGCAGTACTGACTCCATTTTGAATCAGCCAAAAAGCCAAGGCGTCTTCATTCCCCACAAAGGCACAGGAATGGGGCTAAGAGCCACAAGGCGAGATCAAGCAATTCAGTTCCTAATAGACCTCCTAAAATGCATTCCCCAGAGGCAAAGGTGGGAGTAACATTGAGCAGAATATGAATGCTGGATGGCAAACGTGATATCTGGTCCTGCACCTGGTCATGCACATGCTAATGTGGTCCTATTGTTGAACTCCAGCCTGGACACCTGTCTTTAAGACAGTCATTAGTATCTATGGTCACCTTTTGTTAAAAGAATGTTTCTGGCAAGTACAGCCATCATCCCCAAATACCCTCTTTTGTTATATGTTTCCCCCATGGCAAGTAATATCACTTCCAATGCTTATGAGCAGTGACTTACTGCTTTTCTCTAGGTTGTATAAAAACCCTCAGGTTTTGAGAGTCAGAGCCCCCACCCCGCTTCTTAGAAGCATGGAGCCATGCTGCTGAAATTGCTGAGTTTCCTCCCAGAGGAAAGGCTCCTGCTCCTTCCTTCCACTCCACTGAGACCAGGAGCTACAACGCACGCTAGTTGCTGTCTTCAGGAAAGGGCTTCAGTCCAGGGAAATGTATATTGTTTTTAGAGATTTCCTCCCTTCTTTCCCCTGCTGTCTGTGTGTGTGTATGCTCTACATTTCAAGAAGACTCCTTTCATAGTCTTGAAACTACTTTTAAACCTCCATTTGCTCAGCTAATTTCCCCACAACTAGCTTGTGCATTTGAATCTGTTTAAACCTCAATAAATGTGCCATTGTGGTGTTATCCTCTTCAATAGCGTGGGTTTCTTTGGGTAAGAATCGCCTTACTTAGCCACAGATGCTCTATTGCCAATGTCTAAAGATTCCTTATAAGTGAGTAAGTAGGTCTCATTAGAATATGTGCAAGTTTGTACGCAGGTCTAATGAGAGCACATCACGTAACATCCCATTCCCAAGTATTGATTAAAAAAAATCAGTAACAGGCATTTAAGAATTTTTATTCTTGCAGTGAACAAATGTTGACAGCTACTCTTACACTGCTTTACATTCACAGCATAATCCTATGTATGTCAAAATTAAATTCCACTGTGTTCAATGGTGTTTACTTCCAGGTAAGTGTGGATAGGACTGAAGTCTTAGATCTTAGAGTAACATCCTATGATGCATGATGGCCCTCCTATCCCACATTTTCCATCCTTAGTAAATATGATAATTGGAGAGGAAACTGGAACAGAGAAACAGGGCCGACCTACATGTTGTACCCTACATTGGTAAATTGGCAATTATTTCGTTTATTATAACTTCTTTTTCTTTTCTTTTTATACCATTTATTTATTTATTTATTTATTATTTATTACATTTGTATACCGCCCCATAGCCAAAGCTCTCTGGGCGGTTTACATAGGATTAAAAACAATTAAAAACAATATACAAAAATTTAAACAGCAAAAACATACAACATACGCACAATCTGTACATTTAAAAACCACTTCAACACTTCAAAAAACTACAAAAACAAAACAAAACAAACCCAGGCTCCTCAGATATTGCCAAATGCCTGAGAGAAGAGGAAAGTCTTGACCTGGCGCTGAAAACATAACAATGTTGGTGCCAGGCGGGCCTCGTCGGGGAGATCGTTCCACAATTGGGGAGCCACCACAGAGAAGGCCCTCTCTCTTGTTGCCGACCTCCGAGCTTCCCTCGGAGGAGGCACTCGGAGGAGGGCCTTAGATGTTGAACGTAGTGTTCAGGTAGGTTCATGTCGGGAAAGGCATTCCATCAGGTATTGTGGTCCCAAGCCGTGTAAGGCTTTATAGGTTAAAACCAGCACCTTGAACCGGGCTCGGAAACATACAGGCAGCCAATGCAAGCGGGCCAGAGTAGGTCTTATATGTTCGAACCTACTGGTTCCAGTTATCAATCTGGCCGCTGCATTTTGCACAAGCTGCAGCTTCCGAACCACCTTCAATGGCAGCCCCATGTAGAGTGCATTGCAGTAATCTAACTTGGAGGTTACCAGAGCATAGACAACTGAAGCCAGGTTATCCCTGTCCAGATAGGGACGTAGCTGGGCCACCAACCGAAGTTGGTAGAAGGCACTCCGTGCCACTGAGGCCACCTGCGCCTCAAGTGACAGAGATGGTTCTAGGAGAACCCCCAAGCTACGAACCCGTTCCTTCAAGGGGAGTGCAACCCCATCCAGAACAGGTTGAACACCCTCCATCCAGTCAGAGGAAACCCCCACTAACAGCGTCTCAGTCTTGTCTGGATTGAGTTTCAGTTTATTAGCCCTCATCCAGTCCATTGTCGCAGCCAGGCACTGGTTCAGCACATCCACAGCCTCACCTGATGATGAAAAGGAGAAACAGAGTTGCGTGTCATCAGCGTACTGATGACAACGCACTCCAAAACTCTGGATACTGCACTCAACGGTTTCATGTAGATGTTGAACAGCATGGGGGACAAAACTGACCCCTGCGGAACCCCATACTGGAGAATCCACGGGGCCGAGCAATGTTCCCCAAGCACCAGCTTCTGGAGCCGACCCACCAAGTAGGAGCGGAACCACTGCAATGCAGTGTCTCCCACTCCCAACTCAGCCAGTCGTGCCAGAAGGATAGCATGGTCGATGGTATCGAAAGCCGCTGAGAGATCAAGGAGAATCAACAGAGTCACACTCCCCCTGTCTTTCTCCCGACATAGGTCATCATACAGGGTGACCAAGGCTGTTTCCGTACCAAAACCAGGCCTGAAACCCGACTGAAATGGATCCAGATAATCAGTCTCATCCAAGAGTGCCTGGAGCTGGCTCGCAACCACCCGCTCCAGGACCTTGCGCAGGAATTCTGGGCAAGGAGCCATTCTGGGTTTCTGCCTCAGGCACCAAAATGTCTTGGGTAGGATTGTAACCCAACTTGTCATGGAAGGTGAATGAGAGATCCAGTGATGTCTCCACCGGATAAGCTGGCTTAACCATTGTAAAATGAAATGGAGGGAGCTTTCTGAATCCCATCTCATGTTCTGCAGCAATGTTTTCAAGCCATTTTCCATTGATTAAATAAGCTGGGGTAGGTAGCGAGAGAGATGCCACTGTAGTAATATACTTTGCATTTTGAGTAGCACTTTCCTTGCCTGCCACTGAACGATTTACTTATAACTGGCCACCAAGCTTTTACTGAGAGTAAGAGGTCTGCCTCTCTGTTTCATTGCTTACCATTGCGTTAAATCACATACTCACCAGTTACCTTGACAACTGCAGACATTGCATGTATTAAATCTTTGCAACAGTATATTTCCACTGTGCCAAGTGTTAGCCAAAACACACAGCAATCAGAAATATCTTGCACTATCCCTATTCTGATGCATTATTTATTCTTGGGGAGAGGAAATAATCCGACCTTTCAATTATCACTCATCCTTGTTCTGAAATGGCTCTGACTGCATAATAATTTGTGTAAGGCTGCAGTCTGTCCCCATAGTTAGGCAGTTTAGTTAATTTCGCTGAAGTTAATGGAATTTTAGTATCCTAACAATCTGCAGGACTGCATCATAATTGATCCAGCTAAGCTTTCTACTTCGCTATTTCTGCATGTTTATGGAATTTGGAGGTTTTTCTTTCTCAGGTTATCTAAAGCTAAAGATGCTTTAATAAAAAAAACCACAGAGAAAGGAGAAGAATGAAAGATGTGATAAAAGAAATACCATGACTTTGGGTAAAAATAAAATTCCATGACCTTTTAAGAGACCAGTCTAGAAATGAGTTGAATTTGTTTGTTTTTAAACACTATGGAGATGCTCTACTGAAATAGCAACTCATAGGATCCTGTGTATGGGCCCAAGTACAAGTAATGGACCCAACCATATGTCTTAGGCACTTTTATATCTAGCTATTTATTTGTCACATTTATATCCTGCCTTTTCCTCCAAGGAGCCTAAAGTGGCATACATGATTCTCCTGGTCTCCATTTTATCCCCACAGCAACCCTGTGAGGTAAATTAGGCTGAGAGTTAGTGACTGGCCCAAAGTCACCTAGCCAGCTTCATGGCTAGACTCCAAATCTCCTGAGTCACAGTCCAGCTTTCTAACCACTACATCACACTAGCTTGGTACAACAGGGCTGTGCTCTGCAGGAGTACCTCCGCACCTTGGCCAACAGCAGATTAAGAATAAGCAGCAGAAACAGGATCCCTTTATGTCTTGTAGACCCATTAAAAGTTGCTTGACCCAAATAAAGGAGAAGAACAGGATTTACAGATTCACAGCCATCGTATTGTGCTTTAGCTGTATCCCTGAAAGTCAATACTTGAGTGACAGTTCTCTGAAGTCAGCTGCATTAGAGAAACAAATGCCTGATCAACCATTGAAACCAATGGGATTTATGTCCCAAGAAGTATCCAGTGCAGCCTTAATGTTTAGTACTTCAGCTTAACTAGGTGCTGGGTCATGCTACTCAGGATTTACAGAACAGCCAGCAAGTTATATGCAATTTCATTACACCTGCAAATCTTCTTGTTATTTGCTTTCGTTTCCCATTTGGATAGAATTTTAAGGCCAAAACAGACATTACTTTAATTCTATAGCTAGCAGCTACATCCTACCCCCCATTTTTACTCTTGACTGAGCATAAGGGCCCCAATCCATTTGGGAGGGTTAGGGTCCAGATTGGGACCCTACCATGGAGAGGGAGGCTTTTAGGTTCTGTATTGGGCTCCTGACATGTAGAGTAAAAATATACAAAAGATGGAGCTGCTAGATGCATAATTAAAGTAATGTCTGTTTAGCCCTTAAAAGAGGCCTGGGACCAGGAGTCTAGCTCTTGTTTTACAAACAGTAGGAAAAACAGGGTGGGGGAGCAATTATGAGATACAGCAGTTTAATCTCATGTAAAATGCTGAATGTTATTCACAGCAACATCACTTGGAAACTTATCATTCATTTCAGTTGGAGTGTTGGTCATCATGGGACTGCAGTTTATCTGAGACTGCTGCCATTATCAAAGTTATAGCAGCCATTTTGCTATAAAGCAAAGATAGTCTGTCTTTACTGTAACTTTTTGTTTGCCTTTCTGTAGCTATACCCTACTTCTGAGCTCACCGTTTCTGTGTAGATCCTGTTTTGTGGTACTCTACTATTGTTAAGAATAGAGATATCAATGAAGCATCAAAGCACAGAAAATATTGAACTTCAAAATTAATTGCTTTGCCAGTTTATTACAATAAGGTTATAGGGACTCCCAAAAAGGGTCAGCATCTGAAGTACACACAAGTTGCATTCTGGTGTTATTCTCTTGATGTGCTTTAAATTGATTGGAGGAGGGTTGATTGGAGGAGGGTTGTGGTCCTGCCTCCACTGTTATGTCCCTTGCAGCCCCCCCACTCACTGACCCCATGCTCACTAGTCTCACCCCCTGCATCCTCCATTAGCGCTTCCTCCATGCTATGTCCATAGAGGAGAAGCCTGCCAAACATGCATAGGCTCCCACCAGGTGACACAATAAACCACTATGGGTTAATTAAGCCATCATGGCTTAATTAATGCATCGTGGGTTATCATGACATCCAAACCCTGTCTGTCTGTCTGTCTGTCTGTCTGTCTCTCTCAGATAGAATAATGCCCCAATAGGGCCAGAAACTGTAAACTAGTTTTTGTGAATCTTGCCTTAATACTAAGTCATCTAAAGTAGGGCAAGGGATACCAAAGCCCTAGTTTATTGAAATAGGCACCTCACCTACAGTCACCATATTATGTAACTGAATGCTTACAGTCATTTTAAACGACTCTGCTAATAGAAGACACTTACCAAACACAGTTCTTGCTGGGACAGATTCTCTGTTGAGCCAGAAAGAGACCTGGGACAGAATCACTGTCATAATGCATGGCAGGTATGTTTGAATGACAAAGTAACCAATCTTCCTCTTCAAATGGAACTGTGTAGTCATCACAACATATTCTCCTGAATACAAGGGATGCAGGGAAACCCAAAATGAAATGTCAGTGAAACGCTTTTGCAAATAAATGCATCAGATAAAATTCTTAAAATTCTTCCATCAGAGCCTATCTACACCACTGCTTTAAAACGGTTTATAATAGTTTTAAACCTGTTGGTTATTAACCGGTTTAAAACGGTTATAAACCGTTTTAAAGCAGTAGTGTAGATAGGCTCCCAGAAACTATTATGCTTTTCCCCCCTGTAAAATATTATTTATGTTTTTTGCAAGAAATTGCCAAGGAAATCAAGAAAAAAAATAAGAGTTTCACTCTCAGAATTTTTGAAGCAGGCAACTAGAATTTAGAGAAGATGGGTAGTTCGGAGCTTCATTGGACTTGCAAGGTTTTTTCCCCACCATCTGAGCCTTAGAGTCTAAGGTTTCATCAGCTACTAGATACAGCACACCGAGCAGTTTACATCCCCAAATTCCCTTTGGATGGATTTTTCCAATGACCCAGAATTTCCTCTTCCTCTCTAATCTGTGATTTGTTTTAATCAACTACAGCCACTTGTTAGTCCAGCATCCTATCATAGAATCATTGGATTTTAGAGTTGGAAGGGACCTTGAAGCTAACATCTGCATAGCATCTGGTTTCTGCTCATGGAATACCAAGGCTTGGATTGCTTATATCAGGCCGCTACTACTTGTTAATCATCAACATGAATGCATCACATCTGCCCTGTATGGCGATTCATGAGAGGCACAATAAGCCTCCTGATTTGCAGTCTGCCAAGGACTCCAAAAATAAGGAAGTTCATCACAATGCATGTGGCTGGATATACACAGTGGTAGACTATACTCAGCTTGGAAGTCACAACCTTGGAAGGGCTTGGCATAGATGAACAGACTTTGTTTAAGGAGAGCTGATTTGCCCAAATGCCCCTTTGATCTCTTCCTGCTCTATGAATTATAAATTTGTTGTGCAGCTTTCATCTAAAAAAGAAAATGCCAGTGTTCATTTAAAATCGTCAGTGGGGTCTGATCACTGTTTAATGGCTTGTGTAAAATGGCATTTTCCATAAATTAAACAAGCATCTCGTTTTTAGTCTCATCATTTGTGACTATTAGCTGAAAAATTAACATCTTGAAAAGATCAAATTCATTTGGGGTCTAATAATGCAGCACTGCATTCGGTACTGACCAGACTGAATGAAATTACTTGTCAGCAGAGAAAATAAATGAATAGTTTTGAGATCAAATGAGACCCTCTGCCAAAATTAGTGATAACATATAAGATAGGTCTCAGATTCAAAAGAAAACCTGAGTCCAACTCTATTGCAAGGCAAAAAAAGAGGTTCCCTGGGCTTAGATGGATATTTCTAAGAGTATTAAAAACATGCTTCAAGCTACAGGCTCACAACACTCCCCATAGCAAGTGTACACTGCCCCATGGCAAGTGGAAAGAGCAGATTCCACTTGCCACTCTCCTCCTGCTTGCCTATTCTGCTTTAGAGCAGGAAAGGTGGATTGGTGGGAATTATTGGGTACTACTTCCTGACTGCACTCTGTCCCCACATTACATCCTCCCACCCCACCACCAGGCCCTCCCCTGGAGAGGATGAGAGTGGAGCACTGGTTGCCACTATCAGAAGGCATTCCATGTGCCTTTGGGAAGTGGTACCCAACAGTGGGTACTTCCCTCCACCTGTCCTTCCCATTTTGAAAGCCCAGGTGGAGGGCAGTGCGGGATGCTCCTCCCTGTAGAGGCATGGAGCACCTTTCCCTCAGAAAAGGCAGAGTGAGGTGAAGCATCTCCTAAAGGTGTTTTTTCTTCTGCTGCTGCGCTTGCTAGGCAGTTGGAACCCCAACCATCCCACAGAGACTGCATATGGATATGTTGGCCCCAATGCTTTATACGAGAGAATGACTTATTCAGATGGGAATGAACTAAGACTTATTTATATGGCAATTCCCTCGATGGAAAATTTGTACTCTTCTACTGCTACGCTATGCTCACAAGTTGCAAAGTCAAAAGTACTGTGCAGATGTACGCCAGAAGACATTGTGATCGTGCTGGCCAGCCAAGGTTCAATAAACCCAGCACTTCTCTGTGTAATCCCTCCACCCAGCCACCACCACCACCAAATAAATGTGAGTTGCACAAGAACATGGAATATTTCTTAATATTGGGGCCTGGGGTCCTAAGCAGAGCTGTGCTTGGCTTCTTAATAGCTGCAATTAAAAGATGGAGACTTAAATGTGCAAGGTATGTGATTTTTTGCTGCATCATTCTTCCTTAGTTTCTTCTGCAGGTTTTACTATCAGGATTATGTATATGTAGAAACACACACACACACACACACACACACACACACACTTCAATTTGTATTATAGTTCACTTTCTGCAAGTTTAGTTCTCTCTTATTCTCCCATTTTCTATATCTTCTCTGAAGTGCTTTAGATATGCTTCAGATACCTCTCAAGGGTTTAATCTCCATTTTTAATGGTTGGTAGACTGTTATTATTATTATTATTATTAATGTGGGAATTAATCTGTTTTTTATCCTTCCTTAACAAAAGTACTCCCAGGGTTTTTTTGTTTTGTTTTGTTTTTGTTTTACTAGTCTGTGCAAACATCTTGTGCAGAACTTGGCACTAATCATAAATAACTGTGATTAATGTCTTTTAAACCATTATGTTAATTTTGTTTTGATATCTTTGCAAATTGGAATTCCTTATTTTTTCTGCCTGAGCTGCCTCATTTTTGATAGCATTGACAAAATGCTGTGAATAGTGATTTGAATGTTAACTATGTTCTCTCCATTAAGACAACGTTTCTGTTTGGAAAGCAAATAGGAGGACCTGTAAATGATACCTCAAATCATGCTTCTTTGAATAGAAATAACTTGTTTGCAAATTCCTGAAGATGCAGCCAGCCGGGTAGGCTATATCCATATAGCTAGCACTCTCTTAGATGCTTATTTAGTTCATGATTGACATAGAAAAGTGTGAATGAGGAGGGGAGGGGAATATATTACCATGCCTGGAGCCACAGACTCACTCTGTAATACAATAACTGCTTCCCGTAATGGGGTAATTTTGTTTAGTTTATTGACCATTCAATCCAAGCAGTGACTTGAGCTCTCCTTGGCCCTTTCCACACCATAGGGGTGGAGAGGGCGGGAAGCGGGCAAACCTGGAAGTAGCCACTTCCGGGTTAGGCATGCTGAAGCCGCATCAGGAATGCGACGGCCTGGGCTTCTCCCGGGCCATCACAAGTCACGGTGGCCATTTTTTTTCAAAGATCCACGGAAGAGCGCACAAGTGCTCCTCCGCATCTATAAGTATATAAAAATCCCCACACACGATCGCCCCCTCCCCCCACCATCCTGGGGATGGCAAAATCGGGTCCCCCCCCCTCCTGATGGCCTCAGAGCCATGCGGTGCGGCTCCGAGGCCATTGGTGCAGCCGCACTTACTCGCAGGTAAGTGTGGCTGCGCTGGGATGGGCGGCCACACCAGCAGCCCATCTCGCCGTTGTCCCGAGAACAGGGGGGAAATCAGGATAAAAGCGTTTCCTGAACTCCTGGGAAAATGGAGGACTGGCCCCTGCCTGCTTGTGGGATGCTCTGTGCATCATGCGGTCTCTCGGCGAGCAGGTAGGGGCAGCCCCGGGAAAAATGGCTGGTGCGGAAAGGGCCCTTGATGCCCCACTCCCATTGTGCTTTTAAGGTTTGCCCCCTTTTGTCCCAGAAACAGGCAAAATTAACTAATTTGTTTGCTTTGATAACCTAGAGTTTAAGCAGTTGTAAACATAGCAGGCAGGTCACAGAATGCCACAAGATTCCATAGGGCTTTGTTTGTTTACACACACACACACACACACACACACACTTGAGGATTACAGGAGGTGTGGGTTCTTTAGTTCGAATATATAAACAAATCGTCCTCGATGCAGTGTGTACAATTCTTGGAATGAGAGATCGTCAAAGAACAAATGAGTTCATTTTGTTCATTGCTTAAAAAAGAAAAAAAGGAGAGAAGGGTCTTGAAAAAAACCAAACACCTCACTGATCCTAATGTTTCTTGAATACTTTGACAACACCAAATAGTTCTGTAACAGAAGCAGAAGACAAGGATCAGCATAAGAGCCGTATTGGTGCACTGTACCAGCCGTGGAATGAAAGACTGGTGCCAATGCCAGCGTGAGTGTGCGAGAGTGTGCAAGCTGTATTCCCGCACAAGTGCTGACTGTTAAGTGTTCTAATGTTACCAGACCAGGTCACATAAGAGATCACCTGACCTCCCTTTCTGCCTGTTCAGTTGCTGCATTTATCAGGAGATAGCCTCCTCTTGGTGCCCAAGATTTCAGATGTCTAGTCCATCATGGGTTGGAATAGGGCCTTCAGTTAACATCTGTGCCCATTCTTCGGAACTCCCTTCCAATACAAATTAGGTGGGAGCCAACCCTTTGGGGTTTTCAGCACCTACTCAAAGCATACTTTCCCCAGCAAGCATTCTGAGGTAGGAAATCATGTCTTCTGTATACAGTGATAATATGTAGTATTTAATTAAGATCTTATACTCTGCCCAATATTATCAACTCCAGTGACTCACAGAAGCCGTCAGTAAAAGCGCAATATAAATAAAATAAACTGGCTTAATTCCTTCCACCCACCCATTGGCACCTGAATTAACTGTTTGATGCTGAGGTAGAGAAACTATTGTGAGCTTGTTCTGAGGAAAAATTGAAACTGCATCTAGATCAGAAATGCCATCTAGATCAGAAGTGCCATCTAGATGTACAGCTGACTAGTTCAATGAATGCTTGCATAAAGGACGGACTTGGTGGACAACACCATTGTTCTGCAGCAGGAGAAGCTCTCCTGTCAAGTACCATCTGTTCGCCAAGTTCTGGGTTTCTGAGGAGGCATTATCAGGGGCAGCTTTCAGGCTATGAAATGTTCTCCCCTTCCAAGTCCAACTGAAGGCAGTTGTATTCCAGAACAATTTATTACTTATTTTATTTCTATAACCTGCCCTTCACTGGGAGTGAAACTCAAGGCACTTTTAAAGTGCCCCCTTCTATGAGCAATTTTGAGGAGACCGGAACAGAAAGTGTTCACGTATTTAGAGTAAGAGTAAGGTGATGCATTGAGTTTCATTGGCCCTGATGCCATTGCGTAGCGATATCTGATTTGCTATGTGATGTCATTGTAATTTGAAAGAAGAAAACTGAAGGCCAAACTAGATGTGACTGACAATGAAATCTCCATGTACTTAAACAAAGAACCACCTTAATCATATATAGAAGCTGAGAGAAGTGTGTGGGTAAGGGACTGTGTGGGTAAGGGGAACTGAACCCTCCCTCACCTGCAGTTTACTTCCCCACAACCCATCCCCCAAGTTCTTTTGCCTAGCAGAAGCATCCAAAATAAATTTGGATAAGTTTTGGATAATTCTGTTTGAGGTAATGCCTCCAAGAACAAACAAACAAAAAAAGCTTTCAGCAGGCATTGGTTGTGGGGGAGGAGATGCATCTCCCAGGATAGGGAATCTAACAGCCTGGACACCACAACTGAGGCCCTATCACATGTTCCCACAAATCACACCACAGATGGAGGTAAGACATGCAAAGATGTCTCAGACAATCAGTCATAGGAAACTTTATACATCAGTGCTGAAAGAACTGCTCTCATTCCCAATTAGTTTCTAGGAACAATTGAAAGTGCTGCTTGGGCCTTAAAAACTAAATCTAGAGGGGGAGTGTGTTCCAGAGTATCTCAGGAAACACCTTCTTCTGTATGAGACTCCCCATATTCTACCATCATAAGGTGGGGTAGTGCTTATAGTGAAGTTGTCTGAAGTTCGGTTGTTTGGCACAACAGGCAGGGCCTTTTCAGTAATGGTGCCCATACTGTGGAACTTCCTCCCTAATAGTAGGCTGACCATATGAAAAGGAGGACAGGGCTCATGTAATTCTAACAGTTATAGAGAAAAGGGAATTTCAGCCAGTGTAAATTGTATGCAATTAGTTCCTGGTGAAATTCCCTCTTCATCACAACAGTTAAAGGTGCATGCACTATACTAGAGTGACCATATACAAAAGAGGGCAGGGCCCCTGCAACTTTAACTGTTGTGATGAAGAGGGAATTTCACCAGGAACTAATTGCATAGAAATGACACTGGCTGAAATTCCCTTTTCTCTACAACTGTTAAAGTTACATGAGCCCTGTCCTCCTTTTCATATGGTCAGCCTACCTAATAGGCTAACCAACCCCTAAGCAAATGGGTGAAGATTGTATCATGCTACATGGCATATGGAGCTTAATTGCAGCCCAGATTTCAATGAAGGTTTGATGGCTTTATCAGGGAAAGGTTAATTGCTATGCACAAGATGCTAGACTCTAACTCCAATAATCACTAACTGTTGACCATGATGGCTGGGGCTTATGGGAGTTGTAGTGTAAAACACCTGTATGGCACCAGGGTGCCTACCCCTGCTCCAGACATTTCATATAATGTCCATGGTTTTGTGGATGTTGTTCTAATTGTTTTGATAGAATTTTAGTTTTGTTGTTTTGTGATCTGATCCTGCTTCTTAAGGACACAACGTTCACATTTTAAAACTAAAATGCATACATCCCATGGAACAGTTATATATTTGACTCTAAAACTATATTGGTTTTATAGAGAAAGACCATGCTCATCACCCACCTGTACTGGACTGCACAATTCCAGAATCCACAGTTTGTCCCATGAGATCATATTGGTTCAGTCGAGAACCATCATCAGCTACTACAACAGACTGCGCAGGTTCCCGTGTCCATTCATACATTACCTCCGATTTTGTATAAGCATCTAATTGGGGGGAAAAGATGTCATTTCCAAAAGTAGTTAAAAATAATAACTGGCCATTTCATTTCTGGTCATGTCATTTGCTTGGCTGTTCTGCTTTCCAATAAGAAGATCATTTCTTTTGTTCTTTCAGCAACAACAATGCAATGAACACAGTGGCAGACCTGTATATGCCAATATTAATATTTTTTTACAGTGATCTAACTGTACTCCATGGAATGGCAGAAACACTTATAGGCATTAGATATTCAAATATTTTAAGAATCTTCTGAATTCACTGAAATTTGTGAAGACCCAGCAGTGCTGAAGGTTTTACAAGTATATCAACCCAGATTGCAGAAATGAGGATCCCCCCCATACTTGTCAGATCAATGGCATGAAAGCACCAGCCACAATGATTCAGTTTGCATGTTGTCAAGTATGGGTTCAAACTCTGGACTCTTCGTGCCCCACAATTCAGAGTTCCAGTAACTCACAGTAACCATCCCAGGGTCAGAGTATCCCTGGGTTGTTTATCACAGTGGGAGCGGGCAGGTGGAATCAGCATGGATAAATTGTTCACAATTATCCATGATTTTAGCAACCCATTGACTGGGTCAATATTTTGTAGTGTCCCAAGTTATGCAACTGGTGATTATTGCTTGAATGCCCATAAATCCTGAACCCATAAATGAGCCTTCCCCAACATGGTGTCCTCCAAGTGTTTTGGAGTACAACCCCCAAAAGTGCCCATGCTAGCTGAGGTTGATGGGAGTTGATGTCCAAAACCTCTGGGGGGCACCAGGTTAGGGAATTCTACCACATGTATTTTGCCTCCTGTCTAGCCCAAGAAGAGCCAGATCAGCTTACTTCGAGCTGCTTCAGCTTTTAGATCCAGGGCCCTGAAATTGCTTGGGTGGTGGTCCTATTTGCATTTAAGCTGTTTGGCATGCATCCCAAAGCTGTTGTTTTCTTTAGTTCATAGCAAGTCATTATACTTTAATATCCTATAAGGGGACACTATGGATTTAACATGCTGACTTTTAAAATAGCACTAAATATCTCATTTCTCCTGGGAGAAGTAGTTGCCATTGGAAGGATAACTTGCATTCTCTTCAGTTATCATCCTGGAATCCCAATATAGAAAAGCTATAGAGAGTGCACCACTACTGAAAAAGGTCAGCTTTGAAACCAGAACCCTTTCCTAGATGCCAATGTCTTCTAATGGCAGAAGATTATTGGAGCTGTAATCACTCCCAAACACCTTTCAGATGAGAAATTATTGATACGTGGGTGTAGCATCTGGTACAAGTGAGGGGCTGCAGCTCAGAACTCTAGCAGCCACCCAGCATCCCCAAGATGAGAAGCCAGTATCTGGAGAGGGAATGTGAGGCAAAGGCATGTCTCCTGATGGTCTTTCTCATTCCACAAGCTCCATCCACTAGGAGCCCTGCACACATATTTTCAAACTAGCTTGTGTAGAAACATTAATGAATAGACCCCAGGGATGATCATTTGGCAAAAACTGGGAAGAACCTGCATCGATCAGTGAATCTTTAGGCAATGTCAGCATGGGAACCTCAACTGGAACAAATGCTGATGCTTGGGCCTAATCCACACCAAGCAGGATATTGCACCATGAAAGTGGTATATAAAAGGCAGGAGCCACACTACTGCTTTATACTGGTATTGAAGTGCACTGACAACTGTTGGGGCCCATTAACACATACCATATACCACTTGCATAGTGTTATATTCTGCTAGGTGTGGCTCCTGCCTTTTATATACCATTTTCATACTTCTTTCATAGTGCAATATCCTGCTTGGAGTAGATGAGGCTAGGTCATCATTACATTGGTGTCCTGGATTAAGCAGACTCTTTCCTGTTTACGTTTAGCCAGGCCCTTTTGGTATTTTGGGGCTCCAAACATTCATTTATAATTCCAGTTTTCATTTTAGCCACTATCAACTCAAAAGTCTTCCACTAAAAGTCCAACCAAAATGCACAGGTGTTGTGTGTGAACACCCTTCTGTTTCAATGGAATATAGAAAGATCTATATTCATTCCCCCATCCCACAAAAACACAAAATGGCCCAAAGAGTGTTTTCATTTGGACCTTTTAAAAATGCCTGTTCATCACTTAATATTTCTAAAAACAGCTATAAACAACAAGAAATAATAGGTGTTACATCAAAAATGCTAAAGTAATATACCATCACCAGAGTCAATCCATATATTCTTTGTTTGTATGACTGAGGTTGCTCTTTCCCTGATAAAATGTAGCTGTTTTCAAGAAGAAATGGGAAGCCTTTATATGCTGTGATATCACAACATTCTCCACGTCTGGAGTGGAGCCATTTCCCTCTTTGGCTAATGCCTGTGCCAGATATTGGATTACATTTATTCATGTAGAAAATCTTCATTTAAAAAATAAAACTGCACAGATTGGAAAAATATATGCGCACATATAAAATCCCAGGCTCTTGGATATCCTGTTCTGACTGTTAAGTGGGCTGTGGAAAGAAGCAGCTGTTAGTGGGGGGAAATGATTGTTAAAGTCAACTTACAGCTTCCAAATTTCAACGGGCAAGCATGTGCATCCATGGGAAAGTCTTCTAAATGCATTGGACATTCTGCTCTCACTGTGAGTCTACAAGGGAGTCATAATCAATATAACAGTTTTAGGGTCAAAAAGTGACTTTAACTCAAATATAACAAAAGGCATGCATTCCTTTGCAGTTTGGTTAATGTACTATATCAAATGATCATTTACACAAGTTTACTCAGGAATATTTTTGCTCACTTGTCTTAAAAGCCTTTTTTCCCTTCTTTTTTTGCTCACCTTTCCAATATCTAGGGTGACCAGATAAAATCCAGGTCAGGGCTCATGTAACTTTAACAGTTGTAGAGAAAAGGGAATTTCAGCCAGTGTCATTTGTATGCAATTAGTTCCTGGTGAAATTCCCTCTTCATCACAACAGTTAAAGTTGCAGGGGCCCTGCCTTCTTTTGTATATGGTCACTCTAGTATAGTGCCTGCACCTTTAACAGTTGTTAAATCCATACCAGTAATATTTCCTGTTTACCTATTACTATGCCTTGTAGTTTTACATTTGCTCTGTAACATGCATTAATTAAAGGGTTACATTTTGGAACTAGAATGGCAGGATAGAAATTCAGAATAAACTAATAAATAAAACTCAGAAGCCAGCAATTCATTTTCCATAAAAGGCATGTATGCAACAAACTCTAGTGCTAACTTCAATAGGACTACTCTGGAACAAAGGCATGCCAAGAATATATTAGAGGAGCTAGATTTCTGCTAGAGCTCTGATGAGTTTTTCCCCTATCCAACAATCATTACTTTCAATTTGTGCCAGTATCAAATTACTCAGGGCTGCTTCTGACTGCTATATTCAGAGCACAAAAATGGCAGAATGTGCACATCTTTCTAGAGTTAGAAATATATTATTTACATTTATATTCCCATTCTTTCTCTAAGGTGATTAGGGTGATACCCCACCCTGCCTCCCATTTTATTTTCATAACAAGGATCAGGTCCATAATTTAGGAGTGCTCCTTGACCCTACACTGCCCCTGGACTTTCAGGTGATGACAGTGGCACGGAGTGCATTTGCACAATTATGCTTGGTGCGCCAGTTGTGATCTTTACTGAATTGGTCTGATCTGGCAACAGTTATCCATGCCTTGGTTACATCCCATTTAGACTATTGCAATGCGCTCTACCCTGAAGAGTGTCTGGAAGCTTCAATTGGTGTAAAATGTGGCACATAGGCTGCTAACCAGTTCACACTATTGAGACCATATTACACCTGACCTGAAAAACATGCACTGGTTGCCTGTTGCTTTCCCTGCTTAATTCAGAGTGTTGTCTTAACCATGAAGGCCCTAAATGGCCTAGGACCTGGCTATCTAAAGACCCACTTGCCTCACTATGAATCCCCATGAGTATTAAGACCTGCTGGAGGGGACTTCTTGAGGACACCATTACACACAGATACATAATAAATACATAATAAAAATCAAACAACCCTGTGAGATAAGTCACACTTGTCTGTGTGGAGACCGATCCCCAAACCTGCTAAAAATGAAATATGAAGCCTTTTGTGTATTCCCAAAAAATCAGTGGAACAAAGTAAGCTTAGAGGTCAGAAAGCAAAAAGAAGCAAAAATAATAATAAAAGGCGAAGAAAAATTGACACTGAAAACAGCCACGTTCAATTTATCTTTTTTACGATGTACACATCACTGTGGTACCTAAAATTCGAATATAAATCTTTAAAAGAAAAAAAAGAGTGGAATTAGTTCATAAACGTTATAATTTATGCAGTACTTTTTCATAAATAAGAAGGTGCCATGTTGCAATGCTCACCTCATTGTATAGAGCAGTGTTCCATCTTCTGTAATCCGCAAGAGTTTGTTAGGCATAGTCATGTTGTGAGCTACTGATTTCTTTCCATTGTGGAAAAAGGTATCAGGTGTCCATATTTTGCTGGCCATTAAATTATTAAGTCGGAGGACTTGCATGGGTCCTTTGAACTTCAGTCTTTCATCCCTCCAGCTTTGCCGGAAAAATACATCTATTGTGTATTCCTAAAATTAGACAATGGGGAGCTTTGAATATAGTTCATTTGGCAATTGGAACATAGGAGGCAAAGAGGATTCAAGACCAATGTCAAGCTTAAAAGTATCATGAGCAGGTATTGATTTTGTCTGCTTCATCATTTTGAAGGTAATAAAAGGGGATGAGACGGGTGAGGCCCCCTCTCACAGAAAATGAGGAGTCCTGAAACCACAAGCAAGTGGTGGTTACGATAGCCACATGTCCTGCTTTATAGAGGACAGCCCTATAATTAAAGCTATCCTCTATTTCAGGAGTGGGCAACTTGTGGCCCTCTAAATGCTTTGGCCTACAATTCCCATGATCCCTCACACTAGCTAAGCTGGCAAAGACTGGTGGGAGTTATAGGCCAAAACATTTGAAGGGCCATAAATTGCCCACCCCTATATTTAAAGGGCTTCCCAGTCCAAGTCTGGGTTACAAATTAAGAACCATAAGTAGGGAGAGCGGGGGGGGGGGTTGAACTTGCCCATCCACAGTTAGAATTTTGCATACGTGTATGTATTAACTTATGCCAATTTTATGCAAACCCATGTTCTCTTTAGCCCTCTTTTTTGGTGATGCATTTCCTCTTACAGCCTATCTACACTACTGGTGTAAAACGGTTTATAACAGTTTTGAGAACTGTTGGGGCCCAGGACACACTCCATATACAGTTTACAAAATGTTTTCAAAGTGTTTTATCCTGCGTGTGTAGATAGGCTCTTAGTTGACAATGGCCCTTTCTACACCCATAGGGGAGCACAGGGAGTGAGGGAGGGTGATCCCGGAAGTCCCTAATACACACCATCGGCGCACAGGGACTAGCCGGGGGCCATCCCAAAATGCCTGGTGTGGAAAGGGCCAATGTCTAAGGGGCCATCCTAGTGGTGGTGAGGAATTGTACAGGTCAAGAAATTAGTTGTGGAACTTAAGGCAACACCTCTATCGGAAACTGTGGGAAAGACAGAGAACACTTTTTAATATCCTGCTCTCTGCCACCAGTGCTTTTAAAGTCTGAAACCCAAAATTGACTCTGGAAGGATATTGTACATCCAATCATCTGTATCTCACTCTCAGCCCATACAGACTATCAGAAAACAGCAAGCTTTTTTCTTTGCAAAAGTCCAGTATCCAACCCCCAATATCCAACTGTAAACACAGCACTGAAGTTTGAAAGGGATAAGGTTATCCTGCAGAGAGATGAGGGCCTCTTCTCATCACTCAAATGAAAAGGATTTTTAAACTTCCTGTTCCTGTTCTTGTCCTGAACACCTAGGTGGTTTCACCTGTTCGAGACGAATTTGCTCTGCCATACACATTTGACCTCCGCAAACCCCCATTCACTCCCACCCACAGCCAGACACAAAGGCAATGTGTCATTCTGTCTTCGTAGGATGTGTTCTCCCTATCACAACAATGCCAAAAGAGCTAATCAAAGGGTAAACTCCAGCTATTCTATGTATTTTATTAATTTAACGTTTAACCCCCCCCCCCCACTATTTCTCCAAGTTGGTCAGAGCAACTTGTACATGATTCCCATCAGGGCAACTTGTAGGGTCAGATCTGCTTCATTTCAGTTGTAGAACTGTTGCCACATGTTTGTATGCAATTATTTCAGTGGCTTTCCTGAATCCAAAAGGCCTCAAATAGGTGCATGGGGGTAAATAGAACTAGCAGTTTAGACAGGGAGGCTATTTTTCTTCTCCACTCAGCCCACAAGTTGGGGCCAAAACAAATCATGGATTGTCTTCAATGTTAGTCTAACGTAAGATCTATTCATTTAAATGCGTCATCTTTAAACAGCACTAACATTGGACACTAGCCATTCCTTAAAATCTGTATCGAGCTGCCACGTCTTTTTTATTTATACTCTATTTATACTCTAAAAATATAAGTATTTTTATTTATACTCTTGGTGTAGGGGGCTGATCCAGATCTTAAATAACACCTTCCTCTGTGCTAGAGTCATGATCAGGTCCTCTGTGCCTACTCTAGAGTAAAAATGAAAAAAATATTTTGGCTGTGAGGTATGGATTTTTGCCCCTATGTTGACCAAAAGGTTCTCGCCACCTGTATACCAACAATCCAAATGCCTCAGTGATTTCAACTACTTCAAGGCACTGCCTGGTTTCAGCTGTATGTATGGAAATTCAACTGTTTTCCTAACTAGTTTTAAGGAATGAGATGCTAGGCAGAAAAATGGATGCTGAGCTATAATAATGACTTGATTCTAAAGAGGGAGAGCCATAAAATAAGCATCAGCTGCAATGTATCCATTGCATTATATGAGACAACATTTCTGAACCCTCGATTTTCTATGATTTTTTTTAAAGATCGTGCTCCTTCTGAAAGCTGGTTGACCGGGCCTCAGCTTTCAGAAGGAGCACGATCTTTTTTAAAAATCTTAGAAAACCGAGGGTTTGAGCAATTGCGCTGATTTTTTCCCCACAAATAACCAGCCAGATCCCGTCTTCAATGTCCCACAAGTTTCAAGTTTTTATCTCTAAAAATGAAGAAGTTACAGTGGGGGACGAGGCTTTTAATTTGAAAAGATAGAGACATGAATCTTTTTGGACATTGCAGATTGGATCTTGCTAGTCCTGGCTCCCCAAGTTTCATGTCATTATCTTTCAAATAAAAAAGTTATGCATGTGTTTCCCCCAATGCAAGCCTATGGGAAAAAAGCAGACAACAAGATGACAGCACAGAGGCCCGGTCAACCCATTGTCAATAAAGTTGCACATATGTGCCAAATTTCAGTTCAATCCCTCCACCCCTGTATTTTATATTATTTTTTTAAAGATCCTGCAACTTTTTGACAGGTCTGAATGAACGCACGTGGCAATCTGTCATTCTGACCTGTCAGAACTTAAACAATCTTTAATAAATTCATATAAAATCGAGGGTTGGAGGGATCGATCTCAAATTTCATACACATACTTAGGCATACCCCATAAGCACTGTGACCAAGTTTCAAGCCTCTAACTTTGAAAATACAGAAGTTATAGGCATTTTTTCAAAAAAAAAATCAGATCTATAGGGCACTATGGGGCTGCAAATTAAATATTGTATTTCCGATAATTATTGGAAATACGATACGATTTACCTACGATATAATCCGATCCAAAAAAAAAAATTAAAAAGTGATTTCCGATAACAATACAATACAATAATTTCGGGCATGCACACCCCTGTTTTTTATTACTAATAATGTCATGTAATGGCATATTTAGTCATCAATATTTGGCATTCAGGAATGCTTGTTTGGGATGAAAAAAAAATTCTTTGTGGCTTAAAACAAGTTGCAACAGTCCAAAATGTATATTGAAATTTTTCAGATGCATTGCAGGGTTTTCGGTTTACTTTGAGTCTTCATGTAGCAATCTGGATGGCCAAAAATTTAAAGACTTGAGATTAAGCTCAGCCTTATAAAATGTTTGCTAGAAATACAGTTTCAAATTGAATAAGTGGAAGAACAATCCTTCAAATGAGATATGGGTGCGTAACCAGGTGATCTATTCTATATGTTGGAAAAACTGGTACTGAGTGAGCCAAATGTTCAAAATATTTCAAATGAATTGAATTGTCTGATTGAGGTGGGTGGTGTATTCAAGTTGTCCATTTAAAGACACAATCCTATGCATGTTTAGACAGAAAAAAGCCCTACAACTCCCAGCATGCTTTCCCCCTTATCTACACATGCATCCTCTTGCACCAGAAGTGTCCTTAAAGAAGTCTCCTTAGATAAGTGTCCTTAAATACAGTCAATGTGTAAATATGGTATACGTCCAGAAATGAGGTTGGGCAGAAGTCTGAGTGGTGATAAGGCAGTGCAGATATCCAGACCACACCCTTTCTGAAGACTACGAGATTTTAATAAACTGAAAGAAGATAGAACGTCACTTACCATATCATGGTCTGAAACAGGCCCAAAGCTGGTAACGAAGATGTCAGTCTTCACTTCAGTTACACGCTCTAATGAAGCAGGAAATTAAAAGGATGAGTACCTATCAATAACTTTCTTTAGAACCAACCACCAAAATAGAGAATGCATTGACTTTGATTAGATGCTGTAATATTAGAGGAGGAACTATAGCTCACACGCTTCGCATGCAGAAAATATCAGATTCAACCTCCAGCATCTCTAAAGTGGGCTGAATAAGACCTCTGTCTGAAAGAGCTGCTACCAGCCAGTGTACTGAATGAGATGGGCAATTCATCTGAATCAATACAAGGTAGCTTCCTATGTTCAAAACTGGTCTACCATATGATCTTGCTAAATTAGGCCTAGATCTGAAAAACTTCTTTGTGGAATGATGTACCTACAAATTCTTCTTCTCAGAAGGAGCCCCCACACTGCCCTCAAACTGCTCTTTAAAATCCTCCAAGTTCAAAACTCAGTTTGGTGATTTAGCATGATGTCTCTCAAAAGGGCAAATGCTGCTGGTGTGCCTACACTAATTGCCCCAAATCCCTCTTTTAAAAGCCATGGGTACATATATATGCAATAGTACAGGATGATTAGTACCACCTTGAGTCATCACTGGGGACACTAGCAACCAATCAGTTGCATCCAAGCTTAGTCATAATTAGAGGGATCCCATTGAAACCTATAGGACTTCAGTTGGTCATGACTAAGGCCCCTCTTATCGATCTACTTCAAGTATGACTAAGTCTGGACTTAACCCAATGATTCCACATGCTATGTGGTAAACTGTAAAATGACGAGAGCAAGAACTGCAATATTCATTGTTGTTTTTCTAGGAAGTAAAGATTGATGTAGTATTCCAGCTGTAGTTGTATTGTCATGCAATAACTTCTGCATGCCATTTTTTCATTGCTCACAGGACTGACAATCATATGAATGTTATTGAAAAAGCGTCTGGATAGTGAAATTTCCTAATTAGCCATCCTTTAAAATGGATGTGGCCTAATCAGATCTATTTATGAGAATATTAATTGCCATAAAGTAAGGTAAGGATTATCTTGACATCTAATTGAGTTGGAGTTTAATCCTAAAGAGGGTCACAATGAGAATTAACCTCAAAGCACTGCGAGTGCAAGGTTACTCCCGGAAGAAATGTTCATCCTGAAAAACGACTCCTCATTTCATGGCCGAGCAAAATGCTTTGGAATTGAAGGCTTTGATCTCACAGTAATTAGATTTACATTTCACCAGGTGATCTGAGGGCCTACCTATATCTTATATGCACATGGCTACATCCAAATCCTGACAGCTACCCTTTCAATCAAAACTGGTTTGGGATGGGGTAGATTGAATTGGACAAATGGGAAGGAGGGGAGAGGGTTTTAATGCTTTACCTGAGCACCACTTTTCTGCTCCAAATCTTCCCCCTCCCCCCACATTCAGACATATAAAGTGGCTTTTCCTGGACTTGGATTTAGCATCTTCGTTCTGTTGCCAGAAGAATACCACTGCAGTTGCACCCCCCTCCATCTTGGTGTGCCCTCAAATCTGCTCCAGAGGGCTGTGAGACCTTCTGGAGGAGTTTTGCAGAGCATGTGGTGAGGGATGGAGTGTAAGGGAATGAAAGGGCATAAAGTCCCATCCTGCAAGTGGTATCTTCCCACTGGCAGAACATTGATGCTGGATCCAGTCCCTGGAAAAACGGGTTGCCTGGGTTTAGTTACAGAGACATGGGTAGAACCATACTCAAACCAGCCCTGGCAAAGTTACTTATATTACTACTTATGTGCTGTTGCTTTTTTAAAATGTGGTAGCAAAACAGTGTTTCCTTAGGTCTAGTGAAAGCAATACAAACATGGCACATATTTTGTTCTGAACACTGAAAAATGGATCCATAATCTGCTCAGGCTTGGTCATTTTAAAGACTTTGGAAAGTTGCCCATTGTTTGAAAATAGAGCTGGATCCAATCCCAAACCAAGAGAGGATAGGAATTTAATAGGGAATCAATATGCTAGAACCTTTGAAGACAAAAACTCAGGTCTGTAAGTTCACAGTGATGTAGTTAGCTCTGTAGTGGCTGAAAAGCACACATTGGCAGGATCTACCCTACTGCTTTAAAATGGTTTATAACCATAGTGACAACTGTTGGGGCCCAGGACACATTCCACATACCGTTTTCAAACTATTTTCAAAGTGTCATATCCTGCTTGGTGTAGATCTGGCCCATGTGGGTCAGTTGCGCCTGGTTTCTCCTCACCCACTCTCTTAGTTCTCACTGGAGTTGTGAATCAGTATTTTGGCTATGCCCCCTTCAGATTGCTGTACAAAAGCAACATCCCTCTGAAGAAAAAAACAGATATGGGGAGGATTTGTTCTGGTCTAGTCTGGCCGAGTTTTCTGTGCCCAAGGAGCTTCCGTATTAGAGCCCTTTTGCTCATTTAGAGCATAGGTCTTGCACAATGAGTTGGAACAGGAACTGTAATTGTGTTTCCACTCTGCTCCTCAAATAGCACTTTATCTCCATTGCAATCTCCCAATGCTCCATCTCCATGGCAAAGGCAAAAGTGTTTGGGCATTACTGAGCTGGTCTTGGCCACCTTACAACTATGTCTTCAGTAAATTTGTTCAAAAATAAGTCCAATTTCCTTGGAAATCACGCTTAGAATTGTAGACTTCAGTCAGCCAAAGCCTCCCCCTAGATGTGGTTTAAAGAGGCTCCTGCAACATCATAGAACCTTCTCTTTATCATTTGCTGAAATGGTTTTCTCCACCTTACCCACTTCCTTTAATGATTTGTTTCTTGAATCCGACCATTTTCTCACATACATATATTTTTTTAAAAAAATTGTGCTCTTCTGCTTAATCAAACAATGGAAACAGTTAATATAAAGCCAAAGAAAGAAAGAAAGAAAGAAAGAAAGAAAGAAAGAAAAGGCCACAGTTGCCAAACTGATCTGGGATGCTTCCAGAGAGGGCTCCTAGCATTACCAATCAGAAGGTATTGTGCTGCAATTCTCTCCCCCCCCACCGCCCCCTCCCCAATGTATTTTCTGAGGTAAGAAAAAAGGCAGAAGAAGCAATGGGAAAACACAGAAGGGTTATGAGTGGAAGATGACAACTTCTGTACATATGTACAGCCCTAATAAAATTTTATGAATAACGTAGGACAATTGCACTATAAAAGCCTCATCTGGAAACATCCCTAGCCTAGTTCCAAACCAATCTGTGGTTCTGTTCAGCCCAGCCATGGTTTATAATCTCAATTGATTTTTTTAAAAACCAATTCTTAAGTTGCACTGTACCGCTTGTGTGTTTAAGGCCTCATCTACAAGAATTCGGCTTTACGCCTGGTTAGGTGATTATGCGCATATTCGCAGAAGCGCATTTACGCCTAATACCTCTGTACGAGAGGCGGTGAAGTGCATTACTGGACGACCGAAACACGCTTTAAACTATTGACATGCGGAGAATCGCATGTTTACACGGCAGCAAGGTGCTTTAACTCCCGCCGCAAATTAAAACTCGCTATTTAACGAGCATTCAATAATGTGCATAATCGGATGTTTAAAGCGCCTCTACGCCCGATTTGCACTCCGTTCTTGTAGAGGTCAATTTTTTAATGCGCCTTGAAAGAGCTTTAAATGCCTCTTGTAGAGGCAGCCTAAGAGGCATTAGCACTTGTGACAGGCTCCCCTGTGTGTGTCCCATTGTGTGAATTCCTGTTTGGGGAAGTTTGGTGGTGGGGTGAGGTGGGGTGTATCAAAATGGCCTTCTTCACTTGAGCAGATCTGCTGAAGGAGATCAGAATTGGGGTGGTTAAGCACTTTTGTGCAGTTGTTGTTGTTTTAATCCAAAATGGACATGGGTAGGAGCAGAGAAGAGCTGGGAGCCTGGGGTCTGCACTCAAGAGGGACTCTTCAATCTCCCCTCTTCCCACTGCTTCCTGACACCACTTTCTCATCTGCCCAAGGCAGCTAAAAGGAGACACACAGCTCAGATAATAAACTGCTGGCTGCCGCTTGCCACCAGCCATCCAGCAAGAAAATAATGAAGCGTTCTCCACCCCTGCTCAAGGAGAGGGGGAGGCACAGGCAATGTTTACACCTGGGCGGTTATTGCAATGTTTAAGCCAAAATTCAGGGATTGGGGAAGTGGAGGAGAGTCAGTGGGCTGAATGTGCCACTCTCTCTCTCTCTCTCTCTCTCTCTCACACACACACACACACACACACACACCCCTCTCCAAGAGCAGCTCCTTCTTTTCCTTTCTTCCGTCCTCCAATAAAATGTGAGTAAAATGAGCCACCGCAATTCCACAATAAATGCTTGTCTGGAAGAAGCCCAAGGATTTATTTAAATTTTCCGTGGAGGAGCACTCAATTATGTGAGCTCCACAAACAGTCTGAAGTGGAATGTCCCAGTCACAGGTTTACCACCTCGAAGAGAATTAGAGCTCCTTCACACCAGCGATTTAGTGCACCCTCACCATGCCTGGTGTGCGGATTTGCAGCATGGTACTCACATGATGCTGTGCCTGTCCTGCTGACACCCTGCTTCTTCCCCAGCCTTTCCTAGAACGCTAAATGACTGGATTATTTTCCTGAAGCACATTTAAGGCACCCTAAATCTCCATGTAGTTTTAAAGGAACTGGGGGCTTGAATGGATTGCATCAGGTCCTGGCAGGGAAAAGCCATCCAGCAGCCAGCTCCAAGCCTCAATATAAAACCCAAACTTTGCATCCCAGGCTCGAAAGAGGGTTTTTGTTTTTTTTTAATTATACAATGCTTGAATCTCTGCAGAGACAGGATTGTACTCCCTCGATGCCCCCAAAGAGCCAGACTAAAGGGTCACTCCATTTTTGCCTTGGAGAAAGGCAGTCTGGTTCAAGTACTCATCTGACAGGACTTGACTGGAGGGAGAAAGAGAAAGGAAGGGGTGGAGTGGAGTGGAGTGGAGCCGAAGAGCTAATGAGCCAAGGAGTGAAAGAGCAGCTGTTCAGGTTAAAGGGATCATAAGCTTGACACACTTTTACCTCAGAGGTAAACAAAAAATGCAAAGACGGGGGTAGTAGGTGTGATGGAGGTCAAAGCCTTAGTCCAACGGTGTTGAACCTCTTTCATCTTGAGCACCACATGCAATTTCAGAGAAGCTCTCAGGGGCCACATTCCAGGGGTGGGTGGGGCCAACGGCAAAATGAGGCGGGGCCACAAGTCCAAAAAAGTTACAAAGAGCAGAATGACTGCTGGGATTCAACGTTTTGCAACAGCTATAAATGTGCTAACAGCCCTAAGCAATGACAGTCAATTGAGCTACAACCAGAACTTTATACAGACATCCCTCTAGTCACAAATTGCATCATTTGACTATCATCACTCGGGTTACATAACCTTTTTTCCCCACCTACTGCATGAATAACCAAATTTATCTGTTGATTTTTTTTACAAAATAGAAAATCATTCCTGCACACTAATAGGGGAGATGCCCTTTGATAAATCTGGGGCTCTCGAAAAGACAAAAACAAAAAAACCTTGCTTGTTTACCACTTTTGCAATTAGATGATTCAGCTGTGTTTTGTTAGATGCTCCAAAAATAATGAGTCATTTTTACACAGAACAGTCCTTTACAGCAACTGACTTACAGAGTTTGGGTATCAATTCACAATGAAAGGCAGCTATCTTCTTCTTTTTTCACTTTTGGTTATCATATTGTGGGTTCACATTTAAGATCTAGAGGGGACTGTGCTCTTTTGGACCTCAAAACCTGATGACAATGGGTTAGATCAAAACATAGTCAGGTTAATCCCACTGAAATCAATGAGTCTTTAATTGATTTAAGCGGGTCTACTCTTAATATGAATATATCTTTCCATACAAATTATTTATATGGTACAACTTAGGGTCCTACATAGCTCAGAAATGAGACTACATTTTGTCAGGTCCCCCCCCCCCCATTGTGTATGTATCCTAGCCTTCCAAAGTGAGGTTTTCCAATTATATCCCCAAACTATCCAGCAAGGTGTATTAGCTTAGAGATAATGACTGGTCCAAGTCAGCTCATGGTTGAGGAAGATTTAGATCAGGTCTCTTTGATTGAAGTCTCTATCCGTTACACTACATCACCTCCTCAGTGGATGAGTGGAGAGTAACTGATTCAGGACAATCAGGAGATGGATACAACCCTCGTGTGAGTGTGAGTGTGCAGCCCCACACACATGCCACAAACCTCCTTTGGAGCCCCACCCCCATTTCCAGAGCAGTATTGGGGGTTTATGGGGGCTGCAGGGGGAGGGGGAAATTGTTCTGCCAGCCATTCCTTCCCACTGGCAGAACAACACCATTGAGTACAACCCTAGGTGATAACAAGAGCAAAGATTGGTGAAGCAAAGGTTTTGTTACCTACGCTTTATAGAATTAACGGAAGTAATGTTATCATTGTCTACCCTCTTATTGGAGCTGAATGTCTATGTAGGTGATGTGCTCCTTACTATTTATCTTTGCAGTCATCCATTTTCTCATTCTCCTAAATGCTGTGGCATATAACATGGTGCTTTACTTATTGCAACAGTATTACAGACACCATAGCTGCAAATGCACTCATACAAATATATAGTTTCAGGACATTCGGATTGGATTAATAATGGCTTTGGACTTATTTCTTTTGCAAATTAGCATTTGTTACCATCACTTTCTATATCCATGATTTATGGAAGTTATGACCCATGAAGTCTTAATGGCCTATACTGCATTTATCAGGGAACTATCAGAATTCCTTCATTATACCCTCCACTGACAAGTGGGGTCAAACAAAATGTACCCCAACAGTATGGGGGGAGGGGGAGAATCATAAACGTTTGTGTCAGTCTTCCACAACTCCAGCCCAGGTAGTCTTCAACCATAACAAAGTGTGAATTGCAATGTGGTTCTTCAGGGAGCCCCCTGAAAAATTGATGCATTTATTCTTACAGCTTTTGTGGGGAGGGCAATTCTACCCCATCAGAATACCTGAGACATCTCAAAACCCATGTCTGTGAAGGGCTAGAGCTCAAAGTGACTGCTAAGTCCTGTTTCAATGTATTTGTTACTCATCATGTCTAGAGATGCTTCACTCAGAACCTGTTATTTCCGTTTCTAGTGAGAAAGGAGCATAGCAGATGAAATAATAATATTCTGTTCTCATAATGCACAATTTACAGAGGAGCCGATGAACAATGAGATGGATCTAAGATTTCATCCCCAGTTCTAGCAGCTCCCACCAGCCAGAGTAGAAAGTTTGTGGGAAGGGGATGCCAGGCTTGTTCCCACAATCCCCTCTCCATTGACAGCAATGACAGTGGTGGGATTAGGTACACAGCTCCAGGGATGTCATAGCTAACCAGCTCAGATCAGGCTCATCTGGTGGATCCAAAGCCAGGTCCTCCCAGCACCCCATTTTGGGGCTTTTTACCTGCTACTGCTTCCCACCCACCTGGGCCCAGTGGGAACATGTCCCACTAGTTGCTACATATACCTACATATACAGATGCATTATTTGTTTGTTTGTTTGTCAGCACGTGTATATTGCCTCATAACAGAAAGTGATCTGAGTTGTAAATATAAAAACAATTGATGGCCACTGGTGTTCTTCTTTTTCCCCTTGTTTTTTCCAAAGATGGTGCGATTGCCTGTTTAAATCCACAAAGGGAGAACACATCTCAGGATGCCAGAAAAATTGATTTATTCTTAAGAAAGCCCAGATTTTCTTTAGGGCTTTCTTCAGGGGATTCTTTAACATCGCTTCAGAGAACTTTGGAAGATTTGTCTCATAAATTCAACAACTGGCAAGTTATTGAAAGATTTATGTTTAATAATAATAATAATAATAATGCTGCAATCAGGCATTCCTTGGCATTTATGGGTAGCCTACATTATTATTATTATTATTATTATTATTATTATTATTTTCACAATTAGGATATATCTATGGCCTTGCAAAACAGAAGCTCCTACAGGGTAAATATGACTTCTGGTAAAATACATCTCACCCTACAGATACTTGTGGGGAGGGGATCTTATTTTTGCAAACTTTGGGTTTGCCCTACATTTTCTGGACTCCATAGATAGTTTACTTGCAGCTACATTCCCACTTGCTTGCTTGACAGGCAGAGAGCCAGGGAGCAAGTAGGCCATGGCATCTACTGCTCTTCCTTTTCACCATCAGCATTGTCTGAGCCAACGTGAGAAGCAGATGAACAAGCAGGTTGCAATGGTGAAGGGGAAGAGCAGGTCCTGGAGGCTCTTGTCAGTTGTCTCCTACTGGAGTGTGAGCCCTTGGGAGCTGCCCAACCATGCCTACCCTTGACACCAGTCTTTGCTTCATGTAAAGGTACTGGAAAGCAGCACTTTCAAAGGGCACATCTAGAGATCTGCAATACTGCAGTGAGTTACAGTGTACCTACATATCCCTATAGTACACAGTAAGCAACTGGCGCATCGTCTTTTAAAATAATCAGCAACTACATTTTCTTTACTTTGAAGAACCCTGGCCTCCCTGCAACCCACCATCCCACGCCATGAATCAAGAAAATGTAATTTATTATTTTTACAAAGGAGATTTCCATATAATGCCACTTAGGTGGTAGAATCGATAATAAAAATGCTGCTGCGGCTGAATGTAGGAGTACAGGAGATGATGTCCAACATGAACCATTAAAAAGAAACAAACAAGCTAAGGTGTAAATATGCATGTTATTATCCTTAGGTACAATGGATCATTCTTAATTTTTGTCTGAATGAACATGAAGAGGGACACATTGAAATACATGGGTTTAAGAGTGCAATCTTATGCAGGTTCAGACAGAAAAAAGTCCCAACATGCTGACTGGGCCATTATGGGAGTAGTAGGATTTTTTCCCCTGTTCAAACATGCATGAGATTGCACCCAAAGAGTGCTTAATGTCTGTGCTGGATTGTGAGCTAAATGTTTCCTGGTGATGAAAACTGCAGCCTGATTCATGGCATTGCTTATTTAGATGTAGGTGTCCTTAGTATTGCTGGTACTGTGGCATAAAATGCAATGATTTACATATTGCAAACATGGCTGAAAGATATTACAAACATGAAATTTCAGGATATTTTGTCTGCATCTGTGAATATTTCTCTGATGATTTTAATGTACCCATGTGCTGGAAGGAGAAACCACAGTAATGATATAGCTGGTACTAACACTGATTGACCTCGTACTTGATATAAATCCCAGTTCTGCTCTAGGAAAATGTCCTTACGATCTTTACTTGATGTACAATCAATTACTCAAAATGAAATCATTCTTGTTATGTTACTAATCTGAATTTCACTAAGCATCACTGCCCTTTGTTTAGTCATGAAACAGAAGTACAATAGTTAGTTGGTCTTACCAACAAACCTTATATTTATTTTAGTTCCTCAATATTTACATGAGCTGCTCAGGTTTCTATGTGGGGGGGTTAAGGAGATATAATAATATAGAGTGACCTTCACTAGCTGCTGTATTCTTCTTGAACAAGAACTTATAGCTTACAGCCAATTCAATGTGAAAATTAAAACAGAATTTGGATTTGATCAAGGGTCAGAACTTCTTCACTGTGTAGATGTGTGTAGACAACTGATAGGAATGTCTTCCCCAAAATCTATACATTTACAGAACTATGCATTGATCTGGTTTATGCAACATGGAGCCTTGTCATAGGTTAATGATCCTCAAAGAGTAGTGACAAAGGATGGCTGCCATTATGATTATGCAGCCCATCCCCAGAGGTTGTCAGATGTTGCTGTGTCACGTGAACCTGGCTGGCAGGGCTTATTTGATGGCTAAACAGCCCTTGTACAACAGTATGTTGTAAGGTTAGGGCAGGATTGTTTATCCCCCAAATAACCACTGCCAGTTGGGGGTTGCATATTCATAATGGTGGCTGTCATGTGCTACAGTTCCTCCGGCATTTATTAACCCATGATAGGGTGTCATGTCATGCACTCTGGCCTGTTGAGCACTCTACAGAGCCTTGTCTTGACTCCCTTATATATGCACACACATCAGCAGTCAAACTAATAATCTCCTTCTCATGCTCGTCAGATAGACAGAGAGAGAGAGAGAATGGGTGCCATCCAATGCCACTGCTGTGCTAGTGGAAATGAACACTCATGCAATGGGCAGCTAGTGCCTGTGAGCACTACTGGAAGCTAGCCCAAATTAGATCTTCTGTAATGGGACAAGTCTGTGGAGCTGTAGAAGTTTCCAGGCTCTGTGCATATGATCATGATGTCATTGCTTCTCATCAAGGCCTAATCTGTACCCAGTCCAATGCAGGGGGAGACTTCCACACATTCTTAGTGTTTGAAGCAACTATAACTGACGAATGAATCCCTGCTATGTAGACAGCCCGTACCATGGTGACATAATTCCTCAGCATTACACTGAATCTATTGGCAAACCATTTTAGATGTGGTGGTATTTTTTCTCTATTATCATAGAAAGCTTATTTAAGAGCCATGTTCGCACACTGTTACCAACTGCCGTTGTATTTGGCTGTGTCAGTGCAAATGTTGAAATAGGAGTTCTGATTGGTATTATGACTTGGCATGATTAGACTGATTATGAATGAAACTGGATGCTTTTCTTTCCACTTAGCCACCCTTTTGATCTCTTGGCAAGGTGTAGGATATAAACCTTATGCATGTGGACAAGAGGAGGGGCAATTCAAAAAGTATCTCAGCACTAACAAGAGGGGCTTGGGCTTACTAGACTGCATACTACCTGGGGCCATCTGCTCCCTTCCAGTTTGGAGGGCGTGGGTAGTAGGTCCATCAGCTTCTATGTTCCTCAGTCATTCTTAACCCAGATTTAAAATGGTGCCAAGTTGCCCTTCCCCAACAGAGACAAGGCATTAGGACTAATTCATATATTCTTCTTAACTGAAATGCATCTAGATGTATTTGTGTAGTATGTTCAAGTTACCATTAAGGTTGACTAAAATCTATCATTGTATTAATCAAGGATCAATATTTATTTGGGGGCTAATCCCAGAGTTAACATGAACGTGGAGGGAACAAAATGATTGCTTGTTTTGTGATGTATTACTTTCAAAATTACATTCAAAATCCTCAGTGCAGAACAATCCATTATTATCCTGAATTCCCATCAGCAGAATAATCTGTGAACAATACTTATCAAAGCAAAAGTTTAAAGATAATCATCAACAAATTCAATACCATTAAACCAAAGACTTCATTCTAAAGCTACTGTAGAGATTGAAAGAATTAACAGATAGAAGGTAACAGGACAACAGCAGGGCAAGGAGAACAGAGGAACTGAATGGTTGGTTACATTAGAGAGTGTGTTTTGAGCTAAATGAATGCTTCTTTGAGGATTGCTGAAATTAAATGTGATAATTGGCCAACTCTTCCTTCTTTTGTCTTTTTATGCTTAGCAGATGGTTTGGGATCCAAACAAAGGATATGTACACAAAAGGGAGGCCTACCCACAAAACTGGAGCTTTACTTGCTGTTTTTTACTGCAGTGATCACAGGTGTGGAAGAGACAGGGCATGGCTGGGTTGGATGAGTGTCCCTTCCATAACAGAAGGGATCTTTCTGGTCATGGAAAAAAAATCGAGATCCAGTGAAGGCTACTGCTGGAGGAAGGGCAGAGATGATTTCACCAATTTCCCTTTCTCCTTATTTCCCCTTTTTCTAGCAGCCCCCAGTGCCACCCGTCATGCTATTCCACAGCATCCCCAACCCTCTAGAGCAGCTTTTTGGTGGGGAGGGGGGTAGAGGTCTGCAGGGGGGAGGCGGAATTGGTAGCAATAGCCTCTTTCCAGCAGGAATGTCCCATGAGCTGAAATCCACTCACAGGGACTCTGACTCCAAGCCATTGGCTGAATTCAGAAAACACGATAGTCAATGGTGGGGTAATAATCAACTTTACAGTTGTTCATCTAGGGGGTACTCCCCACACAACATGGTAATAATCAACTGTGGTGTGGATTAGGATCAACGCTGAGTTGACTATGGCAGCATTTGGACAACACGATAGTCAATACAACTGACTATTGTTCCCCCCCCCCCCCAGTTGCTTATTGTGTTGTCCGAATTCAGCCATTGTCTCTCCAAAGCAGTGCAAATTGCTGAAGTCACAGCTCTGGCTGCACGCGCAGTTCTCTGTCACATACACACATATGCCTTGTTTGGATCCCATTAATGGTCTTATACCTTTGGAAGATCGTAAGATCTTTAGGCAATAAGCCTGTGTACACTAGTTGTTGGGGAACATGGGTGCTCTTGCACCATGTCCTGCTTGTGGTTCCCTGGTCAACAGCTGCTTGGCCACTGTATGAACAGAGTGCTGGACTAAATGAACCTTGGTCTGATCCAGCATGATTCCTCTTATGTTCTTATCTTGAAACGTGATCGATAAACGTTAGATGCAGTTGAAGTTCACAGTCATGGAGTGTGTACGAAGTAACATGTTAAAAATTTCAAAGAGCATCAGATCAAAACCACTTGCAACACCATTTCGGCAGCAATCCTATATACACTTACCTTGGAATAGGACCCAATGTCCTCAATGTGGCTTACTTCTGAATAGACATTATAGGATTGTGCTGTTAGGGTAATATATGTAGTGGGTGCATGCACACCAGAACATCTCATTTCCACCTGCATAAACCAAAAAAACTACTCCTGAATGTCCTTTAACCCTCATGAGCAGCCTTTGCTACAATGTGAAACACTACAGACAGAAGTAGAAATCAGGACACTCCTCAACATAAATTGTAGCAGATTTAGTTCTCTGCAATGGTTATACGTGAACAGGCTCCTTCTGAGTACCTTAGCAAAATGTAACAGCATGTTTTTAAAACAAAGGATTCCTTTTCTGTCCTATGAATGCCAAGGTCTAAAACACTTTGTAATGAACATTGGAGAACTCCATGGAGAAAATATTTTGGATCAAATGCAAATAACTCCTCTGGCAGCTTTGGTGTTAATGATACACCTTGATGCACGGAGTGCAATTTACTCACACACCCTCTATTGGAACACTTTGAAAAGCTTGAGACTGCTTTTAGTTTGCCAATATTTTATCAATAGTAATGTGATTCCATTATTATCTTTATTTTTTCACATTTTAAGAACAGTTTTGGCTCTCAAGCAGGCCAGAACTCGATTCAACTGAGCTGGTGGTCTTTAAAACAATTAGTCCCACTTCTGTCAATGGGATTAGCATCCCAACTGCAAACACATTTATGTGAAAATATGTCCCATTCTTCTCAGTAGCAGTTACTCCCACATAAACTGATAATTGCTGCCATCTTCAACCTTAACTGAGTTCAGTCTGGGATGAAGGTGGCAATCTGAGTTTGGAAATTATTCAGTTTTTAACGTTTGGATGCAACATCCATGAAAATGACCAGAATTTCACTGACTTTGGTTTTGATTCAGATACTTATGCCTAACCCAGTGCATATGTAAGTAAGTCCCATTGTGTTCAATTATGTTCCAAATTATAAGGGAAACCAGGAAACACATTTGTTCAGCTTTGGATCACAGATTTTCCCTCCTGTCTGTTAAGAAGTATTTAAATGGCAGCAAGAGCGGATTCAATAGAGGTTGGATCAGTTATTCAGCACCTCTTTGTTGTGTATTCATTTCATTTTTTATAACCCTATAAGGGAACATGAAGATAATTGCAAAAATAAATAATCATTTTAGTAAATCTTGTTCTTGTTTCACAATTCAGAAATTACAATAACACATACCTCCTAATCCTGGTCTTAGGCGGTTATCGTAACCATCAAGTAAACGGTCCAGGATTCGGGTGAATATCGTTGTATTGTCCTTAATTTCATCTTGTAAGGAAGTTTGTCCATAGCTGGAAAAAACCCCAGTGCTGTTAACATTATGAATTGTTAATCCACCAACCTACAGAATCATAATTCTGAAATCTGCTTAATCTTTCTTATGCTGATTTATAGATGCAAAATCTCTTCCATCAAGCCAGATTACGGCAGCATTATAGGATTCTTTCTCCTACGTGTTTCCTTTTTAAAGTATGCACATTCATCGAAAAGCTGAGAAACAAGTTGGAATTGGGGACATTATTGTTTACCCCATCCATCAGGTTTTCAATATTTTTGCTTTCCAAACTGGAGGCTGGTGATTGTAAGAGAGTTGTTTCTCTACCGTACCCATTCCCAAACCATTTGTTGTAGAATGAAATGCAACGTAAAACACATCTGTAAGGCATGAAAGCATGGTAAAAGAAATAGTTACTGAACCATAATCCTAAACATATCAGCTGGAAATACATACCACTGATTTCAAGAAAGTACATTTAGAACTGCAGCCTGTGATATCATCCCCACACCAGCTAGCTTTCTCCGCATCCCTGTAAGCATGTTGGCACCATAATAAAAGATATATTCCTTTTCCTTTTTATTTTTTTACCAAAATGCAAAGCCACTTAAAACTTCTAAATAGTATTGACTCTTTTGTTTCTAGTATGCTTTAGGAAATCCAAACCAGAGGCACTCCTAAATTATTTCGTGGTGAACAGGAAATTACTTTTGGACATAACATGGACATTTCCCATCTTTGTCCCAGGTTTCATGATAAATAAACCTCTGCACCCAGTGTACCTGACTGTAGGTGCTATCATAGCACCCTGGAAATTCCAGTGCTACAATATGGCTTGGGGGCTCATGCAGCAAATCTTAGGATCAGGCTGTTAAAATTAGTTTGAATATTAACATAGCCAACATGTCAACTGGAAATCAACGCATTAGAATGGTCATACAGACCACTTCCTAGTAGAATACAGTGTGGGAATATAAATCCTCATAGCAAATGGCTTCCACAGATTTGCCATGGCTATGAACTAAGTTCCTGCCTCTTCTTTAAACTCTTAAAGTTCTTGTCATTAAGAAAGTGGTTCCCGTTCTGCACTTTCAAGTACAAGTCATGCTGTTTTCTTCTAATCATCTATCATGGTTGTTTTAGAGCCAAATCTTGGAGTCCTTTTTCTGCCCTTTAACAGAGAAAGATCCTATTTGCAAAGTGGGATATTTGCCAGTGTAAACTCAGCAGGACCTAGCCCTTGAACCCCAAGTTACTTTCCTCTTGATCACATTGTCACATGCATTGTTACTGAATCAGCCTTTCTTGGCTATCTGATGTGATGTGAATAACAAAAATATTTCCTCCTGAAATACCTCTGACCTGTATTTCTTCATGAATATTAGCAACAGGAATAAATGTTTTGAAAGCTACACTTATTCTGACCAATAACTATCACCTTTAAGGAATGAATTATGCAATGTTTTTATTTAGTCTTACAAATTGAATAGATCAGACATTTGTATGGCCAATAAGCATAAAATATGGGGAAGAGCCAATTTATATAACCTGTTTTATGGGTGAAAAACTTTGGCTGTAGCATATATATATATATATATATATATCATAAAAGGAAATCCCAAATTAAAACAGCAACATTTATTTCATAATTTTTATCGTCATTTACACCTTTTCTTTAAAAAATATAGAAGTACTTAAAGAATGTGCTTATAATCTGTATGTATAATCTGTGTGTATAATCTGTAATAATTAAAAATAATTTATTCTAAGACATATTCAGCTCATTTCTAGAGGTGTAACATAATTCCTATCATAAGCACACCTTTGCAAATGGATGGATATTTATTAATTCACTGTGATGTTTTTTTAAAAAAAAAATCAGAGAAGACTTCATATTTCTTGCAAATTCTACCTGTTAAGGAATAAAGGAATGCCTCTCTATATAATTTTTTTAATTGACATATAAGGGGCTCTTTCCACATTCAAAAAAATATGGGACCCTGCATTGCCACTACAGGTCAGCTGCATCATTTCCTGTAGCAATTGAAAGTCATTTGCATTTCAGAAAACACACTATAAACATGCTCTCAAGAACCATGACTGGCAGGGGTTACCAGACATGGGTTTTTCATGTGATTTCAGACATGCAAAAGCCTTTCAAATGTTTCAGACATGGTACAGTCAAACTCCTGTAGAAATATGGAAAAGACCCAACTTTTCTTGAATATGTGCAGTGAAACCACGAACAGTACCAATTTCCAGCTCTCCTGTGCATATAGCTTTGGTACAAGACTACATTATCCAGTAGCAAGGTGTTCTTCAAAGTGCTTCTCCAGTGCACATGGTATTAATTTAAATGCCAGCAGCATCCTTTGAAGACCAGACTGGTTCTTATTAACCAAGCTGCGGTGGAAGACATACCTCAGTGTTAAGATGGGTTATAACAAGGATACAGCCCAGAAAGGTATACCCTTCACTATGTCACAGTGAAATCAATGGGGATTTAAGTTAACAGTCAAGGCCCTGAGAAATATTGATTCTGATGGGGAATCCAGTTAGTGTGCTTTTGTATGCTTCACTATGTCTAGATTTTTGCCCAGGACCTCTATAAATGCATTGATAAATGCACATATATGCTTGAGGAGAGAAAAAGGTCAAAAGTGATATACCAATGACAACACAAAGAAGATGTAATTAATTGTACTTATTTCTGAATGTGATGTATACACCTGGCTATTTTTCCATATCAATATTCAGCTGAGCAGCTACTCCTTTCTCCATGACAATGTATAATACTAACATAAGCACCTTGCCCCAGCAACAAACGATTAGAAATGAAAAACTATCAAGGTTTCCTCACTGTAATTTATCTTTGGGACAAGCAACCAGCCTTCAAAAAACAAAAACCTCTGAGCAACACAATGAACAATATTGTAAACTGGTGACCCCCCCCCCCCAATTCCATGTAGCTCTCCCCCACTTTGTGTTTTAGATCTGTTAGCCATAAGAACAAGAGTGGGAAAACATTTTATCTGTAAAATGATGTTTTTTCAATGTATAGTTTGAACATCTTAAAGGAAAACGTCAGTTACTGTGGTTGTGATTGTACACTAAACAACTGTATAATAAAACACTGTGCACTAACTCCATCTACAGGTCATTATAATAGTGACACCTAATATAATTTTTCAAAAGCAGGCAAATGCATCTTGATTCTCACTTCCAAGTCCACAATTCCAGTGAAACATACATGCCAGCACATGGCATTGTGAAAATGATAGAACCCAGGAAGATATCCATGGATCACTTCTCTATTTTTTTTTTCATTTTCTTTAGGCATTCAGCTTTTTGATTCTTCATCACTCATCAGCTATACAAGCTGCAGTTGTACACATCTTTTGTTTATAGGATTGGATTTTCTTATCCTGTCCTTTCAGAAGAAATGCTCAAGCTAAATTTGACAATCCTCTGCCACCCCAATTCTTCATGCAAACACACATTTCTATTTATGCACAAGGTTGATTTAAATACCATTGTTGAATAAAGGAAAGGGAATCAGAGAGTTAAAGGGACAGAAATTGTTTCTAGAAAAATGTTTATCATAATTTGCATTTCAGAATGAAAATATATTTCCAATGATACATTCATTCATTAGGTACATTATTAATAGAAATGTAATATCTATAGATTCATTTCACAATTTAAGAAGTCTCCCCATCCCCCATTAAATGCATTTGAAGTGTATTTTCCATTCCATCCCATTAATATCAGTGGGGAAATTGCCATTGACATCACTGGAATATTCATGGATCTGGTCTGTATCCTAGTCATGCATGCAGTCACCTGATCCAACATGTTCTATTAACAGATACAGTATCTAGGCACTGCTGCTCACATTTTCAAATCCAATGTGTTTGAGCAGTCTAGTCTCATGAGTAAGCTCTGCTTTAATGAGCAAGTACTTAACAAATACGGGCCAATCTTAAAATCTGGATGCCAGTCTCACCCATTTGAATGAATACGGAAGATAAGATGAAGAAATCTCTCTATAAATTGCTAAAATGACATTGTGTTTTTCTTTTTCATTTTCCTATGCCAAATAAATGCTTGCAAAATTTATCTGGAAAAAAAGGACTGTCTATTTTTAGCTGCAACATTTACATCATTAATCTAACTTTAGTGTGATAGAGTAGCCTTTGCCAAACACTTTCTGAACAGAAATTGCACTAAAGATGTTATGCAAACAAACTGTAGTTTTCTTTCAATCTTCTCGTATTTTGACTTAGCTGGGATTTGAGTGGGATTAACTTCTCCCAAATACAATTTGTAGTAGCCCTGCCCATGTGCTGCTTGTTTCTTATTCTCGTATTATAAGCAATAACAAAAGAGTTCCAAACTGATATATGTGTATGTTTTTATTTTGTCTTTTTTGTTTTTTGTTTTAATATAAAAAAGCACTTTTCCCACCTTCTTCCAGTTAGTGTGCTCATAAGTAGAACCCAGGCCCAAAGGTGGTCATAGAGTAGATGCATCATCTTCATGGTAGATTATGGAAGCTGAAAACAAAATAAAAAACAGATGTAAGCATTCCTTGCTTAGAAAAACTGATTGAAAATACAACAGGTCTAACAGAACTCCTGAGGGTTTTCTTTGAAGTCAGACCAGTAATCTCACCACAATGGTGAACCATTCAAAGGAAAAGAAAATGGCCCCATACATTCCATACTTCATAACTTCCATTTCTAGAGACTGGAGCTCCATGGAGAAATTTTAATCTCATCAACTTCATGATTAAAGTGCCCTGGCACTCAAATTCTTGGTCTCACAAAGTTATATCCTCCCCTCCAGGAAACAGTCACTTCAAGTGTAGGATTTGTAAGCCTTTTTCATGATAATAGAAAAAGAACCTGGGATAATTTAAATCTTATTTTAGCATGAATGAATGAGATATTGCCCTTTGTCTGTCTCAGTCAGTGCTGAGGAAAAGAGTGGTCCCTTAAGGTCCTGGAAAGCCATAGGAGGTCCTAATATGGATACAACTTTCTTCTTGAGAGATCTCCATGCCTCTCCTCTTGGTTACCAAGCTATTTTGGCAGAAGGCTAACATTTAAGAGTATAACACTAAACAGGATTTAAACATTGCTGTCCATGTACATTGATGCTTCCATCAGTTTAAAGGGCACACATTATAATCAAATCATGTGCAGTTGACTGCATGCACATTGTCCTCTTCTACGTCTCTAAGCAATCTTCCCTTTGCTGTTAGGAGTGCAGCCCTGTTACAGAAGACTCCATTCCGGGGGGCCTCTCCCGTCCCCACATTATATGACTGAGTCCAATCCAATTTCAGTTAAAGTACAAAGCAAATACATGCCCCACTTCTCTCTCTCTCTCTCTCTCTCACACACACACACACACTACTTACAAACTTAGATAATATTTCTAGAAGCAAGCTTTACCACTGAGTTTGTCTGTTTGGGCAATGCTGTTGCTGCCTGCCCCTCATCCACTTCAGTTGCATTGTTCTACCAAAGACCTGGCACTGAGGCTGACTAGACTATGTGAAAGCGATTGAGCTCAGAAGCAGGATTTCAGACAACACCACTGCAAGAATGGCATGGACTGGCTGTGTTTGGAGTGCAAGGAGCTTAAAGCTCAACGCTCAGTAATGGTGAGCAAAATTTAGAAAGGTGTCCATGTAGAAGAGTAACGGGAAAGCAGGGAGCAAGATCCTCTTCATAGCAAGATGCTCTGAGAGTTTCACTGCTTCTCCTCTAATGTTGCAGCTCAAGTCTCCAAAGAGACAGATGAGAGAGAGAGAGAGAGAGAGAGAGAAGAAAAGGCACAGTCTCCTTTTAGCATTAACTTTTGTGCTGTTCTTCAACCAACCTCTCTTAAAATGCTAGTCGGTGGCAATTAGCTCCCTTTACCCTACAATTCTTCCAACCCACACTTAATACAAATAAATAAATAAATCCAAGTCACCAAATCATTATGATTGCCTGTGCATGCAGCCTGTGGAGGGAATTAAAACAAACACAAAACCAAAAAACCCACCAAGTGCAAAAATTGTCCTCTTCCCATCCCTTCCTCCCCTATATCCACCACCATTATTTTTGAATAGTTCAAAATGAAAGAGCAAAAACACAGAAGAGATACCCACACACGTCTTCCATGTTAGGCACATCCGCTATAAGGCACAGCCAACATCACGATGCATTTCTGAGCCTGAAATGGAGACGTGGGATTGGGGGGGGGGGGGTAGGGGATGGGAGGTTTTTTGCAGCCACTATAGCAACTTTGTATTCTTCCCTCTGCCTGAGAAAGTCATCCTCAGCAACACCAACACCCACCGCCTCCCTCTTCCCCTGGTCCAAAACGTAGGCATGTATCATTGCCGTTTTGCTAGCGGATCCTGTGGCGCGCGCCCCTCTCCCCCTTTCCTTATCAATTGCCCATCGATCGCTGCGGATTTTCAACCTGGGTAGGGGGATGGGGTGGGGTGGGTGGGTAAGGGGGGTGGAGGGGAGAGAATAAAGATGGATAAATCATTCCGATTATGTGTACCTGCTATGGGAGAAGGCAGCGAAATGAGTCCCCTCCATCCAGAAATGCTCTTCCCGTGAAAAGGAGGGGAGAGAGAGAGAGAGAGAGAGGGGCTACCCGGCAGATGCTCCAGTAGGAAAGAAAGCGGCTGTTACCTGGAGACCCTCTGGGCACAGCGTCGCCGATGCACTGGGAAAGTCTTCCCGGGAGAATCGCCCAAGAAGCCGGGGCTGCTAGGAGGGAAAGGGCGCCTTAGAGCGGCTGCTCGCCTCACTCATTCAGTCGCTCTCAGCCATCATGGACACTGCCGCCGCCGCCGCTGCCGCTGTTGCTGCTGCCGCCGCCGCTGTTGCTGCCGCTGCCGCCCGCCTCCACCGCTGCTTCTCTCGTCGATTTTAAAACACCCCAATTTTCTTTCCCTGGGATTCAGATCGCGGCTCTACAATAACAACAATAACAATAACAACAACAACAAAAGCTTTGCTCTTTACCAAGACAGTAGTAGTACGTCCCGGGGTAAACCGGATGTGAAATAGGCTGTGACTTCATGCCAGAGAGATTTTATTTTAGAAAGGAAGGTGGTACCAAGCTCTCATCTAGAGACCAATCCGCCCATATTTTTTTTAATATGCAGCACAATTTAACTTCCAGTGCTCTCGCCCTAATCCCTTTCTTTCTGGCTTCACACTCAAATCCTTTCTACAATCTGCAGCATGATTGTTGTTGTTATTACTATTATTATTATTAGGGATAGTCGAGGAAAGAGGGAGGGGGTATATTCTTAGGACCGGAGAGGGGTGGGAAGAAGCTTCACAGATGCAATTGAAAAGCTGGTGCGGTAAAACAAAAACAAAAAAACCAAAGCAAAATATCATCCAGCCTCCCCAATCTGCCTTCCTTGTTATTCAATCTTTTGATCAAATATTCAGCCAGTTCATAAATATGAATGAGGGGTGAGGGACGAGGAAATATTTCAGATGCTCCTCTCGCTTTCTCTGGTTTGTACGTACACGTTTTCTGTAGATTTGGAGGTCTGGACAGAGTGATCCTGTGTAGCCAGAGATGGGCTGTGTTGCTAACTGAAGCTTAAAGCAGGATCCTCATAGAACAGGAGCCATCCAAGCCTGTTTTCTCTATACATCTTGAGACGCTGAGGATGGGGAAGCGACATTTAAAGTGATCTTTACAGAACTGATGACAAGGCGAAGCTGGATCTGGGAGGGGGTGGGTGGGTGATTATAATGCCTTGTTTGGACAGTTCAATGTGTGTTTGTGTGTGTTTGTGTGTGTGTGTGTGTGTGTGTGTGTGTGTGAGAGAGAGAGAGAGAGAGAGTTCTGTTTCTGAATGAACAATCTACTTACCTTTGCCAAATGGTGCAGGAAAGTGATTCTTTAATATCACTTTGAATAAAAGTCCCTTTCTTGCCAAGCACCCTTTCAATGTCATTGCCTGTTCAAGGATGCATCTGTCACTGCCCAGCAGAATAATAACATCAGGTGGCCAATAAGACACAATAATACCCTATTGAGTGCAGGGCTTTCTCTTGCTACACGCACACATTCCCATAGTCATATCGCCCCTGTCGTCCTCCACCCCACCCCACACCACACCACCCCCGCCACTTTTCCCCACTACTCAGCTGAGGGATTCAACTTCAGATTTTATGAATGGATGCGTTTCTAGAAGCAAGGTCTGTACAGCAGATGAGCAAGGCAAGCAAAAGGTGTTGCTCAATAGCCATCACTTTTAGACGGATGTGAACTCTCCATGGTGCTGAAAAGCCTAAATGTGAAGGAGTGCCATCTTTAAGCAAAGCTAATATAGTAGTAAATGGAATGAGGAAGTTCTAACGTTAGAGAGCACTGCTTACAGAGTAGCGTTTTTGCTTACTATTCAGATCTACTGAAAAAGTGATAAATGGGAATTCCAGAAGAAAAACCTGGCTTGCTGGGCTTTCCTTTCCTTGTGGTGGCCTATCATAAAAGGTATGGCATCCTTAATAGTTTATATGGGGGGAGTGGAAGGGTACTGGTGTATAGTAAAGTTGAAATCCATATGTGGATTTCCATATGTTGGTAATGATATTTAAAGCCCTAAATGGCTTGGGATCTCAATACTTGAGGGAGTGCCTCTTCCTATATATGCCTGTCAAAGACTTGAGATATGTTGGAGGAGCCCTCCTCCGTGTCCCACCAACATGAGACATACACTATGGTGGGACATGGGAGAGGACTTTTGCTGTTGTGGGACCCTGGCTGTGGAATGCCCTCCCCTTGGAGGCCCGACTGGTGCCGGAACAGGCTTCATTTCAGCGCCAAGTTAAGGCATGGCTTTTTATCAAAGCCTTTGATGGCTAAATTCACCAAGCTTGCACATAGTTTTAATTGTTTTAATTGGTGTTTATGTTTTTAAATTCTATACTGGTTTTAGCTTATTAATAGTTTAATTTGTTTTTAGCTGTGTATATATATTGTTTTATATTGTTTGTATGATTTTATCTGTACACTGCTCTGAGATACTTGTGATATAGGGCGGGATACAAATGTTTAATAAATAAATATAAATGAATAAATGTGTGAGAGGGTAATAAAATAATATTGAATGCCGTTAGAAAACTGGTGTCTTTTTAAGGCTCTGTGAAGCCCAGGGACTGAATGTCCATTTGAGGTCCTTCTTCCTTCTCCTGTACTGTGTGTCAATGCCTTTGCTCACCTCCACTGGGGGGGGGGGGGGAAACCCCTCCTGAATGTGCAAAGAATATTTTCAAAAGCCATTTATATTCTGAAAATATTGAAACCCTCTACTGAAGCAGACACTTTGTATTTCTTCTGTAATTTCTGAAGGCCATTTAACAGGATCTCTGCCTACATGCAGAAGGAATGACAGAGATGGCATGTTTTGCTGGTGCATTAGAGTCATAGACGGTTCTTCATTGGTTTTGGAAATATTGAGTTCCGAGCTACCAGAGTATGACTGATATTGAGAGGACAATGACTCCTAAGGAGATACAGAGTCTTGTGTGAAGGCTGTTGGCATGCTTTCTGTGTAGGTTTGAGGCATTTCTTCATTGCTTCTTCTTGAAGCCTCATTGCTTTTTCTTTTTTTTTAGCACCTCCACTTTCAAATGTCGTAAAGACGTTGTGGAAAGACGTTCCACAATACTGCCTGCCAATGAGTGACATTGAGTCACTTTGAGTGCCATGCTTCTTGGTAGAAAGATGGGCTGCAAATCAAATCAAACAAACAAACAAACAAACAAATGGCAGCATGTGATACAAAATCAGCCAGGACCAATGCAAAAATCACACTGCCACATTATCAGACCTACCCGTGAATATCATCTCTATCTGCTTAGTGACTGTTCTGCTGTGTACCAGATCCAGGCTGGATGCAAAGTGCTGAGCAGGCCTCCGCAGTTGCTTGCTTTCAGCCACTCTGAAGTTCAACTCAGCAGCAGAGGCAGCTATTGCTGGCTAGGATGAACACAAGCAGGATTACAGTCAGTCAGAAGCAATCGATGCCAGAACTGATTTGGAATTATCTCTCTCAGGCAATCTATCTGGCCAGGTCACTTGATTCCTCCCAGCAAAGGCAGAAAGCCAGGAGAAGTGACCAGTGGTATTTTTTGTTGGTAAAAATAACTGATTCCATTTCTAAAATATTATGTCTAATTGGTGATATAGTAAATACTCAGGGCCAAAGCATGGGGTGGGGAAAAGGATATCCAAGGGGGCCTGGCCCAGGCTGAAATCTCATTACTTAGAGTAAAAGCATTGAGGCTAAATTGTAGATAATCATTGTGAATATTTATAAAAAACTTATTTCCCTATGTCTATGAGCCTATAGTACAGATCTTGAGAGATTTGTTGGAGCCAATTGGAAGCAGTACTAGAGCAAAAACACAGCATTCTGATTGGTGAATTGCTGGCCCAGGTGTAAGCCTTTCTCTAGAACAGAAAGAGTATGTTTGTGCAATTAAACGATAAGATGTGTAGTTGGAGACACAGAGCAATTTGTACTTCTCCATGTGACATGCTCACTCTAGAACTACCAGTTCCAAGGTTCCTTGGGCATATAGGTAGAAAAGAGGGTCAACTGGTGCTAGGGACAAAGCCCCATAATAATCAGAGACATTTATCCCAGGGACAGTAGGAGCCAATGCTGTTGGACCAAAATATATGTGAGTAAATGCCTGATCTCTCATATGCATCCATCCATACTGCCAGAAATAAAGGGGCTGAACAAAGGGAACTAAATAAAACTAAAGACACCCATCAATGCTTTGCAATAAAAATGGCCAGAAAACACCAAATGAATGTATCTATTTCTAAAATGTTTGGGGTGTCTCTGCTACATGTTTGGGCTAGACTCCAAAAAATCATGTGTGGGCTCTCTGGCCATCAACTACAATTTGTGTTTCCAAAGTGTGTTTAAATCATGTCAAACGGACTTGCACAATGGAGATTGTTTTGTGATTTTCCCCACTAAGTTCATGGAGCTTGAGTCAGTGCGATTCTAGGAAAAAACAACAACATTGGCAACAATTCCTCTATGCCTATATCTCAGTGTTGATTATCAATGTGAATGTGGCTCCTTCCATGTGAAAGGCCCAGAGCAATCCACCACCATCATCACTCAAGAGCCTAGAAAAATGTGTATGCCATTCGATAGAAATTGTAGTGTAGGAATCAGATCAATTTGGTAAACCGCCTAAACCTGTTAATTTTGGAATGAGTTGAAAGTCAGGGCTGCTTCATATTGGATAGTTTTTACTTGAGTACAGATAGCCAAGAACTATGAAGAAGAGTACTGCATCAATTATGAAAGTTCCCCCCCCCCCCAAATATGACATCTCCCTTTTAAAATAAAAGTAAGTGGGGGACCAAACTTTTCTCATTTCCTACTTCCATAGCTTCCATCCAGAAAAAGTTAGCCACTTGCAACCTCTCCACTAATTTCAATTAAACTTAAGCAAGATATACAGCCCACATCCTATGAATGTTTGTTCAGAAGTAAATAGCACTATTTCATTGGGACTTACACCTGCATATGTTTCATAGGATTGCAGCTGAAATTTGTCTGTGAATTTGATTCTAAATATTTTTCAAGAGTACCCTACAATGGACACACTTTCATGGCCTTCCTAATTGACCAGGGGTTGGATCCAGATTCAAACTGGATCAATTGCACTGGTGGAAGTGGACTTCCTTGCCCCTTCCTTCCCACAGCAGCCTCTCCAACACCTTGACATGCTACACAGAGGGTGGGTTCACGTGATCACTTTTAGCAATGGTGGCTTATTTAGCCATGGTAGTTTAGCCATGTTTTAATTGCATATGTTTTAATCTTGTAAACTGCCTCGAGTCCCAGTATTTGGGAAAAGGTGGGAAATAAATAATTAAATAAAATAGACATGGTGTTTTGTGGAATGTTGCCAGGCACCCATTTTGTAACCCAACTCCAATTCATAGGTTGTCATGTAGTTCAAACTCAATGAGGATGAGTTGCTGGTGTAGCTAAGAAACCATCCAGAATCCATGGCCTGTTTTAGGGTTGTGGATGATTTGTTAACCACTTCAACAATCTACCTTTGCCATATTCAGACAAAACAACTAATGAAGAACAAGTGCCTATGTCGCAAACTACAATGGGTTATTTAAGCCACTGTGGCTGAAAATGATCATGCAAATCAGATCTGAACATCAGGAGATCCTGCTTGATTCCCACAAATCATCAGAAGGGACTTTCTCTGAGTGGTTCAAGAAGACAAATCCTAGATCCAACCCATGGTATGTTGTACGACTTTTGTATTCATATTCCAGTCCAAGATATCTTATAAGAAGCAGCCCATCATATGTCCTGTGGTTGGATTTATTCTAGTTTAGAAGGAGGAAAAATGTAGGTCAAATTCACATTTATATGTACATGTACCCATAGCATGCAAGCTGTGACCTTGAGATGAAGATGCTATTGCTACATAGTTTATTGTGAAGGGACTGTAGCCATTTTTAAAATCTGTCTGTGTATGTCACCCAGAAGACTGAGAGTACATTATTTCCCATTGCTAGCTACCAAAAGAAAAATCATATGGCCTTTACCCTCCACTATGATCCAGGTGTGCACATTCTGCATGTACATCCAATATTTTTTCTGTGGTCCCATTTAAGGAGCTCCCTGCACCAAAGACCTTTTATGCTCACCTCCCACATACACACACACTCAGGTTACTGCGGCATAAGTATCATCTCCCCATTGTTTTCCATTCTAAAAGGACTCACATGAAATCTCCAAACTGCTTTTTGAATTGGGGAAGATGGTTAAGTTCAGCTAGGAGATTCTGAGGGCCAAAATGGAAAAATAATTCTGAAAATCAATTCAGATGTGTATTCCCCTCTGTTGATATGAGCCCTACATACATATCTTCTTCACAATCTCAGTGTTCTCCTGAAGATATTGTCTTCATGTCCTCTTGATGTCCTTGAGGTCCTCTTGTTGTCCTTGAGGTCCTCTTGATTATGGCCTATTTAAAGCATCAAATACATACATTGTGGATACAAAGACTATTTTTTTCATTACCTGCTTTCCAATATGTCAATCTCTTCCCAAAGAGAGCTAAGATTTAGCTCTTTGGGGGGCTTTAGTGATGATGAATAGGCAGGAAACTCTTGTAGTGTTATCTTCAGGTTTTGAATTGTATGTTTTACTGTGATATTTTAAATTATATATATATATATATATATATATATATATATAATGATAGTTGAACTACTGCTGTCATCTCTGAATCTCTGAGAGTAGGCTCACAATGCACTTCCTTTGCATTACATTTTAAAGAGTTAATTAGAACTTTGTACATTTTGGATTATTTACCAGTTTGTTTATTCATGCAAAAAGAAGGTATACTGTCTGCAGTCCTAGGTATACTTACTTTGGATTAAATGCTACTGAACTCAGTCAAACTTACTTCTAAGTATATCCTGTTTAGCTCTGATTACTTTGAACTGCATGGGAAAATATTAGCAAGTATTTTCTAATGAGTTCACTATGATATGGCTTTCTTTGTTTCTAGATCTTTTTTCAATAAACTCTCTTCTGAGTCAGAATTTATCATGGTGAGTAAAGTTTCAGAAAATAAAAGATAACTGCACTACTGAATGGAATTCCTTGGACTGCAGTCCTCCTGCTATATGAAAATTATTTGTGATTGTGCCATAGATTTGAAAAACGACCACTCACAGTGAACAGCAAATAATGAGTAGGTATAAACTTGTATCTAACCAGAACATAACCCCTTGTTCCAACATAAATGAGATGTTTTCAAAAGTATTGTATCTCAGATTTAAGCCCTCACCTCCACCCACAATACACACACAAACAGAAGGACTAAGGACTGTTTCATATGTCACCATGACCCTCAGTTCAATTATTATTATTATTATTATTATTATTATTATTATTATTACATTTATATAATTACATTTATATACCGCCCCATAGCCAAAGATTGAACACTAAAAAAACAATATACAAAATTTAAAACCGTAAACATAAAACATTTTAAACATTTTAAACTGTTAAGTCTGGCCACACTGTCAATCCAAACCTCAACTTGAGCTGTTAAAATACCTGGAAGAAAAGAAAAGCTTTGACCTGGCTCCGAAAAGATAACGGTGTTGGCGCCAGGCGGGCCTCATCGGGGAGATCATTCCATAATTTGGGGCCACCACAGAGAAGGCCCTCTCTCTTGTTGCCATCCTCCGAGCTTCCCTCGGAGTCGGCACCCGGAGGAGGACCTTTGATGTTGAGCGTAGTGTATGGGTAGGTTCATGTCAGAAAAGGCGTTCCATCAGGTATTGTGCTCCCAAATCGTGTAAGGCTTTATAGGTTAAAACCAGCACCTTGAATTAGGCTCGGAAACATACAGGCAGCCAATGCAAGCGGGCCAGAATCGGTCTTATATGTTCGAACCTTCTGGTCCCTGTCACCAATCTGGTCGCTGCATTCTGCACAAGCTGCAGCTTTCAAACTGTCTTCAAAGATAGCCCAACGTAGAGCGCATTGCAGTAATCTAACTTGGAGATTACCAGAGCATAGACAACAGAAGCCAGGTTATCCCTGTCCAGATAGGGGCGTAACTGGGCCACCAACCGAAGTTGGTAGAAAGCACTCCGTGCCACTGAGGCCACATGAGCCTCAAGTGACAGAGATGGTTCTAGGAGAACCCCCAAGCTACGAACCTGCTCCCTCAGGGGAAGTGCAACCCCATCCAGAACAGGTTGAACACCCTCCATCCAGTCAGAGGAAACCCCCACTAACAGCATCTCAGTCTTGTCTGGATTGAGTTTCAGTTTGTTAGCCCTCATCCAGTCCATTGTCGCAGTCAGGCACTGGTTCAACACATCCACAGCCTCACCTGATGAAGCTGAAAAGGAGAAGTAGAGTTGCGTGTCATCAGCGTACTGATGACAACGCACTCCAAAACTCTGGATGACCACACCCAACAGTTTCATGTAGAGGTTGAACAGCATGGGGGACAAGACTGACCCCTGCGGAACCCCATACTGGAGAATCCACAGGGCCGAGCAATGTTCCCCAAGCACCACCTCCTGGAGCCGACCTGTCAAGTAGGAGCGGAACCACTGCAGTGCAGTGCCTCCCACTCCCAACTCAGCCAGTCGTCCCAGAAGGATACCATGGTCGATGGTATCGAAAGCCGCTGAGAGATCAAGAAGAATCAACAGAGTCACACTCCCCCTGTCCCTCTCCTGACATCGGTCATCATACAGGGCGACCAAGGCTGTTTCCGTGCCAAAACCAGGCCTGAAACCCGACTGAAATGGATAAATGTTAAGAGGTTGCGACTGAAAAATATTTTAGGATTCTTCTGTTTCTCAAATCAGTTAGAATCATTCAATCTCATATCTTCAAATGAGTGGGGATGAAAAAACTGCATAAAATATAGATAGGCTTAGTGGTGGAGCACATATAATATGTAAGGTGATGCACGTTGGGGCAACCCCCCCCCCCCCCCAATTTCAAGTATAACCTGATGGGATCTGACCTGGTGGTAACTGAACAAGAAAGAAATCTTGGGGTTGTGGTGGACAGATTGATGAAAATGTCAACCCAGTGTGCATCCGCTGTAAAGAAGGTAAGCTCCATGTTAGGCATTATTAGAAAAGGAATTGAGAATAAAACTGCCAGTATCATATTGCCTTTATACAAATCTATGGTGTGACCACAGTTCTGATCATCACACCAAAAAAATATTTTTGTAGAGCTGGAAAAAGTGCAGAAAAGGGCAACTAAAATGATCAAGGGACTGGAGTATCTCCCCTATGAGGAAGGTTGCAACAGCTGGGATTGTTTAGCTTGGGAAAAAGGAGGCAAAGGGGAGACCCAATAGATATGTACAGAATTAGGCATGGTGTAGAGAATGTGGATAGGGTGACATTTTTCTCCCTCTCCTATAATACTAGAACCCAGGGCCATCCCATGACTTTGCTGGTCTGTGACCATAATAATAATTGATTGATTGATTGATTGATTGATTGGTGGGAGATTCAGGACAGATAAAAGAAAGTACTTCTTCACACAATGCATAGTCAAACTATGGAATTCACTAACATAAGATGTAGTGATGGCCACCAATTTGGATGGCTTTAAAAGTGGGTTGGATAAATTCCTGGAGGAGAAGGCTATCAATGGCTACTAGTCCTGATGGCTATGTGCTCCCTGCAGTATCAGAGGCAGTAAGCATATATACACCAGTTGCTGGAGAACATGGGTGGGGTGTGCTGTTGCACTATGTCCTGCTTGTGGGTCCCTGGTTGACACCTGGTTACCCACTGTGTGAACAGAGTGCTGGACTAGATGGACCCTTGGTCTGACCAGCACTGCACTTCTTATGTTCTTATATTCTTATATCTTGCATGCAAAACGCCCCAGATATAATCCATGGCATCTCCAGGTGGGGCTAGGAAAAATTATTGTCTGAAACCCTAGAGAAGTACTGCCAGTTAGTGTCAATAATACTGAGTTAGATAGGCTAGGGGTTGCATAAAGCAGCTTCTTATGTTTCCTGTGATAATTAACTGGGATAATAAATTAATGAACATCTTTATTCCTTCAGGTTTAGCCATGCAATATTTGCAAAATAAATGAATGAGCTACAGTACTTTATTACTTGATTCTTCCCCTCAGTCAAATAATCAGCCTAATAAATTTCAAACAAATGGAGCCCACATAAAATTAAAATTTAGCACACAGCAAAAAGTATAGTTCCCACAAATTTAAATTATAGTGAATAGGTGAGATGTGAAGAGCCTGCATGGCCAATATAGAAGACTGGAAATAGGGATATTTCTTACAGCCAACATGTATTTGTTTAGTACAAACGATTTCTTTTTCTTTTGTTAACATGGCTGAATTAGGAGATAGAGGGAAGTAGTCAGTGGCATGGTAAACGATCTCTAAAATATACAGAAAAAAGCACACACAAAGGCTGCTTGGTTGGCCATAAGCAAAATTCTAAAGTCCAAATATAGTAATAGCTTTATTAGGCAAATTCAAAGGATCACAAAACATGTGTGAGCTTCTGAGACAGCCAAATCAGGCAATATGTGGCAAACAGCAGGTCACCCAGCAAGGCTGTGTGGATGGGGGACAAGATGAAAAAAGAAGGCTGGCTGGATCTTGTAGTCATGATGGCTTGAGAATCAGAGTCTTAAGATGATAGGGAGGAGGAGGATATGCAGACATTCAACCTGGGCTCTTCCAGGTGATGTGATAGTGTCAAGTTTTAGTGCCCCTATTACAAGATACGAATTTTGGAACCTCTCTAAAAAGCAAAGGGAATTTCAAAGTAGTGCCTTGTGATATGGCATGGGAATCTTTTGTTCAAGAAAAGAATCCTTACTGGGCATGTGCAATGCTTTGGATGCTCCTAAGGAGTCCTTTCAGATCCTGAACAATGCCAACACTTCAGCAAGGTTTGGATGTATGCATTTATATCCCCTCTGAGCCACTACAGAAACTGGGATTATAATATTCTAGTAAATGAATATGAAATTACCTTATGGACATCAAATTATAATAACAATTAATTGCACAGAAAGAGATGGTGAAAGTTGTATCGAGTGGGTTTCAGACAGGATTGTTGTTGTTTTTGGCACCGTCCAGCTTCTGGTATTGCATAAACTGGGTTGGATCCAGGATCTGCTTTCTGTAAAAGGAAGGATTCCACAACACAGCTCACCCCATTAAACAGAGGCCCCTAACGCTCTGTGTAGCATTTTTAGGGGGCTGGAGGGCTTCCATGGCATGGGGAAGCTTAAATCAGGTTCCAACCCACTATGTTAAATGAATGGAGATTCTGCAGCAGCCTTGCCTCATGAGCATACACCCATTATTTTGTTTAGCTGCAGTTTTCTGGCCGCTTATCCTAGCACTGATCAAATAAATGGCTTCACCACACAATAATGGCCATATAAATTAATCTTAATTTTCAATGGGAAAAAATAAATAACAGTGCACATTAAACTGGACACTGAGCTGTAAATTGCCAAAAATAATGTACCTAGCAGCCCTCATTGTCTCCAAAAGGGACTTGCTGAACAAGTTTTAATATTTGGCAACTAAAGCTTATAACATTTACATCAACTAAGCCATAGTAGTGTCAATGGAGCCAGTGAAACTATTTTGGTGTAAGTAGTTGAAGACTGCACCATCCATTATAGCTACAATAGCTGAATCCAAGCTCCCTGGCTTCAGTATTGCTCTATTACCTAAAAGACAAGTACTTCAAAGTATCTAGTCTTTTGATAAAGGTCTTGGGTTTCAATATACAAGCCACTTAAATTTGCAATACAGTCAATTTTGGCCCCATTCACAGTTACTCTAGAGCAGCCTTCCCCAAACTGGTGTCCTCTGAATGTTTTAGACTACAACTTCCAACATCCCTGACCATTAGCCATGCTGACTGGGGCTGATGGGAGTTGAAGTCTAAAACAAGAGGGCACCAGGTTGAGGAAAACAGAAAGCAGGAAGTAGGAATAAATGGTAAATTTTCCAAAAGGAGGGTTGTAAACAATGCTGTTTAGCCTATTCATAAAAGATCAGGAGTTAGGAGTGAGCAATGAAGTGGCCAACTTTGCTGATGCCACTAAATTATTTAGGGTGGTTAAAATGAAAAGGGACCGTGAGGAGCTCCAAAAGGATCTCTCCAAACTGGGAGAATGGGCCTCCAAATGGCAAATACAGCTCTGTGTAATCATCATGCACCATGAGTTTTCTAAGCCTCTGCCTTCCCACCCAAGAAGCAGCCTGCCCTCCTTAGGGAAGTCAAAAATAGCCTATGGTCCAGTGCAAAGAGATACAGTGTGTGTGTGTGTGTAGAGAGAGAGAGAGAGAGAGGAGAGAGAGAGAGAGAGAGAGAGAGAGAGAGAGAGAGAGAGAGAGCATATGGAACAGAAGCACTCCCAGCTGTCTAAGGAACTCTGGTCTTGGTGAACAAATGTGATGAGATTTTCTATGAATAAATACAACTGAATTTGATAATATTACCAGGTCGTGTATCTGCAGTAGTTCATTTGTTCTACAAGGCTTGCAAAAACATTGCCAACAATGCTGACTGTAGTGACTGATCAGCTATTGTGTGTATGCGCATGCACGCACGCACACACACACAGTTATATAGTATTATTAAAATTAGCAGTGGTGCACTAAATGTGTGGTGAGCTGCAACCCAGGTATGCAATAAAACAGGCATGGGAAGCTGTGGCCCTCTAGCCATGGCCAGCATGGGCAACAATCAGGAATGAAGGGAACTGTAGTCCAACAACAAGGGAACCTGGAGGGCCACAAGTTGCCTTCCTCTTCAATAAATAACTCAAGTGATCACCACACAATAACAGTTGCTCTCCTGAAACCAAGTTAAACTAAACCACATTTCACCAGGGGAAAGGTTCTGGGATTATTTGTCCACACCACTTACTGACATATTACTGTCCTATCCCATCTTTTACATGGGTTTCCCAGGCTGATCTACACCTGCCTAAATTCAGCAAGGTTGCTACATCATATGCTTCCCCTCCAGATGTTTTGTACTACCACCCCCAGAATTCGTGTCCATTGGCAGTGCTAGCCAGGCCTGAAGAGAGTGGGATTCCAAAACATACAGAGGGCACCAGTTTTGGAAAGGCAGTTTCAGACCTTGTGCTGGGACTCATCACTTGAGAGTTTGCAGCTGAATGTGTGAAGTGGCTTGACAGAAAAATGTGATCCCAGAAATGACATGAAACCTCTATCTGTAGCATCCTTTTCTTTTCTTTTTCCTCTTCTGTGATGGCATTTCCTAGTTGTGCATACCATCACTTGATATGTACCACAGGTTGCCATTTTCAGTCTTCAAATGATCAACATGCATATGTGAGCAGGGTCTGCATGACATAAATTGGCTGAAATCCAAGTCCTTTGGGCAAAATGTATTATAGATTTGATTGGTTAGCATTACCTATTCATCGTTTGGGCTGCAGAAGTACAGCCGGAAGTTTGCACATGTAACCTATTGCACCAGAGGAATGCCCAACATCTATGCTCTCCTTAGGTGTCATGTGAAAAGCCCTGTATTCCATCTTCTGTGCCAGCAGAGACAGCTTTAGTGTCGGTGCAGGAGTAGAAAGCTAAACACTGAACACAATGGCTGTGGCACAATAAAGCTGTCAGGAAGGCATGGATTTGCTAGGATCCATAGAGAAGCATCTATTCCCTCCTTTTCTCCAGGTCTTAGATGTTTTAATCTTTCTCCCACTCATCCCATGCACAAGTTTGAAAAGGAATGTGAACACAGGTATTATCGAAGGTCTTATTTACGCACACGTCAAATGAGCACAATAACAATTTCTGGCACAAACCAATCCAACATCACGGAGCATCAGATATGACAAGGATTTTCATAGCTTCTTTATTTAGTCCTTATGTAAAAGTACAAAATTGGGTTCTCCAATCCTTTCTCTAAAACATTAACCCAGTTCCACTTTAATGTCAGTTATACATGTTTTCTATTTGAATAGATACTTCCAAGAGTCTAACCCAATGTGTGTTTTATGAATGCTGAAGCAGTTAGTTGTAGATCATGTGCTCAACTAAAGATATAAATCCCAGAGTAACTCCGCACATTCTGTACATGGTTGTCACAGCTGTTGATGTGACTGGAGTTTTAAATGCTCCTAATCATGATGGGAGCCTTTGGATTCCATCTTTCATTTCAAAGTCACGTTTCCCATGAAATCATCTGCTTACATAATTGTCACATGTATAATGGATTTTCACATTTCACCCCATTTATAGGCTCATTTCTGAATGAATGTTGTTGACGTAATCTGGAAAGCAGAGGGGAATAATTATAAATGAAATGTACCTTCTGACCCAGATGGCTATTGTACTTTATTTGCACATATTTATTCTATTTGCACTAATTCAAATACTGTTCTGTGAAGAACTCCCAATGGTGACCAAACTTTTATCTGTGGTGTGACTGGTCAGTTTCCTTGTCTACTACAGCAACCCCCGGCAGGCACTGGCAGGGATCCTTTGATGTCTATGGAAGAAGTTTACAGTGATGTAATGAGAGGCACCAATGAGGTTGGGACAAACTCGATTCTCTTTGTAAAATGTATCAGTGCCCCAAGCACTCATATTCTGTACCCGCCCCCCCCCAAGTTTTTAAAGTGAAGGTTAGATTGCCTACTATCATCATCAAGCAAATTCAGCCCCAGCCTTTATTATCTGCCATAGGACTACTCTGGGATGACCCTCCAGATGTTTTGACCTACAACTCCCATGATCCCTCACCATTGGCTATGCTGGTTAGGGCTGATGGGAACTGTAGGCCAAAACCTCTGCAGGGCCGTAAGAGTCTCACCCCTTCACATACATTGATCACGTATCTATTAGATATATTTTAGATATGTTTTTCATTAATCCATCCACAGCTATAATTTGAATATCTTTCAATGAATTAGCAACAACAACAACATGAATTGGTAACAATAACAGCAACAACACTGTGACAGGCTTAGAGAATAAAGCAGCATTTGTTACCTCAGTACTAAGAATTCAAATGTTTAATAACCTTATAGAAAATTATAGTTCCATAAATTTCTGCCCTGAATGGCTGATGCCAATGGCCTTATGACTGCATGATTGATGCTATATACATTGAATGGAGACAGTGACATGCTCCAGCTTCTGAAATATAGCAAACAACTTTGTTTTCCGTTGCATGCCAAATCAGATACATAATGAACGTTGTCAGTAAGATGAGACTGATACAAATTAAAATTCATGGGTTAGCAATCCACCATGTGCATGCAGATAAAACACATTAGCACACGAAATGACAACATTTGAAACATTAAAGACAGCAACATTATTCTAGAAATCTGGCAGATGGTAACAAGAGGTCTATTCTTGGGTTTCTCTTCCTGATGGAAAAGGAAAAGGAGAACCAGGAGGAGAAAGAAAAGCCACCATTATTAAGGCATTTTGGTGTGGGTGGATGGGTGGGTGTATTATTATTATTATTATTATTATTATTATTATTATTATTATTTTAAAAAAGGAAACACAGAAGCAAATGGCTATTGAGTGATATAATAATCTGCAATAATAGATTTGTTCCAATCACATCATACTTTTGAGTCATGACACAACTGAATCTCATATTCCTGAGAAATGCTTCCACCTCATGCCATCAGCTCTTGAAGGAACCATCAGCAATCTAACTGCAGGGGTAGCTGCTCCCCCACCTTCTGTGGGACTACTTCAGATCTGTGTGCCTTGAAGGAAGACAGAAGTGGAAAAGCCCAGGTCAGGGAGCTCATGCCATTCAGCCAACCTGAGGAAACTATATTCTGATTTGTTTGTTTTTTTATCATGTTTGTTGATTTTTTTTGTTTCAGTATTTAAAAAGTATAAATTCCCTTGGGTGCCTTGACAGAAAGGTGGCATAGAGATGGATTAAATAATAAGCTAAATAAAAAATATCACCAAAGCAATTTGTTCCCCAAAATTCTACACATTCTCCTTTGTGAATTTTGATGTTGAATATTCTTCAGATATTCTCTGTCGTATTTGTCAACCACTTTATATCTGAGTGTTGGTATTTACGATATTTGGTATCTGACTGTTGATACTTACAATTTTTGATCACTGACATGCAGAGGGTTTTTTTAAGTACTTGACAGTATGAATGTTAAATGTGCATTGGTATATCATAGTGATTTTCAAACTGCCTCTCTTCAAATAATATTTTTACCACTTGTATCTGCACAGAAACCTCTGGGTGTCTGCCACAAAATGTCAGCAGATCGCAGAAGATTCTAGAACATGTTCTAGGTACACAATCAGTTCACCAAAGTGAATTCTGGGAAGTATAGTTTTTAAAAAACATTTTCCCATTTATTGAGTGGGAGGAATAACAAATCCACTCAGAGATGACCCAAGACATTTTGCTGCCTAAGTCAGAGCAGCAAATGGCCCTCCCACCCCACCTGCCAAGTCAAGGCAGGCCAAGTTAATTTGGCGACCGAGGCAGAAAATTCCACAAATGCCTGGTAGTAAAAATACAATAATAATTACTAAAATAACCCACAGTTTGGTGCCTGAGGCAGCTGCCTCACACTGCCTAATGGTAGGCTGTTGCTAATCTATAGTTGATAGATGTAAGCTATGTGATGCTTAAACAGTTTTTCACTGTGTCCTGAAGACTTTGAAGAATGTTAGGGGATGCATTACTAGCTCCAGGAACTGCCATTTTTATATTTAATTGTTATACTGCACATTTCAGTATCAAATTTGAATACCCAAGACAGCTTATAATAGAGTTCAAAAACCCTCAAGCAAAGCACTTCATCACACCAGTGGTTAACGCACTATCGCTACACCTGGTAATTGGTTTTGCAGTGCAGGACTCATATGATGTCGTCCCTGTCCTGCACCCATCTCACCTCTTTTCCTCTGTTTTGCACTCTGTATCAAATATACTAGGGTGACCAGATAAAACCCAGGTCAGGGCTCATGTAACTTTAACAGTTGTAGAGAAAAGGGAATTTCAGCCAGTGTCATTTGTATGCAATTAGTTCCTGGTGAAATTCCCTCTTCATCACAACAGTTAAAGTTGCAGGGGCCCTGCCTTCTTTTCTATATGGTCACTCTAGTATAGTGCCTGTAACTTTAACAGTTGTGATGAAGAGGGAATTTCACCAGGAACTAATTGCATACAAACGACCCTGGCTGAAATTCCCTTGTCTCTACAACTGTTAAAGTTACAGGAGCCCTGACCTGGATTTTATCTGGTCAGCCTAAAATATACAGACTTGTATTTAGTCGATTGAATGGACATTTTACTGCTCCAACCCCACCCTTATTGCCCGCAGAAACAGAGCCCAGCCCATGAAATGTTAAATTAGTAAATCGCTAGACAACAAAGCCAGAGTGAGGGGAGAAGGAGCCCACGCCCATCTGAGTACCACAACCAATGAACTGCAGGCAGAAAGAGAAGGGGCAGATGGAATGGAAGACCAAACAAGTGAAAGGGAGGTTTTACAGTGAAATGAAATACCACAAACCCACACAAAAGAGACCATTAGCTTGACGCACTTAGGAAACGGAAGTAAAAAAAAAAACATGGAGGCAAACCGGGGGGGGGGGGAAACAGGTGTGATGGAGCCCTAAAAAGGGGGAAATGCAATGGGGAACAATGGAACAAAAGAAGAGCAACGAGAAAAAGCCAAGCAATAGATCAGTCACAGCATAAAATGCAGAAAAGGAAACTTGCAATATATTCAACTGCTGTTCAGGCCAAACACATGAAATGTCTTTAATTTATGGTAGAACATTAGTAGGAAGAAAGGGAAAATATGTTTGGGCAGAGATTTCCATAGCCGGGGCACAGCAATGAAGGCCCTCGCTTACATTCCTGCCAGTCATCCTCACATGATGGTAGGAGATGCAAAGAGCCTCACATGTTCTCCTCAGAAAACCAGCAGCCTCTGATGAGAAAAGGCAGTAATCCTGGTCCTAAGCCATTTTGGGCATTAAAGATAATGGTCAGCACCATTGCCAGCTCCAGACTTGGAAAAAAAACTGTGGCCAATATACCCCCAATGGGCCCCTCCCTCAGTGAGTCTACCTTCTCCCCAGCTTTTCACCTGATGCTGCTGTTCCTCTTCCTCATCATTGCTACTACCTGCTTACTTGCCAAGCAGAGCACCAGTGAGCATGTAGGCATCTATTGCTTCTCCTTCACACCACTACTGTTGTCTGAACCAGAGTGGGAGGCGGGCTTTTGTCAGCCAGTCCAACCATGCCAACCTTTGATGCCAGTCCTGGTCAGCACTTCAAATGGACTGGAAGGCAGTGAAATGGTTGGGGGGGAGGTGATGACCACCTATTGTTTAGTCCATTGATCTGTTGGATTGCTCAACTGCTGACCTTCTCCAATGGCAGCCCAATTCCCCACATCATTCTATACTCCCTTGCTCTTCCTGCCAGTTCTCCCCACTAAGGAGGATGAAATCCTTATCTTGGAACAGCCTTCTCAGAGAGAGTCACCTCATATTTGTGGTATTTTTGGTGCTAAGTGGCTACCTTTTCATTCACCCAAGCATTTTATGTCTTTTAGCCTGAGCCTCTTGGTTCCCAATGCCTGTTTATATTGCATTTTGGTTTTGTTTTTTTATCATGTTTATAATTTTATACTGCATTTCAATGTTGTATGTGTTTGTGAACTTCCCAGAGAACACCAGTTATAGGGTTGCTATATAAACAGAGTGATAAATAATAAACAAATTGCTACATGTGCATCATCTAAAAGCAAAATATATGAGTGGCTGGTGGTGGTGTGTAATGATTGTTTTTTATTCATATGTAAATATGATTGATCAGTCAATTGAAACCCATACAGTTCATCAGCTAACCCAGACTTCTCCAATGTTGTGCCCTCCGGATGTTCTGGACTACAGCTCCCAGAATACTTTGTCATTGGCCATGCTGGCTGGGACTGATGGGAGTTGACATCCACAATGACTTGGAGGGCACCCAACACATACACACACACACACACAAAACTTCTCTTAGGTCTTCCAGGTCCACCCCATAAGCTCTGAAGGGGACAGAGAGAAAAGATTTTTTTTAGCAATGGCCCCAGCCCAGCAATTTACAAGTATCATTGTGTTTTCTTCCTTCCTTCCTTCCTTCCTTCCTTTCTTTCTTTCTTTCTTTCTTCTTTTAACATTTCTACAGTTTAATTGATTTTTTCAGAGTAACTATGAACAGTAACAAATGCAAATGCACCACATGGGAGTCCATTTGTTTACAGTGTTTCTTATCACTTGGAATCTTTATTTGCTCAAGCAAGATTATCTGATAAAGTTATTACTCTTCATCCTATTAGATCATGCCATAGAGTTCTCTGTATTTTAGGAGGTTGTTATGCTTTCCTCTCAATATTAGCAAAGGAAAGGTAAAATATATTTATTTCCTTGAACTTCCATATTTTTAAAAGCACATATCATTAGGGTGACCAGATAAAATCCAGGTCAGGGCTCATGTAACTTTAACAGTTGTAGAGAAAAGGGAATTGCAGCCAGAGTCATTTGTATGCAATTAGTCCCTGGTGAAATTCCCTCTTCATCACAAGAGTTAAAGGTGCAGGCACTATACTAGAGTGACCATATACAAAAGAAGACAGGGCCCCTGCAACTTTAACTGTTGTGATGAAGAGGGAATTTCACCAGGGACTAATTGCATACAAATGACACTGGCTGAATTTCCCTTTTCTCTACAACTGTTAAAGTTACATGAGCCCTGACCTTGATTTTATCTGGTCACCCTACATATCATTCACTGCACTTATATGGAAAACTGAAAGTGCTTTACATGTATTATCTCAGCAACCCTAACAACAACCTTTTAAGGCAAGTTAGTATGATTATCCTGATATACTGGGGTGTGGGAGAGAGATGCAAGAAATAGTGGCTTGATGTAGACCTCCATCACACCTAATTCCACCCACTGGTTTGCCTCCATGTATTTTTTTACCTCTGAGGCAAAAGCGCTTCAGCTTATGATCCCTTTTACCTGAATAGCTGCTCTTTCGCTCCTTGGCTCATTAGCTCTTTGGCTCCACTCCACCACCATCCTTCTCTTTCTCCCTCCAGTCAGGCCCTGGCAGATGAGTACTTCAACCAGACTGCCTTTCTCCTGGGCAAAAATGGAACAACCATTTAGTCTGGTTCTTTGGGGGCATCGAGGGAGTACAATCCTGTCTCTGCAGAGATTCGGGCATTGTATGATTTTAAAAAACACTTTCGAGCCTGGGATGCAAGGTTTGGGTTTCTTATTGAGGCTTGGAGCCGGTTGCTAGGAGAGATGGCTTTTCCCTGCCAGGACCTGATGCAATCCATTCAAGCCCCCAGTTCCTTTAAAGCTACATGGAGATTTAGGGCATGTTAAATGCACTTTGGGAAAATAATCAAGACTTTTAGCATTCTAGGAAAGGCTGGGGAAGAGGCAGGGTGTCAGCAGGACAGGCACAGCGTTGTGTGAGTACCACGTTGCAAATCCACACACCAGGCATGGGGAAAGTGCACTAAATTGCTGGTGTGAAGGAGCTCTAAGGCCAACTAGTGACTTAAGCTGTGGTAAGATTTGAGTTAGAGCCTATCTACACAGTAACTTGGAACGTTTTAAATAGTATTTTAAAACATTCCAAATAGGTGTGTTCTAAAATGTCTTAGGCCACATTAAGGAGTACTCATGTTACAAGAGAAAAATTATTCAGTCTTCAAAGCAGTGTGTGCGGTCTCACACCCTTCTGTCCATCTCTTTCTGTTTCGTTTTTACAATGAGTTTAGGTCAAGGCATTGTGGGAGCTGTAGTTCACTTGCCCACTTCCTCCTTAGCCCCTCTTTCTTCCCCACCAATCAATGGCTAAGCATTTGGGCACTGGTAAACAAAGCACTGCCCCCACAAATCACAAACGGTAAGGAAGGACACATTATTTTACTTAGAACGATTTATTAAAAGTAAAAACCGTTGTATATAACTGAAGGGAGTTTTAAAAAACCTCGGGTATACAACGTTCAAGGGAGTGTGTCATGTGGCCCAAAGAGTTTTTGTAACCCTTATAAAACATTACAAAGCTAGAGTATAGATCGGCTCTGAGCCACTATGCAACAATGGAAACTGCTAGTTTTTTCAATGATTATATGTTATATATTTAATATTTTTGCAATCCATCTTCGTTTCATTTTTCAGGCCACACCGTTTCTGCATGTGTTAATTTTAAAAAACATTATATACAGTATATTGGTGCCAAACCCACAGTACTACTTCAAAAACATGAGACTAGATTGCTTTGTAATATTTGAAAGTACTTAAATATGCATGAAAGACATATGGCCGCCTTTGTATGGTCCTGCTTAAATTGGTTTATTAAAGCCTCTTTGAAAATGAAGTGAAACTGAAACCACGGTTTTCTGCTGAGCAAATCACATACATGGATGCATAAGTCATCCTGGTACATCTATTGTAGAAGTAGCCTGATAATGGAAATGCACTTGTTTTACTACTTTATAATTAAGCTGTTAAAAGAGTTCTTGGCCTCAATAGATGTACAGTACAGTAGAGCTAGACATCACTACATGAAGGTGAGCTTTCCTTTCATTTTGTACTCCTGCTGCATTCCAAGTGAAGCCTGTCCATTATCCCAGGAATAAGTGATTGGCCGAGGCCAAAGCAGAGTTGCCTTGAGTTTCTTGGAAGAGAGGTGGGATATCAATGATGAACCTACCAGTACACTACGCTCAACATCCAAGGTCCTCCTCCAGGTGCCTACTCTGAGGGAAGCTCGGAGGACAGCAACAAGGGAGAGGGCCTTTTCTGTGGTAGCCCCCCAATTCTGGAACAATCTCCCAGATGAGACCTACCTGGCACCAACATTGTTATCTTTTCGGTACCAGGTCAAGACTTTCCCTTTTTGTCAGGCATTGAACAGCTTATGTTGAAGTTTTAATTGAATTTTTGGCCTGGCTGGGAGTTCTAAAATTGTTTTAAATGTTAGCTGTTTTTTATGTTTTTATGGTTTAAAATTTTGTATATTGAGTTTTAATGTTCAGGCTTTTAATCTTTTTAGATAGCCCAGAGAGCTTTGGCTATGGGGCGATATATAAATGTATATATAATAAATGTATATATAATAAAATTCTGAAATTAAAACATGTTTTTCATTTTTTTCCTAAACATATAACCAAAAGCTTGCTCCTGGTAACAGGTCGCAGGCATGGATTTTGATAATTTTACTCAGAAGTATACTTTTGTGAAATTTAGAAGGTGTCACTAAATATTCATTAAGTTCTGTTGTGTTTAAAATAGTGGCTGGTTTCTCCAGGGTATAAATGGATTGACCCTACATTCTGACTTTGTTAAAATAGCAGTTTTTTATCTGTCTTGAATAATTTCCATACTGAATGCTTTATATTTCTAAGCAAAATACTTTATATGATCCTTTTCTATAATTTGTTATAAGGGGGTTGGAATATGGACTATTCCAAGCAATTGTTATTTTGATATTATTCTCCATCATGGCATGCATCCTATTCTAAATTTAAGAAATGCAATTCAGTTCATCTATTCAAAGATGTATATAATTAGGCAGATACACATGTGTGAATATTCTCTAGTTTACTACCAGAGAAGCATTCTGATTCAGAAAACATAGGAGCAATGAAGGCTCATAGTGCTATTATTTCTTGCAGACTAAAGTAGGTTTGCTAACTTATGAATGGACAAAGACACCTGTAGTAGCAATAGTAGCAGTAGCAGTAGTAGTAGTAATAGCAGTAGCAGAAGCACTAGTAGACTATTATTATATTCTAATTCTTTATTATATTTTATTATTGTTATTATTAGAAGTACTAGCAGTAGTAGTAATATTGCACCATCAGTGTGCATAGCACTTACAGACTGCAAAGTATGAACCCCAAATTTTCTACCACTGGCAGGGTCACATTCTGACCAGAACTCCACTCAAGAGATGTCCCTGCTAATAAAAGGGAGGTGACTTTTATTCCCCTGCAGCTAGGGCTATACATCAAAGGGAAACTTTGGGTTCAAACTCTGGGTTATTCTTCTCCCAACATCCCAGAGTTTTAACTTTGGACATCATGATAAATAACACAGGGATGGAGCATACCTGGGCAGTTTATTGCAGTGGGAACAGGTGGGCTGGAACTAGCACACACTCATTGTGTATGGTTTTGGTCACTACACCTAAAAAAAGATATTGTAGAGCTGGAAAAAGTGCAGAAAGGGACAACTAAAATGATCAAGGGACTGGAGCATCTCCCCTATGAGGGAAGATTACATCAGCTGGGATTGCTTTGCTTGGAAAAAAGGAGGCTAAGGGGAGAACTGATAGATGTGTACAGAATTATGCATGGTGTGTGCATAGGGAGACATTTTTCTCCCTCTCCCATAATACTAGAACCTGGGGTCATCCTATGAAGCTGATTGGTGGGAGATTCAGGACAGATAAAACGAAGTATTTCTTCACACAATGCATATGATGGCTATGTGCTCCCTCCAGTATCAGGCAATAAACCTGTATATATCAGTTGCTGAGGAACATGAGTGGGAGGGTGCTGTTGCACCATGTCCTGCTTGTGGGTTGATGGCTGGTTGGCCACTGTGTGAACAGAGTGCTAGACTAGATGGACCCTTGGTCTGATCCAGCATGATTCATATGTTCATATGTTCACTCCTGCTTGCTCATGGCTACCAAGGGTTTCTTTAAACCCTAGGCAGTTGTGACATGAGAACCGGGCCACAGTCTTCTAGTGAGTGTTTAATCCCATTGACCAAGCCCATCTGTGCTTTTTTTTTTTTTTACTGAGCTTTACATATGCTTCCAAAGTTAGGATTGTAACATTTGATAGTCAGGTTGTAGCCATTATTGGACAAGAATTCCAATATAATCTTGGGTTGAGTAGACAATGGCTGCCCCTACACCAGAGGTTTAAAGCTCTTTCAAGTCTCATTAAAATTTTTACCTCTACATGAGCGGAGTGCAAATCGGGAGTTGAGGCGTGTTATCTATCCGATTATGCGCATTATCAAATGTGCGTTAAATAGCGAGTTTTATTTTGCTGTGGGCCGTTAAAGCGCATTTTGACTATATGAACAAGCGATTCTCTGCATTAACTACTTCTAAAGCGCATTTCAAACAACCGGTAAGGCCACCAGTTGTGTGCTCAATTACCTCCTGCGAACAGTCATTTTACCATAAAGTGCTTCCGAGAATATGCGCATAATCGGAGAACCAGGCGTCAAACCGAATTCTTGTAGAGGGGGTCAATGTCTGATATTTAGAATAGCATTAACATGTATATGAGTAGCATTGCCTGGCAAAGATGCAAGGAAACAAAAGGAAACGGCCCTAATTTGCAAGAAATCTCCACTTTCCTAATTCTTGGGTTGAGGCCTTCATTGAAAAGAGTTTCTATATTTGCTCAAATTAAGCCTTGTGGATCAAGCTAATTGACCATTCCGGCCAATTAGGAGATGCTTTATATTACTGCTGTCTTGCACATCATGACTATATTTATTGGTTCCATAATGTGAGTGCAAAAAACACACATTACAGATGCAAAATCCAAGAAGCATGTACTTTAAATAATTCAGACTGCAGATAATATAATCAAGAACGTCATCAACACTGTCTAGCCCAAAGAAATACAGAAGTCACGAAGTCATTGTAGATGATCAGGCTCAGACTTGCCACTCATATGAGAAACAGAATCTCCCCGATTCTAAAGCTGATATTTAAGAGAAAAGACCCATAGACATCTTTTGTGCTTACAGCACAGCAGGGAGTTGTATGAGCACACTAATTCATTTTTTATACTTTTCATTACAAAATCGCAGCAAATTATAATGCACATACAATAGAGCTCGAGGCTGTCATTTCCTCCTAGCTATATTTACCATTTTTAATTACAAGAGAGTTAAACCTTACTTTTGATTCCTGGCTGATTATGCCTGGAGTAAGGTACTGCTCAGCACCAAAGTCTGGGCATGACAGAATGAGAACATACATTTCTAATGAACAGGCAAATCTGTGCAAAACAACTTGCTGTTACCTTGTTCTTGTTTTGAAAGATAAATGATGGAATTTTCACTACATGCAATCAGTAGATGTAGTGTTGTTGACACTTTTGAAGTGCAGTTGAAACAGGATGGTTTTAGGGGTGATAGCCAGGGAATAGTTTAAGGCCAGCTGGAACATTGGTTTCTGAAAATTCTAAGGGTGATAATCCAACATCGCACTGGTAGAAGGGAGTTCCAGGAAGTTAACTTACCTCACTTCCTTTCCCTGGCAGCCCCCCTGCCCTCCAAAAATGCTGCACAAAGACAGTCTGGGGGTCCTCATGAATGGGGTGTGCCATAGCACTGAAGACTGAAAGGGAAGGGGGATGCTGAAAGATAGGTAAGTCATCTTCTATGGGCGGATATCTCCAGATCCACCCTTCTTTAGGAGCCAGGGCAGGATAGGCTATGGGAAAGTAAATTAACAAAGCACACAGCCATTAGAGAAATCCTTCTGCCATGTGTATGGGAATAGGTCTCAGAAAAAATGATCCTTGTTTTTGGCAGAATAAGAGTGTAATACATAAATATGAATGTCTAGGCTGACCAGATAAAATCCAGGTCAGGGCCCCTGCACCTTTAACAGTTGTGATGAAGAGGGAATATCACCAGGAACTAATTGCATACAAATGACACTGGCTGAAATTCCCTTTTCTCTACAACTGTTCAAGTTACATGAGCCCTGACCTGGATTTTATCTGGTCACCCTATGAATGTCGCTATTTTTCTCAGTGAATCTTGGGAGAAAATGTCATGTTACTAATTTGGTAGTGCTAACCTACATTGTAACAGTCTTTTAGTTTTGCCCTTCTTTCCTGCCCCATACCCTCTCAGTGGATGCAGGGGGTGGGGGCAGATGATAGGCAAAAGGTGGGGGTGGGGGTGGGGAATTGCCGCTGTAGACTGTAAGTTCTTCAGGACAAGGCCCTGTGCTCCTGTATCCTGTAAAGCACTGATAACCCTATATAAATAATAAATAAGAGAAAGAATAATGACTTTCTTGCACTTCTGCTGAATTACCCAAATAAACTATATGAATGAGACAACCAGCTGAGACAAAACATGAGGACAAATTCCATGAACATTTCGCACATCTTCCCCCCAAAATGAGCCTACAGCCTTGGGCAAAATGGTGCAAAAGTGTTTGCAAGGGAGTGGGTGCAGGGGGAAAGAGAGGATGCCAAGGCAACTGGATCAATAATTCCTTGCACTGAAATGTGCATCCTGATGTGCATCCCAGTAAAAATATTGCAATCCCAGGAATGACATCTGCATTTGGATGTGCATATGAATTCAAATATAGTTCCTCTGCACTGCATTGCAATGGGATGTTTATTTGTATGCACATATCCCAATGTGAGGGGCTGTCAGTCCTGTTGCCTCAGCAACAGGGATGCAGTCCTTCTTTACCACTTGTAAACTGTTTTGAATCCTTTCACCAGAAGTATGGATAATTACCAAGGAGAGGGGAGGGAGCTCATTTTTTTGGAGGTCGAAAACTGACATAGAGGGCAGCATCCGTTACTGTCAGACCACTAGCGCAAACCAGTGCTAGCACGACATTATAAGTGTTGACTAGGCAACAGGGGGAAATGGTACTTTGCTGCTGAAATTCAGTGGCATATCACTGCTTATTCCCTTTGCCTAACAAGCACCAATAATGTTGCACTAGCATTGGTCTCTCTAGTGCAACTTCGTTAATGCTAGCGCTATGATGTCATTAGATATGACCCAGAAATTCCCTCTTCTTCACACACACACACTCACACTCAACAACAGATGTGTGTGGCTGTGGATTGGTATAGAACATGTATGAAAGAGTGGACAGTAGGCTTTTTTCCAGGAACATTTCCCACCCCACCCCCCCATCCCATGGCTAATTTCATAGCAACAGAAGTATTAGTATTCATAGAGATGATTAGCAAAGAGAATACAAGTCAATTCTTCTTTCCAGACAGAATTTCATGCAGGGTAGGGTGGAAAGTTGAAAATGGTGGTGGGAGAGTGGCTTCCAGAGGTTAAAGAGTCCTGTCCTATTCTCTATATCAACTGTGTTTTCCTACATCTGTAAACTGAAGTGCCAAAGAAAGATACTTGTTGCAACACCTCTCAGTGACTAATTCAATCTCCATTTTAAAACTGGGCCTAAACTGCAGACCTGATGGCTACAATATCTGGCCTAATTTTTGGACTTCCCTCATCCTTGCTTTTTACCTCCAAGCCTGATGAAGAGCTCTGGAGAATACAGAAGCTTGCACATTTTTTTTGGCATTTTGGTTGGTCTCAACAAAGCCATTCCCTAACTGTGAATGTCAACGTATTAAAGGCATTTTGTAGGCAAAACTTCAGTGGGGCTTACTTCTATGTAGGATTGTGCTGCACATCATAAACAGAACAAGTGCTCCACAGGAAACACCTTTAATACATGTGCTGGAGAAATACTTTTTGTTAAAATAGTTGTTTTCTTTATTCGAACTTATTTGTAGAGTTATCAGGTAGCAGCCTGGAGATTCCAAGGAGCTGGCATATAGCATGGTGGCTAAAAAGAGACAGAGAATCAGGTAGTCCCAAGTCTGAATCTCACCTCTGCTATGAAGCCTCTCTCTGCTCACCCACCCACACCCCATATCTGCAATATGAGAAATAATACTAACTTCCCTTACAGGATTGTTGTAAAGATTACAACTAGAGCACAGTTAGAGAATACAACTGAAGTGTGTGGGATGCTGGAAAAGTGGTGCTGGTGTTGGTTATTCCTTGTTTATATATTCACCATTGAACCAGGAGACAGGAGAGCCATCCTCTCTCCAATCTCTCCCTCCGCCCCTCATCCTCTCATGTACCCTTTTCCTTGCCTTCCACAGCTAGTAGCATCCCAGTGTGTCACATCACAGGTGAGAGGAAATGGACCAAGGGACTGGGAGTTCTTCCAGGTAAGGGAACTTGCAACTGTCTTTGAATCCAGCCTTAGCTGATGGAGTGTGGTACAGGCAATGCCTTCACATAGTTCAAGCTCACTATTTGGAAAGGACTTATACATGCTGGAAGACATATGGCCCTCTCCCAAAATCTGTGAGGTTTGGGTGAGGGAGAAGTCATCTGTGACCATGCTGATCTAAACATACAGGAGTAGTGTGTATGCCTTTAAGAGCAGAAAAATCACCCCCCTTACTTTTTGTTTACCATTGCTAATAGATTTTTTTTAAAAAAAAGAAGGATCTTTTGGCAGCTGCCAGGATAGCATTATAGCATATTGGGATGTGTGTGCGTGCATGTGTGTGTGCGTGTGTGGCTTACATATAAGGGAAAACCTGGTGTGTCACCATCTACATGTAGACAGCACTCACACTTATGATGCATAGAAACAATTTCCTCACACTGCCAGTAGCATATTTAAATTCACTCGGCAGTCCGAGCACATGAGCTTGTGTTCAAAAAAGCTTTACTGCTGAAGGTTATGCTGTGCTTTTTTTTTTTTTTTTTTTTTTTGCCTTTTTAGCAAACCATAAATCTGCTGGCTGTTAAAGCTTCTGGACAGTAAAACAGGAGGCAAATTTGGGGGGCATGGTCCACTGGAAACGGTAAAAGGTGATTTTTTTTTTTTTTAATGAAACAAATTAACTGAATATGGCCTGCACAATTTTGTTAATGTAGGTTTTTACTGCAGTCCTTTTTTCTCTCTCTGCTGACTCTGCCATATCTCTCCCTCCACTCCCACCTCAACTTCTTTCAACTTTTGAGCATGCATTGTAGCGCTTTCAATTTCCTGAATGTCATGGGAGAACATCAAATAACTTTGACAGTGAAAGGAACGTTTGATGTTTTTAACAGGTGCCTTGAGAATAGATTTGCTAGAGATCAACTTGGCTTAGGAACATCGGAAGCTGCCTTATGCTGAGTCAGACCCGTGCTCCATCTAGCTCAGTGTTCTCAACACAGACTGGCAGCAATGGCTCTCCATGTTTTCAGGCAGGATTCTTTCCTAGCTCTACCTTGAGATGCCGGGGCTCGAACCTGGGACCTTCTACATGCAGAGCAGCAGCTCTACCCCTGGGATACAGCCTCTCCTTCAAAGGGCCAGCTTAAATCCTGGCAAAATAACCAAGCTGGTTTTGCATGTACCTAAAAGACGCTTCTGTTGAATCTGTAGAAATAACAAAAGTGTCTGTGTGTGTTGTTTTCCTTTTTAAAAGTCTGTCTATCAGATTTTTAGACCAAAGCCTGATTCTCAAACATGGTTAAACTAAGGTCCCCTCTACAAGAATTTGGTTTGATGCCTGGTTGTCCGATTATGCGCATCTGCTTGCAATCGCTTTTATGGCTAATCACTATACACGGGAGGCGGTTAAGCCCATAACTGGTTGCATTACCAGTTGTATGAAACGCGCTTTAGAGGTGTTTAATGCGGAGAATCGCTTGTTTACATGGTCATAAGGTGCTTTAACTGCCATGGTAAATTAAAACTCGCTATTTAATGCGCATTCGATAATGCGCATAATCGGACAGAAAAAGGGCCTCGCCCCCCGATTTGCTCTCTGCTCTTGTAGAGGTCAAATTTTTAATGCGCCTTGAAAGAGCTTTAAATCGCTCTTGTAGAGGCATCCTTACATTTCAACTAATGTGTACAGCCCAATCCTAAATACATGCCTTGTCTATTTGATTTCAGAAGCACTCATTACCAAATAATGTAGGATTAGGAAACGAGTTTTCAAAAACATGACTTTCAAGGAACGTGTTCTGCACAGGCTTCTCTACCACAAAACTTCAGTATGTCCCAGAACCAAACTAGACATGATACCAATGGAGCCTTTTATTTCTTTTGTTAACTCCCCATGGAGAAGATGGAATTTAGGGATGTAGGAGAATTTTATTTATGTTCAGAAATCATGACAATCTGTCCTATTCGCAACCCTGAACATGAATGCAAACAGAAGAGCATGTCCTCCAAAAAGGTTCGCAAATTCCAGAATTACTTGAAAGCTTGTCACACAAAGGAAGGTCAGGATCTTTTCTCGATCATCCCAGAGTGCAGGACATGGAATACTGGGCTCAAGTTACAGGAAGCCAGACCCAGGCTGGACATCAAGAAAAACTTCCTGACTGTTAGAGTAGTACGACAAATGGAACCAATTACCTAGGAGGTTGTGGGCTCTCTTACACTAGAGGCATTCAAGATGCAGCTGGACCAACATCTGTCAGGTATGCTTTGATGTGGATTCCTGCATTGATTAGGGGGTTTGACTTGATGGCCTTGTAAGCTCCCTCCAACTCTATTATTCTATGATTCTATGAACTTTGCATTTGAACAATTTTTGCATGCTTTACTCTATGGAGGGAGAGTGCACATTTTGGTCCACGTTTTTTAACAAATGTGCATTTCCCCCATTCAAAATGTGTCCTTCCCCCACTGGAATGAAACAAAAAGAAAGCTCAATTCAACATGGGAAACACAGTGGGCCAAGCTTCAAGGTGGTTCTGAGAATCTCAACAATCATTAAATCGCTTGTTCCCCAGTGGAATTTTGGGAAGCATGATGTTCTGGGATAAACTCTCAATGCCTGCAAGACACAGGCCAGAACTGCTGGTGATTACCTCATGTGACTTGAGAGCACATCCAGAAATAGACCCTGTCTTCTTCTACACCAGTGTTTCAGGGTGCAGGTCAGAAGTGATGGACAACTCACTGGCTGAATTCGGATGACACATTAAGCAACTGGGGTGGAGGAAAGAATCATCAGTTGTATTGACTATCATGTCATCCGAATGCTGCCATAGTCAACTCAGCGCTGATCCTAATCCACACCACGGTTGATTATATATTACCATGTTGTGTGGGGAGTACCCCCTAGATGAACAACTGTAAAGGTGTTTATTACCCCACCATTGACTATCGTGTTGTCCGAATTCAGCCACTGTGTTCTGTTCTTCTCCGTGTAGCATAGCAGCTTAGAATAGGAGGAAGTGGAGAATGTGTATATTTGATGACTGCAGCGAGGTTAATAATAGCTAGACAATGGAAAGTACAAGGCAACTATCAAATAGAAGATTGGTATAAAGAAGTGTGGAATATTGCTATAAATTGTAAGTTAACAAACAATGTTAAAGTTAAAAGAGGGATCTTAAGGAAAAATGAATTTGGAGATATATGGGGAGTATTTGTGGAATATGTATTAAAAAAGGGGAAAGGGTGTGCACCATCAGGTGAATCTATGCAGTTTTGGAAGAATGATTAAAAATAAATATGGTATACAGAAATTTAGCTGGTCCCAGGGGGGTGGGGTGCACTAGTAGGGTGAATTATGTTAGTTTTATATTGTAAGTCATATGATTTATAAGTGATATGTTTAAATGTTATTGTACGAAAATTTATAAAAATCATTAAAAAAAAAGACTAATAAAACCTAATATATATATATATATATATATTCACGTTTGCAATGTTTATTCACATCTGTGTCCTCTTTTATTTTCTTTTTGGGTGATGCCTAAGTGACCACCCTGTTCACAAGTGCCTACGCTTCCAAAGTGTCCTGCTTATTCTTCAGACTCCGGCTCTGTCTCTTTGTCTGTCAGCCTGGCTTCTCGCCTGCTTTTCCCAGGCCCTGCTGCCTCTCCTTCCATTTGTAATCTCTTTCTTGAGCTGCTTGTTCTTCCATTGGGGCTCCTGTCTCAAGCACCCTTCACTCCTGGCTGCTGAGGCCCACCACGGAGGCCTACATAGACTAATCTAATATTATGCAGTGACATGTAACAGTGACACGTAACAGATGGTCACTCTATTGCTATGAATTAATGGGTCTCACATATTCTCATTTCTCGACGCTCTGGAAGTAAAAAAAAAAAATGCTTTCAGATAAAGATTTGGAAACACAACTGTTTTCCACATTCTGTAATAGGCTATTACTCATTCTGCAACAACTGTTATTTCCCTGGAACTTGGATAAAGATAACAAATGAACAAGTGTGTGTATGTGTGTCTATATCCATGTCATCTATAGCCCTATTCAGGTGTCATTCTAACTGCTTACATTCACAAAGCAGGGACAAGGTCGCACTGAGTAGCCCTGCCCCCAATGTTGCATCACAATGTACCTCTGCCCTATAGGCATCCAGGCAACTGCCTGCAGCAGGGAGGAACAAATGAACAAGTGTGTGTATGTGTGTCTATATCCATGTCATCTATAGCCCTATTCAGGTGTCATTCTAACTGCTTACATTCACAAAGCAGGGACAAGGTCGCACTGAGTAGCCCTGCCCCCAATGTTGCATCACAATGTACCTCTGCCCTATAGGCATCCAGGCAACTGCCTGCAGCAGGGAGGCCATCCACATACAGCTGTATGTGGGAAGGGTTCCACACAATTTGCAACCTTGCACGATCAGGGTTCCAAACCACATGGAACTCTCCATACGTACAGGCACATGCACAAAGGCCTGTCCATTGCAGGCCTTCGCAATGTCCCTGCGGATGCCTATGGGTGGAGCTACATTTTGATGTAACATCAGGAGGGGCAGGGCTACTCAGCACAGCCCCATCCTTGCTCATGTGGCGAGTGTAAGCATTTTGAATAATGCCTTAATAGGGCCTATATCAATATTATGTCTATATCTATCACTCACTATTGGATTGGTCCATGCAGCATACTTAAGAATGAAGAGACTAAGGGCTTCATGTTGCTAGAAGTCCATAGCATCCCCACAGTCCACAAGGGAGGTTATCCAATCAAAACATGAGATGAAATTAGTCTGGCAGGATTTGTTCAATTTCTTTTCTTTGTCGAATTGTTTAATACAGTCTGCATTTGCGGTTATAAATTTTGTTATTCAAAATTAGGGATGTGCATTGTATCAGACCCAATACCCAATACCGATACAAATCAGAGGAAATCAGGCATCCAGTGTCTGATTCCAATGCTGGCCACAGGAGGTCCGATTTCTCCCGATCCAATTTTTTTCGATCCAATTAATATCAGAAAAAATTGGAAAATTGGGCCTCCATTTTACGTGTTTTCGCCATGGGTTTGCATTGAGGGAAAGAAAGCTTTCCCCCAAAGCAAGTCTATGGGGAAAACATGGCAGCGGGTGACTGGGGACCTCCCTCTCCCTCCCCCCCACTCACACTCCTTATCTGCTGCCTCCTTGCTGCCGCCCACTGCTTCCGTACTACTGATAAACAGGCTTTGCGGCCTGCTTCTCAGTAGAGCGACGAGGTGCCAGGTGACGTCATCACCCGGTGTGTCATTGCTCTTCTTAGAATAAGGCCACTAAGACTAATTAGCAGTAGACGATGGCAGCAGATGGCAGCCGACGACGCTGGCAGGTAAGAACCATGAGTGGGGGACGTCATTTTAGGTGTTTTCCCCATAGACTTGCATTGAGGGAAAGCTTTCTTTCCCCCAAAGCAAGCCTATGGGGAAAACACACCTAAAATGGCGGACCAATATCGAAATCGGAACTTCCGATTTTGTATCGGATCAGATCCGATAACACGGACCCCCGATTTTTCCGATCCAATATTTTTCAAAATCTGAAGTTCCAATTCCGATACCAATTTGATTTTTGGGGTCCGTGCACATCCCTATTCAAAATGCACTTACCTTCTGAGCTGGAGACCCATGTCTGAGGGAAACGCCACTTTATTCATAACATAACCATGTATTAAGAGCTGGATGATTTTCTGTTCTAAGTCAGGTAATTATGAACTTCAACAACATCACTAACTACAGAAGCCACAATCCAAAGCACAATTAGGCATGTTTAAGGCCTCTGAAATCAATGGACTAGCACACCTATGGCTCTGTTGGACTGCAACCAGAAAGTCAACTCTGCTCAGAGATTAGAAAGAAGGACTTTCAGATGGGAAGATGGTGTTTCCATAGAGAACCCTCTCAAAATAAAGTATTGCTGACACACTGCCCCCAAAATCAGATGTTTGCTTTGAGAAGTGCCTTATAGAATAGATTGTTTCTTACACAATCATTCACTTAGCCCCACAGCCTTAGTAGCTTTCCCCCAGCTATAAAATTTCATTTATGTTATGCCATCTGAATAAAATGCATTCCTACCTTTTGCTGCCAAGCCTATTGTCTAATATCGCAACCAATTGACTTTTTCTTCCTATGCTGCCTCTTTTGTTCAGAATGGATTGTTTCTCTGCTCAACAGCCACAGTGAAATCTGCCCGTGTGTTAGCCTGCAGTGCTTAAAAAATAGGGAGATATTCTCCAGTGTTTTAAAAGACCACCACAATCTAGACTTTAAGATGTAAAATCCTTTGTAATTGCTAGTGTATAATAAAGGGATAGGAGGTAATATGTCTTTGTGCAGTAAGAGAACCTTCTGCCTTGGGGTCATGGTAGTTATGTGATGACATAGAATCATAGAATAGTAGAGTTGGAAGGGGTCCGTAAGTCCATCGCTTCCAACTCCCTGCTCAATGCAGGAATCCACCTTAAAGCATACCTGAAAGATGGCTGTCCAGCTGCATCTTGAATGCCTCTAGTGTAAGACAACCCACGACCTCCTAGGTAACTGTCAGGAAGTTTTTCCTTATGTCCAGCCGGGATCTGGTTTCCTGTAACTTGAGTCCAGTATTCCACGTCCTGCACTCTGGGATGTTCGAGAAGAGATCCTGGCTCTCCTCTGTGTGACAACCTTTCAAGTATTTGAAGAGTGGTATCATGTCTCCCCTCGATCTTCTCTTCTCCAGACTAAACATATCCAGTTTTTTCAGTCTCTCCTCATAGGGCTTTGTTTCTAGACTCCTGATCATCCTTGTTGCCCTCCACTGAACCTCCTTCAGCTTGTCCCCATCCTTCTTGGAATGTTGTGCCCAGAACTGGACACAATACTCAAGTTGAAACTTAACCAGTGCCGAACAGAGGGGAACCAGACCTCACACGATTTGGAAGGTATACTTCTATTAATGCAGCCCAAAATAGCATTTGTTTTTTTGCAGCCACATCACACTGTTGGCTCATATTCAGCTTGAGACAATTCCAAAATTCTTCTCGCTTGCAGTATTGCTGAGCCGAGTATCCCCCATCTTGTACCTGTGCATTTGGTTTCTTATTCTTAAGTGTAGAACTTGGCATTTATCTCTATTAAATTTCATTTTGTTGTTTTCAGCCCAGCGCTCAAGCCTATCAAGATCACTTTGAAGTTTGTTTCTGTCTTCCAGGGTATTGACTATCCCACCCAATTTTGTGTCATCTGCAAATTTGATAAGCATTCCCTGCACCTCCTCATCCAAATCATTAATAAAAATGTGGAAGAGCACTGGACCCAGGATTGAGCCCTGCAGTACCCCTCTCGTTACCTCCCCCAAGTCTGAGAAGGTACCATTGATAAGCCCTCTTTGAGTCCGATTCTGTAGCAAACTGTGGATCCACCTAATAGTTGTTCCATCTAGCCCACGTTTAGCTAGTTTGTTAATCAGAATGTCATGTGGTACTTTGTATTTTCAGCTGTGCGTAGTAAATTTAAATTACCAGCCACAGCTGAATGCAGTATTTGCAACTGCAACACTTGTTAGAATCTAGATTTGGCCCTGTGGCTTTTACTGCTTCAGAAGCTCCTTTGCTATTGGAATAGGGTGACCAGATAAAATCCAGGTCAGGGCTCATGTAACTTTAACAGTTGTAGAGAAAAGGGAATTTCAGCCAGTGTCATTTGTATGCAATTAGTTCCTGGTGAAATTCCCTCTTCATCACAACTGTTAAAGTTGCAGGGGCCCTGCCTTCTTTTGTATAAGGTCACTCTAGTATAGTGCCTGCAACTTTAACTGTTGTGATGAAAGGGGAATTTCACCAGGAACTAATTGCATACAAATGACACTGGCTAAAATTCCCTTTTCTCGATAACTGTTAAAGTTACATGAGCCCTGACCTGGATTTTATCTGGTCACCCTATATTGGAAGCACTTATTTAGGCTGACCGGACTGGGTAAATTGACCCACAATTCATGTTTATAAATATTTACTATCAGTGAATAAATACGATACAAGGGAGCTTCAGCAGGAATGAAATAGGAAACTGGAAAGTCCTATTTTATAGAATCAATGGACCACTATTTTGGCATCGGTATCTGATATGTCAATGGATCTCCAGTTACATCTTATCCAGCAAAAAATATTGTTTTGAGTCTATTGGATGCCACATCGTCTGTTTAATAAAGGTTTGTCCAAATCGAGCAATTGTTGGAAGTGTCATACAGCTAATGCTTCTTTTGTTGATATGTTCTGGAAATGTCCAATAGTCACCGCCTTTTGGGAGGAAATTATCAGATGCATAAATTTTGTATTAGAAAGCACTTTAATATTTCCAGATGTACATGTCATCTTAAATTATGTACCAGTTTCTTGGAAAATAACATAGGGTCAACATAAATGGATTTTTCGCACCCTTTTGACCGCTAAAAGAATTATTCTTCAACATTGGAAAGACAAAACCACACTCCCTATAATGCAATGGATTGAAGACTTAACAACATTAGCAGCATTTGAAAGAGTGGCATACAGGCGTCATTTACAAATGGACTTATACTCAGACATTTGGTCTGCCTTTTACAGACATTTATGTGTAATCTATGTTACTTTTGCTTTTCTCGCTCTCTCTTTTCATTTAGAAATTGTGATATTTGAAATTGAGGCTTTTGAAGCATGTAGTTGAATGTCTATTTTTTTTCTTATTTTCTTTTATGGTTTTCATTTTGTTTAAGAAATTACAATTTAAAATTTATTACCAAAAAACCCTCCTCCCCCCAGTTTGAGAAGATGCCATTGATAAGCACTCTTTGAGACTGATTCTGTAGCCAACTGTGGGTCCATCTAATAGCTGTTCCATCTTGCCCACTTTTTGCTAGTTTGCTAATCAGAATGTCATGGGGTACTTTGTCAAAGGCTTTGCTGAAGTCAAGTTATATTATGTCCACAGTATGTCCACAACATCCCCACAGTCCACCCAATCAAAACACGAGATCAAATTAGTCTGGCAAGATTTGTTCTTGACAAATCCATGCTGGCTTCTAGTAATCACTGCATTCTTTTCAAGGTGCTTACCTGCTCCAAAATATTCCCAACGATTGACCCTTTTTGAAGATAGGGACAACATTAGTCCTCCTCCAATCGTCTGGCACTTCACCCATTGTCCATGATTTCGCAAAGATAATAGACAGTAATTCTGACAGTTCTACTGCCAGCTCCTTTATTACTCTATGATTCATTGGGCCCTGGAGATTTGAACTCATTCAAAGGAATTAGGTGTTCCTTGACCATTTGTTTATCAATCTCAAGCTTCAATCCTGCCCCTTCAGCTTGTACTTCATTTTTGCTGGGGGGGGGGGTCATAGACCTGCTTTTGGGAGAAGACTGTAGCATGTCACTGATTCTTCTACCTACAGGGTTGTTGTGCTGATAAAATGGCAGAGGATCATGTAAGCCACCTTAGGTTCCTTGCAAGAGGAAAAAAAGAGGATATAAACGTAATACTAATATATGTATTACTACTTCTACTAATTATTATTATTAATTATAATAATAATTTGATCTGGAACTAGCAGTGAGCAGTGAGTTGGCCAAATTTGCTGCTGACCCCAAAGTATTTAGGGTTTTTTAAATGAAGTGAGATTACAAAGAGCTCCAATAGAATCTCTCCATAGTGGGAAAATGGGCATCAAAATGGTAACAACAGGTCTACGTAAGCATTGGTAAAGTGATGTACACTGGAGCAAAGCATCCCAACATCACATATATACTGATGGGATCTGAGCCTAGAGTGACTAAACAGGAAAAAAAAAATTGAGATGTGGTTGACAGCTCAATGAACATAACAACCCAGTGTGTGGCAGCTGTAAAGAAGGCATACTGCATGTTAGGTAGGGTGACCATATGAAAAGGAGGACAGGGCTCATGTAACTTTAACAGTTGTAGAGAAAAGGGGATTTCAGCCAATGTCATTTGTATGCAATTCGTACCTGGTGAAATTCCCTCTTCATTACAACAGTTAAAGCTGCAGGGGCCCTGCCCTCTTTTGTATCTGGTCACTCTAGTACAGTGCATGCAACTTTAATTGTTGTGATGAAGAGGGGAGTTCACCAGGAACTAATTGCATACAAATGACACCTGCTGAAATTCCTTTTTCTCTGCAACTGTTAACGTTACATGAGCCCTGTCCTCCTTTTCATATGGTCAGCCTATGTTAGGCATTATAAGAAAAGTAATTGAGAATAAAACTGCCAGAATCATATGGTCTTTATACAATCTATGGTGCAACCACACTTAGAATACTGTGTACAGTTCTGATTAACTATAGAATTTAGTATCACAAGTTGTGCTGGCCACCATTTTGGATGGCCTGTCCTCCTTTCCATATGGTCACCCTATGACATAACACTATTTCCCCTTCTTAAGAGGTCTGGACCTCAGACTACTAAAGACAAACAAAGTGGCAGACCATAATAACAGCGTTCAAACTGACTTGCAATGCTGGGAGTTGTAGTCCAACACCTTTGGAGGGCACCAGGTTGGGGAAGGGCTGCTGTAAACAAAAACAGAGAAGTAGGTGGCCCTAAGTTTGTCATCAGTTTTCTACAACCCCACAGTCACCTCTGCATATCATATTCTCCATCCTGTCCTTATAGTTTATCTGCTTTGGGAAGAATGAGAATTTCATTTGCAGTTTCTGCCTCCTTAGGGAGGATGTGGTGTTAAGGCTTGTAAGCCTTAAGTCCCAATTTCCCTGCTTTTTGGTGCTTGGTTGGAAACTGTAGAGCCTTAACATTGTTTTTGTAAACTGTAGGTTTTTTGTTTAAATGTGTATATATATATGTGTGTGTGTGTGTGTGTGTGTGTGTGTGTATAGACAGGACAGACTAATTTATCTGCTGGTGGCACTCACGAGCACTTAGCATAGGTTAAGAGATCAACTGCCTAAGCAAGAGGTTCCCAGAAAAGGGGAATAAACTGTTGGAAATGGGCAACGACGCTTGTTGTTTGGCTGCAAAGGGTAAACTTGATTAACCTTCTTTTAATCTGTCTTTGTTGGCTTACTTGGTTCTGCCCTTTCTTCCACTCCAATATCTTGACCACTCCCTTTCCAATCTGTTCTGCCTTCACTCGTCCATTTTTCCTACTTTACCTCTTCACAGTAAGATGGGTTTGTTTTGCTTCTTTAATACTCAGTATCTAACATGATAATGTATATATGTATCTTTATTTAGAATAAAGCTGTTTATTGTTTTCTTTTTTACCTTAACTATGAGTCCTGACAGACTATTTATTGTAACTGCTATCTGCACAACTCATTAAGATTTCTGCATATATCTAACAGGTTATGCGCCCAGTTTTTTTGAATGCAGATTGAGCAAGTTTGCAATTAAACAAAAGGTGGAGAAAGAAAGTTTTTTAAAAAAGAATGGCTTTACAACTAAGTGGTTTTGTGGTTCCAAAATTGGTTCCAAGTGATTTTGCTAATTGGCTTTTTCATCTGGAGATACTTTTTAAGCAACAAGGACTTTTACAAGTAACAACAGAAGATGGCCCATTCTGAGCAAGTTGCTTCTGAGGATCTTGTGGAGAGAATTTGAAATGACAGAGAAGATAGCTTAACAGCTTCTAGCTCGACAGACGTAACTAACAGTGAGCGGCTCAAAAAAGACTTGAAAGCACAACTTTATATATTGCAATCCCTACAACCAACAGACGTAGCTAAAATTAGAGGGGAGCAATATGCAAGTAGAATGCTTAAAAGGTTAAAGACTCTTTATGGTGGGTCCTCACTTCAAGACAAAATATTGCTTTATAAAAAGTTTTATAGAAAAGACCTGAAAGAGGGTCAATGTTCTTTGGGGCATCTGGACAAAATGTTAGAGATGATACAGAAGCTTGAAGCATTAGGAGATAAAATTGGTGAAGCACAAAAATTATTAATTTTATTGTCTTCATTACCACATTCTTGGTCTCCTTTTATCTCGGCCATGAGTACCATAGAAAATCCGAGTTTTAATGCTGTGTTGTTATCTTATCGTTCTGAAGCAGAAAGAAAAAGAAATGAGTCTGAATTGCAATGTTTAACACAAACTTCAGGATCAAGTTTCGGAGTTCAAGAGAAGGCATGGCAGAAATTTACATATGGCCAATTGGAGAGAAAGATGCAGATTGAATGTTTTGGATGTGGTAGGCGTGGCCATCTAAAGTGAGACTGTAGAGAAAGTAATTTGAGTTCTGACAATTTACAAAAGGCTGGAAAGCCAGAAAGCTGGAGAGAGAACCAAATACAACGGTACTCCTAGAGTATATAAAGATTTTACTGTTGTGCAGTCAAAAGGATAGTTGGATTGTTGACTCAGGAGCGAGTACTCATAATTCCAGTGATAATAGTTTTTTTTTATAATATTGATGAAAATGATAAAGGGCAGATAATTGTAGCAGATAGAAGTTCAGTTCCGATAGAAGGATGTGGCAAGGGCAAACTGTAATTTGATGATTATTCTGTTGATTTTACACATGTAAAATATGTTCCACAGATGAATGGTAATGTATTATGTGTTTCTAATTTAAACAAAAAGGGCTTTGATGTGCTATTCAATAAGAATGGACTATGTACCATAACTGCAGATGAATAGACCTATGCAAATGCCACTGAGAGAGATGGTGTGTTTGTGCTGAATGACATACAACAGCAAGTAAATTCACTTAGATGTTGTGAATCTACTGATTGTTTAGAATTGTGGCATAGACGTTTTGCTCATCGCAATGTTGAGTCCATACTTGATTTGGAAAAGAAAAATCTAGCAAGAAACATTTCCATAAAGATGTATAATAACAATACAGACAAATGTGTATGTTGCATTAAAGGAAAAGGCACAAGGCCTTCAGTTGCAAAACAGAAAGAAAGATATATGACTCAACCATTACAACTGGTTCACTCTGATCTGTGTGGTCCACTTCAAACAGCAACTTAAGCAGGAAATCTGTTTGTTTTCTTACCTTTATTGATTACTATAGCAGGTATGCGGTCGTCTATTTGCTTAAAGAAAAGAGCCAAACTCTGCAACTATTAAAGCACTATGTAGCAATTGTAACTAACAAGTTTAATCAAAATATGAAAGTCTGGCAAACAGATAATGGAGGCAAATTTATGTCCAGTGCTGTTCAAGATTTATTGAAAGAACAAGGCATAGAGTATAAGAGAATAACACCCTTTTTTCCAGAACATCATGGGATAAGTGAGAGATTTAACAAAACAATCATGCAAATGACTTAATGTTTACTTTTGGACTCTTTATCTTCCCAACAAATACTGGGGAGAAGCTGTGATGACTGCAACTTATTTGCATAATAGATTGCCTACTAAAGCAATAGAGCAGACACCTTTTGAACTTTGGCATTTGAGAAAGCCCAACATGGGGCATATCAGGATGTTTGGATCTAAAGTTTATGCTCATATATCAAAAGGGAAAAGATCAAAGCTTGATGATAGAACAGAAGAGGGAATTCTGGTTGGGTATGAACCTGGAACCCGAGGTTATAGGATTTTAAATCCTATTACAGGCAAGGTTACAGTGAAGAATGTTGTCTATTTTGATGAAAGAGAAATAGTCAATTCAGTAGGCAATACTGAGTTAGAACAAACAACAAGAGATATTGATCTGGTTTGTTTACCAGTAGATATGGATGTTGAAAGTAAAGAACAAATTAAAGAACTACAAACCTCTACAGAGTCAGAAGAAGATGTGCAGCTAACAAAAGAAAGTTCAGAGCTTAAAGTTGATATACCAGCAGACGGTGCTACTGAACAGAAACCTAGATGTTCAGCTTGAACTAATAAAGGTGTGCCACCTGTATAACTGTGTTATCTTGCAAGAATGGCAGAAGTGCATGGGAAGAAGTTGAGAATATGCCATCAGAGGAAGCATGTAAATGTAAAAAAGTGATGCAACAGGAGATGAGTGAATTGTACCAAAATAAGTCATGGACCCTTTCAATACTGCCAGAGAGCATAGGACGTAAACAAGTCTTTAAAGTCAAAGCAAATGCAGAAGATGAATCTTGTGGACCTGACCAAGCGTGGTTGAAAAGGGGTATTGGAAGTGGGCAACGACGCTTGTTGTTTGGCTGCAAAGGGTTAACTTAATTAACCTTCCTTTAATCTGTCTTTGTTGGCTTAATTGGTTCTGCCCTTTCTTCCACTTCTATATCTTGACCACTCCCTTTCCAATCTGCTCTGCTTTCACTCATCCATTTTTCTTACCTTACCTCTTCGCAGTAAGATGGGTTTGTTTCGTTTCTTTAATACTCGGTATCTAAGATGATAATGTATAAATGTATCTTTATTTAAAATAAAGCTGTTTATTGTTTTCTTTTTTACCTTAACTATGAGTCTTGACAGACTATTTATTGCAACTGCTATCTGCACAACTCGTTAAGTTTTCTGCATATATCTAACAAAAACTGCAGTCCAAGACAAATTTTCATCATCATTTCTCTCTTTGGGTTCACTTCAGTGAATTGGTTTGCTCCTAATGGTTCGATGTTTAACAAGTATTAAAGGCAATAAACGTGTGTGCATGGTTTTCAAATGAAGGAAGTGATGCATCTTGGCATACAAACTACTATGTTAAACAAAAGCTTTTTCATAAAATTATAGTTATGACTCTCTGAACGCACAGAATACTGTTTACAGCCACGCAGGAAATTGAAGATCTTGCTTAATAGAGAAAATCCTTCCTATTGTGAAAGTGAAATGACTGAAGGAATTGAAAAGGTATAGATAAGATGATAGATAGATCATGCTTCCTTTATTAAGCATTTTTGATGGGAATTAATTGCATTAATGACTGAGAAGCAAGAGTAGGCATCCTGCAGAAGAAAAAAATGTTAACTAACTTTTGTGGATATCATGAGTAAATCTCCTGAGAGAAAGTATCAAATATTTGATTTCTTACCATAATGTACACTGTATTACACTATGTAGACATAGGTTGCTGGTGCTGAAATAGCATTGGTTGAATAGCTATGAAATCATGGAATATTCAGAAAGTTATCCAGCTTGGGGTGCTTCAACATAGATTGTTTTTTGTCTGAATTGCGATCCTTTGTTCATTTGCTTTTTACAAAGCACCCACATGTTGGCAAATTATTGTCTGGCTTCCAGTGTTTTCTAGGTTGTCTTCCCATATATGTATATATTTCCAGACCTGATTGGTAGAGATTTTTCTGACTTGGAAAGGAATTGAAACATTAGCCTACCCAGTGTGGACATACAAAGCACCATGAGTAGCCTGGCCTAAATTGCAATTGGCAAGAAAGCGGCGGACACAATTCCTGGAGTATAACTAGGCCATGACTTTATTTAATTTACAGGCATTATTGAATCAATATGGCAGTGAGGAGGCCAGCCATCTCTTTATGGCCTTATTTGCCTGTACAGCTGGCCTGACTATCCACACTGCTTTTGGCTTCTCCGGAAGTCAGCTCCACCCAGAGTCCTCTGCCATGAAGTCCTACCTTTGAGGTTCCATTAGAGCTAGGCATGGTTCCGATTTCAAGCCATTACCCAAAATCTGCTGGGTAGCCCCCACCTCCCCCTCCCATGTTTCAAGGTACCAGCATGTCTACTTTTACCTTATATGGACCTTCATCCCCCCTTCATTTTTCTACCAGACACAAGAAGGGGTCAGCTTTGATCGGCACCCTTCCCATTTCCCACCAAACCTCATATAATGTCTGAAAGCCCTGTGGCCAAGTTATGTAAGTACAGGCCATATCCATTGGAAGAAAGGTGAACACTATATCCAAAAGAGAAGTGAGTACTATCTCTAGAAATCCTTGGCTGCTTAGTGGTCCTGCTAACCAACCCAAATTCCTGCTAACATGTATGGAAGGCTGCAAGATTCCTTGCCTCATCTTCTTGGAATCATCTCCACCCTTAAAGAGGAACGTTAGACTTGCTGGTTCTGTGACACCTGCATTGTGCACTATGGATTTATGCTTACAGTTTGGATCAAGAATATATTTTGTTCTGGAAGGCTCAGCCCAGGAGCTGCCAGGAATGCTGTTAAAATTCTGGAGCCACCACAGAGGCAGAGGAGCCATAGAATATATTTACTTCCTCCTTGATTAAAGAAGTTGCTCCTTGCATCCAAGGAAGACATGCACATGCCTGCCTGATTCACCTGCTACCACCTAGCTCATGAACCCATGAAGGTACCTTTAAATTGGCCAATCAAAGCCCTGGTGAGAAAAATGGACCAATCTTAAAGCATCCACACCTCCAAGCCAGGTCAAGTATCCTTATTGAGTTATCCTTTACCCTACCTGAGTATCCTTAATGACAGGATGCAAGAGCAGCACCTAAGGTGGTGCTTCCTGTCTTTTAATCCTAATAAGTATGGCATTGGGGCATCCAATGGCATGTCTCTCTTACTGAACCATCAAGTAAGGTGATGGATGCGTAGACAGGAGCCACATGCATCAGTGACTGGATGTTTTTTATGCCCAGAAGATGATACTGTGACCACAAATCAAGACCCTAGCACATTTCAAGCTAGTTTTCTTTTTTCACTGACACGGAAATTCGTATGTATTTCCATGTGTGTTTTCCTAATACATGCATGATTTGTGTTTTTTGAAAATATCCCCTTTTCTCCCATTAACTAAATAATATTTGTGCAATTTTTTCAAATGTAAACATTGTTTCATGTCACACTTTTTTGGCATGTGATTTGGTATTATAAATATCGAGATTGTGATCAGAATTCAGTTCTAGGTGGTGCAAATTGATTAAGCTCCTATAAGTTTACAAACCCAACGAATTTCCTTCATATTCCTACTTGTGGCCAATGGAAGCACACAAAGACCACAACTCCATGGGCATTGGAAGATGGCAGATGGTGCTATGTCTTCCTACCCCACAGCCACCACACCTCCACAGGCAAGACCATGGCTTAGGAGAAAAGTTTTTGCCTTTATATGTCGATTTCCCCATTATTTTTACAGTCTGCATTAGATCTTCATTCTCCGCTCTTCCCCCCCACACACACACACACATTTCCTTGTCATGATGTAATGCAACTTCTGTAATATTTTGTTTTCCAAGTGGGAGAAAGTGCAGGAGTTTGCTGTTCAATTGAACCTCAGGATTGCAGAACAGTGAGATTTCATATTATTTTGCAATCCTCTCTGAAGCTCAGTGCAAGTGAGGGGGATCCTCCCTTCTCCTGAGGTGTCACTTTTCTGCAAAATGTAGTGCGAGTTTACAAAGCCTCCACAACCCACCCGTCCTGGAGTGCTTAGGGGTGCGAAAACATAGATTCAAAGCGCTGTTTTGTTACATCTTTTCTTCAGCACAATGAAGAAGTGCGACAAAGGAAGGCTCAGGACTAGCCTTTCTCATCTCTTTCTGCTCTTCCTCAAATGACCACCAACACCCCATCTGATAAATGCCACGCGCTTCTTCCACATTCCTTTATTTTTGTGGGTGCAATGGAAGTGCGTTGCTATAAAAAGCAAGCACACACACACACACACACACACCCCTACAAGAAGTGGCCCCTCCCACTGGCAGCAGCTTCTTCTTCTAAAACCAGAGGATTCCCACGCCTTTTCCATGGGGATGGGTGTTCCTAGATGGGAATGGAGCTACAACACTATATTAAGTCCTATACGGAGCTACAATTTTAATGCTGCTTCCACTGGAGGCTGGACGAATGGTGCCTTAGCAGAGGGAAAGAGTCTTAGTACAGAAGCAATCTCGATGGACAGTGGGTGTGAACTACACAAATTCCAGGTTGTGAATGATTAGGAAAGGGGGTTAGAGTAGTGGAGGCTGGTGATTCCGACGTCAGTGGGGCAGTGATTCTGCTTTGGGTTTCTGTCAGGACCAGTCAGAACTCTAAAGGAGTTATCCAAAGTACAGCTAGATCTGACTGAAAACTGGAGCAGATTCACTGCCTCGCTGGCATCTGAGCCACCAGTCTCCACAGCTTGAAAGTAACATTAGTGCTGTATTTAGGCTATCCCCTTAGCACAGCAACACATCCAGTTTTTCTGACAGGGTTTGTCACATTTGTCAGAATAATCTGGGTCACTGCAATTTAAGGTAATAATAAATGGATCGTTTCCAGCTTTTGGATGAATGTGCCTGTACTGCAGCGTCTGTGCTGATACATTGTGTGGCCCTGTTGAGTTACCTTTTCCTTCCCCCCTGCAGGCATAGAAGTGGAGCTGAGCTAGGCCAGAAGGGCAAGCGTTTTCCTACTGCCACAGGAGAGAGAGAGAGAGAGAGAGAGAGAGAGATCTCGGCCTACTTAAGGGAACAGCGTGCCTCTGGATGGGAGGACTAAGAAGAGGCAACTTTGACCCCCAAACAGCACTGCAGCAGATTGGCAGGCAGCAACCTGAAGTGGGAGGACTGGAGGGTGTCAAATATCCATCTGGGTGTGGCAGGTGTCATCAAGCTCCTCCAAGCTTAACACTGGCAGTCAGAGCAGATCTGGTGGAGTTGATTCGTATGGCTGCAGGAGCAGCCAGCCTTTCCTTGGAAGGCTAGCAGCAACCGGATGCTTGGCAGATGCTTTCAGGTGTGAGAGCATGTAGTGGAGGCCTGTCACAGGCCTGCAGGAGAGAGTGGGAGGATTATATGATGTGGAACGTATTTATTATATATATAATAAATACACACACACACACACACATATATATATATATATATAGTTTCTATACCACCCCATAGCCGAAGCTTTCTGGGCAGTTTACATAAGATTAAAGCGATTAAAAACAATTTACAAAATTTAAAACCACAAAAACATGTAACATACACAGAAACAGACCTCCAAAAACAACTATAAACAACTTGATAAACAACTATAAAAACAGACCCAGGATCAATGAAGCACATCACATATTACTAAATGACTGGGAAAAGAGAAGTGTTTTAACCTGGTGCCAAAAAGATAACAATGTTGACACCAGGTGGACCCCATCGGGGAGATCATTCCATAATTGGGAGAGAAGGCCTCCCTTGTTGCCATTCATGTTGGGAAAGGTGTTCCATGTGCCTGGAGGGCAATGTGTACCATCAAGTTCCCCCTAGCTAGCAGAATCAGTGAGGGCTGTGGAAATGTTTGGAGTAGGGACATGTGAGAATTCCATTTTTGCTCACAAAACATGTGAGCGTGCCCCATTGGAAGCTCCCAATGCAAGTGTAACCATGTGTCTGCTGAAAGTATTCATAAATTGCTGAACATGTGCTCATGTCCATGTTGTACATGATTCCCAGTTCAATTTGCGCAAATTTCCTACGGGAACTGAATAAGTCCCATCTTAGTCTTTGGAGGAAAGTTGCGCAAATTAGGAAACATGGGAAAATTGGGGGAAACTTGTGCAAATCTCCTGTTTGATGGCTGCTTGGTTTGCACAAGTTCCAGTTTGCACAGAGCCGGCAGGGATCGCACATGAGAATTGGGCAGTCCCTATTTTGGAGCTGGTGACGCTTAACAGCACAGCAGCTAAAGGAAGACGCTGGAGCAGGGAGAATTCTCCAGTAGGTCACTCCTTTGGGCTGGGGCAAGGGTAAGGGCCCACCCCCTTAGGTCAGAGCCTTGGTGAGAGGGGTTGTTCAGACATGTGAGAAGGGGTTTGCTTGCTTGTCACCCCAATCCAAGGAAGGGACAGAACTACAAGGCCCTGGGGGTTGGGGAGTATCGCTTTGGCTGCTTGAGATTCTGGTTGCTTGCTAGTTCATTGGGGTGATAAGTTGATCAGATAGTGTTCAGCTGCTAGTGTTCTTTGGGAAAAGCTAAGCACTCCCAGCTCATATAGGATACTGACTGGATATTGGCTGTGTTATTATAGTGTGTTTCTTGCTGTTTTGAATTGGGGATAGAGGGGTGGGTTGCTGCTATTTCACTTGTAATGGGCAGGGAGAGACTTCTCAAATAAAAGACTCAAGGTAATTTATAATAGAATTAAAAGATACATTTTAAACAACTAGAATGATTATCCATAAAACAACTACCCCATAAAACAACTAAAATTTCAGTGATGCCATAACTAATTCAACAAGACCCCAGTATATGCCATCAAATAGCTCGAAACAGGAAGACGTCTGAACCTGTTGTTGAAATGATGACAATGTCGGCACCAGTTGGGCTTCACTGGAGAGAGCATTCCACAATTTGGGGGCCACCAATGAAACGATCCTTTCCCTTATTTGCCATCCTCTGAAATCATTTGTGGGAATTCTTTGGATGAGGGATTGATCATAGGGTACAAGTAAGATTTTACCTGGAGAGGCACTGTTAAGTATTGCAGTCCCAAGCCGTATCATAAGGCCATGCTAGTTGAAACTGATCCCAAACAACCAAATGGAGCTCTGGAAGCCTCCATTGGAACAATATCAATGACGGTGTCAAGTTCAGCATGGATATGAGCAATGTTATCCTTCAAAGTGCCTTTCAATCCTGTCACAGCCGGTCTTTGAGGTTTGCACCACATCCTACCTAGGTCTGACCTCAATCATCCATTCACCACCACAAGGAAAATAAGTGGAAGACATGATGGAATTAGCCAGTGTCTAATTCTTCTGTACTTGGACTACTTAATTTTTTCCAACAGTTAATGTAAAATAAAGCACTCCATTGAAGCTATTTCAAGACTTCATTTCAAACCAGATATTGGTGGTTCATTTTCTTGCCAAAAGCTTTCAGGAGGCCAACAAGATGTCCAACAAGAGGTAGTGTCATAATATAATAAAACCCATTGAAATTCTCTTCTTGAGAGAATTGCAAATAGATGTGGTAAAATGCACTTCCCTCTCTCCCTGCAGGCATGCAAAAAGCCCTTCATTAATCAGAATACATAGACCCCTCTATGATGCCTGCTCATCAAAAATTCTTGGGAACAGCAAAGAATTTAATGATGTGTTAATAGTAGCATAATGTAAAGTTTTTTAAACCGTTTCAACGTGCAGAGTTTTTATCATCAGATGTTCTAAATCTGAATCTAGCATCAGCTACAATAAGCCATCTCTGAATATTTTTGCATAGCAACTGTTGCTAAGAAAGATCTGCAAGCCTAAACCAAAATTCAGAAGAACTCGAATCCCATCAGCATTTCAAGCAGCTGGAGAAGACTAAATATACATAATCAAATGACTGGCTTCCTTCAGTGTTGTTATTTTTAGATGTTTCAAAAGAGAAAAAATTATTCATTGCAGAGTAATATTCTTTCTGTATTACAGAGGGAGAAGTTGTAAGATGACTAGATCCAGATGTCATCACAGTGAGCTTCTAAGGTATCAGCTACGATTAGTTGGCTGAATTTGGACGACATGATAGTCAATGGTGGGGTAATGATCAACTTTACAGTTGTTCATCTAGGGGGTACTCTCCACACAACATGATAATAAATAATCAACTGTGGTGTGGATTAGGATCAGTGCTGAATTGACTATGGCAGCATTCGGACGACAAGATAGTCAATACAACTGACAATTGTTCCCCCCCCCCATTGCTTATTGTGTCGTCCGAATTCAGCCATTGTTTTGTATTCACCCCAAATTATTTTGCAGCTTGTGGCTCTCTCCTCTCTGCCCCCATTTTAAAGATGTGTGGGACCTCCATACCTGAGAAACTGCAATTTGTACCAATAATTGAGATGTCCTGACTGAAGAACAGCCCTTGTGTTCACTTGAGGTTGGTTTTTTTTTGTCTTTTTTTTGTAGCAACTCCTTTACATCCTATTTCAACTTTTAACAGCACTAATGGTGAAGTGGATGATTTAACATCTATTTATTTAATTAATTAATTTATAACTTTCTGCCCAAAAAAATGGCACTCCAGTAGCTGACAATAAAATCCAGATGAAAAATACCAAATCTGAATAAACGCATAACATAAAAACAAATGAATTAAAAACATAACAATAAAATTAATAAAAAGCATCAACCAATTTAAAAATCTACAGCCAAACGGCTGCTTCAATAATTATGTCTTTTCCCTCTGATGGGAGAACAATGGAGAGGGAGACAACCTTGCCTCCCTTGGTAGGGAATTCCAGGGCCTGGGAGCAGCCACCAAGAAGCACATCTCTTGGGTCCCCACTAAACATGCCTCTGCTAGTGGCTGTACCAAAAGAAGGGCCACTGGAAAATGGACCCCTGAAATCGGGCTTCCTCCTAGACTTCCTACTAGACTTCCAGGTAATAGCAAGGAGCTGTGTAGGCCTCACTGGTCACACCACTTGCTGCAGTGCAACACTCTTGCATCCAGTGCAGATCTAGCTCATCCTAACACTACTGTTTTAGGCACTAGTGTGAAAATAAAGAGGAGGCAACATGGATTGCATGAATCTAAGAACGTGTAAGAAATAAGTCTCATTGAAGTTAAATCAGACTTCATCCTTAGCATTGCAGCTTTGAGGCCAAGATTACTTGCCCATCTTTCTTAGCAACAGTTGCTATGAGAGAGAGAGAGAGAGAGAGAGATTCAGATAGCATATTGTCCCTGCCTAACAACTCTTGAGAGTACTTGTCAGCATGACAGACAGAATCTTGCATTTCACAAAAAGATGCAAGTTGATGTGGAGAAATCTGGAAAGAGAAATTCCCAGGGAAAAGGAAAATATGGATTAACCCTGAAGTTTTGACAAGCCTGTAAGAGGTTTCAAGAAAGTGTGCAGCTATGAGTCACGGCTCAGATAAAATAAAAATCAAATGTTCCAATGCCGAATTAATAATGAGACAAACCATATTAAACTATGGAACCTATCCCACAAAGCTGGGATGGATCTACACTACTGCTTTATAACGGTTTATAAAGTTATAAATCATTATAAACAATTTTAAAGTGTTATATCCTGCATGGTGTAGATCTGGCCCTGATTGGTGGGAGATTCAGGCCAGATAAAAGGAAGCCCTTCTTCATGCAGTGTATAGTTAAATTGTGGAATTCACTACCACAAGATGTAGTGATGGCCACCAACTTGATAGTGATGGCCACCAACTTGGAAGGCTTTAAAAGGGGATTGGATGAATTCATGGAGAAGGATATCAGTTGAGCCTGTCTACACTGCTGCTTAAAAACAGTTTATAATTGTAATTACAACTGTTGGGACCCAGGACACACTCCATATACAATGTTCAAAACGTTTTCAAAGTGTTATATCCTGTGTGTGTAGATAGGCTCAGTGACAACTAGTCTTGATGGCTATGTGATACTTCCAATATCAGAGGCAGCGTGCCAGTTGCTGGGGAACACAGGCAAAAGGGTGCTGTTGTGCTCATATTCTGCTTGTGGGTCCCTGGTTGACAGCTGGTTGGCCACTGTATGAACAGAATGCTGGACTAAATGGACCCTTGGTCTGATCCAGCATGGCTCTTCTTATGCTCTTGTTTTCAAATTGAGACAATCCTCTCAGGTTGTAACTTGAGGGTAATTTTAAGAGTGGCAGACTGGTTGGGGTCCCATGAATCCCAACTGCTAGCTCTCCAGCCAGCTGCCCAACTGCTCTGTTCTTTGGCTCCCCTGCTATCTCTCCTGCCTCCTTCACTTCAAACTGAGGATGCACACCGACCATTTCTCCTCTTCTTAATGGCTAGGAGGGAAATGGAAAGGGGGAGGAGAAGGGAGCACTGCAGCAGCAGTAAAGATGGGGACTGAGGAGGTAAACATCAGGAGAGAGGAAGGAAACACTTTTCCTTCTCCCTCCCTGCCTAAACCCTCACTCCTCCATCTGCTTTTCTGCCTTTCTGCCTGTTCTGCACTTCTCATCCTTCATAATAAGCAAGTGCCTCAGCCCAATCCAGCAGAAGACCAGGGAGGCGGGATACACACACACACACTACGTGTGTGTGTGTGTGTGTGTGTGCAAGAGAGAGAATTTGGGGCAGAGGGCGACACTTCCTAAGAGTCTCTCCGGGAAGGGGGTAAGTGAAAAGGAACTTGTAAGAGCACTGCATCTTAATTCAGAAGTTATGTCCCATTGAATTCAGGGGGATTTACTCCCAGCAGAGCAGCCAGCTGGGATGTATACACATTCTTGTAATCCTTTTGGAGCACTGGAATGATTTAAAATATATATGTACTGTTTCTCCATTTCATGAAAATGAACTACATCCAGAAAATATTATGTTGAGCTGCTTCCAAATGTTAACCATTTTATGGCAAACACTCAAAATGTTAATAAAATGTACTCATTTCTCACTTTCCAAAAAAGGAAAAGGTATGTGACTGGAGGTGTGTTTGAACTAGTTTAAGGCAGCGTGCCAGACTTTAATGGCCATTATGTACCAGAACAAAAAAAATATCCCAGAGTGCTAAGAGGACGATCATTTTGCTAGCGTACAGTGTCAGATGGTTCAATTCATAAAACTCTTCGGCTGTGTCTAGAATATAACATATCATTTAGCCACCCTTCCTAGATAAGCTATAAAACAGCCTGCATTTGGCTATTTGCCCTTCCAGTAATGTTACAGAACAGAATAAAATTTCCACACAATGCTAGAGCGGTGCTTCTATGCAAGTAACAGCAGTGTCTATATAGTCATAATAAAAACTGAAAGCTGTTTATATTCCACATAGGAGTTCTATTCCCAAAATCAGGGACATTGTGGGGATGGAAATTGGGCTGCTATAGAGATAAAGAAGGGAAGCAGGAGAGGTCCATGTGGACTGGATGAAATAGCTCATAAGGCCATAAGAAATGGCTCAAGCCATTAGTTAGGCATCGAAATTTGTGTCCTGCAAAAGAAAAGCTGTTATTTTTGTTAAGCAGTTATACATTGCCTGCACAGGCTCATAGCCAGCCTAAACGTTCTGGGACTGGTGCCAAAAAAAAATAGGGGTGCAGTTCATCTGGTTTGTAGGTCTTTTAAAGACAAAATTCTAACCTGATTTTTAATTACTTGTTTGGAAAAAAATGGGGGCAGAGAAAAATTTGGGTGGGACAGCCGCCCCCTCCCAGCTGCCTCTACATCTGCATTATACTCAGTTGGGATATTTGCATAACACATGAAAGGATCACATACATAGTTGGTTTTTATGTGCAGAAATTGTATGTGTTTTTAGCATTGGGGGAGCAACATCCAGTGATGCATGAGTGAACTTCCACTTGCACAATGGGGCTTCCCTTTCCTCTCCTCCTACCTAGACTCCTCCCCCCATTAATCCTCCAGAGCAGATGTGGAGGAGGCTGTGGATAGCTGTAGGGGGATCCATTCCACTAGTGGAATGGAAAAATTAAACTACATTGAGTTCCCATTTCCCAAAGCTCCACTCTCCGCAGTCCTTCTGCTAAGAATTCATAAGCCACCCGAAAAGGAAAAAAAAACCACTCACACAGGAAACTTCACCACCAATAATGATAGCTGGGATGAATACCATTGATGTCAATGAGACCTACTTCTCAGTATGTACATATCACCAGCCACAGTTCCTGCCTCCCTGTCCCACTGCACTCATCACAGTCCAGACTCCACAGCCTTCTCATTCCCTGTCTCCTCCTCCTATAACAATCAAATCAATCCCACCTTGGAATAGGGTGACCATATGAAAAGGAGGACAGGGCTCCTGTATCTTTAACAGTGGTATAGAAAATGGAATTTCAGTAGGTGTCATTCGTATGCATGCAGCACCTGGTGAAATTCCTTCTTCATCACAACAGTTAAAGCTGCAGGAACCCTGCCCTCTTTCGTATCTGGTCACGCTGGGCAGGGTTCCTGCAGTTTTAACTGTTGTGATGAAGAGGGAATTTCACAGGGTGCTGCAGGAATACAAATGACCCCTGCTGAAATTCCCTTTTCTATACTACTGTTAAAGATACAGGAGCCCTATCCTCCTTTCCATATGGTCACCCTACAAGTCTTGGAAGGAACCCACATTTATCAAAAAGTGGTTTTACTTGCCCCAGCAAGTATAGGAGCTCCACCCACCATGCTTCTTCACAGGTAGCAGATGCAACCCATCTAGCAGGTAAGATTGCAACTATTGCTGGAACATCACTGAACAAAGTGTTGTGATGTACAATGTATACAGAAAGACAAGAAGCATTGCACACAATTGACTAGTACTGTGCTGCCTTTCCCATGCAAGAGTGGAAAAGTATGTCTGCATCATGAAAAGGCAGCATACATGTACTGCAAGAGAACTCTGAGAAAAAGCCAAACTTTTTCCAAGAGTTCCCAACAAAAACTCGTAACTATCAAGCTAATTCCGAATTGAGCCAAGGGAAGTTGGCCAATCATTATACATTATATGTTGTTGCAGGTTTTTTTAACTATATAGCATATTAAAACACCACAGATGGCAGGAGAGGGACCTCTTACAAATCTGAAGGTGGAATGTTACACGTTCATATTTTTGTTTGCTTCTTGTACTGTTTGCTGTAGTTGAGCAGGTTTTGTACCTTTTTGTAATGTTGCAAAATAAACAAAAAACTGTTCATACAGAGAACATAGCAGGCCACAAAAATGTGTATTATGGGTAACTAGGTCTACATAATGCTGCTTCAAACCTATGGGATATTATCACCTGTACACAGCCTAAGCTGCCGCTCCCAGACTGTGCAACAACCTGCCGGGAGAGATCCGCCAACTTACCAGTCTTCTAGAATTCAAGAGAGCTATAAAGAGTAAGACTGATCTCTTCTGGCAGGCCTACCCAATTGAATTTTAAGACTTGGTTGATTTTAATGATGTATTAATTTTTATATGCTTTTAATCAGTTTTATGTATTTTATATTGCCTGTATGATGTTGTTCCCCACCTCGATCTGGAAGGGAGAGGCGGCTAAGAAATAAATAAATATATTATATTATTATTATTATTATTAATAATAATAATAATGAATGAGACACCATTCTACATTCCACATTACTCTTTTTAAAGTTAATATTCCAAACACCAGTTCATTCAACCTTTGCTTTGAGAAGTAGATATGGAAGGCAGCAGATTGGGATGGTACAAGGTAGACACAATATCCTCAGTTTAGTAGATTGTATATTATTATTATTATTATTATTATTATTATTATATCTCTTTCTCGTGGCAGTTTTTCTAAATGGACATGTTGGGCTTTGCCAAGTCATGCTGTCTTTTACAGATTCAGGAATTTCCTGACAATTGAGCATGTTTTAAGTATGACTGCTTTCTGGATGTTGGTGTGGATGTATTTTGATAGGCACAGTTCCTGAAGGCTTTCTGTATAATTTTTTTATGTGATGCCGGTGACTGACGTGACTAACAGAATAATTGTGACCTTTTCCTGCTGCCATAGTTCTTTGACTTCCATGGCCAGTCATATGTATTTGTCTCTTGTTTCTTCTTCCTTTTGAACAACATTTTTGTCATTCGGTATTGGTATGTCGATAAGGTATGTGTGTTTTTCTTTTTGTCTATGACAGTTATGTCTGGTCAGTTGCATGGTATTGTCTTGTCAGTATGAATTTTTCTGTCCTAGTATATTTTATGATCTGCATTTCCCAAGATGATGATGATGATGATTTCTATACTACCCCATAGCCAAAGCAATCAGGTTGGTTTACAACTAAAAAAAAATAAAAATACAAAATACATTTTTAAAAAATTACATAAAACACACAGACAAACAGGATACATGGAGGCAAAATAAATTTTAAAACAAGTTTGAGCAACCACCCATAACCTTAAGACAAAACCAGGACTGATTAAAAATAGGGGTGTGTATCATATTGTTAAAATGTACGATAATGATATGATATGCTCTTTATTGTGCATGCGTTTAATGATAATGATACGATAGAAAAAACTCCAATAAATGTCCAATCAAATAATTTTCAGCCTGATTATATCGGATTATCGGATTGCCATATAAATAAACCTATAACTTCTGTATTTTAAAAGTTAGAGGCTTGAAACATGGTCACAGTGCTTATGGGGTATGCCTAAGTATGTGTATGAAATTTGAGATCAATCCCTCCACCCCTGTATTTTATATGAATTTTTGAAAGATCGTGCAACTTTTGACCTGTCAGGACTTAAACGTTCTTTAATAAATTCATATAAAATCAAGGGTTGGAGGGACCGATCTCATACACCTACTTAGGCATACCCCATAAGCATTGTGACCAAGTTTCAAGCCTGTAGCTTTGAAAATACAGAAGTTATAGGCATTTTTTCTAAAAAAAATCAGCTCTATAGGGCACAATGGGGCTGCAAATTAAATATCGGATTTCCAATAATTATCGTGAAGACGATACGCTTAACCTACAATATTAAAGGAGACAATAATTTTTTTGGTCCAAAATTCCGATAACAATAAAATACGATATTTTCAGGCATGCACATCCCTAATTAAAAATATAAGTACTTGAAGCCTTAAAGCAACATTTTGGCAGATGCAGTCCCAGATTTCACATGATACAATGAAGCAAAAGCAAGGCATTTCTCAGGATTTCAGTTTTATCTGTGCAATATACTTTAATTCTGGCTATTGGTTAAGATTGTAATGCATGACAAAAAACAAATGCTGTTCTGTGGGACTGATGAAAGCCATAGCATGCTTCCTTTGAAACATCCCATCCTGGTCACTGACCGAGGCTTGGTGAACCCTTGGTCTAAAATTGTATGGCTTTTCCAAAGTTCTTATGTGAGTGATGTTAATGGTGACTGCCCATTTTGACATTTGTAATGCTCCATTTTCTAATACGGACTGCAATTACAACCTGTGATTATTTGTTAAGTGACTTCTATAAGTGGTAATTGGTGCTAATTTTCAAATAGAAACTAGGCTGTAAGCAGAGATTGTATAATTATTAACCATACATTTCCCCCTTTACCCATTGTTAAGGCAGCACATTGCCATCCTCATTCTTCCAGGTGGAAGAGCAGATGTTTCTCCCAGTTGGTATCAGTGCTAATGCTTCAGCCAACTGGCAGTGAAGACCTGTGACACTCTCCCTTCCGAGACCACAGATGGCACTTTTACTAAAATGGTGATCAATCTGTGAGAAACAGGGCATTGCAATTCAATTAATCTATGATGATATCCAATTAATATATTAATTTGATGCTCTTACATTTTTATGCCTGAATACGTCATTCATATAAGTCCTGATAACGATCAGCAAAGATATGCCCTTGGAATATATCGTGTCAATTAATTCATATATGATGAACCAGCAAATCATATGTCCAACCATTCTTTCTGAATATTGCTTTGAACAGGAATCAGAAAATGCATGCCCAATCCAGATGGACTATGGAAAAAGATTTCTGTTCATGGGGTCACCCTTCTGGATCTGGCCTCTTGGGCACAAGGAATTGCTTCTTGGGAACTTGACCTGACACACTATATTTCACTTTCACTTATATGCTTCTGATTATATGCTGGATGTGTCCCTGATAAAATGAACTTGATTATCAACTGTACCAGTTCATACATCTCAATGCTGCTTGCAACTTGTTAGCACGTCATGAATACTGAAATTTAGTGGGGGGCATATGATTTGAAATTAATATGCTGCCTGATCCCAATGAAGGAGGATAGTTAATTGGCTTTGGCTTGCTGGTTGCTTTATTACAAATCCCTTGATCACTTAACATAAAAAAGAAAACCTGTCAAATGTGAGGAGGCTACATAATTAAAAAAGAAACCTTTCCTTTGCCTACCTATGTGTCCTCAGCTAATAACCCACAAGACAATGTGTGCTGTCAGGAGGGATGACCTCCATGGAGACTAATGCAAGAAATGTACTTCCTGAAGGCTTTGAAATTGGAATAACTGCAGAGAACTGGACGCAATAGAAGGAGTTAATGGAAGTGATTTTGGCAAGATTGGAGCTAGATAATGGAGCCAGAGATCAGAAAGATGCTCTTTTTTCTGATATGCACTGGACAAAAACGGCTGGGATATCTGCAAAGCATGAGTCTCTCGTGGCAAGCTCACTGAAGCAGACGAGGGGGGGGGGGGAGAGGCAGGCAGAAGGCTTTGAAGCTTCTTGCTTTTGGGAGGAAAATCTCTCCATATACAGCACTTCCATGAAAGGCACCACTAAAATAACTGGCATGCAGGTGGCTCAGCTAAAGCCACTCATAAGAATTATGCTTTTGCAAACTGAAAAAGAAGAAAGAAGAAACTAAATTTATTTCTGAACATTATAGTAAGCAAATATTGCTTGTACAAACAAGGCATTTGATGAACAAAAGGAATTCAGGTTATATTGTCTGCTCACTATAGCCACAACTCAGAAGCACAGCCAGTGTAGGCATGACATGTCAACTGGTGGTATCATATGTTGGTGAGGCACATGAGAAATGCTTTATTCTTTTGTGGGACCTTATTGCCTATGTGTCCCAATTATCTTCAACTTTCTGTGTTATATTTTAAGTTTGAGCTCTCTAAAGTTGAAAAATTAGAACCCCCTCCCCTAGTTCAATTCATAACTTTACTCTGCAAACCAAGCAACTCCCCCCAAATAGGGAAATAATTCAGCATATTCCAAACCTTATTGCAACTCAAATCTAATCATTCATCAGAAGTATGATGGTACTTATTAATAATGCTCAAACTCTTTCTGAACTTCCAAATCCCTTCCCTGCCCTATCTGTCATTTTCTGGACTTCCTCCACCTCTCACCAGCCCCTCAGCCTCTAAGCCCCCTTCTCTTTCACTCATTTACCTAGCTTCTATATGCTGTCCCTGTAACAACTTAGACATGTGCTCTTTAGTTGTGATTTTTATAATGGAATTAGGAACGACCTCCTGCAACCAATCCTAAAGGGTTATCCTGTCCACTCTAATGAGGCCCTGACAATTATACTCTTACAGGCCAAAGATAAAACAGTTACAATCCAAGTTGCAAAGTTTTTACACCTTACTACCTGGCATAGAGCTCAGATGATGGGTACCTGAGGCGGTTTCTTGGAGTTCTGAGGTCCGTTATGAGTATTGTGTAAAGTTTGTATGTAGTAACAACCTGTATTTATGATTTTTATGGTCTATTGACTTTAATAAACATTTCATTCGTACCTAGCTTCTTCTTTTCTGGCATCAGCTAGAAGTTCTAGGAAGGCTGAAAGATTGACAGAGGTCTCTCTTCCCCCTCCCATGCCTAGAGGACGCTGCTGAAGAGTTCTAGGAAAACTATATTCCCAAAGTTTTCTGGCAATAGTTCTGGGAAAACTATATTTCCCAGGGTTCCTGCTGTAGCTATGCTCCAAAGATAGGGAGAGGGAGAGGCCTTCCTCCCACCTGCTACTTCTACAGCAGCAGCAGCCAAGAAAGAGAGGGGAAAGGGGACTGAAGGCTGCTGGGTGAAAGGAAGATTAGAAGGACCACCTACAGAAGGACCACCTGTGTCAGCATGAACCTGCAGGAGGGTCACTTTTGAGAAAGGGGAGGCTGGTGACTCCTGTTTCAGTGGGGTAGGGATTCCATGCTTGGTTTTAACTACAACCAGCCAGAAGGCTACAGGAGCTATCCAAGGTGCTGAACCCTATCCCTAAAATGGGGAAGAGTGTTGAACTTACTGGCTGAATTCGGACGACACGTTTAACAACTGTGGGTTGTTGAAGCAACAACCCATTGCGTTGTTAAACGTGTCGTCTGAATGTAGCCACACAACGGAGCAACAACCCACAGTAGGCAAAGTAGCAACATTCAACAACTGAGAGGAACAACTCACTTGCGAGTTGTTAGGTGAATTGTCAATTGACAAACATGTCGTCTGGAGTGGTGCGTTGGTGAAAGAACAATGGTGAGTTGTTGAGCATGGAAGATCAGAGAGTGGAGCGGCAAGAGAGGCAGAAAGCGGGCAGCCACTCAAGCACTCTCACAACAGATCCCCGGCATCGCCACCATAGCAACCAGGACGCCCGCCTCCCTCACCAGGCAGCCGGCACGGAGCTCAACAAGGGGCCAGCTCCTGCAAGCACTCACGCAAAGTGCCCAGTCAGCTACCCAAATGGACAGGGAAGCGCACCAGAAGGGAGACATGACCAAGGGGGGGAGGGGGAAATGGAAGAAGCAACAAGCCCAGGCGCCCTGGAGCAAGGAGCTTCCCCCCCACACTCCAACAGGGAGAACAGCAACCCACCTGAAGCATACCCCCACCGCACCGCCACCTCCACCCTCGCTTCACCCAGAAGGGAAGCGGCGACCAGAGAGCCTCCCCCCATTCGCCCAAGACGATCGGACAGCGAGCAACAGCCACGTACATCCCCAAGACGCATGAAATGGCAAGGCAAAGGCTGCCTGTGGGTGACAGCCAGCCACCTGCGGATGTTGTGGAAAACAGGCAGAGGTATGCACAACAATCCCAAGGACACGAAGTGGCTCCGGCCAGCAATGACAACAACGCCTACATGCAGGCCACATTCAGAGGAAGCACACCAGTACCCACCATCATACAAACACACGGGACAGGGAAAAGCAGCCCAGGGCATAGCCAGCCATCAACTCCGACACACATATCCACTGGCAACAAGGAGCCAGAGGGAGAAGGAGCCCAGGACGACCTGGCCAAGGACACCGGCTCACAAACCCCAGGAGAGGGGAGCAGCCAAGACCTCCCGGAAAAATGCAGAGCGCAGCAATGGTCCCATGCAGAGACCAGACAATTCATAGAGCTCTGGGGAAGCCCGGAAGCTAGGAGGATCATGGTCACTGCCAGGCACGATCACCTCTACCCATGGCTTGCCAAGCAGATGCGAGAACGGGGACATGACCGCAGTGGCAAGCAATGCAAGGACAAGCTGCATGGACTCAAGAGGAGGTTCAAGGGGATTGTCGCCCACAATAAAAGGACTGGCGTCCAGCCACGCACCATGGACTTCTACGACGAACTGTCACGCCTGCTGTTGGAGTGCCATGACGTCGTCCCGGGACACACGGCAGGCAGCGGGGTCGCCACCAACGAGCCGCTGCGCACACGACAACAAGCACGGCTGGCCCAAGGGGCGCAATGGGAGGAGGGCCCTGCCGCACGGAAACCACAGCCGCCGCCACGGAAGGATGCCCCACACCCAACACCCCCCCCAAGAAGGCTTTGGTGGCAGCACCTCCACCCCCCAAGAAAGCTTTGGTGGCAGCACCTCCACCCTCCAAGAAGGCTTCGGCGGCAGCACCTCCACCCCCCAAGAAGGCCCTGAAGGCAACAGCTGAAGCACGTCCTGCCAAGGCGAAGCCGATGAGCTGTCCCGCGCCATCCAAAAGCCCTTCGTTGCTGGCGATGCTGCAACCCGTGCTGCCCAGGACAAGCAGCACCTCAAGAAGTATCTCCCCCATGCCAGCCTCTTACAGCAGCAGCAGCCCCACAGCCTTCCTATGGCTCATCTGTGCGGACATGCAGGTCGAGGATCGATCACCCGAGCCCCTGGTGCCAGAGACCCAGCAGGAGGATGAAGAGCCAGGGCCGTCGCGCCCGAGGAAAACACCCGCGAAGGGGAGTGCGGCCGTCAGTGCAGGGCAGGCGCCACGGCCAGTGCTGGCACCCCGTACGCAGCTGGGTTCCTCGAAACATGCAACTATTGTGCAGGGTTTCACTTGCAGCATCTTGGATGCCGTGACGGAGACAGAGCCGGTGTCACAGGAGGACCAGGTTGAAATGGAGCAGCTTGTAGAACAACAGGTGGGCAACGTGCTGGAGCCAGAACTGTCACCGTTCCAGGAAGAGCTGCTGGACATCGATACACAGGCAACTGATGAAACCTTCGTGGAGATGGAGGCGATGGAGGAGGAGACGCCGTTGGAGGGCGAGCTCAAGGCCGGGGAGACTGTGCTCGAGGAGGGGCCTCCACAGCTGGAGGACGAGCCGATGGAGGGAGTGGCCCCCCTGGAGGAGGAGCCACCTCTGCCGCCCACAGGTGAGGATGGTGCGGCCGCTGCCGAAGAAGCCCGTCCCTTGACCAATGCACAGAGGTGTGTCTGGATGCGCAACAGGCGCAGGGCAGACCAGCTGCAGGTGGCGAGGGAGTTGTTCACGGTCACGGAGACAACTGGGGAGCGCATCCACGGCCTATTCACACGCATGGCGGCAGAGGAGGAGGCCAGGCGCACCAAGGAGCACGTCCTCACCATGTGGGCCATGCGCACAGCCAGTCAAGCTGTGGAAGAGTGTGCCCAAGCCATACGGGAGGCGGGGAGGGACGTGCGTATAGGTCTAGAGCGCCATGTCGCCGGGATGACCGAGGCCATGGCGGCCACCGATGCCATCATCGACCGAGGCATGCGGGAGCGCACAGCAGCCATCGATCGCCAAACTGAGGTGCTCAGGGAGCTCGCCCAATCATTCCAGGGTGCCTACCATGGGCCCCTGCAGCCTGCACCCTACATGGGTCCATACGGATACATGGCACCGCCGCAGCAACAACAGTACTTGCCCCCACCAATGGCTGCAGTGTACCGGGCCCCACGTTCGGCGTCGACAGCAGCAGGTGCCTCAGGGAAGGCAGGGGGGTGGCCAGCGGGCAGGAGCAGTGGAGCATAGGCGGCCAGCTGAAGAGGGGCTGTGACATCCCACCAGACTCCGACGAAGAGGGAGAGGAGGAGGGGGAGGAGGCAGAGGAGGAGGGGGAGGAGGGGGTGGAAGGACCCTTCCAGGGCAACATGGCCTAAGGCAAGGTCATCCTATGGGTCCCTAGGCTCATCCGCCATGGGACCATGGGGGAATGCAGTTGTAGGTTTGCCCCCACCCCTATACGTGATAAGGCCCCTTTAGATACCCGTCCCTCTGGCCGGCGCCTCCCTCGGCCTGGTCTAGATGCTCAAGGCTATGTCCATCAGCATCCCTATGCAACATTGTTGCACACGCTGGATGACTCTCATTCCTGGCCCTATCTCCCCCCATTGCAGCCAGATCCAGTCGAGATGGCAGCACCCTACAGGTCCGACGGGCACCGAGCAGGGCGCATTGTCCAACGTCGAAGGGCCCTTCAGTGTGGAAATTGGTTATGGGGCTGTTGGGCAGGATGCATTGGTGTTGCTATGGCCTCTGTGTCACTGATGGCAGTCCCCCCCTCCTCTCCCCCCTTCTGTTCTCGCCTCCCTGGGAAACTACACTCCCTCTGCCGTGCCATCCACAGAAGGCGGAGAGCCCAAAAGGCACGGCGTCTCCACGCTCTGGAGGTGGTCCTGGGAGAAGTCATATGTCGCATACGACGTCTGGAACGAAGCGTCCGGTGTCGCCGCCGTCCAATCAACGGCCAGCCGTAGGCCTTCCCGCTGGCATGGAGGCTCATGCCCATCCCCCCTAGCCGTAGCGTAGACTTGGCCTTCTGTGCCAATCCCCCCTCGCGCACCCCACTCTGGCCACGTCCTGTCACTCGCAGGTGCGCTTCAGCCTAAACAAATCCTCCTGCCCTCCCATTCCCACGCTACCGTAGTTGGCTGTCCCATGCTCCCAGCCTTGCCCCACTTCCCACCGCCCTCCTGCTCTGTCATGCCCACCGCTCCTTCCGTCCTGGCCGTCCCCCCTCCTCTGGCCCACCTGGCATTCACGACTATGTCCCGGAGGGAGTTCGCAACAGCCTGCTTGCAAGGAGCGATCCAGGCAGCCACGCAGAACCACAGTGACGCCGACGAGGAGGACCTATTCCGTGCCCGGCTGAGGTGCCTGAGTGGAGCCATGCCCGCGAAGCCAGTGTTCGGGACGGAGTCCTTCCACTGGCCCTTCGAAGCAACGGCGGCCATGCCTTGTCTCCGGGCCACCATCCTGCCCCTGGTTCGTCCCCGTGGGGCACCCACGATGATTGTGGAGAAGCTGGCCGAAGGCACGGCCGAAGAAGCCCTCCACCGCACTCCCCCCCTCTCGACGTCAGCCGAGCTTCTTGCCGAGCATGAGACCCTCCGTCGCTGGGTGCTCCCCCGGACGGATGCCGTGTGGAAGGAGATGCAGGACTTGGAGGACTGGGACGACGAGCGCTTCCGTGGAAGCTTCCGCATGTCCCACGCAACTTTCGAGGTGTTGGTGGCTGAGGTGACACCTGTTCTGCAGCAGGAGTGTACAAATATGTGCCAAAGTATTCCAGTTTCCCATCGGCTCAGCCTGACACTGTACAAGCTGCCGTTTAACATGGGCTACCTGCCACTGTCTACCATCTTCGGGGTGGGCATGTCTACCACGTACAAGATCTTCCGTAAGACGGTGAGTGTCCTGAATGAGCTATACCTGGCCGACATCATCCAGGTGGGGGACGAGAAGGGGAACATGCATGACTTCCATGCCCTGGGCTTCCCGCGGGCGGTGGGGGCGATAGACTCTACCCACATGTGCATCCTGCCCCCCCCCCCACCCATGGCAAGGAATACTACAAATGCAAGCATTTCTACAGCATGGTTCTCCAGGCGGTGGTGGATGCCAAGGGCCGCATCCTGGATGTCTATGCAGGTGTGTCTGGGTGGAGCCACGACATGGCAGTCTTCTGGAACTCCCCCCTGTCTGCCAAGCTGGCATCGGGGCACTTCCTGAAGTCTGGCCCCGCTTCCGTGTGCGGGCATGCGGTGGGTCCACTCCTCCTGGCTGACCAAGCGTTAGCCCTGCAGCTGTGGCTGATGGCCCCATACCGCTACCCGCGCACCAACGTGCAGCGTAAATACAACTACTACCATTGCCGTGCCCGCCTGCCCATGGAGCGTGCCTTTGGGCATCTGAAGGAGCGCTGGCGCTCCCTGTTCAGCTTGCTGGACTTGCAGGCCAACATCATTCCAGACGTGATGGTGTGCTGCTGCATCCTGCACAACATCTGCAAGTCCCGTGGGGACGTGTTACTGGCCGAGCATCCCAATCTCCCCCAGGCGGGCAAGGATGCCGATGCCATCCCTGTGGACTGGCGGGACATTGAGCCTTTGCCGGGCCCAGAGAACCCCGTTGGGGAGCGTCGCGCCCGTGCGGAGGCGTCCCAGGTGCATAAATGCATCAGTGCCTGGATCTGGCTGCGCTACCCCCACCCCCTGTGAGCATCGGCTGTGGAGTTCCAGCTGTGGACTGGCAACTCTCCCTGGCGTGCTGCCCCTCTCCACCTCATCCCCTTGGCACGTTCCGTGCTTGGCTCCCTGGGGGTGTGGCCTCGGCCATCCTCTCTTCACCGCTGTGCCTTCCAGGCGCCTCCTCCCTTCCCGGGGGTGCCTATCAAATAAGGCACATGGGCTTAGTGGAGCCCATGTGCCTTATTGCCCATGTTTGTGCTCCCTGCTGAATAAAGTTTTCTAAACCACCCCACTCTTGCTTACTTTCCTGTGTGGGTGGGTGGCTGCTCTGGGAGGGAGGTGGGGGCTGGGGCTGGGGGCTGGGGGAGGTGTGTGGCCCTCGCGGCTGCCAGGTCTCCCGTATAGGGTGGGTGGAGTGGCTCCCTGGGGCGTGGCTGCCAACATTTGGGGTGCGATGCTGGGTGCGACTGTTGCATTGGTGCTGCCGTTCCTCCTGGCTGCCTCTTTGCCCGCGGCTGCTGAGTTCCGCCCACTGACTGAGGCAGCCAATGGGGTTTGGGAGGCATGTCCTGCATTGGCTTCAATGGTGGTGCCCATGGTTTTCGGCCGCAGTGCCTTATGGGATACCTGCTGGAGGTCTAACGGAGTTCGGTAAGTGGGGAAAATGGCGGCCGAGCTGTCAGTCAGAGCCGAGTACGCTATTTGCAACCGGGGTGGTTGCCGATTCCTTGCAGCGCCTGCTGCAGCCTGTTGTCTGTAGATCACCACCTTTTCCACCCACCGTCAATAGGTAATTCAACAACCATTGCTCAGCGTGTCATCCGAATTGAGCCACTGTCTCAATATCCCACTGTGGAAGGAGGGGTAGAGAGAAAGAAGTTTTTATAAATAGGAGGCACCGTGTGACGCAGCTCACCATTTTTCTGCTGTGTGCGAGGTGGTTTTGGTGTTTGTGTGAGGCTGACTTTGAGGTGGGGGCATCTTGGCTGTGTCTTAAAGGGCTAGAGGCACAAATTGTGAAGCCTTTCCTTTAAAAACAAGTGAATGTGGCCCTTTCTCATTTTAGATTACTAGTGCTCATGGAAACATGAGGTTTCTCCACACAAGCAAAATAAAGCCCGCTCATGGCTGGCCACTCCCAGAAGTTTGTGTGTCCTTTTGACACCATCAGCATTAGCCAATACGTCTCCTGTGGTTTCCCCCTTTATTCCACTTTAAAATAGATCAGAGAAAAGCTGGAATAAACCCTAATGGCCTGAAATCAGCAGTGTGTAAGGTTCCCCCCTTATCTGTTCTGTTTTGCTGTAAATTTGTATTTAGTATATTTTTAGTATTATTGTGATACTGTTGTTTAGTATATTGTTGAATATTGTTGTAGTATATTGTTGATTTTTTTTGGTAGTATTTCTGCTGTAAACTTGCATTTTGTAAATCACCCAGTGAGCTTCGGCTATGGGGCGGTATATAAATGTAATGTAAAGTAATGTAATGTAATGTAAAGTTGGGGCTGCACTATGAACTTGCTGAGAAAGAACTTTCCTTTGTCTGTGATTAAGGGAGAAGTGGGTAAAATGCCTCTCTTTAACGAAGGGAGGCCGATCTGATCCCCCCATTCCACCAAGCGTATCCCTTTAAGTCCAATGGGGCTTACTTCCAAGTAAGTTTGCTGAGGGTTACAGACTTACAATGCAATCTTATGTCTACTCAGAAATAAGACCCATTGTGTTGAATGGGGCTTAGTCCCAAGTAATTGTGCCTAGGGTTGCGGACTTAAAGCACAATTTTACATCTAGTCAGAAGTACATCCTGGCTTTCCTGGGGGTTGCGGGGAAACAGTACAGCACAAGTTAACCTAGGAAAACAAGACTTCCCCTCTCCTCCTTTGCACACATACCAGAGAGGGAGGGAAGTGCTCCCTCGATTCAAACCATTAAAGGAGCACTGGGAAACAACAGGATCTTCCGCCTTGTCACCCCTCTCCTCCCTTGTAATCAACTCATATCAATCGCACTAAGAACCAGGAAACACAACAGCCCCAGGTAAACAAAGTGATTTCCCTTATTGTAGAGATGCTCATGGGCTTGACACTAGTTTTCATAAGATCTAGTTGTACTTCCCCTTCAACTGCCAAAGCTCATACACAATTCAGCCTACAAGCTGGTGGAGACATTATCATGGCTGGCTTACCTACACATTTCTACTCATGGAAAAGGAATGGTGTGATCTTCCACAAGTCTCCTCCTCACATTTTATGAATGGTGATGCTCACCAACCACTCACATAAGAAGCTGTCCTGTGATGTCAGGAGTCTGATCAGAAGCAGTTAGTTGTTTTTTTTAGTCTTGCAATTTTTTTTGTTTGTTTATAGTACCTTACATTATTTTAATGAGGCTGCTAAGTGGAAATTTGTCAGAAAGAATATGTTTATGTATGAGACATAATTATCAGCCCACATTAACACGCATAACTGACTTTTCTTTTCTTTATTGGCAAAAACACTGAAGCCCCAGAACTTCGGCAATAGTGTTTTGTTGTTAATGAAGGTGGGACTTTCCCACTTAGCTGAGCTCCTTGCTCAGAGTATGCAGCTAAAAATCTTGCATAATTTTCAAAGAGGCCAGAAGAACCACCAGGTCAAAATAAATAATGCTTTAAAGGGAAAATCCAAAGGTTTGGAAGCCAAGACCACAAAGCTCATTCTAAAAGTGTCCCATAGACTTCAATGGAACCAGTCCAGAGGAGGCTGTTCGAAGACTTCACGTTTTGTATGTCTGCTTAGGGCAGCATCATATCAGTCCTGCAACATCCACATCATCTCACAGCACACCAAGTTTTGCAACAGACCAGAATTGGAAATATACATCTCAGTGGATTCTAATTAATAAGCTTCCTAAATTTGACTATGTTGTCCAGTCAGATACAAAATAATATACCTGAAATCTTATAGACACTTGGTAGCACATTCCATTGAATTCAGCAGAGCTGATGTCTGAGTAAACGTCCATCAGCTCAGACTGAGAGTTTAGAACTCAAGACATCCCAAAGGCCACTCGTCATCTGCTTGTCTGCTTGCCCTCCCCACTCCCACAATTCAAACCAGTTTAAACTGCTCGCCCCATAGCAGCCATCCACATGAAGCTCTACATTTTATTTCAGCCTCAAACACCTATGAAAAATAGGTGTTTGATGGCAGCAGATGGTGAGCCCAAATGTCCTGAAGACACACTCCCATTTCAGAGGCAACTACTTGGCTGTCACTACTGGTGTGGTGGGTTGCCTGTTCTGAGGTTGGAATAATCAAAATGTGAGAGGATCTGTCTGAGAATTTTGCTGTTGGAATCTGCCTTTCATTTCAGAGGGAGAAACTACGTTTGAACAATAACTTATAAAGCAGGGGTGTTGAACCTCAGGCCAGTGGGCTAAATCTGGCCTGCCTGGGATTCCTCAGAAGGCCGCAGCATGGCACCACCCTCTTTCCTCCACCTGCTGACAGTTAGGCAGTTTCCTAGCTTTGGCATGTGTGTCATTTCCCCCCACCCTCCATCTAAAAGGTTGAAATGCCTTTCCTGAGACTTAGGGGCTGTCTTGCCAGTGCCTCATTGGTGCCGTGTTCCTCCCAAACCCCACAGTTTCACTCCTCTGGGGTTGCGCCGGGTAATCCCCACACCAAGGAATGAGCTTGGGGTTTACAGTCACTCCTTACCCCCTCTGTAGCAATTCTGAACAGAACTGATAAACACACATTTACAGGCTCCTCTGCAAAAGACAAACTTCCCAGATTCTTCTCCCCATGCTGAAGGCAGCGCTGGAGCATTCTAACACCCATTTGGATTGCCGGACTGTCCCCCCCCCCCACCCTCTGCCCGGGTGGATGGTGACCAATCAGGAGTCACCATCCACCCAGCCATGTCTAAGCATCAAAGATGGAGCAAAGTTAAATGGCCAAAGGGTTGTGTTTGCCTCACTCCATCCTGAAAAGGGGTAAATCCCTAACTTTTAAAATGTGGGGTTTTTCTGGAAAGCCCCACAATGGCTTCAAGGTGGCTGCTGCATTGTATAATTGACGCACCACCACCACGGAGCCACCTTGGGGCTTCCGGAGCCTACAGACTGCCCCCTGGTTAGTGACCATAAGAGCTTTAAGCTAAAATATGCTGGTTTATTTGGTACTTTATTTTGGCTCTCCCTGTTTGCTTTGGCCCTGTTCCAGTTGGCCTTTGGTCCCACCCATACTGGAATGTGGCCCCCCAAGTGCTTCTCCAAATTGAATTCGGCCCTCAGATTGAAAGAGGTTCAACACCCCTGCCGTAAAGTATTTCTTTTATCTAGTCTGAGCTGGAGGAGATGTGACAATGGTGTTAAATAGCTCTGCTTTCTACTCTGTAAGCTCATGATGAGATGTTTCCATGTGATCTATCACTTTTGCATTTCTTAGCTCTCAGAAGTTGTTACTGAATGCCAGGACTTAATGGTAACAAGCTCCCATTCTGACATATAATTATTCTTTCCCGCTCCACTAGTGATACCTTTCGAGGTTTTCTAAGACCTATGGATTGCCTGCTCCAGCTCCATGTCAGCAGACACATCATTCAACTTCCCTTTCTCTTATCTTAGGTACCAGGGTGACAGAAAATTTTGTTCGGCACACATTCTTAAGCGAGCCCACCTAATTCACACTTTCTGGATTAATATGCAAATTGGAATGAATTACCATTCATATTGCTGCTTCTCACCTATCCCTGTTTCAGGTAGTTACCACCCTGCCAATCATCCCGCCAATTTTTTTTTTCAATGTAGTTCATAAATATATTACTTGAATTTTGTGGTGCATTTCTCAGATTGAAAATGCCTACAAACATGTTTTTGTAGGGATAATGGCAAGAAAAATGGGCATTCTATAGGAAAATGTGTGCAATTTAAATGTTTGCGGGTGTATTTTTAAATTCAGAGAAACCGGGGTGGGACAGACTTATGATTGATCGTAAGCAATACTGCCAGAGACTGGAAATAGACTGATCCATCCTTCCCTACTTTTACTACATGGTGGCTGTGAAAGAACATTTGGTACACATTTGAGTTTAAGCTTTCTAATTCTTCCCAAGTTCCAGGAATCAGTGCTAACTCTGGCATTGTGTGTGCCCTTTGCTTGCCCCCCCCCACCAGCCGATGTGTCCCTCCATTAGAATGGGCAATGGGCAGCCCTGGTTCCTCTCTCTTGTCCTCTTTCTTCTCCACCCTGTCATTCCACTCATTAAGAGTCCACTTTCCGTGGAGGTGCAGGATGCCCCAACACACAGTTGCGAAGGCAAGGACAGGGAAGAGTAGGATGCGTGGCCAGAGGAAGTGAAAGCAACAGTAAATGTTCACATTAATTTGTGCAAGAAGCCTCTGTGGACAGAAAAAGATCCCTACTGCAGAAGTTAAACCTTAACACTTGGGGGTCCAGGAGGACCTGTGCAACCCCAGAAGTGAAGCTAAACCCATGGTCCTGCAGGCCACTTGGACCCGCATTAACTGTGGCGTGAATAGCCCCTGCACAGGGCTAAAGTGCCTACATCTTCAGCGTGAAACCTGCATGTAATAGTAATAATAAGCACCATGGTCTGTGATATTCATTTCAAACAAACACAACTTTTGACCACATGATATGCGCACACCAAAAATTTAAAGGGAGAAAAGACAAGACAAGAAAGAAAGATAATGTGCATTGCAGTTGTTATTTTTTTTTCCTGGCTGGCAGCACTTTTATTTTACTGTCTGCTGTGCTGAAAATTTCTTCCACTTTTTGTTTTCTTTTTACCATTCTCATTCAATTTGATGGGAAAGAAATTGTTTTCATAAAGAAATTCAAAGGAGAGGAAAATTTCAGACAAATTCTCACGGGCTGGGTTCAGGGTTCTTGAGCTTATGAGATGGCTGAAGAGTGTGTGCAAGTGTCCTGACTTTCATTGTGCAATCCTCTCTCCATCAGCTTGTAGCCTCCTCGGTTTTCGGCTCTGCAATTAAAGCCCAGGGGAAGACGGTACTTCCTTCCATCAGGTTTTTTCAGGTCAGGAAGTGCAGGAAGACTGCGAAGCTGCAGAGCAATGGAGAGATGTGGAACAGAAAGAAGAAACACACAGCATCCCTTGGCCACCTTGTAGGGATTAGGTAAGCTCAAAAACACGACCAAAAGAGATTCAGAATAAATCCCAAGACACCTGAGAGTGAGGCAGAAAAAAGGAAGCTTGTTTTATGGGGGAAGAAAAAATCCCTGAAATTGGAGGACAAATTTTAGCACAGCACTAGCTCAGCCTCTTCCCTGAAGCTGGACACCACACTGCCCCCTCATACCCGCTACAGGGCTTTACCATTAGGCAAGGTAAACCACGTACCCAAGGCAGTGGACTGGGAGAAGCCGCAGATGACACACAGATGAGATGGGCTACTGCTTCACTCTGAGGACTCCTCCAGTGGGCACCCATTCCCCCACTGCAAGTAGCTGGCACAGCTCTCTGAAGCAGCCTCCTGCCTGATGCCAGTGTGGCTCTCAGGAACAGTTGGTCCAACGTCTCTCTCTGCGAGGTCCTCAGCCCATCTGGTGCTCTCAGGAAAATGTCTGCCATGACTCTCTGGAGAAGTCACCTATCCAGTGCCTCGCTCGGAAGATCTGAAGTGTCCTGACTTTCATTGTGCAATCCTCTCTCCATCCGCTTGTAGCCTCCTCAGTTTTCCGCTCTTCAATTAAAGCCCAGGGGAAGACGGTATCAGGTGGGCTCTCTGGACTGCCATGCCAGCTGTTTACTTGCAGTGCCACAGCAGGGAAGCAGGCAGTGTGGCTCTCCAGTGAGACCATGAGGCTCAATTGCCTCACTCTGCTGCAGCGCAGGCAATTTCCATTGTCACCCACAGTTCCTCACTTTGAGGATGCACCCATCATACAGCAACACATGGAGGGGAAAGAAGGAGGGGGCAGTGTCTGCTCCCCTCCTCAGGCCATGGGACTTCCTGTGCCTCCCCTGTCCAAAATTTATGTATGTATGTATGAATGAATGTATTACATTTTTAGAAAACCCAATAACGAAGTGTTCTGAGCGGTGTACACATAAATTAAAAACAGAAAATATAAAATAACTATAAAACTAGTACAATAAAACAGCACATAAGTGTTCTCACCTGATAACTAGGCCTCAGCCATTATCATTATATTATCATTATATCACTAAGTATATGGATTCTTCTGCTGACCTAATAGTTTATAATGGCTCTAATGAGTTTTAAATCAATGCATTAAGAGTGCTTAATGGTATGCACTGACACAACAGATTAACAAAAGCCATGTAAAGCACCAACTACTAAACTATCTTAATTATTTGCAGTGTAATATTTTAAAATATGTGGGAAGAAAGTATTCAGGAAAAAAACACTATGAAAATACCTCAGTTTCTTTTGGGTTTGTTGTTGTTTTAATATCACAGCTTAAGAAATATAAATACGAGCTGTTAAAACTAGCCCCCCCCCCTTGCTTTTTTAATGTGAGAGTTGTGCTGTGCCCAGACACAAACCGGTGACGTATGTGTGAACTCTGAAGCAATTTGTATTTGTAAGTTTAAAAATGACATTAACGCTGCCCTTATTTGCCCTCCATTATGTCATCCATCCACTCTGCCATCCATCTAGAGGACATTTTTCAGGACCAGCGGTTTGGAGATGAGCCATGAAGAATGCAGCCTGAGGAGTCAAGCCTTTGCCTGAATGGCAACTTCCTCAGACTGAAGAACCAGGTCAGAATCAGCAGCATTATAGGACCCAAAGGTACCTTCCTATTTGGCCAGAGTCCCAGGAAAGTACCTGATTGCTTGATCCATCATGGTTGATTTGGGCCAACTGAAGGAGACGTACCAGGATGTTTGAGGGGGTGTTGAGCACATCCCTTCTGAAGCAGTAGCAAAGCTGTTTCAGGGGGTGGGGTGGAAATAACAGGAACCTTTGGACCTAATTAATTATGAGCCAGTCTCAAATTCACCTCTCCTGGGCAATTTGATTGAGTGGTGTGGTGGCCATCCTGGCTATAATTGATTATCAAGATCCTTACCAGTCCAGTTTTCCACCTGTTTTGGGAATGGAAACTGGCTTGATTGTCCTGATAATGACTTTCACCAGGAAACAGAGAGGGGAAGTGTCACCTTGTTGATTTTCCTGGACCTCTCATCTGCTTTCAAAGCTATCAGCTATAGTATTGCACTAGGTCACCTTCAGGTTGAAGACTGGAGACACTGGTCTGTGGTAATTCTTCTCTTATGTGTTCAGAAAGGGCCCAGAAGGTGGTCTGGGGCTGTGTGTGACTGTTCAGCTCAATGGCTTAGCATTCTTTCAGTAATACTCAGAATAGGTTGCACAATTGTGGGTTGAACTGAGGCAGTATGCCCATCATTACCCTTAAGGAATAAAACAGCCCTCAAAGTCAACAATACATGGTCTAGCTTTATCCTACCTCCTGATAAAGCCAGGATGAAAAGGTATTGAAAATGGCAGTCATTTAATTGAGGGAGTAACAGTCGATACAACCCTGAAGCAGACAGCTAGTTAATTTTTATCGTAAATAATCATTTTTTTAATATGGACCTCAAATTTCCACCCTTCCTGTGGTGTTCACCATTTTTTATTTTAATTGCATGCATGCGTGCATCAATTGTACTGTATATTCTATGTTCTATATCTGCTTTATTTTTGCTTTATTTTTTAACAAAATAAGGTCTGTCTTTTTTTTTAAGCTTTCTGGTTATTGGCTCTTGTTTCTACCATAAATTCTAATTCTTTTATCTTCTGGTGGAAAATGTCCTTCCAATATCATTTTCCTTCAGCACGATTCTAACTCAGCATGACTTCCTACACTAGCACTCCATTCTGATATAAAATTCTTTGTTTTAATGGTTCCATCCTATGAAGTGCTGTGTGGAATAACAACACTACAGGATTGAGCTCAGGGTGCCAGACCCACCATGAGCATCTTTTGATGTTGATCGAGATTAAATTGAAGTTTCTTTTTCTGATTTCTGTGTCTTTTCCAGTCTCTTATGTATCTTTCCAGATGCACACATTCTGACTTTTCAGATGGATTTTTGACTTCGTTCTGTTCATACTCAATCCTAACTTTCTCTGAATTTGCTTTTCTGTCTTACAGACATTTTGGTGCCTACATTCCTTCAAGTCATTTAGCAATGTATTTCCCCATTTTTCTCCTAACTCATCTCCCATTACACCTTCTTTCCAAAGATAATGTCCAGACATAACTACCTTCTAAGGCAGGGGTGAAGCCCTCTGGGTGTTGTTGAACTCCAAGTTCCATGATCCCTGATTATTGGCTATGCTTGGTTGGGATGATGGGAGTTGGAGTGCAATAGCAGGTTGTCCACCCCTGTCCTCAGGTAACCCTCATTGGAATTTTTAAGAGACTGCTGTTGCTAGTTCAGATAAATAGCATATGCTTCCAGCCTAAATTCAGCTAGAACACCTTGTAAACATTTCTTTGCAATTTAATAAAACAAAATAAATAGCAAGAGATCAGTCTCAGTACTTTTTCATAGTCTTAAAACATGGCAAAACAACAACAGCAAACCTGTGTGCACAAATCAAATTTAATGGATGTATGTATGAGCATCCTATGTGAACATCTAAAATGAGTTGTGAGCACACATAAGACCTTCCTGTGTAGAAAAATCCCACTTTTAAATATTTTGCTAGTTTGTTGTTATTGCACAATGATAACTGAAAATTGACTGTGTAGAAATATCTAATTTAAGGCTTGTTCAGATTATACTCTTTATTAGCCTATTCACACATTCATACGGTGAAGCTGAATCAGGCTATGCTACGAGTCCCATCCCCAACTTAATGTCCCTGTGCTACCCCACTCCTTGACATCTGTACATTAAAAGTTGCTTTCTGCAAAGGAGCCACTATGTATGCTCAGCTGCTTGTATGTAGGGAATAATATGATCGGAATCCCATGTTTAAATACAGAATCATATGATCACAACCCCATGGCCTTAAAAATGCTTTATTTTACCGTGGCCTTCTCATGAGCACTGTTCTGCTGCTGTTACCCTTGTTGTTCTTGAAGATTTTATTGTTAGCTTTTATTGTTTTAATTTTCATTTTACTGTGTATTTATTGCGTTTAATGTTTTAAACTGTTTTTCTGTTTTGTTGTAAGCCATCTTGGGAGGGCCTCTGCCCTGAAAAGCCACTGAGAAATGTTTTCAATAAATAAACAAATAAATGGTGACATGGAGACGGCACTCTTCTTCTGAGAATACCAAAAAATAGTTAGGTAAGAAATATTTGGACTTAAGACATTAAGCAATCTGTTTGTGGAGAATCAAACATTTAAAAATGGTTAATGCTGGCTTATTTTGGAGATCGTGTGTAATATCCAAAGGTGTCATTCCACCAACTCGAGTAGCACGAGTGGAGCTCCACCGAATTTTTCTATTGCTCAAGCAGTTGTGCAACAGGCTGCATACTGGGTTGCAAAATGGGTGGCACAATGGCTCATGCAAAGCATATTGCACAACCTTTGTGAAACCACAATTGTACAAATGTAACTTTAGTTGGATTCTCCTCTTATGCATAGTTCGGAACCCAGTTTCCAATAGTGCAACATCATTTCTGCTAATGGAATGACACTATTAGATAGTGCCCCATGTCTGTAAAATCATAGAATTGTAAAATTGTCTGAGTTTCAAAGAATTTATCTTCAATAGAAGCACCCATGATGTGTGGCTTGGAACTGATGTTCAGTCTTTGCCAATACTCCAACTGCTGTCCTTGAGCTCTTCCCACACGGAACATGTCAGGTTCAACAAGCAATCATTCAGTGGGGTGTTGCTGTCGTTTATTTGACATCTGACATTTTCAGCATTACTAGCGATGATTACAACTGGTATAGAATCACATCCACCAAAGCAGATGTTTCCTGGAGAAAAGAAATGGGCAGCCATCACGCACCCCTCCATCATGTCTGGATCCAACTCCAACTGGGAGCCCCCTTCCCTCTTGCCATCAGCTGTTGCAGCTGAGTCCATCAGAGCAAAAGGAAGCAGCAGCCAGGCAACCCTCCATTGTGCCTGGATCTGTATGGGGCTATGAGAGGGAGAGGAAGCAGTAACCCTTCCATTGTGCCCATGATCTGCTGAACTTTGCAACTAAGAACCTAGTGCCTAAATTTGCTTCCTACACCCCATCCCTCCCAAATCCCCTTTCCTTTTGTGACACATTTTTTTTTAGATTTTAAGCCTGTGGGCAGGGACTGACTTAAGAAATACTTTTGTAGCCACCTTGGGAGCTAAATAAATAAATAAGCATCACTTATTTTTCATCCTCCTCCTCATTAGAAATTGAGACATTCTGTGGTGAGGTCAGAGTGAATCACATGTGTATGTCAAGGAAGGATGCTGGAGCTGTAAATGGAATCCTTCGGTTAGGCTAACTGTCATATTCACACATATTTAACTTCAAGATGCTTCTTCTGACAATGCTGGATTTTAGGAAGGTGTTCATTATGAAAGTCGCAAGTCCTTTACTGAGAGAATATGTAGCAAAATAAAACCATGGGACTGAACAAATGACAAGTTTAAAAATAAATGCAAGGTGTGGAGATCATGAGACTTTGTACTAGAATGGTACAAAGGGCTAGAATTAGAAATTTGGACTCTATTTTAGCTTCTGTGCTTTTTATTGATGTGGAATGAATCCTATTTACCAGTTGGTTTCAATTTCTTTTAAAAGCATAAACGCTCTGTGGATCCACTAACGAGTGCTGCTTAAACACACAAGAGTATTTTCTGATATACTAATGTTCTTGCTGCACACAAAATAAAAGTAAATTAATAGATTAATCATCTGTGGTTCACTATAAAATGGGTTTGCTTTGGTCTTCAATTATTGCTCCTCTGATTATTATTATTTGCCACCATGTTCATTTTTTGTGTGAAAGCTGGTGGTGTGTGTGTGTGTGTTTAATAACAGGCATTTTTGTTTCATGCTTTCTATTTCCCAGTTAGTAGAAAGTTCACAACTAAATTTATAAGGTCATTTTACGTTAGAGGAGATATGAATGAAAACTTCTAACATCTTTGTGATAATCGGAGCAAGAATGTGAAAACAAGCACACAGGCAGCTGTAGCTAATCTCAAAAGCAACACCAGCACCCTAAAATTTTAAATCAGCTCCCCAGCTAAATTCCCAATTCCTTCCTCCTTCAGCTACTTTTACATACACTGGACTCAGATAAAACTGGTTTCTCATGTCCACCCAAGCAAGAATGTGATCATCCCATTCCAGATACTTCAAAACTGCCAACCATCCAACATTGCCTTTTAATCACATACCTGTTGTTCACAATCAACTAATAGTGTATTTATGTATGGCCAGGCAGGGCTAGGTGTCAGAGCCTAGCTTCAGTATTGCAGTGGGTCTTGTAGGTTATAGCTAGGATTGGATTAGAAGTAGTCAGGAAGGGGTTCAGCCTATTCAGCCTCTGGAATGCTAGAATTCTAACATTCCAGAAGCTAAATAAACCCAAACCCTTTCAGACTACTTCTAAATCCAATCCTAGCTATAACCTGAAAGCCCACTACAATGCCGAAGCTAAGTCCTGGCACTGGAGGGCTGGGCAGGACAACAAGAAAATACAGCTGTTACACTTCCTGTGAACTGTTTTTTCCTGACTTCTCCCAGAGTAGCTCCAAAGGTATGGTTAGCTAGGGTGACCAGATCGCCCTGGATTTCCCGGTCCTAACCGGGAAAACTGGGGCAATCCGGGCCGACAGGGGGACTGTGGGAGCAAACCGGGGAAAGGATCAGCTCTCCTCCCACCCTTAAATGCCCACGCTGCTCCCTTGCCTCTGCAAGAAACAAGTGCTCAGCATTAGGGAGCGTCAACAAATTCCTTGTCTGGTGGCTAAAGCTAACTGCTTTAGCCACCAGACAAGGAATTTGTTGACGCTCCCTAATGCTGAGCACTTCTTTCCTGCCCACTGCTCCGCCTCGGCAAGAAAGAGGTGCTAAGTGTTAGGGAGCGTCAACAAATTCCTTGTCTGGTGGCTAACTACTTTAGCCACCAGACAAGGAATTTGTTGACGCTCCCTAATACTGAGCACTTCTTTCCTGCCAGTGCTGCTCCCCAGCCTCAGCAGGAAACAAGTGCTCAGCCTTAGGGAGTGTCAACAAATTCCTTGTGTGGTGGCTAACTGCTTTAGCCACCAGACAAGGAATTTGTTGACGCTCCCTAAGGCTGAGCGCTTGTTTCCTGCGGAGGCCAGGGAGCAGCGCGGGCATTTTAAAGCAGGCTCTTCCTCCTCCTTTGCATGCTGCTGCTGTTCCTCAGGTACCTCCAGGGAGCCCAGGAGCAGGGCAAGAAGGGTGAGGGGGCTGCAGGGGGTCACGCAGCAGTGGAGGAGATTGGCAGTGGCAGCAGAAGACCCGGTAGGTCCGGGCTGGGTTTTTTTTGGGGGGGGAGTGGCTTGGTGGGGGGGGTTGTTTCTGGTGGGGGGTGGCAGGGGTGTCTGTTGGCCGCATGGCAGGCGGCATTTTTAATTTTTTTATTTTATGTTCGGGGGGCTGCTTTGGTGTGGTGGCCATTTTGGACCTGGATTTTGCTTTCCAAAATCTGATCACCCTAGGTTAGCTTCTGGCTGTCCATTGATTGGCAGAACGTTTCAAATCTTCAAAGAAAGATTCAGTCCCCGCCTCCTTGGCTCCTCCTCCGGCCTGAATCCCCCAGTCCAAATAACTGCCAAGTCTAGAGGACAATCCGGTCCAGAAAGACTACAGAAGACAATACGAAGCCACGTTCCCCCTCCAAAGCCAGGCCCCAGTAGGAGACAGGGACAACAACCAAAGGATATTGTAGAAAAACCTTTAATGAACTAGTCAACAAATGAGGAAGCAACACCAAATGGCATAAAAGGTATAATTAAATCAAGTATGAGTTTAGAAGTGAAGTAAGCAATAAAGCCTACCTGGAGAGGCAGAAGAGAGATCTCGTTCAACCTCCACCCTCTAACTAGCAAGAACAGGTGGGATTGGAGCTATTCTGGGAGAAGTCAGAGAAAACAACTCATGGTAAGTGTAACAGCTGTATTTCCCCCTGACTTCGCCCTACAAGCTCCAAAGGTATGGGACATACCAGAGCTATAGCATTACAGTGTGGGAGATAACAGAAAAGATGGGAGAAAGACCATCCTCCCCAGATTCATCAAGGAACAGCCAAAGTACTAACCACTCCTAAATACTGAAATGAGTAACAAAGGAGCGACCCATAGCCCATGTGGCTGCCCTACCCACCTCCTTCCTGGAAGCTCTGGACTGAAGGGTCCATGCAGTGGGAGCCCCTCTGGTAGAATGTGCTAAGATTCCTGTAAGCTGAGAGGTTGTGATGCCGTATGGGTCTCTGCATTGCGAGCCTTGATCCACTATAGCAAGAGAGGGGACCGAGGCACTCTTGTCTGTCTTGTTACAGCCTGATGTACCCTAAAAGGCCTGGTACAGATGATATAAACTTTAAGAACCCTGTGTAGGTCAAGGGAGTCCTAAGCCTTCTCTCAAGAAAGCTGAGGAATGGATAGAAGGAAGGAAGGACCAACTCCTGTAGTATGTGGAAACAGCCTTGGAGTGGAAGCCAGGATACAGAAGGAAAACCACCCTGTCAGTGAAAAACTGACACAAGGTATATGAAGCGGACAGTGTTCCCAATTCAGAGATTCTCCTGGTGGATGTGAATGCCATCAGGACAGCAGACCTCAACTAAAGAGAGAGAGTGAAGTGGCAGCTTACACAGGGGACTGAAAGGAAGTAGAATCCAGGCCTTGAGAATGAACATGAGGTTCCAGGTGGGGAATCTATGTAGCATTGGGGGAGCCAATTGAGAACAGCTCTCTCTCTCTCTCTCTCTCTCTCTCTCTCTCTCTCTCAATAATTTTTCGACATAATACAACATAAAACAACATAAAATACAATACAAAACCACATACCCCCCGTGCTCCCCTCCCCCCAGGAGACCTTCAATTATACATTATTCTTCTTTCCAAAAGTGTAAAGACTCTTTTGAAGGTATTTGCCCCTTCCCCGTTCTTAATACATATTCCAAAAATAGGCTCCATATATCTCCAAAATCATTCTTACTGGACATTCCCCTCTTTATTTTCATTTTACACGTTACCTTATCATTAAGTGCCATATCCCATATTTCTTTATACCATTCTTCTATAGTATATATCCCTTGACCTTTCCAGTTTTTAGCAATCATTATTCTGACGGGAGCCAGGAGGTTGTTTATTAATTCTCTCTTATTTATATTCTCATTTCCTTTATCCCATATTGCTAGTAGAGCCAGCTTTGGGCTTAATTCCAGTTTACTTCCAATTATTTCACTTATTTCTTTGAACACCCTTTCCCAAATTTTTTGTACATGTTCACAGCTCCACCACATATGGAAATAAGTTCCAACCTCCTGAAATCCCCTCCAACAATTCTTGGACACTTTTTTATCTATCTGATAAAATCTTACCGGCGTTAAATACCATCTCCATACTGTCTTATAATAATTCTCCTTAATTCTAATCGACAAAAGCTTTAACATTCTTGCATCCCACATCCTCCCCCAGTCATGTTCATTAATTTGTTCCTTTAAATCGTCTTCCCAAATCATTTTAATAGAGTCTCGATATTCATCCTCCTCTGTCAGGATTCTATATATTTCGCTAATCAGACCTTTTCTAGTTTTAATTACTTCCTTCTTTCCTCTTGATTAAATTAAATCTTCAAATCTTGTATTATTTCTACATTTCTTATTTATCTTTTTCAATTCCTGTGTCCATTTTTCCAATTGTAAGCATTTGAACCAAGCTATCTTTTGTCCTTTTAACAACTCTCGAATTTGCACCTTATCTATCATTCTTTCCATCCAATTCCTTAACTTAATAATTTCCTGATCCTTCAGACTCCCTTCCAACTCTATTTTTAAATTCCTTGGGAAGTTTCCCACTACTACCACTGGGGCGAGTGGAGAGTCTCCTTGTATTAACTTTCCTTTATTTTTCTCCCAGATCTCCAGAATATTTTTCAGCAACGGGTTGTCCAGCCCCCTCAGATCTTTCTTTTGAATTTTAATTTAAAAAAAATGCAATTTAAAATCTAGTTCCCCTGTTTGCGTTTCTAGCCATTCTAAGTCTTCCTCCCCTAATATACTATTTATAACATATCTTAACTGATTAGCAATATAATAATTCTTTATATTTGGAAGTCCCAAACCACCTTTCTTTTGTGTCTTATACCATAACCCTTTGTTAATCCTAGCTCTCTTATCTCCGTTGCAATAAGCATTAATCATATTTTGCCAGCTCTTTAACTCTACATCGGATATTTTAATCGGCAGCATTCTAAACAAAAAATTAATCTTAGGTAATATCTTCATTTTAATAACTGCTATTCTACCAAACCAAGAATGTTTTAATTTTCTATATACCTCTAACTTTTCCCCTACCTGTTTTTTCAAACTTGCAAAATTAATTTCCTCTAACCTATCTAAATCTTTTGCAGTATTAACTCCTAAATAACGTACTACATTTTTAAGCCTAAGACCTAACTTAACTTTACCTTCCTCCATCTCTTCTTTGTTATAATTAAATAACATCATTACTGACTTCCCCCAATTAACTTGTAAACCAGTAATCTCCCCAAATTCTCTCAAATGCTCCTTAATCAACTCCCCAGTCTTCAGGGGATTTTCTAATGTCAGTAATGTGTCATCCGCAAACATATTCATTTTAATCTTCTCCTTCCCTCCTATCCCCTTCAATCTTAAATCCTCCCTTATAACATTTGCCAAAATTTCTATCACTATCGCAAATAAGATCGGTGAAAGTGGGCAACCTTGTCTTGTTCCTCAAGCTAGTATAATCTGTTGCATTAACCCATCATTAACCATTATTTCTGCTTTATTATTTTTATACAGTTGATCCATCACTCCCATAATTTTTTCTCCAAGCCCAAATGTTTTCAAAATTGTTTTAAGTGCTGGCCATTCCACGCAATCAAAGGCTTTGAATATATCCAATGCTAACAAACCTGCTTTTAAATTCCTTTTTTTAATAATATTAATTATATTTAAGACTCTTCCAATTAAATTAGGCATTTACCTTCCTGAGATAAATCCACATTGATCTTTTCTAATATATTTATGTATAAACGTACCCATCCTTTTTGCCATTATTGCTGTAAAAATTTTGGAGTCTTGATTTATTAAGGATATTGGTCTATAAGATGCTGGATCCGTCAGATCCTTTCCTGGTTTCGGGATTAATATAATCAAGGAATGATCCCACGATGGGGGGGGGGGTCTTTCCTCCTTCTATTATACTATTAAATAGTTTTTTCAATCTTGGTATTAAAATTCCTCTAAAAATCTTATAATATTCCGGCCCCAAACCATCCAATCCCGGAGATTTTCCTCCTTTTAATTTAGCAATAATTCCTTCTATTTCTTTCTCAGTAACTAATCCTTCCATATAATCCCTATCTTGTCCCTGTAGTCTTATTTTCCCATTTCTCTCTACATATTCCAATATCTTAACCTGTGACCCCGTATCTGATGTATATAATTCTCTATAAAATTCCTGAAATATATTTAATTTATCCTTCATTAAATTACAACTTTTCCCTGTCTTATCTCTAATTGTCCCTATCATATTCTTAGCCTTTTTTGACTGAGTGGACCTAGCCAGCATCTTCGAGTTTTTATTACTATATTCAAAAAAATCCCTCCTTAAATATAGCAAATCCCTTTGGACTTGTTCTAACTCTTCTTTCTCTAATTCCTTTTCCTTAGCTTGGATTTGGGCAAATAGGTGTTTATCTTTTGTCTCTCTTAGCTTCTCCTCTAAGTCCCTTACCTCCTTTTCGATCTTTTTATTTTGTGCTTCTTGTTGTTTTCTTAGGGTACACATTTCCCTAATACAAATCCCTCTTACTACAGCCTTCATAGTGTCCCATACTGCGAGTTTGAGTCCTTTTCATTAATTTCCCATATTTCCTGCATTTCTTTTTTTATTTTCCCCACTATATTTTTATTATTTAATAGCCTTGTATCCATTCTCCATCTCTTAGCTTGTTTATAATCCTTCTTCATTTTAATATCCATCGTCAATAATGTGTGGTGGGTGACTTTAATTACCCCAATAGCACAATCTATAAGTTTAGACATCATATTCTTTGACACAAAAATATAATCAATCCTGGAATAACTCTTAAACCTTGGTGAGTAGAAGGTATACTTCCTTTCTTCCCCTTTTAATACTCTCCAAACATCCATTAGTCCTTTTCTCTCCATTAATTTGCTTAACCCCGTCCTCCACCACTCTTAAGAACTCTTAATATATTATCCCTGTCTTTTCCTTTGTCTAATACCATATTAAAGTCACCTGCCATCACAATGTTCTTTTTATCCACTTCTCCCACTTCTTCCTCCCCTACCATGCTAGACATTATCAGAAATTTTCCCGCTTCATCTTTCTTCACCCTTTGTATAGTAATACCACATTTTTTTGAAATTATTATCACTACACCTCTCGCTTTAGATGTGCCAAAAGACTTTTCATAAATGCCCACTTCCCTCATCCGGAGCTCATTCACACCCTCCTTTGTTTGATGAGTTTCCTGCAAAAAAATTACATCTGCTTTCTCTTTTTTTAGTAACATTTCTATTCTTTTCCTTTTTATAACAGTTCCTAGCCCTTTAACATTTAAAGTTGCAATCTTTAATTTATTTTCCATCTCTCTCTTTCACCCACATCTCTATATTGGTCTCCCTCTGTGATACACATACCCCCCTTCCTCACCCTCACCCCCACATTTACCCCCCATCTTCACCCCCTCCTCACCAGACCTTTCTGGGCAATGGCCCCAATTATTCTTAGAACTCTTCAGGGGGGAGAAGCAACCCAACATTCCCGGAGCAGAAATCCGACCCTCCCCTCCCTTGTAATCTTTTCTTATCCCTTTTACAATAATATTTCTTCATTGACTGCTTCCTCCTGCAGCACCTTCATCCAGCTTTGTTTCTCCAACATCCGTGGGATCAACTAAGCCCAGCTTCTCCAAAAGATCTATCCCTTGCTCACATGATGTTATTCTAGGTTGTTTCCCTTTCCACATAAATCTCAGAAAGACTGGATATCCCCAACTATATGTTATCGATCTTTTCCGCAAAGCCACTGTACACAGTCTAACACTCTTCCGCCACCGCACTGTTTGAGGGCATAGGTCCTGATAAACCTCGATTGGTGTTGCTTGTAGCATCAGCTGAGCTTGACGTCTAATTGCTTACATCAACTTTTCTTTCTTGTAGTAGTTGGCAAATTTAACAATTATATCCCTTGGGAGCATCCCCTTCTTCTTATAACCCACTCTATGAATCCTCTCGATATCCGCCATCTCCCAAGTTTCCTGAGGTTCGACTTCCTTAATCCATGCCAAGATTGTATCTCTTAAATCCTTAGGATTCTCTCCGTCTCTCTCTCCAAAAGATCTAATTCGAATGTTGACTCTCCTGTCCCGATCTTCCAAGGCAATTAAACGCAAGTCCATCTCCTTCAAGTGCTCCCCCTGATTCTTACTGTCTTCCTGCAGCTTCCCAGATTCCCTCTCCAATCTCTCCACATTCTCCACCACAGTCTGAAGGTCCAACATAAATTCAAGCTGTGAGTCCTTAATTCTTTGCATTAATCTTTCCTCCTGCTTCAGCAAAGCCACCTCCAACACATTCTGAAATTTGGTCATTAAATCATCTGAGGTCTCTGCTTGACTCTCTTTGGCCAGTTTTGGAACTGCACCTGCTACTTTAGGAGCTGTGCCAGATTTAGTGCTTCCAGAGTGACTTGGAGATGATTTCCCAGTCTTCTCAGACTGCTGCTTCTTGTCCGGCATTTTGTCTGGCATAATTCCAGAAACTCTCGTGAGCCAGTGCTAGTTGCTATCAGATGGATGATCTTTCGATAGCCTGCTCCAGGTGGGGGCACTGGATTTTTCACCTTTTTGCTTTCTTTTCATAAAGCTAAACTCATAAATCCGCACCCCTCACCTAAATCATCGCTATCCGCCTCAGATATCCTCTCGGCTCATATCAACAGTTACGTTTCGGCTTCTAATTCTTTCGACTGGAGGTTAAAAGTCTCTTTTCCCACTTAAAATCACTTCAGCCTCTCCCTCCAGCCTTATCTTAGCTACTGCTTCAAATTAAAGTCCATTAATTACCGTCACTGGTTGCCTGCCAAAGCTCCCGTCCACATCAAAGGTAGTTTCGCTTTTCTTTCTGCTGAGACAGTAGCTATCCAGCTGCTTCCTTCACCACAGATACAGCAAAGCTTCCGGACCCGAAATCAAATCTTTAATCAACAATCCATCGTCTCCAAAGTAGGGATTTTGTAATTATTTTGTCGCTTCTTAATGAGAGCAAGAGAGTTCAGACTCTACTCCATGTCCATTAGGCCACTCCCCGAGAACAGCTCTTGAGAGAGTGAGTGACATGAGTGTGGGATGTAATGCCTGGGGGGCATTACAGTCCTGCACACAAGCTTATGCTAGGAACCTGGCACCTGAGAAGTTTAAGGCCCCGGTCCAAGCTGGACTGAAGGAACTGTACTGGGGCAAGCACGGAGACCAGAAAGGATTGGTACACCTGGAGACGAAGACTCTCAAGTAGTCCCGTAGATCCTAGAGATGGTGGGCCCCAGAGATGCAAAGGGTAGAAATGACCTTCCCAAGTACCTCAAGACCTCTAGGCTGTTATGCTCGACCTCCAGGCTGCCAACCCGAGGAACTCCAAATTCCAATGCAGGATGGGGCCCTGGCAAAGGAAGTCCCTGGACAGGGAAAGGTGGTATGGATGACCCACTGCCAGCTTAGGAGACGTGGGAGGAACTGTCTCTAGGGCCAGTATGGGGCAATAATAATTATTTCCGCCCCTGAAATTCCACCTGAGTCAGGACTAGGGGTAGGATGGCTAGTAAAGTTTAAAGCAGGCTCCTTGGCTACCTGGTATTCAGGGTGTTCGCCCCTGAGCCCCGATGTTTGCTGAAAAGCACTGGGACTTTATTTTCTGGGGAGGTGAACAGATCCAAGCAGGGATTCCTGAAGTGACACCTCACCAGGTTAAATGCCTAGGGATGAAGGGCCCAATCTGTCAGATCAAGTCCTAGATGACTGAGTCAGTCCACTACCATGTTAGACTGTCCTTTACGTGCACACCAGCGGCAAGTAAAATCCGGCATGACGCTCCTTCTACTGTAGATGGGCAGAAGGAGCGCAAATGCGTGTTGCGCCAGCTGCCGCCACTGGCGCAACGCCAAACAGGCACCGTGAAGAGGCAGCCATAGGGAGTGAAATTATCTCTCAAAAAAGTAAAGAAAATGTTTAAATCAGAAAGCTGAACATAAAAATGAAATGGTTTGGCAGCTATGTTCTGGAAGATGCTTTCCAGAGTAAGGGACATAAAGGAAGAAAGAGAAAGTTTTAAAAAAGAATAAGAACATAAGAAGAACCATTCTGGACCAGAACAAGAGTACATTAATGCAGCATTCTGTTCATGCAGTGACCAACTGGCTGTCGAACAGGGACCCACAAGCAGGACGTGAGTGAAACAGCACCCTTCCACCCATGTTCCCCTGCACCTGGTGTACATAGGCTTAAGATGGGGGTTATAGGGAGTATTAATGAAATAGACCGCAAAACTAGTAGCAAAGTCTACAGGAAAAGGCATAACAGGAAGCTATAGGTGAGTCGGGAGGCATATTGAGTAGCAGGTTTTGATAATATGAGGCATAGTTTTAGTAGAAGAAATAAACGATCAAGATTGGAAAAGGGTAGGGCAGTGAAAAGGAGATTGTGGTAAGCAAGGCAAGAATTACTAAATCATGGACCAAATACTTGGCAGTGGAGAAGCTTAGAATGGCACACGTTTTAGCAATACCATGTAGGGAGAATGTGTCAGCAGGCTTGGATAATTAAACCAAATTGATTTGTAAAGAAGAGAGGTCCTTTTTTTACCTGTTGAGCTTCAGCCTGCAGGAAGACATCCATGCTGATAAATCTGAAAGACAGGACTAAATAATAGAGATAAGGCATGAGTAGACAGACAGGAGTTGAGTACTTTCAGCATCCAAATGATGCCTAGAGCCACAGGGTGCAGTAAATGCCCAAAGCAATGTTAAGAGAGAGAGAGAGAGAGAGAGAGAGAGATGAAGAAGAGGGATGAAGATGGTGTGAGATCATATGAAGAGAGAAAAGGAAATATAGCAAATGTTATCCAAAAAGAGGGTGGACTGCTAGTATTGTGTCAAACCAGGATATATAGTGGTAGTGTGAGGACCGAGTTGGGTGGCACCAGGGACTACACATATGCACACAAGTGTGCATACAGACAGACATGCACACTGCTGGGGTGGGTAGGGGGAGGTTGCTTCATGGGCTTTGTTTATGCAGTTCTGTGCTACGCAATAGCTGAAGCTCTCTAGGCAGTTCATAAAATAAAAGTTAAGACCATAAAATGCATGCATATAAAATAAAATAAACATAATTGTCTCAACGTAACCTTTTCTGTTGCCACCAGGTGGATGCCTATTTCTTTAGCTACCTTCTTTAATTTTAGGTCTTGGGTATCTGATTTAGGTAGTGTGGAGTGGCTATTATACATTGTTATCTTTTCGGCGCCAGGTCAAGACTTTCCTCTTCTCCCAGGCATATAACAGCGTACGTTGAGGATTTTGTGGTTGTTGTTTGACCCAGAATAGTTGTTTTTAAATGGATATTGTATTTATAACCTGTTTTATGCTCTTTATTGTTTTAATTTTTTAATATCTTTTTTTTAATGTTCAATGTTTTTATTTTTTGTAAACCACCCAGAGCGCTTCAGCTATAGGGCGGTATATAAATACAATAAGTAATAATAATAATAACAATAAAAATAATTATACATGGTGTGGGAACCCCAAAAAGAAACAACAACATTTCAGATAACAATTTTAATGACAAAAAATGTCAGTAAGAAAAAGTTTTAAAATGTGAATGGATAAACTCTCACAAAAATGCTATTAAAAAACCCATAGGAGCAATAGGGTAATGAAAACAACTAGGATAAATGCACCTAACTAGACTGTGTTCCTATTTTGATCCCTTATCCAAGCACTATCTTGCTATCATTGGTCCAGGTCTTCCAACCATTTATCCAGTTCTGACACTTCCTTTCCTCCGAGACCCTGCCTGTCTGCCCAACTTCTCTCTCTCCTTTCTACTCTCTGCCTCTCTTGCCTTTGGCTTTTATCATGTAAAAGTATTTTTTCCCCTCTCTCCCTAACTTCAACGAACCAGGAGGCTAGTTTCTTGCTTATTTCTACAACCTACATTTCTATTTCCTGAGTTAAATCTTTTCTCTCTCCTGCTCTGACCCTCTATTTATAAACTTCTGGTTCCTGAGCAAAGCATCCTGACTTCTATATTCCAACTAAACCCCTGAGCAATAAATGATTAACCTTTTGGCTGAAACTGATTAGTGCACACAAATAAAAATTAACCCTATAATATTCTAGAAGCAAACTAAGTAAAAAAATAGATAGTGGTTCTGTTCCTTCACAATAATAAAACACATTTCTAATCTTAAATTGCTTCTGGTCTTTCTTTTCTTACTACATAATCCAGGGCCTCTCTAGCCTTCTCTCAGGAGTTTTGCTGAAGCTACTGGGAGCATTATTATAGTCTGGAAGATGGTGGTACAGAATTCACTCCAGCTCCAGATTATTTCTGTCTAATTAGTTCCAAATGGGTACCAGTCTGGGGTTGTTTTTTAAACTGCTGCTGGTAACTGTACTTTTGACTTGTAATTTAGCATCAGCCTTAAAACTGATTAGTGAATTCCCCATGCAATTGCCTTCATTATTATGATCTAGATTAAAAGTCACACTCAGGTGCCCGAGAAAAAAAGTGGAGTAATTAGTCTGCTAGAATGCTAAGTTTCTGCAAGAGAACCAGCTGAGAATAGAATCCCGAAACCTGGAATGACAGTTTGTTGCAACTGGGGGAATGAGTCAGTCTCAAAGAGTTTCAGATGTGATTGTATGCATAACAGCAACAATGAGCTGTTTCATTATATGTGCATGTGTGAGTCTGCGTGTAGAAAAAGTTTGTTAGCAAAACAAAGAACAGTTGCTCCTCATGCTAAACAGAAATTCAAGTCAAAACATTGCACCAAATTTATTGCTGAAACGTATGGTTATGCAAGGAAGTGGTAGTGTGAAAGAATGACTATAGGGAACACTGGTAATAATAAAAGCAGATTGAGCTTTCATGCATTAATGCTCTGCTTGTAGAAGAAATGATCCAATAACAAAGGGCCAATTCTCCTGACCAAATTGGTATGTGATGTGCATTGTATGAAACTAGGTTTAATCTGGGGTTCTGATAAAGCAGTCATTTGATAGCTTTACCATATGCTCGGTTCAATGAAGGGCTACCCTCCTCTCTTAAAGCTCCACTGCTCGTTCTGTCCTTTCCTTCCACAGTTCTATGGAAGGATTAAGCAAGCTACTCTTTGCAGGGTAATCTAAAGGTAGTAATTGCCATCAGAAATACTAAATTTATGCATGTTACTGGATTGCTTGCAACACACTGGTTGCATTCGGAGACACTTTAATCAGCGGAGGGGAAATAGTCCACTCGACGGATGGCAAATCCATGTGCACCTTTGGGCAACATGGAAGTGCCGCTTCTGGAGTGGACGACCTCCTCTCCATGGAGTGTCCATCTTTCCCCCACACACGCATACACACCTGTAGCCCCTCCCCACCAAATGGCGGTGCTGGTTAGTGCTTACCTTCCCAGTGGAGCCATTCCAGGGGGAGGAGCAAAGAGCAAAGGAGAGACAAGGCTCCCAGCGGCAGATGGATCCCATCTGTCAACAGGAGACAGGGCTCCAGGAAGAAGTTCATCCGCCACCATTGCTAGGCAACCAGGGTGCTGCGTCTCCCCTGTCAGGGGAGACACAGCACCCATGGTTGTCGGTGAAGGGTCCTTCACCAGAGCAGGGATCAAGGGCCCGGGCACATGAAGAGATCGGCTTGGGGCCGATCTCCTTGCATGTCAGGGCCCTCAATCACCGCTCTGGCAAAGAAGACATTAGCGCCGAGCCACATCATCTGATGATGTGGCTCAGTGCTGATGCATCCTCAGTTGCTGCCATGGCAACAGGGCAGGGGCAGCTCTAGAAATGTCGCCCCTGCCTTGTTGCCATGGAGATCACTGAGATGGATGCATCGCCAGGAGGGGATCATCTCTGGTGTGAGGTGATCCTTTCTCCCAGCAGCGCCTCTTCTGTGCCCATTGAGTTTGCCACCCTGTTACCATGGAGATTAGGGTGCTGGAGCAATGCGCAAGGGTCCTAGCTGCTCCTATCACAAGCAGCTCTGATCCTTGGGCATTGGCTGTCCTCCCCTTTCACTTCAGCCAAAGGGCCATCCAGTGCTGAGGCTGCAGGCAGGTGAAAGGGGAGAACTGACGCACAAAGATCAGAGCTGGAGTAGCTAGGAACTTTGCGTGTCACTCCAATCTTGTCAGATGGGTGCCTGCCATGACTGGACATTTCCTGTCCAGCTACAAGAGGCATCCTCCACCCCCACCCCAGATCCATTTGGAGATCACCTTGAAGGGATGGAAGGAGCTCCTTCTATCCCCTCGAGGCGATCTCCAGATGGATCAGGGGCAGGGGGGTTTGGGACATGTACATCCCTGGCAACACATAAGGTGCCGCAGTTAGAGATGCCCCACATAGGGACGGCATGTTCCCATCCTGGCAAGTGCTTTAGAAGCCCCAATCACCCTACCCCACGAAGGGACAGGACGATCGGGGATCCTGAAGCGCTTGCCAGCATGGGATTATATTCCCTTGCCCATAGAGCCCTGCAGGGCGAGAGCAGCCAGGTTTCTGCCGCTCTTGCCCCACGACTCTATAGACAGGGGAGAATAATCAATGGAACCAGTCAGACAACACACAAGCCAACAGTTGTCCGGATAGCCAACAGAGCAGCCCATTCTGTTTCTCTGTTTGGTATTTTGGGAAAATAGCCAACCTTCAGTTGCATGTTGCCCACCAGATGACACAATAAGCAATGCATATGTAATCAACTGTAAGTAGACAACTTAACCCACCATGGCTTATCATGTTGTCTGAACTCAGCCATTGGGAGTGGGAGGCACTGCATTGCAGTGGTTCCGCTCCTACTTGGCGGGGTGGCTCCAGAAGGTGGTGCTTGGAGGACATTGCTCGGCCCCGTGGATTCTCCAGTATGGGGTTCCTCAGGAGTCAGTCTTGTCCCCCATGGTGTTCAACATCTACATGAAACCATTGGGAGTGGTCATCCGGAGTTTTGGAGTGTGTTGTCATCAGTACGCTGATGACATACAACTCTATTTCTCCTTTTCATCTTCAGCAGGTGAGGCTGTGGATGTGCTGAACCAGTGCCTGGCTGCGACAATGGACTGGATGAGGACTAATAAACTGAAACTCAATCCAGACAAGACTGTTAGTGGGTGGTTCCGCTGACCAGATGGAGGGTGTTCAACCTGTTCTGGATGGGGTTGCAATCCCCCTGAAGGAGCGGGTTTGTAGCTTGGGGTTCTCCTAGAACCATCTCTGTCACTTGAGGCTCAGGTGGCCTCGGTGGCACGGAGTGCCTTCTACCAACTTCGGTTGGTGATCCAGCTACGCCTCTATCTGGACAGGGATAACCTGGCTTCAGTTGTCTATGCTCTGGTAATCTCTAAATTGGATTATTGCAATGCACTCTACGTGGGGCTGCCTTTGAAGACGGTTCAGAAACTGCAGCTTGTGCAAAATGCAGCAGCCAGAGTGATAACATGAACCAGAAGGTTCGAGCATATAAGACCTACTCTGGCCCACTTGCATTGGCTGCCTATACATTTCCGAGCCCAATTCAAGGTGCTGGTTCTAACCTATAAAGCCTTACACAGCTTGTGACCACAATACCTGATGGAACACCTCTCCCGACACGACCTACCCGTACACTACGATCTACATCTAAGGTCCTCCTCCGGTTGCCTACTCCGAGGGAGGCACGGAGGGTGGCAACAAGGGAGAGGGCCTTTTCAGGGGTGGCCCCCCAATTATGGAATGATCTCCCCAACGAGGCTCACCTAGCGCCAACATTGTTATCTTTTCGGTGCCAGGTCAAGACTTTCCTCTTCTCCCAGGCATTTAACAGCATATGATGAGGGGTTTGTGTTTTTGTGTTGTTGTTGTGCTTTGACCCAGAAGGATATTGTAATTTTAACTTGTTTTTATGCTTTATGGTTTGTAAATTTTGTATATCAGTGTTTTGCAGTGACCCCTCAGTTAGCAAAGTGTCCCGCAATCTAAGGTAACTTTCTGAGTATAACAATAACGATAGGTTGTTGTCTAGCTTGGCAGACCATCTTATATGTGAGGCTCTGATTTCAGCCTCTGGATCAGCGATGAGCATTCCAGCAAAATTGCCCAGACCTTTATTGATCTAGACTGCAACAGGCTAGTTCTAAAAACAAACAAACCACATATTGTATGGGAAACCCCTTAAACTCTTCTACTCTAAAAAGTACAAGCCAAGAACCTGGGTTCAATCACTAGCTTTCAATGGGACATTGGCCAGGATTTATTGCATCATATAACCTCCAATGCTGCTAACCTTTGCCAGAATCATTGAAAAGGTCACACAACCTATAATCCAATGGAGCTGCAGGGTGCTTTCATTCATTTTGTTTTGGTTATTGCAACTAACTAGTTGCAAAATCTAATTTATATCATTATTGAATTTATTTAGAGAATGTGGTCTTTTAGTCTTCATCAAAATTTCTGTAATGAAAATGTAAGGTAATATAAAATGTTGTCTATGCAGTTAAATGAAGGAGATATAGCAGACGTTGACTACCCCGGAACAAAAGCCATATAGAGGCAACCAGTAGAGGGAAGTAATGGGCCCAATCTACACCAAGCAGGATATAGCACTATGAAAGTGGCATGAAAGCGGTCTATAAAGGCAGGAGCCACTATTGCTTCATAGTGGCATTGAAGTGCACTGACAACTGTTGGGGCCCATAGACATATACCATATACCGCTTTCAAAGTGCTATATCCTGCACGATGTAGATTTGGCCATGGAATGGCCATTTTGCATGCTCATTTGCTCAAAGGTATGTGGCATCTGTGTCTGGATTTCCACATGCAGCAGAATGTGGTTGTATAATCTTGAGGTAGTAGAGTGGATTGTACCACCTCAAACTCTAGAGTGGGGTGCAGTTTTTGAAAGCTCTCCTACACTAAAAAAGAAAAAAATGCTAAAGGTAGAAAACTAGTGCACCTAGATTAGAATTTTTATCCATGCTCCTCCAGTTTCTTATGTCAGGAAAGTTGTTGTTTTTGGATTTTTTTAACATGGGGGAGCATGTTGAAGTGGTACAGTCCACTCTACAATTTATGGTTTTATCTTATTCTACTGGCTCCATCTCGGTAGGGAGCAATGGGTATTTTTATTCATTTCTTTGTATGATTCCTACTTGTTTAGAGTGTCTATCTCATGTTTCCAATACATTTATGTGTGTGTGTGTGTGTGTGTGTGTGTACACATACATGAAGAAAAGGAACATATCTCTTTGTCACAGTCATAATCCTTTAATTATACTTGCCAGTCAGGAATGATCAGCTTTGAGATCTGAAAATAAAATAGAAACCCTTACGATCTTTGCTTCATCGATATGATGCATTCTTGAGTCTGAATTTCTAGATCAAATTTTGCTGCAGTATAAATAGCTCCTTCTTACCATAATAAAAATAGTCATTCATTTCTCAACAATATTGTTTGGTATCACAGCAAAAAAATAAGTAGGTAAAGTGGCATCTATTCTATGACCTACCTATGTTGGGTGTTCAAAATTTTTGACAGCGATTTGCCAGCACAAACTTGCAGACTTGCATTAACTGAAGCCGATCCAATTAAAAAATAGCACCTTTGTTTTGCTACATTTTGCCTCTTGGCAAAACTGAACAGATTCGTGTGGTTGTCAAATAGCCCATTTTTCAGATAATTTTCACAGTTAAAACAGAACTGGCATGATTATCTTTAAAATAAAAATAACTGCCTCCAATCTGTCTTTTAAAGTCAAGCCATTCTTTTGTAAAGGCATTCTTCTTGTTCGTGGTCAACTCGTCTCCTCATCATCCTTTAGTTAAAAATAACTCCTTATTTTAGTTCTTGAAGTTTTCTTATTTTATTTCACATATATCCCACCTTTCGGAATGCTAATCCTTCCGGGGTGGCTCACAACAAAACGTAAACAACACTAAATATCTTTAAAACAATATCAGATCTTCAAACTGAACTTATTTACATAGATGTCATATATGTGTAGATTGTCTATGTGTGCAGGCTCCCCAATCCTATATACAGAGCTTACATATATATATAATTTTTACATGCATAGGCTTGGTTTTGCAAAGTAACTGTCAATGGGCTGATTCGCACATAACCCATGGTATGCAATTACATTTTTGGTTGTCATCATGTGTGAATGCAGCTATGCTAACAAACCATGGTTTGTTAACCACAAATAACCCAGAAAGAAAACCCATGGTTTGTTGTTGGGCTGTGAAATTTAGATAGTTTAAACAATGGATTGCTCCTATGTGTGAACTCAGAACTGTGGGTTGTTTCGCCAGGTTACAGAGGTGGCTGACAAGAGCAGTAAAAACAAACTAGCTGCTCTACATGCCAATACTACAGCACTGTAAAAGTATTTGGGATACATGAAGGGATAGGGCAAAGGAGGAGGGGAAACAAACAAATTGAGGATTAAGAAAATAAACCACAATTTGTTCAATTATCTGCCAGACAAACCCTGGGTAGGGCAATAAACCATGGATTGGTGTATGTGTGACCTATTGTGCATGGCCCTTAAGCACTTTACCATAAGATAGGCATTTTTGTATGCATTTTAACCTAAAATGTGCATATTTGTATGCACTTTGGTACATTTTGTGAGTTAAGAACTGTATCACAACATTCAGAGAAGGGCTGAAACCAAAGGATAACAACATTCTGTTCAACAAATTAGTTTGGGAAGTGCAAATCAAATTGGTTTGCTTAAAAATGCGAACTGACTGAAATCCTCAAGCAGCCCTCCTTTTAATGCATTGCTTTGCTAATGTCTCCAAGCTGGATTGGGTACAGTGATGCTATGATTCACATAAAGAAAAGTCACTGGATTTATTATTAAACAGAAGGTGACATTATTAGAAAGTAGTTGTACAGCCATAAGTAATATAGTTCTGTAAAGCATTTAATGACAAGCATAAATATTCCTGTACTAGTATGAAAACAAATGCCACATTAAAATATTGTTTCTCTTACTTATGATGGTGAGGGGATTCTATAGGTCATATATGCAGAAACTGGATCATCAGTAAAAAACAGCAAATCCAGTTATCTCAAAGTTGACACTGGATGAACCATTCAATAATGACATGTGAAATATTTAATGGTATTAAACTGTAAAGTACTAATTCAGGCTTAGTAAGAGTAGAGTTCTGGCTTTATCTTTGAAGGGATTCATTCAAAAGAAAATGTACCATATTTCTATTCGATCTTATAGTACTATCTCATCTTTCTTTTTATCTCTAGTTTATTATTATTATTATTATGCCAAAATACAGAAAGTCAAATACATTTGTCCTTTTACATAATTTTTTTTCAAAAATGTAATATGTCAAGATATATTTTATTGTAACAAGCTATATTAAACTATTTTAAAACTATCCTTGTGTATTTACAGATGTACATATATAATATACACAATTTCTTCAAGAAAAATATAAAATTGCACATAAAGAGTAAAATAAAGTACAAGGGATTATTCCTTTTTTTATGTTTCCGTTTAACATACAAATAGCGGTAACATGCATTTCTCATAAGGAGATGCACAAGAGATTTCTTTTTATTCAATACATCTCCGTTTGGGGGCAATATGAGAGACCCCAGCTCCTTTGCAGCTATGCTGTGAAAAGTGGAAGTGGGAGACATTTTCAGTTCCACTATTTTCTGTAACGTACTAAGGAGCCTTCAGCCACACCATGCTGCAAATGTTATATATCGTACACTGTATGTTCTGTCATGCTTTGGACTCCCAATCCAGTAGTTATTGGAAGGAAAACAGACTGTGCATAAATTTGGTTAGCAAAGTAACATTCATTCATGCCAAGATATCCTAAGATCATAACATCTAAGAAATATGTAGCAAAAATACATATTATAAAAGTGAACAATGGAGTGGAATACCTCCAGATAAATAGGACAGGAAACAGCCACTCTGCTTGCTCTCAATGCTTTAACTAGAATGTTATATAAAGTATACAAGAAATATAGGTGCAAATGAACAGAGTATGCCAAAGGTTACTGTTTCATCTTCTTTCAAGCAATTTACATATGCTAATTGCATTTTATTTAAAGGAGGAAGTGAAAAATGCATACAGTAGGATGAAATGCACAGCATTCATCTTTTTTTAAAAAAAATACTAACAAGAAAAGTGTTAGTATGATTGAGATGTGATGCTAAATCATAGTTTAGCATTACATGAATGAGCCTAGCCTGCCATTCCCCCCAGCCTGGCTTGTACACTTCCAACCCTCTGCTCTCCTCTTTTGGTTCAGCTTACACTTCCATTTTTATTAATTAAATTTTGTGTTGTTAGAACCCAGGAAACTGCAATTCATCTCAACTACAGTTTGTTTGAAATGAGCCACCTTCAAACCATGGGTCATTAAGCTGGTTAATTTCAAAGAAACCATAGTTAATAATAATAATAATAATAATAATAATTTATTTCTTACCCGCCTCTCCGTCTGGATCGAGGCGGGGAACAACAACATGATAAAATACATAAAACTGATTAAAACATGACACATATTATTAAAACTGCATAAAAATCCTAAAACATACTAAAAACATCCTTAAAACATTCTAAAATTCCACTGGATATGCCTGCCGGAAGAGAACAGTCTTTATAGCTTTCTTAAATTCTAAACGACTGTTAAGTTGACGAGTCTCCTCCGGCAGGTCATTCCACAGTCTGGGAGCGGCAGAAGAGAAGGTCCTCTGGGTAACGGTTGTCAGCCTAGTCTTGGCCGACTGCAGTAAGTTCTTCCCAGAGGACCTGAGCGTGCGGGGCAGATTATATGGAAGAAGGCGATCCCGCAGGTAACCTGGACCCAAACCATGTAGGGCTTTAAAGGTAATAACCAACACTTTATACTTCGCCCGGAAACTAATTGGCAGCCAGTGGAGCGATTTTAAAGCTGGCATAATATGGTCACCCCTAGATGTACCAGTGACCAACCTGGCTGCCATATTTTGAACTAACCGCAGTTTAGGGTTCAGATGACAAGTTAAACTGCCTAATCTAAAAGAGAAGTGGAAGGTTCCAATCCTCTTCTCACAGCTGCACTGAAGGAAAAGACAGGAGGGGGAACGCACGAGCCTAGTAACACTAAACCAAATGATAAAAAATGGTCACTGTTTCGTTTCTTCCCAGCTAAATTCTCATCTAGTTTTTTTTTATCAACAATTCCATTAATTTAGGTAAAACTATGCAGATAGCACCACTTAAAATTCTGTTAGCAATAACAGTAATCCTAATCCATAATTTAGAAGAAGTGGAGTATGAGACATTACATGGCTCAACTCTTTTTCTTGACTTGAGTGGGACTAAATAGCTCAAATAATGGCAGAACTGGACAGGAAACTTCCAAAATTGCCCTTTAGATTGTCCTCTCCAAGTGCACATTGCTTTTATTCACTGTACTTGATTGACCTTGATGTGAAATGAGCATGAGTGCATCAAGGTTATTTCTGTGTGGAGTTTTACCAATGGACATGTCTATTTCTGTGGGCTGTAAAAACACTGCAAAAAAGCAATATTGGTGTCATTGTGTATGTAGTTATATCCAGATTTTGTTTAGGAAGCAAAAATCATTCAAAATACATGTGTGCCAATAGCAAAGGGGCCTATGAGGAATAGTTCCCCAGCACCACTTTTGGGGAGTGTTCAGCCAGGTAGGATCAAAGCCACTTCAAAGCAGCCTCCCCGCCCCAGTCCCATACAGTACTTGCCAAATGGCCCAGAACGATACCATGGTCAATGGTATTGAACACTAGGGATGTGTAGCATATCGGTCCGATGTCCGATAAATTGATAAGGCCGTTATTGGACATCCAATGACCAATAACGATTATTTCCTTAGGTGGCCCTATCTGATCGGATCCGATATCCATATGTCTGATAACTATCGGACGTATCAGATTTTCGGACCGCCATTTCTGGTGTTTTCCCCATAGGCTTGCATTAAGGGAAAGAAAACTTTCCCCCAATGCAAGTCTATGGGGAAAAACACTGGGCAGGCACTCCCTCCCTCCCCCCACTCGCGCTCCTTAACCACCCCCGCCCCCATCATCCAGCGCTGCCACTCGCTTGGTACTGCAAAACAGGCTTTTCGGCCTGTTCCTCAGTACAGCTACGCGCATCACTCAGCGCATAGCTGTACTGAGGAACAGGCCGAAAAACCTGTTTTGCAGTATCAAGTGGGTGGCAGCACTGGATGGTGGTGGCGGCGGGGGTGGGGGTAAGGAATACAAGTGGTGGGAGGGAGCGTGAGTGGGGGAAGGGAAGGAGTGCTGGCCCAGTGTTTTTCCCCATAGACTTGCATTGGGGGAAAGCTTTCTTTTCCCCAATGCAAACCTATCTGGAAAACACCAGAAATGGTGGTCTGTAATCGGATTGGAACTTCCGATATTTATCGGATATTGGATCCGATCAAATCCGGGTACCCCCCGATATGATTGGATCCTATATTTTTAATATCGGAAATTCCGATCCGATTCCAATATTTCTGGCCGTGCACATCCCTATTGAACACCACTGAGAGATCCAACTGGACTGCTCCCCCGTCTAATTCCCTGCATATGTCATCCACCAATGCAACCAAGCCTGTTTCTGTCCCAAAATCAGGCTGGAATCTAGATTGGAAATGATCCAAATAATCAGCTTCATCCAAGAAAGCCTGGACTGTAGTTGCCACCACTTTTACTAGGACTTTGCACACAAAAAAAGGAATATTGGAGACTGGCAATATTATATAACATGGTGGGAACCAATTATGGCAGTGGCAAAGCTCATCCTGGAGCCCAAGGAACAGAAGAGGAAAAGTCTACCCAACTCTCTGATTTCCTCATAATGCTAATGTAGGTTCTGGAGTGGGTGGATTTTCTGGGGAGAAAGCAGACAGGATGTTATGCTTAACCCTTCCTCCACCCACTGACTCTCCCCAGAAAATGAGTCCCAATCATTTGTGAAGACTTTCCCTCCAGATGAGTTCCAAAACAGGAAGAGAGCCCACCTGGGGGATTTGCTGGAATCAGCAGGTACCGGAGGCATCTTCCAACTCCCTGCTGATCCTTCACTATAACTATCCCCTACGGTTATCTTGGTAAATATTAGGCTGGGTCAGTGTTTTTCCGTAGATAATGTCTAGTTCTATCTATTGTATATCGCTACTTTATTGCAATCAATAAAGTTATTGCAATCAATGTCACATTTGAATCAAAACTTTCAAAATGGTGTTATCTACAGTTATTAGGGTTTCACCTGACAGCAATGTTTAGTGTCATAAACTCACACCCTTGTACTCTGTTTTATTTAATCTGAAATAATTATCACTCCAAATTACTTTATTTAGGGTGCAATTCTAGACACATTTACCTGGGAGTAAAACCTAATGCATAGTGGCACTTACTTCAGAGAAATCATACTCAGCATTGTTAATCATTAGCCATGGATTATATTCCCAGTAATGCATGAAATGAAAGGACAGAAATGTAATTCTTGATTGATTACAAGTGATCATGGATGGATACAGGATATTAAGGGATTATGGCTGTTTTGCTAGGTGCAGGTTTTATTACAAAGTGAACAAATCCCTGAAATAGTTAAATACAACGTTGGCTCTAGTGAAAATTAGCTTTGTCCCATTTAATTAGTGAGACTAAGGCTGTAGTTACCAGGGAGTAAGCCCCACTGAATTCAGTGGACATATATCTGAGTAAGTATTCATAGGATCAAGTTGCATATCAGTTTATTTACAAGTATACTTGTTTGAATGTTTGTAAATTTCATATCATGACATTTGTATCAGCATAATATCTCTGCCATAATACTATACTATACTATATTATACTATACTATACTACTTGAATGTGTACCTGGCCTAAGACAGCACTTTTAAAGAGCAACAATTCTGCCAGAACAAACTAATAATTAATCCAAAGCCTCAGCCCTGACCTATGTAGCAAACTTGCTAGAACATGGAAGTGAACCAAGAAAAGAACCTGTTCTAGCAATCATCCTCCATAGGGTACATACATTACATTGACTGCACCTTTCACATGCCAAAGTTTCATGTCTTCAGGAGATGCCTTTGAAACACTGACATATTTATCATTCACAGTGACCACAACTTCACAATTGTCCTTTCAACTAATCACTCAGCTCAGCAAGTCTTTCAGCCCTGTGTCACACCCGAGTTTGTACTCATCAGTTGGGTTGATGGTCATTTTGAAGATGCATTGCAGTAGGTTCAAAAAACTGAAAGAAAAGATTCAAAGGAAGATTCAGTCAAGGACTCCCTACAGGGCAGCCAATCAGCAACACAGCTACTATTGATTTTCATTTGTCTCTGAAAGCCTAAATCAGCAACATACTGTATGGATGAATCATAGCTGACTTGACTCAATAACCCCCAATAATAAGTGTACATGACAATGACTCTCTGGCTATTGCTTTTATATGCATCACCCCAATCCCACGCACGCCCAGCCCCATTCCAGGTTGACAAGGGATTATGATCTCACATGCAAATAAATACAAAAAACCGTTTATTTTTTCAGAGTTTTACGGAGGTAACAATAATATATTCCATTTTCGTTAGATTTGAGACATTCAGAAAACCTGAGAATATATTATAATGTAGTTTCAGATGAAAAAATCAGAATCAAATAATTCAATACCCTCTATACTCATTACAACTGTAATACAGTATGAGTGAGAAGGATGTTTCCCCTCAGAACATGGTCTAGAGATTTGATACCAACATGCTAGTAACTATTAGTAAGGTCACTGTATAGATTTTATCATCAGTAAAACTAACACTGATGATACATTCTATACAAGAATACAATAGCATAAGGCTTATTATCGAGATCTACGAGACTGATTTTGCTCATTTTTCAAAAAACGGAAGCTTGAGGTGCATGAGCAGAAAATTTTAAAACTGTGAAAAAGTTCAAAGCCCGAGCTTTAATAGTAAATCACTGTTTTTCTTGGGTCCGTGTGAAACAGTCTCCTGTTCCTCTGCCAATGGAAATCTTGTGATGCCTTTCATATTCCCATCACTGTTGCTGCTGCCACGCATAGCCAATAAAGCAGCCCTGGTGAGTCCCACCCAGGCTTCCCTCCTGTTGCTGAGGCCAGCCAGGGGCAACGTGGTGCTCGGCCATAGAGGGTACATCCACTGAGAAGCCCAGTCCACATGCTGCCCTTACTCATGCAAGCATGGCAGCAACAGTGCATCCTCCCCAGCCCCGCTAAGGCCTATTCCAGGCCTATTCTGAAGCCTTGAGCCCAGCCCGGGCCTGGCAACAAAAGACTGAGGTAAAGCCATCTGAGCAAGCAAGTGCAAAGCACTCTGGGAGTTGTAGTTATCAGTGGGTGGTGATAGGGGGAGGCTTATGAAAGGGGAAAACAAGCTTCACCCCCCCAAACCATTTGCATTGGTGGTGGTGGGGAGTAAACCTCCGCCAAAGGATGCACATAGAACTTTGGAAATTGTTGTTCTGGAGGTTTAGCCGTTCAACTTAAAGAAATGGTAAGTGCTCTTTTTAAAAAGTACATCTTTTTTCTTTTTCTTTTTTTGTATTCACATTTGTCAGTTTAGCGTAGTAGATTTGTTTTAAAAGTGTACAGTTCTACCAGTTGGAATGGAGATGAGCAAACGTATTTTTATCCAACCATTCTCACACTGGGGATATATCCCAGGATTGTCCCCAGGTCTTCCTTGTGCGTCCAAATGACACACAGGGATTACAGGTGCAGGGGAGATGGGCACGGGTTTTCCCAGGGAGAAAGAAACCCTGGGAAAACCCAATTCTTCCTGCAGTCCGTAGAACGTCCCGAGATCATGGGAGGTGTGGGCGCCCGTCCTACCTGGTGCCTGCTTACCTGTAAGTGGGCACTAGAAATGGGCATGGAGCGGCACGGAGTGGCTCCTTGCCCATCAGGGGAGCAGGGTTGGGGAACCTCTTCCAGTTTGAAGTTGGAGAATGCTTTCGGGGGCAGCATTGCAGTGGTTAAGAATGGGGGGGACTGTGCAGAAACTGGAAAACCACCAAATGATCAGCAATCAAGGGGAAGGGGGCATGGAAGAGGGCTGGATTTGGCCCACAGGCCTGAAATCCCCCTCACTTCAGATAGAGGTTCATGGCTCTTTTGATTTGAGATTTTAATGAAAACAGACTCCCCACAACCCAGATTTTGTCAAATGAACCAGAAAACATTGGAGCAGTTAATCTGGTTCCATCTTACAATAATTATTGTGTTTCCAACCTGCAGTTGTTGAGCTTAAATGAGACACTTCAATATATGACTCATTTGTAATTTTCTCTAGCTTCTAGTTTTGTGCTTTGTCCCTTGCCAATTCAGATAGAATTGATGCAAAACTTGGCCAGGACTAGTGTCAACAGAAAACATCCTGTTGATGCTTGGCCTGACACCCCTTTAAAATTTTTGTGGACCAGGCATGCCAAGCAGTGCCAAATGGCTAGATCTAGCCACCCTTTTAATTTCCCACATTGCCTCCAATCTACTGTCACCCAGAGACAGAGAGAGCCATTTGTGAATTTCCAATCTACTATCTCACAGCCAAAGATATAGCTAGTTATTTCAAATCAATAGGTGAATTTCATCTTCCTCCTATTCCTTGAGAAAGTGTCTTCTCCCTTATCAACTGCCCAGTCACTGAGGTCATCAGGTGGGATGTTCCTGGTGGCTCTGCATAGAACTGTGGCCTGGTTGGAATCCACCCGGACTACAGCCTTCAGTGTGGTGACTCCATTTCCCTGGAACTTCCTGCTTCTGGAGGACAGGCACGTATCAAAATTGTGCTGTTTTCAGCACCTGCTAAAGGCATCTTTATTTCAATTGATCAGCACATTTTTTATTGATTTTTTGTTTTTTAAATTTTTAATAGGTGTTTTATTCTCTTTATCTTTTATTGGTCACCACTCTGGAATCCATTTAGATGTGGAGCAATATATAAATGTTATAAATAGATAAATAAATTAGGCAAGTAGATTCTCAAATTTCTCCACCTTCTTTGTGGGTAGAGAAAGGGGGGATTTCACCGAATTTCTCCAGGAGGAGGAGAAATTCTTCAACAATTTCTTACAGGTAAGCATCACCTTTGACAAGGGTTGTAGAACAGCTTATTTCTTTTTTCCTAAGAGTTTTTTGTTTTTGTTTTGTTTTTTTTGCTCTGCCACTGCAAGTGGCAACAGCATCAACTGTGCTGGCAGCCTTGCCCCCATTTTGAATCCTCCACAATGCCCCATATACCTAGAATCACTCCAGGGGAGGGAATGCAGCTACCCCAAAAAATTGAGCGGAGAGAATGCAGCCACCACAGACGAAGATGCAAAGAAAATTCTGAAAAGTGTCCTTTTATTTCTAGGGGGGGAAAAAAGAAAAATCTTAGGAATTTCCTGAAAGTTTTCTTTCCCCATGAAATGGCTTTCCATTTTTCTGCCTCACTCTCAGGGCAGTTTATAATTCATTTGGAATGTGTGTTGGTGGTGTTTTTGATCTTACCTAATCACTGTGAGGTAGCTGAGGGTACTGCTTACATTTTTCTTTCTATTGCTCCATTGCTCTAAAGCTTCCCAGGCTGCCTGCACTTCCTGATTTGAAAAGACCTTATGGGAGGAATAAATTTATGATGTGTCTTCCCCTGGGTGGGAAGTGCAGGAAGCCAAGGAGGCGACAGGTTGTCAGAGAGATGACTGTACAATGAAAGACAGGACGCTCACACACACTCCTCAACCATCTCATAAGTAAGAAAAGCACAAGAACCATGAACCAAACCCATGAGAATTTCTCCGAAATTTCTTCTCCTTTGCATTTATTTTCGAAAGCAATTTCTTTTCTATCAAATTGAATGAGAATGGTTAGAATTTTTGTTGGAGAAATTTTGGACATAGTACTAAAATAAATAAATTCCTGCCTCAACATTTCCAGAGCCATAGGGCCCCTGACTCTTTATTCCCAAGTTTCACCTCATGTTCTTTATCCTAGTATTATTATTATTATTATTATTAATGATTGTTATGATTATTATCTTTATTTATATCCCGCCTTTTGCCCAATGCTGAGCCACGAGGTGACATTACAGAATTAAAACATATACAGTTAAAAGCTATAAATAAGAGATATACAAAAATAAAAACATTTAAAATACATATTAAAATTAAAAATTGAAAGTCTTAAAACATAACTTGGGTCCATGTTATTCTCCAAAGGCCTGCTGGAATAAGGAAGTTTTTGTATGCCTCCAGAAACACATCAAGGAGGGAGCCAGACTAGCTTCCCTGGAAAGGGAGTTCTGGAGCACTGGAGCAGTCACCGAGAAGGGCCTCTCCCGCATTCCCACCAGGTTTGCCTGTAATGATGGTGGGACTGAGAGAAGGGCTTCGCCTGAAGATCTCAAAGCACAAGCAGGCTCATAAGGGAGAATACGGTCTTTCAGATAACCTGGACCCGAGCCGTAAAGGTCTATATAGGTCATAACTAACACTCTGAATTGCGCCTGGAAACAGACTGGAAGCCAGTGGAGCTGTTTTAACCGAGGAGTTGTATGCTCCCTGTAGCCAGCCCCGGTCAACAATCTGGCTGCAGCTCTTTGAACCAGCTGAAGTTTCCAAGCACTCTTTAAAGGCAGCCCCACATAGAGCGCATTACAGTAATCCAATCGGGATGTAACTAAGGCATGTGTCACCGTGGCCAGGTCTGACATCTCAAGGAACGGGCACAGCTGGCACACAAGCTTTAACTATCCCATTAATAGTATTCTACTGCTCCTGCAATTACTTCCTTTAGTGAATCTGCACAAATCTCCCCGAAAGGTAAAAAAATAAATAAAGTTAAATTGGTGCAAATCTCCCAAAGGTTAAAAAACACACAAAAAAAACTGATAAATATGTGTAAACTCTGCTTCACCAATGAGCTCCTGAGGTTGTGCTGCAAAGGCCCATGAGATACATGTGGGAGTGGGCAGGAGGACTAAGGGAGAAACAAGCTATGGCAAGCTGTGTGCCTGATCATCTAGTGGGAATAACATGAGTTAATGAACAAACAACCCCCCATAGATTATTTTCAGGGTGCCTAATTGTGATATGCAAATTGGCCCAGTGTCTCTCCACCATTCAGCCTACTTACTTTCCACCGATCCTACTTTTGTCCCACCACTTCCTGAATTCTTTTTCCGTTCAGCTCCCCGGCTTTCAGCTCCACTTGTCTAGACTCCTGTCTCCCCAGCCTGATGAAGCACACACTGTGAGATTTATCCTCAGCAAAACTAACCTTCCTCACAGAAATTGTGCCATTTGTCAACATTCTGTTACTGACCCACAGCAGTTAGATTCTACTTGAAAATCCATCACATCATAATACTTCAGCCACAGACTTTTGAACGAAGCGCGGCTTGAAGTCTAAACTATTCATCTGTATATTAAAGCGTTCATAAGCGTCTTAATATTATGGTCACAATTTATGGTATTAAGTATAATTGGTGAAAAAGAATCAACTTGTGTTATTTCCAAAATAAATTCTTCTTTTCAGTGTTGGCTGGAGTTTTTGAGAGTCCTCGGACAGGTGCTCTGTCATTTGCAGCAAATTTACTGCTTCATCATCTTTCTCACTGGCTGCTAATCCTCCTCAGCTTTTTCATCATTACTCCCACTTGCTTGCTTGAAGACAAAGAGCCAATGAGCAGGTAGGCAGTAACATCTGTTGCTGCTGCTTCTCACCACCATCACTGTCTAGGTCAGAATGGGAGGCAGGTGATCAAGCAGGTTGCAACGGTGAAGAGGAGGAGGCATTCCAAGGGGCTCTTTTCAGTGGGCCCTGATGAGGTGTGGGCCCTTGGCCAGCGCCCAGCCATGCCTACCCATGATGCCAGCCCTGCCTCTTTTGTTCCTAATTCTGCATTCAGAGGCAGTTTCTTCAACAGAAAGAAAAGAAAAACCCTTCCCCATCAATCTCTGTATCTGGATTGTGACTGTGCTAATTTGCAAAGTGGTAAATCCTACTGTGATTACCAGAGGAGTGTGTTTGCATTAGATAAACTACGAAACACATGGCATTAGTCCAATTTTATGTATGAACGATAGAGAAGCTACGCACTGATACATCCCATCTAAATTAATTACAAATTGATCTTACGCAGAAGAGGACGCCTGTCCACTTACAACAATGATTTTAAGAGTTTGATTTTGTAAATTATAAAGACCACTATCCATGCTTCTGCAATTAAACATCTGCGCCCTTTTCAGCAGTAAACACACATTTCTCCAGGGCTAAGAACCTGACTGGCACAACCTGACTATTGCAATGCACTGTGGTCTGAATTCTGTCATTTACACTTTCACCTTAGATGTCATATTTCAAACTTGTCATTTTGCCACAGATGAATTACACCAGAGGTAACACAAAACAGGGATTCCTCAGTAATGAAATAAACCAAGCAAGCCTCAAGTGCGATTCTCCTACTGAATCTGAGTGCTACAGGGACCACCATCTGGGGAGAACACAAGTCTCGTACAGGGACTGACATCATTGCACTGAGGCAGAGTTTTAGATTTACCTGAGTTTATACCTCATTTCAGCCAAATATATTAGTATTAGTATTATAATTGCCAGCTTTTCTGTTCCATGTGGACTGGAGCAGAAATGCAAAGCCAAGACCTAGTAGAATGATGGGCTCACTTAAAAAAACGACTGACTGCTTCAAGATCCTTATAGTATTTGGTATGAAGTGTCAAGTACCACTGGCATGTTCTAGGTAACCACAGACCATGGCCAGATCCACACCAAGCAGGATATAGCACTATGAAAGCAATATGAAAGCAGTATATAAAAGGCAGGATCCACACTACTGCTTTACAGCAGTATTGAAGTGCACTGACAACTGCCAGGGCCCATGACACATACCATATACTGCTTTCATACCACTTTCATAGTGCTATATCCTGTTTGGTGTGGCTCCTGCCTCTTATATACTGCTGTCATACTGCTTTCATGGTGTTATATCCTGCTTGGTGTGGATCTGGCTCATGTGAACATTCAAGTTAACTAACTCTTCCATCTAGTCTATATGGTCAGTTTGGCTAATGAACCCTAATGCAACCCACAAAAATATTCAAATGATGTGTTTTCCCTCAACTGCTTAACACCCTGATCCTAAACACATTGGCTGGGATCCTACGGTAAGTTAACTTAAGGAAGTTAACAAAAGAAAAGTTTTCTGTTCTGCCTGCCCCCCCCCCCCCAAATGCTCATCAGAAACCCTCTCCGGAAAATAAAAAAAACTCCTCCTGAACAATGTGGGATGGAGTATGGGGAAAGGGGAGGGAATCCTAAATTAAATTAACTTACAGTGCAATACTGTACATGTCTACTCAGAAGTGCATCCCATTACATTCAGTGGGGCTTTCTCCCAGGTGTTAAGGGAGTTCAGAGAAGGAAAATTCCCCATCCTCACCTGCACCCCCCCCCACACACACACCTATACCCCATCTCACCCAACCCTCCAGAGAGGTTTCAGGAAGCTGCAGTGGGGAGGAGGGGATGGGAAACTTCCTTTCCATTAAGTTCCATTAGTTAATTAACATTTGCTTAATGTGGGGATGGGCAACTTGTGCCCCTCCAGATGTTTTGGCCTACAATTCCCATAATCCCTCCCCATTGGTTATGCTGGCTAAGAATGATGGGAGTTGTAGGTGAAAAGATCTGTAGGGTCACAAACTGCACATCCCTAGTAAATATGCATCGAAACCTTAAATCTGGTCTATTGGCCTATAGGCAGACAGTGCAGTGCAATGTTTGGCTCTAACCCATATTTTCTAACTCAGAACTATGCACATGTTCTAACTCAGAACATGTGCACATGAGCAAGGTTGTCCAGTGTAGGAAGCAGATCTATCCGCACATAGATTTTCATGCATGGCTTTCTTCATATATCAAAATGAATAAAAAGTCAATTTTGGTCATACAAAATCTATGTACCCATTATGTCCATGATGTTAAGATATCAACTTCGGGAGAAAGACAGGGGGAGTGTGACTCTGTTGATTCTCCTTGATCTCTTAACGGCTTTCGATACCATCAACCATGGTATCCTTCTGGGATGACTGGCTGAGTTGGGAGTGGGAGACACTGCATTGCAGTGGTTCCGCTCCTACTTGGCAGGTCGGCTCCAGAAGGTGGTGCTTGGGGAACATTGCTCGGCCCCGTGGATTCTCCAGTATGGGGTTCCGCAGGGGTCAGTCTTGTCCCCCATGCTGTTCAACATCTACATGAAACTGTTGAGTGCAGTCATCCGGAGCTTTGGAGTGCGTTGTCATCAGTACGCTGATGACACACAGCTCTATTTCTCCTTTTCATCTTCATCAGGTAAAGCTGTGGATGTGCTGAACCAGTGCCTGGCTGCGACAATGGACTGGATGAGGGCTAATAAACTGAAACTCAATCCAGACAAGACTGAGACGCTGTTAGTGGGTGGTTCTGCTGACCTGATGGAGGGTCTTCAACCTGTTCTGGATGGGGCTGCACTCTCCTTGAAGGAGCGGGTTCGTAGTTTGGGGGTTCTCCTAGAACCATCTCTGTCACTTGAGTCGCAGGTGGCCTCAGCGGCATGGAGTGCCTTCTACCAACTTCGGTTGGTGGCCCAGCTACGTCCCTATCTGGACAGGGATAACCTGGCTTCAGTTGTCCATGCTCTGGTAACCTCCAAGTTAGATTACTGCAATGCACTCTACATGGGGCTGCCTTTGAAGATGGTTTGGAAGCTGCAGCTTCTGCAAAATGCAGCGGCCAGATTGATAACTGGGACCAAAAAGTTAGAACATATAAGACCTACTCTGGCCCGCCTGCATTGGCTGCCTGTATGTTTCCGAGCCCGATTCAAGGTGCTGGTTTTAACCTATAAAGCCTTACACGGCTTGGGACTACAATACCTGATGGAACGCCTTTCCCGACATGAACCTACCCGAACACTACGTTCAACATCTAAGGCCATCCTCCGAGTGCCTACTCCGAGGGAAGCTCGGAGGTCGGCAACAAGGGAGAGGGTCTTCTCTGTGGTGGCCCCCCAATTGTGGAATGATCTCCCTGCCGAGGCCCGCCTGGCGCCAACATTGCTATCTTTCCGGCGCCAGGTCAAGACTTTCCTCTTCTTTCAGGCATTTGGCAATATCTGAGGAGCTTGAGTTTGTTTTTGCTTTTAGGCTTACAGGTTTTTAAAGTTATTATAGTGGTTATAAATGTATGTGTATATTGCATGCTTTTGCTGTTTTAACTTTTGTATATTGTTTTTAATTGTTTTAATCCCATGTAAACCGCCCAGAGAGCTACGGCTATGGGGCGATATACAAATGCAATAAATAAATAAATAAATAAACGTCATCAATAAATTTTAAAAGACTTGAGTAATTGGTGCTCTAGCAGTAAATTAAATATTGGATCAATCAGACATGGAGCTTCCAGATGAGGCTTTCCTTGTAAAACTGACGGTATCTTACAGGGAGGCCAGACAACATTGTCTTCCATTTGTAACCCTCCAGTGTTTTCCTTATGGCTTTTTCTGCCTTATTTCTTAGAACAGAAAATCAGTTAAGGAGGGCAAGATAGGGAAAGCTGCACAATATCTTTTGATTAATAGTACCAGGAGCCAACCATCTGGAAGCACTGACTTCAGCATGTAATAAAATATTACTACTCACTTCCATTGTGTCTTTGGAAAGGTAAACCACCCAGTATACTAGGTTGAATCCTGCAAATGCCACTGGAAAGAGGATCCTGGAGTACTGGTCTATTTTACTCGTGCCTCCAATTAATGGTGTTGGTATTGGCGGCGGCAGCAGTGGTGAAGGAGCAGATGTTGGTTGGCCTTGAGATGCACTATTGGACAATATGCTTGCTTCAGGGGACTGATCTGTTTGAGATGTCATAGAGTTCATTCGTTTCTTCAGGTTGCAATTGGAGTCAGAGTGCTGCAAGGAGAAAATGCAGTTACTTCACTGTTTACAGGAAACTAAACGCTGAAGTTTTATTCTCAGCGTTCCTCATTGTTTCAGAATATTAAGATTTAGTTTTCCTGCTTTCCCTCTTCTTATCATTTTTCTAACTGCTCTTCTGCAGGATGCTGTAAAGTTAACATGAAACAAACAAGCACCAAAACACCGAAAGCCACTGTCATCAAACCCATGTCTGTGAATCTCATCCCTCTGATCATCATTGTTCGCTGGCAGATCATATTTCGTGGAACACTTTGACATGAAATGATATGTAAGGCATAGTGCATATTTGTTCATTTTTAAAGATCAGATTGAAAAAGAAAGCAAACTGGTACAGGAAAAAAAAGGTAGAAACATCACAATGAAAAATGATATAGATGCTCTTCAATTTAGTCATCCTTAGTATTTGGCATTTTCCTCTAATAACCTATAATTTGCAGGGATATATTCTAGCCTCAGATATTGCACTCACTTAAAAATTGGACATTGTGAAATTGACTCCATGTCCTTTATCCACTCCTGCAACTTGGCTTGTTTTACACAGGTCAAGCTAGCAAGAGTTAAGGTAATAGTTTTGTGCAAATATATGTAAGAATAATTTCCTGATGTGTACCTCCCTGTAATTATGTGGGATACTGTGTGAAAGTCTGAAAGTGAGCCTTGAAGATGAGCAAATGTGAGAGTGGATGAAATATGGTTGCTGATGCAAAGCACAAAGTGAAACTTTTCATTCAAAAGTGAAGCTGTTGATTTCTGGTTCTGAGTACTTTAGGATCTCCAGGTTTTCACCTGCCTTTGCCACGAATTGCAACATATGAGCAACAACTAGGAATGCTACTGAAATTCTGTTCACCTTAGTGTCTCCCCAGATTTTGGAGCTCTGAATTATCGGGGTCTTGTTTCTGAAGAGGAACCAATGCACTTTCCTATTGACTTATTATTGTTGTGCCCCTCCCCACTGCCCAAATTTTCTATAAACTGCTCTCCATATACAGTTTGCAATTTCAGTTCCGTCGTGTCTTTTTCCCTTTCTCTATATTAATGGTGCACACATCTTCATTATGAAACATTGGGGTGGGGAAAAGCAGTCTGGGGCACCTGTACATATATGATTGTAACAATGTTCTCTTTATGCTGTGATGCATCTGTGTAGTTGTAGGTACTGATGAAACATTACACAGAAAAAGCAGTCTTGATATGGTTCTATGGCTGGTTCTGTTAAGATTATTTTTACACAGGGTTTTAGTAATGTGCCACACCACACTAAAAGAATCGTGCTACACTTACATGTACTACAGCCTCAAGTTATTGTTGTTGTTGTTGTTATTCTTATTCTTATTATTAAATGTGCATACGCAACAGTACTAGAAAAGGAAGGTGCCAAAGGAACCGAACCTGCAGAAAATTGTGTATGCTTTGATACTGGAATTAATTTTAAAAATTCTTTAATTAAACCAAAACTCATGAGGAGTGAAATGCAGGAAAGAGCAAACCAATGGAACAATAAAAGAGAATAGATGAAATGTTCACCATGATGCAAAATAGGGCAAAAACTGTGACAAACAAGGTGTTCCTTAGCATAGGTGAGATTTCCCCAGGACAGGGCTAAGGAAGCAGGAGTTGCCTCATAGGCCACATCAACAGAATAAATGGAGAGATACAGAACTCAAGCAATCTTCACACTCTTGCTCTACTGAGACACACATTGCACACAAGCAAGCTGAAAGAAGGGTTTGGAAGTTCCCATTTTCCTAGCAACTGGCAGCACCTCCTAATGGAGCCCCCCTTCACACTTAGAGAAACAAAGATTTAAAGTGTTTAAGTATACACAGCAGAGCCCCAACAATGGGACAACTGTGTGTTCTCCCATCAAATGTGATTTTTAGAAAGGGAAGATCTTATAGCGACCTACATTTTCTGCAGACCAAATCAACTAATCTGCTCCCTGCCCCCCTCCTCTCTACCCAGTCCAAAATGTCCACTTCTTGAATCGTCATCCCACAGCCACTCACATTAACCCAAATAACTGACAGGGAAAATGCTCTGCAGATGGTTCTAAAGGCTATATGTACAGATGATGGGGCTCTGCCTATCAGGAACACAGATGTCTGATTTTCTATTTTTCCTCTTATACAGCAAGCGGAAGACAGATTGAAAGGGGAGATCATCCACAGATGTGTCACAGAAGCAGAAAGAGGGTTATCCATGTCCACTTGCACTAATCATCATCATAATCCTGCGCTATAAACAGTCTTTGAGCCACTGCTTTCACTCACGGTCACTATCAGATTTTGCTTGGGGTGCCCTTGCTTTACAAAAAGAATGAAAGTGCCATGGCCTTGCCTTCAACGCTTCGACCATTTTATTATTAGAATCCTTGTCCCTTCAGCACATGAACAGAGCGTTACACCCCATGCTGATTACATCACAGTGTCACACACAGACAGGCCCAGGATACCAACACAGCTCCAGCTTATTGTGTGCTTCCTTCCAGTTCTGCCTATGATTATTGGGCGGTGGGATTAAACATGGCAGGATAAGTAGGAAAGCTTTGGTCCAAAGCAGCTCTTTCACCTTCCAGCACAGCTGGAATAGGTATCGGCTTTTATTCCAAATTGAATTTTCCTCATTCTTGTCATAAGACCTGGCAGACTATGAAGAGACAACAAGAGATAGTAGAAAATACCTATTGGTGGCAAACTCCAATGCACACCAAGTACCGGCCCATGACAAAGCCCCTCGGGTATATAACTGAAATGGTACTTGCTGGAAAACAGAGGCTTGCGAGAGAGACAAATCAAAGGGCTGATCACGCACTTGTCTTGGCTCTATACAACATATGCAAAGCAATGAATCTCATGGTCTGAACAGCATATACAGTTTTTCTCAGTTGGGAGCAGGGGAATCCATTTGTGGCTGCTTCTACACTTGGAGCCATCCAGAATTGCTGTAGCTGGCACTGCAACAAAATTCCACAAAATGTAGTTTTCCAAACAAGGGAAACCCAACTGCTGACTGATCTGAACAGTCAATAGTTGGTATTTATGCTACATTCAATCTACAGTCTGATGTAGCAATTATTCCCATGATGAGTCCTATCATTATTATCCCCTTTATGTCCTGCTATTTCTAAAATTCAGGCATAAGGAGGGAATGCTGTGCCCAGTCAGGTAGTTTAACTGATCGAAGCCAAAAAGGAAAGAGAGTGTATGCGTGAGAAACAAAAGCGCTATCACTGTTACTGAACTGATACCAGCCGATGACTTTGTCTGACATGTTGTATTCACCATTATTCCTTGTAAATGGAATGGCTGAGTGGGGACTAGAACTCGGATGTCCTGACTCCCAGTCCAACACTCTAGCCACTACACCACACTGGCTATGATATAGAATCATTGCTACTTTTTCATTATGTTAGCAGGGTGAAGTTGCCACTGGTTTAAGACAATATAGTTCCACTGAACTCAATGCAATTGGTTGTGCTTCAATATAAGTTTAAGTGAGCTGTAGATAAGGTTGGAACAAAGAAGCAAACACAATAAACAGCTGATGAAAATACATTGCTTACTTTTAAGTAAAGGCATCATCATGTTCTGCTCTTCTCTTCAGCCTGTATATATGTGCTTATACCTCTGCTTTTGCTTAGGATTATCTGGTAAGGTAGGGGAGTTCCTTCATTTTATATAAAGCTATTAACAGTCCAGGTGAGCCTCCCCCAAACTAGTACCCTCCAGATGGCTTTTGACTACAAGTTCCATAAGCCCCAGCTAACTTAGCAGATGAACAGGAATGATGGGAGTTGTAGTCCAAAATATTTGGAAAGCACCAAGTTGGGGAAGGCTTCCTTCATCCTTCTTGGCAAACCTGATACTATTTATTTATTTAACTTATTTATTGTATTTGTATACCGTCCCATAGCCATAGCTCTCTGGGCGGTTTACATAAGATTAAAACATTTAAAAACAATATACAAAAATTAAAACTGCAAAACATACCTTATTTAAAACCATTATAACTTAAAAAGCTATAAGCCTAAAAAATAAAAACAGACCCAGGCTCATCAGATATTGCTAAATGCTTGAGAGAAAAGGAAAGTCTTGACCTGGCGCTGAAAATATAACAATGTTGGCATCAGGCGGACCTCATCGGGGAGATCGTTCCACAATTTGGGGGCCACCACAGAGAAGACCCTCTCCCTTGTTGCCGACCTCCGAGCTTCCCTCAGAGTAGGCACTCGGAGGAGCACATTAGATGTTGAACATAGTGTACTGTTGGTTCATGTCGGGAGAGGCTTTCCGTCAGGTATTGTAGTCCCAAGCCGTGTAAGGCTTTATAGGTTAAAACCAGCACCTTGAATCGGGCTTGGAAACATATAGGCAGCCAATGCAGGCAGGCCACAGTAGGTCTTATATGCTTGAACCTTCTTGTCCCTGTTATCAATGTGGCCGCTGCATTTTGCACAAGCTGCAGCTTCCGAACCATCTTCAAAGGAAGACACACGTAGATTGCATTGCAGTAATCTAATTTGGAGGTTACCAGAGCATAGACAACAGAAGCCAGGTTATCCCTGTCCAAATAGGGGCGTAGCTGGGCCACCAACCGAAGTTGGTAGAAGGCATTCCGTGCCACCGAGGCCACCTGAGCCTCAAGTGACAGAGATGGTTCTAGGAGAACCCCCAAGCTACGAACCTGTTCCTTCAGGGGGAGTGCAATCCCATCTAGAACAGGTTGAAGTCCCTCCATCCGGTCAGCAGAACCACCCACTAACAGCATCTCAGTCTTGACTGGATTGAGTTTCAGTTTATTAGCCCTCATCCAGTCCTTTGTCATAGCCAGGCACCGGTTCAGCACATCCACAGCTTCACCTGATAAAGATGAAAAGGAGAAATAGAGCAGCGTGTCATCAGAGTACTGATGACAACACATTCCAAATCTCCGGATGACCCCAATCAACGTTTTCATGTAGATGTTGAACATCATGGGGGACAAGACTGACCCTTGTGGAACCCCATACTGGAGAATCCACGAGCCCAAGCAATGTTCCCCAAGCACCACCTTCTGGAGCCGTCCTGCCAAGTAGGAGTGGAACCACTGCAATGCAGTGCTTCCCACTCCCAACTCAGCCAGTCGTCCTAGAAGGATACCATTGTTGATGGTATCAAAAGCCGCTGAGAAATCAAGGAGAATCAACACAGTCACACTCCCCTTATCTTACCCGCTCCAGGACCTTGCCCAGGAATGGTACATTTGCTACTGGCCTCTAGTCATTAAGATTTTCAGGGTCCAGGGAAGATTTCTTCAGGAGTGGTCTCACTACCGCCTCTTTCAGGCGGCCTGGGACCTCTCTCTTGCAAAGAGGCATTAATCACCTCCCTGGCCCAGCCAGTTGTTCCATCCCTGCTAGCTTTTATTAGCCAAGAGGGGCAAGGATCCAATATGGAGGTGATTGCACGAACCTGTCCAAGCACCTTGTCAGCGTCCTCGAGCTGTACTTTCCCTCCTTGTACATGACAGACCAGGGAGAAGGAAATTATTGCCTCTCCACTCAAGTTCAAGAAGGCAAATTAGAAATTAATGTATTCAGGGGAGATGTTAATGGCCTTTATTTTATGAAAAGTAATGGAGGTGCTTCAGGTACACATGTCTGCCTAAAAGCCAATTTATAAGTTACCATTATGGCATAGCCAAGGCTTCCACTAGGTTGAAAGGATGCTATGCTGAACCAGCAACATCTGTATAGAAGATCCACATGGAATGGGTAGGGCATCTTAGAGAAATTACCACCTCCTCCTCCCATTACACATATACCCATTCATTTCTTTAACATGTGAAGCGGCTCTCATTTTCATCAATAGCAATTAGGTTGGCTTTTGGACATTTGGCTAAAGTTGGTGGATTAGTATTGTTTTCAGCTGTTAATTGTATTTAACTTTCATTTCTATAAGATTTTATATTTGTTCTCAATCTGCTGTTACTTTCCCTGAGTGGGCTATAAATGTGAATACATTTGTTAGCCTTATCTGAGTGCAATGTGGGCTCAAGGACTTAAAATACAATTACTATGCTTTACTGGATTGCATTCCGCTGACACTTGCATCTATTTGTTTTATTTGTATTATTTTTTTACAGAGTACTTTAAAAAGAAAATTTATACCTACCATCATATATGTTTGTAGAATATTTTTCAGGAACATTGATATTAAAATATCTCCAAATTGACATGGTTTTGTGCTACGACTAATTAATTTTGCTACCAGCACAGCTTGTAGTAAGGCAATAACGTAAAATGAATACTTTTCTATTTTCCTAGATACCATAAAAATCTTAAATCAAACAAATATATATCATCATTTCTACTTTCCTTACAGCCTTGGAATTATGTACTCTTGTGGCAACTGCTGCAAAATAAAAAGAAATCAATTACAATAACATCAAATCGACAGTCAGGAAATGGACTTCTCTTATTTCCTTTGTAATGTATTAGGCTCAGGATATAGGTGTTTGCTGCTGAAATGTTATTGTCAGAAAATCAGATCATTGCCTAAACTCAACATGCATGCACAAAATTAAACAAGCAGATACACCAGTAGAAGAGATTTTAGGGATAATGGCCATGGATTACCAATAGGATTCCTGTTAGGGTTCTTGCAGTTGCTCTTAAAGGAGCAAAGTGTTTAAAAAATATGATGGGCTGCCACCTCTTAAACCATTTTACTGGTTCATGACAAGCATAGCTCCCTCACTCCAGAGTCAAGAGAAACATTGGCAAGCTTAGGTACATCCAACATCCTATTGCATCCTACTACTAAAGCCACACTGTACCAAGAATAAACCATGCCGGCATGAAGAGACTCTGACCGTGTTCAGACAACGTGCTAAGCCAAGGTGGTTACGTATTTTGAGCTAAACATTATGGCTTAGCGTGTTGTGTGAACCATTCCTAACCATGGTTGCTGCATAACCACATTTTGAACACACTCACTAACCATTTGCTGCCAAAAAGGTTAGCGACCTAACCATGGCTTAGCATGGTGTCTAGGGAGACCAGATAAAATCCAGGTCAGGGCTCATGTAACTTTAACAGGTGTAGAGAAAAGGGAATTTGTATGCAATTAGTTCCTGGTGAAATTTCATCACAACTGTTAAAGTTGCAGGGGCTCTGCCTTCTTTTGTATATGGTCACTCTAGTATAGTGCCTGCACCTTTAACTGTTGTGATGAAGAGGGAATTTCAGCAGGAACTAATTGCATACAAATGACGCTGGCTGAAATTCCCTTTTCTCTACAACTGTTAAAGTTACATGAGCCCTAACCTGGATTTTATCTGGTCAGCCTAATTGTGTCTCAACAGGCCCTCCATCTAATAATAGGACCAATTTACATACATTACAATCAGATGTGGGCCAGTGGCTGATAGAATATATACAAAGGCCTCGAGTCATTGTTACGTATATTCATTTATTCCTATTGAGATTTTTAGGCTGATGTTCAGCAGTGACGGCCCTCAAAGCGGTCGACAATGAAAAGCATAACAAAATATCATAAAGCATTAAAACATTCATTATAAAAAAAGTTTTAAAAAAATACAAATGCTAGCAGCAGTTCATTAAATGAACCCACACGTTATTTCTTAAGGTGGTACAGCCTAGTGGTTGAGAGCTGTTAGTTGGGATGTCCTCAACTGAAATCTTACCTCAGTCATGAACTCGGTTGACAAGATACTTTTCTTTCACCCTCAGCACTCCATGGCCAGAACTACACCAAGCAGGATATAGCGGTATGAAAGCAGTATATGAAAGGCAGGAGCCACACCAAGCAGGATATAGCAGTATATGGTATGAGTCTATGGTTCCCAACAGTTATCAGTGCACTTCAATACCACTATAAAGCAGTAGTGTGGCTCCTGCCTTTTATATACCTCTTTCATACTGCTCTATCCTGCTTGGTGTAGATCTGGCCCATGTCTCCAATACGGGGGATATACACTGGCAAGTCTTACAGGGGCAGTTGTAAGATTGAGATCATAGGAAGCTACCTTGTTCCAGGCCAGAATATTTGTCCACCTAGACTAGTATTGCTGACTCACCTGGCAGCAGGTCGCTGGAGAAAGTATTCTGCTACCTGTTCCTTTTCAAACGGGAAATGCCAGGGATTCTACATGCAAAGCATGTGCTCCACCACTAAGCTACAGTCCCTTCCCAGAATGCATGTGAAGCATTCCCTGAACTTATTTACAGAAAATGCTGCATAGTCAGCCCTTCTTCACTGGGAAGATGGCTCCAGCCTTCAACTGATCCACTTGTAAACTGGTCAAACACGTCTTTGCTTTTGGCATGCAAGAAACCTCAGGGAGGACGGCTGCCTGAAAATAACCTGGAGTAGATTTCTGGGAGAGATTCTAACCAAGTTCAGGGCGCAGGAACAGGAGCATGCATGCAAGATCCATCCCAAACATCCCTGGGCATGCGGGCTCCTCCAAAGACCTTTACATAAAAGTCTGAAAAGGGTTGCTATTGCACATTGAGCTGAATGTGCTTATAAGCCTCCACGCGATCAGGAACCCACCCTGCCAAACACTGGCTAGGGAATGCTAGGAGTTACAGGACCTTTTTCTGCCTAAACATGCATAGGATTGCACCTTTGGAAACCCTTTTCACATTTTCACACTGAATGCACAAAGGACTTTAGAGGAGCCCACGTGTCTGGAGATGTTGGTACAGGGCTTGCAAGCACACCCCTGCCCCCTATACATTTTAGCCAGCAGGGCTTCTGTGTTCTTTAGTTTGAATGACACCTGCAAGGGTTCCCCCACCCCCTTTCTCTTCTTTCCTTTCTAGAGATGTGAAGGCTTGGGGAAAAAACTGGAAAGGGGGGACATTCCCCTCCCAAATCCTTTTGCAAAAATCTGTAGGACAAAAATGAGGAAACTATTTTTTTTCTTTAAAAAATCCCTTGAAAAGAACAGGAAAATGTTGGATTCCCCGCATTTTTTCCAGGACTCTCCACTCCGTTTTTCCAGCTTTTTCCCAGGCCTTTGCATCTCTACTCCGATCTCTTCACTCTACTGCACAATACTGCAGATCTCATTGTTGGGCTGAAGGAAGGGGGCATTTCCACACCATTTTCAATTTCCCTCCAGTGCTCCTCAGTTTGTTTCTCTCCCTCTTCATGTATTTCAGCCTTCAGGCTGCTGAAGGCGCGAGCCTGTGGGCGCAAGCCGAAGGGCGCGAGCAAAAGGGCTCTCGGCCTGAGGCTCTCAGCCGTGGGAGCGACGCCGTGGAACCAAACCTGCAGCCATCAATGAAGAGCACAAGAGAGGAGAGCCACCTACACCTACACCCCACCCTTCCTTCCAGCTGTCCACAATGTGTAGGGGAGTGGCAATTTCTGTTATGCTGGGCAAAGGGAGATATGGCGTTGGCAGAGCAATGTGCCGTTACAGGGGAAGGAGAGATAGTTATCTAACACCCATCTTACCTTCCGATTGCTCTGCTATCCCGGGGAACTTGGAGAACGAACCAGGCCACCCACAGAACCTCTCCTTGCTCCTATGTAATGCCAGGTCAGTTAAAAATAAAACACATGTCATCCATGACCTTCTTTCAGATGAGGAGGCTGACCTGGCATGCTTCACAGAGACCTGGTTGGGAGATGATAGTGGACCGACATGGGCGCAGGCCCTCCCAGCTGGGTACTGTGTTAGTGAACAGGTGAGGGAAAGTGGGCAGGGGGGCGGAGTAGCTGTGGTCTACAGGGATAATCTTAACCTGACCAGACTTCCTGTTCGTGAACTGAATTACATCGAGTGTGTGTACCTGAGTCTGAAGACCAGGGATAGACTAGGGATTCTGTTGGTGTACCGGCCACCCCGCTGCCTATCAGACTCCCTGGCTGAGCTCACGGAACTGGTCTCGGAGCTGGTGTTGGATTCGCCCAGGCTTTTGGTCCTGGGCGATTTCAACATCCCATTCGAGACTGGTTTGTCAGGTGGAGCTCGGGAGTTCGTGGCATCCATGACTACCATGGGCCTATCCCAATTGGTCTCTGGACCCACACATTCAGCGGGTCATACCCTCGATGCTGTTTTCAGTTCCGAACAGACGGATCTGTGGGAGGAGGTAACGAATACCTCCGTGTTGTCATGGACAGACCATTTTCAGGTTAGGGTTAGTATCACGGCTACCACCCGCCCCTGCAGGGGTGGTGGACCTATTAAGATGGTCTGCCCTCAAAGGCTGATGGATCCTGCTGGATTCCAGAAAGCCTTGGAGGGTTTTATGGCTGGTATCGTCGACGATCCTGTAGAAGCCCTGGTTGATAGATGGAATCGAGACCTAACTAGGGCTATCGACACGATCGCCCCCAAACGTCCTCTCCGACCCACTTCTAACAGGGCGCCCTGGTATACGGAAGACCTCAGGGAGTTGAAGCGGAAAGGATGACGACTGGAGCGCCGATGGCGGAAAACTCAACTTCTATCTGACAAGACACGGCATAGAGAACATCTTCGTTCCTATGGGGTGGCAATACGTGCAGCGAAGAAAGCTTTCTTCTTTGCGCGCATTGCGTCTGCGAATTCGCGTCCAACGGAACTGTTCAGGGTGGTGAGGGGTCTAACCCGGGCACCTTCCCTCCTGAATCCAATTTTAGAGCCTTCAGCGGTTCGCTGTGATGCCTTTAATGATCATTTCACAGATAAAATCTCTCGGATAAGAGCCGACTTAGATGCCGTCGTTATAGCAGAGGCTGACGATGGAGTGTCCAGTGACTCCGCGAGTAGAATTATACTGGATCGGTTTCAGTTGGTGAGTACCGAGGACGTGGACAAGCTGCTTGGATGAGTGAGGGGGACGACTTGCCCTCTCGATCCCTGTCCTTTATGGCTGGTCATCCAGGGAGGAGATGTGGTTAGATCACAATTACAATATATTATTAATGCATCTCTCAGGGAGGGGAGTTTTCCATCATGTTTAAAAGAAGCGGTGGTACGGCCGCTTCTAAAGAAGCCCTCCCTGGATCCCCTGGACTTTAATAACTACAGACCGGTATCAAACCTTCCATTCTTGGGCAAGGTGATCAAGAGGGCGGTTGCCTTTCAACTCCAGGTAGTCTTGGATGACACTGATTTTCTAGACCCATTTCAAACTGGCTTCAGGGCAGGATACGGAGTTGAGACTGCTATGGTCGCCTTAGTGGATGATCTACGCCTGGGTATTGACAGGGGGAGTGTGTCCCTGTTGGTACTTTTGGACCTCTCAGTGGCATTCGATACCATCGACCATGGTATCCTTCTGGAACGCCTGAGGGGATTGGGAATCGGGGGCACTGTGCTTCAGTGGTTCCGGTCCTACCTCTCGGGCAGGTTCCAGATGGTGATGCTTGGGGATAGCTGCTCTGCAAAGAAGGAGCTGCTGTGTGGCGTACCGCAAGGTGCCATCCTTTCCCCAATGCTGTTTAACATTTATATGAAACCGTTGGGAGAGATCATCCGGAGGCATGGAGCGGGGTGCTATCAGTATGCTGATGACACCCAAATATATTTCTCTATGCCTTCGATAACAGCATCTGCTAAGGATAGTGTGTCTCCTCTGAATGAATGCTTGGAGGCGGTAATGGGCTGGATGAGGAAAAACAAACTGAAGCTGAATCCAGACAAGACGGAGGTGCTTGCTGTCAAAGGCCGCAATCTGGGTTTGGAGGTGTGTCAACCGGTTCTGGATGGGGTTACACTCCCCCTGAAAGACTGTGTTCGCAGCTTGGATCTTTGTAAATAGATTAAGTGACTCTATGGGAGAAGGCAGAGGACAATTTCAAAGCTTCCTTTCACTTTTCTCAGCCTTTCTCCATTCCCCAGGCCCACTTGCAATTAACTTCTCTTTCTTACTCCCCCTTTCCACACATGAATAAAAGACCAAGTCTCTTTGTTTGTCTTCTGGTGGTTGTTTCAGACAACAAAACAACAACAAGCAAAGAAGAAAAATCTGGAGTGGATTTCTTTGGGAGAGAGGGAAAGACTATATATCCTAGCCTTTTTAAACCTCATTTGAAAAACAGATATCTCTTGGGATAGGTCAGGGTTTACCAGGGAAGAGGAAGCAATGTTTTATTTTCAGAAACAACACTACAGGGAAGTCAGGCTCACGGGGAACAAAAATTCACCTATCTATTAGCCCCTTTCCTAATAGAAAGGAGGATGACACTTGCTAGGCGGAGAGGGAAAGGCACTTTGTATGTGTTCAGAGGCATTTTTACTATATTCATGCTGGCTAAAAGAATTTATTTTTTGGTTACTAACCATTGACATAGTTTATGGATCGGTCTAGTCTTACTGAGATGAAGTAATCAGAATTGTATCTGAAATGCAGTATGCCTCATTTGGTGGAGAACTGGGGATGCGAGAGAGTTCCTTCTCTTTTGCTGCTTCCAAGTTCTAAAGACTCCTGCCAAGGCTGGTAAATATATTTTTATTCAGGCAGGCCTTTGGCATGGAAGCAGGTCTGCTGCTGAAGAGGGAGGGGTGACTATAGGGTTGTGTGTTTTTTATTTCTTTTATTGCTGTGTTTTTGTTGTGTTTTTAATTTATTTGTTTTCCTATTATGCTTGAATTAAGCTTTTCTTTTAATCTCAATTTGATTATTGTTAGCAGCCCTGAGCTCCAATTTTAGTGGAAAGGTGGGGAAATCATCGAAATCATCATCATCATCTTCTTCTTTGATTTCCCAACAGTTGTAAGAGTGTAGTTATCTACTGACAACCAACTACCCATATTATTAGATCCACTTATACATGAAGTTTATAAGCAGCAACTACCATGTAAGTTAGATATCACAGAGAATCTAATGAGAAAAGCTGTCCTTCTCCATTAGACCATCAATGACTCAAAATCATGGGATACTATGCAATCCTACTCAGTTTTTTAAAAAAATATGTTCTTTTCTCTTTTGGCTCCATGCCTATTCCAGGACTCTATTCAAATCTCCAGTCTAAACGCATAAAAGGAAAGCCTACATTCATTTGTTATGTTACACATTATCCACTTCCCCATTTGGGAAAGAAATGTGTGCAATTGGGTCTCTCAGTGCTATTAATGTCAGTAACACTAGCAGCAGGAGAAAATGGCTTAAATATATAGGATCTTAGCAGGTAAAAAGCTTTTTAACGCTTCTTTTAAAGATGTGTTATCTTTCTACGTCACTGCGATCTCATAAAAGCAACATATCAAAATTTACACAAACACTATCCAACCCCATGCATCTCTTCATTTCCTTATGCTGATTGTTGAATATCATGCTCATTTCAATATTTGGAACCAGATTTTACTTTGTTAATTCTGGTGCAGAGAATGAATCCAACAATATAAATGTAGCATATACTGTCTGTGACCAGTATCACTGTTAAATTTGCATAGCTATTCTAAAAGGAGGGATGTAATTTATAAACACAGTTGTTGTCTCTTAATATGTTCTGCTACAGCTATAGCACACAACTCAGATTTAAATCAGATCATAACTAGAAATATGTACTGTACAATACTCGACAAATGCCAAGTATTAAATATAAAAAGTACATTTAAAAAAATCAAACCAAAGAACAAACCCACTGCAAATAGTTCACTTTACATAACTGTAAGCATTTGCTTTTGTAATTCCCTATTCTTGATGCCTAGCTTTCGGAATACAGGAAACATTGGCTGTATATAAACTCAAACATCCTATTGACGGAATAATAAAAACTATCTAGCAGTGGCCTGGGCCTGGGATTCTGAGGGATAGGAAAGCCACTCTGAGGGCCCCTCAGGTTATGACCTACAAATCTAAAAATAAATAACTCACATAAGTAGACCTTGACTTAAAAGATTATACATAAATCAAAGAGGTCAATATTTGTTGATGTTCTTTTAAACCAATTAAGGACCCAACCAAATATTTCACCCTTAATCACACGTGGAGGTTCCAAAATCCCTTCTACATGTTGGCACTCAACATGTTGGCCATTATGAAACCTGCAATAAATAGTTTAGGATTCCAGCCAGATAGCCAGCCATGCTCTTTTCCAAGATACCCCATTCCATCATCACTCTTCTCCAGCTCACATTCTATGACCACCGAGCATGCTCCATCCTCATTGGGCTGCTTTTGAGTTCCCCACAATGGATTTCTTTTTCTGCAAACCTTGGATATCCCTTGAGCCTTGCTGATACTTTCCCCTTGTACATGGATGGTTTGGGCTCCATAAAGACAGTATTATTTGTAGTGAATTCACAATTAGTATATAGCAGGGTTAGGAATCTGTGGCCTTCCAGATGTTGTTGGACTACAACTCCCATAATCCCTGACCATGCTGGCTAGGGCTGATGAAAGTTGGAGTCCCACAGCATTTGGAGGGCCTCAGCTTCCTCACCCCCACCCTGGTATATAGGATGCTTTCTTATTACCTAATTGAGACCTTCATCATGTTGGGTTGTTGCTAATTCGTTTATTTTAAATTATATTTATATCCCACATTTCTTCCACAATATTCAAGATGGCACATGTACACTTCCAGGCAGTCCCCCATCCAGGAAATGACCAGGCCAGACCTGCTTAGCTTCAACAAGGTTATCGCATCAAGTGCATTCTTCATATCATGCCCTGGACTACAGCACCTGCTTGTTGTAGCGTTACATTGAAGTGCTATTTGGTGGGGGAGGGAAATACCTGAATCATCCCTTGGAAAGGCACACTGACAATCACCATCCACATATTCATCAGTCTGGTTTGCTATATTGGTCCTTGGATTTGAGATTAATTGGTCTCCTTGATTTGGGGACTAAAGCGACTTAACTGGAAGTATTATGGCTTATCTGAGTTAAGAACTGGACTAATGTAATGATAAAATCATTGACCCTATGTATTCTGTCTCTTATTAACATACACATTCCAGCAGTCCAAGGCTCCCAGCTTATCATAGACATATGCCTGCTTTTGTTTTTGCCCTCAGACACCAAATTAACAAGCATAAGAAGCTTAAGAAGGACGAGGCTCCCCAAATAATTAACTCCCATCTTGCAACCAGACAGTTCCTGATGCTGGATAAACAGCTGCAGCAGAAAGGGGATGGGATAGTAAATCATATACTGGCAGGGGCAGGGGGACAGGGATATGTCCATGGATTCCAGTTGTATGAGCTTCTTCTGCGGCTCAGCAGGAACCAACAGAAGGATCAAACTGCTGATCCAATGAAATAACTCACTGCATTCTCCACCACATAAGCACCATTTTGCTATTAAGGTAGAAATAGGTTGGGGATAAGGGCTTGTCTCCAATGTTTGTCCAACGATGAGTAGAACCATTGAAATGAATGAGTCTTACGTTAGACTAGCATTGGCTACAACCAAGATTCCCTTTAGACAACCATCAGTCCAGAGGATAAGCAGAACTGCATTATCCATGACTGAAATTAAGGGAAGGGACAGTATTTTCCAAGCATAAGAGTGTGCTCTTTTGTAGAAGTATATGCTAGTATTTTAACACCCTGATCCTAACTTTATTTACTTAGAAGTAAATTCTACTGATTTTAGAAAAACATATCTCTAAGCAAGTGTAGTTACGCAAGCCCAATTAGTACTAGGAATTAAGGCTGAACTACCAAAACATTTATTTGGGAGTATAACCCATTGAATGTGGCTAGACATGAATAGAATTGAGCTGTTTAGTCCCATTGAATGTAAGCCTTCTAATAAAAAAAAATGAATAGGATTGGGCAGCAAATTTCATTCCTTTTTCTTGTTTCTGTTTGAATTTCCTGTGTTTCCTTGATTATAATATCCTAGTGTATTCTGTCTACAGTCTTTAAGCTCCTTCAGCGTCATACATTACCCTGTGAGGGGCAACCTAACAAAAGAAAACAAACAAATTAAGGTAGAAGATGCAGATTGGTCAAATTTGTTGAGTAAATTCCCATTTAAATCTGTCTCAATGTCCACAAAGGAAACAATGTTAAAGATCTTGCAAAAATGGTAACTAATTGCATTAAGGGTGGCACGATTTAATAAATCAAGTACGCAGTATTGCTGGAGGGGCTGTGGAGAGGTAGGCTCTTTCCAGCATATGTGGTGGCATGGGGCTAAAAAAAAAGTTTTTTGGGACTTAATTTTTAAAGAAATTGAAAAAATAACTGGGCAAAAGTCATTAAATCACCTGTATTAGCATTGTTGGGATTAGTTCGGAAGGATAATGAAAAAGTTTCATTTAAGCTACTAATAGGATCTCTTTTGGTTGCTGCCAGATTGGTTATAGTTAGATATTGGAAGGATTTGTCTGGTGCCACGCTAACAAATTGGTATAGCAAGGTCAGGCATGTAGCCTTAATGGAGAAATTGACAAATAAATTCAGATTAGTAAAAGGAACAAGATTAACAGACACATTTAACACAGATTGCTTCACAGTACATACAACTTCATCGGAATGGGAGAATAAAATTCCCAAGGCATTTAAATCATTTTGGTCGGCATAATGTACGGTATCCCTCACATGTTGGGTTAATATATGTCACATACATACATATATTCTGACCTACAAAGAAAGTAATAGTTATAAGAGCAGCACTGATTTTCTATAAGGGGGGAGGGGAGGGATATTTATGTTAAGTTTTGCTTTGTTTCATTAATTTTGTATTTCTGTATGAATTAAAACAATTTAAAAAAATAACTAAAAAAAAAACCACTGAGGCAAAAAAAATTGGATCATATTCCTGTCAAGAGAAGTTAGATTTCCTGGAATTGTTTGATCTTCTGTAATCCCAAAACTGGAATAATTATAACAATATAAACAGATGTTTATAAACAGGATGGGCTGGTTCCCATGTCATTTGTGTCAGGATTGGGGTGGGTGGGGGACAACACAAGATCACTGGCCCTTCAATGATGTGACCTGTGGCATTGAAAATCCGAGCCACAAATCAGTAAAAATCCATGTAAATAAAATCCATGGACACTTTCCAACAGGATATTCCAGTGCACACTTTTCACTGAAATGAATGAGCTTAATCAAGAGCACAGAAGTTTCCATTAGATGATGCCCATCTTCTAGTTCGGATTTAAGAATCAATGCCTTTGTTTTATGGAATGGATACATTTTAGAACGTGGTACTCTTCAGTCTTCTTCGTAGTCTGTAGATATATTTTTACTTCACACATTCAGCCTTCTGAAGTGGTCTTTCATGCATATATCCCAAATTAAATTTCACGTGAGGAGGCGCTTTTTTGCAAGCTCATCCCTATAAATACTGAGCCACAAGTTCAAGGTTACATATCCAAGTGGAGCCAACGTTTTAGTACGTACAGCCTTTGAACTTGTGGCATGACATGGCTGTTACACATCAGGTGCTTTCAAACAAGCTAACTTCCCTCAACATAAAATCTGAGTGACAAGACAGTCTGAAAGTTTGAATTGTTCCTTAGACTGGAAATATCTTTTGCACTTAAACCTTTTATTGTGAGCCTGTGAGGTGCTTTCTAATAGTATCAATTATTAGCCTGGCTTGGCCCTTTGTCATTCAGGAAATGTTCAATTTGAGATTATTTAATTATTACGTTTTATCTCACCTTTACTCTAAGGAACCGAATATGGTGCACGTGGGTCTCCTCATCACTCCTATTTTATCCTCACAACAAAACTTATGGAGTAGATTAGGACTGACAGCATGATGGGCCCAAGGTCACCCAATGGACTCCTTGTTTGTGTGGGGACTGAACCTGAGTCTCCCTGCCCCTAGTCCAATCCTCTAACCGAAAACCACACTAGCTGTATCCACTACACTATCGCGATGTTGGTGCAGCAAAGCTACACTTTAAACGTGTGTGTTCAATCCAACCCCATATGCCTGTTTGTTCAGAAGTCAGCCCAATGGAGTCCAACAGGGCTTGGTCCCAAATAAACGTGCAAAGGATCCAGAGTTAGGTTTGGATCCAATGCTGGTCATCTGCCAGTGGAATAGAAATCAAATAGATACCCCCGCAGCCCTTCCTGTGCACCTTCTGGAGCAGTTTTGGGGTCACGCAGAAGGCTACGGGGGAAGAGAGCAAGGGGAAGTCTTGCCCACCAGTGGAACTCAGCTACCACAATGCTGTAGCCTGCAGTAATTAAAATGGAAATCTAAACTTTCCTATTTCTTGGGACCAAATCGCTTTTGTAACCTTATTCCAGTCTAACAACGTGTACTTAATAAGCAATACAATACCAACAAATCAAATGATATTTCAGTCATATCTACCAAGCCCTTCTCAAATGTCATGACATTTTTAAAAAGCCATACAGCATTTCCTGAACATTAACAAGTATATTATGTGTGCTTCTTCTTCTAAGTTTCTATTAAGGCATTGCAAAGAAAAGTGTGAAGATTAGAGTGCCGCCTGAGGCTTACAGGCACTTCAGTGCCAATGTCAACTAGCAACAGAGCTGGAACTAACCCTGGCAGAGTCTCGGGATGGCATTGACCCTGCTCTTTGAGATGTTTTCACTATAAACTGAACTTGGGAAGGGAGAGGAAGGTACTGCTTTTTTCCCTTTTCTTTTCTTTTTTTTTAAACATTGCAAGCACAATAATTTAGATTTGTGTATTGGATTACAAACAACAAACAGCATAGATATATTCATAAGCAAAAACAAACAAACCCACTCTCAAAGCCAATTGGCTATACAGCTAGGTTTGCCACTTGTTTTATGGACAGAGCCTATCCATGAAAAGTAACTCGCGCGTTTTGCTTGAGGACAGAAGTAGATCTGGGTAACTGCTAGATTTTATATTTTCAAAAATGGGAGATCAGCCACTACTGGTTTCTTTGCTCCAGCAGTCCTAAGTGCAACCGAATCCTACATAGCCCCATAGCACTACTCAGAGGTGAGGTCTATTGCATGCAAAGAACACCTAGTGGGCGGGGTCACTCATGGCAGCTCTGCCCCCACCCCCAGGTTCTGTCCTCCGTTGACAACATTCATGCATTTAGCATAGTGTAAAGCAGGGGTGGGCAACTTCTGCATCGTTCTCCCTGGAACCCACTGTGGGCTGCATTCCAAACCCACCGCTGTTGAAATTGCCACCACTGCTGAAATTGGCATATGGCATCGTTTGGAAGCAAAATCACAGTCCTGGGAGACTTCTGGGAGTGTGATTCTGCTTGCATACAAGGCATGTGCTCCCCGCTAAAGATGTACAAGAATTCAGTTTGTGTTCGCAAAACAGCCAAACGACCCCATTCGTAATCCTGAATGCAAACGTATGCACCATTTCGGAAATATGTGCACATGTTTCCAAACTTCTGAACCCCTTCAAAAAAACCAGCATTTTTCACATTTTACTGAATGGGGGGAAAGAGCGCATTTTGGGTGTAGACTTTGATACATGTGCACTTATCCCAATCAAAATGCGCATTTTGCTGATTAAAAAAAATGCTTGTGTTTGGGAACGTGAACAAGGCGAAGTAAGTTTTGAGGGGGAATTCAGAGAACCTTGACAAGCTTGAACATCGCCTGTTTTGCACCCCTTGCAAAATCACAACCTTTTTTACCATCACAATGGGGGCAGATCTTGTGGCACTTGGCAGCAGAAGCAGGAGCTGTAAGAACAACCATGGGGGGCCCTATGGGGCCGATGTGCCACATGCTGCCCACCCCTGTTCTAAAGGCTGGATGCACTTAGAATCATTCCCACAATTGGGAACCATTTGCAAATAGGGTTCCTGACCATGAGGAGGATTTTAAGTACATGAAGGGGATTTAGAATCCCTCACCAGGGTACATGAAGGTCAGAAGTGGAGGGACTCCATTGTCCTCCTACACTCCATGCTGAGACTGTGAGTAAAGGCAGACATTGAAGCTTCAAAATCAAGCCAGGTCTATTTATTTATTTTCCCTTCACCTCCTACCCCATGTGGCATGACATCCAGCCTGATGAAGAGTTCTGGAGAACTCAAAAGCTTGCTCATTATTTTGTGAATTTTGTTTGGTCCTAATAATGGTATCATCTGACGGTGGGTTTGGGATTTATTTATTTATTGCATTTCTATACCACCCAATAGCCAAAGCTGCCGGATGTTTTCCCTTACAGACTGACACAGCTTCCGTTTCTTTTTATGTTCCTTTAACAGCTATTTAATAGGCAGTTATCCAGATAAAGCTGTCCTCCCCCCCCCATCCCCCGCAGCATAGTAAGCCGTAAAAGGCTGGCCCAAGCCATTTTGCTGCCTGACCTTAACCGTCACCCTAACCTAAAATGCACAGTATCCGAGGCTGGTTGAATTATTTTGCACCTGAGGCAGAAAATACCACAAGCACCTCTCCCAGGCAGTAAAAATACAACCCTTATGAATTCAATATCTAACCATTTGCTTTCCTTTCGGGATGCCCAAAATCAGTTGCCTAAGGCGGCCACAGAGCCTCTCTCCATAAAAGGAAAAAGAGTCGACAACCTTCAGGGAAGTCTCAAGAACAGGAGGCACAAATGAAACCTCCTCCTCTTCTCCACAGCAAGCAGATATGACTAAACAATAACATCAGTTTTAGTAAAACCTACACAGCTTCATCATCAAACACATGGCTGACCTCCCACACTTTAGCAGCCTATACACTCAATAACTTGGGCATAGAACAAACAGCAAGAATATAAATAAAGCGGGGGAAAGGCGTATTGGGGAGAGGGTAGGATATAGTTCCTAAGCACTATCCCATTCCAAGTGTACTTCCTCCTCTTGGATGAAATCATTCCATTTTTCACATTTCCACCCACTAACAATAACTTTAACACATCACACCCAGTGTTATCTGAACAGCAGCAGGATGGGGGGGGGGGGTTGGAGCAGGGATATTATTGGAGGGGGAGGGGTTGCTGGGAGGAGGTTCTCTCCATCATTCACTTAACCTGTTATTATGCTCCTGGCTATTGGTAAGGGCTTCTTCATCATTTGGTGGCAAACTGAAATAAGATTATATAAGATGGAGCTATTAAACAACAAGCCCAAGATCAAGTATCCAAAAAGACCCAAACTTTATTGTGAGGGTGTAACATAACTGGAGAAGGGTGTATCATATTATTCTCCCAAAGCTTCCAGAATTCAAAGACTTCCAGCCAGATTGTGAATAGAATTATGATTTAGGGAGTAATCCTTGATGTTGTCTGAGAGGCCATAGGATACTGGGCATTTCTTTCTTCGAGGTCAGTGCTCTGACCTCAGAAAGGGGAGTTGGAGATCCAACCCCAGTCTTTGCCCCCTCACAGCCGGTGCAGAAAGAACTGTGCTAGCTGTACTCTGAAGTCAGAAAAGTGACCTTGGATACAGGGAAAAGAGGGTGCTTTGGTGGGCAGGGAGGGGAGGAGTCCAGAGAGACCAGGACATTAGCTATCCTGAGGTGTTTCCAGTCCCCTTCCATGCCCTTCTGACGGGCAAAAAAAGGCAGGTTAGTGAAAAATGCAAGGTGGGAGAAAAGGGAAGCAAAGATCATATGTGCTGCTCTTCCTACCCTGCACTGGATGATCAGAAGCCTCTGAGTTTGTGGGCTTCTACTCATCGAGAGCTGAGCATACAAGTCTACTCAGAAATCACTTCCACTGAGTTGAATGGGATTAACTCCAGGTAAGTAGGATTACAGCTTTAAGGGTGCAAAGGGAGAAATAATTTGCATTCGGGGATCTTAAGCAACTATCCTAGGGGAGGATGCAAACATTAGTATCATGTGAAATTAAATCCTTTTCCTGGGCTGTGGGTTAATTAACCTGGATGAGCCCATTCTTACCCAATTCTGTACTCATAATCACATATGCAGAAAAGGATCATCGTATAACACCCCATCCATCCACATATATTAACACACTGGCAAAACCCTATATTTCCCTGTAACCGCAGGGTTCTGTCCCTTTAGACCTTCTCTTCATTAATTTATCTAAATCCCTTCAAAGCCATCTACACCTGTGATCATCCAGACTTTGCAGCAGTGAATTTCATAAATTAATTTATGTAGTGTGTGAAGAAATACTTCCTATAGTCTTCCTGAATCTGCTAGCAATCGATTTCCTCAAGTGAACATGAGTTCCAGTCTTAGGGGACAGAGAGAAGGAGGAAAAATTCCCCTCTATTCACTTTCCCAACACCACGCTTGATTTTGCTCAGAGGGAACCTCTTGGTCACTTTAGTTACCGTTTCTTCACCTTTTCTAGCAGAAAAAGGGAAGATATCATTTCTGAGGCAGGGTGACCACTATTGTGATTGAACCACAGATTTATATAAATGTCAGCTATAGAGAGTAAAGGTGTGGAGACTGCGCAACATGCGTCGAAGAAAGGCAGGGAAAGTGGCATGGCAGAGACTTTCCAAGGATTCTCCTTTTCATTGCCTTCGGATTGCCTTAATAGCAGGGATGTTGAACATCTTTCATCCCGAGGGCTGAATTTCATTTCAGAGAAGATCTCAGGGGCTGAAAGAGGGTGCAGCCAAACGCTAAAGGAGTGGGGCCTTCAATACCAGCATATTGTAGCTTTAAGCTCTTACTGCCAGTAATTAAACCTTTCAACCTTTTAGAATGGGGAGGGGGGAATGCACAAAAGCTGGGAAACTATCCAACGGTTGGTGGTTGAGGGAAATGAGGCAGGGCTAGGGAAAGTGACCATGGCTATCTGAGGAAACTCAGAGGGCTGCACTTGGCTCCTGAGGTTCCTCACCTGTGCTTTATGAGGTTGATGACCCAGGTCCCTTTATTTGAGGGTCCAGGATCCATAACCTGGTATATGTTAAAATAGGTTGACCAGATGCAGAAGAGGACCATGGTCCCTGTCCTCTTCTGCATTTGGTGAATGGGGTCAACCAACTTTCATTTTAATACTGGTGTAGGAGAGGGAATTTCAGAAGGTGCAGGAGGAACCTGGTCATTCCAAGATAAAAAGAAATAGGTGATGAGGTGAGGAAATAGTGGGGAAGTATTGGGAGAAGGAGGCAAAATATGTAGGAATGCAGAATCTCTGGACCAGGAGGACATTTAGAGGAAAAGAGGGACTTAGCGCAGGAGGGCATTTTTCAATACTGTCGCTGCTAAGCCATTCTTCACTTGTATTTCTATTATTAATGAGATGCACAACATCTGGAATCATCAGTGCAGCATCTTTTCTTCCTGTGAAATAAAGTACTTCAATGTCTCACATGAGTCGGGCACAGTGAGCTTCCAGTTCCATGTCTTTGGCTGGGCTGCTTCCAACTCAGCCAAGCATATGTGAAGATGCCAAGTTTATGTAAAATCTAATTTCCCTTCTTTTCCCCAATGACCCACTTACAGAATGCCAGTCACATACTGATCCAAGAATATCTGCCCAGCACAAATCCCCTTGAACAGTATCCTGCATGGCTTGTATGACTGTGCAAAGATACCCCTGCTCAAGAATGTGCTTATGAAACCACACAAACTAGGAAAGGAAGAACTTGCAGGGCACATGGTGATGCCGGGGGAATTGCACACTTTCCGGAGCCCCCACAAAGTGTGCTTTCCCTCCCTTCCCCCCATGCCAACCGTGGCCTTAAAGACCCTCTTGATCCCTTCCACTCTAATGGCGGTCCCCATCGGTGGGGGGAGAGAATGCAATTTCTCCGCCATTAACACAGTGGGGGAAAGAACAAAAGGTGAGCTCAAGGTCAGGGTGGAAGTGAGTTCCGCCCAGACCGGCACCCCCTTTGTCCTGCAGGCAGCGATGGGGTGAAAATCTGCCAGGCGCATTCGTCAGGGCACAGGAGGACTACCCAGATGGATTTTCGCCCCATCGCTAATGCAAACCAAAAATGTATTCTAATACAAAGAGTATTCTGATAAAACTAAGTTAGAATAATATCTTCCCTGATCTTTTAAAAACAACAACAACCTCCTGCTACACTTTCAGTTTTAGAAGTTTTGGGCAACCACTTATTCAACTCGTGAAAAAGGGTGATGCGCTTTGGTTATATAATCACTTCCAGACTAAGATCACTTTAATATTGTTCAATTGTTTGGCATTCATTACTTTGGCTGTCTCTTCCTATACAATGCTTATTATCAGACGTGAGCAATTACCGAGACTATCTTGTCCTCCACCGGTACGGTAGCTGCTGAGAGTGCGGCTGCTAGTGCGGCTGCCCTGGCTGCCTTCCTCATTGCTCTCTGAGTCTGAAGATTGGTAAAGTAGTTGACAGCTGCAAACTCGATAAGTGCGGAGAAGACAAAGGCAAAGCACACAGCGATGAACCAATCCATGGCAGTAGCATAAGACACCTTGGGCAAAGAGTGGCGGGCACTGATGCTCAGCGTGGTCATTGTTAGGACAGTAGTGATCCCTGCAAAATAAGGAGGAGGAACACGAGGATGTTAGGGATCAGTGACAACCCTTTCTCAGGTTTGCTGGCTCTATGAATCCTCATACTAACCTCCCTTTGAGCAACTGCCAGGTACCCTTTCAGCCAGTTAAATGATTTACAGCCTGAGCTCTAAGCCATGTTTACCTGGACGGAATCCCCATTAATTTCGACAGGGCCTTCTTACTCCAGGGATAGTGAACCTCAGGCCTGCGAGCCAAATTCGTCCCGCTTGGAGTTCAAACCTTACCCTCTGGAATTCCCCATATGTCCATGACACCTTCCCCGGACCCCACTTTTTCACCTGACCTCCAATTGTTTAGTGGTTCCCAGGCTTTTGTGATATCCCCCATCTCATCCTTATAGGTTGAAATGCTTCTCTTAAACCAAAATATGCTGGTACTTGTGGTATTTTGCCTCTTTGCCTTTGGCTCCACCCACCACTGGAATGCTGGCCCCAAGAACATCTCCGAAACTGAATTCAGCCCTTGAGCCAAAAAAGCTTTGGCACCCCTGTTTTGCTAAGAATCCCATTCAGTTCAATGGCATTACTTCATAGTAAGTATGCATAGAACAGCAGCATTGTGATGAGAGCCTAAGGATGTTTGCGAAGAAAACTCCCCAGTGTTCAATCACTCCCCAGCAACAGGCCAATCTATAGTTACTTAACAGTAACTCCCATTGATTTAATGGGAGTCCCCAGGTGAACCCTCAACACTTTAAAGCCTCCATTACAGTCTTTAAAAACAACAATGCTAATGTCTATTACAGTACAGAAGTAGGTACGATATGCGGAGTGAAGGGGGGGCGGAAATGAATGAAGGTAGTGAGAAATAAGCATGAATACCAACCACAATTACCGCTGGAACAGATTATTTGTTGATCCAAAACACAACTTGAGACAGGAGTACAGTCATAATGCATGGAATGTATGTCTGAATGAGACAGTAGCCTATTTTTCTTTGTAGATGGAAACAGAGCACCTGAAGTGAATATTCACCTAAAAGAAACACACAAGCAATGAAACAAAATGGAGGAATGATGCCGGGGGCTTTCTGACAGCGATCATAACACCAGCATACCAAAAACTGTCCTAGCTGGAACAGACTCCTTATTAATCCAGAAAGACACCTGCGAAAGGATGACTGTCATGATGCAAGGAGTATATATCTGTATCATGAAGTAGCCCATCTTCCTTTGTAAGTGGAAATAAACAGTCATTATTACGTATTCACCTGTTAGGAAACAAGTATAGCAGCATTATCTTTGTCCATGTATTATACAGTCTGGGACAATTGTAAATAAACATATAGGTAGGGTTGTGTGCACTCGGCATTAAAACTAGAAAGGAAAGCTGAATTGGGAAACTTGAATAAAATTATGCAAATTTAATGAATTTGCATATTCTACCCATTTCCCTTTCCCCCCTAATTTGCTTAATTCATTCTAGTTCTCCTTGTCATTAGGAAGGGACGATGAGCTACACAGAGCATACTAAAGCCATGCCCATGTGGAAATTCTATTCAGTCATGTTTTCTTCTTCTCAGATTCCAGCAGGCATTGCCCACAACGTTTCAAGCATCAACTTCACAGCCATATGGGCTAGAATCTTCCTTTTTTAAAACGAAAGAAAAGACTCTCGGGAAGCTTGATTCTGTCCCCAACTGCCATCCTGTGCTCCTGCTGAGCACATCAGCTTACAAATTATTAGTTTTATTTATTTTGCTTTGTAGGTAGTCCTATACCTAAGCTGATAGGCAAAAGCTGCATTTGCATCTCCCATGACACAGCACCCGTCTTCAGCCTAAAATTGCCTGCTGCATGGCAGCAAAGCAAGCCAGGCCTGGAATCAGAGGGAGTGTTCGGAACTCCTAGCAGTAGCATTCTTAACACTCTCCCTGCATCACTAGGAGTTGGGACATCTGCACCATTTAACATAAGGACTGCATGCATGTAAAAGCACCATGCTGGACATCAATCTTTGAGAGGAAGTTGGTGGAACTTCCCGAGCAGATTTAGACTAGCCAAGTTCACTAAATGTGATCAGAAACTGAACAGGGTTGCTTCAATGGCCATTTTCCAATGTTAGCACTCCACATGCAGCTGAGAGCTTACCTGTATTAGATTTTATCGTTTCACTAGAGACTGTTTGCCCTATCAGGTCATATTGGAGGAGACTGGAAGATTCTTGCGGTATTTCCACTGAATACAATGGTCCTTTTTTCCAGGTGTAAATAATCTCACTTTTAGGATAGGCATCTGAGTCAGGGAGAGAGAGAAATCTTTGTCATGTATTAATGACACTTAACTCTCAGTGCCAAAATAAGCACCAAATCTGTTGTTTCGTAGGTGCTGTAAGAACACACAGCGTAATGTGATCTTTGTTCTGTGAACGGTTCTTCTCACAAACCAACTGTCCCATTGCTTTACTAAACAAGCATGTTCTCTGGACCCATTCACTTCTGGTTTGGAACTGGTCATAAAGTACTTTGGCTTCTGGACTAAAGAATCTCGGTACTCCAAATGGAAGGAGAGAACTTCAAACTATCGTGGTTAAATTCACTTAGTTCCCAGTATATATGGGGAAGATGGACACTCCATATTCTGTTTGCTAAAGTGAAAACTAATGATGCAAACATTTCCACTTCTTCTGCATGCATTTTGCACTGAATGTTTGGTCTGTGTGCAATATTTAAATTAGTAGACAGTAGGGCCTAACGGCTCTGAAATGTAAGAGGTACAATCTGTGACTATTCTACATAAAACATCCACAAGAGAAATACAGTGCCCATTCATAAGTAGTATTATTCACCGATTGCTGCTGTTGTGAGTTTACATTGTGTACATTTAAGCTCTATGTAGAACTGGCACAGGCTGTACCTTTTGCATTTTATAGCCATTTACCTCCAATGGCTACTATTCAAGTTAAGTTTGTTGGATTGAGATATCATTGAAATCAATGGGACAAGTCACCAAGCCAGTCCCGTTGATTTCATGGGAGTGAAGTGCAACTAACTTAGTCTGGATTTTTCTCTATAGTCTGAGTGAGTGGGTGGTTGAGTGGGCAATTTAGATCAACATTCCATGCATCTAATGGAATCTGTTCTTGTCCACAGAAGCTTATGCTACAATAGAACTGAAATCCTGTGCCCATTTTCCTGGAATAAGCCTCATTGAACTCAATAAGCCCCATCAAGCTCGTTTGAGTAAGCATGGATGGGAGTATGCTGTCAATCTGTTAGTGCCACAGAGGCTGTTGTTTTCACTGCAACAACTAACACAGATCTGGATGTTTCCAAGCAGGTGACACTTTATACCATGATTCCAAGAAGACACCCGCATGATAAGTTATGGATGATACAAAATTTATACAGAAGTCACTATATTTTCTATTTTTTCTTCAATATCACCAGTACACCTGTGGCTGAAAGGGAGAAGGTGTGGTATCCTTTATATTAATTTAGGAGCAACTTCTACATTGTGGAACAATTAGTTTTTTGGACACCATCTTCAGGCATTCTCCCTTCTTCCACACCTTCAGGTAAGAACTTTCACGACCCTTCAGAGTAGCCAGAGAGGAATGGTGGTGGGGCAGTTCCTACCTTCTAGACTAGGCTAGGAGTATTACTTTCTCTGTCAAAATCATTAGGAAAGGAGAAGGAAACCTAGAATTCAATCCAGACAGAATCCTTTCTTTTCCCTTCAACTTGGGCAAGGAACCCTGATGCAACTCATGACAAACGTGTTTTCACATCCTAATGCAAATTCCATGAGACAGCTATTTTACGCTTGAAACATGGTATCTTCCATCCCTAACTGGCAATTCCAGGGTTTAATATGGAATGTGAGTGCAGGTGACATGAGTGCAGCATGGCTTGCCAAGCTTGTCTCATCATTAACGCATCCTGAGGCAAATAGTTTGGCTAGAAAATAAGTGAGGGAAGACAGTATATCCACTTCCTCCTTCTGCACTGATCTAGCTGAACAAGTCTGTATCCTAGAGCACAGTTATTTTGCCCAATATGTGTGTGGACGCTATGTGAATTTGCAGGTTGTACCTTAGGTTAACCAGGCTAGCACGCAATGACAACCCAGGGTTTGTCACGAATGACTTGTTTAGTGTTGTGCCCAAATCCGAACTTCTGGCTTGTTAAGGGCGAGACAAGCCAGAGAAATAACTCATGATATGTTCTAAAGTTGTTTCTCTGACTTGTCTCTCCCCTGATAAGCCAGAACTCTGGGAAGTAGATATAGCACTAAACAACCCAGGAATGGAGAACCCCTGAGTTGTTTAGCCACTCCCACCTGCAGTGGGAGAAACCATCAGCATGCACTAGCATGCTTACTCATTCCCAATATGAACTGGGCTGTTGGAATAAGCATCTTATTCTTATGGTGGAGTAAGGATGTTATGAAAGCATGGCTTTACAGATATTTTATTTTATCTAATTAAAGTTAATATATAACATATGAGTAACGGTGAATAGGATAAGCAGGCCAGGAACTATTAGGGCAGCATTCATACTTTCTGCCTCCATGGACCAAGGCCATCTTCTTCTGAAGACTAAATGCAACATCGCTGGGGTCTAATCTGGATGCCATTCCCAAATTTCTATATGTCATAAGCCAGGATCATAACTTTGGGCTACCAGTCACCACTAAAGACCTCCAAACAGAAAAAAGCCATACCTAAACAAATTATAGTGGTACGCAAATTACCTCTCAAAATTCTCCACATTATTTGTAAGCAGAGAAATTGAAGGGAACATTTCACAGAATTTCTCCAGGAGGTGGAGAAATTCTCCAACAATTTCACAGAGGTGGAGCTCACCATTAGCAGTGGCTGTAGCACAGCTTCCTTCTTTTTTCCTAAAAGCTTTTGGGTTTTGTGCTACTACTGCAACTGGCAACAGCGGCAACTGTGTTGGCAACCTGGCCACCATTTTGCATCCTCTACAATGCCCCAAACCTGGTGTCATTCTGGGGCATTCTGGGGAGCAAGGAGAAGGCAGCCATCGGTGGGGGAAAGGGGGATGGTGGATATTTTCTGCCCTCTATTTCCATGGGAGTAAGAAAAAGAAAAATCACAGGAAAAAATGCCTTCTGAGAAATTTTGGCTCAGCTCTATGTACAAGTTGCTTTCCTTCTCCAAGTTCTCTCAAGTATTAAATTGTTATGGTGTGATTGTGGGTACACCTTGTCTCTAATGCAGATGCTTACAATACCAGTCCTTCTCCAAAAGCCACGTAGCGGGTGCAAGAGAGACTGTGGTATCCAGCTCTGAGGAAGAAGTGGAGCTAGTACCATACCAAAATATGTCTTCTAATTTCCCCACACAAATCCTTCTCCCATGAAAGAGGTGCTTGTTTTCACAGGGTGTTTCAGAATGTCTTTGGATTGTGTTTCTGAGCTTACCATTGTGAAGTGGAGAATGGTGCTGTGCGTATTTTTTTCTTCTTCTTCTATTACATTTCACTCATTCTGCTAGCTACCTGGCTGCTCGTGCTTCTTGATCTGAAAATGCCTCATGGGGAAGGAGTTACCTCATAACATCTTCCCCTGGGCTTAAACTGAAATGCAAGAAGTCAGGGAGGCTGCAAGCCGCCATGGGAATAATTGTACAATGAAATACAGGACACTTGCACATACTCCTCAGCCACATCATTACTACGGTAAGCACAAGATAGATGTCCACACCCCAACCATAAGAATTTCACTGACATTTTCTTCTCTTTGGAAACTTTTTTTTTTTTAAAGGAACTTCTTTTCTACCAAACTGAATGAGAATGGTTGGAAAACTGTGGAAGATATTTTCAGCACAGCACTAAAACAAACATCATGCTCAATTTTATTTTTCCAAATTGTTTAGGGTGCAATCCTATGGGATGCGTCCTGGGTACTTGTGAACCTCTGAATTCAGAGGTTTACATGTATCCAGAGCAAAACAAAGTGCCTTCTGCTCTGCATTTAGCTAGATGGGCGATTTCGGCCATCTAGCGGAAGGAGGGTGAGGGAAGGAGACTCAGAAAGGCTGGGGATACCTCGTAAGCCCACATCCCCAGTCTCTTCCTCTCCCCATCCCTAGGAATGCCTTCTTTTCCCCATCTCTGCACTCCTTTTTGCAAATGCGGAGAGGCAGCCAGTGTGACTCTCACCACACTGGCTACAAAGGGGCAGGGGAGCAGGCAAGGACCCAGGAAATCGAACATTTCTATGTCCCCCCAGATGTTGTCCTTCCACTGCTTTTTAAAAAACAAAAACCAACAAGGTAAGAATTCTTTATTGAATTGTTTGCATTGTTCAAATGATAATTTCATAATTGAAGCAGTATCAGCAACATAGAATACATATGGAAAGAGATAATCCCCACCTGTATACCCTATTGCCTCACTTATAAACGATGAACTGTTTTAGCTTTGATGACCAACTGGATAATTTTAGCATTGGGCATAATAGTGTTCTTAACAGGTATGAAGAATTATTCTTAGATAATAAAGAAAAGTCTTCTGAGCAAATTACTAATCAATTCGATTAGTAAAATTTTGAATTTATCAGGACCTTTAAATATGCACTTGTATCATATGACAAAGGCAAAAAAAAATGTACACATTCACACAGCAATCCTATGATTTCTCAGACCTGTTTGAGGAGCCATACCTTGATACAGATTCCCACCCCCAATACTGTAGACACAGTTACAACCTCAGGGGCAGGAATCTAAGTGCAGATTGTTCTACCCTTAGGCCTTTATCACACGTACCACTTTCCCCCCGGATTGCTTCTGCGGGTTCCCCCTCTGTTTCCTATGTGAATCTAGCATTTTAAATCACACGTGGTCGGTTTTGCCTGAAACAGACTTTGTCCGTTCAGGGTTAAATTGAAACAGAAACTAAAACTGGAGCACTCAGGGTGCGAGACCAGCATGAGGGGGACGACGTCATGCAAGTCCCGTGCTGAATAAGTGGATCAAAGTTGCGGTGAGTGTGCTTAAAACTAGGGATGTACATCGGATTGGGTCCGATCCATGAACCGGAGCCGATCCGACCAAAATCAGATAAAATTATCTGATTCCGACTTCTGAATCATCCGATCTGATCCAAACCGATCCAAAAGGATTGGATAAGACCGGAGGATTGGACCTCCTCCCCCACCCCCACTCCTTACCAGCCGGGGCCGTCTGCTGGCGTCCGCTGCCCCTTCTACTGAAAAACAGACTTCGCGGCCTGCCTCTCAGTAGCGCGCCGGGTGATGACATCATGACCTGGCGCGCTACTGAGAGGCAGGCCACGAAGCCTGTTTCTCAGTAGATCGGAGCAGCGGAGGGAAGCAGACAGCCCCGGTAGGGTAAGGAGCGCGAGTGGAGGGGAGGGACAGGGAGGGGGGAGTTAGGCCCCCACTCACCCACCCACCACTTTGTTTTCCATATAGGCTTGCATTGGGGGAAAGCTTTCTTTCCCCCAATGCAAGCCAATGGCGAAAACTCCAAAAATGGTGGCCGATCCAAAAAGTGGATGTCCGATTTTCGGATTGGGATCGGGTCCAATCCAATCCGTTGGACCTCCAATTTTGTCTGAACTGATCCAGGACAACATCGGAGGTCCCGATCCGGGTCCCGATCCGATCCGGGGGGGTCCATACACATCCCAACTTAAAACCACGTGTGTGATAACGGCCTCAGTCCCCTTAAAGGCACTGTGGAAAGCAGAACAGTGACTTTTCTTCCAAGGACGAAACATAGAATCATAGAATAGTAGAGTTGGAAGGGGCCTATAAGGCCATCAAGTCCAATCCCCTGCTCAATGCAGGAATCCACCTTAAAGCATCCTTGACAGATGGTTGTCCAGCTGCCTCTTGAATGCCTCTAATGTGGGAGAGCCCACCACCTCCCTAGGTAATTGGTTCCATTGTCGTATTGCTCTAACAGTCAGGAAGTTTTTTCCTGTTGTCCAGACGGAATCTGGCTTCTTGTAACTTGAGCCCATTATTCCGTGTCCTGCATTCTGGATTGATCGAGAAGAGATCCTAGCCCTGTTCTGTGTGACAACCTTTCAAGTATTTGAAGAGTGCTATCATGTCTCCCCTCAATCTTCTCTTCTCCAGGCTAAACATGCCTAGTTCTTTCAATCTCTCCTCATAGGGCTTTGTTTCCAGACCCCTAATCATCCTCGTTGCCCTCCTCTGAACACGCTCCTGACTGTCTGCATCCTTCTTGAAGTGTGGTGCCCAGAACTGGACGCAATACTCAAGATGGGGCCTAACCAGTGCCTAATAGAGGGGAACCAGTACCTCATGTGATTTGGAAGCTATATTACTATTAATGCAGCCCAAAATAGCATTTGCTTTTTTTGCAGCCATATCACACTGTTGGCTCATGTTCAGCTTGAGATCTACAACAATTCCAAGATCCTTCTTGCTTGTCATGGCCTTAGAAGAGATCAGGGAGGCTGAAAAGGGGGTGTTCCAGTGGGGGGAGAGGGAGGAAGAGAAGCACACAGGCCTCGATTCATCATGTTTACATGAAACAATTCTGTATTTATTAATTCTAGCTAGATGAATATATGCAAGAAAATGGAATTACAATCTAACCAAGGAAGATAGGGCAGCTAAAAGTTATCTTCCTAGTAAAATTAACTGCTTACCAAATATCTGATAAGTGAAAATAAGCAAATGGAGACCAGTAGTAGTGAACCATTTAGCTTACTCTTTATCAACCAATGCAAAGAATATGATTTTCTGAACTTAACCTACTCTTAATGTTGACAGAAAATGTGCTTGAAATTTATGTTCGTTTTGTATTATACTAAGGTTACTTATAATGATCTTATGCTGTTCTTTGCTTGTATGTTGTCAACATTATAATTATATGTATGCAAAATTTAAAAATAAAATCCTCATGTCTGTTTCTTTTACTTCCATCCACTTCCTTCCAAAAAGAAAGCAGAAAACTCACTGCACAAACCTGGGAGTTTATTAAACTTGTCTACTACAGATTTAATCTAGAATAAAGGGAGATGAAAAGTGATGAAAGGTAGCTAAGACATGACTTGCCGATAGAAAGAACAGGCCAGACCAAAATTGCAATCTCTGTACTCGTCTGAGAAAACATGGATATGCTCAGGCTATGAGGCACTTTGAAAACAGGTGCAATTTAATGTCACTGGATGCTTCCAGATGGAGGGTTCCTAGCGCTACCAAGCAAAAAGCATTGCACTGCTATTCTATTTTCCTCCTTAATGGATTTTTTTTTTTCTGGGAAGAAAAGATGGAAGAAGAGGCAACAAAAAACAGGGGGATAACAAATTGAAGATGACAACAGCCGGATCCCCTATAAAATTCGGTGAATAAGGCAGGGCAATTGCACAATAAAAGCCCCATCTGAAAACACCCGTGTATTCTTATCACTGTTCATCCAAATATGCTAACATTATTCTTTCAGGGTTCTCAATCAGCCATTTTTTACTTTGACTCTCTATTTCCAAGGTGTTGTATTTGTTCCATGTGATGCTAACAGACTACCAGGATGACCAAATATAATCCGGTCTTTCTGCTTCTATGTAAGTTTTGAGTTTATTGAGGAGCTTTTTTCCTTTTCCCTGTGAAGGAGGACACAATGGCTCAATTCGGACGACACGATAGTCAATGGTGGGTTGACTAACCCTAACCCTAGGTGGTACCCCCCAAACAACATGGTAATAAATAATCAACTGTGGTGTGGATGAGGATCAGCGCTGAGTTGACTATGGCAGCATTGGGATGACACAATAGTCAAAACAACTGACGATTGTTTCCCCCACACCAGTTGTTTATTGTGTCGTCCGAATTGAGCCAATGACTTTCTCTTGGTGTAATGGTTAGAGTGTTGGACTAGGATTGGGAAACTTGGCTTCAACACTCCACTCAGCCCTGAAGCTCACTGGATGAGCTCAGACCAGTCACCCCCCTCTCTCTCAGCCGTCCGTCGTGAATACCATGGTCAGACTACAAGCTCCAGAGGGCCATGCCGCATGCAGGGTGGGGATATATGTGCCTAAGTCATGATGGTTTCCTCAATCTTCTCCATGGGATATAATCTCTGGAGCGGAGAGTGAGGTAAAGATGATGATAGTTATTAATGATAATAATGATGATGATACCGTGAGGGTGATGATGTTGATAACGTTTGATAATGATGAAGGACTTTTCTATTGTTGTTGTTTCTATTTGTACAGCAACTAAAAATAAATGTTAATTTCTGATTCAACATTGAGGTGTTGTAGAACAGGTTTAATATGAAGATGTTATGTAGAACGGACATGTTGGTGGGCATTAAAAAACATTAAAATACTTAATGAGCAGTTTGAAATATGGGGGGGCACCCACTTCCTATCTGGCCTGGGCATATCACCAGCACTGCACGGCCCTGAACCTACCTCACAGGATTGTTGCAAGGAAAAAATGGGATGGGGAGCTCACTGTATAAGCCGCCTTCAGCTCTTTGGACAAAAGGTGGGATATAAACGTAATACATTAAGGGCAATTTTCTATTCAAAATATGCTGGTTTTTTAAAAACGGACACAAAAACAAACACCAAAGACCTTTTTTCACTCTGAGGATGATTACAAGTTACTCCCATGGCCATCATATAACACAATGACAGCTACAGTTCAGGAATTCTATCAGATTGCCCTGCTTTGAATAACGATCCTATTTATTTATTTATTTATTAAAACATTTGTATCCTGCCGTATATCACTGGGAACTCTGTGATCCCAGTGATATAGATGATAGTGTAAAATGATATGTAGGCAATGCAGTGCACATGACAAAGCACTCCAACACAAAACGAATGACCCATGTAGCACATGCAGTCTATAGATTTTTAAAAGATATATAAACAGATTTTTTAAAATGCAAAACGTTTTTGGCATAAAACACCAACTTCAGTCACAAATAAGAGTATGCTACAATACCACTTTTAAACTAAGCCTGTCAGGAATAGGCCTCAATGGCTCAGTTCTAGCTCAGTGTATAAGTTTATATACACTGTTGTAACAAACTCGTATTTGTGACTGGAGCTGGCATTTTATGCAAAAAACATTTTACATTTTTTATTTATTTATTTATTTATTTATTAAAAATCTATAAATCTATGAACTGGATGTGCTATCATTGGTTATTTGTTTTGATTTGGAGAGTATAGTGTAATGAATTCTTTATTTAATGGCCTATTTGTAAGTGATATGCTTGCATTATATTTTATTTATATGATTTTATTCACTTGATTTGTAACCTACCTTTCTACCAAGAAAATAGCACAATCTTCTGTAAGCTGCTTTTAGTGCCAAGAGACAATTTCAAATAGCAGTGTATCAAAGGGCCTTATATTCTGCTAGCTAAGCTTTGCTTCTATGGAAAGATATGAACTATTTGCAGACTTACAGCTCCCAAACTTCAGTGGACAAGCATGCCCATCCATAGGGAAGTTTACCAGACGCATTGGACAGTCAGCATTAATGGTAAGTCTAAAAAAGACAAGAGGAGAATTGAGTTGAGCTGAATCACTGCCAGAGGAAAAATACATACAAGAGGAATAAGTAGAGCCAATTCTTACCTCATTGTGTAGAGAATGGTGCCATTCTGCATTATCCTAAAAAGTTTGTTAGGTGTTGTCATATTGTGAGCAATTGACTTCTTTCCATTTCTAAAAAAGGTGTCTGGTGTCCATATTTTGCTGACCATCAAGTTGTTCAATCTCAGAATTTCAGTGGGTCCACCAAATTTCAACCTCTCATCAATCCATGTTTGCCGGAAAAAAACATCCATGGTATATTCCTATAGGAAAAGCAATCAGCCAAGGTCAGGGCCCGGCATTTCTGTTGAGAGCCACGTTTGCTTAGAGGTAATGTATCAAGGGGGCTGCAATGCTGTTGCTAGGCTAGGCCAAAGCCAGCGGTGGGCAAGGCTGTAGCCAAAGCAGAGTGGGCACATTTCCTTGTTTCCCTTTCTACCACCCCTTTTTTCTGTTTCTCGCCCTCTGATATCCCCTTCACTTCCCCTACTCCCCCCTGTGGACTGACACATAGGAGGCATAGATCATTCTTGCCAGAGGACTGAATGGAACACTTGCAGAGGGCTTTTGAAACTAGGCTGAGGGTTACATGAAATTGGATCTCAGGTTGCTTTAGGATCTCAGGTTGCCCACCCCTGCTTTACAGAAACAGTATATGGTGAGAAAGCTTACATGTTCATGTTAACTACATTTCATTCACTACTGCTTAATCACTTTAATCCTATTATCCTTAAAGGAACCAGCCTATGAAGGGGGGAAATATCCTATTTCCTTAATCATTTCATGAAGAATAGCCTCAAATTAATCGTGAATGGATACTTTACTATCAGTAAAACAGAGGACTTAACGTGTATTCACAACATAGAATGTAATTCCCCGATACTAATATCTTAAAACAGATACGTGGCACCGATTTAGGACAAGGTAGGTTTTTAGTAAAGGTTTAGTTTTAATGGGGTTGTGATAGGGCAAAAGCTTTCCTGGAGTGAGAGCCAAGGGTGTGGGTGGGAACAGACTGACTGGATTTTAAAAGATTCATTTTGAAATTATGCATGACAAGGGGGGATTCTAGAGGGTTGGGCTATAAACAAGAAGGGGAGGGCTAGGCCAAGATGTCTTGCTGCCTGGAGCAAAGCTCAAATGTTCCCTGTGCCTGCTGGGACCATCATTCTAAAAAGTCATGCTGCACAATACGGTCGCCCTCCCTACCCTATTGAGCCACCTGAAGCAGATTGCTTCACACTGAAGAAAGGGGACTTGGTAGGCACCAAGAGAGCAAAAGAAGGATACAATTAATTTGTCTGTCTCCTTCTTAACTGGTGTACTTTGTCAATATATTTTGAGAGCTTTCCAGACAACATACCGTATATTGTTGTTATTGTTATTATTAAATTTACAGTCCAACGTTTTGCCCTCTAAATCCCCACCAAGGCTGTTGCACCATCAAAATCTTACCTACATAACACCAGTTCAAATGAATAAGATTTGCACAACAGCCCAACCCATATTTTGTGCTAGTGTGATTCATTTTCAGTAAGGCTTACACAGAACATATTTGCAGCGGTTACTATTAAATTCGCTGGCTGGGTTTAGAAGCAATGCTAAACTATGGTTTGCCATTAGAAGAATGAGCTTTGGGCTTACCAGTTTCCCTTTTCGCTTTCATCTTCCAGTGCGACTGCAGTTTAGCGTTAAGTCTGAACATATCCAAGATGTAGTTATTCGTCTTAACTATAGTTAACTAAAGCTAGCCAACTTCTAATGATTTGCTGGGAGCAGTCATTTGGAGATTTGGGGCAAGGTGTCATCAGCACAACACTCAGCTCTATTTCCCTGTAACAACTGAATAGTGAGAGGCCATGCACATTTTGAACTGGTGCCTGGATGCAGTTATGGACTGGATTAAGGCCTATAAATTGAAACTAAATCCTGACAAGATGGAGATACTGTGGGTGAGTGGTTCTCAGATCTGAGAATTGAGTTGTTCACCTGTTCTGAATGGGGTTGCACTCCCTCTGAAGGAACAGGTATGTAATCTGGGGTTGCTTCTGGAACCATTTGTATCACTAGAGGCCCAGGTGACCTCAGTGGATCAGAGCACTCATTATCAGCTCTGACTGGTGTTGCAACTACACCCGTTCCTAGATAGGGATAGGATGGGGGGCTGCCCTTGTGCCTGGTTCGGAAGCTGCAGCTAGTGCAGAATGCAGCAGCTAGGATATATTAGACCTGTGTTCAAAGCAATGCACTGACTGCCTATTCACTACCAAACCATGTTCAAAGTTTTGTTGTTGAAATACAAAGCCCTAAACAATTCAGGACCAGGATACCTAGCTGACTGTCTTTCATTATCTATACCCAGTCAACTGTTGAGATCTTCTGAAGAGGCCTTATTGGTTGTTCCACAACCAATGGAATGTCATCAGATAGCAGTTCAGAAGCGGGCCTTCGCACACCAATTCACGCAGGCTTTCCCTGACCTGTAAGGGGCTCTGTTATCACCTTGTTTTATTGTTATGATGATGTAATGTTTTTTAAATGTTTTTAATTGTTTATTATTTTTATCTTGTTCCTGTAATGTTATCTTTTTATTTTGATGTAAACCGGTATTATAACTAACTAAATAAACAAACTTCAAACTGTTATTATGAAGTTGATATATTTCAATAAACCATCATTAAAACTAACCACTATGCTTGGAATGTAATGCTAAACTGCAGTGCCAGTTAATGCCCACTGGGTTTGGTCAGGCAGAGGCAGAGCCAAGGGGTCACTCAAAGGGGAGCTGTCTTTTGAATCCCCAGCAACTTATGTCGCACGAAGGGAAAACTGAGGCACATGAACTCTAATTCTAAACCGGGAGAGTGGGGATCCACCCAGCAACACAAAAGGACGCCTTTGAAACCACATTCTCCTGTTCCAGAAACAACTCACATTGCAAAGAGAATCAAGTGACTTTAAGGTCATGAGTGTAAAGCTGTAAAACACAAACCAACAACAGTCCATTGCAACTCATTGCAAAAGAGGACACAGAAAGAGAATGACTGCAAAACTGTGTGTGCAGGGGAGGTGTGATGATGGTGATGTATTATTTATTAATGTATTTATTAGTAATATTTATAGAACACTTAATATAATAAAATCTCTAAGCGGTTCACATATAAATACTGAACATCAACAATAAAGATGATGATACTCAGTAGCAGGTTCTGAGAACATCCACAATCTACTCGTTTGGATGTCCACCGCAAAGCACCCCCAAACCCTTCCTCTGCATGTCTACTTACAAGTGCTGGTACTTACATTTAAAGCCCTAAACGGCTTGGGGCCAGGTTATCTAAAGGAACGCCTCCTCCCATATGTACCTGCCCGGACCCTAAGATCATCTACAGGGGTCCTTTTCCATGAGCCCCTGCCAAAGGAAGTGAGGCAGGTTCTCCATCCAACTGCTCAACCGTGAAGAGGGAGGGAGAAAGGTCCCATTCAACTCTATGTTCTTACTCCTGAGTAGGCATGACCAGGGGTAATTTTTTGCCTTAAAAGAAATGGGGAAAAACCCCAAAGAAACTCCAGCTAAGCGCAGGTGCACCAGGATTGGGGGGGGGGGGGTATTCACCCCCGTGCCTCCCTAGAATTGCAAAGCTTTGCAGTTAAAGACTTGTTTGGAAAAAAAAAATAGATCGAGGCACCAGCACACCTGGTACCCAAGCTGCAGTGCACGTTCACTCCTCCTCCCCTGTAAACCTTTCCCAAGCCAAGCAGCAACAACAGTCTCAGCCCATGTGCTCCCTCCTGCTTCCTACAAACAGCCTCCCTTCCTTCTCCCCCCCCCCCCCCGTTTGTTTAATATGATCTTAGGTAGGCTGAACATCTGAAAAGGAGGACAGGGCTCATATAACTTTAACAGTTGTAGAGAAAAGGGAATTTCAGCAGGTGTCATTTGTATGCAATTAGTTCCTGGTGAAATTCCCTCTTCATCACAACTGTTAAAGGTGCAGGCACTATACTAGAGTGACCATATACAAAAGAAGGCAGGGCTCTGCAACTTTAACTGTTGTGATGAAGAGGGAATATCACCAGGTACTAATTGCATACAAATGACACTGGTTGAAATTCCCTTTTCTCTACAACTGTTAAAGTTATATGAGCCCTGTCCTCCTTTTCAGATGGTCAGCCTACCTGGGGAAAGTATAGTGAGTTGTTTTACTGTAACTGCGCAGTTTCAGGCTGCCATACCATTGTATTTGTGCAGATTTTTTTTAAAAAAAATTAACTGCAGGGGGAAGGAGAACGTAGGGGGCAAGGCGGGAGATTTCGGTGAAAACATACATGAGCTGAAATAGCACAACAACTCACAGACATGAAAGTGCCCAGCGCTCTACTCGCTAAGGAAACGGAGGGGGAAACCACAGACGCAAACCGAGGGGGAAAAGGTAGGTGTGAAGGAGCCCTATGTGTGGTTTATTCTTACATCTGAATGCACCACTCTGCGTTCTCTTTGATAGAGCAGGCTGTAACTCTGAGTAGATAAACTCATTATAGAAAGCTTCATTTCAGTGGTCCCCTTATCATTTAATCCCTGACCCCCCCCCCCAAAGCCTTGCTAACTTTTATAGCATTACATATTTAAAAAGGAGGGGGGGAAAGAACTGATGTCATTCATCTTTGAGAGATTACACTCCATATTTCAAATCCTTACTGAGCGCATTACTGTGCAGTTTGCAAAACCTTTTCAAAATCCTTTGTAGGTAGAATGGCCTACCTGGGCAGACAAAAAAAACCCAAAGCCTGAATTTGGGGGGGGGGGGGGGACACACACATTTCACCAGCCTGACTTTGACTATATCCTCAACCATGCTATCTTATACAGGTCTACTCAGAAGCAAGTCACCTTAATTTCAGAGAGGCTTACTCCCACATAGAAAATTGCAACCTACATCTCATTGATTTCAGTGGGAGCTGAAGGCACGATTTCAGCCTTAAGATGGTTGATAATTGATGGCAGGCACAAAATGAAGAAAATTCTAATTAGAAATTGAGTTCCAGGTTCCAGAAAGAAAGGGGTCCTAATGACAATGAGGAGGAGGGCCAGGGTTTACGCTTTGTAGCGAAAACACACACACACACACGCTGATGACTCAAGCATCGGCTCCATAAGGAAGCGCCTGTTGCCATCTGCTCTTGCACTCAGCACAGGAAACATTCCTTTGCTTAGCGTGACGCGCGCCTTTGGCCAAGTTCCCCTTCCCCGCCTCTGTGTTCTGCTGCTGTGTAATTCTCTGCATTGTGGTTGTGGTGCAAGCGCCACAATCTGCTTATAGCACTGATGCCCTCTTAACCAACAGACCCCGCTTCCCACCCCGTAAGGCGGAGAGGATATAAAATGCCCAGCTATTTGCATTACGATGGAAGCCTTTCATGACGCCTGCTATTAACAGGCCGCTCCCATCCCCATAAACAGGCACTGGCACACTGAAAAGGGGGGAGGATCCGCTTCCCCCCCTCCCCAACCCAGCCCATCAGTTTTGCAAAACAGTTCCTCCATGCAGCCCCACAACGGGAAATGCATTACCGCGTCCCTGCAACGCAGAGATTGTCAAAAAGATTAAAGCCAGTAATCTGCTCTAATGACAGTCCACTCAGATGCCACCGTAATGAATCCTAGGAAACGGGCAAGGCAGGCTCCTTTGCAACACAGGGGCTTGAGGGGTGGGAAGGAGAAAAGCGGGGGGGGGGGGGCGATCCGCTGTGATTCAAGATGCCAAGCAACTGCTGGGGAGGGGGGATTCAGGAGCGGGCGTGCAGGGGTGCAGGCTTACCATTTCCACGTCTGATACAGGACCAAAGCTGGTCACGTAGATGTCTGTCTTGACTTCCGTTACCGCTCCTGGGAAGCAGTTCGGCGGAAAAGTTTGCACGAGCACCGGGGTGGACAGGAGGGACGGAGAGGGGTGAAAAGGGAGAGACTTCAATAGGTGAATTGTGCATTTGATCAAACCAAAAGCACCAAGGGCTTATATTATGGCTGCGCTTCTCTCTCCCCTGATCTTTCCCGCCCAACAACAGGGGAGGGGAAGATCCAACTTGTTTGCACCCACTTCGCAAAGAGTTGTTTCTTTTCTCCAGATCTGAAGTGTAGCGATGGGAGAAGGGGAGAGCGCGCGCAACTCGGTCACGCATCCGGGGGGGAGGCGCGTGGAATCCCCCCAAGGGATTGGAGAGCGCAGGGGCTTCAGCCCGATTCCTAGCCCTACATTCTTGGAAATCAGTATGGCGCTGGAGTCCTATCCCATTCAACCCCCCCCCCCTTCCCTGGGAGGAAGCGCCATTACTCTCAGTGGGGCTTACTTCCGAGTAGGTATGGAACAGGGCTGCCCTGTTGGTCTCCTGGCACGCCAAACCCTGGAGGCCCCACGGTGGTTCTATGGGGCTTCCTCCCCCCTGTAGCCTCGGTTCTCGGCAAGAATGGCTCGGTTAGGGGGGCTACAGCTTTCGATGGAGAGGAAAGGTCAGATGACATACATTCACTTTCGGAGGGAGGAAAGTGGCGGAGGGGGATGGGGGGATTATAAAGAAACTAAGCACCTGGACTTCCTCTGCCTCCAAAGCCAGGTCGGAGCCGGTTGTCATAGCCATCCAAGAGCTTGTCCAGGATACGGGAGATGTTCTCCGAGTAGAGTTCGCCCTCGTCGGCTGGGGCGTCCATCGCCAGAACCTGGTCGAGGCTGCAAAGGCAATCAAAGAGGTCACCCGGCTGTCTTCGCCCTCAGAGCCTCACAAACAAAGTTGCTTCTCTCTTCTGATCGACCAGAAAGGGGAGAGCATTCCTGCCCCCAATCTTAAGGAACTCGAACTGTACTTACCATGCAGTGAGGCATACCCAAGAGAGCCACCAAGCCATGCCTGCGGGTTACCCAAGACCCTGATGCCGACCTGGTCAACTGGAGCAAGTCTCAGAGCCCATCTTCCTTCCTGACTTGGTCCTCCCCCTCTGCTTTGTCCTTACTCCCAGTAGTAAACCTGAATGGCCAAGTGCAGATGGACTTGGGCTGACCTCCCCCCCCCCCCCCACTCCCTTGTAGCCCCACCTTCTTGGGTCTCCTCTTCCCCGTGTGTGTGTGTGATATTCCCCCACCGTCAGTTCAGCCTCATCTGAGTGCTTCAGTTGTGGAATTACAGTTTGAAGGGACGGTGCTCGGTCGGAGTCCAGTGACAATAATCGAATAAGGCATTAGGGGAGATTAAAAGGAAGAAATCCACTGCTAGTTTTGGCATGGAATTAGCAGGGACCCGTTAGGAAATCTGGAAAAGCGCTGGCATCTTGCTGATAGAGATTATGTTAGAAATGGCCTCAGCTTTTATTATTTTTATGGTTCACAGAGAGATTATTTATTATGCAGCCTGGGCATCATTAGAACCTCTCTCTCTCTCTCTCTCTCTCTCTCGGTAAATTCATTTGTCCGGTTTGCAGTTTTCTGCCCTATGGATACTGAACTGTGACCAGGCCTTACACCCTGGTTTAGACATTTTCCCCAGTAGTGACAAGTGCAGATATGCTACCGAATACATGTACATGGGGAAATTAATAAGGTTGGGTTTTGATCTCCATCTGGGCCATAACATCATATTGAAGTCGGCCCTGTTGCCAGGACTGCATAGTGTATCTTGCTATTCATTATGTAAAATGAAAAGAATCGCTGCCAACCAGATCCCTAGCTCAGCAAAAACTGAAGTGAGGGGAGTTTTAAGCTGATGGGAGCAAATCGGTTTGAATCCCAAGTCCTTCCGTTTAGCCAGGCCATGAAAAAGGCTTTGATTCATTATATAGCTGAAAAATATCAATTGGTTAATTGGTGGCACGTAAAAGCACAGTGTAACTGCTGATATAATCTTCTGCAAACTCACTTGGGAGGAAGTCTCTTTGGGTGCCTCTTCACGAGAGGTTTAATGCTCTTTGAAGTCTCATTAAAAAATTTACCTCCACACCAGCAGAGCGCAAATGGGGCGTAGAGGTGCGTTATCTCTCCGATTATGCACATTATCGAATGCGCATTAAATCGCGAGTTTTATTTTGCTCCGTCCGTTAAAGCGCATTTTGACTGTGTGAATATGCGCATTAACTACATGTAAACCGCATTTTGGACATCCGTTAATGCGCTTCGCCGCCTCTCGTGCAGAGGGATTAGGTGTAAATGCGCTTCTGCGATTATGCGCATAATCGGCTAATCAGGCGCAAAAGCGAATCTTTGTAGAAGGGACCTTTGAAATCAGTGGAGGCTTACATTTGAGTAAGCATAGTTAGGGTTAGGCTAGGGTGACCAGATAAAATTCAGGTCAGGGCTCATGTAACTTTAACAGTTGTAAACAAAAGGGAATTTCAGCCAGTGTCATTTGTATGCAATTAGTTCCTGGTGAAATTCCCTTTTCATCCCAACAGTTAAAGGTGCAGGCACTATACTAGAGTGACCATATACAAAAGAAGGCAGGCCTCCTGCAACGGTTAGACTGTAAGCAACCATTTAAGTCATGGCTTATGGCCTCACATTATGAGGGGCCTTTAAATATGATGGAGATAGCTAAGAAGTAAGATAACTAAGATGAAATTGCTTTGGCTTAAATAAGTTGTAAAGTCTGGCATGACTTACATAACAGTTGCCTTATATAGAGAAAGCATGGCAATGCAACATTTATATTGGAGGCAATAAGCGCAAACTAGAGCCAGTTTAAAAGAAGTTCAGATCAATTTACTTTATTTGTTCTTTTATACAATTAACACTGTTTAACTACAAGCACCCCCTAATAATGGGTGATACCCTTCCTATTATAATACAATACACATTTTCTCTTTATTTTTATAGCATGAGGCCTCTGAATCTTGATAAGGCTTACAGCCTCAGCATGTCTTAGGCTGCCTCTACAAGAGAGGTTTAAAGCTCTTTCAAGGCGCTTAAAAAAATTTACCTCTACAAGAACGGAGTGCAAATCGGGCGTAGAGGCGCGTTATCTCTCCGATTATGCACATTATCGAATGCACGTTAAACAGCGAGTTTTATTTTGCTCCGGCCATTAAAGCGCATTTTGACTATGTGAACAAGCGCTTATGCGCATTAATTACTTGTAAAGCGCATTTTGGTCATCCGTTAATGCGCTTCGCCGCCTTTCGCCACCTCTCGTGCAGAGGTGTTAGGCGTAAATGCGCTTCAGCGATTATGCGCATAATCGCCTAACCAGGCACAAAAGCGAATCCTTGTAGAGGGGACCTTAATCTGGCTCTGGCTGTAAGGGCTCTATCCTGCATATAATCAAGCACTTCTGAATTAGGATAACCCCTATTTATTTATTTTAGAATATATATATACATATCAGCCTTTATCAATTTCAGATTTTAGGGCACTATTCAATAAAACAATAGCAATATTAACAACATAAATAAATAAATAACCAGTGCTGCCTATGGAGGTACAAGTTGTGTTGATTGCCAGGAGTGCTTTTTGCCAGTTTAAGCTAATTTATAAACCTACCTAGAGAAAGGTGATCCAGTAGGCTGACCATATGAAAAGGAGGACGGGGCTCATGTAACTTTAACAGTTGCAGAGAAAAGGGAATTTCAGCCGGCATCATTTGTATGCAATTAGTACCTGGAAGAATCCCCTCTTCATCACAATAATTAAAGTTGCAGGCACTATACTAGAGTGACCAGATACAAAAGAAGGCAGGGCCCCTGCAACTTTAACTGTTGTGATGAAGAGGGAATTTCACCAGGAACTAATTGCATACAAATGATGCCAGCTGAAATTGCCTTTTCTCTACAACTGTTAAAGTTATATGAGCCCTGTCCTCCTTTTCATATGGTCAGCCTATGATCCAGTCATAATGATACATTCCTTGGTTATGTTCACGTTAGATTACTGAAATGTACTTTCCATTGGGCTGCCCTTGGAGATTATTCGGAAACTGCAACTGGTACAGAATACAGCAGCTAGGATGCTTGTGGGAGTGAGGTCGCTGGATCATATTATACCATTCCGTATTGGTTGCAGTGGCTGCCTGCTTATTTCCAGGCACGTTTTATGGTGCTCCTTTTGGCCTTTAAAGCCCAATCTCAGGGCTGAGCAACTTGTGGCCCTCCAGCTATGCCACAGCCACCCCAAAAGCTACGTTAGATACACAGAGGGGGTGAATGTTAAAAAAGAATGGTGAATAAGTATGGAGAGCTAAGTTGCAACTGAAAGTAGTTCCATTCCATTATGACTGATGGGTTGTATCCCATCCTGACGGAAACTGCTGAAATAGGATGGAACCTGCTGGTGAAACAATTTTGCCTTCCCACCCGCGAGCACCCTGTGCATCCCACCTCAGGTCTGGGGAACCCTCTGCCGCAGTTTTGGAAGGGCTGCAGTGAGGAGGAGAGCAAGCAGTCTGTTCACACAATGTTGGATTTAAGCCTATATTTTATTTCAACATCTTTTCATATGCATGTTGCAAATACTCCTCTCAGAACTGAGTTTGGGTTTATTGTATCATCTGATATGAATTCATACAATTGGTCTTTCCCCCTCCTTTGTTGTCCACAGCCTTTTGTCTGGTGGTAAACTTTGACTGTGCATTCTTCAGCAACGTGGATGTTTTGCCTGTCCTGTTTTTATATAACACTGCTGCCATAGTGATAGAAAAGACTACCTAAAGCAAAATAAACAGGTTTTCCAGCAGCTGAATAGATACCACTAGTCTTAGAAGGACACAAATTCAGGATGCTTCTGTTTGTTCTTCTAATATCAATTTAAAAAAAGGCAGAACATGCCTTTCTGGCCACTGTCAACCAGACGTTTGGATTTATAGCAATATTCCAAGAAGTAAAAACCAATCTCATACTTTATGATCTTTCTAAGGATTTGAAGCTTTCTTTTTTTAAAATTCCTCAAGTCCATCAGCAAATATAGTGATAGTGCTATTGACAGATGGCAATGCATGTATCCTTTTGCCTGGGAAGATTCATTTGCCATTGGAAATATGATGATAGCGGTTGGACTTTCTGGGAATTCTTCTTATCACACTATTAAGTGTCATCATGTTAAAGAAAACAACAATGGCAACAAATAGTATAAGATAAAGTGTAGTCCAGCAATTTGTTGTAAGGTTTGCTTTAAGTGCCAGTTGCAGAGTTTATATTATGATTCTGTTTCTAAATATTTTAAGTACTAGTACAAGGCTTGTCATTGTTCTAAACATACTATAGATATTACTATAGATCTGCTACTAGATAGCTAAGTACAACAATTATGTAGCAATACAAATATGCCCTTCTCGATTCAACAACCATTCTCAAATACAGGGGTGGGAAGTAGATCTGGGATCTATTGGTAGATCTCTGGATGATTTGCAGTAGGTTGACCAGGATTACTGCCTTTAGTTATTGAACAATTGCAGGAACAGAATGACCCCCATCCTAAATTGCACTATTTATTTATTTGTGTATTTAATAATAATAATAATAATTATTATTATTATTATTATTAATGGAGGCACAGTCGTGCCTCCATTGTTAAGGGCTGTCAGTAAAAAACACATTCCGCCATGTTAAAGTGATAATTAGGGGGGGGGTCATTCTAACAGTCATAAAATCGAAAATGTTTTACCAACCTTTCTGAAATTTATAGGTGCCAGAAAGAAATGTTTATGCCTAAAACTCAAGGCATAAACAGAGCTGCTTCCAACTTGGCATGGCTCAATCCCTACTTAAGAGCTACCATGCTGTCAAGTTTCATCCCTTTATCTTTAAAAGTGATGGAATTTTAAGCATTTTAGTTAATTAAAAAAATTAAATTGAAGTTTTAAACATTTCTAAAAATCAAGGGATGAATGGATCTGCTTCCAACTTGGCATGGCTAAATCCCTACTTCAGAGCTACCATGGTGCCAAGTTTCATCTCTTTATCTTTAATTTCATTTTTAAAACTTGTACTGCTCAAGGTCCTGGACCCCAAAGAGATTTCTGTTTGAACTTTAAAAAATTCCTAAAAATCAAGGCATGAATGGATCTGCTTCATACTTGGCATAGCTATATCCCTACTTAAGAGTTACCATGATGCCAAGTTTCATCTCTTTATCTTTAAAAATGAGGGAGATGCAAGCATTTTGGTTGATTTATTAATGTTAAAAGTGAGTTCAATACATAACACTAGCTTTGATTTTATATTGAATGTGAAGATGGTGTAACATCCTGGCTGATGCTGACTTGGTTGTCAACTGTATAATATCCAGTCATCCGTTACACAAAGCCATGAAATTCATTAAACAAAAAACCTACAGTTTACAAAAACAATATTAAGGCTCTACAATTTCCAACCAAGCACCAAAAAGCAGGGAAATTGGGAGTTAAGGCTCACAAGCCTTAACGCCACATCCTCCCTAAGGAGGCAGAAAGTGCAAGTGAAATTCTCATTCTCCCAAGGCAGATAAACCATGAGGACAGGGTGGTGAATATGATATGCAGAGGTGACTGTGGGGTTGTGGAAAACTTATCACGAACAACTTAGGGCCACCTACTTCTCTTTTTTTGTTTAGAGCAGCCCTTCCCCAACCTGGTGCCCTCCAAAGATGTTGGACTACAACTCCCATCATTGCAAGTCAGTATGTCCCATGGTCAGGAATGCTGGGACTTGTTATCTCAAACACCTGGAGGGCAGCAGGATGGGTAATGCTGTGTCATACCCTTACCAAATATAGGGTCTGCCCAATACTTTTCTCTCACACACATCTCGCATATAGCAGCACTCTTGATAACAAAAGGGGCACTATTCATTACAGATCTAGAACCAGAGCATGTGCCAGGCACTTCCAACTTTTGGTCAATATCCTGCCTTTCAAAGAAGCAATGTTTTTTTTCTTAAAATGTATTTATAAAAAATATACTGTTCACTCCCCACAATCCCTGCACAATACATCATCTCATCAAAGCAACAGCGGAGCAGAAGAGGTTTAGTTTGGCTGTCTTGAACACCTTTCAGATGAGATTAATTTGCAATCCTATACCTCTTGGGAGAAAGCCCTAGTGAATTCAATGGCACTGGCTTCTGAGAAGACATGTATAGGAGTCAACCTTCTCCAGCCTGGTGCTCTCCAGATGTGTTGCACTGTAACTCCCATGTTATGTGTTATGGGGAAGACAAAAATCAATTCATACTTGATTTTAAAATAATACTTACGCATGAAAGTATTAGGTGGTAGCTCTGCCTTTGATCTCACACTGCTGAACAAGTAAGAGAAATCCTTTATCTGATATTCAAGAAACAGACATCCTATGCCATGTGTTGAAAACTAACGTTGATGTCTGAAGGGCTATCCGGATTAGGTATTCAAGATTCATTCATTGTTGTTTCATTTGGTTTTGACAGTTTATTTAAAGTGATGCAGCTCTTTTATAGTTCCTTGATTGATCACATATCTTAATGCTGGAAAACATCATCCTTTAGTACAGATGTGGGCAGAAAATAGATTTATCCTGATGATTTGGACATCAACTTGCGGCATTCCTGATAACTGCCCGTGCTGATAGGGGCTTTTATAAGTTGAATTCCAAAACATCTGGAGATCTACATTCTGCCTTCCCTTGTTCTTGAACAATATTCCCCAACCTGGTGCCTGTCAGATGTGTTGGGTTGCAACTCTCAACATAAGGAGATGCTCTAAGAAATGAGAAGTAGCTGGTCCTAAGTTGTTCATCATCATTTCCCACAACCCCACAGTCACCTCTGCAGATCAAATTGCATATGTAGATTTTTGAGATGACAATTCCCAGCATTCCTGACCATGGGACATACTGACTTGCAATGATGGGAGTTGTAGTCCAACACCTTTGGAGGGCACCAGGTTGGGGAAGGGCTGCTCTAAACAAAAAAAGAGAAGTAGGTGGCCCTAAGTTGTTCGTGATCAGTTTTCCACAACCCCACAGTCACCTCTGCATATCATATTCTCCACCCTGTCCTCATGGTTTATCTGCCTTGGGAGAATGAGAATTTCACTTGCACTTTCTGCCTCCTTAGGGAGGATGTGGCGTTAAAGCTTGTGAGCCTTAACTCCCAATTTCCCTGCTTTTTGGTGCTTGGTTGGAAACTGTAGAGCCTTAACATTGTTTTTGTAAACCGTAGGTTTTTTGTTTAATGAATTTATTTCTTACCCGCCACTCCCTTAGGATCGAGGCAGGGAACAACATTGATACAAATGAAATAAAATACATAAAACTGATTAAAACATATAAAATTAATACATTATTAAAATACAGTTAAAGCTCTTAAAATTCAACTGGGTAGGCCTGCCGGAAGAGATCGGGTTTTATGGCTTTCTTAAAGTCAAAAAGACTATTAAGTTGATGAATTTCCTCCGGCAAGCCATTCCGCAGTCTGGGAGAGGCAGAAGAGAAGGTCCTTTGGGTAACAGTTGTCAGCCTAGTTTTGGCCGACTGTAGCAAATTCTTCCCAGAGGACCTATGCCCGCGGTGCAGATTGTATGGGAGAAGGCGATCCCGCAGGTAACCTGGACCCAAACCTTGTAGGGCTTTAAAGGTAATATCCCAACTTTTCTCCAGGATGCCCAAGGTGTGGTACATGATCCTCCTCTATTTTATCCTCACAACAACCCTGTGAGAGAGGTTAGGCTGAGAGTTATGACTGGTCCTAAAGTCACCCAGTGAGCTTGATGGCTCAGTGTTCCCAGAACTACATTCTAACCACTATACCATGACTGAAATGAAGAAAGCTTATTTATTTATTGCATTTTTATACCGCCCCATAGCCGAAGCTCTCTGGGCGGTTCACAAAAATTAAAACCATGATAGCTTGGGCTATCCTGGAATGGATTCACATGTGGAAGGACTATGTAGTTCATTCATTTCTGAATGAACTACAAACCATTCATTAATTCTAAAGATATGCCTTTTGCACCAAGCTCTGGTTGGTGGATCTCGGAGTTCTTGCAAAACACAAACTACATCCCGCAAGCCTGGAATATGCCCATTCCTGCTGCAGTACACCTGAACTTCAGTGTCATTTTTGGTAGAAAAGGTTGGGTACAAATCAGATCAAAACAACAAATCAAACTTTTGCCTTATATTTGCAATTTTAAATGCATCGTTTAAAAAACTGCATTAGTACTTTACACTATTAATAGCACCATTTGGGGAGTTGTTTCTTTTGTAAACATATTTCCATTAATATTAGATATTTTTAAAAGTCTTTTTGTCTAGTTTAAGGCTCCAAGTCTCATCTAATCTGTGTGTGTGTGTGTGTGTGTTGTGATATGCAATCACATCCTTTCTTGCTGGTGCCATTTCACCATCTGTATATTTAAGAAGAACAAAATTGCCTTTTCCAAGCAAAAATGAAACCCTAGCATGGCTATAAAACACTGCCCCTAGAGAGGCTCACCTACATTAATGTCCTCCTAGTGCCACGTGAACACTTTTTATGAAATCCTCCCAGGCCTTTAAGTCATTATCCTAGCATGTTTTAATATCATTTGACTTCCTTTGAATATTGATATTACTATTTCAGCCTCTGCTTTGTATGATGGTTGGTATATATTTTAGCCCTTTTAAGTTTGTTTTACTTCTCTTTGTACTGAGGTCATAGGAGTGTGGCTGGTATGATGTTTACTCTCTGTTCTGGTCTGTGCTTTATTTGATTTTAGTGTTGTATTTGGTATTATTATAGGGATTTTATGATTTACAATGTTTTAAATTGCTCAGTTTGTTCATTGTCCAGAAAAACTAAGTTATGGGTTGGCTAATGAATATAATAAATCAATCAATCAATCAATCAATAAATATGGAATCATGATGTGTAAGGATTCTAAGATGGCCAAAGAAGTAGACATTGATTAATATACCAAACAGGAGGTGCCCAATTTGCAATCATCCAGCGATTGCACTTTCATATCAGAGATATATTTTTTTTCCTGGGGACAAAGTATTACATGCCGTCATGCACAGCTTCCCAAACACTCTTTAGTTCCCAGAATTGCCTGCACTTTGATCAGCATCACTGAAGGAAAAGAAAAGTTTTCTTTTAATTACTTCAAACTCCATAATTTGGTTATAACTTAGCCTACTTCAAAATGAGGCTCACAAATCTTTGCCCCATACATTATAGGGGGAAAAGTGGGTTGACCTTTAAGCAAATGAGAACAAGGAGCACCAAGCTATTCCTCCCAGATACTGAGGGTGATAAAAGGGTTATGGCACTTAGCATGCCTCACAGTACAGGCATTAGCAGATCAGAATGTCTTGGGCTTTCAATTCAATGTAGCCATAGCCAATATCATTGGTGATTGTGCTAGGTTTAGACATACAGTTTTTGGTGGTGAGTGTTACCAAGCTGTCTAACTTTGTAGGCGTTAATTTATATTTGAGCATCTTTGATACATGCCTGAGGAAAACCAATGGCACTCTGTAGCAAAAACAAACAACCCCCCCCAGCTGGAATCCAAAGAATCGTGGACCTATTTCCTCATCCCCCAAAGGTTTAGGGCTTGACTTTCTTGAACAGCAGTTCCTCAGGTACTTGAGGTCCCCCCACACCAAAAAATAGCTTGTTTTATTGCATGGATTCTACTGCTCTGGGAAAATAAAGAGCAAAAAATCCCACTGGGCATGGTGAAGCTCTTGGGCAAATCTAAGGTAACTCTTTGGATCCTAGCCTACATACATGATTACAAATATGTTGTAAGGGACAAGATTTAATAGTTCATCCAAGGCAACTGGAATCTGCTTACCTCTACAGGTCACTCAAAGAATGAGTAAATCAACTGATGGACATTTGTTTACGGTGACCATCCGCCCGGATTTGTCCGGACATGCCCGGGAAATGGGGAGCAAATCCGCATCCGGGCGGAAAAACTGTTTTGGGGGGCCAAATCCAGAAATTTAGCCCCCCGAAAGGGTGACCAGATGGCCCTGGGGTGATCCAGGCCAACCGGAGGGGGGTGGGGGCAAACCGGGGCGGTGGGGGGGTCACGCAGCGGTGGCGGGAGGCTGGCGGCGCGAGACACTTACCTGCTGGGGCGTACGCTTCCCTCCAGTGCTCGGAATCTACTGAGAAACAGGCTTCGCGTCCTGTCCCTCTGTAGTGCGCCGGGTGATGACGTCATCACTCGGCGCGCTACTGAGAGACAGGCCAGGAAGCCTGTTTCTCAGTAGATTCCGAGCACCGGAGGGAAGTGGACGCCCCAGCCGGTAAGGAGCGCGGGGCGGGCGGCGCGGGGGGGGCAGCGCGGGGCGGGCAGTGGCGCGAGGCATGCGGGCGGGGGGGCGGCATGGGCGCGGGTGCGCGGGGGGGTGTTTTGGGGGGGCGGGGGGGTCCGGGATTTTGATCCTCAAAATCTGGTCACCCTACATTTGTTGCAGCTGTTTGATCTCTCTTGTTGTCTTTCATCCTAGACATACCCTCATTTAGCCAACATTAGACCAACATATGCTCTTTCTTTTAGACCAAATCCTAATCTTATTAAGTTACCCAAGGTGCATAGATCCAGCATTCTAACTGGGGAATAAAGCGTGCTATATTATTGCTCTTCCTGTGATTACTAATTGTGGGCTTGTTCCAGATTTAGTCATAGTTAGAATAAGCCCATTAAAGACAATGGAACTTAAGTTAGTCATGATTAAGAGACGGTATCTGGGGGTCATAGGATAGTTCGGATTCCTGGATCCAAGGTCAGAGACAGTGCTCCCATGTCAGACCCCAGGAATCTGAGCTTCCCACTCCCTCCCTCTTGCAACAGGCGCAGAGAGAACCATGCCTGCAACCTCAGAGAGGAAAGAAAGGGGCCATTTCTGTGGGTAAGGAGGGGACTGGGAAGGCCACCTTACAAAGAATCCTCCAGCCTCCTCCCCCAGCCCACTGCTCTGCAAAACCCCAGCTAAATGGGCAAAAAAGCCCATCTAGCAAAAGTGCAGAGTGGGAAAAATGTGAAGGTGAATATCACCTCTGTGCTTCTCCCACTCTGCATAGGATGCCCATCAGCCTCCAAGTCTGGAGGCTGAAGGGCATCCCAATAGGATTGCACTCTAACTTAAGTTCCATCGATCTCAATGGCTATATTGTTAAGTATGATTAAATCTGAAACAAACCCTACATTGTATATGCCTGTTTGACTTCTAGCTCACATTCTTTGATCCAGGGCTAGCAATCCTTTTCTAGTCAGGTAGTTTATAGTACAATCCTATGCATGTTTACTTGGAAATAATTCCCACTATTTTAAGCACTATTCTCTTTTAAATGTGTTTAGGATACTAACCATAGTAACTTTTTCTGAATTGTAAAATGGGATGTGTATCGTATCGTTAAAATGTACGATAATGATACGATAAGGTCGTTATCGTGCATGTGTTTAACGATGACTATACGATTCATAAACCTATGACAATCATCAGAGACGATAATTTTCAGGCGATTTTATCGTTTATCGGACTGCCATATAAATATACCTATATCTTCTGTATTTTAAAAGTTAGAGGCTTGAAACTTGGTCACAGTGTTTTTGTGGTATGCCTAAGTATGTGTATGAAATTTGAGATCGATCCCTCCAACCCTCGATTTTATATGAATTTATTAAAGATCGTTTCCGTTCTGACAGGTCTGAATGAACGCACGTGGCGAGCTGTCATTCAGACCTGTCAGAACAGAAACGATCTTTAAAAAATTCATATAAAATTGAGGGTTGGAGGAATTGATCTCAAATTTCATACACATACTTAGGCATACCCCATAAGCACTGTGACCAAGTTTCAAGCCTCTAACTTTTTAAATACAGAAGTTATAGGCATTATTTCTTTAAAAATAGGGCTGCAAAAAATATCATTTTTTCACGATAATTATCATGAAGACGATACGGTTCAACTATGATATGAATGAAGACGATATTTTTTTTGGTCCAAAATGATGATAACAATAAACAACGATATTTTTTGGCATGCACACCCCTATTGTAAAAGTAGAATTTGATTGTTGAATTTGTGACAAATTGAAAAAATAATAATTTTGTAAGTTCCAAATATACATTGCTTGCATTTCATTTTTGTGTGGCATTTTAGAATCCTATTTCTAAATCAAAGCATTTGTTTAGATATTTTTTTAAAAAATTCATAGAGCATTTCTAATGTGGATTTGACTATGCTGCAAAAGTACACTTCAAGAGGAACCAATTTAGAATTTAAATAAGTAAGCTTTTTTCTGAAAGAGGATGTGTTAATTGCATGCTTTTACTTTATATTCCTTTTCTGAATAAATCAATAAAATGGTAGCCAGGCAGTGTTTGATTTCAGAAATGAAAAGTAATGGTTTCATGCATTATGAATATATTAACACATAACAGTAAGTTATGTTCAAATATAACATACATTTGAATTTTATGAAGTGAGCAACTTGGATAATTAGTATGATCATTTGGTTTAATAAAACAGAGTGATTTGAGTATTTATGTATTTATTTATTGAAGTAAAATGTCTTGGAAATGTGGGGCAGTGAACCTACCCAACACCTAGAGAGCTGCATTGATCAGGGTTGGCCCAAGACATCATGCTGCCTGAGGCAGACAAGATGGTGCCTGTCTCATTCCATGTAGAGACGCTGATCAGACTTCCAGTGGAACCTTACTTTGACACCGGTGAGCATTTTCCACTGCACCTGTGCCAGCTTTGTTAGAGGATGTAGGCAGGCCATGGGGCACACACAGTTCTGTGCTTCAGCATTCACCATCCCTCTTTGCCCTTAAAATCTGCTGCCTTGTTAAAAGATAGGGTGAATTCCCACACATTCACAGAACATATTGTACACAATCACTCAATGGAGAAAGCAGATCAAAGGGTCATTTGTAGGTAAAGGTCCTACAAATGCCCTCCAGAGAATAGAGCTAAACTGAAAGTTACTTTTTCAGACTGCTCAAAAGTGTGATGTGATGTCTGGCCCTGAAGGGATAGTTGTCCCTCCTTGCTGAGCAAATCTCTCAAGGAAATGAGGTCAGAGCCTCCATTGTGTCAGCATGCAAGTGAGTGACCAGCCACCATATGTCAGTATCTAACTCCTTCCTGTCCGTCCCCATCCTCTCTCCTAAATGGGGTGAGTGGTTGCGGAGGGAAGAAAATGGTGGTGGGTACTAATTAAGGATGGGAGAGAGAGAAGGTGAACGTCTTTTCCAAAATGGTGCCCAACTAATTGAAAACCATTTTTAAATTGTTTGGAAGGTCTTCACTCAGTTAATTAGCTCAATAAGCAATTAAATATTAAAGCTGTAATTATAATATACATTGGCCAGAGTCAATCCAATAAACCAGTGAGCCAGTAAAATTTTTAATGCCAGTAAAATAGTCCAATACGAAGTGGCACATGAGAAAAAGACACATACAAACAATCCATAGCACGCTAATATACATAGAAATAATATCCTACAATCATTTTGAAAAGCAATGAAACAATTTAATCCCACACAGGACTATATCCTTTCCTAATTTAGAAGAAGTATTTATTTACTCGTTTTGTCATTTTTTCCCCCAGCTGAATGAAATGGAATCTGGGAGAGTAAATCAAAAGTGAACATAAACATCTTAAACATGTTGTGCAAGAATCACATTAAAGAAAATCGATTGCACCTTGGTTTACAAAGTATTTATAATTTTAGAATGATTTGCCATCAGGATCATATTCCATGTTATTGCTTATACTTTATGTCAAATTGCCACTTTCAATAGAAAAGATCTGTGCTATTACAATCTATATGTTTAGCTGGCCGTTTAGTGGGAAAAGCATATTTCTCAGATGAGAAAATTTGGTTCAGTGTAATTTATTATAAAACACATAAATTGTTAAAGTAATTGCATTCCTGATATTTATAGATTTCAGTGGGAAGAGCAAGCTGGCAAAAACTACAAGAAGGGAAGAAAGGCAGAAGCAAACAATTATTTTCTTCAGAAATAATTGCCAGATGCTATTTGGCAAATCCTGGGGTGGTCATGTGTCCTACTTTACAGAGGACAATCTGCTGTTCAATGGCATCCTCTGTTTGAAGGGTTGTCTAGTCCATGTCCAGTGATTTAAAGATAAAAGGTCCCTTGGCATTGTCCATCAGCAGTTAGCGCCTGAACAGGCACCCTGGCCACAGATTTCCCCACTATGGGGCAATGTATTCTATTTCTACTTAAATTATAGTAATTATATCTACATTTGCATCTATACATATAAATAAGCTCAGGCACATTTTATGCAAATGTGTGTCCTCTTTTTAGGTGCCACTCAGTAATCTTTATTGTATGTAACCAAAGGCCTTTACAATGAGGTAACATTGCATAAAATACAGAAGTATATAACCAATATATTGTACACAGTATAATTTTTGGGTGATGCATTTCTTCTTTTCTGGCAAAGCTGGCCACCCTAGCAAACCCTTATGTAAACCATAGCATGGGGAAACATTGGTGGGCACAATCCACTGGGAAGTGCTCCAGACCCAACAGAAATGAGTGGCAGTGTACAAAGGAGAGCTATGCTCTTTTGGCTTCTGCCTACGATATAAACTATAATAACTTCCCAGTGTTACTGTAACATTAGGCTGACCATATGAAAAGGAGGACAGGGCTCATGTAACTTTAACAGTTGTAGAGAAAAGGGAATTTCAACCAGTGTCATTTGTATGCAATTAGTTCCTGGTGAAATTCCCTCTTCATCACAACAGTTAAAGTTGCAGGCACTATACTAGAGTCACCATATACAAAAGAAGGCAGGGCCCCTGCAACTTTAACTGGTGTAATGAAGAAGGAATTTCACCAGGAATTAATTGCATACAAATGATACTGGCTGAAATTCCCTTTTCTCTACAACTGTTAAAGTTACATGAGCCCCGTCCTCCTTTTCATATGGTCAGCCTATGTAACATGCTTTATGTGTAGTCACTATTGAAAGCCTGTTGGAAACTTCAGCCAGTTCAGGATGCCACAGAGAGTAAACAAGGAACTTCCATTTTACATACTTTTCCCTGAATCCCTGTTCGTTTTTGAGCGCAATTCAAAGTGTTAATGTTAACTTTTAAAGCTCTGAATGGCTTCGGCCTAGATTATTAAGAACATAAGAAGAGCCATGCTGGATCACACCAAGGATCCATCTAGTCCAGTACTCTGTTCACCAACTGTCGACCAGGAACCCACAAGCAGTACACAGTACAACAGAACCTCCCACCCGAATAGTGTATATAGGATTTCTGCATCTGATATTGGAGGTAGCACATAGCCATCAGGGCTAGTAGCCATTGATAGCCTTCCCTCCCAGGAATTGATCCAACCCCCTTTTAAAGCCATAATTGGTGGCCATCATTACATCTTGTGGTAGTGAATTCCATAGTTTTAACTATGCACAGTGAGAAGAAGTACTTCCGTTTATCTGTCCTGAATCTCCCACCAATGAGCTTCATGGGATGACCCCAGGTTCTAGTATTTTGAGAGAGGGAGAAAAATGTCTCCCTATCCATGTTCTCCACACCATGCATAATTTTTTACACCTGTATTAGGTCTCCCCTTAGCCTCCTTTTTTCCAAGCTAAACAATCCCAGCTGTTGTAACCTTCCCTCATAGGGGAGATGCTCTAGTCCGTTGATCATTTTAGTTGCCCTTTTCTGCACTTAGGGCTCCATCACACCTACTTTTTTTTCCTACTATGCACCCGCAATTTTGGCCTCCATTTCATTAGTGTGGCAAGCGCTGGTCCCTTTCACAAGTGCCGCTGTTGTTTGCTCTTCTGCTATTGTGGCTGCCCCACCCTGCCCTGTCCCTTCTGTTCCCTCCCCCCCCCCCCAGTTCATTGGTTCTTATCGGGTGATGGGCGTGGTTGCCTTCCCCCCTCACTCTGGTTTTGTTGTCTAAGGTTTTACCACTTCAGCATTTAATTGGCTGGATGCTATTTCTGAGGGCAATGAAGGTGGGGTTGGAGCAGCAAAAGTATGTTTGACCAGATCAGCACAAGTCTGTTTGTTCAGACTCAGCATGCTGGAAGAGAACTGCTCCGCCCTCCTCTTTCATCAGTAGGACCATCCCCAACAAAAGCAACATAGTGCAACGACAGCAATACATGGGATGGAAGGGCGCTTTTATTTCACATGGAGAAAATAAACCGCACTTTCCCCACCCTAGAAAAAGATGGAAAATGGAGGGGAAGAGGTGAGGTGACTGCAGGACAGGCACAACATCATGTGAGTACTGCATTTCAAAATGGCAAACCAGGCAGGACGAGACTGTGATAAAACGCTGGTGTGATGGAGCCTGTAATGGAATTCCTGATCCAGAATAAACCTCCCTGTAGGCTGCCATAGGTCTCAAGGTCTGCTTTTAACTTGGCCAAAATATGTCAGGGTACTCTTTCCAGCAGTAGGTGTGACCAGAGCCAAAAATAGATGGAGTTACTGATGCGACTCTTACTTTTGTTCAATATGCAAAAATAACATAGGGACAGGAGCTGGATTTCATTGCATTGCCTGGAGAGAGTCCATATTTGAGAGGTCTGCATTTGGCCTGTGGGCCCACCCCTGCTTTAAATAGTTAGATCAAGCCCTGCTTTGAGAACCACAGATCTCTGAGCAGTTGGTTACAAGCTAGAGGTCCTTTTCTGCTGTTGCACCTCCACTGTAGTATTCCCTGCACTTTTAGGAGACTGACAAATATTTCTGCTCTGCAAGACTTTTAACTTGGTAGGCTACGTGCAGTTCCTGGATATCTGTGTGCTCTCTCTTTTGTGGTTGATTGGTGGTTTAATTGCATTATTTAACTGGGTGGCGTAAACGGCTTGTTTAATTGCATTTTTGTAATATATGCTATCATGGGGGATTTTTCAATTATAAGGTGGGATAGAATATAATTTGTGTAACAGTGTTAATACTTTTGTACAACTCTACTTTTTATTATTTATATACCACCATGAATGTGCACACTGGTTTACAAGTACATAGTTCCTGCCCTGAGGAATTTACAACCTAACAATCTTACATAGGAAAGACAGCAGACGAAAGGAAATGAGAGAAGGGGAAAGAGGGAAAGAATATGTATTTATTTCATTTACAACAACTGTATATGAGAACTGGGGAGCAATGCCATGGACCTCATGGAAAAGGTAGGTTTGGAGAAGGAATTTGAAGGATGTGAGAGAGGTGGCATCATGCAGGCATTCTGGAAAACAGCTCCAGGCATACAGGGAACCAAAGGAGAAAGGGTGGGTTTCAACTGGTTGTGCACAGGACAAGGTAAAATTCACACTGATAGGAAAGGCTGGGGAACTTCTGCATAAAGTTGTAAGATCCTGCTTGAATATTTCAGGCAGAGCAACAACAACAAAAAGTTTCTCGCAGCACTTGTTTGCGTTTTTTAATGCATGTTATTATATATGCACATCCTGAGGCACTGAGCAAATTTAGTCATCGTTATCGTCATCAGAAAGTAAAGCAGTTTCAGGGACTTGTGGAAAAAAAGATCAGACCAAAGCAATTCCTCTGCAAAATATAGCAGAGAACACTCAGAAAGAAAACACTTATGGAAATGTGCTAAATGAGGTGAGCAGGAAGATTTCTCCTCTCTCACTTCCCACACCCAATGGATCCAAAACAAATTGAAGATTTGATCTTTATTCCAATGATCTTTCTATTACTAGTTAGGGGGCATTTATTCACGCTAGCTATCACTTTTTCTACCAACAGATCAAGCACCCCTTCATTGGAATCCTGCCAGAAGATATTTAGGATGAGAAAAAATACTGGATGTTCATGGCTAACATGCTCCCGAGTCCTAAGCTGAGCAGCCTTTTCTCATAGGGCTGTAGGCTTCTGTATCCACAATGAACTCAATAGAATCAATGAAGAGTCTAGCGGCACCTTAAAGATGAATAGATTGATTCAATCAATCAACCTTTATTTACAGTCAACAGACCATTAGTACAATATATTAAATGTGTACATCATAATACATACTAATAAAATAGATACAAAATCAATAAACAACTAAACAGTAACTTTGTCTCCACAAGGAGTATGGTCAACCAGTCATAAGTTGTCTAGTGAGGATAACCAGGTTCAGGAATTTGGCCACTTGCTTAGTACTTGCTTACAGTACTTGCTTATAGTAAAACTCCCGGGCAGGCCGGACAAATTTTATGCAGAATATTTATTGTCTGACTTAGATGATCAAGTCACACTAAAAGTGGCCAGATTTTGTGTAGCAGCCATCTCCCGTCGCAGGGAGGTGACTGGTAAACATGAAAGAATAAACAACTAGCATGCATTATTCTATAGTTATAATCAAATGATACTGTATACATGTAACACAGCTATAATATACGTGTTACCATTTCCCTATGGGTTGATGACTTGTCTATGTGTTCAATTATTAAATGTTTTTATATTATCAGGAGGGTTAATTGAAAATTTAATGTGTAAATATGTTTTTATATTATGATGTTTTATACTTGCTGGTCTTGTTGACCGTAATAAAATTTATTTATTTAAGGACTCAAAGGAGTGGCCAGGGAAAACAGTGCGATGGGATAAATTAGGTCTTTCCTGGCCTCTTGATAATAAGTACAGTGAAATGGAATGTACAAGATGAACTCCACCTCAATGTTGTTACAGGGGCAGCATCTGTTATTCATTGGAATTTTATTAACTCTGCCTTCTAATAGTTTGGAGGAGAGAACATTAAACCTTGCCAAGGAGAATACCTTCCTACATTTAGGAAAAGTTAGCTGACCTAGTTAGGGCATTCCATCTTTACAGGAGAGGCATGATAGATCCAATAACTGAGGGGAACACAGCCCCAGAGCAGCTCTTTGGAGTTCCTGATAGAATAGATTTATTGAGCTTTAAGCTTTTGTGGCCTAAAGCCCACTTCATCTGATGCATGAAGTGTTATCCTCTACTAGGGTGACCAGATACATGAGCCCTAACCTGAATTTTATCTGGTCACCCTATCCTCTACTGGCAAATATATACATACAACTCTACCTACAAAGTGGAAAGTATGTGTGTGTCATGTATTTCCGGAAATGTTTACCCACTTCCAGATGAGTTAAAAACTTGAAATTTGGCATGCTGATATGTCTGGCTGTACACTGTACAAGGAAAATCTAAAAACACAGAATTCTGGGTTTTAAGTATTTTTAAAGTATTTAATAAAAACAAACCAAGGCTTATGCCTACAATTCCCAGCATGCCATGGGCAGAACTCCCAGTATGTTGCATTGAGAGGGAAGTAGCACCAATGCTGACAGGAAGAAAGGAGACAAAGTCGGGTGTTAGTAAGTGTGTATCTTTAATACATTGTATTAAAAGCCCAGCGTTTCGGATATGATCCTTCTTCAAGACCTGTATCTTAGCACGCGTTATTAAAGAAAATAACAATATTGTCCACAAAATTGAAATCCTTCAGCAGTTCTCGTTGGAGGCTGCATTCTCTCTGCAAGTATCTGTCTGCAGAGAGAACGCAGCCTCCAACAAGAACTGCTGAAGGATTCAATTCTGTGAACAATATTGTTATTTTCTTAGGAACAATATTTGCTTCCGAATATTATTTACAGACCAAGGGTGTTGCCATGTGCAGTCCAGCTGCCCCCAGGATAGCAAATTTATATATGATGTCCTTGGAAAATTCCATTATTTTGAATCCGACCAAGAATCCATTCTATCAGTATATCAAATATTGTGGAAGATTCATTGATGATGTGTTCATTATTTTTTCTTCTACTCCAAAATTTTCTCTTTTTTTTGTATGGATCAATCAGGTCGATGCTGATATAAAATTTATGGGTAATTATGATTTACGCCAAATTTCATTTCTGGATGTTTCAGCAATAATAGCAAATCAACAAATAACAGTGCAGAATTTTACTAAAACCACTGATAGAAATTCTATTTTACATTTTTCCAGTCACCACTCTAGATCCTTAAAAGCTAACCTCCCATACGGGCAATTTCTACGCATTAAGAGAAACTGTTCATCAGAATTTATATATCACCAACAAGCAGATGTGCTGAGTAATGAATTACGTGAGAGGGGTTATCTTACTTCCACTATCACAGCTTCCAGACAAAAGGCAAACCGCGTGTCCAGACATTCCTTGTTTCAAACTCAGGAAAGAATAAATACAAACTGATTCTTTTGGTCCATAGAGTATCATAAGTTATCTTTCAATATAAAATCTATCATACGCAAACATTGGCATATTGTCCAACATATACCAGGATGTGTGAACTCCCAATTTGGGCAATCAGCTAGTTCATTCGGACATCCAGCGTTATAATACACCCATACAACGGTCTATGGGGCACTACAAATGTGGTCATTGTTCCTGTTGTAAACAATCAGCACAGATCCAAGATTTTCAAAATCCAGTGGACAATCACAGATACCAACTCAGGAATTTTACTTCCTGTTCCACATCTTATGTTGTTTACATCATTAGATGCCCATGCCACAAGATCTATGTAGGACAAACAACTCGCCCCTTGCAGGTCAGAATAATGAAACACAAAAGTCGTATCCGGAACAAGATCATGGAAGCTCCATTAACAGCACATTTTGTACTACACATACATTCACCAGATTCCTTCGATTTTTTTGCTATGGAACATATCAGGAATAAACCCTACCATCGGACCACTCTTAGTGAAGTGTTGTCTAGAAGAGAGGCTTTTTGGATTCACAAGCTGAAATCCCTCAGTCCCACGGGTCTAAATGACAAACTGGACTTGTCTGCTTTTCTTTAATCCTTCTCCTATTTTTCTTTACTCTCAATATTTTTCTTTACTCTCAATATGTTTCTCCGTTTCCCAAGGGATATTCGTTCAATGTAGGATATCTGCCACTTTAAACAGTATTATGATTGATGACTTTAAATTGAATCTGACATTCTGACTATGAGTCATGATTAGGTTCTCATGTGGTTCCTTCAATTTGAGTAGGGGAACTATTCTCAGGTGTTAACTTACAGTCTTCCACACATATATATGGGGTTTACTCTTCAATTCACTAAGCTTCTCCCAATTGAGATAGACTCATTGATGTGCAGTGGATACCAACAACAGGTAGTTATACATTCTCAAGATAACTAAAAACCAAAGAGCAGTGGCATCAGTTAAGTTGTTATTGTGTTTGTAGATTGATGCTTGTAGTTTAAGGTTTAACATGAATATTCAATGTATAACAGATTTATTCATTTTAAACCATGTAATAATGATAATATCTTGCATAAATTTACAGTACACAAACGTGTATGGTGGTATAATGTAAATATGTTTAAATATATCTGTTTTACATTCAGCTCGGTATCCAGTCCACAATGGGGATCAAAGTCTGTCACTCTAAATGAAGTGAGGACAACAGGCCATTTAACATTGTTTTGCTACATTATAATAATTGAATACCAAGTTCTTTCCAATCTTTTTGGCAAATCATCGTTACAATTGTTATATACATCATATTGAAGATGCACAGTCACTGAGGAAGAAGTTTGAAATGGTTTAGTACAAACCGGTATTACCATTTGTGTATTTGTGCACTCAATATTCTCCATGACTATTGCGTATTTGTGTACTCAATATTCTCCATGACTATGTGTTTAACTGTATCTGAATACTCATTTTGTGGATATAACAAATGTGTTGTGTATTCAACAGTCACTATAATTTAATATCATCTTGTGGATTCATTATTTTGTGTATCCAACATGCTGATCATTAATCGATGAACAGGTTCCTATTACATTCAGATTGTGTATTCAACACTTTGACAACACTATTGTTGAACTGGAATGTTCAATATCCAGGGTTGAATTTAATAAAAATCACTGTGAAATTCAAAAAATGTCCTTCTAGTATGCAAGAATGTTTATACGATATGCAATGAATTTCATACATGATTGCAGTATTTTGTGATATAGCACATCACAGTAGTTAAACACATCTGGACTCATATTTGTGGATCCACTACAGTGTGTTTTTGTTTTAGTGTGAGGACCGCCTCTTCGTGTTTTGTTGCTTTACAACTTGAGGGTATCAACTGGAAGTGGTTCACCCTCCTGGGTCTGAAGGGAGAGTGCCTGGGTCCAGCTGCCTTGTTTGCTAGGCACCATCAGGAGCGGCGGGGGGGGGGGGGAAGGAGGATGTAGCTCCAGGCCCATCACCAATGGCAACAACCAAGCTAACAGTCAGTCAGCCAGCCTGCTCCCTCACAGCCTACCTATGGGCACAGCTTGCACAGTGCAGCATGGACCGGCTGGGCCAGACTTCACTTCCCGTGAGCCTCGGTGGCAGGAATCCCATTGGGCAAGTCGGGCACAGTGGCAAAAAGCATGCTGGGAGTTGTATTATTTGTTTTCTGCGGGGACAAGGAAAATCATGGTGATACCTTCTTCAGGCCCGAGTAGGCCCAACAAAGGGGGGCAAGTGCCTAGGCAGGCCCCAGTGCTTCCGTACAGCCTCCAGCGCTTCCGTACAGCCTCCTGCTTGAGCATTTGGTCGCTGAGAAGTGTAGGCTGAGGCAGGTGCAGGCCTTCGACCCAGCCGCCTGCCAAGAGCTTCAAGCAGAAGATGGTCAAGTGGGCCATGGATAGGGTGACCATATGGAAAGGAGGACAGGGCTCCTATATCTTTAACTGTTGTGATGAAGAGGGAATTTCACCAGGTGCTGCATGCATACAAATGACACCTGCTGAAATTTCTTTTTCAATGCAACTGTTAAAGATACAGGAGCCCGGTTCTCCTTTTCACATGCTCATCCTAACCATGGAAAGCTGTGGCTTCAAGATCGCCCTGGCCTGTGTCAGGGAAGAGAGAGAGAAGAAAGAAAAGAATTTAATTCATTTTAAAATTACCTCACAGGCCTAGCACCGGTCTACCTTGCGGGGTTGTTGTGAGGGTGAGAGAGGGAAAAAAATAAACTAATTTAATTCATTTAAAAGTTAACATACAGGTTTAGCACCAGCCTACTACTGTAAGATGATTACCTCACAGACATATATCTTAGGGGCCTGAGCAATGCCAGGTATATCAGATAGTATAGATACAAAGACAAAACATAGAAGTGGGGACGGGATAAGGGAGAAAAGGCAAATGCAGTTTGTGAGATCTATGGTACCAGGGCATGGCTTCAAGGTATATTATGCAGCAACATTTCTGAAGCTAAGCTGGTCTCAGTTTGGTCAGTACCTGGTTGAGGAGAACACCTGGGACTCACCCTTTGTACGCCTCATTGAGTTCCATGATGGAAGAAAAAGAGGAGATAACTGTAATAAAGTATCATATTAGAGTATCCGTATCAAATCTCAGTTTTGGATCCTAGGTGACATTAAGAATTCAGCACAAAACATAACTCAGAGTTTTGGCCTTGCTCACAACTGAGGCTTTTTCACCTCAAAGAAAATTAGGAGGCTGAGATAAGAAATAGCTGGGCCAGATCTACACCTCATTTCACATCAGTACGATCTCATCATGGTGCTGCTGTATCCCTCTTGTGCATTTATATATTGTAGCACACACAATGACATTTGTCACAGTATTTTGGATAATGTAGAATACAAAGCAGAAAATAACACTAGAAAATGGTATATATGGAATGCTTAATGTGGCCCAACAGTTATCAGTGCACTTCAATACCAATAAAAAGTACTAATGAAGATTAGTGGCAAAACCTATGCTGATTCGTGAGTTATGGTTGAATTGAACACACAATGGTTGGGAAATCATTTTTCCAATCATAACGCTAACCCGTATTCAAATCACAGTATGCCTTGGGCAAAGGGATGGACTCGTGTGGCAAGCGACAAAGGGCAGGAGCCCGCTGGGAAGTATACATCACTTTTGACCTCCAGGTTTCTGGGACCTATCACTCAACCGTCTGAGTGCTCAGACCTGTGAGATAGTATGCATGCTGTACTGGTAGCAACTCCACAGAATTTCAGACAGGCATCTACCTAGAAATGCCAAGGAATGAACCTAAATGCAACATAAGTACTTCATCACTGAGCTGTGGCACTTCCCAATTAACTTAGTCCAACGAACTGCCAGCAAAAGCCAGTTTGTGCAGAACTTACACCATGCACCCCAGAAATTAACTTCACCCTGCCAACCTGGCATATGTGCTTTCATAACTCTGAGGGGAAATCCACACAGTCCTTTGGAACGTTTTAAAAAGTATTTTAAAACGTTCCAAATAGGTGCGTTCTAAAACGTCTTAGGCCACATTACTGAGTACTCACGTTACAGGAGAACAGTCTTCCATCTTTAAAGCGGTGTGTGCAGTCACACACTGTTCTGCCCTGTCTCTTTCTCTTTTATTTTTCAATGAATTTAGGGCAAGGCATTGTGGGGGTTGTAGTTCAGTTACACACTTCCTTCTTAGTTCCCCTGTCATTCCCTAGCAAGTATAGGGCTAAGAATTGTGGGTGTTGTAGTTCACTGGTCCACTTCCTTTTTCTTCCCCACCAATCAACTGCTAAGCATTTGGGCACCAGTAAAGGAAGCACTGCCCCCATGAATCCCAAACGGTAAGGAAGGACACATTCTTTTACTTAGAATGATTTATTAAAAGTGAAACCGTTGTATATAACTGAAGTGAGTTTTAAAAAACCTCAGATATACAACGTTATAGGGAGTGCGTCATGTGGCCCAAAGAGTTTTCATAACCCTTATAAAATGTCAAAAAACTCGTGTGTAGATAGGCTCTGAGTTGGGTTTGCCTTGCAGCTCTTGGGCCAGATTCCTTGATACTCCGTGGTGCCAATTCTCATGTCATCATCAGCTCTTGGCCTGAACGCAACTAGCCGTGGCTTCCATGTTCCTATTCCATGTGCCCTAGGCTTTTGCGTGCAACCTTTTTCTTTCACTTTCTACCTCCTCCTCCTCCCGAGCCTTCCCCACATATTCTTTCTTCCACCCTGACCTGGACACAACACCTCCCTACAAACACACAAACTCCCTCACCTTGGATGGTCCCTCACCCCAATCGTCTGCATGCTTTTGCAGAATGTTTCATCGGCAACCTCCACCAGGCTCCAGCTCCATCAGCTCCAGGTCAACTCATGCCGGCCGCCTTCCTAGCTATCCACAAGCTCCTAAAATGTGTTAACTATGGTAATGAAGGTTCCACCAATTAATTGTTAGCCAAGATAACTACAAAAAAATTGGACATATTTTAACTCAAATGTTTTATTTGTTTCGTAATGCAACCAAAAGGAGGGTCTGGCAAGGGAAAAAAAGTGGTAGAGGAGATATAACCAGCCCTAATACAGCCATATTACTTACTTTTTGAGACCATTAATTTGTCTTGTCTCTTTAGATTTATAGTAGTGATAGAAAATGCAGTCTCTAGGCATTCCTGAGGAAAAATAATTCCACGTAATTCAGCCTTCCTGTTATATACACCATTCACATGTCTGTAGAGACTTTGTCCCTTAGCTTGTAGAACTGGAGGGTTTCTATTAAAGCCCTTTCTTGCTCTATTAGTAAACAAGAAAGCTGGCTAAGCAAGTTTTCATATTGGTACAATTCTTTCTTAAAGCACAGGGAGGGAATCCAAGTGTTCTTGTTCCCATTTCATTCACTGGAGAAAGCCTTGCTGAACATGAAAACCATATCCAGCCTCAGCTTCATTAGTTGCCTTTTCCCCACCTACTGGGAGATGTTGAAACATTTCATTATATACTAAAGGTAATCTATTCTAGCTGTAATTTAGTGAGCAGTTATGCATATGTAAGGCTGCCTCTACACGAGAGGTTTAAAGCTCTTTCAAGTCTCATTAAAATTTTTACCTCTACATGAGTGGAGCGCAAATTGGGAGATGAGGTGCGTTATCTATCCGATTATGCGCATTATCGAATGCACGTTAAATAGCAAGTTTTATTTTGCTGCGGCCGTTAAAGCGCATTTTGACTATGTGAACAAGCGATTCTCCGCATTAACTACTTCTAAAGCGCATTTCAAACAACCGGTAAGGCCACCAGTTGTGCGCTCAATTACCTCCTGTGTACAGTCATTTACCATAAAGCGCTTCCGAGAAGATGCGCATAATCGGAGAACCAGGCGTCAAACCGAATTCTTGTAGAGGGGGTCTAAGTCTCACTGAAGTCAGATGTGCTAGATCTCTAGCCTTTTAAAGGTTGTAAGAATAATCAGGGGTGAGCAACATGCCAGCAACATGCCAGCAACATGCCCCCACCCCAGGCTGTTTGTTTGTTTGTTTGTTTTGCACCCCCTCCCCATGTTGCTGCCTCTGAATTTGTGAACAGAACAGTGGCTAACTGATTGATGAAGAACCTTCTGAATTCACTCCCACCATGGAAGTGGCTAAGGCTGTCCCCTTTTCATCCCACCCCTACCCCCAGAACACTGGCAATGTAATTACAGTAGGGTCTATAGGCCAGAAATAGAGCAAGGAATTTGTACTTTCCACTTTTTCACTATACAAATATGGTGCATGGTTCCCCAAGCCACTAATGCTTATCCTAAATGTATTGTATCTGATGTAAGTGTTTTCAATGGCTTGTTTTCAAGATATTCAACCAGATATTCATTTTATGTACTGCCTATGGAAACATGGGTCTGAAAAATTATGCATCTTGGTACAAAGGAAGCATGACTAGCATCATTTCCCCCTACTCTGGCTTTTCCTTCATGCACATATATTTTGTCAAATATCTCTGAGCTTTTATGAAGTATGGCCATAAATGTGGTCTTTTTGGTCAGGAGCCAGGAACACCACCATAAAATGAATATTATGATGTTGAAGAAAATGGCTACCTTAGGCTTTTATTCTCTCTTGTTAGATTTTTATGATGAAATTTATATAAAGAACTGATGGATCAAGATAGACACCATAAAATCTTGATAAGAGCAGTCAGTCTTATTTTGCCATGTTTGAAGCTAGGATTGTGCTAAAATTTTGTGGTGGTGAAGATTAGGAGCAAGTTTTAATCTTCAAATATTTTCATCCCAGATTAAGCTTTTATTCATGATGGTATATATAACAAAAGTGTGAGTTGAGTCCTTCCACACACCATGAAGCTGCACTAGATTTTCAGTCACTGCTCTTCTGATTTCTCTTTTAAAAACCCTCATTACATAGCGCATTACATATCAGTCACCTGGTGTTCTTCTTTCAGTCCTCTCTGCAACTGACACCCTCAAGAAAAATGTCAACATCCTTGAAAACCCTTGTCTCGATAGCAGAATAAATGATACAAAATAAATACATCCGTTTAATAGTCTGAGCACAGTCTAGAGGCTTACACAGCACAGAATATGGAGATTTATGAGCGCGTGGCATGACCAGTGCAGCTTAAGATCATTGTCCCTTAGCCCATCTGATTTCTTTAACATATACTACTAAGCATGCTCAAGTGCAACGGAGCACACTCAGTGCTACGAAACCAAGCCTAGCAGATTTCATCATTCTATTCAAAAGGTGGACAAGATGAATCTAAATTCTGTAAAAGAGGAGCAGATTCGGGCCCATGTGTTCGCACCCAAGTAAGTCTGAAATGCACCAATGGAAAGACTACAATTGTAGATTCCTGCATTGAGCAGGGTGTCTGCTTGCTGGAGGGGATGTCCCACCAGAGGTACATATTATCACCTCTGGTGGGAATGCCCGCGGGTTCAACTGTTCTGGCATATGGTACATCAGGAATTATTACAGATAACAAAGGAATGTATTCAGATTACCCCAGAATTATTCTTATTGTCCCTGTACTATAATAAAAATGAATCTATTGCAGCCAAACAATTAGTAACTCTCTTAATAGCAGCTGCAAGACAAACAATAGTACAACAATGGGAAAACCTGGATCATCTTGATAAAGAGGCATGGTATAGAAACAGATGGTCTATTGTAATCTGTGAAAAAATAACGCATAAGTTTACTACAAGGCAAAGATGATCAGCTAATATTTAATGACATATGGGAGAAATTTATTTTACATACAATTAGGGTGACCAGATAAAATCCAGGTCAGGGCTCATGTAACTTTAACAGTTGTAGAGAAAAGGGAATTTCAGCCAGTGTCATTTGTATGCAATTAGTTCCTGGTGAAATTCCCTCTTCATCACAACTGTTAAAGTTGCAGGGGCCCTGCCTTCTCTTGTATATGGTCACTCTAGTATAGTGCCTGCACCTTTAACTGTTGTGAAGAAGAGAGAATTTCACCAGGAACTAATTGCATACAAATGACACTGGCTGAAATTCCCTTTTCTCTACAACTGTTAAAGTTACATAAGCCCTGACCTGGATTTTATCTGGTCAGCCTAATACAATAGATTCAGAGTCAGAGTCACTGACATATATGTCAAATATAGCTAAGGAGATATGGACTGTATAAATGGTATGAAATTTCTGATATAGAGTATAATTTTAGTAAATTTATAATATCATTAATTTTAAACAAAAGTAAGAAGGGGAATAAGCTTCACTCCACTGTATGTATTTTTTGTTGTTATTTATTTATTTTGGGGGGAGGGAAGGGTGCATAACATATCATAATATGTTATATTACACTATGTTATAATGTTTATGGTTGTTGAATATATGAAAATCTGTAATAAAAACATTAGAAAAACAAAGGCAACAGTCCCGCTCAGGGACTGAGGACACCTAAGGGAGAAATGCAGGTCCCTATTTGAATTAGAGGGGGATTTACTATATTGGGTAGTACCAGCTAGGGAAGATAGCCAGGAGCTAAAGCAGTTAGTAGTCCCAGAACCCCTTCATGCTTCTATATTGAAATTGGCCCATGATATTCCAGTTTTGGGATGCCTGATAGTGGAGAAAAAGACAGAGAGGCTAATTCACAGCCTTTACTGGCCAGGCATATATGTCCAGGTCTGAAAATATTGGCTCTCCTGTCCTGAATGTCAGAAGAACCAATGGAAAGGAACACCTGCTGGACCCTTAATTCCACTTCCCATTATGGGTGAGCCATTTGAGAGGGTAGGCCTAGATATTGTGGGGCTGCTGGAACTATCATCAAAAAGATATCTATATAGATTAGATAGATAGATAGATAGATAGATAGATAGATAGATGATAGATAGATAGATGATAGATAGATAGATAGATAGATAGATAGATAGATAGATAGATATCTTGGTGATAGTAGATTATGCTACCCAGTACCCAGAGGCTATTCCTCTATTAACGACTATGATTAAAATTATAGCCCAGGAGCTGTTATTGGTTTTTTTGAGGGTGGGTTTTTTCTGGGAGGTTCTGACACATCAAGGCACTAATTTTATGAGTCGAATGCTCCAACAGGTCTGGAAGACCTTGAAAATCAAAGCCCTATGAACTTCGGTGTGTCATCCCCAGACCAATGGTCTGGTGGAACACTTTAGCAGAACCCTCAAGCAGATGTTGAGAAAGTTCATAACTGCTTATTCCCAACAATGGCATCAGTTATTGGGGCCACTGATGTTTGCTGTAAGGGAGGTTCCCCAAGTCTTGATGGGATTTTCACCCTTTGAGTTACTATATGGCCGACACCCACAGAGAGTTCTTGATTTGGTGAAAAAAGGATAGGAAACAGACCCCAAAACCCATTGCTAAACCCTCCAATAATTTCTAGAGATGCAGCAACATCTTAGGGACATAGCCCACAGAGCCACAACCAATTTACAGCAAGCCCAACAAGAACAGAAATGTTACTATAACCGCTGGGTAAGGCCCAGGGAATTTAAGCCAGGTCAGAGGGTACTTGTACTACTGCCCTCTGGTAGTGGTGAGTTGTTTGCACAATGGCAGGGGCCTTGTAGATTATGAGATTCAGTTAACAGACAAGAGTAGGCTGACCAGATAAAATCCAGGTCAGGGCTCCTGTAACTTTAACAGTTGTAGAGAAAAGGGAATTTCAGCCAGTCTCATTTGTTTGCAATTAGTTCCTGGTGATATTCCCTCTTCATCACAACAGTTAAAGGTGCATGCACTATACTAGAGTGACCATATACAAAAGAAGGCAGGGCCCCTGCAACTTTAACTGTTGTGATGAAGAGGGAATTTCACCAGGAACTAATTGCATACAAATGACACTGGCTGAAATTCCCTTTTCTCTACAACTGTTAAAGTTACAGGAGCCCTGACCTGGATTTTATCTGGTCACCCTAGACAAGCAACATTCTACTCAAATTTATCATATAAACATTCTTAAGGAATGGAAAGAGAGGGATTGGCAGGCTGCTACAGCTGAGTGTGAGGAGGAATGGATGGGACCGGAGAAAAGGTCAAGCCAGCCTCCCAGTGTGCTCTTTTTAGATCTCCAATTGTCCCCTCAACAAATCACACAGGTAAAAAATTCAGAAAGATTTTTCAGATGTCTTTTCAGAACTACCAGGGTGCACACACTTGATATCCCATCATAGTGAAACTCCAGATGGAACAGTGGTCAAGGTTCCAACCAGCCCATGTCCACACAAGTTGAAGCAAGTTGTAATAGATGAGGTTAAAAATATGCTTCAACTTGGTGTAATTGAAGAATCCGTCAGTCCAGCCGGTCTTGGCACCAAAACCAGATGGGAGCATTTGTTTATGTATTGATTTTCGCAAGCTAATTGTGTCTCTAAGTTTGATGTGTATCCCATGCCTAGGGTGAAAGGATTATTAGAGCAATTAGGACAGAACACTTTCTTAACTACCCTGGATTTGACTAAGGGATACTTGCAGATTCCACTAGCCCGGAGGCTAAAGAGAAAACTGCTTTCCCAACTCCTCTAGGCTTGTTTCAGTTCACATACATGCCATTTGGATTACATGGGGCCGCTGCCACCTTTCACAGATTAATGGATACAGTACTTGGACATTTGAGTCATTGTGCCACAGCGTATATTGTGATATAATTATTTTCAATCATACCTGGGAAGACCATCTTATGCACATGTGGCAAGTTCTCTTGGCTTTAAGACAAACGGATCTAATGGCCAATCCAAAAAAGTGCAAAATAGCCTAACAGGAAGTTCAGTATTTGGGTTATGTAGTAGGGAAGGGGTTCATATGTCCTGTACCTGGAAAGGTAGAGGTTCTGAACAGCTGTCCAAGACCCAGGACCAAAAAGGAGATACAGCAGTTCCTGGGGCTAGCCAGTTATTATCGTCGCTTTATACCTCATTTCTCATCTAGGATGACCCCTTTAACAGATTTGACCAGGAAGAACTAACCCCAGCAAGTGAAGTGAACTCAGGAGGCAGACCTAGCTTTTCAAGATCTAAGGGCATGTCTGCTCAGATCTCCTATTCTGAGGTTCCTTGATTTTTCACATCCATTTATTTTACAAACTGACGCTTCTTGTGTGGGGCTAGGGGCTGTCCTGGCCCATGGTGAAGGGGAACAGGAACACCCAGTATTCTACTTAAACTGAAAATTGAATCATCGGAACAGAAATATTCCACCATTGAAAGGAAAGCACTGGTGGTGAAGTGGTCGGTGTTATAGCTTTCCGACATTATTTGTGGGGTGCTCCTTTTGTACTGGTAACTGACCATGCCCCGTTTCAGTGGTTAAACCATATGAAAGATGATAATCCCCATTTAACAAGGTGGCATTTGGCCTTACAACCTAAGGCTTTTACTGTCCAACATCGGCATGGTCATCATCACACTAATGTCAATTTTTTTTTCTCTCCAGGGCTCGTGGGCACAGTGGCGAGATGGTGACCCCCTCTTTGACTGGGGGATATGTGAGGGATCAGTGGGGTTCGCCACCTCTTATCAAATGCCTCATGAGTCACTCACAGAATCACAGGTTTTCCCTGCACACACCAAGGCTCCCCTGACAGTGCAAAGGGCAAGGACAGAGTGGCTGCAGATGGCAAGTATTCAAACAGAGGGTGTTGCCAGCCATTGGGCACCTGCAGCTGGCCCCATCGGCCCCAACAAGCATCACCTGCAGTGAGATGGCAGCGGAAGGGAGGGGAAGAGAAGCTGGAAGGATAAAAGGAAGAGAGAAGAGGGAGGAGGAGGGCATCGTTGGGGAGAGCGAGATTGCCCACGAACACAGATGTCCGAGGAGACAAGCCCAGAGAAGAGAAAGAAAGGCAAGAAAGGGGATTCAAAGAGGAAAGAACTTGGGAAAGATGAGGGAAAGTTATATCTGCCAGGGAGGACAGGGCTTTGGAAGGGAGCAAGGTGTTTGGGATGGTTCTTGCTGGCTACGCTGCTCCCTTGGGGAAAAGAGAGGCTTTTCAACTTCCAGTCATTAACCCTCACAAGGCAGAATGGACTGAGTGGCCTAGTGATTCAATGGTTGGGCATTGGAGAAGGGGGAATTGGATTGAACATTAGCAGCTGAACAGCCAGGGGAATTGTCTGAGAAGGAGTGGGCAACGCTGCGTTTAGGGCAGAACCCTTCTTCAGTTAATGCGCTGTACAAGGACTGTTTTCCAAGGAGGAGAAGATCCCTGCCTTGAATGTTAGAGGTTGTTTTGTGGAGAGCTAATCCCTTTTTGAGTTGTAGTTTTAAGAAGGACTGCTAGTGACTATAACTAAGGCAGTCCTATCAATAAAACCTATCTTAACACTCACTAACTGAGGCCAGTCTGATGGAGGCAATAGATCAAGGGGAGTTTGCTGTTCCACTTCCAGAAGACCCGCAAACATCAAGTATTCTTCTGCCTGTAGAAAAGGATGGTAAAGGTGGCAAGATATTTCCTGAACCATTGGATCAGTGACATTGGCTTGATTTTCTACATCAGTTGGACTGCAAGCTTATGGGATATCTTCTGATTGTCATTTGATGGTATTTTAATCACAACTGGGAAGGATCCATTCACAGTTCAAAAGCTCTCATGTGAATTAGTGCTTGTTAAGAGCTTCACCTCTGTTCTTGTATTTCAGGGCTCCTGTGCCTTTACCAGTTGTGCAGAAGAGGAAATTTGGAGAGGTGCAGCTTGATCGTAACCCTGCTGGGCTATAAAATGATACGCTGCGCAAATCCCCACTTCTACGCAACATGAGCCTGTCCTCATTTAAATTTTGGCTACCATTATCTGTGCCACTCTAGAAGCACAAAATGTGGTGATTCTACTACAGATAAGGCTCATTTTCTGAGAAGTTCCCTTGCGCATGCCTCACTGAAATTAACAGGAGCTGTATAAGTGCTCTTATGCACCTCTTGTTCATTTCAACAGAGTTTGCATGGGACATCTTTTGGGTGGATCCTTTGTGCCCATACTCACCAGCGTCTTCCCCCTGCTACTGATCTCTTGAAAGAGGCTCTTATTAGCACAAAACTAGACCTTCTTCTCTCCGTGAAGAGTAATGAGATGACTTTGGCAGGCAGGGCTATGTATAGGCTCCACTGTGGAAGGCTCTGTTACACACACTCCAGAACTGGTGAGTCGTAAAAAATGTATTGACAAACTAAGTAATGATGGGATTGAAATTGGGTCTGAAGTCAAAGAGCTGGAAAAAATTCTCTGGCATGCTCTTGGCCAGTTCATATAGCTGGCAGGGTTCTGGCACAGAGAATCAGTGGGTGTTGGGGAAGTTATGTACATAAACTCAACCAACAGATGGAAATTGCTCATGCATGCTGTGAAACAGGATTTGCAACACTCTATGTTATAAGACTAAGCAGCCAGGCATGCAGGCAAGCAAATCACATACACATGCAGAAAGAAGGAGAGAAACTACCAAACACAAGATTCTATTGTATGTAAAATGTATCTAAACAACTGAATATGCTTAGATCTATCCATTCTTTGAAAAGAAGCAAACCTACATTTCTTGATAGCCAGTGGCTCAGTTTGGACGACACATTAGGCAACGGAGGAGGGGGGGAACAATCGTCAGTTGTGTTGCTTATTGTGTCATCTGGAGGGCAGCACACAACGCACAAACAACTGACCGTACGTTAATCAGGCACTTTAAACAATGGAGCGAAACAACGGGCTTGCACGTTGTTTAGCTCGAAGCCCCATTGTTTAAAGTGTCATCCGAATTCAGCTCCCGCTCTCTCCGGGGACTATTCCGTTTCAGAATAGAGTTCTGCTGCCTAGAGCAGCCAAAAAAACCAGCCACTCTATGCAGCCTGCAGAACTCACGGTGCATGCTGGGATATGGCTGGGGGACACACGGAGGAGAAGCCACAACCAAAATGGCTGCCAAAAGTTCCTTGCAGCCGGGGCGTTTGCCGGTTCCAAGCAGCACCGGTTGCAGTGTGTCGTCTGTGGCGCTCCTCCTGCCTAACACATGGTCAGTACATTATTTACCCCTCCGTTGCTTAATATGTCATCCGAACTGAGCCAGTGTGTGTGTGTGTGTGTGTGTGTGTGTGTAAATAAGTGTGCAAATGTGTGTGTGTGTGGAGGGAAATAACAACATTTGCTAAAATCTGGGCATACCTAAATATCTTGGTTTTTAAAGGAGAGCCCAGTTTCCCCCAGTATCTGGTGTTCAAATATGTTAGTCTGTTTGCTCAAAGATGAGAGACTTGTGTCAACTTAAAGCAAGCCAGCACAGCTTGAGTCATAACCCATAAAGCCAAATAAAGCCCATGTGGCTCTACATTGCACTTTACCAAATGGTTGACCATCTCTTTTCTGTCGTCCCCCCACCCCTGCGCTGCAGGAGATCCACAATCCAATACAGTACTAAATGCAATAAGACTACTCAGAGACGGCTGGTAGTTCTGGGCAGGCAGGCTGATTTCCCCCCGTCTCTACTTTGAACTCATGCTGTATTTGGCTCCACTTACTACAACTCCTTGGCTCCACCTACATTTAGGTGCCCTGCCCCAACAGCCCCAATGGGCATCAGCCACCACTGAGACCAATGAATGGGTTTATAGCAAGGATAAAGAAACTTCATCCAGCCTGCAGGACTTCAGCTGAAGCCCCTCCCCTCCTTGAAGCCCCTCCTCCTGAAAGCTAGCACACAGGGAAGTCTTGCTGTTATTCCCATCACTGATCGAAGGAATTCCCCTTACTTGGTGCACTAAGCCTGTCCCATGTTCTCCCCACTAGGGGAAGGCATAGGGCAAGAGAAGCAGCCCCAAACAAAGTGCAGGGTGGAAGGACTCCACCCAATGTCTTGGTCAGGGAGGCTTCACTACTCTTGGGCTTTTCCACACAATGGAACATGTGAGCGGACTGAAGCCAGGTCCCAGGCTCTGTATTGCACTTTGAAGCTAACACTTCAGCTGGGGACTGAATGACATTGTGGGTGTAGCCACAACCTCAGCATCACCTGGCTGGTGGGAGCTGGGTTGGGGTGATTCCATCCCTCACCCCAATCCAAAAAGAAATCCAGCAGAAGCAACAAGGACACACACACCACGTCCAAGAACAATTGACTGTAAGCTGCCTGGGCAGACGTCATCGTTTGTCATTGAACAGCATTCAAACAAGCAATGAGGCCATTTTCAACCATTGGGCTTCTCAGCTGCTATAATAATAAATATTTACAAACTAGGCCCTTTAAGCAAGGAAAAACCCTTATAGTTAGAACATGCCAAAGGAAAACATACAGACACTGCTGTAATTACGGTGGATAAATCAACTCTGTCACCAACACTGAAATGGCTGAGATGATGCATTTATTCCATTGCCACTGTACTTCATCTGTGCAGTCCAATTCCCTTGCTTCCTAATGCCACTTCCAACGTGTTGAACACTGATGTTCAAATTGCGTCCATCAGTTGTGGCAGGATGCACAGATCACATCATTCCCCATCACAGAACAGATTAATATGCCCAGTGATCTTTTTGATGAAAATACTAGTCATTAATTTATTATATATGGATACATGCACACAAAAGATGGTCACCATTATTTAGATACTAGTAAATTCTTATAATTGTGAGGGATGAGACATTTACACAAGAAGGGTGCTCTGTTCGGAGAGAGACTTTGCTCCCATCTGTAGAATTCCTTGTTGTGTCCACAGACCTGAGACCCTTGGAAATAGGAATCTGGTTCCACACAAGACTTAGGTGGTAGTCATTTATTTTAATGTTCCTTCTTTGCAGGCAGCCACAGGCAGACTGGCTTTTGCCTTGCCAGTCTGGTACAAAACCTGGGATGGATTATCTGAACTTGATGCAGGTTATTCAAAAAATATCCTGGCCTGGCACAAGGAATGGGCCTATCCCAAACACTACATCCCTGTCAGGAAAGGGTGGGCCACCCATTGTTTAAAGTGGTTGACAGCTTTTATTCCCACCCCAATGATGCTCCAAGTCCATCCCTATAAAAGTGAATGGCAGCCTTTCACTTATATGAGAGAAAGTAAAAGGGTGCATTCAGGAGTGGGTGTTCTGCTTGCTGCCCACCCTTGGTAAACCAAGCTCCTTTCTCCCAAATTTGGATTCTTGTGAGGAACTGGCATTTACAGTGCCTGTTCCCATCTGTCCATTCAGAAGTCAGTCCTATTATGTTCAGTGGAGCTTACACCAAGGTAACTGGGTGCAAGGATTGCAGCCTTAAAGTGAAATTTCCTTATGGTAGGAAGAAAGCTACAAAACAGGTAAAAAAGAAACCTCTAAAATTTAAATCTCTATGGAATACAAGCAACAAGTTTAGGTTAATATGTTACTTCAAAGAAGATATTAGTATGATTTTAAAATTAATGTTGTTCTTGACTTTATATCATACCTTATTGATGCTGAAATCTGCAGTATATAAATGTAATAAATACTGATAATAATAATAATAATAATAATAATAATAAATAACTGTAAATAGAAAAACTAAAACCAAAATCACACTAAAACAATTTTAAAAAGCAGATAAAAAATGGGAACCATTTTGTCTATTTCCATTTTCTCTTCACATGAGGTGACTGTGAGTGTCAGGACTGAGTCATAGGCACTGATCTGAGATGAGTCAGGAACCAGAAATTGCACCAGGGGATCAGAGTCAATGGAGAAATCCAGAAGTCAGGAAGTCAGGATCAATGGACAAATCAGATGACAGGACTAAGGAGCATCCAAAGGTTACCGGAACACATCACAGCTCAGAAAGACAATGTTGCTTAGGCAAGGTTTACAGTAACAAGAACCCTAATATAGTCCAAGAGAACCAATGGCCACCCTGAGTGGGCCAAGAATACATCACTCTAGGTCTTAGGACAGTCTTAGGACAACGTCTGGACAACAGTCTTAGGACAGTCTTAGGACAACATCTGGATAACTTCCAGATGTTGTGGACTAGAACTCCTAGCATTCATGGGACTACAACTACTGTAGTTTTGGACTAGCATTGGCCGGGCTGGCTGGGGTTGATGGGAGTTGAAGTCCAAAACACCTGGAAGGCACTAGGTTAGGGAATGCTGGTTTTAGAAGATGCTGCAATCTGCAATTCAGTGACTCACTACACGGCCCATGCAAAAACACACAGTTCCAAAGATTATAAGTTCAAGATTCTGTAGCTTCTTAACATAAGGAACACTAAACTATCACTTCCATTGCTCATTGTTTCCTTTTCCTTTTTACATCCAAGATGGGAAGTAGCTAAGGATCACTTTGGATGTACAGTCCTCTTCGGGGAAATGGGGAGCATCGGGAGCAAACTTTATCTGCAACAGCAGCCTGAAGAAGGGAGCACCCAACCAGTGGCAGTATTATTATTGCACACATTCCCTCAGTAAGGGTGTAACAAGGAAATCATATCTCACATTACATTATTTGTGCCTTTTTCCAGACATAGACTAAAAGCCCATGTGGGAGCAAAACAGGACAACATTAGCAGCACCAAGGACAGCGCCAAATGACAAACTAGCTCCAGCAGTGTCTGGGATTGACATTGAAAGCCTTTTGCCTCCAGGTCCAGGGCACTCCTCCTAGGCTCAGGTAGACCCTGGCTTGAGGTCCAACATTAACAGGCCAACATGGGGTCCCTGGTTTGGTTTTGCTGATTTTTTCCTCTTGCTATCTGCCATAATCCTGATAAAAATTGCCCCTCCAAAATTTGCCATTTGCAGTCCTGGGAAATGTCCATTGGTGACATCTAATTTGCAGGGCTCTTGTAATGATTGTAATGATTATAGCTAGATAATGTATGTGCAGCATTTCAGCACTTGAAAACACTATGGAAATGTTAAGTTGGATCCAGAATCTGCCTTCATCAAGGTTTTGAGTAATGTTGTTCTTAATGGACATCACACCTACACCAGGCCTCTGCCCAGTTTTCAGGGATCCCCTCTTCCCAAACCACCATTCACCCCCATTCAGCAGGGTCCACTGACCCTCTGTGTAGTTTTTTCAGTGGGTTGGAGGGCTGCTGTGGGGAGGAGGGAGGAGGAAGTCTGTTTCCATCAGCCCAGTTGATCCAGCTTGAATCTGGATCCAGAATAAGACTCTCCTGAAAGCCAGTCTAAAACTAAGAAATTAAAAAAATTAAAACCCATTAAGTTTTATTATAATTATTACTACTAGCTCTTCTTAGAAGCCAGTGCCATGAATCAATAGTACCATATCGTGTAGGTGTTTTCTAAAGCCTATTTTTGTTTCCATGAGCACTTTAAAGCTGTCCGTTTATGTTATGCTACTCCTTACCTTTTCTCTTGTTGTGCTTGCTGTCATTGCTTTGCTTTAGCTACATTTTGGGCGGTAGACACTGTTTCAAGCCCCTCTTTTTCGACTGCAGCTTCTTGTACCCCTTGAAAAGCCAGTCTTGAAGGTGCTCCAAAATAGAGTACAAAGGGGTGGAGTGGCTGCACTCAGTGTGTGTGTGGAGTGATCAGGACCAGCCTTAGGGTGGGTGAGCTGGGCAGTTGCCCAGGGTGCCAAGCTGGGGCATCAAGCTGAGCTCAGCGGCAGTGAACTAGGATGGCAAAAAGCAACTGTCTGTGACCTTTCTTTCAAGGCGCTACAGGTTGTTTGGGGACTAACTACAAAAATGATCTTCCCTCCATTAGCTTGAGAGTATGTTTCTTTTTTTCAATTTCCACAATGTCATTTGCGCAAGGTAAAAAATAGTGGCACACAACTTTACTTTAAGACAATGGAACCAAGCACTTAGCACTTACTGGAAACACTACTAATGATGATGATGATGATGATGATGATGATGATATAAAGCCGTAAGCTGTAGGAGGTCAGCTGGATACGTTTCTTATTTATAACTTTTCTTTATTATTTTTAATGGATATTCTAGACTAAAGACTGCCTGCCAAAAGATAGGAACTGCTACAAAACAAAAACTATTATAAAGAAAACCTGTATTAGATCTGTTGTGTTGCATAGCGCACTGCTGCTGCTCACATTGTGGCTTTTCAGACTTTGGCTTGTGCAAACTGCAGCACAGTGGCTGAAAGATCAAGGTTTTGAGTAATGTTGTTCTTAATGGACATCACACCTACACCAGGCCCCATAAATCCTCTGGGCTGCCCTGAAAACTAACTACTGGGGGAGGGGCACCAAAGACTCCCAGGGTGCTATCTTAGGAGTGAGGGTTGGGTCATCTTTTCCTTCCCACTTGTGCATGGGACACGTGGAATCCAAGCTTGAATACAGAAGCTTCTCATATAATGGAATGAGTTCAGATTCCAGGTAGGAATGACATTTTTTAAAAGGCACCTTTATTTCTGTACATCAAAACCGTCTGATTGACAAATGAGAGGTGCAGAGATATAGCAGTGTGGGAGCAATTATACAGTTACTTCCCTAAGTTCACCTTTCTGACCATTTGCCAACCATAAACAAAGATTCATTTTTTTTGGCAAATAAGGGATGCAATTCTTCATGAAACCTGGCTGCAAAGGTGAGCTTCAGCTTCAGTTACCTGTACTTATAAATGCTTGACAGAATGCTCTTCAGCAACCATCCCCAACCTGGTGCCATCCAGTTCTTTTGGACTACAACCTTTAGCATTCCTGCTCATTGTCCATATTGGCTGGGATTGATGGAAGTTGAAGTCCAAAACATCCAGAGGTTGTCAGGTTGGGGAAATATGCTCTCCACAATCTATTTTTTCTAGCTACCATGTACTGGACAAATGGAAATGGATCCTTCATTGCCATTCAAATAGCAGGGTTTCAATCATTGCTTTATCATTGCTGCTCTAGTAGTGTGATTTTGTTTAACTTGTTGTTTTACTGCTTTGTTATTATTTTGAGGTTTTAGTATATTTTGTTGTGTTAATAGGTTGTTACCAACCATGGGAAGATAATAGATACCTTGAAAGATGGGCTAAAAATCTATTAAATAAGTAAATATTTATTATTTTATTTTCTCCTATCTAGAAAGTCTCGTTATGATAAAGCATGAGAATCTCCATTTGTGCTGAATGATTGTTTCCAAAAATCTGTCAGAACTTTATTGTGCCCTGATGCCTGCTGTCATCATATCAGTCAGTATTTTTCTCTCTTGCCTAAAATAATTCTGTTCTGGGCATCAACCCAAGACTACAATTTTTGGATCAAACACAACTATTTCTTCAGTGACCTTCACACTTGATTCCAACATTATTTTAGCCCATGGCATTTCCACAACATATTAACTAATGGATATGCAGTGCCCTCTTTAAAATTCCATCATGCAAGGGAGTACACAACACACCAATTTTTAGGATTGGCATTTTGTGTACCAATCTACACCAATAAAACCATTCATGTGTGCATAAGACCTGCTTTGGTTGATGAAGTCATCTGCCATTCTAGATCAGCACCCTTTCTTCCAGAATGGTCACTCCTGGAAAGCCCATAAGCATGTAGTAGATTTAGTATACTAGAAACTAGATGAGTTCCAATTTGGTTTTTATTTAAGGCTCAGTTGTCCCTTCCTTTTCTTCTACACAAGCCAGATGTGTTCAAAAGCCAAGAAAGATTCTGGTAGGCCTCAAAATAATTACTTGCTAGATACTAAAGATGTTGTAATAAAATCATACTCTGCTTAGAACATCTCTCTGCATTTTCCTGGGTCCCTGAAGAATCTCACACATAGAATAATGGAGAAAGCAATCTGGGTTGCATTTGGTCTTATGTGCACATTCCACTTAGCTAACATGACTAAGAGTCATTAATGGCACTATGAACCTTGATTTTGTCTAATCCTGATTTAATGGGTATCATAACAAAGTGCGAATAACTATGTGATGATGAAATTTTTGCTCTGTGTGTATGTATCTTGAACCAGTTACCAGTATGCCCCTACATTCTTGTATTTTCAGAAAAAGAATGTAATTTCTAAGGCTGGACCAAACTTTCCAAATGTAGAAAGTTCAGCCTTATTTCAGGAGTGAAAGAGGGGGAGAAACTTCCTCCCCTCTCTTGCATTTTCCTGTGGGGTCATGACACACAGGTGGCTGCCATACCCTTTTCCCCAGAATGTCCTGGTCTGAGAAACATGCTGTAGAAAAGAAAATGATGGCTGCTATCTCATCAGAGCTGTAAGGGAGCTCCTTTCAGACTGCTCCCCCACCCCCCATGAATCAGAAGGGAGAGAAATTGACATTTTAAACAGAGCCCTGGGCTTTTGACAACCTTCTCAGCTGCTATTTTGCTTTCTCTTCTCCCACACCCAATTGCAACTTGGAACATTTAGGAAACTGTGGAGAAGGGAAACTGTCCAGTGACAATGAGCATCCCTACATTACAGGGAAAACATGCTGCCTTACTGGGACTGCTCCTTTGAATGATTGTGATGGACTCCATTACACACATGGACAGGGTGACCACATGGCTTACCTTGCTGACCACATGGTTTGTAATTGAAATTGAAAACTTCCCCTCCTTTTGGTGCTCATAATTTTGAATGAGACAGTGCTCTCTAGAGGGTGATTTGTAGCACAACTTTGGCTGTGCACATGAGGAAACCCCATGATATTTCAGAAGAATAGGGCTATCCATATTTTTTTTTAGAACGGGATAACCAGGGAAAGGCTCAGGAAATGTGCAGGAGGTTGACAATGTCATCTAAAGGACCCGCAAACATTCATGAGTGGCCAATCACTTTTATAGAAGCACTCAACGACTTTGCCAGGACAGTGTGTTTAACTGGCTTGGAGAATCAGAGAGACAGGAGGCAAGAAAGGAAACAGAATTAAAGAAGGCAGTAACAGAATGCAAGTATCACCTATTCTAGAGTGAAGGGGGTAGCAAAGGACTCTTCCTTGGTTGCCTGATGTAAGTTGGTAGGTTGTCCTTTACATCAGGACACACACCAAGCAGGATATAACACTATGAAAGCAGTGTGACAACAGTATGGAATGTGTCATGGGCCCCCACAGGTGTCAGTGCACTTTAATACTGCTATAAAGCAGTAGTGTAGATCCTATCCGGGATTACTTGGGTTGTTCCTTATGAATTCTTAAACAGATAGACACGTTAGCTCTTGGATAACAAGGCAGCTTGTCGGAAAAAATCCAGTGAAAATTGATTCATATGGGTGAATAGGGATGGGTTGAGCCCTTGTAGATCCCCTAGAGCAACCTTCAACTCCCATATGCCCCAGTCAGCATGATCAATGACCAGAAATGCTAATAACCATAGCCCAAAACATATAGAGGGCAACAGGTTGGGCACTAGAGCCCCCGTATCATGGTTTAGATTTAGAACTTTGGAACCTTTCCTCAGTGAAGGCTATGAAGGGGGAAACACACACACACTGATTAACTTTGAGTACTCTTGGTGCTTTGGGCAGATTGAGTATGAAAATAATAAAAATGGAGGAGAGAAAGGTGGATTAGGGAAGGAAAGAGGTCCAGGGAAGAAGCTAAGATCACAGGTAAAGACTGAACACATTTACTAGTTCAAGAAAACTAGGAAACACATTTGCTAGTAAAGGCTCACTCAGTTCTCCAAGGGAGGAGTTTCACTAAAGGAAAGGAAAAAAGAACAATCCAATCCTTTACACACTTATCAGGTAGTAAATTCCACAGAACTAAAAGGAGCTTACTTCTGAGTAGGCATGCATAAGATTGTCTAGTGTAAGTGCTGCTTAGTTTTAGCTTGATTATTCCCACTATGCATATCCTATAGCTGGAGCATCCACTCCTATATTAATAGCTATGTTTTTGAAATAGAAAAGTGTTTGTGGGTAAACAAAAGCATGCCCCAAAAAACTTGTTTGATGTCATAAGGATCGAAGGATGCAGTAAACCATACAGGTTAGCAGCCTCAAGCAATCTCAGCAGCCAATAAACACACACGTTTGCCTATATAACAGCTCCTATTAAGAGCAAGTCCCCAAACACAGCACCAGAAAATCCTGTCTAGAAGCATTCTTCACTTTTCTCACTAGTACTTCATCAGCGACTTTAATAAGCTACGGCAATCCTCAAGGCACATTTTTGGCCCAAGTGCTATTTGTTACAAGGGACAGCTGGCATATTTTAGAGTAAACGATTGTCATTAAATGTGCCAAAAAGAATTACACAAGAAGATCAGGTGGCCAAAACATCTTTCTCACACACACGCTACATTCCTTATATTGCATACTACAGTGGGTCAGCAATTTTTTGTCCCCAAAGACCAGGTTCAGGGCTGTATGTGTATTCTCTCTCTCTCTCTCTCTCTCTCTCTCTCTCTCTCTCTCTCTCCTCCCTATGCACAGACATCTCAGTGCACAGGGATGGGGAGGTTTAAACTTCCCCTCCCTCTTGCCAAGATGGGATCACTGGAGATTGTGGAGGTTAAAGCTTTCTTGCCCCAACCTCCAGCATTCCCCTCCAAAATGGCTGTTTCCTGAGCAATCTTGGCAGCATCAGCAGGAAACAGCAATCCCAGCTGCACTGAGAATGTCAGAACACAAGAAGAGCTGTTCTGAATCAGACAAAGGGTCCATCTAGTCCAGCATTCTGTTCACACAGTGGCCAACTGGCTGTCGACCGGGAGCCCACAAGCAGGACATGAGTACAACAACGCCCTCCAGCCCATGTTCCCCAGCAACTAGTGTATCTAGGCTTACCACCTCTGCTACTGGAGGTTGCATATAGCGATCAGGACTAGTAGCCATTGATCACCGAGGGAAGGCACAACAAAGCCTCTTTGGCAGCCCCAGCAACCCTGATCAGGATTGCTGTCCTGGCACTGCTAATAGCAGCATCAAGACAATAGCCTTTTCCTTCTCTGGGGTTGTAGGCTGCACAGAGTGTAGTGGAGGGCATACAGCCCTGGCATACAACATCTCTGCTTGGGTGCCATTACTAGCTACCTCTTCCACACTGGGACAAGCTTTATTAGGGAAATTGTGGAAACTCCTTACTTGGAGGTTTTCAAATGGCTGGGAAGGCATCCAGCATGAATAAAGGGTGTCACTTCCAATCTTGGGATTGCTGACCCAGGGAATAACAGCCGGTCTTTAAAGAGCACCTGAAGAGTACAAACGCCATCCACATAGCTTTTGTGTCTATGTGTTTTGTTTTGCCTTTGTAAAATGTGGCGGGATGAACAAAGATTAAGATCTGGAGCCAGCAAACAATATACAAAGGAAAGTTCAGCTACAACCACGGCCTGATTGCCTGCCAACTTCAAATGCAATGATGGGCTCTCTTGACAGCTGCTGATATTTGAGTGGGATCGAATCCCAAATATTGGCAGAGCCTGTTCCGCTCGGGGCCTTAAATACCAGGCACACTATATTAAATCCTGGATGCTCTGCAGGCATCCAGAAATCATGGCAGGGCAGCTTTAAGATTTTATTTCATGATAGGTGTCATGCTAAGAAAACAAAAGAAAAATTAAACATAATTTCCCCGTATCAATATCTTTCTGTAGTACAACTTGCTGCTGCACCCACGATGCATGGGTTGTGTTAGTGGAAGAGGGGAAAATTAATGGGCCATGAGAAAGGTTCAGACATTAACAGCTGTGTTGGCCTGACTGACTAGAGCAGCCTTCGCCAACTTGGGCCGTGTCTTGTCGGCATCGTGTCTGCACCCCGAGGCCTTGAACTCCCGCACTGGCGCTCCTTCCTGTTACCTGCACAGGAAGGAGCGCAAGTGCAGGTTTTGTGTGAAGGAGCCGCTGCCCCGTGCGCGCTGCAGGACATTGCACGGGTGCATGGGGGGCAGACTTTTTTGGTTCATTTTTAAAAAAAATTGTAAATATGAAGCTTCGTATTTACAGATTTACGTAAAAAACCAAAGAGGGGGAGGAACAGGTTGGTCCGGCTCTGCACATCCACCCCTATTAATTAATTAATTAATTAATTAATTAATTAAAATGATGGTCCACAGTGGAGCAGAGGTGGTCCAGCGACTGTTTGGCTCATTGGTCCACCCCCTTCCCTGTCCAGCCTATGGTGACCAAGCAGTTCCAAAGCAAGGTGACAGGTGACAGATACCGTCATCACATCGCTGCAAGCAAAAAAAAAATCAGGGTAAGTGCCTGACTTTTTTAAAGTGGAGCTTTGGGGATTTGCCACTAGATGGCTTTGCGATGGCAGCTGCATCATATAGATGACCTGCCGCCACTCTGAATCCACCCCAGCGCAAACCCTTCATCAAGATGTACCCCTGGTGCCCTTCACATGTTTTGTACTACAATGCCCAACATTCCTGACCATTGACTATGCTGGCTGGGGCTGATAGGAGTTGATGTCCAAAGTATCTGGAAGACAGCAGAGAACTAGACCAGAGAAACCTTGAGGTGTGATGGTTAGAGTGTTGGACTGGAACTCAGGAGATCCAGATTCTAGTCCCCACTCAGCCATAAAGCTCACTGGGGGACGTTGGGCCAGTGACTGACTCTCAGCCTAACCTACCTCACAGGGTTGTTGTGAGCATAACATGGAAAAAAGGAGGACTATGTAAATTGCCTTGGGTTCTTTGCAAGATGGAAAAAGGCAGGTTTAAATGTTATCATCATCATTCATTTTGCCAGCCTTCCCCAAACCTGGTGTCCTGTGTTGAACAGCTCCATCATCACCCACTAGCATGGCCACAGACCATGCTGTCTGAGAATGATGGCAGCTGTAGTGCAATGCATCTGAAGGACACTGGGTAGGGGAAGTTTGCATTATGCATTCTCCAACAGTCGTCTTCTTGAAGCATTTGGGTGCTTCCAGATAGAAGATGTGCACCTGACACATGACAGCAAGGACCATGTGCTGGTTGTCCAGATAGATTAACACGGGCAGCCCAATCCATATAACACATTTCAAAGTTAAGTGAACACTCAGGGCAGATGGGAGGGGACCCCTTATTCCAGATTACTTCTTTTGATGATGAGCAAGTTGCTACCTGGATGTCTCCTTTTGCACTGTAGGGGCTGGGGTTATGCATCAAAACCACCACTGCAAGGGTATGAAACAAGTTTCCCTCCAGATGTTGCTGGACTGCAACTCCCATCAGTCCTAGCTGGCATAGCCAATGGTGTGGGATAATGGGAGTTGCAATCTAACATATTTCTCCCCACACTGTGGCCCCATCTAAATTGGGCGCTGTGCAGCTGTGTTTAGAAGAACAAATTTCCATTGGGAGTTCCAGTTTTGGTTCTCGTACATAACCTCTAGCCAAGACATTGAGGACATGACGAAATAGAAACGTCAATAATGAAGACCTCACCTTCAGTCTCTAACAGTGAACAGCAGGTGACACAGCAGGTTTATTTAGCAGGGGTATATACGGCTTCCCGGCAGGGCTCCTAATATAGGCCTGCAATGTCTTCCCCCAAGGGAAGAGAAGACAGGAGAAATCTGGGCTGTACTTGAGAGGACATCATTAATTTACTGTGCCAGAATTCAGGGAGGGATTGTTCCAATTATTAACAGTGTGGCTAGCTAAAAATCCAGATGAAGTACAATTGTTGGCCTCTTGCTGTTCTCTAAAGGAGATATCACATCTGAAAGCAGGGGTCCAGATGAATGAGAGTTTCAGCTTTTGAGAACGTGGCTCAGAGGGAATGTAGAAATTAAGTGTGACGTTTAGTCAGTTGGTGACCTGTTACAAGTGTCTGTGTGTGTTACAGTCTCCTGACACAACACATTTAGCTGGAGCAGTAACCAAAACAGTGGTAGTGCTATAAATGATAGAACATGAAAGCATTATTTTTAAATGAAAAGCAAAGGTGGATTTTTATCATTGGCAGTAGCCATATTGGCCAGACGAAAAATTGCAAAAAAACATTAGGGTAATACTTTTCATTAGGCCAACTCATACGTAAGCTTTTGAGATCTTTAGACCTCTGAGTTGGCCTAACCATGGATTTACACTAAAGTAGACTTTAGACTAAGCACTACAGACCCCAATTCAAGTTTATAATCACAAATATACATGGGGTAGTTCTGCAATCCTGTCACACCATCATGTTTTTTGACATGCGTCTTACATGACAGTGCATATCTCTTGATTAGAGGTGTATGAGAAATTTGTTTCAGTTCATTTTCTATTAGAATTTACCAAGTTCACACCGTCCAGACTGATCACGGACTCGGATGCAATCTGTGGTCAAAGTCCAAGCTTGCAAAGCAATTCGTGAAGAAGAAGAAGAAAACGTGTTTGACAGCATTTGTCCATTTGAAAAATATGCACACACAAAAAGTGTGCTCACAAGCACTACAGCAGTAAATGTAACGTTCAATAAAAGGAAGAATGTGCATTAAATGTTTGTGACACAGTATCAATAGCTCACCCAGCTCATATTTAGCCGTGTGCAGAAGAGCAATGGTGGAGGTGTGCGTATATTTTATTCCTATCTGTATGTTCAGGGCTAGGCATCTACCATACTGATTTCATTAACCCCATGCATTGTTTTTGACCCCAAAGAGTTAGGGAATCATGGGGGGGGGGAGGGTGAACTTAATGACATTCACAAGCCCCATCCCTTAACTCTCTGGAATGTTAGCCAAATCATGAAATTGCATAGTCTCCTAAAGACAGTAGCTTAGGGCTCCAACTCAAAATGTAAGGGCTCTGGGACCCCTGCAGAGGCAGTAAGCCTGTATGCATCAGTTGCTGGGGAACATGGGTGGGAAGGTACTGTTTTACCCATGTCCTGATTGTGGGTTCCTGATCAACAGCTGGTTGGCCACGGTGGGAACAGAATGCTGGGCAAGATGGACCCTTGGTCTGATCTAGCCTGTCTCTTCTTATATTCTTAATTTGAGCCCTAATGCTTTTCCTGCTCAGTCTGTCTTTAATTAATATATGTCGACTTCCACTCAGAGTTTCTTCCTGTCTTCCCACAGGTTTGCTATAGAAACTAACTAGTGGTGCATCTCTGAAGCTAGTAGATGTATTAAGTTTCACAAGGGGTTGATCATACACACACACACACACACACACGAAAAGGAACACAGTGGGACTTCTGAGCAAGTATGTATCAAATTGCACTGTTGTCTGGCAGTTGGCATACATAAAGCTGGCAGGAGAATGGGGGAGTAATTCCAGCTTGAAGGATTGCTTATAAGTTGATGGCACTGAGACTCCAGCAAACTTTCATTACTCTAATGCAGAATCACTGCATTTTTATTTTATTTTATTTTATTTGCTGTGCCTGCACTGACATAATGATAAAAGTGAAGCAGCTACTGTTGCATAAGCATATTAGGACCAAAAATGTAGTGACATTTGCAAAAGGGACATTTGCAAAACTAGGGCCAGCTCTATACCAAGCAGGATATAACACTTTGGAAATGGTTTGGAAACAGTACATGGAATGTGTCATGGGCCCCAACAGTTGACAATAGTGTTATAATTATAAGGCAGATAAGTAGATTCTGCCTTGGTATGGAAGGACTGTATGTTGGCCCTGACTGCATGTCAGGGCCAATTTGTAGCTCATGATAAGCTAGGGATGGGGTGGACTCACCCGAATCTGCGCTCAGCAGGCACTCTAGGAGCCACCACTGCCGCCCATGCACCTGAGCCAAAATGCACGAGTCCCTGGAGGGCTTGGGGAGTGGTCCAGGACTTACTGGACCTATCCAGTCATGCAGGCAGCTGCCATTTTAACGCAAGATGGGGGCTTTATATATTTGTATATCTCCTGTTGCATACAATGGTGGCCTTAAAGAGCCATTTCCCCAAACATCAGAGCCTCCAGGTCCAGTAAGTCCTGGATTGCTACTGCGACCCAGTGAGCAGGGTTGCAGCTCACCGAGCCGGGTTCAGGGGCTGAGTCTGGTGGACACTCAGACCCATTCAGGCACCCACAACATCCCTATGATAAGCCATACTGAAAATAAGCCACGGTGGGTGAGTTGCTCACTCACTAACCCACATCACCCCCAACAGACGGTCAGGTGCTCTGCAGCTTTCCAGGGTTTGTTTTCCCCTCAATCACCCCGCCTGCTCCTGGCATGTATCCCAGCAGCCCTCACAGCTTCATTACAGAAGCAGCCTTTTTATTATTGGTACTCTTTTGAGTGCTGGCGGTGTTTTGCATTTACCAGCTCCAGAGGGAAACTTTTCTACCTCTTTCCACCTCCACTCCCACCAGATCTGTACCTGCAAAGACCTTTGTGAGAAATGAGAGTGAAATCAAGTGTGGGGTGGGGATGGGGTGGTTTTAAGCCTTTTGCTGCACCTGCTGGAGAAGCGGCTTTCATTCATCCTCCTCCTTCACCCTCCTGCTTTTCAACCCTCCACCACCTGCAAAGAGTTTTCCAAGCAATAAGAATAAAAGCCCCCCACCATTTTTATTTGTTTGTTTAAGCCTTTGGCTGCCCTTCAATCCTTTTTTTAAAATGCCTCCTTGGCTGCTCCTCGCAGCCAGGGACAAGCCATATTCCTCTTTCTAGTAGAGATACGTGCTAGAAATTCAGGACATAGTGATTCAGGATTGGGGGGGAGGTAAGCTTCCCCACACTCTTGTTTTCATGCTGAAATTTACACACACACACACACACACACACACACACATATATATGGTTTGAGACTCTCCCCCCCCCCCCATTTTTAAGGCACTCCCTACTGTGGGAGGGATTTCAATGTGAAAACAGGAGGAGGAGGAGGAGGGGGAAGAAGCAATAACACACTCTTTTGCCAGGCAGAGTTCAGCAAGGGAGATCAAGAAGACTGGTCAGGTTTTTTAACCGCTCTTGCCAGGCAACTCCGTAGCCCTTTTGAACAAACCATGCTGAAGCCACTCTGCTGGGCTCTAATGTCACAACAAGTCATCCTGAAAACAAGCCTCCCTGAACAACCCAAAAGCAAGCCATGGATTCTCAGTGTGGATTCTGTGTGGTTAACAAACCATTCTGAAGCCACCCTGCCATGTACAGACAACACAACAAGCCGCTCTGAAACAAACAAGGTTCCTAACGCACCGTGGCTTATTGTGTTGTGCAAACTCAATTGCTGCGTTCAGACAACACATTAGTCAATGGTGGGTTGAGTAGCCAACTCACAGTTGGATTTTTTGTGGGTACTCCTTGCACAACATGTTCCTATACAACTGTGGGTGGTTGGGGCTGGCATTGAGTGGACAAATAGTCAACCCGACAGATCAGATACTTATACATCCTTTGTGCTATGGGTGTTGAGCCTCAGGTCTGCTGGCCAAATCCAGCCTGCCTGGGGTCCCAATCCAGACCCAGACCCGTTCCCCCACCCCCTGATTGTTTAGTGGCTTGCCCGATTGTATGCGTATGTCAAGGGTTGAACTGCCTCTCCAAAGGCACAGAGTTCATCTACACCAGCCATTTATTCCAGAATAATATCAAGGTCGTCCCTACCGGGCCACATGATGTTCACGTACTCCTGCGGTGATCTTGGGACAACCGCTCAGTTTTCACCAGAATATTGCAGACTGGTTTTGTAGCGGCTTTTCCCCATCTCTCGCTACAATACCGAAGTCCCTGGCTGGTGTGCCCCCCCCCCTTCATGAGTTCCTGGATTGGTGAACAGTCAACCCACTGTCAGGGAAGTGTGCATCATCTCTTTTTTTTTTACACAAATATATCAATGCGCAATAGTGCAATTTCGACAAAGTGGTTATCCCCTCCATGCTGATGTGTGTTTTCACTTGCGCGCATTTCAGAGGAGTTATTTTTTTAAAAATTCCCATACCCATCTGTCTAGTCCCACCCACTTCTGCTGATACACATCGGAACCGCTGTCACAGGGCACACGTCTTCCCAGAACAGCTGTCCTTCACCTGTGGGAAAATTCCCTCACGTGTGCCCCGTGAGCAACCATCGCGGAAGCGGGAAACCTCACGATCATCCCTCCTCTCTCTCGAAAGGAATGAAGGTGTTGATGAGCCCTTAGTTACTGGCAAGAAGAATTTAAGCTAAAATATGCTGCTATTTTTCACCCTGCCCCTTTTAGCCACTGGAATGCAACCCTCAAAAGCTTCTCTCAGACAGAGAGAGACTCCTTTGGTGCTGTTGGTGTAGACCTCTGGCATACACCATTGCTATTAGTTGTGTTTAGTATCTGTATATTAGTGTGTGCAACATAGAGGCTGAATTCAGACGACACAATAAGCAACTGGAGGGGGGAAACAATCGTCAGTTGTATTGACTATCGTGTTGTCCGAATGCTGCCATAGTCAACTCAGCGCTGATCCTAATCCACACCACAGTTGATTATTTATTACCATGTTGTGTGGGGAGTGCCCCCTAGATGAACAACTGTAAAGTTGATTATTACCCCACCACTGACTATCGTGTTGTCCGAATTCTGCCACTGTTTCCATGGCTTACGTTTAAATGGTGCTTATTGCACTCATGGCATTGTACTGGCTGACAAATCCATGATTAATGTGGTATGATCTTGGGATATTCATTACCTAAGTCAAATCTTGTCAGAGACTCACCCTGGTCCTCCAGTTGGTAGTGGTGCTACTTCAGTACTGTTTGCACACTACACCAAGATTATCAGGATTGGTTCTGTCCTGTCCAACTTGGTTCAAGGTAGCCAGAGATGCTAAAACCAGCAAGACACATGCAGTCAAGGACTTGGCAGGTCAAGTCCAGTCCAGGTAAATCTAGGCAAGGCAAGTCTACTTCAATTTGGGTGCTGAATAGCAAGTTAGACCCAGTAGGGTCTTTCGGTACCTTGGCCAGTTCCAAGTTAGCTGAGACTCAAGCAAGGAGAGCTGTTGACTCAGCAACAGTCAAAGGCTAAGATCAGACAACATGTTTCTCAATGGTGGTTTTAGAACTCCATGGTGAAGGTTTTACACCACAGTTGAGAAATGTGTTGTCTGGTGAGAAAACTCCATGCGGTGGTGGAAGGGGTTTTTTTTGGAAAACACTCCATGCAGAATATCCATGCTGTGCAGAACAGAGTTCCTGTACAGCCGTTGTATTGCATGTTGTGTGGAGGGCTCCATGGAGTTTTCTGTTGCGTTCAGTTGACTTTTCTCACTGGCTACAGAGTTCCCTGGCAAGAGCAGCAAAAGGAGCCACTGGGTTGTTGTTGGTTTTTTGCAGCAATGGCTGATGGGATACCATCAGGAGGACCAGGGGAGGAGAGAGGATGGAGGAACTGTCAATCAACATCATGATGGATTTGACTCAGCTCTACGATAGCTCACAATCACACAATGGTGGAGTTAGGACATGCTGTGTGGGGAGTACCTCCTAAAAACTCAACCGTTGAATTAAGTTTTCACACTGCATTGACTAACGTGTTGTCTGAACTGAGCCAGAGGCTTTCTGAAGCCTTATAAAGGCCTGCAGTTAACTCCACACCCTCACAGAAGCAGTCTGTTTCTTAAAGGGCTCCTGCCTGATTTATAGCCACTGGCTCCTACAGGTTGAGGGTAGTATTGGATGTAATGAGATAGTGTCCTCTGCAGCTGAGGAGTCAGGTAGAGGCACATCCTCTGGTATGGATGGCCCTGACCTAGTGGAGGTTGGGTTAATGGAGGGAGTTTCCTCTGCCTCTGAGTCCTCTTCAGAGCCTAAGGGTGGGTCAAGTCTGGGCAATATGACAGGTTCAGTACCATAGATGGAACCATTTGCTCAATATTGGCAGCTCCACAACATTCATGAATACATATCACACATTATGTCAGCATTCACCTGCTGTGTTAACTTCAAGAATCCAGTCATTTCAAAGCATCAGTGCAGAAGAGTATAACTTAAAATTCAAATGTTATATTGGTCCCATAACAAGGCAAATCCCTTCTTCTTGCTGGACATCACAGCCCTCTTCTCCAATTGCCCCTTGGTCTGCTTGCCTGCATCATGTTTGATTTCTGATGTGAACAGAAAGCTGAATAGAAAAGGCCACCTGTTAGATCCAGAGCATAATGGCTAGATGCCATTTGGAGGTAGGGAGACCACACAACAAAAATTCTCATTAAAAAGCAGCAGCTCTGGAACAAGACCTGGAAGAGTACAAATGGTAACTAGCTCTTATCATGTTCAGTCAGAGGAAGAAATGGCTTTAATTAAGGAACTGAGCAACTCATGGCACATGCCTAGGCTTGGATTAATGCTTGATTCTGCTAGGTGTGGAAAATGAGGGAAAGATCAGAAAGCAGGCATCGACTAATAATAGGCAACTAGGCAGCTTTACCAAGGGCAGCAAGACTGTATTTGGTACCTGTTTGTTCCTTTGGTACTTCTAACACTACTAGATATGAACTGGAACCAATTACCTAGGGAGGTCATGGGCTCTCCCACACTAGAGGCATTCAAGAAGCAGCTGGACAGCCATCTGTCAGCTATGCTTTAAGATGAATTCCTGCATTGAGCAGGGGTTTGGACTCGATGGATTTATAGGCCCCTTCCAACTCTACTATTCTATGATTCTATGGATACAGCTGGACAGATGGTTTGGGACAAGTGGCACACAGGCATGTTAAAAATGATAGCATAGACAGCAGAGGTTATGCATCCAAGAGCTGCTCCTGGGCTGAACATGAGAACTAACGTCGGTACAAGGACTATGAAGATGATTTAACAGTGGCAGGAAGGGAAACTGCAGCCAGTCAGCCCAGAAGAAATTGGATGAAACAGGGAACCATTAGGGGCCCTGTTGGCATATGGAAAATTCAGTTTGAGCATCTTACCTGTGACAGAAGGTGTTAAGCAGAATGTCTCTGGCAGCTTGAGGACCAGACCTTCAACCTGTCCTAGAACACATCATCTGCCTCTGGTGGTTTGGATCCTTGTTTGCCTGCTCTTGATCCTATCCCGAGATCTATTCAGTCCACACTATTTGGATTTGATCCCACTGGGCTCTGACGGTGGAGGGATGCTTTTTGTTAAGGAAAAACATTCAATAATGTGACCCCTACATACACAGCCCTGCAGTCTAAAGTTGCACAAATGAAGAAAACCCACTGCTGAAAGCTACTTCGGAGCATTCTCCATACTGGTCAACTTCCAAACAATCGAACCAGAGCAGGTGTGCCAGCTTGGCTATGGCCCTAGTCAGTGGAATATTTAGCATGCCGTTTAATCTGGACTGCAACAAATACAAACCTTAGAGACAAAACAGCAGGGATATGCTGTTGTGCATCGAGAGGGGGGCTCGATTATACAGTGAAATGCATGGGTTGCAGATATACGTGGAGCTCATGTCTCTCTGGGGGGGGGCAATGTGCAACTCTCTGCTTTGTACATTACACAAGAAGCATGAGTCACTTGAGGTTGGTCTGTCATCACCTACTGTCATTTCTAAACACACACAGAACCTGTGCTCTTGTTGACACTCACCCCACTCAGGGAAATAAGGCAGGGACCCTCCAGTAACAACAAGCTGCTCAGACCTACAGGCCTAAAAGAGAGAATTGACTGTGTGTTAGTTATCACTCTGATTAATTACTTTGAAGTCTGATCTAAAAATAGACGTTTTCTTTTGCCTGCTCGATGCAGGTAAAAATGAAACAGAGAAGGTTTGGAATGTCTACTAGTACTCACAGGCATTTGTGATTTTCATGAGAACATTGTTCTGGGTCACATGTAAAAGCATCAGAATGTGTAAGTGATCTGTATTTATTTCCTTGAGGAAAAGATTTACCTTGAATTAACCTAGGCATATGTTCCAGAATATATATACAGGATCTGACATCTTCACAAAGCTCATACTGATTGCATGCATGCAATGTGCTTCATTCTGGCTAATATAGTCTATTTTAGTAACTTACATTTGGGTCAATCTGTTCTCATACAAATTCTTTATAAATATGTCTCTTCCCCTCCACTACTCCCCCCTGCAGTCTGAATGGCTGACCTAAGTATTACAAAAAGAAGAGATACTGGAACTACCTTTCGAAGAGAGCTTTCTGTCCAAAATATTGTTTTATAGGTTTTCCATTTTTTTTAAAAAAAAATCTATTAAAACCTTGTTTTAAAAGTAGACAATCTCTAGGAGACAGTTTCATAGCAACACTGAATCTGCTCCACAAACTGAAGCCAGGTACTTGGATGTAACCAATGTGCTCTCCCTTCAACATAAATGGAATTATATTGACTTTTCAAACCCAAATATTCAGCTTACTTGCTTTGTCTCTGTGAAAGGCTAACATTTCTGTCTCCCACTGCACATAATCTGACGGTTGGTGAGATTACTGGAATTCAAAAACTGAATTCGCTAGCTTCCATAGGGACCCAGCTCCCCATTTTATTTAGAGATCTACTTGTTACATCACCAGCTATGGCCCCATCTGTAAGATGGAGCTGGCAACATTGACAAATCTATTTTCTGATCATCTTGCCTGCTCTTCCGCTTGCCCCTAACGGGTGATTCCATTGGCTCCTCTGCTCTGACGTTACAGTGTGGATCTGCATGCAAGTGACTCCGTTTTCTTCTCCTTAGGCCTGCAAAGCCTTTTTAAAACATTAGAAGGCAGCCAATGCAGGCTGTAAGAGTCACAGCCTCTGCGACTGCTATTCAATCAGCTGTCACATAGAGGATCTTGCAGCCTTAGGGCAGAACGCTGAGTGCTATGGGGAAATGGCAAACCAATGTCCATGGATATGTCATTCAGCAAAGGTGGCCCGCCATAGTCAGAAAGAGCAAGGGGCTGTCTATATGCGCTCAAAGTCCCGTGGTGGCTGCGTATCTGTGCAGCTTCAGTTATATAATGCAGCTGCAGATTCGCAGCTACTTCAGGGCTTTCCCCTGAAGCTGCACACTAAAAGTGTTGGGGACTTACCCCAGCTTTTTCGGTGGGAATGAAGTCACCCAACTCTTCCACTGTCTGATCTCACTCCATGGCCGATCCAGGGGGCAACCGGCGATTGGTCGCCAGAAGTCAGAAAGAGGGCAGTGGCGGTGGATGACCGCTGGATGACCGCTGGAAATTCCACACTCCCTCCTCTGCCTGGGGATTACTCGATGCCAGTGTATGGGGAACACGGTGCCAACTTGGTGCTGTGAAGACAGCCCCCTAGTCTCCTAGCTACTGAGACCACTGTGCAAGGCTGACCAAGAAGTTTTTCTTTATAGGAGTCAATATGGAACTTTGGACATATTGGTAAAAGGAGACTTCATTGCCTACTGTCCCTCTAGTCCTTTGGCCAGAGATGTCAGGCTGAATTCTAGAAACAGCAATCCATCACAGTTATTGACAGAAAGCGACCAGGTGCAGGGGAGAGGTATTCCTTCTCCTGCAGTATTTTAGAGTAGTATTTAAAGACCCTGGTGGTTTTCCAGTTCAGCTTATTGCTCAATAGCCAACCAGGTTTTTACAGATACAAAACACAAAACAAGATAAGTACAGAGTGTCAACATATAAAGAAATCAAACTAAATACAATAATTAGAAAATAAGCAATCTCTTCACAAATGGCCAGCGACTGATTTGCATACTAAATTATTAAGGGAGCAACACTATGGTTCCTGGAAGTGCATTCCAGGGACCATGGGATATTTTGGAATTCCCCCATGAAGACACTACTATGACCTTGGGAGGGAAATCCAAATGGGGCTTTGCCCCCCCCCCCATTGGAGCACTGCAGAAAGTACCACTGCAGCTCCCTCACCCAAGGTCAGAGCTCCAACCTCAGGTAAGGGTGCAAAGGAAGGGGAAGATGGCAGGGTGGGGAGGCATCAAGGATCCGCAACATCCTGAAGCTGCCCAGCTCTTGCCCCTGTGACTCCACTAGGCACACTCAAAAGTGTGTCTAATGAGAAAAGCAACAGAAAGGAGGACAGACATTGCCTTTGTCACTCCTTCTTCTCTGCCAGGCATCTGCCGGCAGAGCATTGGAAATTTGGAAAGCATAGGGTTGCGCTGCCCATTTAATTAAAACAGCTTAATAACCTGTAATTGTCATCTATCACATTAAAAATCCTTCCTCTTCTCTAGACTTAATTTAACAATTTTAGCAGTGTGGTATGTCTCAAAATAATCTGTCCCAGAAAACAAACAGAAACTTGTTAAAGAAGAGTTGTTTCGAATACCAGTAGCGAGGAGATCAAGGTACCAAGTTCTCAAACCTAAATACAATGGGTATTCCAAAAGAAAGTGAACCAGAAACCAATTTCTTTCATAAACGTACAACATACTGAGCTAATTTGCAGGGCTGTTGTAAGCTACTGTCTTTCAACCCCAGACTGCAATATGGAAATTGCAGGGCTGTCCTAAGTGGCAAACCTGATCTTTCAAGAAGGGTACAACTCCATTGAGGACAGGCTGTTACCTTTTCATTAGCTTAGTTGGCCTCCTCACCAAGAGCAATTCAGTTGTTCACCCACATGCAGCCCATCACTGATCTCAAGCAATTGTTCAGAAACTCCATATTTTCTCCAGTTTGTGATAGCACATCCACATCACTTTAATAGCCAAATCCAAACTTTGGATGACCTTCCCCAGTGGTTTTGTGTAGGGATGTGCAGCGGATCGGATCCAATCCACGATCTGGATCCGATCTGCCCAAAATCAGATAAAAATGGTCCAATCCAATCTGATCAGCCATCCGATCCAATCTGATCCAAAGGGACCCGGTCCGGATCAGAAAAATCGGTGGATCGGACCTCCATTTTATGGCGTTTTAAACTGATAGTGGACTTAGAAAAATAATGTGCTGTAACTTTTTTGTTTTAAGAGGTAGAAAGTTGAAACTCCCTGGCATGGGAGATTGGATGTGGCTACTCATGTGTGAAAAATTCCAGAGAAAGTGGTGCAAGACTTTAGTGACAATGAGTGGTTTATTATGGCATTTCACATTGGACTTACAGCAAAGAAAGAATGTGCTGTGTAACTCTTCTATTTTAAAAGGTAGAAAGTTGAAACTCCCTGACTTGGAAGATTGTTTGTGTCTACTTATGTGTGGAAAATTCCAGAGAAATTGATGCAAGACTTTAGTGGCAATGAGTGGTTTATTAACTTTATTATTTTAAACTTCCATAAAGGGAGGGGGCTGTGTGTGTGTGTGTGCATGTGTGTGTGTGTTTGACAGCTTGATCCACCAATTGTGCTTCACACTACATCAATGCATCACCCAATCCTTTTAAAGACTTCCTGCAACCTCCAATTTCAATGCTGGAGGAGGGCTTAGTAGAAACCCGGTATATATTCTCAATCTTTCCCTTTTGGCTCTCTGTGGGGTTTAGTTAGTTGGAGTGGAAGGAGTGTGGGTTGGAGCTGGAAGTTATATTAGAGCCCGCTGCTCTGCTTGCTTATGCCAAGGGATGCTGATGCTCCCCTCAAGGGAGCATCAGCAGAGTCCCCTCTGTTCCTGACGTCACCCTTTGAATGCCTGTCTGCCGCTGCTGTTGCTGCTGTCTGCCAGATATCACCTGCTAGTGGAGCCCGCCGCTCCACTTGCTTATGCCAAGGGATGCTGGTGTTCCCCTCAAGGGAGCATCAGCAAAGTCCCCTCTGTTCCTTACTTCACCCTTTGAATGCCTGTCTGCCGCAGCTGTTGCTGCTGTCTGCCAGGTCTCACCTGTGAGTGGAGCCCGCCGCTCCGCTTGCTTAAGCCAAAGGATGCTGGTGTTCCCCTCAAGGGAGCATCAGCAGAGTCCTCAAAGTTCAATAAAATGCCTGCTATTCAATTTAAACCGTGCCTCTGTGTCTGTGAAACGGGGCTGAATGTACACCCCTTCTGTGCGCTCCTCACATTAGTGTGGTGTTTGTGGGGACAGCATCTAATGAGAGAGCACTTTGCAATGGTCTTACCACAGCAAAAGCCATTTTTAACAGTTCCATTTCAGAAAAGCCCCTGTGTCTGTGAAAAGGGGGCAGAGCAGACCTTCTGTACGCTCCCCAAGTTTGAGTTCAGTTTCTGGGGATGGGATCTAATGAAATCACATTGCAGTTTGCATGCTATGGGCAACCACATTTTTCACAATTTCAGTTAAACCATGCCCCTATGTCTGCAAAAGGGGGTAGAGCTATGTATGTACAGTCCTTCAGTGCACTCCCCAACTGGGGACATGGTCTACGATGTTCTGCCAAAAAAAAAAAAAAAAACATTTTAAATGTGGTGTGCCCCAGGCTGAGACACAGGAATAAATTGAAAAAGGAACAGATGACTGGTGAAAAATTGACTTTTGAAGGCTTACTTACAAGTAGGGATGTGCACTGGATCGGATCTGATCCACGATCCGGATCCGATCCAGGGGGAAATTGGATAAATTATCCGATTTCCGATCTCACCGCTGGATCGGCCGATCCAATCCGAACCAATCCGAAAAGGTTCCGATCCGGTTCGGATGGATCGGCGGATCGGCGGGCGCCCACTAGCGCCTGCCACCGCTTCCATGGGCGGGCGCCAGCGGGCGCCCGCTGATGGAAGTGGACAGCGGGGAGAGCTTCCCTAGCGGGGCTTCCCTAGGGGGCGGGGGGAGGGGAGTAGGGGGGCGTGCGGCGCGCTTACCTTCCAGGGACGTCCGCTCCTGTCCGGCGCCAGCTGCTACTGCGAGCGGGCTTCGCGGCCTGCTCCAGGGTGGCGCGCCGGGTGAAGAAATCACCCTGAACGCCACCCTGGAGCAGGCCGCGAAGCCCGCTTGCAGTAGCAGCCGGCGCCGGATGGGAGCGGACATCCCTGTAAGGTAAGCAGTGGCAGGGGGGAGGGGGCTTACCCCCCCGGGGCCGTCCACTTTCATCCGCTGGCGCCTGCGGGCGCCAGCAGATGGAAGCGGACAGCCCCGGGGGGGTACGGAGCACGGGGGAGGGGGCTTACCTGCCGGGGCCATCCACAGCAGATGGCCCTGGGGGGAAGGGAGTTAGGCCCCCCTCACCCACCCGCCGCCATTTTTTCCTCATAGACTTGCATTGCAATGCAAGTCTATGGGGAAAAAAATGGCGGCCGATCCAAAAATTTCTGATTTTTGGATCGGGATCGGACTCGATCCGGTCCGGGGGGCCTCCGATTTTGTCCAATCCGATCCGTGACAAAATTGGAGGTCCCAATTCGGGTCCCAATCCGATCCGGGGGGTCCATGCACACCCCTACTTACAAGTAACGCCTGTACCCCTGTGTCTGCAATTCTGGGCACATGGCTGGCAACATCCCATCTGCACTTGTACAAAGTTTCATGATTCTGTCTTTAAAAATACCAAAGATACAAGCTTTTCCCCCTCCAAAATCATGTCTAAAGGGGCTAAAAGGCATCTGATCCGAAAATCGGATATCCGATTTTCGGATTGGAATCAGATCAAATCCTATCCAGAAAGCCTCCGATCCAATCCGAAGCAACAATTCCGATTCCAATTCCGATTCCGCTCTGATTTTTTTTTTACTGTGCACATCCCTAGTTTTGTGTAGATGTTAAGTAGAATATGGGACAAGATCCAACCTTGAAGGACATTGGAGACCAAAGGCTGAGCAGAAGTCCACCCCTCACCACCACCACCTTCTGGAATATGTCCTCCAGAAAGGACTAGTGCCACCATAATATGATGCACCTAAGCCTCATATCAGGAAGGTTATCCTTAAAGATACCATGAGAAATTGTACTGAAAGCCACTGAGAGATCTAGCAAAACCAACAGGGATTCACTTCCCCAGGCCAGCATAAGTCCTCCTCTAGGCCAGGCAAACAAGGCCCTTTCAACTCTAAACCTAGGTCAAAAGTCAGACTGAAATGAGTTCCTTGGCTGAGATAGCAATACAGAATTCTCTTCATGGAAGCATTATTCCTAATGGGATTCAGGCCCTTTCTACAACAGGCGTTTCACCTGGGAGGGCCCCCGGTTGGTCCCTGTGTGCTGATGGTGTGTATTAGGTACTTCAGGGATCACCCTCCCTCCTTCCCTCTACAGCCCTATGGTGTAGAAAGGGCCTCAGACTCCTTTCTCTTGGGAAGTGTCTGGTTTCACCATGTAGATTCCCAACCCATTGTGTGATGTAGGTGTATGCTTGTGTGTGTGCTGTAATTACTTCCTGGCTGTCTTGCTGTTCATGGACAGGGTGTGTTTTTTACTTTGTTGTAGGCTGTTTCCAGATGAAGGGCTCCCAGCCCTACCAACGAGAAGGTGTTGTGCAGCTATTCCATTAACAGATTATTTCCATGAATAGAGAAAAGGCAGAAGAAGCAGTAGGGAAACATGGGAAGGCTATGAAGACATAATTGATTAGAAGTCCATCAAATTCCATGAATGAGGAAAGGCGAGGGTGCCATACAAACCTTGGCCAGATCCACACCAAGCAGGATATAGCACTATGAAAGCAGTATGAAAGTGGTATATAAGAGGCAGGAGCCAAACCAAGCAGAATATAGCACTATGAAAGTAGTATGAAATCGGTTTATGGTATGTGTCATGGGCCCCAACAGTGTCAGTGCACTTCAATACTGCTTTAAAGCAATAGTCATGGGGTCATTTAATCATTACCATGCACTGATCGGTGCTTTCTCTGATGGGTAATGTGGGGGATGTTGGTGCACAACATCAGGATTGGGGGGGGGCAGAGTTGGCAAGACACCATGGAAGTGTCTGTAGGTCCTGCTGTTGACTTTCCTGCTGGGTGTGCATGGGATTATCACTATGTGACATTGGTGTTAGCACTGGCATAGTGCACAATGGCACAGCAGGAACATAGAATCCACTTGAAAATCTATTAAGCTGTATAATGGGTAAAGTGAATATGAAGTAATTTCCAAGTAGTAAAATGCATGTACTAGGTACAGTGAAAATACACTTGGTGATTTATATCATTAGTTCAAATTGCATTGATTTAAATCAAACCAACCTGCACTGTACTTGGCTCTTTGCCCACAACTGTGTGAGAATTTTTCAGAATCCTTGTACATTATCATAACTTTTAACATCTGAACTGATCTTCATTTGGGTATTTCGAAACATTGCATCAATGCGCTTTCAAAATAACATGGCAGAAAAGAAGAAACAGAATTAAATAGGCGATCCCTTTTTACCATTATGAGAGGCTTAATGGACCTTCCTTCAGAACACCAGTGACATCTTAGACTTTGGTGCTAATAGAAGTGTACAATGCAATTCTCTAAAACTGCAGTGTAAGATTAATAGTCCACTCCAGAGTTATACGTTAACCACTCAAAGAACTAATGCTAATTTCACAGGAGACTTTTAAGGAACAGGGATGTGTACCTTCCTTCACCGACATAATTTATGTGAGAAATATGCTTCCTCCCTTTTTTAAAAAACCATCAACAGCTCGTAACTGAAGGGAAGAACTATAAAATAGCAACTAGGGGTAATAAATATTTATATACATATATGACAGTTTACAGAGTATAATAAATAAAAGAAACCCAAGCAGCCTGCAACCCAAATTTTGTCCAAAGGGAAGACAAGAGAGGGAGAGAGAGAGAGAGAGAGAGAGAGAGGGAGGAATAGTAACGGGGAAAAAAAACAATATGTGCAAGTATAGTTTCCTGTACTTAGGTTATTTCTTTATTCGTAAGAAATAAAAGATTGAGCCATAGACTTCATCAAAAAATGTATGTTTTGAGGAGGGATTTGAAAGAAGAGATGAAGGGGCACCATTCAAGTTTGTTTCATAGCCCTCTTTTCTGTCATGTTTTCATTCTATATCACTTCCATTTCTGCTTGTCAATACTACCTTAACCTTTTCCAACATACTATCAAGACAAATTGGGAGAAAAAATTGAAGCGCTGCAAAGGTGTGTGTGTGTGTGTGTGTGTGTGTGTACACACACACACACAATATATATATATATATATATATATATATATTGTTCATTTCTTTTCACTCTGTGCAATCTTTGTCATTATCTTTACTGGTTACCTAGGAAACTACTGGCAGGTGGAATTTGATTGGTTGTATTCACAGACTGATGACTAAAGTCGTGGGCATTTTTGAGTGGCAGACATTTCATAGGTTGCACAAAGTAAGTTGCTCTAAATGATTCACATTTTGAAATTCTGTTATTCTGAAATAAATTATGTGGCAAAATAAATCAATTTAGACTTTAAAATGTTATTTTTTAAAAACAAAGCTAAATAATAGAATGTGGATTTTCCCCGCTCTGTGTTGTTCTCTCTGTTTCCTGTACACATTGTTTAACTCTTTAGGCTGAGCAGTTTAAATCTTATACCCTTTCGGGTTCACAGCAGTGCAGGACATTAAAAAAAAATGTCATGTCTCTGAGTCCTAATAGGGGGAAATTATAGAATGAGAAGCATGAGGTTAAAGTAGTGATGCTTCCAAAATTTTCTGCATCTAGATTTTTCCACAGATTTTGGAATTCCCAAGTACTTGTCCCTTTTCTCTGAAATGGAGCTGATGCATTAAGAATCCTCCATTGTTCTGTTTTGTTTTTTCAAATTTTCTACTGAGTGCTGAACTGTGCAGTTCATTGCAGCCATCAGTTTCTTCATTTTCGATGTGCCTTCTCCTTGCCCTCTACGTTAACAAGTCCACATGTGCAGATAGATCTACACTGCAAAAAAATAAATAAATAAATGCATTGTTTTATGTGATTGTATCACATCGCATCAAGAGTGCTTTTTTGGTGGGATTTTATCCATGTTCACATGCACATCAGTAAAACATTGCACAACATGAATTTCAATGTAATCCAATGTTCAAGCGCCCCAAGAATGGAGAGGAGGGACACTGCAAAAACAAAACAACAAAAAAGAATCTATTCATAACGGAGGATGGGGAGTTGCAAACGAAGACACTGGAAGCCTTGGCCAAAGGTGCATGCTCCAATTTTTGAAATTCTCCTAGTTAAACCAGAATTCAGGAGGAGCGGAACACAAGGCAGAGCAAATAAATAAATTGAATGCTGGAGATCTAATCCCTTCTATCGTGGGCACTGCTCACTAAGGACATTCTGCATGGCTGTCATTTTCCATTGAATTACATTAAATTCTGGAAATGGAACTAGACATTTGACGGGCTAACAGAATACTAAGCGGAGAACAAAACGTGCTATTCAAAATTGCAGCCCCGTATCAAGGTCTACATTGCCCTTCATCCCATCTAATACAACTTCCCCATGTGCTGATAGCATTGCACTCCATGTAGCTGCTAGTGGGAGCAAATACGTCATGACATCAGAATATGGGCTGAGAGTACTACCACTACACATTAAAGAAGAGGAGGCGGGGGTGGGAGCAGACCCAGTAGGTGACCGCCCTTTTCAGGAACAGTACTATGTTTCTTGTAATGCTTGACTATTCCTTAACTTCGGTGATAAATGAGGATATATCCAAATGAAGAATTGCTCAGCAGGCTGGCCTGCTGCAAGCCACACATTGACAGTGCTGCCTCTTATGATCATTCCCATCATTCCTAACAGTTGCCTAGAATCAGCAGAAGGACCATAATCTAGATGATGGATTATGGAAGAACACTGTACAATGGTGTGTATTTTCTCTTTGCTGTAACACCACTTCCCACATTTCCTACTCAGTTGCACAGCGAAGCAGCATGGGAAGGTGTTACCTAGAATAGGCTGACCATATGAAAAGGAGGACAGGGCACATGTAACTTTAACAGTTGTAGAGAAAAGGGAATTTCAGACAGTGTCATTTGTATGCCATTGGTTCCTGGTGAAATTCCCTCTTCATCACAACAGTTAAAGTTGCAGGAGCCCTGCCTTCTTTTGTATATGGGCACTCTAGTATAGTGCCTGCAACTTTAACTGTTGTGATGAAGAGAGAATTTCACCAGGGATTAATTGTATACAAATGACACTGGCTGAAATTCCTTTTTCTCTACAACTGTTAAAGTTACATGAGCCCTGTCCTCCTTTTCATATGGTAAGCCTAACCTAGAAGCAACCTAACTTACTTCTATTTCTTTCAAAAATCAGTCCCTCCCTTAATGTAATTACTCTAATTCAGGGTGAGCAACTTCCGTCCCTTCAGGTGTTTTGACCTATGACTCCCATTATCCCTCACCTATGCTGGCTAGGGATGATGGGAATTGTAACCAAAACAACAGGAGGGGCCATAAGTTGCCCACCCCTGTTCTACACGGACCTTCTCCCCATGCTTCGTAAAGTTAGATAGATGATGATAGATAGATAGATGATAGATAGATAGATAGATAGATAGATAGATAGATAGAGATAGATAGACAGAGATGATAGAGGTATATTGATCTTCTCTGCCCAGCTCTTGGCAACATCATCATATGGGGCCAGATTTCCATTTGTAAAAGGGGCATCTTGGATAGTGTGCCTGTGTAGTCACAGTTCATTTCTCTGCTGCTTTTATTTGCCTTGGCTGCTCAGTGTTCTCTCTAATTGCATATTCAGATTGTGCCAAGTGGTTTAGCAGGACAGCTTCACAAGCAGAGCACATACTTGGCAAGCATAAGGTCACAGGTTCAGCCCTTGGCATCTCAAACAGCAGGCCTGAGAAAGACCTTTGTTTGAGGCTTTGGAGAACAGCTGCCAGTCAGAGTGGACTAGAAGGAATAGTGATCTGGCTCATTCTAGGGGGGGACTCGACACCAGCCGTTTATTGCAGGATTGTATTGTAGTCATCACTAACAGGGCACATGGAATTCACCTTCTCCTGTGGTGATCTCTGCTCCACTTTTCAGCTTTCCCGAAATACCCCTGACTGCTTTTGTCACAGTTTTTCTGGCTTCCGTTGCAAAGAACGCTTGTAGGGTGCCCCCCTTTGGGAGGTCATTACTGATTGCCATGAGTTTTGAGCTCAGCGAACAGCCAATCAGCTGTGAGGGGCGTGTGCATGAGTATTGGCGTGTTTTAACACTGAGTTGTTGTTTTTTAAATACAAACATATCTATGCGCAGGAGCGATATTTGACAGAGATCGTATCCCCCCCATGTGTAGCTGCGCATCTGAGCTCATGCGATCCCTCCTGAGTCATTAAAAAAAATCTCGTGCTCCATAGCCATCTGCCTAGCCCTGCCCACTTCTACCGATACACATGCAGAACCACTGTAATGGGGCACACGTGCTCCCGCAATGGCACTCCTGTAATTGCAGTACAGATACTGCTGGCAGGACAAGACTTCCCCATCTTCTCCTACCCACTGCAGACTTTCTCCCCCCACCCCCGTATGCACCCTCCAAATCTTCCCAGGAAGGTTTGGAGACTCTCTGGAGCAGATTTGGAGGGTACCTGGGGGCTTGCAGAAGGGAGAAGAAGAGGGGGGGTCCCATTCTGTTAGCAGTATCTGTTCTTCTAGTGAAACAATGATCTTGGATTCAACCCTATATTTTCAATGCTAGTGATTCAGAAATGGTGGTGTCAAAGTTAAGGGCAGGAGGACAACAAGTAGGGGTCAAGGCTAATTTGAGCTCGGTGTGGGATAACAACTCATGTGAGATATCCCAGTTCCCAAACCTGTTTTGGAGAAAGGCTTAAAGACATGGGTCTGACATTCAGATGGACCTGATTGGGCATGATGTGGGTCTTACACAAAAATGTGTCGATAACCATACTGGGTATTTTCAAATCACCTCCATGTTGCATTCTACAGCTTCTTATTCTATAGCCAGGGTCTTTTTTGGTACAATAATCTACCTCCCAAGAAAGAAAGAAAGAAAGAAAGAAAGAAAGAAAGAAAGAAAGAAGCAAACCTCTCACTATTAAAGTTTAGTGTCAAACTACTACCTCTAAGTATGATTGCACAGAAGATGTCAAATTGGATCATATTATGCCCGGTCTATTGTAGCTCAGCCACACATCCTTTCTGAACCAATTCCTGTATGTTACTCTGGGCAAAGTCAAGAGTTTCCTCTTCTGTGCTTCACAATGAAAAGTTCCAAGGACCTTTTGTTTACTGTACTCAAAATTGTCTCTCCAAATTATGTCCCTATATGACATCCAGGTAAGTCTAACTTTGCTACATTACCATACCAACAAATATTGTTGTCTCTTTAAACTGGTGGTGGACAAGTTATTCAAAAGGCCACAAAGCATATCATAACCTTGGGAAATATTACTAATGTTAAATATTTTAGATAAATACACCATCATTTTATATTCAAATTGCAGAGTTCTCAAAATGCAATTGATGTACCATTAAACTTCATCCAAGATGTTATCGAGATATCATATGTTGGGCTAATTGAGATATCAATTCATACCAACAAAGGAAATAATTAGAAAAGTAACCATAAACCAATTTAAGTACCTCTCACACCATTTTATTTGTTCAAACAAGGACATTTTAGATAGATGATGATGATGATGATGATGAAGATGATGATGATGATAGATGATGATAGATAGATAGATAGATAGATAGATAGATAGATAGAGGTTTAGAAAGCATAGATGACATGGCAATGGATCTACTCTTATTTTGCATTTCATTTTATTCTAAGAAATTCTTGGAATGCTAGAAATAATGTATTAAAGTGCGGGATCTGGCCATATGTTTTACAGTTTATACAAGTAGTCAGGCTTCGTACTCAATTCTCCTGTTTGCTTCCCTAGGTGTAATAAACTTCAGGGCTGTGCCATCCATTTCCCCTTTCCCTATTACTTGTCAGTTGACATAGAGGTAGCCTCACTAGCTAGTTACACAATGAATAGGCTTTCTAGGAATCAGACGTTGGTAGGCCACACAGTCCGTGTCTCACTGTAAGGGCAACATTTAAAATGTTTGTTGCTTTTGGTTAATTTATGCCCAGAATATCACATTTAATTCATCCTGGCACAACAATGATCTTGTGGTTTTGTGCCAAACACATTTCTGCCATTCTCCCTGTTGGACTCAACTTAGATGAGTTTGAACTAATTTATGTTGACCAGATAAAATCCAGGTCAGGGCTCATGTAACTTTAGCAGTTGTCGAGAAAAGGGAATTTCAGCCGGTGTCATTTATATGCAGTTTGTTCCTGGTGAAATTCCCTCTTCATCACCACAGTTAAAGTTGCAGGGGCCCTGCCTTCTTTTGTATATGGTCACTCTAGTATAGTGCCTGCAACTTTAACTGTGGTGATGAAGAGGGAATATCACCAGGAACTAATTGCATACAAATGACTCTGGTTGAAATTCCCTTTTCTCTGGAACTGTTAAAGTTACACGAGCCCTGACCTGGATTTTAACTGGTCACCCTTAACTAATTGAACAATTTGACTGATTGTACTATCATCATGATTGAAGATCTAATACGTATAAGTGAACACTTCGTGACAGACTAATAGTGTGATAAGGGATGGTTGGTTGGGATGTAAAAGCATCAAATGCCATAGTGCCTTCTGATTCACTTTTGTGGAGATGCTTTTTTCTATATGGTGGAGTCAGTGCTCGTGTCAAGTCTTTGCTAATAAGTAAAAATGGCACCTCATCTAACAGCTAATATAAAGACTAATCTGGTTTTATGGACACCTGTGAGTTATCAAATGTACCCCCAAAATTAGAAATGAATTTGTGGATAGTGTAGGTTTTATCACTTTCTATCTGTTCCCTTGTGCTACTCCAATACCAGGAGGCAGTTTTGTTACTTTACTTGTTTTGGACTATGTTGTGGAAGCTAGCTTAGACAAGAAAGCCAGGAAGCTGGACAAGAACTTTATTATCTCTTTTGAACAAGAACAAAACAACAACAGGAAACACCTCACTCTACCAAGATATAATAAAGTCCAGTGCCACCTAGTGACTAAACTATATAACTACGCAATCCATACTGGCTGGTCCCTCTGCCTTCTCTAGGCATGTCTTACTTGGCCTTCTTCGGTGACATTCAGTTGATCTCTGGAGTGTATCTAGAGACAAATACTCAGAACCAAACTATATGTTATGCTAATCGTGTAGCATGTAGCTCAGAGTCTATACAACTCCAAGCTTCTTGGAGGGCAAAGCATAATATGAAAGCAAATGTCTCTCTTAGCATTCCAGGGGCCTTATCATAAATGCCCCTCCAACTTTTGAACCATGCCTGTTTCCTCACTGAAGCCAGCGTTTGGGCCATATTCCTACTGTTGTCTTATATACAGATCTCTAGTTCCGTTTATTTTCTATGCCCATTTAACTACTCTTTCGTGGCCCTTGTCTGCCCCCCCCCAAGTTCCCACTCTAAGTGCTGTTTATCTGAGTATTTTGAGTTTCTGGTGTGTGGGTGTGGGTGTTTTAAGAATATCTGTTATGTCAGCGTAAGGCTTCTAAGAACTTAAATACATAGCTGTCACATAGTTAAGTGTCCCAAAACATTATTTTATTTATTTGCAACATATTTATCAAGTTGCATTTTACAAACAAAACTCAAGTCCGCTTACTTATTATACTTCATGACTTTATACTGTAATCAATAAATTACTGTAAAACCTCTATATTATACAGACCAAAGTAAATACTAGCCTAAATACAAGCGCATATATTAAGCCTGCATAATTGGCCTAAGGCACATCTCAGTAGATAATTGGTTCCTTAAAGCTGGAGCCATCACATAGAAGACACTGCATCAAGTGTTAGCCAGCCTCTTTTGTGTTGTGATAGAACTCTGAAAATCTACAATCTAGGGAATGGGTAGGGTCATAAAGAGAGTAGTGCTTCCTCTGGTTTCATATGGGATGCCAAGAGGTTTAAGAAGTCTCTCCCTAATGAATTCATTCCCACAATAATGCTTAAAGGAACCCATATACCCCCTCTTCACACACATCCCTGCAATAACTTGCTACTTAAACATTTGCTTTGTGGTGGTTGTTGTTTTTCTGTGTCAAGACAACTCAGAAAACAGACTCACACTCACTTGATATGAAATACCCAGTTGTAAAGTGGAGGATGCACACAGGGGCGCACTGCTCCAGGACTTTTTCAGAGCAGGAGCAAAAATGTCCCCTGAAAGAGCTACACAATAATTAATGAATCCTCTTTGCTTTGGCAAGTTAATAACCAAGCAGAAACTGCTACTTTTTCCCCTTTTCTTTGATGGAGTTCCTATTCATTCTCACAGTTGCAGTGGCAACACTTCTTTGCAGATTCTCTGCACTTCTTATTAAAAGCTAAAAACTGCATTTCAACTAGAGGATGTCTTGACAGCGTGACAGTGTCACTTTGCTGCTCCTTGCTTCAAAACCTATGGCATCTCAGCTGTAGGGTGGGAGGGGCAAATCCTCTTGGCAGGAGGGAGTGCAGGCTTTCCAGCCATGCCAGTGGCCATTCAGCTCATCAAGTTTGCCCCTGCCCTCTGCTCGGCCTTTCCGTGTGCCCCCCCGACCAACCATGGCTCTCATTCCGCCCTTGGAACGCCCCCAGTTTTGATGCAAATTGAGGTCACCACCATCTGTCACAGTAAATGAAAAAATCACAGCAAGTCAACAACTTTTAAAGTTGTTTCGGGAGAAAGGCCCATGGTGGATGCAAGTTGGCGGCTTTGTCATAGAAATGACCCAGCGCCACTGCACAGCCACAACAGAGTATACAGGGTGTATAGACAGCCCCTTGCTGAAAAGCATGTGTTAAATGTCAATGTGTTTCACAAATTGAACATATGCCATCAGACATAAGCACCACTGAGTTCAGCAGAATTTACTCCCAGATAACCATAGATAAGTTGCAGTCGTGCCCCATAAACATAAATGTGGGACTTTATTAATGGTTTGTTTTGGATATCTGTATTTTATAATGGCGTTTTAACCAGCTTTTTAGCTCCTTTGAGTATAAATAATATAAAACTATGGTTTATGTTTGTGGGCACGGCTATATGGGCTATCATAAGGAATGTCTGCACTTCAGAATTTACTGTTACATGACTGGAAGCACCAGCCAAGGTTTAGTATTCTATTGGGTGGGTTATGTGTGAACAGAAGTGAAAATGTTTGTTGTGTAATTGCTCTTCTTTAAAATTCTCACGTAGTCAGATCTATACCAGGGAACTGTCTGCCTCACCATTCTAACATATTTAACACAATAAATGTATAAATATTTTTTCTTTTTTCTCTCTTCTTTTTCTTTTTACACTTTTTCTTTCTTCTTTTCTCTCTTTTCACTCTAATTTAAGAAGTTCATATTGCAGGAGGGTGCTTGCAGATTTTTTTATTTTATTTATTTATTTTTAGTTTTTGGTGGACAGAGAGGTTGGTTGCTGTGTCTATTATTTGTTAATTAAATGGTTGAATTCAACTCAATTGAGAAGGGGTGGGGGGTGGGGGGAGGTTCTAGTTGATAGGGGAAGTTTACTAGAAAAGATATTTAAAAAGAAACCTGAGAAAGGAATCAATAGTCTAAAAGTTATGCAATTATTATGGCTGACTTAAAAACAGTTTCATTTAACATTAAAGGGCTAGGCAGCACTATAAAAAGAGTTAGGCTGTTTAAATTGATCAGAGATCTGAAGCCAAAAATAATGATGTTACAGGAAACTAGGGGTGTGCACGGACCCCCCGGATCGGATCGGGACCCGGATCGGGACCTCCAATTTTGTCACGGACCGGTTTGGACAAAATCGGAGGCCCCCGGACCGGATCGAGTCCGATCCCGACCCAAAAATCGTAAATTTTTGGATCGGCCGCCATTTTTTTCCCCATAGACTTGCATTGCAATGCAAGTCTATGAGGAAAAAATGGCGGCGGGTGGGTGAGGGGGGGCCTAACTCCCTCCCCCCCGGGGCCGTCTGCTGTGGACGGCCCCGGCAGGTAAGCCCCCTCCCCCGCACTCCCTACCCCCCCTGGGGCCGTCCGCTTCCATCCGCTGGCGCCCACGGGCGCCAGCGGATAGAAGCGGACGGCTCCGGGGGGGGGTAAGCCCCCTTCCCCGCCACTGCTTACCTTCTCGGCCCGTCCGCTCCCATCCGGCGCCGGCGGCTACTACCAGCGGGCTCCGCGGCCTACTCTCGAGTAGCGTGCCGGGTGATGACATCACCCGGCGCGCCACCCTGGAGTAGGCCGCGGAGCCTGCTGGTAGTAGTCTCCGGCGCCAGACGGGAGTGGCCGGGCCGGCAAGGTAAGGGCCCCCTCCCCCCCTCCGCGCGCCCCCTCCTCCCCTCCACGCACCCCCTGCTTACCTTCTCGGCCCGTCCGCTCCCGTCCGGGGATGGCGGCTACTACCAGCAGGCTCCGCGGCCTGCTCTAGAGTAGCGCGCCGGGTGATGACATCACCCGGCGCGCCACCCTAGAGCAGGCCGCGGAGCCTGCTGGTAGTTGTAGTCGCCGGCGCCGGACGGGAGCGGCCGGGCCGGGAAGGTAAGGGCCCCTCTCCCCCCCTCCGCGCGCCCCCTCCTCCCCTCCACGCACCCCCTGCTTACCTTCTCGGCCCGTCCGCTCCCGTCCGGGGCCGGCGGCTACTACCAGCAGGTTCTGCAGCCTGCTCTAGAGTAGCGCGCCGGGTGATGACATCACCCGGCGCGCCACCCTAGAGCAGGCCGCGGAGCCTGCTGGTAGTTGTAGTCGCCGGCGCCGGACGGGAGCGGCCGGGCCGGGAAGGTAAGGGCCCCCCTCCGTGCGCCCCCTCCTCCCCTCCACGCACCCCCTGCTTACCTTCTCGGCCTGTCCGCTCCCGTCCGGCGCCGGCGGCTACTACCAGCGGGCTCCACGGCCTGCTCTAGAGTAGCGCGCCGGGTGATGACATCACCCGGCGCGCCACCCTGGAGCAGGCCGCGGAGCCCGCTGGTAGTAGCTGCTAGTGCCGGACGCGAGTGGACGGGCCGAGAAGGTAAGCGCCCCCCTCCTCCCCCCCGCTGTCCACTTTCATCGGCGGGCGCCCGCTGGCGCCCGCCAATGGAAGCGGCGGTGGGCGCCAGTGGGCGCCCGCCGATCCGCCGATCCGCCGAACCGGTTCGGAGCCTTTTCGGACCGGTTCGGATTGGATCGGCCGATCCAGCTGCGGGATCGGAAATCGGATAATTTATCCGATTTCCCACTGGACCGGACTCGGATCGTGGATCGGGTCCGATCCAGTGCACATCCCTACAGAAAACACATAAGGCAACAGAAAAGGATGGTATATTCAACAGTAAGCAATGGGGTGAAATTCATAGCTAAAGGATCTAGTAAAGCAAGAGGTGTGGCAATTCTAATTAAGGCTGAAATTGATTTTAAAGAGACAAAAATAATGAAAGATAAGGAAGGAAGATTTATCTTTGTGGAAGGAATTCTGAATGGACTTACAAAAATTACATTAGCATCACTATATAGCCCAAACACAAATCAACTAAACTTTTTAGATAGAATCCTAAGAAAGTTAGGCAAATTTACGGAAACAGAATTATTGATAGGAGGGGACATTAACTGGAATTTACAAGGGGCAATAGTAGCTAGAAATGAAAATAGTATTAAATAAACTAGAGATGAATCTCAACACCACAAGCAAGTAATGAAATGTATGATTTTTTTTACAAAAATATGAAATCTATGAAACATGGGCAGAATCCCACCCAAGAGATGATACACACTCATTTTATTCACAACCCCATGGTTCATTTTCGAGGCTAGATACAATAATAATCACAAAGGGTATATTACCATGAATAGTTAAAATAGATATAGGGCAAATAAACATATCTGACCATACCCCAGTGCTCCTGGAAATGGTAATGTGTGCCAAGGAGAAAACAATACCAATATGGCGGTTACACCCTACCTTAATAGCATGACAGGAATACAAAAGTAAAATACAGGATGGGATAATAAACTATTTTAGAGAAAATCATATTAATGACACTTCAGAAGGAGTGGGGTGGGATTGTATGGAAGCAGTAATAAGAGGGCAGTACATTAAAGAAATGACCATATTCAGAATAATACTAAAAAACAGAAATCAGAATTAGAAAAAAACTGTAGAAGTCCTAACTGTGCAATATAAACGTACTGGTTCACAAGCTATTAGACAAAAAAATTGAAAGGAAAAGAACAGAACTTAATCTACTAGATACTGATAAAACAATAGTAGATTTGCTCTATGTTAAACAAAGATATTATGAATTTGACAGAAAAGGATCAAGAATGTTAGCAAATAGAGTAAAAAAGGAAAAAGAGCAATAGAATTGTAGCTTTAACAACTGAGAAAGAAACAAAAATTTATAGTGCAAATGGAATGGGGAAAATACTAATTAAATATTATGAAAACTTATATAAACAAACAAATATAGACAGAAAATTTATAAAAGAGTATCAGCAAGAAAATAAGATTAATGGCTTAACAAGAGAGCAGTCGATATATTTAGAACAGCCTATATCATTAATTCATTAAACAAAAAACCTACGGTTTACAAAAACAATGTTAAGGCTCTACAGATTCCAACCAAGCACCAAAAAGCAGGGAAATTGGGAGTTAAGGCTCCCAAGCCTTAATGCCACATCCTCCCTAAGGAGGCAGAAAGTGCAAGTGAAATTCTCATTCTCCCAAAGCAGATAAAGCATGAGGACAGGGTGGAGAATATGATATGCAGAGGTGACTGTGGGGCTGTGGAAAACTGATCACGAACAACTTAGGGCCACCTACTTCTCTTTTTTTGTTTAGAGCAGCCCTTCCCCAACCTGGTGCCCTCCAAAGGTGTTGGACTACAACTCCCATCATTGCAAGTCAGTATGTCCCATGGTCAGGAATGCTGGGACGTGTCATCTCAAACACCTGGAGGGCAGCAGGATTAGGGATGTGCACTGGATCGGACCCGATCCACGATCCGAGTCCGGTCCAGTGGGAAATCGGATAAATTATCCGATTTCCGATCCGACAGCTGGATCGGCCGATCCAATCCGAACCGGTCCGAAAAGGCTCCGAACCGGTTCGGCGGATCGGCGGATCGGCAGGCGCCCACTGGCGCCCACCGCTGCTTCCATTGGCGGGCGCCAGCGGGCGCCTGCCGATGAAAGTGGACAGCGGGGGGGGGAGGAGGGGGGTGCTTACCTTTCCGGCCCGTCCGCTCCCGTCCGGCGCCGGTGGCTACTACCAGCGGGCTCCGCGGCCTACTCCAGGGTGGCGCGCCGGGTGATGTCATCACCCGGCGCGCTACTCTAGAGCAGGCCGCGGAGCCCGCTGGTAGTAGCCGCTGGCGCCGGACGGGAGCGGATGGGCCGGGAAGGTAAGCAGGGGGCGCGCGGAGGGGAGGAGGGGGGCCCTTACCTTTCCGGCCCGTCCGCTCCCGTCCGGCGCCAGCGGCTACTGCCAGCCGGCTTTGCGGCTTGCTCTAGAGTAGCGCGCACCTGGCGCGCTACTCTGGAGCAAGCTGCAAAGCCGGCTGGCAGTAGCCGCTGGCGCCGGACGGGAGCGAATGGCCCTAACAAGTAAGCAGTGGCGGGGAAGGGGGCTTACCCCCCCGGAGCCGTCCGCTTCTATCCGTGGGCGCCCGCGGGTGCCAGCGGATGGAAGTGGACGGCCCCAGGGGGGGTAGGGAGCGCGGGGGAGGGGGCTTACCTGCCGGGGCCGTCCACAGCGGATGGCCCCGGGGGGGGAGGGAGTTAGGCCGCCCCTCACCCACCCGCCGCCATTTTTTCCTCATAGACTTGCATTGCAATGCAAGTCTATGGGGAAAAAAATGACGGCCGATCCAAAAATTTCCGATTTTTGGATCGGGATTGGACTCGATCTGGTCCGGGGGGCCTCCGATTTTGTCCGAACCGATCCATGACAAAATTGGAGGTCCCGATCCGGGTCCCGATCCGATCCGGGGGGTCCGTGCACATCCCTAAGCAGGATGGGGAATGCTGTTCCATACCCTTACCAAATACAGGTTCTGCCCAATACTTTTCTCTCACACACATCTCGCATATAGCAGCACTCTTGATAACAAAAGGGGCACTATTCATTACAGATCTAGAACCAGAGCATGTGCCAGGCACTTCCAACTTTTGGTCAATATCCTGCCTTTCAAAGAAGCAATTTTTTTTTCTTCAAATGTATTTATAAAAAATATACTGTTCACTCCCCACAATCCCTGCACAATACATCATCTCATCAAAGCAACAGTGGAGCAGAAGAGGTTTAGTTTGGCTGTCTTGAACACCTTTCAGATGAGATTAGTTTGCAATCCTATACCTCTTGGGAGAAAGCTCTAGTGAATTCAGTGGCACTGGCTTCTGAGAAGACATGCATAGGAGTCAACCTTCTCCAGCCTGGTGGTCTCCGGATGCGTTGCACTGTAACTCCCATGTTATGTGTTATGAGGAAGACAAAAATCAATTCATACTTAATTTTAAAATAATACTTACGCATGAAAGTATTAGGTGGTAGCTCTGTCTTTGATCTCACACTGCTGAACAAGTAAGAGAAATCCTTTATCTGATATTCAAGAAACAGATATCCTATGCCATGTGTTGAAAACTAATGTTGATGTCTGAAGGGCTATCCGGATTAGGTATTCAAGATTCATTCATTATTATTTCATTTGGTCTTGACAGTTTATTTAAAGTGATGCAGCTCTTTTGTAGTTCCTTGATTGATCACATATCTTAATGCTGGAAAACATCATACTTTAGTACAGATGTGGGCAGAAAATAGATCTATCCTGATGATTTGGACATCAACTTGCGGCATTCCTGATAACTGCCCATGCTGATAGGGGCTTTTACAAGTTGAATTCCAAAACATCTGGAGATCTACATTCTGCCTTCCCTTGTTCTTGAACAACATTCCCCAACCTGGTGCCTGTCAGTTGTGTTGGGTTGCAACTCTCAACATAAGGAGATGCTCTAAGAAATGAGAAGTAGCTGGTCCTAAGTTGTTCATCATCATTTCCCACAACCCCACAGTCACCTCTGCAGATCAAATTGCATATCTAGATTTTTGAGATGACAAGTCCCAGTTAAAGTTGCAGGGGCCCTGCCTTCTTTTGTATATGGTCACTCTAGTATAGTGCCTGCAACTTTAACTGTTGTGATGAAGAGGGAATTTCACCAGGGACTAATTGCATACAAATGACACTGGCTGAAATTCCCTTTTCCCTACAACTGTTAAAGTTACATGTGCCCTGTCCTCCTTTTCATATGGTCAGCCTAAATATACAAAAGTTAAAAATATAATTAAATAATTTTCAATATTAAAGCATTTTAAACATTTTAAATACATAACAATTTAAAAGTCAAAGGTATAGACAGAGGTCCAGATTATTTGCCAAAGGCCTGCTGGAACAAAAAAGGGTTTGTCTGCATCCAAAAACACATCAAGGAAGGAGCCAGTGTAGACTGCAAGGATTAAAAAGAAAATCCATGTGTGTACACTATGCAAAATAAACGACAGCTCAACTGTTTCTAAACCTTATTAGAAAAACAGGGTGACTAGGCCGAAACCAATATTGTAGGCCCAGAAGCACTTTGAAAGGTTTCAACGTTGTACTTAAAACTTAACACCGGCCCAAACTAATTAAATGAAGTGTTTGAAGCTTTCAACTTATAGCAGTATGGACCAAACTCTTAGAAAAGAGGGAAGGAGCACTGTGTGTGTATGGGGTGGGGGGGATAGAAAGAAAGGTATAGCCACCTATTCCCAGGAGAGATCTGAAGACCAGGTTATCATGGATCCAGAGAAACCACACCCTGCTTTACCAGGGAGCAAAAGAGCAAACTAGCCTTATGAAGATAGCCCAAAATACTCTCAGAGCCAAAGGAATGCATGTTCCAGAAGAGAAAAGATAAACTCTTCTTCTTCACTCAAAAGGTCTGTGCTAGAGGCAGCGGCCATTTCACTCACCCACCCCACATTCTAAGGCAGGAGGGAGGGGGGAGAGTGTGTCGCGTTATGAGGGAAGATGGCCGCCTCATTGACTTGAATGAGAGGTTAAAATAGTCCTTAAAAGTCAACCGAAGGGAATTTTTTAAAAAAATGAAAAGCTTTCCGTCAACTACAGTCAAGTAGGAAGAAGACCCCACCACTGGATTACTTAATAAGGCTCTAGAAATTATGCAAATTGTGAGTACAAAAAGTAGCAACCCGGAAGTAAATTTTACAAAAGCAGGGAGACAGGTTTGTATTCCTTTTCTAACTTAAACTGCTCTCCTTCCCTCAATCTTTCACCAATCTTCCTGAAATTTTCAGGTAATGTAAAACAAACATTTATTTCTGGCACCTGTAAATTTCAGAAAGTTTGATGAAACATTTTCGATTTTATGGCTGTTAGAATGACCCCACCCATTATCACTTTAACATGGCTGAATGTGTTTTTTACTGACGGCCCTTAACAATGGAGGTACGGCTGTGCCTCCATTAATAGAAATAAAAAATGCTTTAAAAACCTGAAGTCTAATAAAACACCAGGCCCTGATGGCTTTACAACTGAATTCTATAAAGAATACACCAAATTATTAGTTCCACAACTTTCAGAAGTCTTTAATGCAATATTACAGGAAACACTACTACCGGATACATGGAAACAATCAAGGATAACTCTTTTATTAAAACCTGGTAAGGCTCCAGAATTTCCAGATTCATATTGGCCCATCTCATTATTAAAAGTGGACTATAAATGTGGTCACCTAGGGGTGACCATATCACACCAGCTTTAAAATCACTTCACTGGCTGCCAATTACTTTCCGAGCGAAGTACAAAGTGTTGGTCATCACCTTTAAAGCCCTACATGGTTTGGGTCCAGGTCTCCTGCGGGATCGCCTTCTCCCATACAATCCACCCTGCACACTCAGGTCCTCTGGGAAGAATTTGTTGTAGTCAGCCAAAACTAGGCTGACAACTGTTACCCAGAGGACCTTCTCTTCTGCTTCTCCCAGACTATGGAATGGCCTGCCGGAGGAGAGTCGTCAATTTAACAGTCTCTTTCTTTGAGAAAATCCATAAAGACTGATCTCTTCCAGCAGGCCTACCAGCCGAATTTTAAGAATTTTATCTGTATTTTAATAATGTATTAATTTTATATGTTTTAATCAGTTTCATGTATTTTATATTTGATGTTGTTCCTCACCTCGATCCAGAGGGAGAGGGAGGGGTAAGAAATAAATATGTTGTTATTATTGTTGTTGTTGTTATTATTATTATTATATATTTTTCCTACTATATGAGCAAACAGACTAAAGACAATGATAGGGAAAATAATCCATCCTGACCAGTTTGGATTTATTCCGAAAAGGGACATAGCAGATCCTGTTAGAAGACTGTATAGTATAATTCACTCACACAAAAAAATTGAAAACACCACTAGCAATTTTGGCTCTAGATCTCTATAAGGCTTTTGACAGTGTAAATCTAAAATTTCTATTAAGTATTTCACAAGTATATAAATTTGGCCCAAAATTCTCAAGTATTCTACAAATAATCTATGATCAAACATCAGTGACATTAGATTTAATAATATGGAAACATCCCCCTTCAAAATTAAATTTGGTACCAAACAGGGATGTCCTCTATCCCCATTATTATTTGATCTGGTAAATAATTGAATTTCTAGCAGACAAATTAAGAAACAATGGCAATGTCAAGGGAGTGCCAATCAAAAAGCAAAACCATTTAATAAATGTGTATGCTGATGACATGGTACTTATGCTAGACAATCCCAAAACAAGTATAAAATACATCAAAGAGGAATTAGAATGTTTCCAGAAAGTATCAGGACTGAAAGTCAATTATACAAAATGAAATTTGCTATGTTACAATATACCTCTCAAAGGTCAAATTGACATGTCTAATCAACTAAAAATCCCATTAGTTCACAAGTCATTTCATTATTTAGGAGTCCAATTTTAAAAAAATATGAACAAATCCTTCCAATTAAATTATGGAAGAATCTGGAAACAAATAATAGCAAATATTAAAAAATGGAACAAAATGAGCCTGTCACTATTGAGCAGAATATTGGTTATTAGATGATGGTGGTGTCAAAGTTTACATACTTGTTCTATGTACTACCTACTGATATTGCACAAAAATTCTTTAAAATATGGCAATCAACAATTGACACATTCATCTTTAAAAGTAAAAGACCTAGGACACCAAAAAAAAATAAGATATAGGAGAATAGAGGAAGGAGGATGGGGAATACCCCAATTAAAACTATATTATGAAGCCTATCAGCTTAGACACTTAATGTCTATAATTAATTATTCACAAGACAAGCATTGGGTTTGTATAGAAAAGGCTTTATTCCAAGATGCAGATCTCACATTACTACCTTTCATTACAAAAGAAATTAAAAAGGGCATACAACAGCAACACACAAGCATTACTCCCATATTAAAAGTCTGGAAATACAGAAAGGAATTCTTGATGCCTGGGATATCTCCATTGATACCAATTTGCAGACACCTGGATTTTCACCTAAAAGAAAGAATGATAAATAAAAAGGCTTTAAAAGACAATCAACTGGATAGATTAAAGCATTATTGTACAGACTTATTATTCATATCTAGGACTGTTTGGAGGAAATAATTGATGAATACAAATATTACATGGTTAACGTGGTACCAACTATCCACATTTATTAGAAAGCAATACATCACACAGCAAGTCACCAGAAACTTGACAGATTTTGAAAGAATGGTAGTTCACATAGCAGAAAAAGATAAAGGGCAAATAACTACTCTATATTACTTAAACTGGATTTAGGATCACGACAAGGACTACGAACTTGCTGGGAATCTGACTAAGATATTAAAATAGATCGAGAATACTGGATAAAAATATGGGGGAAATTCCATTTTGAAGCCACATCAGCCAAATGTACAGAAATATCACTTAAAATATTACAAAGATGGTACTTTACACCATCTAGAATAGCACAGATAGACAAGTCCTACTCACCACTGAGCTGGAGAGGATGTGGGGTCTGAGGATCCTATGTTCATATGTGGTGGGACTATGAATGTATTCAAAGATTTTGGACAGAGATTTTTGAAGAAATATCCATCATAATGGAAACAACAGTAATAAAAACACCAGAATTAGCATTACTTAATTAATTTGATGGCCAAACCCAAACTATATTACACAAAAAGCAAATTGAGTATCTTCTAATAGAAGCACGTATGCTGATAGCTAAATGCTGGAAGGAGGCAAAAGGATTAAATATAAGGAAGTGGTACGGTATAGTATGGGAAATAGCACTCTCAGAGAAACTTACACAACATTTGAGGGTATTAAGAGGACAAAAGAAAAAAAGACAGTTTTGCTATGGAATGGTCGTGTTTTATTACACACCCAAAAAAATCAACAGCACCAACACAGGTTTCAACAGCTTGTGGTTACAACAGTTTCTCTGGAGAAAGTTAAAATAAAATAAATAAAAATTATTAAAACAAATAGCAATGTGTGGAGAACTGTCCTCCCATTAATTAATTAATTACCCTTTAAAAGTGCCTAATAACTAATGGTAAATAATTTGTACTGTGTATTTATAGTGTTGGACTATGTAGTATTTTCTTTCTTATTCTTTTTTTAAAAAAAGCATATGTAATCAATTATTCCTTGCATGTATGGTTTCTGTATTATGTTAATATTTGAGTTTTTGTAATGCAAATTAAAAAAAATAAAAAAACAAAGTTGTTGGGTTTGCTTGTTTGTTTGTTTTTTAAAAAAAAACAATACTATATTTTAAAGACTAGAGGAAAGAAGAGATGATTGAAAAAGTGGATTGTGATGCCTCAGGGAACTTTTCCACATTCTTTTGTTCATACAAGTGTTTACTGCCCAGTGCCTTATTTCCCACAGTGCTGTTTAATAAAATGGTTGGCATACTTGGATTGAACCGTTATTTCATTATTATTATTTTTAAAAAGCAGTAATGTTCTTCAAAGTTACTGCATTGTCATTCCTTGTTTATTCTAAGCCTTTCATCTCCAAAATAATATTTCCTTCTTGTTTTCACAGAATTGAAATCCTGTCACAAAGAACAATACTGATGAAAATCCAATTAAAAACCTATGTCTTAAATCAGTGATTACTGAATTAAGCAAGTAATCAAACCCATCAGTTAATTACAGCTTTCAGATTTATTAATATAAAAACACAGGAAAAGCTGTGGATCAGACCAAAGACCTGTCTGTTACGGCATTCTGTTCTGACAGAGGCCAATCAAATGCCCATGGGTAGTTCACAAACAGGAAGGAGGCCATTAGCATCTTCCCACAGGTGTTCCCAACAACTGGTATTGAGAATTGCTATACATCCATCAGAAGTAGTAAGCCATTGATAGCCTTATCCTCCATGAATTTGTCTAATCCCCATTTAAAGCCATCCAAGGCTAGATCTACACTACTGCTTTATACTGGTATTGAAGTGCACTGATAACTGTTGGGGCACAATCCACATTCCTTATACTGCTTTCAAAGTATTATATCCTGCTTTTTATTCTGCATTTATAATGATTTGAGATACGGTATAGATCTGGCCCAGGTTGGTGGCCATCAATACATCTTGTGGTAGCGAATAACATAGTTTAACTATGCATTGTATTATGAAGTGTGTCCTTTTATCTGTCCTGAATCTCCTACCATTCAGCTTCATTGTAGGACCCCAGGTTCTAGCATTATAAGGGAGGTTTATGCTCTGTTCTGCTGTCTGTTCTTTAACCAATTACTGATCCATAGGTGGACCTCTCCTATTATCCTATGCCTGTGATGTTTGCTCAGGAGTCTTTGGTGAAGACTTTAGCAAAAGTCTTTTGAAACTACCAAGAAAACAATGTGTACAGAATCATCCTTATCCCCATGTTTATTGACATCTTCTAAACAGTGAGGCAGAAAATGTCTTTGCAGAAGCCATGTTGATTCTTTTTCAGCAGGATATACCTTTTATATGCTTGAAATTTTATATTTAAATGTACTTTCCACCAAAATATTTCCATTTTTATTTTTATTTTTTGGCATTCCTTATGTTCTGTTTGCATTTATTTTGTGCAAGTGTGGGTTCCATTGTCATCGCATTTGGGTGAGAATTCCATTTTCTGAAGGAAGCCTTCTTTTCTCTAGTAGCTTCCTTAACACTGTTGGTTAACCATGCTGGTGGCCTCTTGGCCTGCAAAATCCATTCTAGCTGAGCTTCTATTATTGTGGTTTTGAGAAACCCCCAAGCATCCTGGAGAGATGTGATCCTCTTGATTTCTCCTTACATTTTTTGTTTTACCAATCACCTAACATTAGAGGACTGTTCTCTTTGGAAGTGAAATGTAACTGGGTTGGACTTCCTTGGCAATTTTCCAATTACATATAAATTATACATATAAATATCAAAAGCCCTGTTTGCCAAGCTCTTTATTAAGACTCACTGCTCCACTTGAGCAATATCCATTCCACCACTTCAGAAGATTATGGATCAGTTGGGATGTTAACAAACAGGGTAATAATCTTTCCTACATACAGTGGGATATGATCTCAGGATTATAGAAGCATCTACCGCTGCATGGAGGAAGCTACATGACATTCAGATATATATTTAGGAGGTTCAGTAAGGCACCAAGACCTGTAAATATCCAGGGTGGCAGGGCTCACAGTAAGCAATAGAGTGAGTAACACAGACCTGTGTGAAGAAAGTGTTCCTTGTAAAAACATCTAAAAAGAAGCATCAGATGTCTGTAGTGCTAAGTTATGATTACAGACTTCCACTGCTAAATTTCAGAGAACAGAGAAATCTTGTGGGAGTGGGGTGTAATGTTATAAAAGGATTATTCCAGAAGGTCCCTAGACAAGAGAAATAATGGGCCATTTAAAAATGGGAGTGGGGTGGGCGTAGGGGAACAAAATGATCACTCCTTCGATCTTTCTTTTCTAGTTAATGAACTAGCATAAATGTCTCCCATTAACATTATTATCACTAGCAACACATTTATTTGCTATTAAATATGGCAAATGTGTGTATTAGAGATACATATTCATATTTGGGGGTTTTAAGCTCATTGACTTTACAAGACATGCTTTGAATGGATTTTTGTGTGTTGCTGCCACACTGAAGTATACAGTATGCTACTTAGTACTGACAGGTCAGTGGAGAGGCTGACACTATGTCTGTGCAGTGTGGCATATGTTACATAAGCATCAAGTTCATTAACATACCAGCAACACAACAAAATAACAAATTTAGGACACATGCACAAATTGCCAAACAAACCCCTGGGGGTTGGGAGAATCATAGAAAACCTACTGAATAGTTGGTAATACTGCAAAATTTCTTTAAGCTTCTATACTATCCTAAGCTACGGATTAAGCTCGCTTCCTTCAAAGCAGTAGGGTATGGAATCCTTACCTAGGACTATACTATTGTAAATACCACTTTTGCATAATAAACCTGCCCGGTCACTGAGATCATCAGATGGGAAGATCCTAGTGGTTCTTCAAGACCCTATGGCCCTATTGGAGTCCACCTGGAATACAGCCTTCAGTGTGGTGGCTCCCTTTCTGGGGAACTCCCTGTCTTTGTAGATCAGGCTGGCACCAACATTGTGTTGTTTTGGTGCTTGTTGAAAATATCACTATTTGAAGAAGCCTTCCTTGATTGACCAGCCATGGTTTTTATTGGTATTGTTATCGTTTTTTAAACTAATCATATGGTGTTTAGTTTTTATCTTTTATTGTGCACCAGTCCAGAATAAGTTTAGATGTGAAATGATGTATAAATGTTGTATATCAATACATAATAAACAGCAGAGCACTCACATAACTTGGAAGCTTATTGGACAATTAGAATAACTTCTGCCAATAGTAATCACCCCATCCAGCTAAGATTAGTGACTCTCAACATTGGGATTCTTATTAACATTTCTCCATTCTGGTGATAGAAAAGATGTTAACTGAATCATACAGAAACATTTGGCTGTATTTTAAACCTCACTGACATTGCTACTCCTCCTTTATGTTTTTAAAATGGCCTTAAATCAGGTGATCTAGTAGCAAAAGAACAATGATGATCTCAGTTGATTACCTCTTTCTAGTAATGGCAGTGTTAACTTTCCTTTCTACCTCCAGACAAGGGATAACCATGTGAGTTTGTTAGGGCAAAAGCAATGACTAAACTTTTATAATAACACAAGCTTTTGCAGACTAAGGACATCTGATGAAGTGGTCTCTAGTCCATGGAAGTTATACCATAATAAATATCCTACAGCTCTTTGCCGCTTTTACTTCCAAATAGTTAATAAAAAGTTAGATCAGATATGAAACAGAAGATATACAGAAAATATTCTCTCCAATACAGGACACAGCCCAGCCAAAGCTAAAATATTCTGTATTTTGATTCCTTTGATTTCAGTGAGATAATTGTGTGCTAAATTAACTCTCATTCAAATAAATGCAAAACAAAGTGTCTAAAATGGAGACAAGACAAAACTAATCTAGTATTTCAAAGAAGTTGCAATTCCACATCCAGCATAGCTATTTCTATCCTTTGTTTCCTTATTATTGTGCTGAAGTACCTCTCTCTCATAGACTAGATTTGCATGACAGGGCAACCCACCATGGGTGATATCCCATGGTGGGTTGTTATGACATCTGAAGTTGGAGTGCTTTCCACTGGGTGGCTTATTTTTCATGAACAAGCCAACCTGAGAACCCATGGCTTCTTGCTGGATTGTTCAGGGTGGTTTGTTGTGACATCTGAACCCAGCAGGGGCAACTTTGTCATGGTTTTCAGGAATGGCTAGAGAACCACCTGGCAAGAGCATTAAAGCCCCCTGCTGTTCCTTGTGATCACTGTAGTGCCACTGCCATCCTCCCTCATACCTTCACAGTGCCCTCCACCCCGTGGTCCTAAAAAATGAGAAGACAGGACAGTGGAGAGTGTCCTGAACGCTTTTGCAACTTCTTTATTATTACACTTTGGTTAACTGCAAACACAGTTCATAGAGAAAAATCAAATCTAATGAAAGGTTTAACTGCATTTATTGAAACATTCAAAGTGTTACATCTTTTATCTTTACAAAACTTCCTTAAATACAATGTTCTTGGTGTAAACTCCAGGGTGGCCACCATAACGTTCTTGTTCTTGAACTGTCCTGAACGCTTTGACAACTTGAATCTTGAGGTTTGCGAAAGAGTGCACACATCTCATGGCAACGTAGAGTTGTCCATGGCAGAGAACAGGTATAGGGAGATTGATGCCAACTTGGTCCACAGTTTGTTCCTGGCTCTTAATTATGTTAATGGCAAAAGCCAGACAAATGGGGAACTAGCGACATTTGAATTGGAAAGGGAGATATGAGTCTGAAGGTAGAAGGGTGATCCTTGGCAGAAAGATCCATTTGCCCTTAGCCTGTCCAGTGAGGGTTTCCTGATACAGACAGTTGTTGTTTACAGCAAACACAATTAACCTTGTGCCATTGATAAGACCCTGAGTTGTGTCCAAGTTCCTTAGTAGGATGACCACAGCACCCTTCTTCAGAGTCAATGTGCTTGGTGGCAAACCACTTGGGTTGAGAGTGTTTAGGAACTCTGAAGGGTATTGCACACGAGCCTGGCATCATCACCAATGACTTTATCTGTGCTCGTTCCCTCACAGTAAGACTTTCCCTTGCCATTCATTCTGTCCAATACCATCTGGTTGATGAAGTCACAGTGTTCGTTCTTGGGACATAGAATGGCCTTGCCTGCATTAAAACATACAGCTGCCTTAGCTAAAGCCAGCCCCATAGACAATGGTGGCAATGTCCTTGTTAACAATGCATAAGTCTAGGACCTTGATCATATCTTCTCTGACAGCGGGGATCTCTTCCATGGTACCATTACCAATAGTCAGAAGGTAGGGAGCAAATTCAGATTCACCCTCCAAGATGTACATGTTGCAACTGGAATTTGGTGACACTATTCCAGGTGTTGGATTTGTTGACCAACTGGCCAGTGATGGTTACCCAGGCACCATGTGGGATGATGGTCAAGGTCTGTCTAAAGTCACCATCAAACATAATAGTCTTGTCACTGAATGGGGTGTCATTGCTCATGAGCTCCTTCAGCAGCCTGTCTATACAGTCAATAGCAAGCAGTTAGCCATTGACATTTTGTCTCAGATGACGATGTCAGTTCCCAACTTTGGGAGAGTGGAAACCATTGTTAGTCATGAAATCTGCATGTCAGGAGCTTTCCAATGAAGTGTGTTTCATGAGAATCAGTCAATGGGAAGGAAGTCAAAAAGAGCTGACCAACAAACTCCCAACTTTGAATTATATATAAGATTTTTATTGATTGATTTATTCGGTCTTGTGCAAGTGCATATGTTTGAAAGTCCATGGTAATGAAATTTGCATAATTTTTTGCTCTGCTTTACTACTCTGCCATGACATTTGTGTATATCTTCAACCCCCTCTCTTGTGTGCCTTGAAAATTTGCGTATCTTTACCAATCCCCCATCACTGCTCTGTAACTCATATGTATATCTGACAGCTAACAATGGAGACCAGTGGAAGGGATATGACACAAAAGGGGGTGGGGAACTGAAAGCAGGTGGTGGTTTGCAGGAGGAGCTTTTCAGGTGGGGGTAATTGGTAATACATGAAGCAGCCTTAAAAGAAAAAAGGTGTTCACTAGCAAGGCAAGCACAAAATTATAGATGAAATTGACAAGGACATTCATCTTTACTGAAAAGTGTTTGAACTATCTATGTAAGAGATAGCATTTAATAGTTGAATTCTATGCCTTCTCAGAAGTAAGTCTTATTGAGTTTAATGAAGTAAATGGGTATAGGACTACACCCAAGTTTTGAGAGTACTCCTCGTTGGCTCATGGGTGAATGAGATTCTAAGCCCAACACTTCCTCTGGTATTTAGTAAATGGCACAACTGTATCACAGCCTCCATTGTCAGAGGGAATAATTATTTCAGAGATATGTGCTAAATATGTCATTAATTTTGTAATTCATCACTTTTAAGCAACTGCACACAATGTTGATGGTCTGTGGGATCCATTTTGAATGCAATGGGTCTTATTTGATTTGGAAATTAAAATCATATAAATGGTTTGAGGTTTGGAAAAGGGTGCCGGAAAGCTAAGGCAAGAAGTTAAATTTGCTAGACAAAAAGGGGCCAATCAATTCCAGAAATGAGTAATAAAGACAAAGCTCTAGATTCAAGAACATTTAACAAAGGGAATTTTGTAGTATATTGTTATAAAAATGGTTCTGTATTTGAGTAAGGATGTGGTTGATAGAAAGAAAAGAAGAATAAATACATCTGAAATTTACATTTCTGAATAAATCCTTAATTGATTTTGCTATGTCATGGGGGAATCATTATATTGAGGCTAATATGCCTACATTTTGCTTTCCATCTTTGGAAGAATCTGAACTGCAATCATTCTGAAAAATAGACACCATCATAGTAGCTCATCCAAATTGTGCAGAACAATATTGATATGAGAGGACCTTCCTATCGTTCCTTAGTCTCAATTCCTTGGGGAAGTAAGATTAATTGAACAAAATCCCGACACCACTCTTGTAACTTTAAGAATTGCATGTAACTGATAATTTCTTTGTGTGGCTTTTAGTGCAGGTTGAAGGTAGGACAGGTTAATGGATGACCAGGGCAGGTTGATGGATGGTCAAGCATGATGAGAATTGCTGTCTAAAATATCTGGAGAGTACCAGGTTGGAGAAGAAATACTTCAAGCTACTGGTTACCAGGAGTCTGGACCTGGCAACCATGGAGAGGGGAACAGCAGAGGTATCTATAAACAGATGAAATCATTGCTATGCATAGAGTACAACCTCGGGGGGGGAAAACACTCTGAAGAACCCTATCATCTCAGAGATGCTTTCTTAGGAACATAGGATTGCTCTCTCCATAACCCAGTTTGTATAAGTCCACTTCATGTCGTTTCACCATCCAGGAAGGTTTCCAGTGCATGATCTGAAGGCCAGCCATGTATCCTTGATCAGCAGAAAAGAAGTGCAAAACTCATCTTTCAATAGGGAAACCCCTTCAGGATTGGGCAAAAAGGTAGACATACACATGTCCTTGGGATATGAACCAATCCATATCTATGAAGACTATAGCCTAAATCCAATGTTTTAAGGGTGTTTTTAGGATGTTTTAGGATTTTTTTATGCAGTTTTAATAATATGTGTTATGTTTTAATCAGTTTTATGTATTTTTCATGTTGTTGTTCCCCGCCTCGATCCAGACGGAGAGGCGTGTAAGAAACAAATTGTTATTATTATTATTATTATTATTATTATTATTATTAATGCAGAGTTAAGCATGCTTAAGCCCATTGATTTCAGTGGACTTAAGCATGCCTAACTCTGTATTAGATTTAGGCCTATGTGCAGGGCTTGTGAAAAGCCATTAGATGTCATCTGTGCATTGCCCACATCATGCACCCAAGCTTGGTCAACTTACTCTGCCTGGTGACAAACTTCCTAGTGCTTGAATCAGTAATTCAAGAACATATGGAATTTCTAAATGACAATACCTCTTCCCTTCCTATCCCAGTTTCGTTGTGTATTGTGTCTTTTTAGATTTCAAGTCTGCAGGCAGGAGCTGCATTTGAGCCTTTTTGGTTGAAGAGCAAGATAAAAATGCTTTTATCAGTGCTTTAATTGTTCAGTGTTTTTAATTTTTGTAAACCGCACAAAGAGCTTCGGCTATGGGGCGGTATATAAATGGAATAAAATAAATAAATAAGTAAATAAATAAATAAATAATAAATTAACAGTTCTAACTAGTCTTTCCAGTTATTGCTAAGGTGATGTGGTCATTCTCATTTCCTTAAGATGGACAGCTTATTGGCAGTCTCTTTAAATGAAGGCTGTGTTGCTTAAACTAGAAGCAAATCATAACAAGCTGGTCAAAACTTAGCTTTTTAATCATGGCCAATACTAGCTCAGTTTACTAGAGCAAGTAGTCAAGATTAATGCTAATTAGCTTGTAAAGGAGTTGAGCTGTATTGCAACTTGTTAGCACTGATCTGGCTAACTCCGTTCTTGAACAGCTTAATTGCTAATAACACTGTTGAGGAAACTTCCACAAAGATGAAATTTACAAGAACAAAGGTAAAGGTCATTTCACATTGGGAAGGAGCTATCAGTTTTCAGATGAAGTGGCTCCCACTCAATGCAAGAAAGTTGGCAGGTTTTGTATGCCACAGAAAATGAAAGGCTGCTTTGAAAAGAGAATAAAAGGCAGCAAATCCAAAAGAGTTATTAATGAATTATTGTCATACATTTTTTTTTAAAAGGAACAAAGATTACAACTAAAGAGGCCAGAAAAAAAAACCTTAAAGTTCCAACTATCAAGCAATTGCTCGTGAACAATTTCCACCCACTTTCATTGCATTTCAAGGAGGCTATACCAAAATGAATGGAATTGTGTAGCAGGTAGCACTTGGTGGATGTCACTCAAGGTAAGCAGGACAAATTATGGATTTGGCAGGCAGCCTGATCCTCTGGACCAACGTCAGTGGCACAAACAGTTGCTGCTTGCATGTATCCTAGGTGTGTCACCAAGCCAAAATACATGGTTGTGCGTACTTCCTAAGTGAGCTGCAGGCAGGTGGAAGAAAGGGTAAAGTGGGAACCCACATTGATCTCTCAGCTGAGCATTAAGTAGAAGCTGGCACTGATCCAAGTTGTTCTACGCTGGCTGCTCCTAAGCTAGGCACAAAGCTGGAATGTGTGTAAACATCCCAGCTGAGGGAGAGCTTCAAGTAGAGCCAAGGTGCTCCCCATTCTAAATGATGTTCAGTGATAAAGCTTGTGCTCCTCCAAGATGAATATTGGCCTTCCAAAAGGCTGAAGAGGAACAGGCAGCTTTGCCCCTGCCAACTTTTCCAACCCCATGCTTAGCTGGGAGACATGCATGCCTCTGAGCTGAGTTTCAGGCTTCTGTAAGGCAGGGTAGGAAAGGATGACTGTTCCCTAATGGCCTCTTGTCTCCTTTCTTGGCACTTTTCATATAGACTTTGGGCAGATGACAGGGAGCCAAGGATCTTCTCACAGCTTACCCCAAGGCAGGCCAGCTGAATGTAGGGTTTAGAGAGGCTTTGTGGGGTGGGTGGGGAGCTGGCCCAGGATTCTGCCATGGGAATTGCTCACACTTCACAGCAGTAAGTGTTGAAGAAGTTATTTGGAAAGTATTTAAAGGGCTGCACTTTGCACATTTCCCTTTTCCTAATATGAGATCTCATATCAGGACAGGGAAAGGGCTGATTATGGGGTGTGTTTAAAACAAAACAAACAAACAAAGGCATAGCTATTGGTAAGTTGAATTTCTTTCATCAGGGATTCCCTGAGGACTGTTGTTGTCTTCCTTGGCTGCTTTCCCAGAAGCCAGGTAATTCAGAACAGTGCCCTCAATTGCTGGTGTGATCACAGTTGTCCTCTGTTCTAGTATACACACATTATTTTTCTCTAGCCTTCTCTGTCTCCTCCAGGTCAGAGGATGATGATTGGGATGCTGCTGCCACTGCAATCTTCACCTTGGCTGTTCCAGTTGTGTTTTACACATCCAGACTTGCATGCTGCTTGAAGCTCTTTCCACTGATGTGGAGCATATCTCTGGCCTGGATCACTGATGGATGGGCTCATGTGCTTACCTAGCTGGATCAGGACTGCTTGGGTATGACATCTCTGTCCAGGTGGCTGTGCTGCAGACCTTTCCTACCTGAAAATTCCAGTGGCTTTCAGAGGACCCCAAAGAGCCCATATGTGCACTGACTGCTGGAATTCCTGGTACTGCTTGCATCACCTGTTTCAAGCATGATGATACTCCTCCTCTCATTTCTTTTCATTGTTTGCCCACCCTCACCCCTGCTGCCCTTATTCTTTTGCTTCTGGAATTGCTGCTCCCTGATTCAGATAGTAGTCATGATCCCTGATCTTTTTGTTTCTTGGTTCTTCAAGGTTCCTTATGCTACTTATCTTAACAGAAACCTAATGCACATTATCCTAATTTGGTCCCCCCTCCCCCAAGCTGACTGGGGAATGTTGGGAGTTGTAGAACTTTTCCCCCCGTCTAAACATGCATAGAATTGCACTTTTAGATTATAAGTCCCTCCGGGTAGAGACCCATCATACCTGACCTTTGTAAAACACTACACACATAAATGGTGCTATATTAACAGCAACAACAGCAGCAGTAGCAACAAAAACACCCTTTTGCTTGTATTGGATCTTTCTTATCTATCTATCTATCTATCTATCTATGTATTTATTTATTGCATTTATAGCCTGCCTTTTTTCCTCCAAGGAACCCAAAGCAGCATACATAATCTTCCTCCTTTCCATTTTATCCTCATAACAACAACACTGTGATGCAGGTTGGGCTGAGAGCCTGTGACCCAGTGAGCTTCCATGGCCGAGTGGGTACTAGAACCCGGGTTTCCAACACTCTAACCACTACTCCACACTGGTTCTCTAACCACTGCACCACATTTTGGCCTGGCAACATTGCTCTCCAGGCCTTGCCCCTGCAGAAGTTAATTCTAGTCCCTCATCAGACAGGCAATCCTGCCACTTCTCAATATGTTCCTGAATCCGCTCCACCTTCCTTTTATTGGAAGCCATTTCAAGCCACCCATTGAAGGCTGAGGCTCCAATGTCCGTGGGATAGTAAAGGATAGGGAGCTATTCGAGGTGCTGAACGTATTTTGGGGATAGAGTTCAGCACCTCGGATAGCCCCTTCAGAGGGCCGACAGGTTCAGTTCAGCACCTTGGAGACTTCCTTTAGAGGGCGGATTGATTAAATTCAGCACTTTGGGTAGCTTCTTTAGCGGTCTGACCAGTTCAGTTCAGCACCTTGGATAGCTCCTTTAGAGGGCCGACTGGTTCGGTTTAGGACCTTGGATAGCTCCCATGACATATGAGCCATCAGCCTCCACTGCCCACGCCCCACATGACTCCCACCCCACAAACTCAAGATAGGAGGACCTGATGTGAGAATCTGCTCCCCGGACATGGCAGCTCTAATTTCGCTTTTGTTCTGCGGCGACTGCAGTTGTCACCCTGTCGCCCCTTCTTAATCCCCACCCGGTCATGTGCCCCCCTTCCCTGTAACTCCACGTTTCCAGGCAGTCAGACCTCAGCCAGTGAGGGAATGGTGAAGAGCTCTTTCAGGCGTTTATTTTACATTCCCTTGACCGAACCCCCGCTTCTTTGCAGGGCCTGGGCACCAGTCGCCAAAGACCGTGTCAGGGGACTGGGAGTGGTGCGCCACGAGGCCGGCCGCCCGCCCGCCGCCGCCGCCGCCGGTCTCAGACCAAAACTCCTGGAGCACCTCAAGGGAATTGCCAAACCCATCCCCGGCCCACTAGCTCGCGGTGTGTTGCGCGCTGCAGTAGCTCTGCGTTGAACCGTCAGTTCTGGCCGCCGCTGCGGGTTACAGATACCGGGCGGGCAGGTGGGCAGGCAGGCAGGCTGTGCGAATCACGCTTTCTCCAAGAGCCGGGCTGCCGTTGCGATTTCTTCCCCATCCCCATTCATTCACCCTGGGCTGACTGGGTTTTGAAGCAGAGTCAGCCTCCCTCGAGGGAAGCGCTGCTTGCGTCCAGCAGGGCGACCTGTCGGTTTATTATGGGTTGCCGAGAGGCGCCTATTGTGTCTGAATTCTGAAACGGCCTTTCCCGCTAGCTTTTATGGCGCGCGCGCGTGTGATCGCGGTGCTGCTATATGGGGCGGGCAGGCGGTCCGGCGAGTAGGGAGGGAGAAAAAGGAGGTTTGTCTGGCCGACTGCTGGTTTCCAGCCCTCCGAAAGCGAGCAAAGGCAGCCAGCAGGCAGGTGGGGGCTGGGGACGCCTGTCATGGTCTCTGTGTGCGGAATGACTAAACGTTTATTGAGGAGCTATTGGAGGCTTTCGGCGTCTCTTCCACAAGCACAGTTCACATCTCTCTCTCTCTCTCTCTCTCTCTCTCTCTCACACACACACACACACACACACACCGCCACCTCCCGTGGCGTGTAACGCTCCCCCCCCACCGCTCCTTCTTCTCCCCCACCTCCCACCTCCCGCCTCTCCTTCCTCTCTCCTGCAGCGAATTAAATATTTCGTGGCTTAATTGAAGAATCCAAGTGTTTCTGCCTAACCCCCCCCCCCCCCATTTCCCGTGCCATTCCCCGGCAAGGCGAACACTTCAACCCCGCTTCCCGCATCCGTTCAATGAAGCAGCACAGATCCACGGCGGCTCCAAGTGGGTTTTTGCAGGACGAGAAGCAGGAGGAGGAGGAGGAGGAGGAGGAAGTGGTGGTGGTGGTGGCGGCGGCGGTGGCGGCGGCGGCGGCGGCGGCAGAGGAAAGGAGCTGGCGGCAGCGGCAGCTGGCATATTTGCAAGGAAGCCTTTCAGGTCTCGCTCGGCTTCTGGGGATTTAAATGTCACTCAAAGCATCCCCAACTCAGCTCTCCGCTGTTCCTCTCCGCTTTCTTCGCAGGCATTGAATCGATCCCCGAACGTTGCATTTCCGCAGCTCACTACCCGGGAAGGTAAGGAGGCTGTGAGTGCAAAATGCACCGCGGCGGCGGTAGCAGCAGCATGGTCACTCACAGCCTAGACTCCTCGTCAGGGTAAACTTCCCTTCGTTGCCCTCCCCCGCCCCCTCAGTCGTTCGTGTTACGGTGGTGCATTTAGGCATGATCGCCCACCCGCCCGCCGCCCGCTTTGGTCTCTTTAGAGGGAACAATTTAAAGAGAGAGAGAGAGAGAGAGAGAGAGAGAGAGGAGGAGGAGAAGAAGAAGAAGAAAAGAAAGACGTGGCCTTTGGAATCAGCCCTTTGCATGATGGAAAGGCTGTATAGATCTGACTCCCCCCTCCCCCGGTGTAAAGACTCCTGAGGATCGTAGAAGTGATAACGTCATTCAGCGCCCCCCCAGCTCTTCATTTCTGTGCCCCTAAGACCACCTCTTTTTTCTTCTTCTTTCTTTCTTTCCGGAAAAGCAGCCAGCCATCTAGCCCCTTCCAAGAAACTCGTCATCATCTAACACCCCCTTCCCCCAAATGCTATAGGCTGAGCCCTTTCCAGCCACCCATTGCAAACTCGGCCCCCCTCCGACCTCTCCTCCGTGGCTTCACCCACTATTTGCTATTCCCAAGGAGCATAAAGTCTAGCTGCCCCCTCCCCCACACGCACGCCATGCATTCCCATTTTAACCTCTTTTCCCCTCAGTTCCTAATCCGATTTTGCACATTTCTCCCTTTAAACTAGGTTGCAAAACTGCTGTAGCTTGCAACTCTTAAAACTTCCTCGGTTGCTGTAGTCCATGTTATAGTACTGAAAAGGACAACAAAAATACACGTAATCCTCTTGCGGATTATTATTTTTAAATAATAGTAGTAGTAGTAATAATGCATTTCTTTCTTTCCCTTTAATTTTTCCTTTCCTTTCCCTTTCTTTTTTATTTCTTCCTCCTTTTTTTTTTTTTTTTTTTTTGGCAAGGAAATTTGCTCCATCTCCAGCAGCAACCACTGCTCCTTTTGATGTTGTGGTACGCCGTGCGCATGCGCTCCACATTAGAATTACTGCACTGGCTAGAATAAGTTGGATCTCTTCTTCTCTTCCACTAAAACCCTAAATCATATCAAAAGCTAAAGGGATGCTGAGAGTCCGGAAAAAAGGTTGCTTTGGGATTTGGTCGTTGCCCTTAATAATAACAGTGGTGTGTGCACAGAGGTAAGTGATCAAAGCATCTTTTCTTTTTAACCCCCCCCCCCTTTCACTTTGAATTGTACTGTATGCTTCTGTTAAACTGGGAGGTGCAGCATTCATCTTGAGAGGGTCAGGAAAAAATCGGTCTATATTTATGTGCTGTTATTTTTTTTAACCCCTCTTTTTAGCGCGAATGATCCCAGCAATATGTCACTGGTAAAAGAGACCGTGGATAGACTACTGAAAGGCTACGACATTCGACTGAGGCCAGATTTTGGAGGTAATTCGATTGCTTTTATGGGAAGAGCCTGCTCCACATATTCAGAGTGTCCCTTCTCTCGGGTGATACGTGTGTCTGCTTCAAACGTGTGGTGTGCTGCTTCGGTTCTGCATGTGCGTTGCCATTTTCCGAAGCTCAATCCAAAGTTGAGCCGATGGTCTCCCAATTTCCCCTCAGAGAATGGCCGTAACGTGTAGAGATGTCCTCGGTCTCGTCGTAAGAATGAGCCACGCGCGTGTGTATCCTTTTCGAACCTGTCATTAAAGCCTGGCTTAATTGGCTTTATTGAGATGCAAATCTCCTAAGTTCACCCAGCGCCCGTTTCACAGACCCTTGTGTGCCTGTGGCCACAGTGAATATTTCGGAGTACAAGATGTACCGCTTTGCCGAGACGAAAATGCCGTTCGTTTAACCCCCTGCGAGCTTTCCATTTCAAAATAGATTTCCACCTCTTGCTGTGTGTGTGTGTGTGTGTGTGTGTGTGTGTGTGCGTGTGTGTGTTTTAACCGGCCGGGTCCTTCGAATGGAAGCCTGGAATATCAAAGGCGCTCTGTTATCACTCGAGCGAGCACGCCACGTCGAGAGCCCGGCAAAGTCGTCCGGAACCCCGAGGCGCTTTCCTCTAGCTTGGGTTTGCACGTTGCTAGCCGGAGTGAGCCTGAGCAGCAGGCAGGAAAGGAGGCGCCTGGGTTTAAACTCACCCTTGGCTTCAGCGAGCCGGCAGGGATGGTCTGTGGCCGGCCAGTTGAAGGCACGTTAACCTCATATAATATATTGACACGTGTGTGTGTGTATGTGTGTGTGTGTGTGTGTTCGTTCGTTCGTTCTATAAAGCACTTTCAGTGCTGCCAGCCAACCTGGAAGGGGATACAGGACGAGCTTGGGGCATAAAGGAGACCCGATTCTTAGAACACCCTTGCGCCCCACCCCTTCTTTAGACCGAGTGATCCTTACCCGAATGGGTTAAATTGTGAGAGATCACAGTGCAGACCATCTTGTGTTGCAGGTCCCCCTGTGGCTGTTGGCATGAACATAGATATTGCCAGTATAGACATGGTGTCAGAAGTCAATATGGTAAGTATTTATTTCTTTCCTGCTCACTCACTCACTCCCCCACCCGCTTCCCATACAGTTTACCAGGGTCTGTGGAATAAATAATATCAGAATGTGTGTGTGAGTGTGAACGTAGGTTCTGATTATTTTGCCTTATTCATCATTTGCCATAAAGATGCACAGTGTTCTCCAGTTAATTAGGCCATCTTCCCACCCCACCCACCCTTAAAAACTGGTGCTTCTCTTTCCTCAACATGGATCTGAGAACAGGATGGAATAATTACTCAAGGCATTGGTTTAGGGCAATCTGAGACTTCTGAATGACTAGGATTAAGACATTTTTTAAAAAACAAACACATTTTTGTTGAGTACATCTGAAAAAACAGGCTTGAATGAGTTTGAGAGGCCTGTGTATGGCCATTGAAATAAAATCCTGTCTTTAAGTTTAATATGTGCAAGTTAATACTTAAAGGCTTTTAAACATTATGACTTGCAGTGTGTTAAAAGCTATAGTGATTTATTGACAATCTTACTATTTAGCAGATACCATTTCAAACGTACAGTTAAGCACTATTGAGAGACTTAAGGGAACAATTCTGGCCTTCTTTTGCTTCATGCAGGAGCGCCCCCTGCTGCCAACAGTTTGCACTGCAGCTTAGAGACAATTTTTATTTTACATTTGGGACAATTTACTAGATTGTTTTAGTTACCGTTGGAGTGAGTGGAGATTGAGATGAACATTATATGCTGAAACAAAGTTGTGGTTTTCTGACCAAATTGCTGAAATGCATTTTTAGATATTGCATTGATGTTTCCTATAAGTACCTTTCCAGTTCTGAAGTGTACGGGCATACCGTTAAATACAAATATAGATGGAGAAGTGGGTGTGTACATTTAACTCAGATTACGCTCAGTTTAATGATACTTCAACTCATATATTTTGCATATTCCAGTTTTTCAATTGTTGGAGAAGCCATTTGAAAACTTTGGGAAGTTTGTTTATTTGTTTAGAAGAGTGGCCTCTTGCAGGATGGTATAGTTGAGACAAGGTGTTTTTTAAAAATACATCTTTTCTCATTGCAACTGAGTTAACTGCTGTGTCAGACTAGTTAATCTGGAGTTGCTAAAAAGAAAAGGTAGTTGAAAGAAGGTAGCCTGTTTGTCTATCCATTATTCAGGTAGCTAATGAAGTGAAGGAAATAACAAAAAACACTAGGATTAACGAATAGCTTATTTAGAAACTTGAAATTATTAGTAGTCAAAACTTTTTTAAAAATACAAGCAATTTTTAACCTTAACTTCAGCTGTACATTTTAAAGGATCACACATTGATAGTAGCATAGACATTATAAAATATGAAAATCTGTGCACAGATAATCACTAGTTCCATCTAAACCAATTATAGGTTATATGAAATTATGTGTGACATTGGTGAATAAATGCTAGAGTTTTAAAACAAAATGTTCCGTTTACATTACAGATTTTCCTCAGCATACTGACTTTTGTGATAGTTGCTTAGAATATTTGGCTCTGTGGCTCACTGACATGGCACAAATTAACACTTTTAGTAATTGCTGTACAGTTTTGTCAATAGTGGAAGAGGTTATATGACATTTCTTTCCTGTACAGAATTTATTAGAATGTTTCCTCATACAGATAAAATGTTCTATGGTATGAAATAGTAATGCATTCATGAATATTTGTGTTATTGTTTGTTTTTTGTTTCATGTTCAACGTGTTAGTCATATGCCTAAACCTGTTCTAGATTGCTAAATCCCTACTGGCTCCAGTTTTTTCCCTTAAAGTCATCCGAAGTTCTAATATGTCCACAAATAAGATGCAAAAACATCTTTGCTATTTATGCGGAACTTTGAATTTATTGCATGAGCATATTCTAGTATGCTCCTAGAAGTTTGTGTGAATAGGCCAGAAAATGCAGTTCAACTTAGGTGACCATATGGAAAGGAGGACGGGGCTCCTGTATCTTTAACAGTTGTATAAAAAAGAAGGTATCATTTGTATGCATGCAGCACCTGGTGAAATTCTTTCTTCATCACAACAGTTAAAGCTGCAGGAGCCCTGCCCTCTTTTGTATCTGGTCAGTCTACTGTAGCTCCTGCAGCTTTAACTGTTGTGATGAAGGGGGAATTTCACCAGGTGCTGCAGACATATAAATGACACCTGCTGAAATTCCATTCTCTATACAACTGTTAAAGATACAGGAGCCCTGTCCTCCTTATCATATGGTCACTCTATGTTCTGTTTTTGAAACCAGCTTACTACTGAGTACAAATAACTTAGCTAACACATACCATGATCTTGTTGGCTTTGGAAAATATCAGCATTTATTTTGTTTAGAAGCTTCATATCTTACTAACTGGAACATTGATCTGCAAGATTGGTGTTACATGAAAACCTCTTCTGATGTGAATGCGGCCACCACTCTCTTCTCTCCACTGCATCCCCCTCCCCTTCCTGGATGTGCTTTATTAAGAAGATACACAGCCTGTTAAATGGCCTCCAGAAGTTTGAAAGGTGAAACTTTAATAGCAGAAGCATCTGCTAATAGCACCAGATAAATAGTGAGCATGGTGGTGGTGGTGGAACCAATATTCCTAGTCATACCTGGATGATATTCTTTGGTGTTCAGCTTTGGATAAAATTAATTTGGCCTTGTTAAGGCTTCTTTTAATCAGGTGTTTATCAAATGACAAAAATGGTCAGGAAACATCCTATTTCATGAGAAATGTAGGTGTGAGTCTATGCTGTGGCCAAATCCTGAAATATTACCTAAAGGGCACTTGCTTCTGTTTCACTGAGAATTTCTGATTGATTGTCTGAAATTTGGTTATAGAAAGTTTAATTATTTCTCTGTGAGTTTTACTTTCCATTCTGTCACTTATTTGATTTAGTTGATAAATAATGACATAATGGTTCAGACTGATCTTGATCTCTTACTCATGATTACAGGACTTTCAGGAGCAAGCTGTGGCATTATACATAACCTTTCCAGAAGCACTTCTTCTCTTGTGTTGAAATTTTCCCCACTGGCCTGCACCATGGTTAAGGATCACATCGACATCTATATGAACCATGGTTAATGCTGATTGTGATTTGCTCATACTGATGGTTTAAAGCTAATTTAAAATCCTAGTTGAGGTCAAACCTTGGTTAATATTAACCATGGTTGCCATTGATGCCAATGTAATCCTTAACAATGATTTAATTTTGGCACAGAGGACTTGTGCATAAGAGGGGAAGAGTTGGAGGAGAGAATCATACAGTTCCATGGACTACTCCTGATGAGTTGCCATGATTAAGACTGCAATCCAATGCACACTTCCTTTGGATTAATGGAATTTGCTTCTCAGTAGACATGCATAGGAATGCATTGCATAAGATTGTGAATGATGTTGTTAATGCTGGGCCTGCCCAATCAGAAACATGCTTGATTTAGAGTTATATTTTGTTTGGAACTAGTGGTCTTCTCTTTCTCTGAGGTCCATAACAAAATGTCGATAAGCTTCATAAGAAAGTACACATTTATTGTCTATATGTTAGTAGACATAGCTGAGCCTGGCCTGGATGAAAAAAATATGACTTCTACAGAGCAATCATATGTATGTTTATTCAGATCTGAGTTCCACTGTATCCAGTAGGGTTTACTCCCTAGTACATGTGTTGAGGACTACAGCCCTATACACACTCTTACCTGGGATTAAGCCTCATTTAACGCAGTGGAACTCACTTCTGAGTTAACAGACATAGGATTGGGCTGATGACTAGGAATGTAAGATTGTTTCCAGTGATATCAGTATTAACTGACTGAATTTTTTACCCATCCCCTTTCTCTTAGGAAGAAGGGTTTGCCTTGAACTTCATAACTGTTCTTGACCCATATTTTGTTCACATAACATAATCATATAAAAGCTTCTGTTTCATTATAATTTAATGGTGGGCTTTAATTTGTTATTGCTTATATATACTGATGCATAGCTAGTGTGAAAAATTGTGGGGATTAGGGTGTTTCCTCCATTTCCTCCTCCCGATTATGTTGATAAAGAATGTACAAGTGCCTAAGAAATTCTTCATGCAGAAGTGAAAAGGCTGGAGAGCCATTTGAAACAGCATACCAATAATCACAGCATGATTGACCAGTGGGAGCAAACAGACAGTTGTGGTGAAATTTTAACCACTCTAATGTTAAATGGCAGCAAGAAGTACTTAATTATCAGGGTGTTTCTACTTCATTTTTGTTGAGCAATAAATGTATTTGTTGCTCTATTTTTGCTGGTGATCCAGATGTTTTCTTTTAAAGAAATGCTACTCCTAGGGATAAATCAATTTTTTTCCAGCATTCGAAGATGCAGTATTTCATTGCTGGGAAAATGTAATTTCCCCACAAATATGTCACTTTCTCTGATATATATAGTTTGGATTGTGTAAGTTTTGCAAGCAGCTGTGGCATAACTCCATGCCATTTTGTGACTTCCTTATTTATAGAGGCTGAGTGGCCCTTCTAAGTTGTAAAAGGGCAGGTGGTATGAGTGTGTTAAACAGGGGTTACAGATAAAAGCAGAACACCAGGAAGAATACCCCATGCTACTCAAGAATGCCTTGCCATCTCTTCATGGGAGTGGTGTGCTTCTATGCTGTGTTGCATATGCAAATCTCTGTTCTACTTTTTTTTTAAAAAAAGCATTAAGAGACAGTAAGACTCCTCCCCTAGTCATTATGAGGGGATGAGATGTCATGTGTTATTATAGCACTTAGAAAAGAATTCATTTTTTTTCTTGTTGTCTAGAATAGCCTTGACATTGCTAAAGCCAGGGATTAGAGAGTGGTTCTTGGCCAAAGACGTTGTTGCAGCTCCTTTCAGCTTTCTGATATTCACTAATTCTCCTTTCAATTGTACATGCTTGTGTTTTGTTTACCAATGACCCTTTCCACCTTGAGTGACGACAACATGCCAAACAAGCCTTGCTTGTTTGCATGTATATTTAGATTTTATCTCTAGCTGTTTTGTTTCTTCCCTTAAGCTTTCTTATCCTCACTAATGGCAATGCTTTTCAAATCCAATTAGATGCAATTTATCTCATTTTTAGGACTAATATGGCAACCCCGTTTCCAGCCACATCAGAGAAAGTAATGACTGAACAACAAAACATATATTCTTCTAGATAACAAAAACAAAGTGGCTGCATTTTGGAATCCTGGACAGACATACAAAAAATTAAATTTTGGCGTTACATCCAATTTTACCTTGTCAGTCCATATTTTCTTATATGTTTGCATAGAAAGATATTAGGGATGCAATCTCATGCATGTTTAGACAGAAAAAAGGCCTACATCTACCAGCATGGAGATTGCGCCTTAAGATGAGAATTTTGCCAGATGTACTTAAGTGACACCATCTTATGGCTTTGAGAAAACAGATGTGTATTTCCATTCATAATTATTCATCTTATATGCATGCCTATTCAATGTGTAGTGTGCCTAATTGGTCTCAACTTACACCCTCTGTGATAAACCAGCATTTCTACACCTCCACCCTGGGTGGTAGGGCAGGCTACAAGTCACCCATTTGTCTATATTTCTCAGAAGGTAGCACTACCCCCACTTCTGAGTCTTTTTAATATCCTGCCTGGAGGAGAAGACAGGCTTATAGATTCTATCTATGGATTCTATCTGTGGACAATCCCCTTTTTCAGAGCTTCTTTTAAACTCCTTAATAACCTGGTTAGTGTGTTTACCAAGTAGCCCAGCACATGAGTAATGCCAACTCCAGGCCAGACAAGGCAGTCAAACCAACTCCAGTTTCCAATCAAATATATTTATTAAAGATGCAAGCAAAGAGAACTTGAGAAATAGTCAGTGGGTTTGAAAAATGAAATGAAACATCAAGTTAGCTCACTAAACCTTACTTACTTATCAAGATCCTAAGATTAACTCACCAAAGCAGCTTAAAGGTGGTGGGGGAGAGAAGGGGTGAGACTTCCTGGTACAGCACCTGAGACTTCCAGGTATAGCAAGGCTGATGTTGCTTCTGCTTTCCACATGGAGACAAAGGAACTTTCCTTCACAAGCACAGCTGTTCCTGGGGGAATAGGCAGCTCCCAGGGAGGAAATTCAAACTAGCCAATCAGTAGCCTGTGAAGGACCTGGTCATGCATTCTCCCGGTGATTTCTCCTATACTTCTTTTTACATAAGTTGAGTTACAGGGAGGGGAAGGGGAAACTGGAATATATAAAGATGTAAATTTGGGAGTCTGTTGGCAAGCCTGACCTGTTCTTTGTTCAAAGATCTTTCCAGAAAGAGAGGAGTAGGGACGGTTTTGTTCATGACATCTCTACAATAATCATGTGAGATAGAGAATTATAGTTTAATTGTATAAATGAAGAATAGAGGCTGAGTTCAGTCTTGTTAATCAGGTTACCTCAGTCTTTGTGGCCCAATTCAAGTTTGGTCTTGGAGGTGTGGTACCATCAACTATGACTTGGCAGTTGCCAAATGTTTGAATCTACTTCTCGTAAGCATCCACAGGCTCACAGAGGAAGTATTCTCCCCAGTGCCACACTTTATAGCAGTGGGGGAATGTTTGAATAGGTACTGAGCAAGCTGAGATTTGAACCTAAGGGTCACAAGTCCAAGTCTATCGCTCTGTCTGGAATGCACTAGCTCTTAAAAGATTCAAAATGTCGCTGTTATTATTTTGTAACAGAATAGGCTGTTTTAGCTTAAGGGGGGAAATGTTCAGCCTAGAGGGCTATTCTGGAAATGTAAAATGAGATAAACATAAAATAACTAAATGCAAATGAATTTACTACAAATTTCGTTAAACAAGGTGAAAAAACGTATAGGTGGACATCATTTACCAATAGTGCAGTTTCCAGTTGTGGATATGTGAAGAGGTCTCTTTTTATTTGTTATTTCGGAAATTATCAATAAAAACTCAGTGATGAACCTGTATACTTGAATTTGGACGATGGATTACCATGGAATTTATGACCACAACTCCCAGCCTGGATTCCTAAATAGGAATGATCAGATTTGCAATTCCAGTGGCATGTCATAGCTACTTTGGTTAGTTGCTTTGGCAGAGAGGGGTTGATGAAGTCACTGGAGCTCATTGCAAAGGCTTCTATCTGCATAACATAATTTTTTTTTTCATTACTGTCTTTTGATGGGAGCTGAAGGAGTATAGAGGCCCTGAACAATACTGTGCAAGTTGCAGCCTTTGCAAAGGCCATGAAAGCTCCAGTGTAGACATAGGATAGTCCAAGATGAGCTACTGTATACATGTGTGGATGTGTATTCCCAGTTTAGGATACCTGATTATGGTCCAAGTAACACCATCCTGTCTACCCTGCTGCTGGCTTCTGTCCTCCCACACTTACCATGCAAGAGGGAAAGATGTCAGCAGCAAAGAAGGTTGAAGAGCTCATCTTTAAGTTTATTTTATTATTTCTATTCATTGATTTGACTTATACCCCACAGAATTAAAAACTATCTATTCCGTTTCTGGCAGCAATGGAGTTCTCCCAAGCATGTTTGGACCCCTCCTGGGTATTACGGGTATCTTAAAGATGGGATCTTTGCTATCCACAGCCGTCTTTGCCTTCTGTCCCCTATCTTCCACTTCACAGAGTATATTTGAAAAAGGGAGAAACTAGAGGGATGAGAGGCCGGAGATGGTGAATGGCGAGCGGTTCCCTGGGCTCTACCTTTCTGAGCTTTCAGAGAACAGGTGTGTTCTGAATGGAAGGGGAGTTCGACCATCACTAGTATGATGCTTTTAAGGCAATGAGCACCCCCCCCCAATGCTGTTTCCAGAAAGCAATTGGAATGTAGTCTGTGGTTATGGGGTTGTCTGCAGTTCTGTTAGGACTATACCATCTTATCTGTCACTCTCACCCCATCCTAACTTTCAAAAGGCTGCCTGAGCACTTAACAAGGTTACAAGCCGTTCTGTGGCAATTTATAGACAAACAGATTTATTTTAAATGAGTTCAATTGCAACAACCTTCTTGCTGCTAGAAATGGAATGTGGTTTTTCTTCTGGAAAGTTACTGATGCTGGTGCAATGGAACTTATGCACAGATGTTGATATTCTTATTCACATTGTAATTGCATCATAGTGTGGATAGACAAAAAAAAGAATAATTTAAATAGTTTGTCTTCTAATATATTTGCATTATCCTTTATCACCTAGTTAGAACACTAATATAGAAAACAAGAAATGTAACTGCGAGCGCTTTAGTAATCATTATTTTAGTATGGACACTCCACAGGCATTAATTACCATTAGGAATTATTACTCTTCTGTGTTGTAATTCTATGAGTTGAGAGTTGGGCATGACTCTGAAGGCCAAAGAACGCTATGTGGTTCCTGTGGTAAATGTATTTACATTGTCATTGTACTAGGGCTGTGCATGGATCCGGATCCAGATCCCGAATTCGAAGCAGATCGGGCCGATCTGGCCAGATCTGGGCCCGATCTGAACCGGATCGGGCTAGATTGGATCTGTGATCTGGATCTGCTCCGGGTCCATGCAGAGCCCTCCTTCCTGCTCTCCCCGCTCACTCCCTCCCTCCCTCCCCCCAATCGCCCTGCTTAACTGCAGCCTCCTCCGCATTGTCCTCCACGGCAGCCAGCCTCCTTGATGTCAGCTGGTCACTTTCCTGCTCGCGCCGGGTGATGACGTCACCCGCCGCGACCAGTAAATGCAGCACTCTAATTGGTTAGAGTACAGCATTTGCTGGTCACGGTGGGTGACGTCATCACCCGGCGCAAGCGGGAAAACGGCCAGCCAATATCGAGAAAGCCAGCCGCCACAGAGGATGACGCAGAGGAGGCTGCAGGTAAGCGGGGCGATTGGGGGGAGGGAGGGAGCGGGGAGAGCGGGAGGAAGGGCTCTGCACGGACCCAGAGTGGATTCAGATCTGAGGCAAGGCGGATCAGGCCCAATCCGACACAGATAAGATCGGGGGGGGGGGGGGCGTGCACAGCCCTACATTGTACTACATAGCCATTACTCACGGGCAGGTTCATTGCAAAACTTACATTGGACTTATTTAGTGGGGAAATCCCAATATTCAACAAAACAAGACAAAATTATGAAAAAAATATAGTTTAAGAGACTTATATTGGTTCTCACTAGAAGGTTGATAGCCTACCCCTTACAAACTTTTCTCTCCTATCTGGATAGGAATATCAGAGAATGTTGGAATGCTCAGAAATATTTTAACGGGTGAGAAAGAAAATGTCAGGAAGAGAAAAATGGAAACAATCTGACTTCTGTGACCCAGTTCATACACAGTAGAAGCATAATTGGTTGCAATTTTTTTAAAAAAACTTACCCTGCCTTACTTTGTTGCATTTTTCCCATTGGTTTTGCTTGTTCATATGTTTCAATGTTTGGAGAGAAGACAAGACTGCCAAATGATAGCTAGCTCTCACAAGGAAGGGCATTTAAGGGAGGCAGATGTGGTCTAGACGTTGGTTTTATTTTGGAGGAATGAACTTTTGGACATGAAAAGGAGTGTTTAAGAAACTACAGCCACATTCAGAAGATTATATTTTGGTTTAAAAAGCTGATATATGAACAAGGCTTTTGCCTACACGTGCAACCCCTTTGCTTTTCCCTTTGTGCAAGCTACAGTTAAATTAGTAAGTCTCTAACCATAGTTCCCTATTTCATCTAAACCAGGAAACCATAGTTAGCAGTTTTGGAACAAGCCAGAATCTTAAACCACATTTTAAAGTTAACTTGGGACATGGTCTGAGGGCATATGACGTAGTCACATTGCTGAAATTAAACATGTCTGGATCTGGTCAGTGCCTAGATGGGAGACCTGAGAACCTCAGGTAACTCACCTTACTTAAAAGCTAAATACCTCCAGTACATATGGGCATACCTTGTTTAAACAGCTCCAATCTCCTTCCTATCTCTATCCATCTGCATTATGGTAAAGAGTCCTCCCAAGCCAAGCTGACTTGCTGAATGATATTTTGTTTAGCTGGGCTGTAACTTAGAACACATGGTTTGCATGCACAAGGTCCTAAGTTTAATCCCTGGTATCTGCAGGTAAGGCAGGCAAAACTCCTGCCTGAAACCCTGGAGAGCTGCTGCCATTCAGTGTTGACAATACTGGTCTAGATGGACCAATGGTCTGACTCATTATAAGGAAGCTTCCTATGAAGTTGGTCTAAGTCAGGGTGGGGAACCTCTTCTAGCCTAAGGGCTAAATTTCATTTTGCAGAAGCTCCCAGTGGGGGGTGGGCGTGGGGAGGTTGCACAATCCCATGATGGGTGGGGCTAAAGGCAAAAGGGATAGGTGCAAAAACGAAAAAAAAACAACAACCATTAGCTTTAGCTTTACCTTTTAGAATGGGGCAAAATTGCACAGAAGCTGAAACATCACCAAAAGATCAGTGTTGGGGAAAAGGGGGCATGGCCAGGGAAAAGGATGTGGCCATCTGTGAAATCCCCAAGGGCTGGATTTGGTCCTTGGGATTGAGATTCCCTACCCCTTGTTTTGGACTCTGGCTTCCTCTGAAGCTGGTAAGCTTAGTTTCCTGGTCTGATCAAAATGGGGAAGTATGGTTAATTAGAAGCCATAGAGGTAGGCTGTTAGGAAATAAGAAGTCATATAGGAGATAAATTGTCTGACACACTTAAAATACTAAAAAGTTACCAACCTTGTATATGCTTAAAAAATCTGACTTGGAACTTGTGCGATTCTAGCCTTTGTTGGCACTTGAGTGAGTAGAAAGCAAGGGTAATGTTTGGGCATAAAAAAAAAATGTTTTCTGTTCAGTAGGAGCTTCTAGCAACCTGATATTTGCTCAACCAGACCTGTTTCATTCCAAGAGTCAGAAGTGCTAAGTGCTTTAGAAAAGCTGTTGGCTTCATTTTAAAGGGACAAACATGATTTAAAGCTTGTTTGAAAATCTTGCACCCAGTATGGGGGCTGAGACATTTTGGAAAAAAAAAATCTGGACCTTAAGCTATTAAATGTTTTATGGGAGCTTGAAACTATGAATTATTTATTATTTATTATTATTTACTAACCTACTTTGTACAAATTGGTGTTGTTTCATTGTATTTTAGCATTTCTATACCTTATTTTCTGTCTTCTAAGCAGCAGCTAGAGTGATGTTCAATATGATAAAATAATATGAGCTACAATAAAAGAAATGATATTAAAGTCATTAAGTAAAGGTATTCTTAGAACTTAAAAAGCATGCTGAAAACATCAGCAGACAAAAACTTAAGTATTACCATTTTCAGCCAATGCCAAATGTCTTTCTAAAACTCAGGTTTTAATCAAAGCCAACAAAGAGATGGCTAAGACTGCCATCTTAGACTCACTTACCTGGGAGGAAGTCTCATAGAACTCAGTGGGACTTAATTCTACACATGCTGAAGAGCATGCTGTCAATGTACTTACAATAAAACTATGGCCGCTAGGGATATGATAGAAGGTCTCATTAGTCAAGCTCTGATAGGAATGTTTGGACAACAGGTGAGCTTTTAAAACAGCCTTCCCCAACCTGGTGCCCATCCACATGTTGTCCTGCAACCCCCAGGATTCCTGATGATTGGCCATGCTGATGGGAGTTAAAGAGGGCCTCAGGATGGAGAGGCTGTTTTAGAGCCTCCAAAATCTTGTCCAGTTCAGAGAAAATTTGTCCCTGGGAATTTGTTTTGGAGGCTGGGGCAAAACAATAATAAATTAAAAATCAACACCTGAACCATAGAAGAATTCCATTCTTCTTCCTGCTCATCCTTGCTAGGCCTCATCATACCCTAAAGGCCTCCCTGCCAGTCTCCCATCCCCAAACCTTCTTCCCCTTTTTTCCTTTATGTACCTGCCCAACAGCATTGAGAGCTGCAGCAGAGGAGGAGGAGGAGAGAGAGAGAAGGAAGAGTTTTCCATTCCCTCTTATGTCCATCCTTTTCTGTGATGAGGTGGGTAGTAGCATGCTGGGATGCAAAGCCCAGAGGAACCATTGAAGAGGTAGTTCTCTCTAAAGAGGCAGTGTGGTTTAGTGGTTAGAATGTTGGACTGGGACTGAGGAGACCCAGGTTCAAGTCCCCACGTGGCCATGAAGCTCACCGGGTGACTTGGGGCCAATCATTGACTCATGGACACCATCTTGGGTTCCTTGGAGGAAAATGCCAAATAGAAGCACATACATATATAGATACATACATAGAGCTGCTGCAAAGGCATCTACCTATCCAAAGGTCCTCTCCAGCTCTGCACCCTACCACACTGATATGCAGGATGTCACACCAATGACGAAACAAGAGGGAAGGGAGGAATTGTTCTGAGGACTGGTAGGGAGAGCTTTTTAGAAATAGCAAAGGCCAATGGGGGATCATTTTTATGGGCCCTATTCTCAGTTGTTTTGACACCTCACTTAGCCCCACCCAAAGAACTTGTATTGTTTCAGAGTTGATCCAAAACGTGTATATTTCCAGAGTTAATCCAAGGTTAACTTTGTGGAATTTTGTAGGCCCTGTGCCTTCACTGCTAAAGCTGTGCCATGAAACAGTGTCTTCCCAGCAGATCGGTGGGAGGAGCGGGGGAGGGACTAAAGTATAAATTAATCTGCCAGGTTCTATTCCAAATGCTGATACTGTTGCTTAGCAGTCCTAAATCTCAGGGGAGAAATCAAGGCTCAGTGAACATCTGAGTGTTGGTTTCCATTAGTAGCACTGCATTATACTCAAAGGGATGCACATTCCCATCAACATCTAGAGTAGTGTATTCTGTGTAGCTGGAATTGGATCAAGACACATATAGGCAAAGCCCATAAGCAAGCATAACCTGCTTTGCAGGATTTTCTACGCACAAGTTTGCAAACCCAATGTCGCTCTTCTCCTATTCAGATTGTGCATATGATCACATACCAAGGAAAGAGTACAAAATGGAATGAATATCGTGGTGGAACCACTAATATTATGCAACCATTTACTCATGTAAAACCACAACGCACATTTGTTATAACGTCCATCAGTTTGCACAACTTCTTTTTCATGGGAGAAAAGATAAGCGTCTGATATACAGAGAAGTTGTTTAGAAAAGCAAGAATCTCCAAGGCACTCTGCAATCTTTCTGTGAATATCCAAGAATGTGGGGAAGTAAATTGGAAGCTCTACAGAGAAATAAACAACAGGTTTCACACAACTCTCCTTTAAAGGTAATCACCAGCACTTTAAATTGGGCTTCAAGGTTTAAGAGCTTTCTTTAACTTGCATTGCTATGACCGTTAAAGGAAAAAAAATTACATTTTATTTGAAAAAGTCTAATTTCCCAATAGCCTGAAAAGACTTTATGGGTCCTAGTGAAAATCTATTTTATGTTGTGTATATACAAGCTGCCTATTCGAGTTAATAATCTAAGCAGCTCCAAATGGTTATATTGCAAACCATAATAAATTTTGTCTTGTTCGAACCACTTTTGGTTCAGTGTCTTCTATAATCTGCCTGGAAGTCCCCCTTTTTTTAGACTAATATCTTTACGAACAAAGTGATGGTGGAATTTCAGAGGCTTTGTGGTGCTATAATGCTCTCATTACCTGTAGTATTTAAATTCTTTTTTCCTCTTTTACCATGGTCTCTGATCTGACTTGTTTTGCAGGCTTTTGTAGTGCCCCCTGGAAAAGCTGCCAGTACCTCTCCAACACTAGAGCAAATGTTCTTTTGAAAAGCAAAATACAGATGTTATCAAGCTGCTACAATGGACTGAGGGCTGTTGCCACCATCGTATAAAGGGGGAAATCACTCTTGTTGCTCCACAGAAATATTTGTACAGTCTCAGTTTGTTTCATGTTTTATAGTGCCCAAACTATTCATATAATCGAAGTCAGGGGGCACAGTCATTTTGGCCCCACGGGCTATATCGGGCAGCACCAGGGGATCACACATTGTTCCAAGAAGGACCCCAAAGCAATGTAGAAAAAGAACATTAAAACAAATTCAAAACAACAAACCAGTTGGGATGCTAACACAGAGAAGGCCCTGTATTCTGTCCCACCACCAAGACAGACAAGGTTAGTGGGAACACAAGACAGGGCCTTCTCTGAGATAGCATCCCTATGGTTAATATGGGAGGAGATGGTCTTTCAAATACCCTGACCCCAACTTATTTAGGACTTTACACCTTCTGCCTTCTTCAGGAATCTGCCTTCTCCAGGACAGGGGTTCAATTGGCACCCCAGCCAAAGCTGGACAGAGGCACTCCAGGGAATTGTCTACACGTCTTCTGAGCTCCGCAGTGGCTGCACAGTGGTGCTGGGTCAGTTATATGATGCAGCCTCCAACTCGCAGCCACCACGGGGCATTTCATCAAAGCTGTGCAGTAAAAAAGTTGAGAACTTATCCTGATTTTTTTTCTTCAAAGTGAGATCACTATGGCACTTCCGCTGTGTGACCTTGCTCCAGGGTTGAGCCAGGGTGGATGGCAACCCCTGATTGGTTACCGGAAGCCAGGCAGAAGGCAGGGTTTGGTTAATTACCTTCTCTGAGTCTGCGTTAATTCACCCCAATTAATATCTGAAACTGCACATTTGTGGAGGGAGCTTTTATCCTTTACTGTGCTGATGCACAGCTGTGCATCTCGTTTATAAAAATAGAAATCGGCTGCATTCCCTGATCCTTTGCTCTCTCATAGGGAGAGCACCCCCCATGGTCGATGGTATCGAAAGCCGCTGAGAGATCAAGGAGAATCAACAGAGAATCTTTCTCCTGACATAGGTCATCATACAGTGCGATCAAAGCTGTTTCTGTACCAAAGCCAGGCCTGAAACCTGACTGAAATGGATCCAGATAATTGGTCTCATCCAAGAGTGCCTGGAGCTGGCTTGCAACCAACCGCTCCAGGACCTTGCCCAGGAATGGAACATTTGCTACTGGCCTGTAGTTATTAAGATTTTCAAGGTCAAAGGAAGGTTTCTTCATGAGTGGTCTCACTTCTGCCTCTTTCAGGAGGCCTGGGACCACTCCCTGTTGCAAAAAGGCATTAATCACTTCCCTGGCCCAGCAAGTTGTTCCATCCCTGCTAGCTTTTATTAGCCAAGAGGAGCAAGGATCCAATACGGAGGTGGTTGCACGAATCTGTCTAAGCACCATGTCAACGTCCTCGAGCTGTACCAACTGAAACTCATCCAAGAAAACAGGACAAGCCTGTGCTCTGGATACCTCACTTGATTCACCTGCTGGAGTCTAAGTCCTGGCAGATGGCAAAGATTTTATTCTGGAAGTGCCTAGCAAACATATTACAGCGGGCCTCAGATGGTTTTACCATGTCCTTAGGGCCTGCATGTAAAAGCCCTCGGACAACTCTGAAAAGCTCAGCTGGGTGGCAGGTTGATGATTCAATAGTGGCAGCAAAGTATTGTGTGTGTGTGTGTGTGTGTGTTTTGCTGCCCTCACTGCCCCTGAATACAGCTTACCATAGGCACTTACCAGAGTTTGATTGCATCCATCAGGAGTTTGTCTCCATGTGCACTCAAGCCATCTCCTGTTTTGTTTCATCACTCTCAGCTCTGGGGTATACCACAGAGCTGTACGAGCTCTACACATGAGAGGGTGCTCAGGAGCAATCGTGTCAACCGCCCGGATCATTTCTACAATCCATAGCTCAACCAGGGTTTCGACAGGAGAGCCAGCCCTATCAGCCGGACAACTCCCCAGAGCCCTCTGGAAACCATCTGGATCCATTAGCCTCCTGGAGTGGACCATCTTAATGGGTCCTCCACCCTTGCAGAGGGGGAAAGCTGCTGTAAGTCTAAACTTCAGCGGGTGATCTGACCATGACAACGGGATTGATGTTAAGTCCCCCACTTTCAGTTCACCATCTCCATGTCCAGCTGAAAAAAAACAGGTCTAGAGTATACCCTGCTACATGTGTTGGGCCGATGGCATGTTGGGACAGTCCCATGGTTGTCATGGAGACTATGAAATCTTGAGCTGCCCCAGATAAAGTGCCCTCAGAGTGAATGTTGACATTCCCCAGAACCAAGAGTCTGGGGGATCTCAACAGTACCCCCGAGATGACCTCTGTCAGCTCAGCTATGGAGTCTGTTGAGCAGCGGGGTGGGTGGTACTCCAACAGAATTCCTAATCTGTCCTGCTGACCCAACACAAGGTGCAAACACTCTAGACCAGTAGTCACATGGACAGGGAGCCTGCAGAGGGGGATGGAATTCCTATAGATCACAGGAACCCCCCTCCCCAGCCCTCAACAATACCCTTATGCTTAACCAAGTACCCCAGTGGGCACAGCTGGGAGAGACTAATTCCTCCCTGCTCACCCACCCAGGTCTCAGTTATACATGCCAGATTGGCTGCCTCATCCACAGTTAAGTCGTGGATGAGGGAGGTCTTATTATGCAGCAATCTGGCATTTAAAAGCAGCACCCGGAGGCCTGAGGGCTGGCTAATAGTGCAACCAGAAAGCCTGTGGGTGTGTGGGGGACCAGAACAAGGCACAGCCATTAACATTCTGGTCCGCGTTCCCCTTACCTGGCGAGTCCTCCTCACAACGCCATATTTTCCTCTACCCGTCACTACACTAATGGGGCACCCCTCAGATCCCTCCACTTGGCCCTGTATCCTCCTTCCCAGGCTCAAGCCTGGGAACAAACAAACAAACAAAAAACAAACAGACAGGCAGCAGTAGCCAACACCAGCACCAACATCCTCCTCCCCAGGCAGCAGGCCTCCCTCTCCTACAGGTAATGGCTTTCCCAGGCCTCCTCAGCCAGCCCCTTTAAATATCCCTCCCAGGAAGGGAGGGGGAAAGGTGGAGTTGTCCACAGCAGCTGGCTTAGTACCTGGGGGCCACAAGTACCCACAAGAATGATCCTCATCCAAAACAGGCTGCATTATCAATCCTGGATTAGTTTGTCTACTAATCATTAGAACCTCTGCCTTCTCTGGGTTGAACCTCAGTCTGTTAGCCCACAAGTGATCTATATCCCTGCATCTGGGCAATGATTCAGGGTTTCCCCAGCCTCCTTGGCATCAATTGAAAGTGAAGGAGTCAGGCATTATCAGCACAGTGATGAAACTGAACCCCAAATCAATGTTTTTTTTCATGATCAGCCATGCCTGTATAAGTAGGTTACTTGTCATTGTATGTATTGTACGTGTGAATGATCACCAAGAAAGCCTATCATGTCTATGTCTCAACATTTCAGTTTTGCAGTATAGGGTTTCTTAATGTTTTAGGCTATTAGATGCTTACTGCCATTGATTCTTACTAGGTGTTGTTGTTACTTATATAGTGCATTCTATGCTCATGGTGCTTTACAAAGAACAGGCATGATGGTCCTTACCCCAAGGGGATCAGTGGAGAAAGATGGAAATAGGGGCATAGATAAACAAGGGAAGAATGTGTGATTAATTCAATTATGTGGACTTTGGCTTTGTTATAATAAAGTATAGGGATTAGGGAGAGGATCCAAAGGCTTCCTAGAAAAGGGGAGTTTTAAGGAAGGACTTAAAGGAAATAAAGAAGTGGTTGTATGGATGCACTCCAGACAGCAGTTTAAGGCCTAATAAGTAGCTGCAAATGGAAAATGGGCTTCTGGAGGGTTGCCAAGCTGGACAGCAAAATTCACAGGGAAGGGATGTAGAGGGATATAAGCACAGAAAGATAGGAAGAAGCAATGCCATTAGGTTTTTGATGGTTATGACAAGAAGATCCAGGAGTAGACAGGAAGCCAGCGACAGGATTTAAGGAGTGGAGTTGCATCAGAACAAGAGAACTGAATAATTTTATCAGCAGAGTGCTAGATATATATCAGTTGAGCAGATGAGACAACAGAAGGCCAAAGTTTTGTTTGTTTGATTACTTATTTAGTTATAGTACTTTTATACCATTTCATATATTAAAATTCCTATATGGTTCACATTAAAATTCAACATAACAATATAAAAACAGATAAAATAATAAATCATTATTATTGATTTTAAAAAGCATTACAATACCATAACAATAAAATAGGGTGGTGACGTAGTCATTCACAGATCCGAGAAAGCCTGTGTGAATAGGTGTGTTTGCTGTTTAACCATTTCTGCCTCTTGAATAACATGTGGATGAGTGTTCCAAAGAGTGTGTGCCACCACTGAGAAGGCCTGCATATGTACCACTACCTGGTGACATTCCATTGGCTGCAGAATGATCAATAAGGCCTCATCAGAACATTTCAGGGGTCAACAAGGTATATATAAGGGAAGACAATCAGCTAGGAGTAATCAAGTTAGGTCTGGCATATATGTGGAAAACTTTATACTAACGTGCATGTAAGAGACGCGTGCACATTAGAATGCTTTTCAATGAACTCATGTGTTTTAAAAGTAATTCAAGCTATTATAAAGGAAATTTGCAGAAAAATAATTGTGTGATTTTTCAGGTGTGTCCATCCCTCTTCCACTTGGTGTATGGTTTCTGGAATTTACATTGTCATGAAATGCTATAAACATTTAGACGGCCTTATTCAGAACACTTGCTTGAAGGACACATGTGGGGAAAACTTGGTATGTGGTGATAATGATGCTCAGCGTCTAGATCTGCCACTCTAGGCATTGCTCAGCATGGATGCAGTCCAGAGTAAGGAAATGAATAATATTTTCAAAACCACTTTTTCATTTGAATCAAAAGTGTGTATGTGTTAGGTAAGGTACTCATAAATCGTAAGAGGACTAAAGTGCAGGATTTCATTTTGATTAACTTTTTAATTGGATTGACTTTTTGAGAACAGAATTATGTATCAACACTTGATGTATCACTTGACATTTTGGTGATGAGGCATCTATTCTGTGCTGTACAATGACTAGATAACCATCTCTTAGCTGTGCTTTTTTAAAAAAATAATCCAGAAATTATATTGAGCAAGCTTAGGTTGTCCCATGTGCTAGGTTGTGTTACATTTGTGTTAAATAACAATGTTAAAAACTGTTGTTTAACAATGTTAAAAAACAATGTTAAAAACTGTCAATATTTAAAAACTATCACTGGACCTTTTTTTTTTTTTTTACATGTTAGCTCTGATGCTTTAAGCCTCAGAGAAAGAGGGGTGGTGGAAAGAAGAGAAAAATGAAAATAATTTCCTCCCATAAAGTTTAAATGTAGCTGATTCAGGAGTACTTTTAAGTATGGCAGACAAGATACTTGATTTCACACATAAAAACACAAACAACTTTGTGCTTATCCATCTAAGTGCTTCTAGCATCACCTAAGAACAGATGTGTTATAGTGCAGCAGTTACAATAAGACCCTCTATTATCCTAAACACACTTACCAGGGTGTAGGGTGACCATATTTTGGAAACCAAAAAGGAGGACAACATGGCCGCCCCAAGGGGGCATGCCCACCAACATGGCCGGCTCCCAAAGGGACATGTCCACCCAAAGATGGCCTTGGTCACATTTCTGATTTCACAGCACACAATTAAGGCAAACCTGTTCTACATAACATCTTAATGTTGAAATCACTGAGACATTCAATGTATTTGAAATTACCTTCACTCCTACTTTTGTAGCTTTTGCTGTACTTTAAAGATTTTGCTATACTTTGTGTGATACAGTCTCCCTTTCCCTCAAATATCTTTTCTGACTGCAAATCCTTCATTGGATGACCATAGTCTCACCTTTCCTAACATTTAACACTCTTTCCCCATCACCTTTCTCATATTCATACTCACAGCTTCAGCATACTGCTACCACTGAACAAATGAAGCAGTTGACAAGTACAGAAAAAGCTAGTACAACAAACTAGCAACCTAGCATTAAGAAAGAGTATAAAATACTATTACCCTGCAAGCATTAGCCATAGAATAAAATAGACTAAAGGGTTGTTGTTGTTGTTGTCACTTCTCACTAGCACCTCTTAGCTTGTTTCAACTTCTGATTTATCAGTGAGAAACTAATCTAACAATGTGTCATTATATCTCTGGTTCATTAGACCATGGTCAGTAGCAATACAAAGAAAGGCCAGAACAGATGCCCATTATCACAATGCTAGACAAATATCTCCTGAATTTACACTGTTTCAGTGTGCAGAGAACAGAAATCTCAATCCCGGACCCAAAGAAAACTGCCCAAAGAAACCTCAGAAACAAGTCCCATTGATTTCAATAAAGCTTACTCCCAGATAAATGAATATAGGATTGCAGCCACTTCACATATGTTCAGCTTACTCTAGCAGGTGCAAGGCCCTCCTGTCAAGAAGAACTATGCACTCATGAGAACCTGGCCTCATGGATCATGCAACCAGCAGGTGCTCTCCAGAAAGACGCTTTTAGAGCCTAGGAGATCCAGACACACTCAGACAAGCCAAGACAAGCCACACTATGCACTCACATGTTATCTTGCTGGGACAGAACAATTTTGGGAAAAGACAATACTTTGTTATCGACCAGACATTACAGTAATGAACAAGAAAAACACACCTACCTCATTGATTTAGCAATACCTAATGGCAAAAATGTTGCAGAAAAGGAATAGGAAAAGAGAGAAAAAAATGGCTATGGAAATTAAAGAACTGTGCAGCAGGAAAAGGTTACAATTATTCAGTTAATCACATCAGTCACCAGCAACACACACACACACACACACACACACACACTACAGAAAACCTTCAGAAACTGGGCCTACCAAAATAAATCCACACCAACATCCAGAAAGCAGTCATACTTAAAACATTTTTAAGAAGGATGAATAAGTATCAGCAATTGTTACAAAATATACATCATGCCAATTATCTCAAAGCAAATTGGAGAGGAAGGTCTATGGGTCAAAATGCATTATTAAAAAAATGAATTGCTATCTTCTAGCACCAGCTAGAGACCCACCTCTTCCTTTGCACTCTGGAAGCAGGTGGGCACAAACAACTCAAGCAAAGTAGGTGTCAGCCAGACCTCTCTGTGGACAGTATTCCACAACAGGGGGCTACTACTGAAAAGTCCCACTCCCAAGTAGCCCTGCACCACACCACAGCGTATGAGGGCACTTGGAACAGGACTTCCAATAACCACCAAAGGTAGGATGACCACATGAAAAGGAGGACAGGGCTCCTGTATCTTTAACAGTTGTATAAAAAAGGGAATTTCATTTGTATACATGCAGCACCTGGTGAAATTCCCTCTTCATCACAACAGTTAAAGCTGCAGGAGCCCTGCCCTCTTTTGTATCTGGTCAAGAGGACAGGGCTCCTGCAGCTTTAACTGTTGTAGTGAAGAGGGAATTTCACCAGGTGCTGCTTGTATACAAAGGACACCTGCTGAAATTCCTTTTCTATGCAACTGTTAAAAGTTACAGGAGCCCTGTCCTCCTTTTCATATGGTCACCCTAGGGAAGCCCCAGCAGGTAAGTGCCTTGCGCCCCACCCCACCCCGCCCCCCCACCCGCCCAGCGCTCCTTACCTACTGCTGCTGGGGCGTCCACTCTAGTATAGTTGCAGGCACTATACTAGAGTGACCATATACAAAAGAAGGCAGGGCCCCTGCAACTTTAACTGTTGTGATGAAGAGGGAATTTCACCAGGAACTAATTGCATACAAATGACACTGGCTGAAATTCCCTTTTCTCTACAACTGTTAAAGTTACATGAGCCCTGTCCTCCTTTTCAAATGGTCAGCCTAACCTTTCCCAAAGACCCCACAAATGAATGCAAAAATGTCTAGTATGGAGAAACTGATTCCATTTGGATTTGTATCCTCTTCCATGCAAAAAGTCAAGTTGGGATATATTTTAAACCAATTAAACGTGGAAGCGCAGGTGTCTCACTGCATTAAACAGGCATCTCACTTCAAGTGAATTTTCTCAGTAAAAAAACCCCAATTTATAGTGTGTTGGGTATTTAAATCTCCCGAATCTTGTTGCTTTTGTGATATGTGCATTCTTTCTCAAGAGAAACAAACTAGTTTTCATCAGTTGTTGCGAAGTGGGCTTAATTATGTTTAGGCAGGAGTTATCAATTTCATGTTTTGTGCTTTGAAAAAAGAAGTGGGGAGTTATAAAATGCATTTTGTAAAATGTTCTTGTTTTGCTTCAGTGGGTCAAGAGAAGCCAGCCCTTTGGTGATAATATGTTTTGGGAAACAAGGCAAGGTAGTAAACTGTAACTTGCTAAGGGCTTGACATCTCAAGCTCATTACTCATATGCATGCTCTGTTTGTATGCTTATATAACCACCTACGAACAGTATTCTCTCCATTTGTAAGCTATATTTGCATAAGTTCAGAGATCCTGATTGTTATAAACATCATTTGGCATAATTTAAAACTGACATACTCTACTTTTGAATTGCCTTTCTTTGTTTTCCTCACGGTTGACCTGCTTGTCACCTGTTTTGAAGGCAGATTCACATCGAGAGGCTTCAAAATACCTCTTATGAATACATTCTAAAATTGAATTTGGTATGTTTTCCAGTTCATTCTGAGTTCTGGCTAGGAAGGGCAGGGAGGTGGGGAGAGATCCACAGTTGGATTTCCTGAGGACGGTGCTCACTCTTGGTGGAAGAGATCTATGCCATCCAATGTTCCCTCAGTTGCTGTCTAGGTGGCTTGTTAGCTTTCCATTTGTCAATAAGATCTAGAACCTCATCCCTTCTCTTCACTATATGCTTCAAACTAGGGGTGTGCATCGGATCGGATCCGATCCACGATCCGAATCCGATCCGCCCCAAAATCGGGAAAATCCGATCCGATCCGATCCGATCCGATCAACCTCCGATCCGATCCGATCCGATCCGACGAGGTCCGATCCGGATCGGACGCCATTTTGAATGCTTTTTCCCATAGCCAAGTATTGTTTTACAAAAACGCCTATAACTTTTTCATTTTTAAAGATAGAAGGATGAAACTTGGGCACGTTATACACTGGTTAGGGATAGTTATCTGTGAGAAATTTCAGAAAGATTGGTGCATGCGTTTTGTGGCAATTAATTGTTTAATAAATACCCAGAAATGCCTATAACTTTGTCATTTTTAAAGTTACAAACATGAAACTTTGCCACATTGTAGGTGGTACCTTGGGACCTATCTGTGAGAAATTTCAGAAACTTAGGTGCTTGCCTTGTGTGGCAATTAATTTTAGAAAAATGGGTAGTAGTGGGGTAAATACATTTACGCCTCCCATTTTTTTATTTTTGAAGATACAAACAGGAAACTTGGGCACATTACAGGTACCACTTGCCTTGATATGTGTGTGAAATTTCAGAAACATTGGAGCTTGCCTTGTGTGGCAATTAATTTTTGAAACAATGAGGAAAGAAACACCTATAACTTTGTCATTTTTAAAGTTACACACATGAAACTTTGCCACATTGTAGGTGGTACCTTGGGACCTATGTGTGTGAAATTTCAGAAACATAGGTGCTTGCCTTGTGTGGCAATTAATTTTTTAATAAATACCCAGGAATGCCTATAACTTTGTCATTTGTAAAGTTACACACATGAAACTTTGCCACATTGTAGGCGGTACCTTGGGACCTATGTGTGTAAAATTTCAGAATGATAGGTCCAGGCATGTGGTGGCAAGGTGTCTGCACACACCACTTTGAAGACTGTAGAAAATTTCTCCCGTAACGATCCTAGCGAGAGAGAGTGATCCTAGGCTCAGCCGTTCTGCTTAAGTAAAAAGGGAAAGTATCAATCAAAGCAGACACGAGCCAAGTGCTACTTTGTTTCGCCTTTTGTAATGGATACTACCTCAGTTGCAGCCAAGCGTGCAAGGATCAAAGAGATGAGAGAAAGTGTTTCCTTCTTCTTCCCGGGAGGCGGGAGGGTGCAATTGACAGCCCCAGCCTCTGTGTAAAAAAGGTTAATAACTTTTAATCTAAAAAATTCGTAGCCACCAAATGCCTGGACCTATCATTCTGAAATTTTACACACATATCAAGTGAAGTGTTCCCTGTAATGTGCCCATGTTTCCTGTTTGTATCTTTAAAAATAAAAAAATGGGAGGCGTAAATGTATTTACCCCACTACTACCCATTTTTCTAAAATTAATTGCCATACAAGGCAAGCACCTACGTTTTTGAAATTTTGCACACATAGGTCCCAAGGTACCACCTACAATGTGGCAAAGTTTCATGTATGTAACTTTAAAAATGACAAAGTTATAGGCATTCCTGGGTATTTATTAAACAATTAATTGCCACAAAACGCATGCACCAATCTTTCTGAAATTTCTCACAGATAACTATCCCTAACCAGTCTACAATGTGCCCAAGTTTCCTGTTTGTATCTTCAAAAATAAAAAAGTGGGAGGCATAACTGTATTTCTCAATGGGCAAGTGCTTTCCAATGATTTTCTATGGGCAAGTGCTTTCCAATGATTTCCTATAGGAAAGTACTGTCCAATGAATCCCTATGGGCAAGTACTGTCCAATGAATCCCTATGGGCAAGTGCTGTCCAATGAATCCCTCATTGTTTCAAAAATTAATTGCCACACAATACAAGCACCTACGTTTCTGAAATTTTACACACATAGGTCCCAAGGTACCGCCTACAATGTGGCAAAGTTTCATGTGTGTAACTTTACAAATGACAAAGTTATAGGCATTCCTGGGTATTTATTAAAAAATTAATTGCCACACAAGGCAAGCACCTATGTTTCTGAAATTTCACACACATAGGTCCCAAGGTACCACCTACAATGTGGCAAAGTTTCATGTGTGTAACTTTAAAAATGACAAAGTTATAGGTGTTTCTTTCCTCATTGTTTCAAAAATTAATTGCCACACAAGGCAAGCTCCAATGTTTCTGAAATTTCACACACATATCAAGGCAAGTGGTACCTGTAATGTGCCCAAGTTTCCTGTTTGTATCTTCAAAAATAAAAAAATGGGAGGCGTAAATGTATTTACCCCACTACTACCCATTTTTCTAAAATTAATTGCCACACAAGGCAAGCACCTAAGTTTCTGAAATTTCTCACACATAGGTCCCAAGGTACCACCTACAATGTGGCAAAGTTTCATGTTTGTAACTTTAAAAATGACAAAGTTATAGGCATTTCTGGGTATTTATTAAACAATTAATTGCCACAAAACGCATGCTCCAATCTTTCTGAAATTTCTCACAGATAACTATCCCTTACCAGTGTATAATGTGCCCAAGTTTCATCCTTCTATCTTTAAAAATGAAAAAGTTATAGGCGTTTTTGTAAAACAATACTTGGCTATGGGAAAAAGCATTCAAAATGGCGTCCGATCCGGATCGGACATCCGGTCCGATCCGATCCGACCATCCTCCGATCCGATCCGATCCGATCCGACCCCCCAGATCCGATTCCGATCCGCTATCCGATCCGATCCGGGGGGTCAGTGCACATCCCTACTTCAAACCCTCTTCCTGAAAATATCGTTCAGGCACAGGTATCTGCCCTATGTCTTCTGCAGTGAAAATAACTCATTTTAGTGTTTCTGTTTTATTTCTGTTACTGTATTTTAAATATTTTCACTGCTGCTAGCTTTTATTTGTTTTTGTTTCAAATTTTATTTTATACTGTAGTTTTACACTTTTAAAAATTTATATTATATTTTATTGTGTTGTTTTTTATCATTTAAAATGGTTGTAAATTGCCCACTGGCTATTTGGTGATATAGAGATGTAATAAATAAATCCAGCTTCTCTTCAACCTCCTTCTTTCAGTACTCCTTTAACTCCGTTGTCATCCAATGGTCCAACTATCTTCCTAGCTAGCTTAGATGATATGCTAAATGCCAAGCCACAGCAATTTGGCTGCTTTTCCTTGATTTTTAGAAAACCCAACTTGATCCCCAACTTTCTCAAAAAGTAGCTACAGAAATGGGGCTATCATGCTTTGGACAGCCTGAACTTTTGGGGCAAACCTAAGTTTGGGCTGTGGTAGCTTTTAAAGTGGCATATGATGCATGGCATGTGATTGATTTGGGGCCATGCCTTCTAGATTGCTCCTCAGACACAATGGGCTGGTTTGCACAATCAAAACAAGGTGGTTTGTTGAGTGCTGGATGAGTCTGTGCCAGACATGATTTGCATAATCAACCAACTACAGCCCATGAATTATTTGTGGGTTGTTTAACTCTCCAGCAAGCCATGCCGCCCAGGTTTGGAGGACACAATGAACTGCAGTTGGGTGATGATTATGCAAATTGTGCCTGGAATGTACTGTGGCTCACACATGGCTTATTCATTTAAGCCTTGGTGGCTTCTTTGAATTGTGCAAACCAGGTCAATCATTGCTACATCAAGAGCCAAGCATATCTTTTTGTGCAGCAATGCTGTACCATACAGCAGTTGGAAGGCACTACCAGTTCACCAGTGGGCATAGCTGGGGTGACCAGATAAAATCCAGGTCAGGGCTCCTGTAACTTTAACAGTTGTAGAGAAAAGGGAATTTCAGCCAGTGTCATTTGTTCGCAATTAGTTCCTGGTGAAATTCCCTCTTCATCACAACTGTTAAAGTTGCAGGGGCCCTGCCGTCTTTTGTATATGGTCACTCTAGTATAGTGCCTGCACCTTTAACTGTTGTGATGAAGAGGGAATTTCACCAGGAACTAATTGCATACAAATGACACTGGCTGAAATTCCCTTTTCTCTACAACTGTTAAAGTTACATGAGCCCTGACCTGGATTTTATCTGGTCAGCCTAGCACAGCTAAGATTTAGGTTCCAAGGAAAGGTGAAGAGTTGTGCCACTATACTCATGTAACTTTAACAGTTGTAGAGCAAAGGGAATTTCAGCCAGTGTCATTTGTATGCAGTTAGTCCCTGATGAAATTCCCTCTTCATCACAACAGTTAAAGGTGCAGGGGCCCTGCCTTCTTTTGTATATGGTCACTCTAGTATAGTGCATGCACCTTTAACAGTTGTGATGAAGAGGGAATATCACCAGGAACTAATTACATACAAATGACACTGGCTGAAATTCCCTTTTCTCTACAACTGTTAAAGTTACATGAGCCCTGACCTGGATTTTATCTGGTCAGCCTAAGTTAAAGGTGCAACCCTATGCATGTTGAGGCAAAATAAGTCCTGCATAAACATGCACAGGATTGTGACCTTAGTCTTCTACCATGCTTAACGGATTGGGAATGGGCTACAGGATCATGTTCTCCTTCACTATGAAGCACAGTTTCCATCCACCCTTCTGACTACCATGATTTAATCATGGATGGGAAAGCTGACCTGGCATGCATTACTGAGACTTGGGTGGGTGAGCTGGGTGGGGTTGATCTGACCCAGCTCTGACCACCTGGATACTCAGTACAGCACCAATCCTATGTAAACTGCCCAGAGAGCTTCGGCTATGGGGCGGTATACAAATGTAATAAATAAGTAAGTAAATAAATAAATAAATAAATAAATAAATAAATAGAGGGCTGAGGGGGGAGATGCTGTGATTCATAGATCTTCCATCTCTGTCACCAGGGGTTGCACCTGGTTTTGGGCCATAGAGACAGATTGGGGATGCTGTTCCCTGTCCAGAGTTAGAGGAGACGGGGAGGTGATGGCAGAGACCTCTTATTGGGATAGAAGCATGCTCAACTGGCCTTCCTCACAAGACAATTGTGGCACAGCTTCCCTATACCCTCATCTCAAATGATGATTTTTTAAAATTCATAGAGATCGTTGTTACATAATTCGATGATTTACACTTTCTTACAATAACCATATCTAAGCCACCGTGTGAGTGGGTAGGTGTTGACCTACTGTTCTGAGCTGTTTTCCATGCTGCATTTTTAGAGGACCATCTGAAAGTGATATTCCTAGGATGTTTTGGCTGATGGTGCTCAATGATTTTGGCAAACAGATCGTCTGTTATAAATATAGTCTTGACATAGCATTTAATCAAGAAGGCACACTCAACAAGGGAATGATCTGTTTTGATCAGTGTCTACTTTGTGACACCTTTGGGTTTGGAGGCTTCTTGCATCCTCTGTTTAAATAACAGCTATCATACTGTTTAAAATAAAAAACTACTGTTGGTTCACTGCCAAAATTTGCAATTGTCTTTATTTCTTTTAAGGTAAGAAGAGTTGCCATCTTAATTTAAAAGTAGTTAATTGGCATGCCCCTAGGACTATCTGCATAAAAATAGTACATGTGCAAAAATGAGGCACAGATAAATCATTTCTTTTTTAATGTACCTACACTAGGGTGACCAGATAAAATCCAGGTCAGGGCTCTTATAACTTTAACAGTTGTAGAGAAAAGGGAATTTCAGCCAGTGTCATTTGTATGCAATTAGTTCCTGGTGAAATTCCCTCTTCATCACAACAGTTAAAGTTGCAGGGACCCTGCCTTCTTTTGTATATGGTCACTCTAGTATAGTGCCTGCACCTTTAACTGTTGTGATGAAGAGGGAATTTCACCAGGAACTAATTGCATACAAATTGACTCTGGCTGAAATTCCCTTTTCTCTACAACTGTTAAAGTTACATGAGCCCTGACCTGGATTTTATCTGGTCACCCTACATGGCACTCATTTCTGTGGTCAGATTGATTGCTCGGAGCATCCAGTTCTTGCAGTCCCCGGCCACACACTCTATAAGCTGCTGGAATTATTGAAGACCAGGTGGCTTCACAGTGTTGGATGCAGCTTGGCCCTACCAAACAGAAGGATAAACCTACTTCAGGCAATACCGTAAGGCTGGTGGAATAGACAGAGACAAGTGCAGGTGTCTGAATAGCGCAGCAAGGCTTTTTAAAGTGTTGGCTGACCTGGATCAGGTGGGCATTTGGGCTCTCTTTCACAGAGCAAAATGTTTTGCATCTACACTGGTTGGGTACATGTTTATCCACAGAGGTAGAAGTATTCTAGGGGGAAGAACTTTGCAAACTCTTGTAGTGGAACATGCCTATCAGCTTTAGAAGCAATTCTGTTTATGATAGTGGTTCAAAAGCATGCAGTGAGCAAAGAAGATATGCTAAAAAATCACTGAGATCTTTAATATAATTCACTGGCTATTTCTTTTGCAAGAGGGAAGTCAACAATATGTACTAGCTCAAATTTTGATCTGTGTTGTGGGAACATTCCTATGGTTGCTATATCAGGAAATGTGTCATCACCGAAAAGAGCACTTCGTATCTGAAGAATGTAAATTTTTCCCACGCATTGTTCTTCTATAGTACAAACTGGACATGACCTGCAATCATGTGTATCTCTCTCTTCTTTCTTTGCTCGCGTCCTTTAAAAAAGAAGGTTGACTGGGGAGTGATTTTGAGCAGAAAAACAGCTATTTTTTGGTTTAAATTAGATTTTTTTTAAATCTGCTTTTTGATTTAAAAAAAAACTGGGAAAATGCCCTTGACTTCATGTCACCTCTCCCTTAAATGAAATGTGCTTTGCTAATTCACGATCCAAGTCTTCAAGCTTTTCCATCTGTCTCATTCATATCATTTACATTGTTCTTTCGGAGCTTCGAGAACTACTTGCTAACACAAGTTTGTAGCTCTTGGAATCTTACAAACTGCTATTAAGAGTGTGTGCTGCAAACACATGTTGGTGCTTGATAATCAGCAGTATAGACAGATAAACAACAACATTAGTAAGAGTTAAAAGGAGAGAAGTAGATACTTCATATTCTTCAAAAAGTTAATCTAATTTTTAAAACAGTAAGCTTGTGCACATTAGTTTTCAGCCCCAACCTGTGTATGATTACTCTGAAGTAAGCCTCAGTCTGTTCAGTAAGAACAGGTAAGAATGCATAAGATTGTAGCCTTCAGCAGTCTTAATTTATTTATTTTTGGAATTTTAAAAGTGATCAATACCAGTCTCCGATATGTTTCTAAATATGATTTTGTCTTGTTCTTAATTTGCTGTTTGATGTGATACTGTTTTTAAATTGTCTGTCTACTTGGAGGTCTTCATGGTTGATTTTTTAAAAATACATTTAAAATATTTTTAAATGAATTAGTTATGATCATTGAACTTCTAAAATCATCAGCCATTTTTGAGAATGAAGCCCCTAACTTGCTAAAGTTATACTATTTATGCAGTGTCAAATGTGCAAACAACAGCAGCTTGGTCATTTTATTTTCACAGTGGGGCATTGTTAAAATTGAATAACATGTGCAATATACAGATGTATGTTTGCTATACTCATAAGCAAAAAATATCAGTGGGATGCAATCCAGATAGTGAAGTACACTTAAATTCCATTGATTTCACTGAGAATTAGGAAACTCTTGTTGGATTTTGCTTTTTATTACCCATCATCTGTGGTCTATTGCAAAATTGTTGGTAGAAACTGAAATCCTCCATTCTTTGTCCCAATGTTTCTAGAATACTAAAACGTTTTTAGAATTCTTTCTCACTGCATCTTCCTATTGTTTAAATTGTTATTCTTATCTTCTGTCATTGCACCTCTTCATTTGTACCAAGTTTTTCTTTAGTGTTTAGCCAACATATCCAGATCTCTACATATAAAGCGGAAAGTATGTGTGTGTCACGTATGTCTGGAAATGTTTACTCTCTTCCAGATGAGTTACAAACTTGACACAGTGATAGGTCTGGCTGTACAATGTACTAGAAAAATCTAAAAACACAAATTTGGGGGGTTTTAAGTATTTTTAAAGAATTTAATAAAAACCTAGATTTATGCCTACAACTCCCAGCATGCCTTGGGCAGAACTCCCAGCATGCTTTGGGCAGGAGCCCAATCTTACTGGACTTTGGCAGGCATTGTGAGTGGCTGTTGCATGTCTTTTACAACCCCGACTCCTAAGGTTGGTCTCAAGCAGTCAATCCAATTCCACATAAAAGGAAACAACCCATATAAATGGGCTGTATCCATTTGCTGTGCCTCCTCTCACCCTCTGCGTGGTTTTAAAATGTAACTAGATACAACAGCCTGACTTTGAGGAGCCAAACATGCTCAAAGTGTCCTGATATCGCTGTTTTCTCAGAATCCGGGGGAAGCAAGTGTGTAGCCTTTCCCTTAAAAGGGAGGGAGGAAGAGGAGGCACTCTGTGCATGCCCAGAAACAGACCCGACAAAGGGGGGAAGTGCCCAGCCGAGCCCCAGCCCTTCAGTACAGGCTCCTGATGTAGCACTTGGTGGGTGAGAAGCACAGGCCAAGGCAACCCCAGCAAGATTGGCCAGAGCTGGGTGCGTCCGCTGATAGCCACATACCTCCCCTCCTTGGCGATGCTACTCCTCAACGCTCTATCGATGAGCAGCAAGAGGATGTCTCAGAGGATGTGGGCACCTGCAGGCTGTCAAAGGCATGCTGGGAGGTGTAGTACTGGCATGTAGAGTGGCTGATTTAAAATAAAGTATGGGTGAGCAAACCCTGACTTCTCACTAACTGACTTTGTTATCCTACCTGACTTTCTCCAACTGCTACTAGCCCTGCCCCCCATTCCATTCTTGCCTCAGCTATGTCAGTCAATCCTCCATTCACTCTTCTGCCTCAATGGCATAGTCAGGCTTTTTACATAAAAATCATAAACTTTATTCAGAAATCCACAAGCAGGGTGCCACAACTAAGATGGCCTGCTCTCCAGTTGTCTTCCACCACATCTCAGATGGTGTTCAAAGATTAACAGGTTATTCAGGGACCTAGACCTACAACTCTCAGCATGCCTTGGGCAGGAGGGAAGGCTTATCAGGCTTTGGCAGCCATTATGTGGTAGTGGCTCACCTTCCTGGGCCTGAAGGGAGAGCGCCTGGGGCCAACTGCCTCAGTTGCTAGGCCCCATTGGGAGCAGGAGGGGAGGAGGCTGCAGCACTGGGCCCACTGCCAATGGCAACCAAGCGAACCATCAGTCAGCAAGCTAGCTCCCTCACAGCCTACCTATGGGCCCTGATTGTACAGTGTAGTGTGGACTGGTTCAGCCAGACTTCACTTCCCATGAGCTTTAGCAGCAGGTCTCCCATTGGGCAAGTCGGGCATCACAGCAAGAGGCATGCTGGAAGTTGTAGTTTTTCTTTTTTGTAGGGACATATTTTAGGTTTGCATCTTTTGTAGCTGGTAGAAAGGGTGTTGTGTGTCCTGATTGTTTTTGGAGTTTAGATGGCTGCTCTGGCCAAGGCATGATGGGAGGTATAGGCTTTTCTCTTCTCCCAGGCATTTAACAGCTTATGTTGAGGGGTTTTGTTGTTGTTTGATCCAGAATAGTTGTTTTAAATGGATATTGTATTTATAATATGTTTTTATGCTTTTTAAATTTAATATATCGATTTTTTAATGTTCAATGTTTTTAATTTTTGTAAACCGCCCAGAGCGCTTCGGCTATAGGGTGGTATATACATGCAAATAATAATAATAATAATAATAATAATAATGATAGGCATTTGAGGTAAAACAAAAAATGTGGTTTATCATGAAGCTCTAATTTAAAATACAGTTCTTTTTCCATTTATTCTAACAAAACAATTTACGAACCCAACCAAACTAAAAAAAAACAACCAACCTAAAGATAAATAAGTTGCAGATAAATTTGTTATTTATCAAATAAATGTCATAAACATTATTCAAGGACCCGAGCAACACCAGGCATATCAGCTAGTGTTGGTATAAATTGGTTTCGGTTATTATTTTATTTATGTGTAGCCTAGTCATTCCTCTGTTTTCTAGACTGCTATTTTATTTCATTTTATTTACCTCTAACAAGGGAACATTCCTTTGTTCTCCAAGGTTACAATTTTCATTTTGTGTTGCTGCAGTGTGAGGCATCGTGTTGGACTTATTTTCTTCTTGAATAAACAGTTACCGACTTAGTGGCTTCCATATGTTACCTGCAGCAACTACAATACCTCCCTCGTCTAACAACACCAAGAGGTGGGAGGTACAGAAAAGGCTCAGAAAGACATGTGTGGAAACAGTCTTCAGTAGATGGGCAGGTTTACTGCACCTGTTACCCCTCCTTTGTCATCCACTATGCTGAGCCAGGACCAACCTGGGGCTCAGATTGTCCTTAGCCCTCTGTTTTGTCTCTGATTGCCTGCTTATTTCCCTTAAGTATTTCCAGTCTCTACAGCTGATGCCAATGCCAATTGGCTCCCCAGCTGCTGCAGGCTCTACTTCCAGGCTTGGGACAGGATTGCTTCTGCGTCCTAATGCCTGCCTGTTTCTCCTGGCTTCTTGTTTTAACAGCATTGTGTAAGTAATCTCTACCCATACCACAGTAAAACATAAACTCAACTTTCATCTTCAGTTATTTCAAATGTTACAAAAACATGAAATGATTATATTTAACATTTTTCTCGGGCTGTATTTGAACTAATAGTTCTTCATTTTGTGGCCAGCTACCTTTCTTAAAAAAACAAAAAAAATACCACCTAACTGTAGGAAATGGCATCCAAAGTGAGGTACTGAATTTTTTAAAACAATCATCCTATGAAATTTCTGAAATGAACCCTTCACATAGATAAGTTCTCAGCTGAAATAAAATTTAATAAAATTAAGACTCATTTATTTCTGCTTCATATCAAATCTATTGAGAGAAATATTTTATGCAAAATAATACTGGTTTCAGTACATTACTTAGCCAGAGGGATCTTCATTTGAGTCTAATTATTATGTATGCACTTGTTTTCTGTGTGGGTCATTTCCAGAGTTTTGGGACAAAATAATACATTGCCAATTAAAGGGGAAATACTTATATAAGGACTACCATATGCCAAAATGCTTAGTACAAATCACGCTGTGTGTATTAAAAATCTCTTTCTAATGTTTGTAGTGTGTGTATTATGGTTCCATAAAGATATAGGGAGGGCAAAAACAGACATTACTTTAAATGTGTGTCTAGCAGCTTTGCCATCTTTACATTATTACTCTAAAATACTTGCAGGGGGCCAATCTGGATTTAAAAGCTCCCTTACCTGCCATGCAAGGGTCCTGATCTGAATAAGGGGTTGTGTGTCTACTCTAGAGTAAACCTGAAAATGACATACCTGGCTGCTAGACACACATTTAAGGTAATGTCTCTTTTAGCCCTGTGTTTGTATGTTCTCATCCATGAATGCGGGATAAATTATCACCTTAACTCCATTGTGCATCTTTCCAGATACATATGCATTGTGACAAGTATACTTCTCTAGGTTGCAAAGCTGACCTTCTCTTTTGTAAGTTAATTAAGAAAAAACTTGTAACAAATGAGTGTTTATGGAGAATCATGTTAGGCATTACCATGGTTCGCAAGTATTCATTTATTTAGGCTGACCATCTGAAAAGGGGGACAGGGCTCGTAACTTTAACAGTTAAAGAGAAAAGGGAATTTCAGCCAGTGTCATTGTATGCAATTAGTTCCTGGTGAAATTCCCTCTTCATCACAACTGTTAAAAGCTGCAGGCACTATACTAGGGTGACCATATACAAAAGAAGGCAGGGCCCCTGCAACTTTAACTGTTTTGATGAAGAGGGAATTTCACCAGGAACTAATTGAATACAAATGACTCTGGCTGAAATTCCCTTTTCTCTACCACTGTTAAAGTTACATGAGCCCTGTCCTCCTTTTCAGATGGTCAGCCTAATTTATTTGTACTTGTGTCATTGTTTTTCAGTCACTGCGAATAAAGGAAGTGACCCAAGAACAAAAGAAATGAGCTAAGATGAATAAATAAAACTAAAAATAACAGTAAGATGAGGCATGCATGTTGCTTAGGGCATCATGCATCTGATACATGATGCGATGACAGGCAACAGATGACTTTCCATTCTGAGTCTCTACGTCTTGTTCACTAGACAAAATGAAAAGAAATTCTGCCTAGTTACTGCACTCAGGAATTCTGAAAGACTCTTATTCACCAACCAACCTCCCCCCCCAAAAGAAATCAAGCTATGTTAGACACAAGTTTTCCTTAAATTTGTATTCGCTGAGGCTGTCAGCGAAAGGTTGTTTCTTCCACAAAGGCTGCAACGTTCCTAGGATTAAGAATCCTTGAACTCAGTGGGGCATACTTCTGGGTAGACTGGATTACACTGAAAAGGTGTTAAATTGGTATAGCAAAGGTAAGGAGGTTGTGTTATTGGCAATTACTGCTGATGTGAATAGTCAGTGTTTAAATGATCGTACTTTTTTTTACATGGAGCTTTGCATAATGTTACAAGCTCTAGTCCATGAAAAATTATGCTAGAATAAAACTGAGAGGATTAAATCTAGATTTAGACACATGAAAAATTCAGCCCCTTGAAAATGCTACGCAGAGGATTGGGAGACACTGCTGAGTGGGGGTGAGCTGTGGTGTTGAGGGGAAGTGCACCTCCAAATATTAGGCAGAGGGACCTTCTGTGAGTAGAGCACTTCTGTCCACAGATCCTGGATCTTTAGATCCCACGTCCACAGGATGTTTTTAAGGTCTGCTATAATAGACTAACACAGTTGCCCCTCTGCAATAAGGTGGAACAGTTTCTTCTCTCCCTCATTCTCAATTCTATCTCCTGTGCTCATGAAAATGAGGACTGGCGAACTTGCTGTTCCCCAGATGTTGCTGGGCGTCAACTTCTGTCATCTCTGACCATTGGCTATATTGTCTGGGGTAATGGGAGTTCTGCAACCTGGTAATAAACAATAGCCAAGGGGAAAAAATCTATATACAGGAGATATTTCATGTTACTGTAGAAGAACAGCTCTTGTGCAATGACATGGAGAAGGCAGCAGTAGCTGGACTGCATCAGCTGTTGGGAGAGGCAGGCTTTTTGTTTTTCAGTAGTAAAAGTAAATCCAGCCTCTGCTAACAACCATCTGAATGGTCAGTAGGGAGGGAAGGGTTAGAGCAGTTAGTGTTGCTGAGCAGTTTAAATGGGCCTTCAACAATGAGCTGTTGGCTGTAGTATAGATAATGTTACTGCACACTTTGATCATCAGCCCTGGGCCCTACGATTGTGGCACTATGGGTCAGTTGTTAGCACACACTCGCCTATATGACCTGTTGCAATGTACAGCTAGTTTTTTTTCCCTAAGGCTGCTTGTGCCTGAATTCATTGGTGTCCATTTTATGTATGCTCCAGTTGACATTACTTATTTAGGAATCCATTGTTCCTAAATAATGTACTCCTGGTGAACTGGGTTTGTAGAACTCAAGGCTGCACAGCAATGGGGCCCAGAGGGCTGAGATAGAGGAAAAGACGTAGCGGTTAGGACTGTAGCAATTTATCTGAGGAGCTTAACTTTGGAAGTATTTGGGACTCTCATCTCAGCAGTGTAATTAAAAATCAGTGGAGTTTAAAAGAACTTTAATCCAGCATGGAATTATTAGGATAGTGAAGCATTCCACAACTTTGCTTATTTAATAGTTAGAACAGCTATAAAAAGAAATGCAGACTGGCTCCATAATGGTCAGTGCATTTGAGCTGCATCTGTGTGAAATAATTTATTCTGTGATATTTAGAATTAGAATAGTCTTTTTCATAAATAAACACCACAAGAAGTCTTTGGGATTTATTTCTTCACTCCATTTCCCTAATGCCTCACATGCAAACATACTCCAAAAAGAGGAAGGAAAAAGTGAGACCCAAGAATTGCAAAATATTATATGCAATATTTTTTCAAATTAATCAGCTGAGCAAATAAACTAAGCTGAATGAAACAAAACTAAAATGAGGTGCAATTACATTTTATTGTTTGTTTGTTTTGTACCTCGCCTTTCTACCAAGTAAAATGGCACTTAAGGTGGCTTACAATCATAAATAAAACTTGAGTAAAACAATAATATGACAATGCAGTAAAACAGAATAAAAATACAACAATAATGGAATAAAAGCAGCATCTACCAGAAGCTTATATGCCAAAGGCTTACTTTGACTTACAGCAGAAGGACAGCAGAGAGGGAGCAAAACTAGCTCTCTCGACAGGGAGTTTCACAGGCTGAGGGCGGCCATCAAAAAGGCCTTCTCTTGTGTCACCACCAAATGTGCCTCTGAAGCTGGTCATATTGAAAAAGGGCCTCTACCAAATATCTTAGGGCCCAGGCAGGCTTGTGTGGGAGAAGGCAGTTTTCCAGGTAGCCTGGTCCCAAGCCATATAAGACTTTATAGGTCATAACCAGCACTTTGAATTCTGCCTGGAGACAGACTGGTAGCCAGTGAAGCTGCTGTAACATGGCAGTCATGTGCTCCCTGCAACTGGGCCTGGTCTACAATCTGGCTACAGCATTCTGGACCAGCTGACGTTTCTGAACTGTTTTCCAATGCAGTTACATGTAGAACGTGTTACAGTAGTCCAAACGGGAAGTTCATCAGCAAATATACTGATGGCGCTATTGACAGATGTCCCCAAATAGAAAATATTCGCAGGTGCCTTAAAATGTCTTATTATAACCAACGCATTTCAGAAAGGACTTTCCTTCTTCAGGGGCTGCTTATCTTTCTCCAAATGTGTTGCCAAAAATCTTTCCAATGCTTTTCTTGTGTTAAAATGCTCAGGACAAATGGCAATGCATATATCCTCGCGCCTGTGATTATTCATTTCTCATTGGAAATGGGATCATTGCAATTGGGCTTGCATCTAATTCTTCTTACCACACTATTAAGCATCATCATATTAAAGAAAACAATAACAGCAACAAATAATATAAGATAAATTATATTCCACCAATTTGTTGTAAGGTTTGCTTTAAGTGCCAGTTGCAGAGTTTATATTAAGATTCCCTTTATAAATATTTTAAGCACAAGTAGAAGGCTTCTCATTGTTCTGAGCATACTATAGATGTGAATATATTGTGTTACTAGATTGACTACAACGATTATGTAACAATTATCTGTCTCTTTGGATTCCGGTATAACTACTTTGAATTTTAGCCCCTGACTCTCAAATACAAGGGTGGGAAGTAGATCTGGATTTATTGGTAGATCTCTGGCTGAATTACAGTTGATCAGCCAGGATTTCTGACTCCCAGTTCTTTAACAACGGCAGGAACACAATGACTCCCACACCCAAAATTAGACTATTTATTTGTTACATTTATAGCCTGCCTTTCATTCAAGGAGGCCAAAGCTGTGTATGTGATCCGTTTCCTTCTGCATTTATCCTCACAACAACAGTGTTGAGGTAGGTTAGGCTGAGAGTCAGTAACTGGCCCAAAATTACCCAGCGAGCTTCATGGCTGAGTAGGGACAAGAACCGGCATCTCCAGAGTCCCAGTTCAACACTCTAAGCACTACTGAAATGAAGAAAGCTTCATTTCTGGAGTGGATTTGTGTATGGAAAGACTGTGAAGTTCATTCAGTTCTGTAACACAAACTAAATCCTGGACTCAGAATTCATTAATTCTAAGGATTTGTCTTTTGTACCAGGCTCTGGTTGTGGATCTCGGAGTTCTAGTAAAAACAAACAAACTTGATCCTGCAAGCCTGGAGTATGCCCACTCCTGCTATAATACATCTGAACTTGAGTGTGGTTTTTTGGCAGAAAGGCAAAAAATGGCACTCAAGGCAGCCTACAAAAACAATTTAAAATAGATTAAAATAATGAAACACCTTAAAATATAATAAAGACATAACAATTACAGAATAAAAGCAGCATCCAAACCAACAAACCCACTTACAGGCCATAGGCCTCTTGAATGAAGCAGTCTTTGCTTGATAACAGAAAGACAACAAAGAGGAAACAAACCTAGCCTGCTTTGGGAGGGAATTCTGGAGCCTCGATGTGGCCAGTGAAAATGCCGTCCCCCAAGTCGCCATCAAACCATGCCTCTGATGATGGTCCTTCCAGAAAAAGACTGGGCAGGCTGGTATGGGAGAAAGCGGTCTTTCAGGTAGCCTGGTCTCAAGCTGTATAGGGCTTTATAGGTCATATCCAGCACTTTGAATTGTGCCGGGAAACAGACTGGAAGCCAGTGAAGTTACTGTAACAAGGGAGTTGCATGCTCCCTTTAACCGGCCCAGTCAACAGTCTGGCCTCAGCATTCTGGACCATCTGAAGTTTCTGAACACTTTTCTAAGGCAGCTCTACATAGAGCATGTTACAGTAGTCCAAACAAGAGGTAACCAAGGCATACATGACCATGACCAGATCAGACATCTCTAGGAATGGGCACAGTTGGCGCTCTAGCCTCAAATGCGCAAACACACTCCTTTTTTTTTTTTTTTTTTTTTTTGATTTGTTTCGTTCTATTTTTTTTGATTAATATTTTTATTAATTTTTCCAACAAACACATACACAAATAAACAATAATGTAACATACAATAACATAAAACCAATTCCCCCCTCAACTACCCCCCGTGCTCCCCCCCCCTTCCGAGACCGTCTCATTATCCTTCATCCTCTTTCCAAAATTTTAATGATTCTTTTGAAGGCAATTGTCCCTTCCCCGATCTTAAAACGTAATTCAAAAGGGGCGTCCATATTTCCCCAAAATCACTCTTCCTGGACATTCCCCTCTTTATTTTCATTTTACACGTCAACATATCATTCAAAGCTAAATCCCAAATTTCTTTATACCACTCTTCTATTGTATAACTTCGTTGCCCTTTCCAATTTTTAGCAATCAGTATTCTAACTGGTGCCAGGAGGTTGTTTACCAATTCTTTATTTATTATATTCTTATTCCTACTGTCCCATATTGCTAGTAGAGCTAGCTTCGGGTTTAATTCCAACCTACTTCCAATTATATCACTTATTTCTTTACCAACCCTTACCCAAAATTTTTGTACTTGTTCACAGCTCCACCACATATGAAAATATGTCCCAACCTCCTGACACCCCCTCCAACAATTCTTGGGCAATTTTTTATCAATCTGGTGAAATCTAACAGGTGTTAAATACCATCTCCAAACTGTCTTATAATAATTCTCCTTAATTCTAATCGACAATACCTTTAACATTCTTCCATTCCAAATCCTCCCCCAATTATCTTCATTAATTTTCCCCCTTATATCTTCTTCCCAAGCCTCTTTTATAACCTTAAGTGAGTCCTGAAATTCTTCCTCTATTAATATTTTATATATCTCACTAGTGAGTCCTTTCTTAGCTCTAGCTTCTTCTTTATCCCACGATTGTTCGATTAAATCTTCAAATCTAGTATTGTTTCTACATTCCTTATTCTTTGTGGTCCAATCCTGTGTCCATTTTAACAGTTGCAAACACTTGAACCACGCTAGCTTTTGTCCTTTAAATAAGTTTTTAATATGCTCACTATCCTTCATCTTTTCCATCCAATTCCTTAATTTAATAATATCTAGTTCTTTCAGACTCCCTTCTATCTCTGATTTTAATACACTTGGGAAGTTACCCACTACTACAACTGGGGCAAGCGGAGACTCCCCTGGTATCAACTTCCCTCTATACTTCTCCCAGATCATTAATATATTTTCCAACAATGGGTTGTCCAGTACTTTCAATTCTTTCTTTTGCATTTTAGTAAAAAATATATTTCGTAATTTATACTCCACCTTTACTGTTTGCGATTCTAACCATTCCATGTCTTGTTCCCCTAAAATAGCATGAATAACATATCTTAACTGATTAGCAATATAATAATTTTTAATATTTGGAAGTCCTAGACCTCCTTTCTTTTGAGCCTTATACCATAACCCCTTATTTATCCTAGCTCTTTTATCCCCATTACAATAAGCATTAATCATATTTTGCCAACTTTTAATCTCAGCTGCTGATATTCTAATAGGTAACATTCTAAACAAAAAATTAATCTTAGGTAATATATTCATTTTAATAACTGCTATTCTACCAAACCAAGAATGTTTTAATTTTCTATATATCTGTAACTTCTCCCCTACCTCTTTTCTTAACCTTACTAAATTAAGTTCCTCTAGTCTATTTAATTCTCTATCTATATTAACTCCTAAATATCGTATTATGTTTTTATATCCTAATCCTAAATTAGCTTTACATTTCTCCATCTCTTCCTTGTTATAATTATACAACATCATTTCTGACTTTCCCCAATTAACTTGTAATCCTGTAATTTCCCCAAATTCTCTCAGATGTTTCTGAATCAAATCCCCGCTTTCTAGGGGATCTTCTAATGTCAGCAACGTATCATCCGCAAACATATTTACTTTAATCTTATCATTACTACCTATCCCCTTTAATCTATCATCTTCCCTAATTACATTTGCTAAAATTTCTATAACTACTGCAAATAAAATCGGCGAAAGTGGACATCCTTGCCTAGTTCCTCGAGCTAGATTTACTTGTTGCGTTAACCCATCATTAACCATTATTTCCGCTTTATTATTTTTATACATCTGATTAATCACTCCCATAAATTTATTTCCAAACCCAAACGTTTTTATTATTATTTTTAGCGCTGGCCATTCCACGCAATCAAAGGCTTTGAAAATATCCAGAGCTACTAATCCTGCTTTTAACTTTCTTCTTTTTATAATATTTATTGTATTTATAACCCTCCCAATTAAATTTGGCATTTTCCTACCAACAATAAATCCACATTGATCATTTTTTATATATTTAAAAATAAATGAACCCATTCTTTTAGCCATTATTGCTGAAAATATTTTTGCATCCTGATTTATTAAAGATATTGGTCTATAAGATGCTGGATCCGTCATATCCTTGCCTGGCTTCTGTATTAGAATAACCATGGACTGATCCCAAGATGGCGGGGTCCCTCCTCCTTCTATTATATCATTATATAATTTTAATAATCTAGGTATTAAAATATCCTTAAATATTTTATAAAATTCCGGCCCCAGTCCATCAATCCCCGGAGACTTACCTCCTTTTAGTTTTGCAATAATTCCCTCAATTTCTTTCTCAGTAACCAAGGCTTCCATACTCTCTTTATCTTGATCATCCAGTCTTATTTTCCAATTTCTTTCTACATATTCCTGTATCTTATCATTTGTAACCGCCTCTGATGCATATAATTCTTTATAAAATTCCTGAAAAAATTTTAATTTATCTTTCATTAAATTGCATCTATTCCCTAATTTATCTCTAATTGTCCCTATCATATTCTTAGCCTTCTCTGACCGCGTGGATCTAGCCAGCATTTTGGAATTTCTATTATTATATTCAAAAAAATCTCTCTTTAAATACAACAAGTTCTTCTGAACCTGTTCTAATTCTTCTGTCTCCAATTCCTTTTTCTTAGCTTGAATTAAGGCATATAACCGCTTATCTTTAGTCTCTCTTAATCTCTCCTCTAGTCTCCTTATCTCTTCTTCAACGTTTTTATTTCGTACTTCCTGTTGCTTTTTAAGTGTGGACATTTCCCTAATACACATCCCTCTTATTACTGCTTTCATTGTATCCCATAATAATCCTTGCGCATTAACTCCTTTTTCATTTATCTGCCATATTTCCTGTACTTCCTTTTTTAATTTCTCTACTATATTTTTATTTTTAAAAATTCTTCCATCCATTCTCCATCTCTTTGCTTGTTTATAATCCTTCTTCATCTTCATCTCCATCAACATTAATGCATGGTCAGTGATCTTTATTACTCCTATATCGCAATCTATTAAATTTGATAGCATATTCTTTGATATAAATATGTAATCAATCCTTGAATAACTCTTAAATCTAGGTGAGTAAAAGGTATATTTCCTCTCTTCTCCTTTTAATACTCTCCATACATCCATTAATTCTTTCCCCTCCATTAATTTAGCTAATTCCGTCTTCCCCCCACCTCTAGCATCTCTAATAATATTATCCCTATCTTTCCCTTTATGAATTACCATATTAAAATCTCCTGCCATCACAATATTTTTGTTCCCTAAATCTCCCCCCATATCAAACACTTCTTTAAAGAATTCCATTTGATTCCCATTTGGAGCATAGACATTAATCAACACAAATTCTTCCCCTTCCATCGTACAGTAAATTATAAGGATCCTTCCATTCTTATCTTTCTTTACACTTTGAATGTCAATACCACATTTCTTCGAAATTATGGTTGCCACACCTCTCGCTTTAGAAGTACCACATGACTTTTCATACACTCCTATTTCCCTCATTCGCAACTCATTAACCCCCTCCTTTATCTGATGAGTTTCCTGCAAGAAGATTATATCAATTTTTTCCCTTTTCAACATTGTTTCAATTCTTCGTCTTTTAACCACCGTTCCTAGCCCCTTAACATTTAGAGTTGCCCATCGCAATTTATTTTCCATCTCTTAATTTCAACCATATATATACATTGATCTCGGTCGGTGAACCCCCTACCCCCCTTCCCCTCCCTCCCCCCCCACAGACCCTCAGTATCCCCCCCCACCCCCCCTCCCTTCCCTCCCCCTACACTTACCCTCATTTTACCCCCCTGCTCACCAGACCTCTGGGCACTGGTCCCAATTATTTTAGAACTCTTCAGGGGGGGGAACCCGGCCCAACCCTCAGAGCAAAGTCCGAACCTCCACTCCTTTACCCTTTCCCCACTAATCCCATTTCATTGACTAGACCCTCCAACCGCTCCTTCTTCTTGGACTACTTCTCCCGGGTCGTTGGGATCGATTATGCCCAACTTCTCCAACAGCTGAATTCCTTGCTCACACGATGTTATTCTTTCTTGCTTCCCACACCAAGCAAATCTCAGAAATACTGGATATCCCCAATTGTACGTTATCGATTTCTTCCTCAATGCTGCTGTGCATATCTTGACACTCTTCCTCCACTGGATGGTCTGCGGGGAAAGATCCTGAAAAATCTCAATTGCTGTTGCTTGAATCATTGGTTGAGGTTGTTTCCTGATTGCTTGCATCAATTTTTCTTTTTTATAATAATTTGCAAATTTAACAATTATGTCTCTTGGAAGCACTCCTCTTCCTTTGAAACCAACTCGATGCACCCGTTCAAGATCCTCTTCCTCCCAGACCCCCTCCGGAAATTGTGTTTTCAACCACGACAGAATTGTATCTCTTAAATCTTTTAAATTCTCTCTTTCTTGTTCCGGGTATTTTCTTATGCGCAGATTTGCTCGTCTGTCCCGATCCTCCATCGCGATAATGCGTTGTTCATGTTGAGAAAGTTGGTCCTCATGCTTCTTGCAAGTTTCAGCCAGTGCTCTTGTGTCTGACTGCAGCACTCCAACATCCTTCACCACTTGAGTTAAGCCCTCCATCAGTTCCTCTTGCGTGTTTTTAATGCGCTTGGCCAAGCGCCCTTCAAGCCCAACAAGCATTTTATTTATATCCACCTTTAACTCGTCCATTGGGTCTGGCTGCCCTCCTCTGGTAGTCTTTGGAATTACAACCGGGTCTACAGTTGGTATTTTTACTGGAGACTTTTTTGCTGTCTTCTTATCTGGAATGTCTGGCATGTTTTGCTCCTCCAGACGCGTCAATCTCTGCCAGGTACGATCCGAACCTCGCTCTTTTGAGGATCTTACCCAGGCTGGGGTGGGAGCAGAAGATTTCTTCTGTCGTCCCTCCTTCTTTCTCATGAATTATCCCCCACCCTGTCTGCTTGTTCCTCTTGTTTACGTCAGACTGGATTACAAGTTCACTGGGGATTGACTTTAATCATCTTCTCAATAATCAGTTTTATTTCCAACAGTCTCTCCCCCAGTAACCTACTCAGCCAGTCTACCTTAAATCCTCATTTATAAGTCCATAAATCGCCTCCAATATGGCCGCTTCACTTTCGTTTCTCCTTCAAAAGCTGACAACTCTTGCAACCCCTCCTCTGTCCCTCCAGAGATCAATCAGTTCCAGAGACAATAACAGACTTTCTTTTAACAAGTTTAACCCAGGCTGGAGTGGGAATAAAGCTTCTTATAACAACACTCCTTGTTGCTCGTAAATTATCCCCTCCCTCCGTCCGTCTGGGTTCTCCTTTTCTTTTTCTTTTTTTTTTTTTTGCCACAGCCAGACAGCCTAAACTGCCAGTTTACTGGAGCTTACTCATCCAAAACTCTCCCCCAGTAAACTAATCAAGTAGTCTTCCTTGTATCATTCGTAAAAGTCAATAAATTACCTCACCGACGTCTTCCTTCTTTGTTGTTAGCTCGAAGCGTCTGGTTTCACTTTAACAACCATCAAGCTCTGTCGCTTTTCAGCTCCCGGTCAGATAATTAATCACTTCCAGCCTTACCCTATCACCGTAACATGTCTTTATGCCTCTCTTGAAACTCTTCCGTAAGGAATTAGTGCTTAATTCAAAGCTTTCATAAGGAGCAACGAGGATCTACGACTTCACCCCGTCGCGTTCATAGCCACGCCCCCGCAAACACACTCCTGGCCACCACCAAAACCTGCACATGCAGGTTCAGGGCTGAGTCCAGAAATATAGCCAAACTGTGAGCCTCAGTCTTCAGGAAGAGTGTAAGTAACCCCATCCCTAGTTTGCCTTTTGACTAACCTGGAGCACCTCTGTCTTGTCTGGATTAAACTTCAATTTGTTTGCCCTCTTCAGTCCATTACTTACATCAGACAGTGACGTAGAACTAAAACAGCTTCCTTGGATTTAGATAGAAAGGAGAGATAGAGTTGGGTGTCAGCATACTGGTGACACCAAACCTCAAAACTCCGGACAAACTCTCCCAGCAGTTTCATGTATATATTAAATACCATGGGGGATAAGATGGAACCTTGAAGGATGCCACAGGCCAACAGTCATGACATTAAACAGGGAACTCACAACACCACCTTCTAAAATCCAAGAATGATCGGAGCCACCAGATAACAGTGCCTCCCAATCCCATCTCAGAGTGATACCTCAGAGGAATACCAGAGTTGATGGTATCAATAGCCACCAAGAGGTCCAGCAGAATCAACAGAGAGATGCTCCCCTGTCCAGTTCCCAGTGTAGATGGCCCACCAAGGTGATCAGAGCAGTCTTTTTTCCCCTGATGGATTATTTAAATCAAATATATGGAAACCATATGGCTTTGTGAGAAAACTTTCTGTATATGTGAAGAGCCAAGTTTGGCTCATTTTCTTTTGTGGGTCCAGTTGCAGGGTTGAACATTTTGGCTCCTGATCTTGCAACCTGCACTTTATTTGGACATTCTGCTCCATTGAAAAGGGAAATGGAAAAGGCTTGATATTCATATATATGTAATGGTCTTTGCAAATCAGATGAATGATCCACCCACTCTGATAGCACCATGCTTGGAAGGGAATAACAGTGCATTCTATTAATAGCATTAATAGAATGCACTGTTATTTTTTTCCCTTTTTGTTATCCACCACTTAACCTAGGCAAAAAGGTGTACGGACTGAGTATTTTAGATAATAAATGGATGCAGATCTTTGATGGTGGGGTGTTATTGGGTTGTTGTTGTTTTATTTGTATTCTCTCCTATTGTAAAGACTTGCACTATGCAATTATGGTTTCACATACATACAAATAAAGAATATTCAACACAACATACAGTATTCTTATCAAAAATAACTTTTACTTGACAAATGCCATTTTAAACCCCTTGGCTTGTTTCAGCAGTGCTCTTCTTATGCTTTTAAGCCAGTTCTTGGAGGTGGTGAATTTTTGAGAGCCACTGTGGAGTATGGACAAGAATGTTGGGTAGGTCTGGATGCAAAAAGTAGTAACCCAGGTTTCCCAGCTTTCCCACAAACATTGGCAAAACATACTTCAGCCAGCCTGGTGTCTTCATGACTTCCTAAGGTGCTGGAGTTTGAAGAGAGGAGATGGAAACATGGGGCAGTATCCGACAATGACATTCTGCAAACTCAACTAGTGCTAGCAGAACTCTGCTGAGTCTTTCCATTGTGCATGTCGTTGCTTGTTACTCTTGCACAACTGCTTGTGCAAGTGGTTGCACAATGGATGCAAGCAGTAGAATGTGCAATGGGTTGCTCAACGGGTTGCACAAACGTAATGCAAAACTGCTTGTGCAACCACACTTGCACACACATTACTTTAGTGGATTCTTCTCTTGCACAGAGTGCAGAACCTAGTTTCTGCTAGCGCAACGCCATTTGCGCTAGTGGAATGACACAATTGGATACTGCCCATTACTTCTACATTTGCCCTTTTGTGGAAACAGCCCTTGCTTGGCTGAAGGTTTTTTATCTTGTGTCCATCTCCATGGAATTCAAGAGTGTTTCTTTCACCTGGTTCTCAGTGCCTAGCATATCAGAACAGTAGCTTCCATTAGAGATGGACAACACCCTTCCCCATCTCAGTTTGGAATGGCCTTCTTTGGAAAGTTTGGAAAGGTTTGGTCAATTCTGGATGCTTCCCTGCCAAACGTGCTGTTCTCAACCTCTCCTGCAGCCAGTTTCCCTACCTACACAACTTACCCTACAAAAGAAGAATGGTGGTGGTGGTGGTGGTGGTGGGGGATTGCTTTAGGAAAAGCCTTACTGCCCTCTGTCTCTGATGATGCCTGGAGACCTCTTGACACCCCTTCCCTAAAAAGTGCTTTCTAGCAGCAGCACCAGGGGAGGAGCGTAAAGGAGAAAACTTTATTTTATGTCATCTTTAGGCTTGAAATCCTTAACAACAGGAGGAATCCTCAACACCAGAAAGTTCCCGGTACAGGCTCCCTGGTCATTTCAAATGAAGGCCTGAGAAGCATCCCTCCCCTCAGTTCTGCTGGAAGCTAAATTTTAGGAAAGAGGCAGGAACAGCTCAGAAAGGGGCTGAGCTTATTTACTAATCAAAACCAAATTTGGAAGGATTTTTGCTCGGATTGTGCAAAAGCTCATGTCCTGCTTCTGGGTTTCTTGTCAACAGCTAGTCCGATTCAGCATGGCTCCTCTTATGTTCTCATTATTTCTGAAATGGCAGGGTTGGCTGTGTCATTTCTGAACACACACTCCCAATTCTGAAACTCAGCACCATCACTGTTTTATATCCTAGAAATGTGAAAATGAGCACATCTGCAAGGATCATAGAAATCTTTTTGGAACTCAACTCAAAGAGCTTGACTTTCTTCTTAATCTGTTTCAAAGAGCAAGTAGCTCATTAATGGCTGCTTTAGTTAAACTGCCGCACAGAGGTACTTGAGCATCACTGGTTTGAGTAAGAAATACTATTTGAGCCTTGCCTTTCTATGTCAAGTTGGCTTCACTACAATTATTCTGAGTATTTTCAAATTTAAATAAAGTTTCAGTACACTATAGTGTTAGACCATTTACTGTGATTCTACTTGTGTTACTTCAAACCATTGCTTGTGCCTTCCATACTTATCCAGAGATAAAAGCCCTCTGGCCTGGCAACCACGTACATTTCCTGATTCTTCTTTTTAACCGCTCTTCTCAAATATAGTTTTCATGCAGGCTAAATCATTTCTTTTTGGAGGTGCTTCTGTTTTGCAACCATCTCAGAAATCAATATGCTCCTCTGGTATTTTTAGGCATATTGAATTGCCATAATTAAAATAAGTATGAAGCTCCAAATAAAAGGGAAGAATTCACAACAGGAATTGAAAGTAGTTTTTGTTTCTATATTCTCTCACACACATCTCCTTCCTAGCTCTTCTCACTGGTGTAATTGGTGAAAATGGAAAAACAACGCTATCTTATCTCTGAAAAATAAAAATGGTGTGAAATAATTGAAGTGGGAGATTATTATTTTTAACTATATAAAAAAAAGGCCCACAGCATTTCTACACCAAATGTCAAGCACAGGCCAATGCAACTGCTTGCTCACAGGGTAGAAATAGATTCAGAAAGACAGATGGCTTGTCAGGCCAAAGTTAGACCCATTAGCCTCAGAGGAATGGTTGGAATCGACAAGGTTGGACCTCCAGGGTGACTTCAACACCATTCTGAAAGGGTTGGTTTTTAAATCATTTTCTACATGCTTGATTCCTTAGTTCATTTCACAGCGCAGTGGATGTTACACCAATGAATAAGAAAGCAGGATACTGCATTCTTTTATGGCTTAAGAAGGAGAATCCATAATAAGTTTTAGGAGAACACATGCTGCTACATTATGAGAGGCTCAGAGCTATATCGCTATTGCTTTTAAAAAGAACATTGTACTTGGAAGCCCGATGCTTCCAAGGATAACACTCTGCTCATACATCAACAGCTAGACATATTCTGTGTGAGACTGGCAGGGTGTAGCTGTCAAACTCTGTTCCAGTTGCTTCTCATGACCTCTTCAAACCGTTATTATATATTTTTGCTGGATCAAAACAGAACCATCAATCCTTTAATCCTGACAAAGCTCTTCAGTTACCAGAATATCAGACTTTAAAGATGTAGAAGGTGTCATTATGTATCATGGACAGCAGGCATTTTAACACACTTGGATTTGTGACGTCAGAGGATTCCGGCAGGCCTACCCAGTTGAATTTTAAGATGTTTTTAATACTGTATTAGTTTTTGTTTTTAATGTTTCATCTATTTGATGGTCCTTGTATTTATATTCATTGTTGTTCCCCGCCTCGATCTGGAGGGAGAGGCAGGTTAGAAATAAATAAATTTATTATTATTATTATTATTATTATTATTATTATTATAGCAAGATCAATGACATCATGGAGATAAAGCTAAATGGTTGATTGGAGAGTGTATATTAGAATGTGTATATTAGAATGTGATGTGAATGGACACACACATGCACACACACACACACTTCATTTGCAGAGAATCTGCCCATCTAGTACAGAGCGTATGTGCTATGTTATATTAGGTGGCATATATGTGTTAAACTAGAAGATCAGGTCTCTAGGTGACAGAGAAGCTCCTCAAATGGAGGAAGCACCCTGTTGAAGAATTTATCCCTCAATATCCCAAGGAGTCACATGACCTCGGGGGCATATGTTCTCTTGGCCAAGTAAGGCCTGAGTAAAGCTAAGATCTGGAGCTCAACTGAGACGAGTTATCACTCCTTGGGCTAGACTACCTCTCCCAGCTTCTGCCCCTTTCCTGAAGAATGGACAGTCATTAAAAAGGATTAGACTCCTGGCCTGGAGTCTAGCATTCCTTCACCTCTGAATGAACTTTTGTCTTGTGCATTGTCTGCCCTTATGAATAGGCACCAGGAGTGTGAGGGTCCAGGCAGAGAATCTGCCTCAGGGGATGCTGTCCACATTGAGGGGAGTCTAGCTCAAGAGGCTCCTAGCTCATAGGCTTTAGTCTGGTGTCAGGGCTTATATAGAAATAGCTTTCTGACACAATTGTAATTTCCTTTGAAATGGGGAGATATGTGACAGTGGGCCAGTTCAAATATTTAACATGGCAGGAATGAGCAGCAACCATTGAAAACATAATCTGGACCCATTCAGATGACACCGTCAACCATGTTGGTTAAGGCTTTTTGGTTAAGGAAATACATCTGACATGTATTTTGCCTAACCATGTTCCCCCATTAACCACATTGTGGTCGGCGTCACTAACCCTGTTCTGCAGCATGGCTAGCAGCACTAGCCACAGCTAAAATGGTCATCTGACGTGTCTGTGGTTAAGGGGCTGAAATCATTGAGCTTCCACTACAGAGCGGCCTAAGTCGCCCACTCTAGCCAGCAGGCTCTATCGCTGCTCTGGACTGTTGCTTGACTTATACGCTCACTGCAGCCATCATTTCATGTCATTGGCTGCCTTTTTCAAGCAATAACAGCTCTTTATAGTGGCGCGGACTGGGGTATTAAGTTTTTACTCCTGACCTGCACTTCTCCAATACTAATCAGGCATGTTTCCTACTTCGTTGCTGTGCCCTCATTAGACTGTTGCTGGTCCTAATATCATGACGTCTCTGTTTGATGATGCAGCTCGCGTGTGCATTTTGGATGGCTCAAAATGGCCTGGGAAGCATACTACACTGGGTACTCCTCAAAATGGCAGATGGCATCTGCTGAAGCTTGCAGACCTACTCAAAATGGCTGTGGGAGTGAAGTGGCACCAACACTCCTTTGTTAAAAAACAAAAAATTCTGGCCTCGGAAACGGCAGCACATCAGACATAATGCAGGGCGATCAGACAACCAGACAGAGAGCACAGGAATCACTTGACGAATGGGCAAATTTATATTAGCAATGGCTGCTGACGTTGTTGCCTGAACTAAACTGGTGGGTGCAACTTCAAGGACTCCTACTGCAAGGACTGTTGGGATACGGGGTGGAGCAGCCAGAGGACTCAGAAGCTCATCTAACCAGTATGTGCTGAGTGTATGGTTAAGGTATTCTGAACCACAAAAGGGTTAATGGTGTCATGTGCTAGCATTTCACATGTGATTAGTGTTAACCACAGATGAACATGGTTAAGCTAACTACAAAGGACTGAATGTCATCTGAATGGGGCCACTGTGATTAATTTTAACTATGGTTGGCTTGTTGCAAATGAACCATAATTAAACTTAATTGTTTTTTGTTGGGATTGGACAAAATTACAAACTGCAGTTAACCAAAAATGGAAATGAAAGGTTAAGGACATAAGAGTTATGCGGAACCAGACCAAGAGTCCGTCTAGTCCAGCACTCTGTTCACACAGTGGCCAACGAGCTGTCAACTGGGAACCCACAAGTTGGACACAAGTGCAACAACACCCTCCTACTCATAGGGTGACCAGATAAAATCCAGGTCAGGGCTCATGTAACTTTAACAGTTGTAGAGAAAAGGGAATTTCAGCCAGTGTCATTTGTATGCAATTAGTTCCTGGTGAAATTCCCTCTTCATTACAACAGTTAAAGTTGCAGGGGCCCTTTTTGTATATGGTTACTCTAGTCTAGTGCCTGCACCTTTAACTGAGCCCTGACCTGGATTTTATCTGGTCAGCCTATCTACTCATGTCCCCCAGCAACTAGTGTACATATGCTTACTGCCTCTGACACTGAAGGTAGAATAGAGCCATCAGGACTGGTAGCCACTGACAACCTTCTCCTCCAGGAATTTGTCTAACCCTCTTTAAAACCATCCAAATTGGTGGCCGTCACTACATCTTGTGGTAGCGAATTCCATCGTTTAACTATGCACTGTATGAAGAAGTACTTCCTTTTATTTGTCCTTAATCTCCCACCAAATGTGGCCACATGCCCAAATATTGACTATCCCTGCTGTAAAGTATAACTGGGGCTGTATTTTGCCAAACCTTTTGCATGACTGAACAGTGGATGGCTACTGGGGGTGTTCCATTTACAGCATGCAATGTCCTCCCCCCTTGAGAGGCTCACCTACTTCGGGGTCAGTTCAGTCTCAGGCAAAGACTTTTCAAGGCTTTCAGAAATGTTTAATCTGTTTTATTTCCTCTAATGGTTTTATACTGTCTTTTATATTCCACTTTTAATATATTTGGATGTTGCTTGTTTTAGGGTGTAATCCTATGCCTGTTTAGACAGGAAAAAGTCCTACATGCTGGCTGAGAAATGCTGGGAGTTGTAGGACTTTTTCTGTCTAAATTTACATAGGGTTGCAGCCTTAATTATATTTTGATTTGTTGTAAGCCATCCTGGGAATTAGTTTGAAGGGCAGGGTAGACATCTGTGTAATACAATAAATAAGCATGCAGTATATGTGAAAGCCCCAAATTATTTAATTTTTTAAAATTAAAATATGAAACAGCATATTATTTCCATGTAGAAATGCTGCATTCAAAATTTATTCTTTAAAGTCTGTTTGATATATTCTTTCATAATTAGTATTAAGTGTTAATATCAAAGGATTTAATACATTTGGCCCTTTTTCACATACGGATGTATTCTTTCTTTAAGGAAAAATGCTCTGTTTTCCCTTTATTTCTGCCTCTGTGGTGCTAGTACTCTTCTTATTCAAGGAAAGTCACCAGGCCATCATTTTGTAGAGCAGACCAAGATTAGTGAGAATCTCTATTCAACATTTTGGAATCTCAGCTAGTTAGGTATCCTCTCCCTCTCCCTCTGTGTGTGTGTGTTTGCATAACAAGAAGCCTTGCTATGCAAGCAAACACATATACATATATACAAAGAGAGAGAGGGGGGGGGAGCCTTGCACTGGAGGAGTCAATTATCCAGGCAAAGAGTAAAGCAGAGTTTTTACTGGCAAACAAGGATTTTTGAACATAGGAAGGGCACAGGTTAGTAGGTAAGTAGAATCAGAATCCAGAGATAGTCAGCCTATCTACACTACTGCTTTAAAACGGTTTATAACAGTTTTAAACCAGTTAATAACCATCATTAACCAGTTTAAAACTGTTATAAACTGTTTTAAAGCAGTAGTGTAGATAGGCTCAGTGTCAGGCAGAAGTCCAAGGTTGATAACACAGAAACCTAAATATGAACTAAGGTCAGAATATAAGAAGCAGGTCAGGCTATAACAAGCTAGAGCTAAGAAAACCAGTGTTGTTTTCAGCAAAGTCTGAACAGAAATTGCAGGCTTATATTTCCAGGGCCTCCTGAGGCCCACCCACAGCCCAGCTGCTTGCAATCCTTAGTCCTGAGGAATTCTTTCTTGGGGTCCAGTACTTCATCTTAAAGGAGACTTGCTGCTCTGCCTCTTAAAGCAACTGCATTCTCTGGGACTGGGTGGGCACTCAGCCTCTCCCTTTGAAACAGGATTCGCCTCTTTTGGCAGGGGTAGGCCCATGGTCCTCTCCTCTGAGGGGCCAGATTTCCCCATGTCTCCTGAAAGAGGTGGACTCCATAACTTCATCTGTCTCAGGGATTTCTAGCTCCTCAGAAAAGGAGGAGGATCCCACCAGCAGGGGCATGAAATCAGTGGAGGAACGGCTATCTTTTCAAGAAAGAAAGAAAAAAACTTACCATCCCAGATTTTAGGGGATAAATCTTGTGTTGTCACCAGTTTTGAAATAACTAATGAAAGCCATGAAAATCAATGTTGCATTCTGTTCTGGGATATTGTTCTGAAGGGAGTTGAGCCATGTAGCTTTAATTTTTTTTTGAGGCCCGGGATACGACTTGAGCCACTTCTGATTTGTTAGTACATATGTCTGACTTTTTCCTTCTCTTGGGCTTGAAGTGAAACTTAATTGTTATGCTCACTTGGTCTATATCTTTATGGAGCACATTTCTCTCTTGAGCTCTAAATGAAGCCTTGTTTCATGATTACGTTTGGTTTTAAACTAACTTTTTCCATGTTTGGTTCTCTCTCTCTCTCTCTCTTTGCCCCTCCATCATCTCATTAAAACATCTAAACAAAAAAGAAAAGAAAATGGTGGTGCAATGTGTCTTAGGTCAGAACAGCAGACATTTGTGGGTCTCTTGATCCACCAGATGAAGACAAATGCATTGGAAGATAGAAATTACTGATTATTTACATACATACATCGCCTTCCCGCCCCCTGCCACAGCTATATACTCAAAAGTATATTTCTGTCTTCAGAGAAAATGGGTTTATGCTACAGTTCTTTTGCAAGCAGATACTGATTGAAGAGAAAAGGTCAGTCTATGCAGGATCTGCACTATTGCTTTGTAACTGTTTATAATGGTTTTGACAACTGTTCCGGCCCAGGACACATTCAATATACCCTTTTCAAAACATTTTCATAGTGTTATATCCTGCTTGGTGTAGATCTGGCCCTAGTTGTATGCAGTGAACTTAGATTTGCCATGTTGTGCTTGCTTGTTTTGCAACAGCATTGCTTTGCTGACTTGTGCCAGCAATCCTCCATTAACTTTTATTGGATTTGACTGAGTAACTACAACAGTAGCCCTCAGCATATAGCTTTTCAGTTATTAAGACTGGATCTTCTGAGATGAACATCACAGCTTCAGAAGTAACTCTATGCGTGTACAGTTGTTGTGCTTGCCAGCTTCCCACTGGTTCTGAGGCAGCTCAGTTTGTTCACTGGGCCATCAGAAGGGATGACCTGTCACAACGTAGCCTGAATCCCTAGAAAATGGAATACATATTTTTACAAATAAAAATGCCTCTTATTTGTAACTTTCCATTCTAGAAGCGGCTCCAGAGGAAAAGAACAGCCCTGATTGTCTAGTCTAAAAATGGTTTCATAAACTAATTTCTGAAAGTGGTGGTATTTATGTATTTACTCCAAAGTTCAAAGTCGCTTATAACATGAATAAAGGCTATAATAAAACACAACGTGAGATATATAGATATATATAGATATATAGGTAACAATCATTAAAATAGTAATAAAATAAAATAACAAAAGTAGCATCATTTTATAAAAAAGATGAGCTTTTCATAACCGCCCCCTCCAAAACAACAACAACAACAACAACTCAATGGGAGGTAGAAATGCTGACTGATGTCTACAGACAGTAATGTACTGGAGCAGGGCCCATAAACTGAAGCTCAATCTAGAGCTTTTTCAGACTTGGGAGATGGCATTCAGTATCACAATTGTAGCTTGAGAGAGTTATTGAATCCAGCTTTGTCTCTTGAAGCCCAACAGGTATCTGTACCACAATGCACTTTTGACTAGCTAAGGTCCAAGTGCCAGCTATGACCCCACTCAGAGAGATATAGTCTGCTTATGGTTAACCTACACTCTGGTAACATCTTGTTTAGATTAATGTTCTGTTGAATGTGGGGCTCTTTTTGAAAACAACATGGAAACTTCAGTTGGTTTGAAATAAAGCAGCTAGATTGCTGACTGGGACCAGATGGAACACATCTTGTCAGTCTGACAACTGCACTGGCTTCCAATCCATTTCTGCACCTTTAAACTTCTAAATTCCTTGTGGCACAGAATCTGAGGAAGCTTTTGTGGGCCTGCCCAGGTATTAAGATTATCCTCAGAGGGACTTATTTGGCTCCTCCCTTCATTGAAGGTGGGGTGAGTAGTGACTAGAGATAGACAAGTCTATCAACTTTGATTTCACACAGTTTCCCTTTTTTCCAGTCTTACATTTGTTTATCATTTATTATAGCACTTTTATTCCAACATTTAGCCACAAAGGCTCCCAAGGTGGCTTACAAAGATATTTAAGGCAGTCCCTGCCCACAGGCTTACAATCTAAAATTAAAAAAGACACAAAAGGAAAGGGGATTGGGAAGGAGGAGGGATTACATTTGTTTCATCCCATTTCTGTATCCATTTGCAAATTTTCTGTTAAAACATCCACACAAAAATTCATACACATTTGTGTGTGTGCATTTCCTGAACACACACGTTTTTATATGCATTTTGTGATTGGAGAATCACAAAGTTTAAAAAAGTGGGAGTATCAAAGTGGGAACTGTGTTTTGGTTTACATATTGGTTTGGGAAATACAAATTCGGTAAATTCGCATTAAAATGTGAACCAAACTGATTTCTCCTCCCTCCCTAGGGGAGATTTTTGCATTTGGGGAGCTCCATCTGTGGAAAACTCTCCTCGAAGATGCTCAGTTGGCACTGAGCAGAATATCCTTTCAGCATCTGATGAAAATCATTCCACAGCTTTGTGGTATAACAGAAAACACCCCTGCTCTTCCCCACATCTAAATTAACTTCTTGTATGAACAGGACTCAGGACTCTGTGTAGGGCCTTCCTTATAGATCTTAATGAGCATGTCTGACAGGATGAGGATAGTAAAATGAGGTTGAAATTGTTTTATTCTGTGCTGCTGGTTTTATCTTCCTTTTATGTATTGTACACCACCCAGAGAATTTCAGTCATTGGCCACTTTAAAACTAAAAATAAGTAAATTTGATTAAAAAATAGTAACAAAATTGAAATAAGCTTAAGGTTTTTTTGAGAAAGGAAGACAATTATTATGAGCATGGCATATGCAAGCTTTGTACCGTCCAGTTTCAAAATGTAACCAGTTTAGTAGTTCCTATTGTCATTTTACAGTTGTTGTTTTTTCTTTTCGTAAATGCTAACATACCTGTTTGCAGTGTTCAGAGCTCCGCCTTTTTGCAGTAGGATGGCTTCAGTAGGAGGAGGTACAGCCGTGTGGCAAAACATATAATGTTTCTCCTCGTGGAATCAGCTCCTGATTGATGTTGATGTTTAACTTTTGGCAGCATGTAATGATGAAGATAAATTTGTTCATGTTATGAGATTTAACTCCAGAAGGAAAAATATTGTAGTGTTTACAGTGGCCTGCTTTTAGTTCACCACTGTTATGCATTTGTGTTATACATATTTTACTCAACCAATTCTTACAAGCTAAATCATAAATCATTGCATAAAGATAGAAATGGAAGTACTATGCTGCTTATACCTTTTTAATGCTTTTTTATTTTATTTTCCTACCAACATTGATGGTGGCTTATGTTTAACAACATATTGAAGAGTGCAAGCTAATGCATGCCTATTCAGAAGTAAGTCATATTGAATTCAATGTAACTTTACTCCTAGGTAAGTATCATAGGTTTGCAGGCTAGGTGCAATTTGTCAATAAGTATGTTTTCTTGGAAGAGACCAGAAATAGTGATAGTTAAGAAGAAGCAGCCAGGCACCTCTCCATCATGCCTGGTTCCAGACTCAGCTGAGATCCCCTCTCCCTCCTGCTATCAACTGTCACTGCTAAGGCCATCAGAGGGAAAGGAAGTGGCAATCAGGCATCTCTCCATCATGCCTGGATCTGTATGAGGCTATTGGAGGGAGAAGAAAGGAAGTGGCAGCCCTTCCACTGTGTCCATAACCTGCTGAACTTTGCAACTAAAAATCTAGTGCCTAAATTTGCTTTCTCCCCCCTCCCTCCCAATGCCCTTTCCTTTTGTGTCATGTTTTTTAGATTGTAAGCCTGTGGGCAGGGACTGTCTTAAGAATTATTTTTATAAGCTGTCTTGAAAGCCTTTTTTGGCTAAAGGGCGGGATAAAAGTGCTATAATAAATAAATAAATAAATAAATAATAAATGGGAAAGCTTAACATTGCAGTCCTATTCAAGTCTACTCAGAAGTAAGCACCAGTGAGTTCAATGGGACTTACTCCCAGGTAAGTGTATAAGACTTCAACCTAATGCTCTTAGATTTAAAGCAATATGACTTGATATCAAAATGCACATTGCGGTGAGCATGTAAGCAAATGTGTGAGAGACTACAGGAAGAATAACTGCAATTTTTAAAATTAGGAATTATAGAAAAAAGTATATCATGCTTTAGACCAGTTGAGATTTCCCCTTCAGTCTTGAAATTTTTGAGGTAATTTTCGAGGAGTGCTTAATTGTAGTTTTTGATCACACTACTAAGACATTTAATGTAAAGCATCAGACAATTAGAGCATCATCAGATGAGCATTGTAGTCCACTCTTGTTACTGGTCACTCACGGATTTTCGCGGGTCTTTTTCATGACAATATATGCCTCCCGCAGGCCTCCCACTCCTTCTGATTCTTTTGGCTGTGGTGAACCTTGCCGCCATTTCCTGCTGCGTGCAGGAGAAGCAGCACGATAAAAAAGCCCACTGAATGGGCCATGTTGTTGTTGCTTGCTTCCTCTTTCTTCCCCATGTGACGGAAGAAGAAGCTGTTCATCCCTATTGTGGGACAGGAGCAGGAGGCAAAGCAACGGTAAGGAAACACAACTTTTCCCCTTGTCTGATAGCGCACTTAAGCTCTTCCAGGTATTCCTAAAGAACCCAGCAAAAGCAGCAGTATCTTAAATTTTGGTCTGTCTGAGTCATTATATTCAAGTATGTATTGAGGTTGCATATCATATAGCATGTTTTAGTAATCCTGAAATTTTGACAGTGGAAAAGATGGGCATTATGAATTCTTAAATTTGAAAAAGCAATGATAAACTAATAAGGTTATGTCCCGGATCTGCCTTCTGTGAATTGAAGGTGCCTCTGCACTGCTCACTGCATTCAAGTTTCCCAGGCCCTCTGTGCAGCATTTTCAGTAGGGCTGTGCACGCCCACCCCAATTCACCTCAGAGGCTGTTTCAGAGCTTCCAAAACAGCCCATTTTGACTCGGGGTGCCTTGGGGGTTGCCTGCCTCACCTCGGTCCTGAAGCCAAAGAGAGATTCGGGGGCCCGAGGTGACTCGGACTTGCAGGTCACTGGGTGCCGGCTGCGCAGCCGACACCCAGGAAAGCCAGTAGCAAGGCTGGCGGTGAGTCCATTGGACTCATCCCCTCTCCCACCTCTCCTCACTCACCTGATGCCGCATCGCCAGTGCCCGCCACATTGCCAGCAGCCCTCATCGCCAGCCATGACCGGGAAATGCGGCACTCCAATGAGAACCAGGCCGCAATTTCAAGATATCACGGGAGCTCTGTTTAGTAAAACTATGGTCACAAACTATGGCGGCCATAGATTTACTAAACAGAGATCCTGTGATATCTTGAAATCGTGGCCTGGTCCTCATTGGAGCGCCGTGTTTCCTGGTCGCGGCGGGCGATGCGGCAGCAAGTGAGTGGGGAGAGCCGGGAGAAGGAGGTGAGTCCAATGGACTCACTGCCGTCTTTCCCAGGACAGCATGAAGAAGGGCCCAGCGCTGCTCCATAGTGGCCCAAGGCACATTGGTGCCAATGTGCTTCAGCTTCGGGGCACCTCAGGCTGACCCAGAATCGATGTGAGGTGGGCCAAATCAGCCCGCCTCACCTCGGTTTTGGGGATTCGGCCCAAGGCGGTGCACAGTCCTAATTTTCAAGGGGCTGCAGGGGCTGCTGTGGAGAGGATGGGGCAAACAAGTCTGCTTCAGTTGTGTGCGCCTGAATCTGGATCTAACCTATAGTCTCCAGTGTTTTGTAAATGTATGTGTGTCAATATTAGAGACTGAAACAGTGGGAAATTTCAATTAATTTCCTTGCTTTTTCACAAATATTTACTCTTCAAATGTTATTTATGTAATTGTAAAATCCATGTTCTATTAATTTTCTGACCCGAGGCCAACTATGGATGTTTTTTTGATAAACCTAAGTTTCATTTTCATATTGTTTGAACTTTCAATATCTAAAGGCTTTTTGTAGTGTGTGGTGTGGTGTGGTGTGTGTATGTGTGTGTGCATGCTTGAAGTATCCTGCTTCTTCCTAACATTTTACAATGGTTGTCCATTCAGTTGTATCAGGAATTTTTCATCTTGCTTTTTTGCAAACAAAACATGATAATACAAACATTGTGTACTTACATGATTTCCAGTTCTGCACTTACAGCCATGAGTCTGTTCATCTATCTTTCCTCTGGTAACTAACACAAGCTTGTAAATAGCCATTTGTCTTATAAGAACTACCGCCAGGCAAATGGACATGGAAATTTTTACAGAACTTGGTTGTTTATTTCTTTTAGGCTAGAAATAGCTAATACAATTAGGTTAGCTAGTAAATATTTTTTTAAGAGTAAGTAATATTTCTGGTCTTTATTTGTAAAGTTAAACTCATGTAATTCCACCTCTTGAGAATTTCTTTTAGCTGCAACAGCTCAAGGAGTTTGCGCTGCTGCAGCTAAATTTGAGCAGCTAAGCAAAACTGCTTCTGTCATTGTTAAGTGTTGTGTGTAATGTGATTGCAGGAGTGTTATGAACACATTGCATAAGGAGTGTGACAGGATTACCACTGAAGAAATGCATACTGTAGATTGCACGTCATTTGTTATGAATAAACTGCCCTTTGCTGAACTGTAAATTCAGTCTTGAGTTTTAAGATTTATTCTACAAGATAATGTTGCCATCCAGTCAGATTTCTTACGATTTGTTTATTGCAATATATCTGTTTACAACCACACACTCTGGGCCCAATGTGTGTGGGGGTGGGGGTGGCAGGGACAGGGTTACTCAAGGAAAGTGATGATCTTGAGTTTACCAAACAATAAATCATGGGGATTTCTCAGGTCTCCTGGCAGTTAGCGGCATGCAGAAGCAGCAGTTATTAGTCTCATGGAGCTGGTAGGGAAATGGACCAACCAGGGTGGAAGTCAAATGTGAACCAGGTCGATGAAGATGCCAGGTATATTTCCCTGGGAATGGCAGTTTGCAGATAGGGGGCCACTACAGAGGAGACTCTTTACTTGCTAGCCATTTGTCGCATCATTGTGGGCACTAAGACGCAGAGAAGAACATCCAAAGACTATCTTAGCAATTGGGTAGGGATATATGGCAGAAGGTGCTCCTTCAAGTGGACTGGTCCTAAGCCATTTAGGGCTTTAAAGGTTAGGGCACCAATGCTTTGAATTGGGCCCAGAAACTGACTGGCAACCAGCACAATTGACTCAGCATTGCAGTAATGTGTTCAAATTGGCCAGTCCCACTAAGCAGCCTCTCGTGGTCTATTCTGTACTAACTGAAGTTTCTGGACTGTTTTTGGAACTATAGCCCTACATATAGCACATTGCAATCATCCAGGCAGCAGGTTACTATTTCCTCTTTATTTTCTAAGGGTTACTGCACTCACTGAATGAACTTGAAAAGCTTTGTGATGTGTCTGTTGAAATGTAACCTAAATATGATCTTGGCTCAACATTATAGCTAATATATAACAATTAGGTCAGCTTGCCTCTCTGCCTTGGCAAAAGCACATTTGGGAATAACGTAGCAATCTATCATTCTTTTGAAGCATCAGCCTTAAGCTGAGTTTTCTGAGGAGTCTACAAAGTCACTTATGCAATTCTCTCACATGGCAGAACATACCTTCTCTAGTGTACAGTTTGGATGTTCATTTGTCTGTGTTAAGTTCAGTTGTGACTTGTTAATGCCAAATTGGTTTTTATGCATTGTTGTGTCATGGCTTCAGCTGCCAGCCACTTTAAAAATTGTTGTTTTATACTTCCAACTAGAGCTAAATTTGCATCAAAGCTCGCAAAACATGCTAAGTAATAAAGAGTTTTCTGCACATGTTCTGAGTTTTTACTCATTGATGGAAATAGCTTTTTAGGGGTGAATGGCTGACAAACAGCTCCTAGTAAATTAGTAAGTTGTATTGGATACAGCATCCTTAACTGTTCCCCCCCCCCCATATCCATCATCCATGTAGGCCAGCCTTCCCCAGCCTGGTGCTCTCCATATGTTTTGGACTACAACTCCCATCATTCCTAATCATTGATTAGTCTGGCTTGGGAGTCTGGTAGATATAGTCCAACAGATCTGGAGGGCTTCGGGTTGCAAAAGGTTGGTATAGACCATGCCATTAATGATCTCCTGGTACAGAGGAAAAGAACTCTCAATTGAATAATTAACTCCTTTGTTGATAGGAGGAAAAATGAGTATGTCTCAATGAACAGATATACTGTCGGGAAGACACATCTCCTTCATGAGCTGAGCTGAAAATGGTGAGGTGCAGAGGAGTTGCAAATTTTTGGGCAATAGCAAAAAGCAACATTATTTTTGGTATTTTTTTATTTTTTTGGTCCTTGCAAAAGGGGATGATGACTATTCACACCTTCAGAGTGGGGGCAGTCTTGTTCCTGAAAGCATTTCACTCACTCTGATCTGTGATATCGTCCCACATTAAAAGTTGACTATATCATGTTTTCTACTGATTTATCAGGAATGAATCAGAACTTATTCTTTGACCACTTTGTTAGACCTGGGCAGAGGCCAATGGCAAGAGTGTTGATAGTTGTGAAATGAACATCCAACGTCACCCACAGTATTCAGTTTAACAACCCCACACCTTAGTAGGATTTTGGACCATTTCGAGCCATTTCAACTTTATTTTTTACACTGTATTCTATGAATTCATCACAGTACAGGCACAGATTTTCTTTGCAGGAGTGTTATCTGTACAGAAAGACATAGGCCCTGTTCAGAAGACACCTTAAACCACGGCTTTAACCACGGTGAATAAGGCAAAAACCACAATGTTTGAAGCAATATTAAAATTATATGCTCAGAGGGTGAATTCTTACCAGATTGTGGCTTTTGCAGATCCAATTAGAAGAGAGAGAATAGGCTATTGAATTTATTAGAGTGCAATCCTATGCATGCTGGCTGGGGAATGCTGGGAATTGTACAACTTTTTTTTCTGTGTAAACATACATAGGATTGCTGCTTTAGTCACCTTTCTAGAAACTTCAAAAGGTGACACATAGAGTTTCAAATTCAAGTTTGAATTAATATTTAAGCAGGTTAAAAATATATAACAGTGGAATAATGATAAAAACAGCAGAAGTACAACATAATAAAATATCCTGGTGAGTAACAAAAGGCATACAATGATCAGATGAGATGATAATAATAATAATAATTTTATTTTTTACCGCCTCTCCCTCTGGATCGAGGCGGGGAACAACATTAAATACAAAACAGCATAAAGTACATAAAACTGATTAAAAATGAATAAAACTAAAGAATTATTAAAAACATATAAAACTAATACATTATTAAAATAACAATGAAACATCTTAAAATTCAACTAGGTAGGCCTGCCAGAAGAGATCAATCTTCATGGCTTTCTTAAAGTCAGAAAGACTGTTAATTGACGAATCTCCTCTGGCAGGCCATTCCACAGTCTGGGAGCGGCAGAAGAGAAGATCCCCAAAGATGTTCTGCCAGTATTATCAGTGACCACAATAACCCTCAATAACTTTTACAAAGGCAAACCTGTTTGCTACAAAATGAAAAAGAAGAGTGCAAAGAAATACTTTACAAGTCTGTTTAGGAAAGCAAGATTTTTTCACTGCCAAGTAGAACAAAAAAGTGTAATAAGATATCGAGGCAGGTTTTTTGCCTGTACAGCTGAATAGTTGGTCTGTCCTTTGGATTCAAGAAAGAAGAGACAGGCAGAAGATTCTTTCAGTACCCCTGTGGGTCAGCAAGTATCAGTGGAACACTAAAATATTCAACACTTGCTGACAGTTCTTTGTTGCATTAGGATTAAATGATTAATTTTGACCAAATGGAGCTGTCTCAAATTCACTCGAATACATTGCATTTGGGATTTCATTTTTTACACTTCTAATAGGGTCCCAAAACTTTTGTAGCATTTAGTTCTGGAAGACAGTTCAATGTTTTGATTATGCAAGCTAGTATTCTTATGTTTTGCCCTCTGTCTTTGAGCTGCTTTTGCCACACACAGCCTTCTGCAGCCATTGCCATGCTAAGACGCTTCTGTGCATTGTTTTAGGCCATTAAACGTCCACCATTGCTGCTAAAGGTGATAGCCATTTAGAAAAGCATTTCACCTTATTCTGAAGAAATTTCAACGTATTCGTTTTTTACTTATTTTCTTACTGATTTATTTACTTACTATATTTGTTAGTTTTCCGGAAGCTAACATTTTCTGGGCATTGTACAGCACATAAGAAAACCAATTTTAGTAGAGGGGGCAGTATCCTGTGCTGCCCGCATGCCAGTGGAACCCAACCACTAGCGCAATGGGGTGCTAGCAATTGCTAAAGTAGCCCCAAATGGGCAGAAATGCTTGTTTCCAGAATGGAGCAAGTCAGCGAACCTTATGGAAGGAAGCTCAGCTGACCTGGTCCAATCCGTAAAGAAACATTTTCATTTGTTTCCAGCGTTCCTTTACGAAGCACTAACTCCCCATTGTGCATGTGGTGACTCCGCTGATGCAGCATAGTCCACTGGAGACTGCCAACATGCTTCTTTTACTGAATTCTAGAATTGTAAGAAGGTGGCGAATTTTCCTAGTTAGGAGGTGAAAGGCTAGAGCTGAACTTACAATATATTGCTGCAGCTATGTACCTGGTTTAGAAGGTAGAATACCAAACTTGTTGCAACTAACCAATGTCTTGGCAGCAGTCGTTTACATCTGTAAAGTGTGCCAAACCTAGCATCTTGAATATTTACATCTTGAGCATCTTTCTAGATTGATAATGCTTCCAGGAGCAAGTTATATGCATGCATTCCCTAAGAGATTACTTTGAAACACAGTAATTTTATCTAATGCATAACCATCTTGTATAAATAGTTTTGATAACAGTGCTAATGAAAGAATCTCAATATAAGGTAGAGCATTAACAGTGCCATCCAAAACATGTCAAAGTGTTGGTTTTGGCCTTTAAAGATTTAAATGGTTTGGGACCAAGTTACTTGAAGGATTGCCTTCACCCATATCTAGGGTTGGCGTGAGTGTCTGGTTTGGTCTGCAAAGGCAGCCTGACATGAGGTCAGACCCACGTCTGAGCGCTCATGAGCTCCCGCAAGCATTCGGGCACGAAAGCACATTTTCCAGAGCCTCTGGAAAATGTGCAAATCTCTCGGCCATGCCTAAACATCTGAATGTAGAAGTTGAAAAGCACAGGAGACAAGATTAAGCTTTTTATGGGTTTTGATGTGGTGTTGATTGAGCTCTCTGTGGTTTTAAAGATGGTTTTGGTCTTTTTCTTTTTGTATACATCCTTGGGGGCCCTGTTTGAGCTGAAAGGCAGGCTGTAGATATTTTAAATAAATAAATAGCCTCTGATATTTATCAACTAGCTATTGAGCTGCAGCTGAGACAAAAATCTAATGATCTTTCTTGAGTTTTAATAAATTTTAAATCTGTTAGTAGTATAAACTTCTGCATCAAATGTATAGAGAGAAGGAATTTACTTAGCTGATTACTTTTTTCCTGAGAATCTTTCAACAAGATGACATTTCTACCAGACCTAAATCAGACATTATGCTGATTCATATCTGGTAGAATGTGGCCACGTAACATCTCGGGAGCGGGAGTTCTAAATAGTAATGCCTACCCTCTGTTTGGGAGACAGAAAATGTAATATGTTTTAAATGCCTCCTGAAAATGCAGTTGCTTAAGCAAGGTTTCTCTGACTTGTAATTAATCATAATTAATCATGTCTTTACTGTTCTATTTTACTGTTTTTATATTGATTTTATTGTTATTGTAGTTGAAATTGTTTTTAATAGTGTTTTTAAGCTGTGATTTTAATATTGTTATATGTAAATTGATGAGAGAGTTTATTATCTAAACATATAAGTATTAATAATAAATAAATAAATAAAACTTCATCAGCATTTAGCTTCTGATACATTCTTTTCACATTCCATATGCTGTAGTAGCGTTGTGTTGTCATATTATATTGCTTTTTCTTTTAACAGTTGAAACTATTTTGTTTTGTTATCCATACAAACTTTTATTAATTATCTGCTGTTGATTTTTTTGAAACCTTTCCCCTATTTTTGACCACATGGAGATTCTACTATTACATGATGATTCTTATAACAATGTATCCAGTTCTAAATAATGCTTAGAATGCAGCAAGAAATTCTCATTGTATAATGATGGCAAGAACTGTTGTCATGAGTCCAAGAACTGTTCTTATGATGGAGACTGGTGGAGATGTGAGAAGGAGAAAAGTGACCAGCCCAAAGATAATGTGATACTATGGCTTTTATTTTTCAGGGCGTCATCAGACGAGCGTTTTATTGCACGCTTGCTACTGCTCACTTATGGATGTTGGTACGTCCTTTAGACAACAACATCCACCTCCCTCGTGCCTCTCGCTCCTTCCGCTCATTTTTCCATTGCAATATAGATCTCTTTTAATCCAACATTTAAAATAAAAAACAGAATGTGCTGCGATCTCCTGCTGCGTGCAGGAAAAGCGGTGTAAAAACAAAACGGCCCCTGAATGGACCATGTGGTCTTTGTTTACTTCCTCTTTCCCCTCTGGGCGGAAAGAGGACTTAATGAGGGTCAAAAGCGGGAGCAGAGAAGCAACAGTAAGGAAACATGATTTCCCCCGTGTGATGACGCTCTCAGTTAACACTCCACTTTATGCTATTACAGTTTCACTGGGCTGATTTCCTGAAGCTTCATATTAAAAACTGCAGACACCTTATTTAGTTGACATAAGACATTGTCTGATTCATAATGCCACATGGATATAAAGGACAGGAATATTATATAGCTGACTATATTGAGATAGAAAACATCAACATGTAAGTTCAGAAGGTGGGGGGCATGCTCAAAGATTGAGTAGGGATCAACAAGTATGTCAAGTTCCATTCTGCTACGTTTCTAATTTTTCCTTCATTAAATACATTCCATCAGATTTCTGCATCAGTTCACAATATTTTTTAAGGTCTGCAGGAAATGTATATGTATTTTTCCCTAAGCATTTTTCAGAATGTATGCATTTTTCAAATTATACACATTTTTGCAGGTGATCTCCCCTAAGGTATGGTGTTCTTGTCCACAGTTTACTGTAATATATACATTTTTGAGTATATTTTTAATGTGTGAGCTTTGATTACAAAGTTCAGGAAATTGACAGATAATGGGTAGTATCCAACTGTGTCAATGTGTTAGCACAAATGACATTATGCTAGAAAAAAACTAGGTTTTGAACTATGCTTAAGAGGACAATTGAACTAAAGTTACATTTGCCCAGGCACAGTTCTGCAGCCAGTTGTGCATTACATTTGCGTAGCTCGCTGTGCAACCTGTTGCACATGTATAACATGCAACCATTGGGACGATGGAAAGCTTTAGTGAAGCTTTGCTAACATTATTTGAGTTTCTGGAATGACACCACTGGATACTACCCATTGTCATTCAATTTAACTACACTCTGGTTTGTGTATGGGTTCAGCTTGCGCAAATTTGGTAGGTTCACATGAAAATATGAACTGAATGAAGCCCATCCCTAAAATTGAGGAATACTGATGTATGTGCACAATTGCTAAACCATCTAAATAGATAAAACAACAGCTTAGTCAGGAAGCTTAAGGGATCAATGTACATTAGTGTTTTTGCTGTTGCCCCTGCAAGGCAGAATAATTGCATTGTCTGGGTTTTGCATACCTAAATGGATAAAATTCATTCAACTTCTTTGATAGGAGAAGTTTTCAGGTTTGTGGGTGCCTCGGTGGTATTTTCTCTGACTGAGGCTGCATGTTTAAGAAGTTAAAAAAAGGAAATTGCAAGTTCAAGAAGAGTTGATAAAATTCATGAAGGGAATGTTCTCTGTATCACCCGTCATACAGTATGTCTTTGTGAACACATCTTGCACACTACAAGAATCCCAAGGAAGATCGTTACAGACATTCCCTTTCAACAGGAAGACATCTCTTGTACTTGCTTTCTTTTAGTGATAATTTGCACGATCAGTGATAGGCTGTTTCCTTGATCATGCCAAGCGTCGTCCTATGTTACATCCAGATGAATGTAATGATTTGCTGAGTAAATTATATCTGATCAAAATAATCTTGTTACCAAACACATGGCGAATAACAATCATAGTATGTAATAATTTATTCAAAATGAGGTAGCATTTTTGAGCATAAAACATTGACTGTTGGGAAGATTGAAGTTTTTGTAAAATAATGAATAATTTCAACTTTTGTATTTCAGTTATTTAGATAAATAAAGGAATTTTATTATCAATAGCTGGGAAAAGGGAATCACAATCACACTCCCAAAGCTAATATTTAACATTTTTATCAAGTAATGCAGATCATATTAAATATGGTATTCCTAAAGAACAAGAAATATTCATGGGCAAGCTGAACCATTATGGTGCTTTTAATATGTCAAGGTTTTAATGTGTTTTGAAGGAGGGTAAAAAATAATAAGAAGAAATGACTATTTCATGCTGCTCAAGTGATGAGCCCTGTAGTTCGTTTTTTATGCCCTCTGTTTCAGAGGACAGAATATGCTTCAAACATTTATGCTACAGGTATTGGCCATATAGATAGTTACGGAGGGGAACGTCTGTTTTGCTTAACATAACTCAAGTAACACAAGGAATGGTAAAACCGATTTCAACCTATTTCTTCCCTCTCTCTTCTATCATTTCAGGACTATACCTTGACAATGTACTTTCAGCAAGCATGGAGGGATAAGAGGCTTTCGTATAATGTAATACCTTTAAATCTTACACTGGACAATAGAGTAGCAGATCAGCTTTGGGTTCCTGATACCTACTTCCTGAATGATAAGAAGTCATTTGTACATGGTGTCACTGTGAAGAACAGAATGATTCGTTTACATCCAGACGGTACAGTTCTCTATGGTCTCAGGTCAGCATCAAACATTTTAAATAGCATAATTCTATATCCAAACCTAAGACTGAATTTTCCCTTTCTTTCCAGCTTTTCATAGCTTCAGTTGTGCTCTTTGCCAAGGTGGTTTTGGACTCATTCTTCTGTCTTATTTACTTTAAGAGATACAAACAAAAGAAGAGAAGGGAGGTATAACATTGGTAGACTTGATCTGTGATAGAGCAGCCAATATTGTGCATGGTTATTTGGAAAAAAGTCTTGCTTAATTCAATGCAATTTATTCCTAGATAAGTGAGTGTAGTTTTTGATACGGAAACACTGACTGAAAAGTGAAAAATCTACTGATGGTATTTGCCTTTGTCAAAACATTGGACACATTAATCTCAGACAAAACAATTGATTTGATTCAGGAGACGTTCTTACAAACATGCATGATTCGACATAAATATCTGTGCGTAAGTTGTTTTGTTTTGTTTTGCGGGGAGGCAGAGCCCTATCTTATCATTTTGTCTTTTCATCTACACTGCAACAACATATTTCTGAAGTAATACTTTTCCTGTGCTAATCTCTTGTTGACATTTAAAAGGCAAGAGCCACATATCAGGATCCATGTAACTCACATGGTACCACCTTTCTGTCTTCTTAATGTTTTTATCCTTGTCACATTACAAGTGAGTTTGCCAAATAGTTTCTGTCAACTTCAAACTAAAATATAGTTGTAGTACCTGAGCTTTGGGGTACTTCCAGATAAGGCTTTTATCGTGCCATTGCCCTGTCTTATTTATCAAATTTTATGGGGGTGGGGGAGGTTCCAGGCAATGGCTCCTTCCACTCACAGCCCTCACGTTTTCCCACCACTTCCAGCTTTTTTCTTATTGCAGATAATCCATTAAGAAAAAATAAAGAACAGCTGTACAGTGAGTGCCTTCTGACTGATAGCACTAGGACACCTCCACCTTGAAGCATCCTTGATCAGCAGTAAGAGTTCTTGAAACTAGCAAGGGCTTCAGAATTACTGTTGTGGCAGGGTATTTCAGAACTCTAAGGGAACAGTAATGTACCTGCAGTGAATATGACTTGTGAATCCTAGTTGCTGCTTCTCTGTTGCGAAGTGACAGTGGGGGAGAAAAGAGATTGGTATTGGTTGTACAGAAGGGCCAGAAAAGGAATGCTTAGGACTTTCCTCACCTGCTGCTTTTTCTCTGCAGCCCCCTCCCCATTTGTTTTTCATGCCTTGACATGGAAAACACACATCTGGGAACACCGTGGACCTTCACTAGTGACTTCACAGTGGAGAAACAGCTACCTGGGTTACCACTCATGTTTTCCACAGAGTGCTTTCTTCAGTCATCAAATAATTGAATATTAAATCCTCAAGCCATAATCTCTACGTACAGAAAATTATCCCCTTGTAAAGAAAAAATGACTCTCATTTCTGTGTGAAATGAACCATTGCAGAAAGGCAAGGAGGTACTTGTTTCCATGATGCTGACATGTTCTAAAAGATGATTCAGTATTTGGCCTCCGTGAACTTCGTTGGGGTTTCGGAAAGCTGAACTTGTGTGGGCAACTTATGTGGTGTCTTACAGAGTTAGTGGTAGAAGAAAAACAGGCATCTATTTTCTAAAAAAATAAAAACCTTTTTAAGGCAACAAGAGACAATATTGTGTGATCAAGGAGGAGGAATATATAACTGAAGTAAGAACTGTGATGTAGAGTATTGATTGCTGCTTTTTGTGACCATTATTTTCTCCTTAAAATCAACTTTAAAATCAGAGTACATCATAGTATTGTCAATTCCATTTTTGAAGAAAATAATAATACTTAGACACTGATTCTAAACACATTTCCTAAGTGCCATTGAACATAGCAGGCCTGATATCTAAGAAAGCAATCTCAGAATCATGTTTCTAGTATTTGGTACTTATAAAGCACTTCTGGACTCATGGCAACGCTAAGATTTGAACTGGAAGACTAGCTTGTGTCCATAATTGCTGGCTATACCAGCTCTCTGCGTAAACAAAGTCTGGAAAAGCCCCTTGGCAGATTTCACCTTGGCAGTGAGTCCAGTTAAACACAGAGTTTGAAGACTCCCTATATAGGTAAAACTGGCAAGGGACTCTTCCACACTTTGCTTTGAGCCGGATGAATGAAAGACCTTTTGCAGACTGTGTTCTGGTGCTAATCACACAGTATGACATTGGGAGGAAGGAAGGGAGAGGGGACATAGCCATATAGCTACACAATTGCTTTTCTGTATAAGGTTTTCTTTGATTTTCATTAAAGAAGAAAACCTTTTTTCCAGTATTTTGCAGCACATGCTTGCAAGTGTAGCGTAATACATTGGAATGTTGGGACACCAACTCCTTTGACTTTGCTGAAATATGCCATCTGTATGAACAGATGGGAAATATGTTACAGGGCCAGAGGGAGATGTCAGAAATCAAACCGCAAGGAAATGAACTACATGCAGACTTTTTCTTTTCTTTTTTAAGGATTGGAGCAGAATAGACCCTAGAAGCTTAAATTACTTAAGTGATCTGACCCTAATACTGGTTACTAGGAAACTGCTGTTTCGGAAGCAATTTGTTTTCTAAGGGCTTGTAATAAACATGGCATCATGGCCCTCTAGCATTCAGGTTATGGCTTTCCTCTGTTTTGGAGAATAAATGTTTGAAAACCATACCTTTTCCAGATGAGCTGTGAAATCTGATTCAGCTTTGATGAGAAAAGTAACAGCCATTATATAGATTTTCATTTTCATAATTCTCTACCTTTAGTCCCCTCAGTATCTTAAGTTGAGAGGCAGTAGCTTGCCTGAAACTACCCAATCAGTTTGTGGCTGGGCTGAAATTTGAATGCAGAGTTCCACATACCATGGCTCATGCTATGAACTGTAAGGATGCAAATATGATTTCTCCTTAAAATTCAGAAATAGCAATTTTATGAATTAATGCTAATTCTGAATTAATGCTATTTCCACAATTGGTTGTGCCAGGACAAATTATAATATATCTATCCTCATTAAGCTGAAGCTTTGTTGTCTGATTGGTAAAGAATGAGATAAACAATATTTTGGATTGAAGAACATCGTTTCAGCTGCTTAAATACATTAGCCCGTCAGATTATGATTCTTTTATAAAGTTATTTTTAAGAATGCCAGTTTTTTTAAAATTAACAACACAATGTGAGCATGTCTAATCCATGAAATTCCATGAAGTTTACTCCCAGGTGAAGATGTATAGGATTGTACCCTTACAGCACAATTCTATACATGTCTACTCAGAAGTAAGTCCCATTGAGTGCTGTGGAATTCCTCTTAGGTAAGTGGGTACAAGATTGCAGCCTGTCTAAAAACTCATAATTTGACCAGTGAAAGTCTGATGAACTTTTAATAGGCTTTGTTTTCGTATATATCTAGACATTTTCTTCTTATTACAAAGTGGATTCATGGCAGAAAAACAACAACAATGGGAGTTGTGGCCAAGCAATCATATGACTTGGAATGTCTATGGAAAAGAATCTTACCTCGGGGTCATTGCTTAGGGAGTCCAGATGTCATCAGCTGCCAACTCTCTTGCTCTGATATAAACATTCTCTGCTGTAGCCAAAATTACTGTAGCATGACTTACAGCTGTGGTGAAAAAGCCAGAAAAATAACAGTGCCCTTCCAGATACGAAAGTGTGGTGAAACATCTATGTATGAACCTTCTTCTTGATTGTGATGCATTTTCCAGGTTATTGCTCCTTAAACGTTCCTTAGCTTAGATGGTTCTCTAGTTTGACTATACTTTGCTATGGTTGTTATTTTTTTAGTTGTATGCAAAGCAACTTAATCTGTTTATTAAGACAGTCATTTCGTAAACTTTTTTTTAAAAAAACCAACAACACATGAAATGAAATTTAGGGGGCAATGGTAGGTACCTTGTGTGGCTCATTGGATTTTTTTTTTTTTTAAGAGAATTTAGGCTAGTATCAGTTAATCACGGGAGAAAAATAAAGGAGAAATCCTTGTTACTAAAAGGGAATTTGCTTATTTTCAATCATTTGTTATCCAGTATTTTAGAAAATAGTGTTCTTTGGGTAGAATGTAGCAGAACGAGCCTGAGCAAAACCAGGATAATTTAATGGAATGTAATAGCACGTAGCCAACAAAAAACAGTCATCATCCATTGGCTTGAACATTAAAAAGAATAACTGTCCTGCTAAGGAAAGTGAAAACAGAACCACGATTTCTGCCACTGTTCTGATGCATGCTTCAGCTGGGCCAGACCCTGCACATCCTTCTTGGTTTCAAAAGTGGGGAACCTCTCCTATGGGCAGCTGTCATAAGGCACTACTGAAGGGAGATGACTAAGATTGCCAAGCGACCAGGAAAAAACCAGCCTACCCAGTTCCCCTCCCCCCTTTTTTCTACCCATTGTCAGAAAGATGGGTGAACAGCTGATTTCTTGGCTGCCAGCATCCTTACCCTTATGATTCTTAACTATTGCATTGCAGGCATTACATGAAGACATTAAATTGATTCAAGAAATGTACAGGTATAAGGTTTTCAAACATGATGTAATTTATTGTAATTGTGGAAGTAAATATAAATAACTTATACCCCTATTTCCCCTGTTTTGAGGTGTTTTTGGAATTTGGGGCAAATAAAAATGGCTGCCACCATAACAAATGGCTGCCTCCTTGGCCATTTCTTGGGGGCTGCTTTATAGTGACTGCAGTTGAATAACTGTAAAATAAAACCTCATAATTTTACAGAGTGGACAGAAAGCTGGTCCAGGAGTTCTTTATTGATTGATTAATTGGTTGGTTGATTGATTGATGACTTTTATTTCATTTATAGAAACGCAAGGCAGCTTACATGATTGTCCTCTCTATTTTATCCTCACAACAACCCTGTGAAGTAGGTTATGCTGAGAATCAGTGGCTGACCCAAAGTCACCCAGGGAGACTAATGGCCCAGTGGGACTAAAAACCAGATCTCCTGAGTCCTAGGCCAACATTCTAACCGCTACATGACACTAGCTCTTGTGTATTATAGTGGATAGAGTTTTAGCGGTTCAATGTCAAATGCTTCTCAAAGAATAGGACAGTGATTAAAGCAGGTTTATTAAAAAATGTAAAGTCATAATATGCTGTTCCGCACAACCCTATTTTCAAATCTGAACTAGGAAAAACAAGTTTTACTTTTTGTTTGAGTTTCTTTTATATGTATTTCAAAAACCCTAAGATAAGCAGTGCAATCCTGTGCATGACTAATTGGAAGTAAGCCCCATTGATTTCAGTGTGACTTACTCTCAAGTGAATGTGCTAAAGAATCAGTAAAATGATTCAAAGTAACAACATTGGGGGTGTGGGCATTTCACAACATGTTGGTCCTTGAATTACTGGGTCAGTTTCATAAATTTTTAGTTCTGTTGCTGTTTCTCCCCAATCCTATTTAAAATACAAATCTATAAAAGATTTTAACTATAAAAACAGAAACAGCACTAAACTAATAAAGAAAACATGCAGAAACAGCCTTATTGAGCCTTAAAAGCCAAGAAAATAAAAACGGTCTTATATATGGCTTACAAAATTATGTATTTGTAGAGTAGGCAACCCTAGTGCTGATTCTTTGGAACCTATATTTGGACCAAGTCTTTCATTTTACTGTGAAGTCTCACTTTTCAGGTGGCTGAAAACGCTAGATCATGGAAGGGAATTCTATAAAAACAGGTAATGGGTGGGATTAGCTAAACAGAAGGGGGACAAGAAGTGGGGTTTCCGAAATGGTGCATGCTGTGGGCAGAATATGTTTTTGAGGAAGGGGAATGGATATCTTTGGGTAAAAAGCAAAGTGTGTGAATTTCTTTCAAAAACTACATAAGAAAGGCATACTGGTTGGGTATGAGCTTTTGGTTTTGATTTGGGTTTTTAGTGTTAGAATCTTAATATAGTTGTTCTCTCAGCTCAAGAGCCCTCTCTCTAGAAGCACCCTCAAAGGGCATAAATATTCCTGTGGATTTCTTGGGAGTAGATTGCTCTTTAACTTTTAAATGGAATGGGGGGATCTAAATAAGTGAATTACAAAATAACAATTATGTGTATGGAATGTTTGTCCTACGTTGAAACTGTGTGGTTATTATTCATTTGTAAATAAAGTAGAAATTAGGGATGTGCACTGGATCGGACCCGATCCACGATCCGAGTCCGGTCCAGTGGGAAATCGGATAAATTATCCGATTTCCGATCCCGCAGCTGGATCGGCCGATCCAATCCGAACCGGTCCGAAAAAGCTCCGAACCGGTTCGGCGGATCGGCGGATCGGCGGATCGGCAGGCGCCCACTGGCGCCCACCGCCGCTTCCATTGGCGGGCGCCAGCGGGCGCCCGCCGATGAAAGTGGACAGCGGGGGGGGAGGAGGGGGGCACTTACCTTCTCGGCCCGGTGGCTCCCGTCCGGCGCCGGCGCCTACTACTACTAGCAGGCTCCGCGGCCTGCTCTAGGGTGGCGCGCCGGGTGATGTCATCACCCGGCGCGCTACTCTAGAGCAGGCCGCGGAGCCTGCTGGAAGTAGTAGGCGCCGGCGCCGGACGGGAGCCGCCGGGCCGGAAAGGTAAGGCGGGGGTGCGTGGAGGGGAGGAGGGGGCGCGCGGAGGGGGGAGGGGGGCCCTTACCTTTCCGGCCCGGCGGCTCCCGTCTGGCGCCGGCGCCTACTACTCCCAGCAGGCTCCGCGGCCTGCTCTAGGATGGCGCGCCGGGTGATGTCATCACCCGGCGCGCTACTCTAGAGCAGGCCGCGGAGCCTGCTGGAAGTAGTAGGCGCCGGCGCCGGACGGGAGCCGCCGGGCCGGAAAGGTAAGGAGGGGGTGCGTGGAGGGGAGGAGGGGGCGCGCGGAGGGGGGAGGGGGGCCCTTACCTGCCCGGCCCGGCGGCTCCCGTCCGGCGCCGGCGCCTACTACTCCCAGCAGGCTCCGCGGCCTGCTCTAGGATGGCGCGCCGGGTGATGTCATCACCCGGCGCGCTACTCTAGAGCAGGCCGCGGAGCCTGCTGGAAGTAGTAGGCGCCGGCGCCGGACGGGAGCCGCCGGGCCGGAAAGGTAAGGAGGGGGTGCGTGGAGGGGAGGAGGGGGCGCGCGGAGGGGGGAGGGGGGCCCTTACCTTTCCGGCCCGGCGGCTCCCGTCCGGCGCCGGCGCCTACTACTCCCAGCAGGCTCCGCGGCCTGCTCTAGGATGGCGCGCCGGGTGATGTCATCACCCGGCGCGCTACTCGAGAGCAGGCCGCGGAGCCTGCTGGAAGTAGTAGGCGCCGGCGCCGGACGGGAGCCGCCGGGCCGGAAAGGTAAGGAGGGGGTGCGTGGAGGGGAGGAGGGGGCGCGCGGAGGGGGGAGGGGGGCCCTTACCTGCCCGGCCCGGCGGCTCCCGTCCGGCGCCGGCGCCTACTACTCCCAGCAGGCTCCGCGGCCTGCTCTAGGATGGCGCGCCGGGTGATGTCATCACCCGGCGCGCTACTCGAGAGTAGGCCGCGGAGCCCGCTGGTAGTAGCCGCCGGCGCCGGACGGGCTGAGAAGGTAAGCAGTGGCGGGGAAGGGGGCTTACCCCCCCCCGGAGCCGTCCGCTTCTATCCGCTGGCGCCCGCGGGCGCCAGCGGATGGAAGCGGGCGGCCCCAGGGGGGGTAGGGAGCGCGGGGGAGGGGGTTTACCTGCCGGGGCCGTCCACAGCGGACGGCCCCGGGGGGGGGAGGGAGTTAGGCCCCCCCTTACCCACCCGCCGCCATTTTTTCCTCATAGACTTGCATTGCAATGCAAGTCTATGGGGAAAAAAATGGCGGCCGATCCAAAAATGTACGATTTTTGGGTCGGGATCGGACTCGATCCGGTCCGGGGGGCCTCCGATTTTGTCCGAACCGGTCCGGGACAAAATTGGAGGTCCCGATCCGGGTCCCGATCCGATCCGGGGGGTCCGTGCACACCCCTAGTAGAAATGAGAACTGACTGACTGCTTTCAATTAGACACCCCCACCCACAAGCCTCCATTCATTCAAGCTGGGAAAGCCACATAAGTCCTTCTGTCTTGTAGCCAGGGCCGCAAAAAACTTATATCCTGAAGCCAATTCTGACTATAAAGCATTATTTTCTTTTATGAGCTCTATCTTTTAACATGATCTTTTCATCACATTATTTCATTCCATCATTATTTCCATGGTATGTCAAATAGACTATCGCCATTTAAATTTCAACCAACTACTCCTGTATATGGGATCTCCAAGTTAGTTTTATAAATGTGTACATAGGAAAATCAAAGACAGGAAGCTGGATTTGCTGCTTCAGCTTTCTGTTCATTGATGTTTGCTATATTGTGGTTTTTAGCAGTGCACTTTTAAAATGTACAGAATTGTAGAGTAGCAAGGTCAATCAAGGGTCATGCAGTTCCACCCCTTGTAGTGGCTGCATTTTTGGTGGCATAAACAGCTTTGTACACCAAAGGACAGAGGAGAGTACTATCTTGTAGGCATGGAAGTTGTATGTGTGACTTCCTCCCTCAGCCCCGTTACAGTGTGACTTCCCCTCCCCTTCCCTGCCAATCTGTGTAGAAGCTAAGTGTCCAATTGCATCCAGGCACTATTGTCAATTGTCCAACTCCCCAAGGCTCAGATCTGGCAGACAGCTGAAGAACCAGATCTTGACACCTGGATTGTGTGGAAAGGGTCATTTTTACTTGTGTGTAACATAGCAACAGGCTCTCAATTTTACAGTAATGACATCAAAGAAGAGGATGATTCTTCAGCGTGTTGGTTGGCATTTAAATGCTGGATTCTTTCCTCATATGCCTTTCTGCTGACACTGAAGCAGTATATTCTGGGGTTATTGTTGAATTTGCCTATCTCCATAACACCCACATTTATTACAAATTAAACATAACTTGCCTGGGAAAGATTTTGACAGTTCAAAATGTAAAATGGGATTCTACACACATGCAAAATGTGCTTTGAGTTTACTCCCAAGTCTTGGACACTAAATCACAGCTTAGACAATACTACGTAAGCACGTTTAATGGTTGGATTTATTCATTTATGTATTTATGTATTGGCTGTAGGGCAGCCCTCCCAATGTGTTGGACTGCTCTGCACTAGTTGGGGAAGGATGCTCAAGGGAACTGGGGGCAAGCTCAGGAAAGGTCCAAAATATTCATTCGGGATGGGAAGGGGAACTATACAGTCCCTGAGCTTCTCTGACAATTCAAAGGGAAGCTTCCCTAATCCAAATGAGTTTATATACTCTCTGTTAGCAATATTTATAAAAACATTTGCCCAACCCATGGATCATTAGGTTTCAGTAGTTTCCTAGGGACTGTATAGCCCCTTTAAGCCAGGTTTGCCCATAGGTCCCTGGACCTCTAAAAATCACCCTTTGGGGTTCTTCATACAGCTGCCTCTGAGTTGTGATTTGTTATTTTGGGGTTTGGACTCCTCTTCACATGTGTGGAGTAGTGTAGACCAGAATTAATATTATGCTTGTTAAAGCCCAGCCAGATTTCATGGGCAAGGTCCCCATTTCTTTTCAGTCCAGGCCTTTTGTTTTTATCCCCTACTCCGTTGACTCCTTTACTCCTCCTTCACCCTGAAGCTGCTTCCTAGATTTGCCTTGGGAAGAGGGAAGGGGACAATTTCCTTGTCAATTACTAGATCACAAAGTCTTGGGATGAAGGTTAGTTTTACATGTCCTATTGTAGCAGATAATATGAAAGGACCATTTAAGACCCTGGAGAGCAGCTTGCAGTCAGAGGTAGACAGTCCTTGTTGAAATGGACAGTTAGTCTTGTCTGGTATAAGACATTGTCCTCCTATGTAGCTATGAGCCTCTTGTAGTACAGAGGATGGTCATATTTCATCAAACAGAAACATATAGGAGACCATACCTCATGGTGACATGTGCTACATATATGCTAAGCAATTCATTGTTCTTTGCCAGGTTATAACTGTAATTGGTGTTTTGCATTCCTCCAACCCTGCCTGGATTCTCCCTCTTACCTTGGAGTATTATTTTCAACAGGGTGCATTTCCCATTTTTCTTGTTTTCATACAAGAATGAGATGAAGGATCATGTACTTAGTTATTTGCTTGTTTCACTCAGTATAAAATGTTGCTCAGGAAGCTGCTGCATCCCCCACCCCCACACCATTGTTCTTTCCTCTCCAACCTATAATAAGAAAAGAAATTCAATTGAATCTGCTTTTATTTCTGGTGTGTCCTATTTTATGTGCCCTTCTAAAGATACAGTCTGACCCAGTATGTACTGCAAATTCCTTCCAGTATACAGCAGAATTCAAGAAATTTTACTTCAGATTCTTAAAACATTAATTTTTCATGAATATTGCCGTTCAAATCCCTACTCCTCCACCTTTTCAATTATTTTTGCTATGAACAAATATCATAAAAAGAGAAGTATACAGTCAGGAAATTGAAATGTTGGGTATTTTCCCATTCTTGTGATATCCGGAATTTTTCCAACTTCATGTTTACTTCTCTAATTAAGAAAATAAGTGGGGGAGGGGGGGTTAAATGTCTTTGTCATGTTAAAGGTTTCCTGTTCTTATGTGTTAATTTGGTAAAGGAAAGAGAGAGAGAGATTATCTAAAGTCTTCTGATCACATTTGCCTGTTTCACCTCATTTAATTTCCCCTAAACTTCATCTGTTCATCTGATATCAATACAATCTAAATCTGTGATCTACAAGATTGGTAGAACAATATTCAGAGTCTTAGCAGATAGAAAGATAGAGAGGACCATAGAACGACTAGTGAATTGAGGTGCTTTCCAGCTCAATTGAAGGCTTTATAACTTTTGCTTTGCCTTCACTGGGATGAGGGTTCCACCCACAGTTTGCACTGGGGAAAAGAAATTTACCGAAAAATCAGAACATTGTTAAATTAATGGTGATTATGTATTAAGGTCAGAAATGTATGCTAACAAGTTCTTATTGTTACTAGAGGAATATTGAAAAGGATGGTTGTGGAAGGTTTTGAACAAAGTCTTGGACCAATAAAGTTGCCAGTTTGTGGTTTGGTATGTCAAAAGTGTACACTGCTTTATTACATGGATGGTATATCTTGGGACACTGAAAGAAGGAACATTATAACTGTTGTTTTTCTAAATATTAGTGCTATCTTCCTATCCCTTTTCTACCCTTTAATTACCCTATAATTCCCAGAACAAGCAACTGTTTTCAAAAACAGTGTTAAAAAGGCTAGGAGACTAGGTTTGCACAATCGCTGCAGCCCACAATGGGGTATTGAGGCCACAGTGGGTTGTGGTGCATGCTGAGGACATTTTGAATATTCAACCACTGGTGGAGGATTGCCATAGTTTGCTGTGTCATCCAAATGCTGTCCGGATTTGGATGACACAGCAAAGATCCCCCTCCCCTCTCTGTTCTGAAGATATGACATATGTATGTCAACACAGGTGCTTTGCAAGGCAAGAAAGGGGGCATCTCATCAGAGCAAGAGTACTGATGAGTTGTGCTGCAAAGGCCCCTGGGATACATGCTGGGAGTAGACGGAAGGAGGAAACAAACCATGGCAAGCCAATGAGCACCTGATTGTTGGCAGCAGTGTGGCTTAGTGAATGATTAACCAACCCACCATAGCTTGTTTTCAGAGTGGCTTATCATGAACAGGCCCAAAGCGTATAGTCAGAGAGATAACTGAAAGGGAGAAAAGTCAGAGCTGGTAGGTGGAAGCAAGGCCAAGCCTAGGGTGGATGATAGGAGATATAGGAAGCAACAAAGCAGCTGTTTTGATTCCAAAGTCCAGACTTGGGTGACCTGTATTGTATACATGTAAGTAAAATGTGGTTTTTCTCACTTCCACTTACATAATTGGGTAAGGCTACTATGTCAACCTGTGCATGTTCTCTCCCTTGGTTTCACCGGAAATATCACAAGAGTAGAATGAGCACTTGTCTTTCGAGATTGGATACTCTCTGGATCTAGGGTTTTCTGGAGAGTCCATACTTGCAAAGGTTTCCCACCCCTCCCCTCTCATTCCTCTTATTCAGATCCAATTAGATTAGAGCATTCTGGAAAGAAGAGAGGCTGTCTGGCGCTCATCAGAAACTACATGAGCAACCAAACCACCTGACTCCCATCCATGGTGAATGTTCCAATCCAGCCAGTAGATCCTACTTCTACATAACTCTGGAAGCTGGAAAAGAAGAATCATCTGTCCCTCATTTCATTTTTTTTATTTTTACCCTTTCTTTTAATATATGAGACGGCTCCTACTCTAGCTACATTCTTTGGTTTTGACATGGGGCCATCAAATTGTACAGCACATATCTAATGAATGCAAGTTTTAGGTCATTTTCCTAACCACTGCTTTGTTTGTTACTAAAATCAGTCAAGAGGGAGGCTGTATTCTTAAATCCATGATGTGACTATTTATCATTCTTCCTCTGTGTTGTGACCAAATGCTCTGCTTTGTATTGTGGCATTCTGTGAATCCCTCCTACACAGAATTTAGATCAGCTTAATAGACCTTTAGTTTCTACTATGGCACATCTCAGTGATTTCAGTTATTGTGAATGCTATTACTTATTTATTATGAGGTAACAGATTTTAAACTTAGCCTAGATAATTATCTAGATGACCATCTAGATGCTAGTTTACACCATATTTCTTCAGTATGAATAAATTAAAAGATGGCAAATCAAGAATGTACCATTTGTGTGTATGTGTGTTTTAAGGGTGAACTGAAACTGTTTTCTTGATTTTAAATTAATTTTACCTTCAATTGACAAATGCTTCCCCTTTTTCTATTAAAAAATACAGGCCTGTGAAGCTTTTGTAGCAGCCCAAGTATTTTAATAAGCAGTATTTAATGTAACATTTAGAATAACTGATTTAATAAATACAATATAGCCAAGTTGTATTGAACAGTACAATTTAGTGACACAGTGTATAATATACCAGCAATCTAATTTGATAGCTTAATAAAAGTTCCTAACTAATTAGCCCTATCTTTGAGAGTAGAGTTGATAATAGTTGTATCTAAGCAAATACAATCTAGCAGGAACAGATAGTAGTGGGTGTAGAATGTTAAAAACACAGGCAAGAAAGATAAGATGCACAAGGTCAAAGATAGTAATATGTTTTGTAGGATTATTGGAGAGTTTGCAAGACTGGGGGTGCTGTTTGATTTAGGAGGGGCAGACAATGTCACATGAAATCATCAAGGGGCTAGAACAACTCCTCTGTGAAGGAAGTTTACAACAGCTGTGATTGTTTATCTTGGAGAGAAGGTAAGTAGGGGGAGACATAATACAACATTATGTACAAGATTATGCATAGTGTGGAGAAAGTGGATAGGGAGACATCTTTAGAACTGGAGTCATCCCATGAAGTTGATTGGTGGGGGATTCAGGATGGATAAAAGGAAGTTCTTCACGCAGTGCACAGTTAAATTATGGGATTCACTTCCACAAGGTATAGTGATGGCCACTAATTTGGATGGCTTTAAAATGGGATTAGACGAATTCATGGAGGATAAGGCTATCAATGGCTACTAGTCCTGATGGCTATATGCTACCTCCAGTATCAGAGGCAGTATGCCTATATATACCAGTTGGTGGGGAACATGGACAGGAGGGTGCTGTTGCACTCCTGTCCTGCTTGTGGTCCCTGAATTGCCCACTGTGTGAACAGAGTGCTGGACTATGTGGACCCTTGGTCTGATCCAGCATGGCTCTTCTTACATTGTTATGTAACTGAGAAACTACTTGTGATTTTATTAGTAATAATGTAAAAAAACCTTTCAGTCATTATAGGGTTTATATACATGTGTAGGGAGGGAGGCGATAGTGTGTGTGTATTTTACTAACTTTGAAAAGTAGGCACATATTCAGCAAATGATTTCCACTTGTATAGGTGGGTCTCTATTTTCCTGCATTGATTCAACAATCATATTCTTTCTCTCCCATCCTCTGTTTTTATATACCCTGGAGAAAGTTTGCTGTAAATGAAGCGTACAGGTTCCAATATTGAATAAACACATATTTGTTTTGGTATATCTGGCTAGTGATGAAATTTTAACCTGTTGACATATCTGCACTTTAGTTATGCAGCAATCTTAGGATCCTACTTTTAAACAGAGGTTCCCTCTACAAGATTTCGGTTTGACGCCCGGTTGCCCGATTATGCGCATCTCCTCACAATCGCTTTTACACCTAATCCCTATACACGGGAGGCGTTGAAGCGCATTACTGGCTGTATGAAACCTGATTTAAAGTTGTTGACATGCTGAGAATCGCATGCAAATGTTGTTGAGAGTAATGCGCTGTGTCCCAAAGGAACTCCCCAAACAGGTCCCCTCCCTTTATTCTCCCCACCTACCAGAATCTCCCACCTTTGGTTTCCTAGGTTACCTGCTGGGAATAACCTGATTAACATGTTCGGCTACCTGTCTCCCCCCCCCCTCGCCCCGATTGCCATTTGAAGTGACCTGCTCAGGAGTAAATGGGAATGTGCCTCGCACACACACATGGCAAAACAGACAGGAAGATGCTGCTGCGTTCCTTCCCCCTCCTCTTCCCAGCAAGCTCAACAATTGTAAAACATACACACGTACAAACGCACACGCACATAGCTCAGGTCAGGAACCTAGCAAGAAGCGATTGTTAATTATGCGAACATCCGCACATCCTTCCTACCCCCTTTACTTTATTTTTTAAAACTAAATGAAAAAGTGGGAGACTTTTCCAGCAAAGGGGCAGTTCTATCCATGACATCACGACCACAGCCTGCCAACTCTGATCGTTAATGCACCTCCTCGGAAAGTTGTTTACACGGACATAAGGCGCTCTTACTCCTGCCGTAAATTAAAAGTCGCTATTTAACGCGCATGCGAAGATGCGAATACTCGGAGAGAAAATAGCCTGAGCCCCTAATTTGCGCTCCTCTCTTGTAGAGGTAAGTTTGGTAATGTGCCTTGAAAGAGCTTTAAATCACTCTTGTAGAGGCACCCAGAATGTGAGATTTTGTTCAAGCTTCTATACAAACGGCGGAATTTAAATGTTTTGAATAAATATATAAAATTAAACTTCTGGATATAATTTTGGTATACAGAAGGGTTTGCTGCAATCAGAAGCAGGACTTAAACAGGATTTTGAATGGTAGGTGTTCTTTCTTATTCAGAATAGTGTAATACATTCTTCACTTCATTAGAGTTAAATTACAGAGACCCATTCCAGCAATAAACGGGGTTAACACTATTAGAAACCTATGTCCCTTGTTTTTGACCTTATCTGTATTTCACGTGGGTCTTTGATACCTGTGTGGTTGAAAATGTATCCCAGCATGCTTTGGATAAGCTCTGTTTTCATTAAGCATCTTGCTGTTCATCTGTCCAGGCTTCAATTCACAATTGCTTGCTTGAGTATAATGAGAGTGAACAAACCCGCCTCATAAACCTTGAGAGATTTGTCTTGCCCAACCTTAGATATCAGGTGCAGAAGGAGCTGTATTGGCTGTCTCTGTTCTTTTCAATGCTCTGTTGCTAGGCACTGCTTTAGTTCATTTTCCTGGAGTGTGTGGAGCTTCCAGATGATTGGCTCCTAGTCCCAGTAAGTCAAAAAGACATTGTGCAGCTATTTTGACTTTCCATCATTAACAGACCTTTGTGGTAAAAAAATATTAAAAAGTAGAGAAACAGTGAGAAAGCATGGGGGGATTACAAATGGAAGATAATGATGTCTGGACCCTTATCTGGATGCACCCTATGTATACAGAAGCAAGCAGCACTGTAGTGACACCTAGTGACAGAGCACGAACATTACAACAGCAATAAAGGCGATACCCTTTGCTCCACGCTCCTACCAACCCTAACCATTCACACATTAAAACAGACTTAAAGAAAGACACATATGTCAGCTTCCAAACCTATTGGTTCTGGAAACTCACCCTAAGTATCTTTGGCAAAGGCATTTTGTATCTTTTGGTATAATATAGCTTAATGTCTTTACAGGTTATTTGTGTGCTAATACAATCTTCCAACGGTTCCTGTATGTGTTATTGCTTGTTTGGTTAATTTCTTAGGAAAAATGAAGTGAAGTAAATGTTTCAATATTGGCACAACTTTCTGCATCATAAAATAGAACATTTTTAAAGAGCTGCTCTTGGCTGCTTTCACATGGTATACTACTGCTTAATAAACAGTTTTACTTCTGGGTCAGAATACAGTAATTCAAGAGTCAAATCAAGTTCCGTACAAGAAATTATATAATACTTTTTATTGCAGGGTGATGGATGCTGTTTTATGGTTTTAAATAATGATCTCTCACCCCTTGTCTCATTCAACTAATTCACTCAGCATCTCTTTTAATTGTAAAGCCTATCCTTGCTTCCATAGCTAAAACCTTGCACTTCCTTGATAATGTGTAGTAGTGATGCCTTGTCACTCAGGTCTTCCTACTAGTGTTTCCTGTGTAAAGCTGAAAGGCTGCTTCTCATGGGATGTCTTGTATTTCTCCATGGATTCACCCCCCCCCCCAAAAAAAGTTCAGATTATTTTCCACGTTTGCTAGGAAAATGCAATAGTAGAAGCATTGGCTACAGGTCCTCTTTTCTGTTGTGACCCAATTCCTGATTTCCAGCTCAGCATTTAGCATTCTATTCAACATTGCTGTGACAGGACTTTGGAGAAAATTCTGCAATACAGTGGTCATTGCTTTTTCACTGAAGTACAACTAATGAATAGGAAATCTCCCTTCTTTTTCCATAGAACAACAGCAGAAATTATCATGTGCATTTCCAGCTGACTTGCAAGTAGATAGTCCAGTCCACTGGACAGTTTTGGATAGATTAAAAGGTGCTTTTTGCCAAGGAACAAAGAACAAAGTTAGTACTCAGCCTGCTCTAAGAAATATCTCACTGATAATTTATTTATTTATTTATTTATTACATTTGTATACCTCCCCATAGCCGAAGCTCTCTGGGCGGTTTACAAAAATTAAAAGATTGAACATTAAAAAGTCAATAAACAAAATTTAAAACCATAACACATAAAACAGCTGATATTTAAAACAAAATTCAAAAATTCAGTTAAAAACCTCAACTTAAGCTGTTAAAATGCCTGGGAGAAAAGAAAAGTTTTGACCTGGCACCGAAAAGATAACAGTGTTGGTGCCAGGTGGGCCTCATCGGGGAGATCATTCCATAATTGGGGGGCCACCATAGAAAAGGCCCTCTCCCTTATTGTCGTCCTCCAAGCTACCCTTGGAGTAGGCACCCGGAGGATGACCTTAGATGTTCAGCGTAGTGCATGGATAGGTTCATGTTGGGAGAGGTGTTCCATCAGGTATTGTGGTCCCAAGTCATGTAAGGCTTTATAGGTTAGTACCAGCACCTTGAATCGGGCTCTGACACGTACAGGCAGCCAATGCAAGTGGACCAGAATCGATCTTATATTGTATGTTCAAACCTTCTGGTCCCAGTTACCAATCTGGCCGCTGCATTTTGCACAAGCTGCAGCTTCTGAACTGTCTTCAAAAGCAGCCCCATGTAGAGCACATTGCAGTAATCTAACTTAGAGGTTACCAGAGCATAGACAAGTGAAGCCGGGTTATCCCTGTCCAGATAGGGGCGTAGCTTGGCCACCAACCAAAGTTGGTAGAAGGCACTGCGTGCTACCTAGGCCACCTGAGCCTCAAATGACAGATATGGTTCTAGGAGAACTCCCAAGCTACGAACCCGCTCCTTCAGCTGGAGTGCAACCCCATCCAGAGCAGGTTGAGCACCCTCCATCCGGTCAGCAGAACTACCCACTAACAGCATCTCAGTTTTGTCTGGATTGAGTTTCAGTTTGTTAGCCATCATGCAGTCCATAGTCGCAGCCAGGCACCGGATCAGCACATCCACAGCCTCACCTGGTGAAGATGAAAAGGAGAAATAGAGCTGTGTGCCATCAGCGTACTGATGACAACGCACTCCAAAACTCCGGATGACTGCACTCAATGGTTTCATGTAGATGTTGAACAGCATGGGGGACAAGACTGACTCCTGCGGAACCCCATACTGGAGAATCCACGGGGCCGAGCAATGTTCCCCAAGCACCACCTTCTGAGCTGACCGGCCAAGTAGGAGCGGAACCACTGCAATGCAGTGCCTTCCACTCCCAATTCAGCCAGTCATCCCAGAAGGATACCATGGTCGATGGTATCGAAAGCCGCTGAGAGATCAAGGAGAATCAACAGAGTCACACTCCCCGTCTTTCTCCCAACATAGGTCATCATACAGGGAGATCCATGAGTTGATCAAGTTTGATTTGTATAATTGTATCCTACCAAAAGCTATTTTATTTTTTAACTGTCATATAATGCCTTCATATAATGTCTACTATGAGTGGGGTGTAGTGGACAGAACTGAAGAGGCCCAGGTTCAAGTTTTAGGTTTATCATGAAACTTATTGACCAGCATTGGGAAATTACTGACCTGGTTTGTATGTAACAGCAACCCATGGATTGTCGAGATCGCGAACACACTGCCTCCTGCCACCCGCTGCTTCAGCTTTGCATCTGGTTTAGAAAACAACCAAGGAATTGAACTCTGAGTTGTTGAGGATGAAACAACCCAGATTTTAACCCATGGTTTGTTGTTTGATTAAAATTTTGAGTTGTTTACTTCTCAACATCCCAAAGTTCCAGGTTCGCACGTAATGCAGAACAATCCAGGTATGGAGTGTTCCTGGGTTGTTTTTTATGCCCATGGTTGGTTGGAGTGAGTGAGCATGCTGCCTTCCGACCACTTGCTGCTTCCAATTTCCTTCCAGGTTAGACAATAACCCAGGAAAGTGCTGTTTGAACTGGGTCACTATCTCTCAGCCTAACTGTATGCCCAAGCAAGATCCCTGTTTCCCGTGGGTTGAGAGGGGCAAGCACCTGGAGCAGTTGGCAAGCAGCAGGCTGAGTAGAAGCCAGTTAGCATTCAGTCAAGAAGTGCATGGCCTACGTGGCTTAATAGTAATAGTTGTTGTCACTCCTAAGAAGACCGTGTAATTTGGAATCCTAAAATCTGTAGAGAAATTCAGATGGGGAAGTTTTGTAGCATCACTATTTACCTGAATGTCACTGTAATTTAGAGTCTTTTAAATGCTCCCTTCATCTAAATGTGCAAGGAGAAGGGAGGCTCTACCCCCCCCCCCCAACAAGAGACATGGAAATAAATATCCTGAATTTTAAACAGGCAGCAAATTAGAAGAAAAGAGGAAAATACTGTTGCTAAAACCCATAACCATTTTTTCTTCAAAGCTGATCTCTCTGTGCAGGAGAGAAATTAATCACAAGGCAGTTTTTTCCTCAAATTTCCATATATTATAACCTGGGCTGCTGCCAACCTTTCCAACTGTCACAAAACAGGCCTGCTTCCAAGAAGCAGAAGTGAACACTGGGCAGAGCTGCAAGTGCACAGCTTTGGTAACTATTTCAGACATGAGAGTCACCCGAGCTTAGTCATTTTGCATGGAAGACTCCTGATAAGAGTTCTAATAAAGTAAGCAATCAGCTGCAGAAGAGAAGTTTATACTGAAGAATCATTAGTAAGATTGCTAATTAGCAACGTGAGCATGCCGTCTGATGTATATGTCTGTTTTCTGCTAAACTAGGTATGATTGTAATCTATGATCATGTGGGGGAATTAGGAACTTCAGAAACTCTTCTTGCATTTAATATTTGCCCTAATTTTTTTTCAGAATATTCTCTGTGTTTATGTAACATATGGTCTTTTGGGTAAAAGGAAGGAGTTACAATAATACCAGTCATTGTATACCTTTTGAAGAGTAGGAAAGGAACTGCAGTCTTTGTAAAGAAAAATGACATTATTATGACATTATATGAATTTTCTATTAAAATTAAAACCTCAGGCCAAAATTGTACCAGTTAAGCAAAAAAATTGAGACAAATAATGGTTTCTGTTTGAGATAAATGGTAAAACTGTTTAGCCTAATGGTTCTCTTTCTAGATTTTCTTGACTATGGTGCTTCAGTGCCAAGAGCATTCCACAACATCTAACTTGATTTACATCTAACTGTGGCTCCTATCAGATAAAACACCATTAAATAAAGGCTCTGTAAAGTGAAATGGAAATCAGGGAGTGGGTTGTTCTAATCTTAATAAAATCAAAGGGCTTCACCTATCTTCCTGAAATTTGCAAGTGCCAGAAAGAAATATCTAACCCGAAAATGTCAGGAAAATTGGTTAAAGATTGAGAGAGAAAGGGCAGTTAACATAAAAGAGAAGAAAGAATCTCACAAACTCACAAGTGTTCCTGAAAACATGTGTTGGCTACCTTTTATGCCCATCATTTGTGAAAGAAGCTATAAGCTATTAGGTACTTTACAGATTGACGTTTTCCAGTTCCCTTTTTATTGTAGTTGGTGGAATGGAATTTCTTTTTTTTCTTTTCTTTTTTTAATTTACTCATGTTTAAGTAATTTTAATTTGTATAATGAAAGTCTGTGGGAGTCTCATAATGCAGAGCTTGGAATGTTGAAGGGAGTGTGGAGGGGAATAACTTCTGTTTGGAGGAAAAATGAAAAAGCAGCAGCAGATAAGAGTGAGTTTCAGGGACCTGTGTGTTTATATGTGTACACGGACAAGCTATCCCCTCAGCGTAATCAGACCCCACCCCTCCTGTTTACTGGTCTGCGCTGCTACCCCTTCCCCTTCTTCCTTTGTCCCCCCCCCTTTCCCCTTAATCATTTGTGTTCCTAAGGTCCCTTTTTGGGTTCAAGTGCTAGGAAAAGAGAGCTTAGAAGTAAGCTATGGAACTGAATCGGAGTGAAAGTTTGGTTCATAAACTAGGCTGACCAGATAAAATCCAGGTCAGGGCTCCTGTAACTTTAACAGTTGTAGAGAAAAGGGAATTTCAGCCAGTGTCATTTGTATGCAATTAGTTCCTGGTGAAATTCCCTCTTCATCACAACAGTTAAAGTTGCAGGGGCCCTTTTTGTATATGGTCACTCCAGTATAGTGCATGCACCTTTAACTGTTGTGATGAAGAGGGAATTTCACCAGGAACTAATTGCATACAAATGACACTGGCTGAAATTCCGTTTTCTCTACAACTGTTAAAGGTACATGAGCCTTGACCTGGATTTTATCTGGTCATCCTACCATAAACAGGCCTGTCTTTCCTTGAGGGCAAAAAGTTTTGCTGCCTGAGAAGCAGGCAATCATGTTGACAGTAGTCAAGCTGTGAAACAATGGACCAGTATGAAAAAAGATTACAACATTTGCTACTTCCTGCAGCTAGCAGCTCCACGAATTCCCATGTAGCCTGAGAAGGCCTAGAGTAACATCAGCTGCCTAAAACAATGAGAAACTGTCCCTGCAGTTTCTGCCCTCCAATTCACCAATCCAGAACCAATTCGCAACTAGGGATAAGAGCCAATCAAAAAGCAGAACATAGAGGGGTGTCAGGGGATTTAAAAAAGCAACAGACAAGATGCACATTTGTTCCAACTTTGCTGCCATGATTTTTACCTTTTGCTTGCCTGTGAACTTTGTTCACAGATTTTGGTTTGTTTTGAGAGCCTTTTTGGGTTCAGCCTGGTTCTTGCCTCCCTTTTGTGAGAAGAAGAGTCCACTTTTCTCTTTTTTGAACATGTTTTCCATTATCTTGGAGACTATTCTGGGCTACCTTGCCCCAAGCCAGTTTCTCTGAGCCAGGCACCTGGCTCCTGAGCAGCTTGGTGTAGTTTTTGCCCTCTGTATAGATAGTGATTAGATGATGGCATAATCCGGTGGATAAATGCATGAGCATCCACTCATGGGGCAAGGGGATATAACTGCCTCCTCTTGGATGATGATGATGATGATGATGATGATGATGATATTTATATCCCACCTTTTTTATCGAAGGAACCCAAGGCAGCTTGACATGATCCTCCTTCACATTTTATCCTCACAACAATCCTGTGTTCTGTGCATACCTACCCTATTGATCCCTATAGTTCCCTGCAAAGCCAAGCCAAGGGGAGGCCAGTAAATTAAACCAGGGAGTAGAGGGGAGATTCCACAAGCTCAGCTGAGAGTGGTTGCTGTAGACCTGCAAGGAGTCCCCCTCACTCCCCATAATCACTGATAGCCTGCCACCACAGGCTGATCCTCTCCTGAACATTCTTCTAGTCTGTCTTGCTGTTCAGAAAAATTCTGTGCCCTATTTCTAAGGTCTCCTCCTTTCATCTCAGCTCTAGAAAGACTGAAATTTTGAAAAGGAAGTCCCTTTGGTTTTTCTTGCCCAATGACTAAAAAACACATAACAACAATTTTTTGTGAATATCCGAAGATCACAGGGAGTAGTGTACTATGTAACCCTTCATGTGGGGAAGGTTTTCCCTTTCAAAACAATGCAGCAAAATGTATAAATATATTAAAGGTGCAATCCTATGCATATTTGGTCGCAGGGAGGTCCTACAACTCCCAGCATGCCCCAGCCAGCCATTAGGCAATACAGGACTAGGACAATGTGGAGCATCCTTGCTGGTCCCAAGCACTCCATCCTCCCAATCTGGATTTGGGATTGAAAGGCCCAGGAAAAGTGTGGGTGCATGGGGGTAAATTGTAAGCATTGCACAGCATTACACAACATCATGAATGATGACGGGTCTCATCAGATAAAGCATCAGCTTCCAATTTCCTGGTTTTGTGGAGTTTGGACCAAGGTGAGATAGTTTTAGCTTCTGGTTTTTTAAACTGGCAGGTTTTTTTAAATGATTCAATATTCACTTTCACTGCCTCTCCCTTCCCTGACAGTAAAATAGTGAGTACTAATCATTAATAATACTGCAGAATGGATGAGAAATCATACTGCTCTGAGATGCTGTACAGAAAGCTCTAATTCGGGATAATTTCTCATTCTTTATCCCAGTATGTGAGAGGAACTGATTCCAGAAATCACGCTGAGATTAGTAGGACCGATGAGTGGTTCACACAATCGTGAGTTTTTTGAGGATGGTGGCCAGACTTGGTGGCATGATGTGCTGGAATATCTTTATTTGGCATAACATTCCTAGGACCTTCTCCCATAACAAAAAAACACAACTTTGTGTTTCATTTTGCAGTTAAAGCTCTCAGTGAGCCTGTTCACACATCACATTAACCCATGGTGGCTTATAAGCTACTCAGAGTAGTTTACTTTGCAAATAGTGTGCCTCAACAGACGATCGGACAAATAAGCCATACAGTGTAGTTTGTTTTTTTCCCTTGCCCCTCCACCCACTGTAGCCCTCCTGCCCGCCCAGCTGGGCAGGTATCCTGGCTTCCTTTGCAGATTTTCAAGCCTTTGACAGTTCCCCTTTCTCTGTCCCTAGGCAACAAAAAGTGGGGAAGGGGGACTCTAATTCCTTAAAAGTTTGGAAAAATAGAATGAAATTTAATATACAGGTTCCCTTATGGGGAGCTGTGCATGCACTACTGGATAAATGCGGGACTTTGAATTTCCATGGAAAAGTGAGGACTTATCCACACATGAATCAAACCGTTTGCTTCCCTTCCCTTCCCACTCCTACCTCATCCTCCTCTGCTGAGTTGAGAAAGGATGGCCTGAGAGGAATGGAGGGATGCTTACATTGCACCAAAAAGGAGGGGGGCTCCAACTCCTTGAAAGTTTGTAGGAATGGAATGAAATTTAATATTTATATTCCACTTATGGGGAGCCACTACATGCACTACTGGATAAATAAAGCCATTTGGGAAACATGCTGGGGGGGGGGGAGGACTTATTTGGAGTTGGAGACACAGCTGAATGTAGCAGGAAAATAAGTGTGATCAGAGATAGCTGGAGAGGAGCAGAGCGGCGGCAGCGTTTTTGGCTGCTCTTGCCAAGCAGCTCTGTAGCCTATCTCCACAACTCACCATGGTAAAATAACCCTTACTTCAGACCGTGGGTTCCCAAGGTGGCTTATTTGAAGAAATAGCCCACTATGGGTGGGAAAAGAGCTCACAGATGACACACTAAGCCATCATGGGTTAAATGAACTGTAGTGGTTTTATTAACCCATTGTGTGTAACAGATAATTTCACAGAGGTTTCCATATAAAATATGGGCTTTCACATACTGAACATACATCCTATGTTTCATAGAGGATAGAATGCTTTTGTTTTAAGGACACATTCTTAGATTCTTGAAGTTTGCTAAGAGCATATATATATATATATATATATAATTATTATAAAATAGGTTCAAAATTCAGATACTTTCAAGAACTACAAATTACTATGCATCATTATAGGACTTTAAGAACTTTACCTTTTCCCATTTAATTTTGATGATGATTTCATCATTACAAGGCTTTAAGAATTAATTTTACCTTCTCTTCTAAAGATGTGAACAGAATGCAGTTAATAAAATCTTGCTACTGTACTTGTTTGCCTTGATAGAGCTCCGGGCAATTCCTTCCTCAAATCTAGCAGTAAATACATTTTGATGGTGCAGATGTTCCTACCAACATCTAAAAGGTTTGCTAATACATGTTAAAAATAGCATATCTCATGGTGGTTGGAGTCACAAAATGTATGCAATATATATCATGTAAATAGCCTGAAGAATATTTGTAAAGGGAAGATATGTCTCTGAAATGTGTCCTCATTTTGCAAAGCAATTTTCAACAGAAGAAAGTACAAATCTATTTGAATGTGCTGTTTAACAGAGTAAACTTTTTCAAAATTCAGTATTAGGTTCATATATATATATATATATATATATATATATTGTGTATCTATTTTGCTAAAGTACAGGCACTACCTTTGTTATATGAGAACTTCCACCAGAGTCATAGCAAATTTGTAGACATTGCTAATACAAAGCAATGAAGAAGGATATGTATTGGGACACCGAAATCACAATCATATGTTTTCTGACCTGGCAGATTTTTCCATTTGCTGACAATTTCCTCTCTCAGATATGCATGAGCCTAGTTTTCACAAACAGCAAATGAGGTGGCAGACCTGTACTTGGGCTGTACTACTTCAGCCTGCAGATCCATTGCATACACACACACACACAATCATAGTCAACTAGCATGTCAGGAAGAAAGCTGTGCTACAACTCTTCTCTGTAATACCCAGTTTTCTGTATCAGGAAAACACAGAAGCATTCAGTTATATGAGCCTGTGGCACCTGCAGACTAAAGTGGTACAACTCAGATATAGGTTTATGAGAACAAGGCCTCAATCTGTGTTCGTTTTGCATGTTACGTTTGTCTTCGTGAGAACATAACCATAGATGGCTGAGACTGATCTCATTGACAAGAGAAGTGTGAACGGAATAAAAAAAAGTACAGTGCCCTGAATAAAAAAATTAAAATAGCAGAAATCTTCATTCTTAGGACTTCCAAAAGAAACACTTAGGCCTCCTCATAAAATTATACACACACACATACACACTCACACTCACACTCATACATATATTGTCCAAGCATTCTCAACCCACAGGGCTCCATCAGCAACATACAACTATTAAAGAAAATATGCTAAACCAAAGCAATATTTAAAATCCTACCATTAAAAAAACACCCACAGAAAGCAGCAAGTAAAAACACTTTACACAGCAGTGACCAGGGCCTTTCATCAGCCAATTTGACGGGCACACAAATATTTAGCAAGGAAGGTTTGAGGGAAGCAGCCTCAGCTGTATGTTCCCCAACTTGTTAGTGGTCTCTTCAGGAGATGACAGGATGAACTCCCTTGCCTGGACTTCCTTTCAGGGCACACAGGTCTTTAAGCATCCCTTTGGATAGTGTGGGAGCACTGGTCTCTTGCTGCTATTGGTCTATTTGGGTTCTGGTTTGGGCTGCTTCCTTGATATTAGATTTTTAGTATCTAGAAGACATGAAATGAATGCTAAATAAAACTCTGATCCATTATCAAGCAATGAAAAATGCATTCAAATTGTCCTAAAGTCAGTCAAAAATGGTGAACAGCTTTCTTGCAAATATGCACGTCTTTTCTCTAACCTTGAGTAGCAACACATGGAATGAATCCATCCATCCACTTTCTGGTCTTTTAGCTGTATTTCAAACAGATTGGACAAAATCCATAAAAGTAGTCTTTGTATGTGCTTCTTTTCTAGAATTACAACAACAGCTGCATGTATGATGGACCTACGAAGATATCCCCTAGATGAACAAAACTGCACACTAGAGATAGAGAGCTGTGAGTATTTTTCTTTGTAAATCCTATTTACTTCATGCTCAAACCGATTCAGACGTTTAACCTCTTACTAACCTAGTTGTTTCCTCTGTCTGATGACATTTAGATCCTTGTAAACACACAAAACAATTTTAGCTCTTCAGATGGATTAATAATTTGTGGCACAAGGATTAGGGGAATTTATTTTGTGAGTTTGATGGACATTTTCAGCTTGAAAAGACTCACTCAAGTGTATTTTGGAGTTTATTTGAGGAGTGTGAGGATTACTATCAATTCTTTATCCTCCCTGCTGCTGAACTGGATAGCTATTTGTTTCCATTTTTAAAATGAAGGTTTAGATTTGTCATTGGTGTCTGTGGTTCATGTCACACTGCAGTTAGGTTTCCTATGCAAATGTGATGTCAATATGATATGTGCTTATTTAAATTACTATTCTCTACCTCTTTGTACTGATTCCTGATGTTTGATCTTTTTAGTGTTTACCGTGTAAATTCTGCATCTTCTATACCAGCCTATAAAACATTTATTGTAACTTGTATAAATATTGCATGCAGTGAGTTAGCTGACACCTTCAGTTGTTTGGCTGAATTTATTGAAGCACTTGTGCAGGAGGAAAGGGTGCTAGATTGCTTATTACTTATTCAAATTTTAGTAAATTGTTTCATGTGGAATGGCCTGAGCAAACTCATAAATATAACAGTATAGAGGAAGTAATGTCCACTCTAACACAACAACACAACAACACAGTAATGATTACAGCTACTGCTTCTCAACAGTGCCTGGTGGCATGTATTGGATGCCACAACATCATCTCTGGAAAGTGGCAGTTGTATTTCAGGATGCACTGCATCACAAGTTATTTCATTCATGAAGCAATTTCCAAACATCTGATTGATTAATGAGAACAAGTAGCAACATCAGCCTTTATGTGTATACATATTGGCAAATTGAGCTCATAAGAACATAAGAACAGCCATGCTGATTTGCTTTGGACCACTTCGGATCCGTTTTTATTCATTTTGGATCTGTTTCGAAGCCCTCCAAATCACCCCAATTCGCCTTGGGGTTCGGGTTCGGGTTCGGGTTAGTGCAAATGTTAGGCAGAAAGTACCTATCAAAAACTACTAGTAAGCAGAGATTCAGAAGATGGGAATGACTGCTAAGTAAACTATTCATAGTAGTGATAGTGCTAAATTAAGGAATGAGATCAGAAACAAACTCCCCTGGTTTGGAATGCCCAAGCCTACTACAAAATGAGCCTAAACACCATCTGAAGTGGCATCCTCTGATTCCAAGCTCATTACAGGCCTAGAACCAGCCCTCTCCTAAGATACCTCCTCCATTTCCCATTCAATCTTACCTTGCAGTGGCAACAGGAAGGTTATTTTGGGGACAACCTATATATATATATATGAGAGAGAGAGAGAGAGAGAGAGAGAGAGAGAGAGAGAGAGAGAGATTGCTTTTGCTTTTTAACAGACACTCCCAAAGAAGCATACAAAAAAGTAATTAAAATACAATAAATATTTCCCCCTAAAACCCCGATTAAGCCCATGGATATATCTGTGGGAGTGTTTCAGACATGAAGGGCCCTGGGAAATTTAGTTAAGGAACAAGAGCACAAGGAAGGACTGGAGACAACTACATAAAGTATATTAAAGAGGAAAAGGGATGGAGACAACGTAAAAAGGCTTGAAACAGATAGAAAAGAGTAGAAAGGTTTCAACAAATAATATATAATTTGTAACACATGAGACAGAGATAAGGGCTTGTAATCTGTTTGATTTTCATGTGGAGCCAGTTTTCATGAGGTATTTGCCATCATGAGACCCGATTTGTTTTTGTCTTGGATCAGTTGCACTATTTCCATGATCTATTTCAGGTCTAAAATTTAGTCATTAGCTAATTTTCTTGTTCAAGTCAAATTTGTCCTAATGTGAGTAGATGAGGGGATGAGTGGGCTTGGGAAGATAAAATTGTTTGCACAACCGTAATGTTGATAGTATCTATGGGACAATGAGCTGGTGTGAATAGTGCTTATATTTAGGGATGGATGGATCAAACTGTATTCAGTCCATGTCACTTTCATATTTGTTCCTTCATACCTCTGGTAGGTTCCATTTCATCTAAAATTTTAAAAAATACACACATAAATTTTGCATTTAATTAAGTATTTAAAAATGTATTTTCTCGCGAAATTTCTAAACATACATACTCTCAAAATAGTGCATTTCCAAGCTTATATCTTAAAATACATATGTCTTAAATGCATTTGGGTATGTTTTATGAGCCAAGAATTTGCATTGTAAAATTCTGAGATGTACAAAATTTGGGGAATACTATACTGAACTAGACCTTAGGCTGGGAGGTGTGAATTGGGTCAGTTTGTGTCAGACTTCACAAAAATTGAATTCTTCAGGCATTCCTACTCCTGAGTGGCTACATCTTATTTCTATCTGTTTTTTAAAAGTATTCATTAGAAGCTATTATCAGTCTGTTAGTGGCATCTGTAGTTGGTTGATTATTCTACCTAACAGTATCTCTTTCATTGTTTGAAAGTAATTGATGGGAATCAAGGGCTCCCGAAACTCTTAATTAATTTGGTATTACTAGAAAGGTTCTACTTGCATGAATAAGCCCATAAACATAACAGCAATCATAACAAAAGGTTGTTATTTAGTGGGCAGGCTCTAGTGGGGTGCCTATACCCCACTAATTCCTTTCCGCTAAGCTGATTCCCCTCCACAAATGGTGGGTCCTACCAATTCTGATGCCCAAGCTCTACCCACCGCTTACAAAGCAGATTTAGGGAGAAGCCCCAAAACAAGCCCCTTCCTAGAGTTGGAAGACCTAAAATCAGTAGTGCACGCACTGGTAACTTCGAGGCTCGACTTCTGCAATGCGCTGTACATAGGGCTACCTCTGTGCCTAGTCCGGAAACTTCAAAATATGGCAGCCAGGTTGGTCACCGGTACATCTAGGGGTGACCACATTACACCAGTTTTAAAATCTCTTCACTGGCTGCCAATCAGTTTCCGGGCGAAGTACAAAGTGTTGGTTATTACCTTTAAAGCCCTACATGGTTTGGGTCCAGGATACCTACAGGATCGCCTTCTCCCATACAATCCGCCCCGCACTCTCAGGTCCTCTGGGAAGAATTTATTACAGTCAACAAGAACTAGACTGACAACCGTTACCCAGAGGACCTTCTCTTCTGCCGCTCCCAGATTGTGGAATGACCTGCCGGGAGAGATTCGCCAACTTACTAGTCTTCAGGAATTTAAAAGATCTATAAAGACTGATCTCTTCCGGCAGGCCTACCTAGATGAATTTTAAAGTGTTTTATTGGTGTTTTGTTGGTGTTTTAATGATGTACTGGTTTTCTCTGCTTTTAATCAGTTTTTGTATTTTGTGTTTGGTGTTGTTCCCCGCCTCGATCCGTTGGGAGAGGCGGGTGATAAATAAATATTATTATTATTATTATTAAGTGGAAAAGCTCATTTCCGGAAAGAGGCAGATCGGCAGAGCTCCCTTATGCATGCTCCACTGACCTGCCTCCTTCCAGAAATGAGTGTTTCTGCTCATTTCAGGTTGCCCTGGAAGTACTACAGGTACTTCTGCAACGGAATTGGTGAGCTGGAAGATAATTGGAGGGGCAGAAACGCCCTCTTGGATTCTGCCTACCCGGTCTTTGCATTTAGTTTTAAACTTAAATGCATTTATGTACTCCTTTTTAAAAGTAAACATGAATAAAGATGTAAACATGCATAATTTTTTTTCCAGAATCTATAGAGCATTAGAATTTGTAGGATGCTTAGGTTTTGCAGCTGTCACATTTTGCACCTTTTGAGTCCAGTACAGAATTTTGGGTACTTCTGTTTTCCCAGTGCCCATTAATTTGTATCTCTTTGAGTCACTCAGAATTTTACATTCATAAAATTATGATTAATTTGAAAGATTCGTGTATTTTCCAGGAGTATGCAAAGTATGCCTTGTTGCCTGTATTTGTACCTGGCCTCTGCATGCTAGACAGATGGCATGGACATAATGATGCGGGTAGGACTTGAGATGGATTTGGTTGCAGAGCTGGAGGTGGGAATTCAGTGGGACACTGTTTTAGGGAAGCATCAGCTTTCAATGTCTGTACTTCTCTCCATAGCAGTTGATTCTGATTATTATGGCAGTGTTAATGATGCTATGGCAGAATCCAGTAAACAGCACATAAGGATGCTCCTGATGGGTTATATGTGTTCATGGTACAATACACTTAAAAACTAGTGACCTATTGCTATCTGTAATCTACTTCGGTGCACCTTATGTAGAAAATGTGTATGAGACCGCTAGAAAGATGTTGTAGATAATGGCAAAGAGGGGCTACCACAACGTGGTCTGTCTCTTACAGTTGATTCTGATTCCAGCTATCTTATGATCAAAATACACATTACTTTAAAGCCATAGCTAGTAGCTATGCCTTCCCCCCCCATTAATGCCAAAGTAAGCACAGAGGACCCGATCAAATCCAGAATTGGATCCCCATGCCTGCAATTTATGTTGCCCAAACAGGATCCATTGAAAAAAAATGGATGCAGTTCTTCCTCTCATACTCACTCAAACTTCCAGTCTAATTTATTTAATTATGTGCTGCCCAGTTCTAAAAGGCTCATAATGGTTTATCGCATAGCACTATGTTTTCAATTATGAATACAATAAAATTTATTTCAGTTGAATCAACGTTAAAATTATCATACTGAACTGAAAAGCCATATGTGAGAGAAATGAAATGGCTAAACCCTATTAAAAGGCTTTGCCTTGGAACTTGGACCCGTGGTTTTTGAACAATGGCTTGAAGTCATCAGTTCCCTGGTGGGCACAGTGATGGGCTTAATCCATATTGTGCCCATCATGATCTTAGATTCTAATGGGGCTTTAAAAATGATGCTGTGAACCACCTGATTAGGCTCGTAACTGTGCAGAGAATGACTCCAGGGTATAGTGGAAGCTTAAAGTGGCAGCTTGACCAAGCTCCTCAGAATGCTGCCTGCCACTGCTGCCACTGGGTAAGCCCACTACTACTACTACTACTAATAATAATAATAATAATAATAATAATATATTTATATTTATTACCCGCCTCTCCCTCCGGATCGAGGCGGGGAACAACATCATCACAAAACACACAAAACTGATTAAAAATACATAAAACCAGTACATCATTAAAATACCAATAAAGCACCAATAAAACACTAATACAGGAGGGACCCTGCTAGGCATCACTTTGCTCAGGGTCCTCTCAAATGTGGAGCCAGTCCTGCAGTAATGTGTGCCCCATAGCTCTTTTTAGGAGTCATTAAAAATAGGCAACTCACCACACAAGCGGTAAGTAAGGTCATTTCAAGTGTCTCACACATTCCATAGTCCCTCTCCTAATGTTAGCAGTGGGGGTGGGGAGGGGGTGAAAGGAACTCTGTTTGCTTCACAGTTTTGTAGCTTTGTTGACTCTCCATTTTATTGTTTGCATGAAAGATATTGTGCTTTTGTTATATTGTGTTTTTTTAATAATTGTACAGTGCCCTGGAATCCATTTTGAGGACATTTTTGCAATAAGTTAAAAAAAATAAATGCATACGCTTCATTAAAGAGTGGCTTACATTGATTAAAATCACAGTTTCAACATAAAACTACGATGCCAGATAAATAGGCTAGAGGCTGGCAGAGTAGATTGCAACAAAAGCTAGCTTCAGCTGAAACCCTTATCTGCCCAGCAGGGCATGACCCTTTACTAGTCGGAAGAAGTTGGTTAAAGAGGAGGGGCATCCAAGCATAATGAGGCAAACTGCCGGACACAGAGAAAGACCTTTTCACTGGATTCTAGGCAGCAGGCAGACATAGCATCACCAACATTTTCAGTAAATAGTGCTGCCTTGAAACTGTGAAGGTCCCTGATGGAAGGCCACCAGCAAAGTTTTGAATGGCTAGAACTCTATTTCTTAAAACTGTGTCATCTTTCACGTTTAACCTACCTAATATGTATTCTACATTCTTCACATTTGTATTATTTAAGTGTAAATAGCAGTGGATGCCATTGATCATTGGATGTGTGTGTATGATTGACTGTGTGTGCTATACAATGAGTAAAAGAGAAAAATACAAGTTATGGAATTACATTAGTGGAGACTGTGACCTGGATTACATGATATTCCATGGTTGTTACTAATGCAGCAATAATGACCTAGAATTAATAGCAGCAACCTGAAATATTAGAGGAAAGGCAATTTTCTTTCCACTTACATCTGCCTGAGAAAAGCAGTAGCACAATCTATAAGATATATTGCCAGCGTTGTGGTTTTTTTATATAGTATCAGCAGGATGGAATGCCTTACATTTCATTTAGTTTGGTGCTAAGTATCTGTGTGTAAAGGGAATGCAATATTTTTCCAAGTAGGTGAATTAGGTCATAAACCAGCTCTAAAAATGCCTTCTGCAAAGCACATTTAGGAATTTATAAATAACAATTGAAACAATCCTTGAAGGAGCAAAAGTTGCCTTGGTTTTAATTCTTAGTCATGCAGAAAAAATGGAACAAAGAAGACTCCACAAAAAGTTGGAGAGAAAGTACAGACTAAGATCGTTCCCATTGTGTATGTCCGGGATGACACCTGCACATTGATGTTTGTTAGAGTTCCCTAAAGGTAGTGTGTGGGAGTTTGATCGATAGGTTGGGTAAAGGCACAATGAATAACATATTTCAGATCTCCTAAATAACCTTGCTGGTACCATTCACTCATAGGCAAAGTGGCACAAACAAACAGGAGATCTGGGAGAATTTTTGTTTTAACCATTCCAAATGCATACCACATGAATGCATTTAAAACTTTAGGACAAAACAAAAACACATATATGTACCTGTCTGTGAGTCTTTTCTTGCTTTGAAGTTCTTCAGATTATGGATTTAGTGCAAACTAATACATGTCTACTCAGAAATCAGCCCTGTTGAATTCAGTGGGGCTGACTTCCATGTAACTGTGTTTTGAATCACAGTAAAGTTGGAAGGTGCCTATAAGGCCATCGAGTCCAACCCCCTGCTCAATGCAGGAATCCACCTTAAAACATACCTGACAGATGGCTGTCCTGCTGCTTCTTGAATGCCTCTAGTGTAGAAGTGCCCATGACCTCCCTTGGTAATTGGTTCCATTGTCATACTGCTCTAACGGTCAGGTGGGAGCATTAGGTCTACTGTCTCATCCAAAACTCTGCCAGTTTGGTGGGGGGGAGGTGAAAAAAAATATATTTCCAGTTCAGCTTTGTGGCTTACATTTACCCACCCCACCCCACCCCACCCACCCCATTGGCATTGAATTAATCTGTAACGAGTTGAGCCAATATGTGGATTCCAGGGTTGTTTCTTTTGTGTGTGTGTTTTTGATTTGCTGAATTTGGGGGAGGGGTCTTGAAATTTGTGTAATTTGGCAATCAGGATATAGGATGGTCACAAGCCAGTGTTTCTTGTTCATGGGCTATGTCTCCGAAAGCCTCCTCTTGCAAGTCACAGCCTCTGCCACCTGTCCTTCCTTCAAGCTCTTGCATCTCCATCCAGTACTGCTTTGGGGGGAGCTCACTTCTCCTTGTCCCTCTGCCCATTGCTTTCTAGGATCTCTAATCTCCCTATCTTCTCAGCTTCCATGCCTATGTCTTTCCCACTTTCTGTATTCAGCAGGTTTTTTTCTGTGGTTTTTTTCCCTTTTCTTGTTCCCGTGGCATAGAGCTACTTCCTGACCCACAGAGCCTTTGACATTTTTCACCCAGCAAAGAAGGGTTTTTTTTTACATTTTGGTGCAAGTGTAGGTCTCATCTAAGGATAGAGAAATGAGTGATATTCATAATCACTGATTTTCTCCAAATGTTGACTCACCACTCATTTTGCGCAAATAAAAAAATTGATCAGTACAAAAGGCGATCAAGTGGGAAACATGTGCAAAAAATCCCAAATTTGCTTAAATTTCCTAATGTCCAGAAATCCCCCTCCCCACAGACTAAAGCAGGGCTGATTTGGTCTATGGAGAAATTTGCGTAGATTGAATGGGGAACTTTGCGCAAATCGAACGTGAGCATCTGTTCAGCAATTTGCAAGCGTTATCGGCGGACACGTGGTTGCACTCACATTTGAGGTTGTGAATAGGGCAGACTCACACGTTTTGTGAGCAAAAATTAAATTCTCAGACAACCCTAGTCTCCATATTCTGTCCAATGGACAATGTCTGTCTCGTGTAATCCCTCCATCCCAAATCTTTTCTTTCTTCTTCATTTTCTTCCTATATTCCAATATTAGCTATTAACAAATGAGCCTCTGCACCAGAGGCAAACATATGCTTTTTCTGTAGTTCACAGAACACCGGTTCATCTCATTAAAGCTATAAATAAACAAAAAACAAAACCTTGCTGCACATCTACTCGGAAGTGGCATCATCTATACATAAAAGCTATGGGACATGCACTGCAAATTCCACCAGAAAACTATTTAGGCTTATTTTGGAAATGTTCAGCGAATCTTGTTCCACTTAATCCCTTGATTTCAATGATCTGATCATAGTTGAAAAGATTAGTTAATTTATTTTCCCCTCGTTCATCAGAATTCACTGTGATAGATGAAATGGATCAGTATATCTTCAGCCACTCCTCATCAGCACCTCATTAAATCTCTGGGACAATTTCCATGTTCCCTTCTGTGACCAGGTTGCTGTTGTTGTTCGAGGCTCATACAACATTTCAAGTCCCTCACCCACCTCTGTGTTTGGGTTTTGTTTTGTTCTTGGAAGTCCAACATCATTCTGTGGAATAGTTTGAATTTTCAAAATTGCAGTCTTTGACTTGAATTCCTTTTGAGTGAATTTTGGCAATAGCAGTATTCAGAATTTCCACAAAATTTTACATTACAAGCAAAACTAAGTAGAAACAATATTTTCCCTTGTATGTTTCGGTCTCTCCTAATGTTTCTTTTAAGCAGTACAATGTCTATCTACTGTCAAGAAATACCAGCTGTGATAAATGAAGTTTTTTTTCATGCTTCTCGTCGTTTAAATGTCGGGGCTGCTTACCATGAAGAAAATTGGTCAGATATTGTTTGCGTTTTTCAGTATCCTTTAATCTCTTTGCAGTGAAGAGATGGTATAGAAGCGGCAGGATGTATTTTGAAAGCAAATTGATAAAACCATTCAGCAGTTCTTTTTCTCTCCCCCCCTTTTTTTTTGTTCCCATGGTATAATTGCCTTTCTGTGTTACTTCAACCCACCCTGAACTAAGCTGATAGTAGCCCTGCTACTATCCAATTAGTACAAACAGCTATGTCACCCTGCAGAGACACATGGAATGGCAAGCAGCTGTGGACCCCACCTTAGAAAGGGAAGGTGGGATCTATATTTCAGACATGTTTTGCCCATTTTGTAAGGAGTAACTTTGAAACTTATTTACATGACTTCATGCCTCAACCCAACACCATTGGTCACCATCCAGCAATTCTATCTGCATTACATACTTCCTCAAAGCTGAGTTGTAAAGTGCTGGCGTTTTCTCTTTCTCCCTCTCTTTTTTTAAAAAATATGTATTATCAAACCATCGGAAACCATGAAAAAATAACACTTCTGTATTGGATGGCATGCAGTTCTCTCACAGTAGTCAACTTGTCAGTTTCATAGGCTCCTTTGTGAGGTGTTATAACACAGCTCTATAGCTCACAAAATTACCCTCTTCCTAAAATGCCTTAGCTAAAATTTAAAGGTGTGTGTTTTTTAATTAGATCATTCTCAGAAGGTGTGATACTGTATTTTTTAACAACAACTGATACAAGTATTAAGGCATCAGTTTTGAAGCATCTGCACCTTCTGGAAACATGAGGCCAGGTCTTTTTTGCTTTCTACCATACATGACATGTTTATAGAAAATGGTCTCAAAACAATCTGAAAATCTATTTATACATTGTGAGCAGGTCTTGTAGCAAAAGCACATCAAAAGCTCTTTGGTGCATTGCCTCTATCAGAAACACAGCAGGTAGAAGTAGACTTTAACTCAAAAGTTTAATAAGAGAGACTCTCTGGCTGAATTCAGATGACACAATAAGCAACTGGGGAGGGGGGAAACAATCGCCAGTTGTATTGACTATCGTGTCGCCCGAATGCTGCCATAGTCAACTCAGCGCTGATCCTAATCCACACCACAGTTGATTATTTATTACCATGTTGTGTGGGGAGTACCCCCTAGATGAACAACTGTAAAGTTGATTATTACCCCACCATTGACTATCATGTTGTCCGAATTCAGCCTCTGAGTTACAACACTGGAAGTCTTCAAACAGAACATAAGACAATTGGGGAATAGTTAATTCATTAGGAGAATTTTCTCCTCTTTCACCTAGGGCATGAACTGATGCCGGGCAGGTAAGTAATCCTCCCACAGTTTGCCTCTGCCAACTGCCCCAGAAGAAACAGTGCACACAGCTGTCAAATCTTTCTCTGCTGTTCCCTCCTGGTACCTTTTCAAGAGACCACGGCTCCTCCAGTCTTCTACAGTAATATTTGTTGTCGCCTTTTTGGAGCTTGTTCTTAAAGGGGCAATGTAGGAATAGTGGAATGTCTCTTCTCTTCCCATTAAGTCAACTGGCTCCTGACAGGAGTATAGAGGAGCAGGGGTCAGCGTTTCCCCTGTAAAAAGCCATTCTTCTCTCCTGTCTTCCCTCTCTCGCTCCTGCAGACTTGTTCTCTGTTCGTCTCTCCCTTTCTTCTCCTCCTCCCCCTCCCCACAGTTTTATCTAGTATTGGCCGGCCTTCTTCACCCCCTCCCTCCTCCAGGTAACTCACATCAAAGTAATTAGCATGATCCCTGAGCCTATGCTGGCCGGAGTTGCTATTCTGTTGTGCCACTGTTGCTCACAGCTGCCCGGGCACAGCCAAACTCAATGAGCTATTGTATGGAAGGACATAGGGCACCCTGGCAATGCATTGTTTTCTGCCTTATAATCCATTTCAAACTGAATATTTTGACATTCCAGATCTCATCATGCATTCCACCATTTTGTATGCTATTTTGCAGCGAAATACATCCCCCCACACAAGAGGTGAGACATGTTCATGGTTTGGGGGAGCAGGGCAAAGATTAACAGCAGGGCCAGGCTTTCTCCCCAGGAAGGCATCTATGGCTTCTGGGAAGGGTTACAGAGAAAGGAAGGCTATGGGAAGCCAATACCAGTTTATCAAAAGAGTAATCCAAAGTCACAATCCAAGAAGAACCAAAGGTAAAATGCCAGGGTTTCAATCCACACTGAGTACAAGAAGCCAGAACATAAGGAGAGACCAGAAAGGCTGAAGAAAGGAACATACTTGGATAGAACAAGCAGATGAACATGAAAAGTTGAAGCTAGATAAGAAAGAGGAAGCATGAAGTCAGAGAGGCTTGAACACAAAACAGACAGGCAGTAGGAGTGACTAGATAAAGGTGACCTAGACCTAGATAAACAATCCAAGATCAGCAGATGATATCTAATAATAACAAAAAATCTTGGGATCATGATGGGAAACTCATTGGGTTGTATCCAATGTTATACAAGCAGAAAAAGTACAAGAACTGGTGTTTCATTAGTAGTTGAGTTATCATTAGCAAAACAACTAGCATAATTAATGCAAGCAACATCTAGCCCTATAAAGTTGTAATGACCTGTGCAATGTTTTTGAAAAAACTTGTGAAAGGGCTTATGGAATAGCTTGTGTAAATCGAATCAAAGTCTTGGATTTGACCCCTGCTCAAGAATGAAAATAGATTTTTATGAGCGGTAAAAGCTTTTTGCCGACGGAATGACATCACGGGATACAAACCACTGAAAGGAATAATGAGAAAAGTAAATTTAGTGTTAGGGGCTAATCATTTATTTTCTTTATTTAAAATATTTTAAACTAACCTTCATTCTTGCAGATATCAGGTCAGTCTACAAGAATATAATCAAAATATTATTATTAGAAAAGGGGTTAAAATAGAATAGCAAGTATTGATACCAAGTTCTATCTGCTCCGTCACAAAAAGGATATCCTAGAGCTGTACAAGTTAGTCAAAAAAGCAACTCAGAACTCCTGAATGGAGAGGTGAAATCCAGGAAGGCAGGGAGAACATTCAGGGTCAAATATGGGTGTTTTGTGTTGTTTTTCCTGAGGACATTTTTCCCATTGTTTACAATGGGAAAATTAAAAAAGATTGAAAAAAAATCTATGAAATATGTTCTCCTATGGAATTAATGAAATGCTTTTAAAGACAAGGTTATACTCACTCAAAATGTATAGTAGAATGATAATTACAGTATATTTAGACATATCCAAAATGCATTGCTGCCATCTTCATGAGAAGACTACAGGGCCTTCATTGTTTGTGAATTTCTGCTTGCCTTCTTCTGGTGACTTTGGTCTCATCTGGGGATACTAGAAGCAAGTATCCTATGTCTGCTGTCCTTTTGCTTATAGAAAATTAAGGCTACAACCCAATATGCATACTTACCTGAGAGTAAGTCCCATTGAATTCAGTGGAGCTTACTCCTGAGCATAGGATTTCTTTGTAAATTTCATAAATATCCCCAAAGTACATTTAATATGCCAACTAAGCTATAAATAATGGATTTCAAACAGTTTAGGTTTGAAAAGAAAGTAAATATTTCATTTCATTTAATTTCCCCCCTACATTTTCATTTTCTTCCAAGAAAAAATGATATTGGGGAGGGGAGGAGATACATTTCCCCCCACAAGATTTCCAGAAATTGCACTGTTTAACTCATGATTATCCATGTGAAGCATCTCTCTTTAGAGAAAGGCTAAAGACTTGGGGGAGGGGGAGCTTTGGAAGAAGATAACTAAGAGAATATGATAGACACTTATCAAATTTTCAATAGTGAATAAAGATCATACCCCTGCAAAACGCTAGACCTGGAGTTCATTGGTGATAGGTTCAGGACAATCAAAAGAACATATTCACAGATTTATAGGTACACAAAATCCAGGATTGGACAAATTCATGGAGGGTGATCTATTGATGAGTGTCAGCCACGATAGCTAAAAGTAGTACTTTCATATTGAGATGCTATATGCCTCTGATTATCAAAGCCAACTTCAAACCATGGTCTAATGTCCTGACTTGTTCTGCAGCTGGTAACCATGGTTTCCCAGTATGGACAACACAGAAAACTATGGTTAATTACAAGCTTCCTGGGCTAGATCTACACCAAGCAGGATATCACTTTGAAAACAGGTTGAAAACTGTATATGGAGTGTGTCCGTCTGTTATAAACCGTTTTAAAGCAGCAGTGTAGATTCTGCCCTGGTTCACTCATGCCATGAATACGGTAGCAGTATGGCTGCATATATGAGTAAAAGGCTCGTTCATGTCTATGTGTGCTAAATGTTTTTTATTGGATATACTTAAAGAACTGCTTTCATTCAGAAATTATATTTGGGAACGGTTAAGTAAGAATTTAGAGACACGAGTAGTGCCGATTTACATTAATACCCTGTCCGAAAAGCAGTTGCCCCAGGAGTGTGCCTTTTCCTCCATCAATTGAACATGAAAGAGATTTTGAATCAAAAGTTAAAACCTTTTCCCTCCTTACGCTACGCGTAAGATTACATGCAATCTTATCTCATTTAAAGGTTTTCTTGACACATCCCTTCTCTTTTCAGCTTTCTGTAGACTCAAGGGGACTAGAGAAAAATGTTTTTAAAATGCTTTTTTTGTGTTTGAGGACTGAAGAATACCTCCTGTTCTTCTAGAAATAGATATCTTTGTTCCATCAAAGCAGGCCCTTGGCTATATTTTCCAAGGTACTGAGAAAGCTTAAATAAGAGCTGTGCCAACAGTGAAGACTCTGATATGTTGTAGTTCTGTCATAAGACTGTGCCACCTCAGAGTACATGTAGGAGGACCACATCTTTACTGGGGATGTAGAAACACTCCACGTTGAGAGAGGCTGTGAAATAGTGGCACTTCCTTTCACTTTCTTGAAACTCTTGATGTTTTGTTTGATTTAAAACAAAAGCAGTTTGCACAGTTTAGGCTGCAATCTTGTACACACATACCTGGGAGTGAACTCCACTGAACCCATGGTGGGTGGCGGTGGGGAAGGGAGGCTACCTCTGAATAAACATGCATAGTTAACCTAAAATTTAGTTCAAGAAATCAGTTCTAGCTATCATAGCATGACTCCAGATATGTGGCAGTGTTAGATAAGTTCACTGCTGAGCATTTGACCTTACTTCTCATGCGGCACACACACCACTTCAAGTGTATTGTTATCCCTTCATGACTGATTATTGATTGCTGGTTGATAATTGTTATTTCAGATTTTCTGTGCAATACACTTGAATATCAACATTTTTACAATGCTTAATCCAATTACATTAGATCCTCCCCTACCCCTGCACCTGGTTGCCCCCATCAAAAATTTGGTCTAGAAGTTGAAGACCCTCCAGAACAGTTTTTGGAGAGTGCCAGCAGCTGCAGGGGGAGGGGTTATTGGCAAAGGACATCTCCCCCTCCATTTTGCCAGTGGGATCCCTCCACTGGAACAAATGCCTTCTGTTGACAGCAGGAGCCCTTCTGTTTGCAGGATGCAAAGTCTGGATCCAGCCCTTGGATAATTTGTTAACTTGTTGTGTTATAAGCCATTTTACAAAACAAAACCTATACTTGCATTTTGAAGGCAAGGACCATGATGAGTGAATTCATTTTTCACTGTATGAAACATGGGAGAATGAATTGTAGCCTTTGTTTCATTTGTCAAATAGTTACTCACCAAAGGTACCTGTGTCTGAACACATCCATGAGATCAAAGATTTATTAGAGTTCCAGACAGCAACTCGTGACACCATGTACATTCACGGCTGTTTATTATATGTTCTTAAAATCTAGTGAATAGCTACTCTACACCATTAAGAAAAAGTGAGAAAGTATCATTAGTGCTGCTTGGATGGAATAACAAACAAACTCTACACATCTTGCATTATTCTTCATCAGCCTGGGTGACTTTTGCTGGAACTCTGAGGTAATTGACTGTAATAGCTGAAGGCTGAGTGAGGGATAGCTCTTGTGGTTGTTGTTGCTTCACTTAAATTTGAGGCACTTAGCAGGCAGCAACACTGGAAAGCCCCAAAAGAGGAAGTCCTGATAGAGGCTGCCTCTACAAGAGGCATTTAAAGCTCTTTCAAGGTGCATTAAAAAATTTACCTCTACAAGAATGGAGTGCAAATCGGGCGTAGAGACGCGTTTTCTCTCCGATTATGCGCATTATCGAATGCGCGTTAAATAGCGAGTTTTATTTTGCTCCTGCCGTTAAAGCGCATTTTGACTATGTGAACAAGCGATTCTCCGCATTAACTACTTGTAAAGTGCATTTGAAACAACTGGTAAGGTCACCTGTTGAGTGTTCAATTACCTCCTGCAGACAAGCATTTACGATAAAGCGCTTCAGCGATTATGCGCATAATCGGCTAACCAGGCGTCAAACGGAATCCATCTAGAGGGGGTCTAAGTCTTTAGCGGACTTTTCTGAAAGCTCAAGCAGCTGGAGGGGCTGCAAGGACAGAATGGGATAAAAAAGATAAAATAAAAAGTAGACACACACATCCTCAGCTGCCTCCTTACAATCAGGTAGGCACTAAAGCCTGGCACCCTGAATTTGTCTGAAATTCTCAAATCCCTGTGAAGGAGGCAGAAAAACAACTGCTTCTTTTGCAAAGAAACAAAGAGGTTGCGAAAGGCCAGGTGGGGTTTTGACACAGCACTAGTTGAAATGCCTCTCCTAAGGCTTAGTAAATGGCAGAAAGAGCTTTGAACTACAATATGCTGGTATTTCTGGTATTTTGGCCCAGCTCCTTTGCCTTCAGCCATGCCCACCACTAGAATGCAGCTTCTCAAATTGAATTTGGCCCTCAGGCTGAAAGAGGCCCCCCTGCCGTATTTGTTCTACAGGGACAAAATTAGACATGACATTGCAGTCTGCATCAGAGAAACATGACTAAAGGCCTTAAGCCTATGTACACCAATTGCTGGGGGAGGTGGATATCTGGTCGACAGCTGGTTGGCCACTGTGTGAACAGAGTGCTGGACTAGATGGAACATTGGTCTGATCCAGCAGGGCTCTTCTTATGTTCTTATGACTAGGGCAAGGTCCATGAGCGAGTGGTTGCGAGCCAGCTCCAGACACTCTTGGATGAGACTGATTATCTGGATCCTTTTCAGTCGGGTTTCAGGCCTGGTTTTGGTACGGAAACAGCCTTGGTCGCCCTGTATGATGACCTATGTCGGGAGAAAGGCAGGGGGAGTGTGATTCTGTTGATTCTCCTTGATCTCTCAGCGGCTTTCGATACCATCGACCATGGTATCCTTCTGGCACGACTGGCTGAGTTGGGAGTGGGAGGCACTGCATTACTGTGGTTCCCCTCCTACTTGGTGGGGCAGCTCCAGAAGGTGGTGCTTGGGGGACATTGCTCGGCCCCGTGGATTCTCCAGTATGGGGTCCCTCAGGGGTCAGTCTTGTCCCCCATGCTGTTCAACATCTACATGAAACCGTTGGGTGCGGTCGTCCGGAGTTTTGGAGTGCATTGTCATCAGTACGCTGATGACACGCAGCTCTATTTCTCCTTTTCACCTTCACCAGGTGAGACTGTGGATGTGCTGAACCAGTGCCTGGCTGCGACAATGGACTGGATGAGGGCTAACAAACTGAAACTCAATCCAGACAAGACTGAGATGCTGTTAGTGGGTGGTTCTGCTGACCGGATGGAAGGTTTTCAACCTGTTCTGGATGGGGTTGCACTCCCCCGGAAGGAGCGGGTTCGTAGCTTGGGGGTTCTCCTAGAACCATCTCTGTCACTTGAGGCTCAGGTGGCCTCAGTGGCACGGAGTGCCTTCTACCAACTTCAGTTGGTAGCCCAGCAACGCCCCAATCTGGACAGGGATAACCTGGCTTCAGTTGTCTACGCTCTGGTAATTTCTAAATTGGATTACTGCAATGCACTCTACGTGGGGCTGCCTTTGAAGACGGTTCGGAAGCTGCAGCTTGTGCAAAATGCAGCGGCCAGATTGATAACAGGAACCAGAAGGTTCGAACATATAAGACCTACTCTGGCCCCCTTGCATTGGCTGCCTATACATTTCCAAGCCCGATTCAAGGTGCTGGTTTTAACCGATAAAGCCTTACACGGCTTGGAACCACAATACCTGATGGAACGCCTCTCCCGACACGAACCTACCTGTACACTACGATCCACATCTAAGGTCCTCCTCCAGTTGCCTACTCCGAGGGAAGCACGGAGGGTGGCAAAAAGGGAGAGGGCCTTTTCAGTGGTGGCCCCCCAATTATGGAATGATCTTCCCGGCGAGGCTCTCTGGCAGTATATAAATGGAATGAAAGAAAGAAAGAAAGAAAGAAAGAAAGAAAGGGGACTGATCTACACCAAGCAGGATACTACACTTTGAAAATGTTTGGAAACTGTATATGGAGTGTGTCCTGGGCCCCAACAGTCGTCATAAACCGTTTAAACCCGTTTTTAAGCAGTAGTGTAGATCCTGCCTAGGTGAAAAGAGATAAAGAGACTGACAATGAGGAAAGAAGATGGGGGTGTCCAAAGTCAATTAAAGTAAGTAACAGAAGACTGGGGAGAGGTTTAGGGAGAAGTTCTGGGCATGTGCCAGGCCACCACTGGGCTCACAGCCAGGCTTGTGCAGTGGTAGTATTTTGTAGGAATCAGTGCCTCTACATGGAGTTGTGTGTGCACCTTGCACAATGTGTTAGCTGGCATCCTCACATTGGAGAGCTCCTGTGTGGAAGCATCTACATCGGAGCACCTCCCCATTGTAGCCTCATGTGGTGAATATATGAGGTGTTCCAGGGGCATGAAACGTCCCAAAGCAATGGACTTTTAAGAGACCCTGAAGGGGAAAGGCAATAGTTTGTTTAAGGGTAGATGATAAAATAATGTAATCTAGTGAAAGATCAACTCACCTGCAATCTTATTTTTATTAGATTAAAATGACACCTCCATAGAATGAGCACATTGTGTGGTCCAAACATCTTTGAGTCCTTCTCAATCAGTGTATCTTTTGTATTGCAAATGCAGCATATTCAAAGTCTGTATAGGTCACGAATATGTAGCTACCTTCTGCCACTGGAAAGATTTCCATTTTCTGTGCCTTAGATATATGAAATCTGGAGTGATGAGTTAGTTTATTTCTGACAACAGTAGTAGTTCATTTAAGAGAATTGAGCCATGGCTTCATCTAACTTTTAGCAAGGCTAGGTGATGCAGTTGTCATTTCCGATCAGCCAAAACTATTGAAATTGATGTGAGAAAAAACCATTGCAAGTTTGCTGGAGTGCATTGGCATGCAAGTTGCAACATGAATACTTCACTACGAAACTTCACAAGCTTTCAGAAATTACAAAATGCATATGGTGCAATATCATGGAAATATAAAACTGGCATGGACATGATTTTCAAATTGTTATAGCAAAGGCTGTTAACTTTATGTATTAACAACTCGGTTTGAGTTTAGAAAAGGCTGGGCTATCTCAAAATGGGTGTTTATTTATTTATTTTATTTATTACATTTGTATACCGCCCCATAGCCGAAGCTCTCTGGGCGGTTTACATAGGATTAAAACAATTTTAAACAATAAACAAAAATTAAAACAGCAAAACATACAACATACACACAATACACACATATATTTAAAACCACTACAACAACCCAAAAAACTACAAAACAACAAACAAACCCAGGCTCCTCAGATATTGCCAAATGCCTGGGAGAAGAGGAAAGTCTTGACCTGGTGCCGAAAAGATAACAATGTTGGCGCCAGGCGGGCCTCGTCAGGGAGATCATTCCACAATTGGGGAGCCACCACAGAGAAGGCCCTCTCCCTTGTTGCCGCCCTCCAAGCTTCCCTCGGAGTAAGCACTCGGAGGAGGGCCTTAGATGTTGAACGTAGTATTCTGGTAGGTTCATGTCGGGAAAGGCATTCCGTCAGGTATTGTGGTCCCAAGCTGTGTAAGGCTTTATAGGTTAAAACCAGCATCTTGAATCGGGCTCGGAAACATACAGGCAGCCAATGCAAGCGGGCCAGAGTAGGTCTTATATGCTCAAACCTTCTGGTTCCAGTTATCAATATGCCGCTGCATTTTGCACAAGCTGCAGCTTCCGAACAGTCTTCAAAGGCAGCCCCACGTAGAGTGCATTAAAGTAATCTAACTTAGAGGTTACCAGAGCATAGACAACTGAAGACAGGTTATCCCTGTCCAGATAGGGTCGTAGCTGGGCCACCAACCGAAGTTGGTAGAAGGCACTCTGTGCCACTGAGGCCACCTGAGCCTCAAGTGACAGAGATGGTTCTAGGAGAACCCCCAAGCTACGAACCCTCTCCTTCAAGGGGAGTGCAACCCCATCCAGAACAGGTTGAACACTCCAGAACCACCCACTAACAGCATCTCAGTCTTGTATGGATTGCGTTTCAGTTTATTAGCCTTCATCCAGTCCATTATCGCAGCCAGGCACTGGCTCAGCACATCCACAGCCTCACCTGATGAAGGTGAAAAGGAGAAATAGAGCTGTGTGTCATCAGCATACTGATGACAACGCACTCCAAAACTCTGGATGAGTGCACTCAACGGTTTCATGTAGATGTTGAACAGCATGGGGGACAAGACTAACCCCTGCGGAACCCCATACTGGAGAATCCATGGGGCCAAGCAATGTTCCCAAGCACCACCTTCTGGAGCTGCCCTGCCAAGTAGGAGCGGAACCACTGCAATGCAGTGCCTCCCACTCCCAACTCAGACAGTCGTCCCAGAAGGATACCATGGTCAATGGTATCGAAAGTCGCTCAAAAATCAAGGAGAATCAACAGAGTCACACTCCCCCTGTCTTTCTCCCGACATAGGTCATCATACAGGGTGACCAAGGCTGTTTCCTTGCCAAAACCAGGCCTGAAGCTGGACTGAAATGGATCCAGATAACCGGTCTCATCCAAGAGTGCCTGGAGCTGGCTTGCGACCACCCGCTGTAGGACCTTGTCCAGGAATGGAACATTTGCTACTGGCCTGTAGTTATTAAGATTTTCAGGGTCCAAGGAAGATTTCTTTAGGAGTGGTCTCACTGCCACCTCTTTCAGGAGGCCTGGGACCACTCCCTGTTGCAAAGAGGCATTAATCACTTCCCTGGCCCAGCCAGTTGTTCCATCCCTGCTAGCTTTTATTAGCCAAGAGGGGCAAGGATCCAATATGGAAGTGGTTGCACGAACCTGTCCAAGCACCTTGTCAACATCCTCAAGTTGTACCAACTGAAACTCATCCAAGAAAACAGGACAAGCCTGTGCTCTGGATACCTCGTTTGATCCACCTGCTATAACACTGGAGTCTAAGTCCTGAATTTTGATAGGGCCAACAAGCACAGAATAATTTCAAAAAAATCTTTGGTACAGATACAGATACACACACTCAAACTTACATAAGGACATAAGAAGAGCCATGTTGGATCAGACCAAGGGTCCATCTATCTAGTCTAGCAATCCGTTCACACACTGGCCAATCAGTTGTCAACCAGGAACCCACAAGCAGGACATGGGTGCAACAGTACCCTCCCACCCATCTTCCCCAACATCTGGTGTACATAGGATTACTGCCTCTGATACTGGAGGTAGCACGTAGCCATCAGGGCTAGTAGCCGTTGATAGCCTTCTCCTGCAGGAATTTATCTAACCCCCCCTTTAAAGCCAACCAAATTGGTGGCCATCACTAAATCTTGTAGTAGTGAATTCCAAGGTTTAACTATGTGCTGTGTGAAGAACTTCCTTTTATCTGTCCTGAACCTCCCACCAGTCAGCTTCATGGGATGACCCTGGGTTCCAGTATTATGAGAGAGGTAGAAAGATGTCTCCCTATCCACATTCCCCACACCATGCATACCTCCACACCTCAGTCAATACTTGATCATAGTGCTGATCAACTGTTTGGAGGAGGACTGAATCCAGGCCCCTGAAAAGATGGGCGATCTCACCTATACTCTGACCCAGGCTCTGTGTCTGCAGCCCTGGCTTCTGGACTAAGCTACAAACTGCATGTAGCTCTCTTTTGTGTGCACATTTCCTTTCTTAGTCCGTCTAGAGGCGGTCCTGGCATCAGGGTGCTCGCAGGGACTCACACACCTGCCAGGCCACTTGCTCTCCCCTCCACTGCCCCCGTTGTCTCTGGACTGGAAAGTGTCATGCAAGGGAGAGGCTGGGTGTGTTCACGCTCGTCCCCCACTTCCTTTCCTCACTGGCATGTTTCAGCACTGAGCAGGCACCTGATGCCATGGCTGTAACAGTAAGCCTGCGGAGGGACAGAGAGCCATTCGCTGGGATGCTACCAGGGCTGGATGGAGGCAGCAAGCCTGCAGACTATGCTCAAGGGCAGGGGGTCAAGAGTTACAAGCAGTGAAGCCTCCTCAGCGGAATGAGTGTTTGACTGGAATGGGGAGAAGAGCCTGGGTCAAACTGAGGCAATTGATACGTGTCAGGAAGGTTGAATTAAGTGCCAAGCAAATTAATAGAAACAATACAATTCACACATTGACAACCATGGTGCATTAGTGAAGTCTAACTTGAGTATTTGGAAATTGTCTCTAACTATGGATAATGTGACCTTCACCACAGTTTCCTAAAAAGGCCAAGTAGTTATGCCAAGGGAATGTCCCTTTTACTGTCATATGAATTTTTGTGGTAAAGAAACACAGGCTTTGCTGATTTCTCCCTCGTTTAGTCTTGAAACTGTAGCAAGACTACTTCAGAGTGGAACTGGGGAAGCCTTGTCACTATTTCTAAAGCTTTATAAGAATAGGGAGCACAAGATTGAACACTGGTTGCAAAGCCACAATGCTCAGAAATTAAAAATTATTACACAAATGTTGAAATCATAAGTCTTAAAATCAAGAGAATGGAGAAAAGAGTTGCACAGAGTATTTGTGCTTGTTACTACAATATTGAATAGACATCACCCAATTTTAAAGAATATTTTCTCTGCTTGTTCATTTCTTACTCTATCATGGCTAACTTTGCCATTTCTATATTCAAATGGCAGTTTCCTTCTCAGGACAAATAGTTCATAAGACGTGGGTGAGAAGTGAGCTAACTTTCTTTCCTACCACATCGGACCCAATTCTGATTCCCCTAGCAGCTGTTATTTTTAAAGTGAAAAAGCAAGTCTTGTTAAATGCACACATGCATTCAACATATCATCTCTCTTAATGTTAATCTGGAATATTTTATAAAATGAATATCGTAGTCAGTGGCAAACTGCAGCCTTCTTCAGAATGGGTCTGCTTCCATTTCTGTTTTCCAAACCTCTACTAACCCCTTTGATTCTCAGCTGTTGATACTGATAGTATGGTAGAATATAATGTAATGCCTGACTTGTTACCATTGATATAGCTCTCCAAAGAGTCTCTTTCCTGCACCTCATCAATACAGGGTGCCTCTACACGAGAAGTTTAAAGCTCTTTCAAGTCTCATTAAAAATGTTACCTCTACAAGAGCGGAGCGCAAATCAGGGGTAGAGGCGCGGTTTCTCTCCGATTATGCGCATTATCGAATGCGCGTTAAATAGCGAGTTTTCCTGCTCTGCGGCCGTTAAAGCACATTTTGACCATGTAAACAAGCAATTCTCCGCATTTCAGCCACATTAAAGCATGTTTCAAACAACCAGTCAGGCCACCAGTTATGCGCTTAACCGCCTCCCACGTACAGTCGTTATTGTAACAGTGATTGTGAGAAGATGCGCATAATCGGACAACTAGGCGCCAAACCGAATTCTTGTAGAGGGGGCCACAGATTGCTGGATTTATAAATACAATGTGGCAAGCAATATGTTCTTCATAAGTTACATTATTAATGTTGACAATCATGCATTCAAGCAAATACTTAGGTTTATTTACTTTGAAACCCAATAGCTGCAAATGCTGATATATGAGGTAGAAACACTATTGCATTAATAAAGTCCCAGCCAAGAAATCCACTGTGTGCATTAGAAAGCTTGATAAATTCTGCCTTATCTCTGCTTGCAACCTCTCTCTCTCTCTCTCTCTCTCTCTCTGTGTGTGTGTGTGTTTGCCCAACTTATATTTTAAAACCAAAGTTGAATTCTTCTTTCTACTTCATAAATAAATATAATTCAGTTGTGGTTCAACAATGTCTTGCAAAGTTCTCTTTCTCTTTAAGCGTGTAACACTCGTTAACACTAATTAACACTGTATCCAAATGATACCATTTTAATAATGCTAGCTTTACTTTCACAATGTAAAAGTACACACTGTGCTGGAGAACATGGGTGGGAGGGTGCTGTTGTACTCATATCTTGCTTGTGGGTCCTTTGGTTGACAGCTGGTTGGTCACTGTGTGAACAGAGTGCTGGACTAAATGGACCCTTGGTCTGATCCAGCATGGCTCTTCTTAAGTTCTTATGTGCTAGAGCCTATACTGATTCCTCCCATGTGTCTCCAATATGAGATTATTTAGCAAGTAAATATCAGATCATTTAGCTGCCACATTTCTTTAGTGGAAACCGTACTAAGGAAGTAGTTAATGTGGTCTACTTTTGCATGACGTGCAAGAATTGATGGGCAGACATGGAAGACGAGGAAATTAACTAGTAATTTAATATGTGGGTATTACTATGAGGATGCCTAGGCAGTGGCACCATTACCACTGGACTACAGGGCTAAAGTCCGGGGCCCTGCAGCAACAATGAAGAGGCAGCACTCTGGCAGCAGTGCCTCAGAATGCAGAGGATGTATGTTGAACTGGAAGCCACTCCCAAACACACTTTTCAGAAGGTCTGTCTTCACCCTTAGATTCAGCACTATTGAGTCCCATGAGCTACAGTGGAACTGAGTTGGCCTAGCGCCTAGTACTTTGGTTTAAAAGGATTTTTTTATATAGCAGGCTGTTAAATGTCCAGTAGCTGGAGGTTGTATAATGACATGGATTACTTTACTCTTTTCATTTTTAGAGTCCAGTATTGACCATTCTCAAAATGGAACCAAGACTTATAGTTCATAGATTCTTAAGAACACGTTTCTTTAAATTTTGTAAGTATAGCAACACAGGATAGCTGCTGATATTTAAATCCTTTTATTTGCCTCCTGAGATTTAGCTGATTTTTAGGAAGCCTTTTAGCCAGGAGGCATAGTAAAGCTCAGTAGAGAGATTCCAGCTGGGACTGAAAAATCCAGCACAGTTTGTTCCCCATGAACATAATTTAATAATACATCTAAATCTGTGAAAGTGCTGATTATACTTTGTGTTCTCTCTCTCTCCTCTGCCCCTCTTAAACCCAGATGAGCCACATGCCATGTCTCTCAGCTATCACACAGCCCTTGTTAACCAGTTGGACCCCCAGTTCCAAAATAAACTATGGAGAAGTGAAGAACCAGGGCTTGGCAGTATCATGCTTTCTGCCCTGGTGGCTGATCTTCTAATGCCACTGTGGAAGTAAAATAGTAGTATATATGTTGTATTCCCTAATTGGAATACAACTATATACTATATACTATATTGGGTCCTTCAGTTCTGGAATTGGGAAGTCCCAATTGTGAAGATGTTGGCACAAGGACAAAAATCAAACAAATGCCAGGGCATTTGGGCTGTTGAAAATCTGGAGTGTTAGTTTCTGCAATCCGAGATACAAGACTGGTGCCAGTTTCAGAAGATCTTTTAAAGCCCTATGGTAGTTTGCTTTTTTCTGCAGAATAGGGAACTGTTGCATCTATTCTTCTCACATGCCATATAAACTATTTCACAATAATTCTTTTCTCCCATAGCATTGGGGCGGGATTTGACAGAGAACTTTGCAGGATTTTGTATCTGGTCAAGAGGGCAGGGCTTCTGCAGCTTTAACTGTTGTAATTAAGAGGGAATTTCACCAGGTGCTGCATGCACCAAATGACACCTGCTGAAATTCCCTTTTCTATACAAATGTTAAAGATACAGGAGCCCTGTCCTCCATTCCATATGATCACCCTAATTTTGGCAGATCTAGAGTACATGTAAAAAAAGAAAGAAAAAAAGAATCAGGTGTGCAAATTCATTGCCACCTCCTATGCACCCCATCCCTTCTTCCCACATAATCTCCACTATGTTACATTTAGAAGTCACGCTTCATGTGTATCACCAGTGGCTGAGGTATAAAAGGCTATTTAAATGCATGATGCCTATTAATAATAGCAGTAGTTTACAGCACATTGTTAGTGTTATGCAGTGGGTGGTAAGAACAGCACAATGCAAAGGGATAAAAAAAATCTAAGTGATTTCTGAAAGAAGTCAGAAAATTAAACAATGCTAATACAGGCTATAATTACTCAATTGGTGAACCCATCAGTTACCGACACACAGCATTTTCAGAGGTATTTTGATGTGTTTCTGGCTAAGAGACCTAAATCTGTGAGGCATCATTTCCTATTTTGAAGCATATGCTGATGTTTGGTAAAAGTAGAGTCAGAAAGGATGTCGACAGCCAATGCTTAGAGTATTAAAGTTTTAACAAAATGTCAGAGAAAATTGTTGGGGGGAGGAGGAGGGGGAACTGGTTAATCCATATAAATCTGTCATAAAGATTGCATTGTAAAGTTGCTTCAGCATGAATTCTGGTGGCATATGGGAGCTTAAAATATAATCTAATGATATATCTTCAAGGAAGATGTTTATATAACATGATTTCCATGGAACTGCCATTTCTTGTTAATTCGTTAGAATAATAAAAGATACTGTATTTGGTACAAATGGGAAGAAAGATGAAAACAAATGCTCAGGTGATGGCACCTGAGCAACAGCATATTTTTTCTGTGCATATTTGTGAAAACAGAAATAGAAATCTCTTGTATGTTCTGTGCCATGGACTGGGAGGTCTTTGAACAGAGCCCCGAAGAGCTGTTAAATGCTTATTACTTTGGGCAATAAGATAGGAGACCAGAAATTTGGGCTGGAGAGGTGGAGCAAGGCAGTATAAAATTGTGGCACTGAGTGGCTGTACTCGAATAGAAGAACTAACATTAGATTGGGGGAGAATAGAAAAACGTTTATTTGAACAGGTGAAGAGTAGGAATTGCGTCCACAGAATGCTCCGGTGTGAAACTCAAATGCAGCAATTTGATATTGACTGTTCAAATTTGAGAAACTGTAACCTAGAACAGGTCATTAAAAACAAGTTGTGTGTGTTCCATGGGGTTGAGTCCAACACGGTCATTCCACTGATGGAAGCAGTCCTGTCAGGGTATGTTTCTGAACCTCTATGTGCATGCCTTTAAAATCTGCTCTAGAGGGCTGGGAAACCCTCTGGAGCAGATTTTGAGTGGTGCAGAGGGGCTGCATTGGGGTGGAGAGAAGGAGAAACTCCCATTGCGCTCATGGAATCTCAGATCTAACCTCTGGTCTCCAAGATAGGGAACTGGTAAGGAGTTTGCAGTTTTCATTATAGTTTCTTTACATTAAAATAAAACACACCCCATAGAGTTATTTTTATCATCTGACATCTTTTGCCTAAACTTTTTTAGATTTTAATAAAAGCCCTCCCTTTTTTACATGCAATCATAAAGTTCAAGTAGATCACCAGTCATGTGTTTATAGACCTAAATCAATTGAAAATGAAGCTTTATATTACATCAGAAATACAATTATTTCCCAGAAATACAAGTATTGAGAATTTGCAAAGCAGAGTGCAAAACCTTGATCTACTCTTCTGTCAAATCAAGAGAAATATGTCACCGTCACAAAACGTGCAGTGCTTTTTCAGAAACTTAGAAAGTAGCTTGTCAAAGCTAACACAGTATATCGTGTATATAGCATGAATATCTATGGATATTTTGATTCTCTTGCCTTGCTGAGAGTATTTTTAAGCTATTTTAACGTTTGTCCTAGAAAATGACTGTCATTATGTTTTGTTTTACACCATAAATGCTGTTCTCAGTGAGAAGCACGTACATTTAATTCTTTGAAAGTCAGTGTGAGCTGTTTCACATCATTTATTTATTTAAAAAACAGATACCCTGTCTTATCTTTTAAAGCAACCCCAGCTGGCTAACAGAATATCATTGTTATAACACAGCATCAACCAGAACAAAAAAAAAATTAAAAGCAAGAAAAAAAAAACCCAGCACATTAACAGTGATGACTTTTTAATAATCCATAGCAGTCAGCCAAAACAGAAGCCAACTTGGGTATAAAAATAAAAATCCCAAATGCAATCTAGTCCAGAGGCTCAACACCCCCCCCCCCCAAGGTTTAACCTGCCACAGGGTTTCTGAGCCTGGCAGACCTCTTTGGTGAGAATATTCCATAGAGTTGGTACCACAGTTGTGGCACATACCTGCTAAATCTGGAGAACAAGGACTTGGGGGAAGGCCATCTGTTATTGATTGGAGTGCACAGAGAGGCCCACATGGAAAACAGCAGTCTCTGAAAGCACATTTTAATAGCAAACGTGGGGAATTGCAATAATTTGCAGTAGTGAGGACAGATAATGGACCTCACCTTCTGCAAGCATGCAGAGTTTACATCTATCTGCACACTCCCCTAACTTCACACTTCCATGCTTTTTCAGATATGTACATACACATTTCCCATATTGACACATAAGTAACCTAATGAGTCTTTGGGGACCTTAATAAATGGCAGTTGTATACAAGAAGACAGCTCTGACCTAGTGGATTCACTCACTCAAAATGCACTCACAGTATAAATTCAACAGCACAGCACAACATACCAAAGTTGGCACAGATGGTTAAAAAAATCATTAAGGAAAGAAAATGTTCATGCTCTACTTTAGGGCTGTGACTGGAGCCGGATCCCAAATCTGGAGCAGATCGGGCCGATCCGGCCTGATCTGGGCCCGAATTGAACTGGATTGGATCGGGCCCAGATCGGGCCAGATCAGATCCACGATCCGGATCTGCTCTGGGTCCATGCAGAGCACTCCCTCCCGCTCTCCCCACTCTCTCCCTTCTTCCCCCATTCGCCCTGCTTACCTGCAGCCTCCTCCATGTCATCCTGCCCCTCGATGTTGGCCAGCCGCTTTTCTGGTTGTGGCAGGTGACGTCATCACCCGCTGTGACCAGGAAATGCGGCGGCCCACAGCGAGGACAGAAGAGGACGGCAGGATGATGGCGGAGGAGGCAGCAGGTAAGCAGGCCGATTGGGGGGAGGGAGGGATCAGAGAGAGCGGGAGGGAGGGCTCTGCACTGACCCAGAGCAGATCCGGATCTGAGGAGGATCGGATCGGGCTTGATCTGGACCTCCCAGATTGGGATCCAGATCAGATCGGGGGTCCGTGCACAGCCCTACTCTACTTAGTGCATAGTCATGACTTGTGCTGTCCCAAGGATTTTTAGGTACATGATGAAATGCAAGAGCAATGAGTTTAGGTGATATACAGGCTCAGAGTTGACTATATAGTTTCTTTGGGATGTCCATGAAGTGTTCCCCATACACATGCAGATGGGATCCCTGTGATGTGCTCAGGGTCAGAGGTGAACTGGCTAACCTCCATCTCCAAACCTGTTCTGAGGATTTCGCTTGCTCAGGCAAAGTGCAGGGTTGTACTCCCCCTACATCAGCACTAGGTGTCAATTGTTGGACATTGCTCCAAGCCCTCACAGGCACACAAGAAGAGTGTCCATGCTCTTTGTGTAGAGTGAGAGGCAGGTTTGGCCCATCACTGCTATTTTTCTGCAGGAAGGGATTTCCCTGTCCTGCCCTTTCCAAGATGAAGAATGGCACAAAGATGTGATAATGTATCTATATCTTTACAATCAATGAGAAATAAAGTTAATACACGTATCAAAGGAAGATGTTTTCTTCCTGCAATTTTTAAAAATCAATCATTCTTTGCTTTTGGTTAGTTTAAGTACTATTGTAAATACTATCAAAGTTCATACCTCTTAATGGACTAGGATCTCTGTTGGTAGGCGAAAGTACAGGTAAAATTGAAAGTAAGAACATAAGAAGAGCCATGTTGGATCAGACCAAGCGTTCATCTGGTCCAGCACACAATTCACATAATGGCCAACCAGCTATTAACCAGGAACCCACAAGCAGGACACAAGTACAACAGCACCCTCCCACTCAAGTTTCCCAGCAACTAGTGTATAGAGGTTGGCTTATAAATATCAAAACATGAATATCAATACTATTTAATTGTAATCACAATATGATATTTTGATCCGAATCTGGAAAAACATTTCAAGTTCCCGAGAGCATCAAGTATTTAGGTGCCAGTCCCAAGAACGAATAGTCTGTACAGAAATTAGGACTAATCAAATATCTTGAGCCCTGCATCACATTTTGGGCATCATCTGACAAGCGTTTTATTGCACGCTCGTTACTGGGCACCCACAGATTTTCGTGAGTCCCTCTCACAATGTTGTCTGCGTCCTGCGTGCCTCCCACCCCTTCTAGTCTTCTTCACACCACAAAAAACACCCCAGTAAATCTGAATTATTTTTGAGACAGAACTTGCTGCTATCTTCTGCTGTGTGCAGGAGAAGCAGTGCGATCCAAACAGCCCACTGAATGGGCCATATGCACGTTGTTTACTTCCTCTTTCAAAGGAGGAAGTAATGAGAGACAAAAGTGCAGACAGAGAAGCGACAGTAAGGAAACATGATTTTCCCCCGTGTGATGACACTCTTTGATGTGAAGGCTGTGTTGACTGCTTACCAGTTCCGGGATTGTGTGTATGTTGTGGAGGGTGGTGTATAAATTCCTTAAATAAATACATGCGCTTTAGGAACCTCATTGAGCAGTCAGCTTGACCTTTGCCAGTACTGCTTTGATCTGTCCTGCCACTCATATTATACATGCTGATTGAAGCATAGATGACACGTAGAAGTGTCAATAAAGGCCACTGACCCTAGCTGGCCTTTCTTAGTCTACCTGGCTTTCAGCTTGAAATCTCTAAATACATATGCAGTGTCCTTATGCACTGCTAGCAGTATTACTTCCAAAGAGTGCCTCAGCATTCACACCTGGAAAGTAAGGGGAAACAGAAAACTGGCAGCACTATGAATAATGAAATGAATGTTTTTACAGAAGCAGGTATGTTACTGATGACAAATGACAAGCAAGGGAATTTTAATATTCCATTATCAAGAGCTTGGGGATTCTTGGGAGTGGATAATTAATTTAATTTGCTGAACGAGAGTTCAATTAGAGTGTCCAAATGCTCTAGGTATGCAGTGAGCTGGAAGGAAAATGCCTTCAACATACAGACAGGTGGCATTTTCACAGCACACATTATGCCCCCAAAGGCTCTCTCCGTTAGTTCAAAACTGCTGTTCAAACATTTCTTCTGAGAATACAGTTTAGAAAAAGAGCATTGATAAGCTCAAACTGATGACTGCCTAAGAAAGCCATTTGCAAGGGCCTGGTTGACTTGTATCCCCACTTCCTGCCCCACATATCTTCAAGTATGTGCATCTGTTTGTCTGCCCTTTTCTGAATGAACAAGCTCACATCTGCTGGGGCATAAAGCAAGATCTGTTCCAAGCGATAATCAAGCGATCATAGGAGAAGGATTTAAAACACCATTAGAAAACCTCTTGCAGAAGAAGCCTTCTGTACTCAGAAAGCAAACAGGAAATCTGTTTGGCAAAGCAAGTGTCTTGGGCTGCCTCTACAAGAGGCATTTAAAGCTCTTTCAAGGCGCATTAAAAAAATTACCTCTACAAGAACGGAGCGCAAATCGGGCGTAGAGGCGTGCTATCCCTCCGATTATGCACATTATCGAATGTGCGTTAAACAGCGAGTTTTATTTTGCTCCGGCCGTTAAAGCGCATTTTGGCTATGTGAACAAGCGCTTATGCGCATTAACTACTTGTAAAGCGCATTTTGGTCATCCGTTAATGCGTTTCGCTGCCTCTCACCGCCTCTCGTGCAGAGGTATTAGGCGTAAATGCGCTTCAGCGATTATGCGCATAATCGCCTAACCAGGTGCAAAAGCGAATCCTTGTAGAGGGGACCATAGGAAAGGGTTTTTTGAGAAAGGTTGGCCAAGGTGGGGTGGGATGAGGCCTAGGAACTATGGGAAAATGGGTGGGGCAATGGAAAAGGGGAGGAGGTTGTGGAAGGCAAGGAGGTTCCGTGAAAAACAGAGGGAGGGAAGGAGGATCTAACAGAGGAGAAAGCAGTAACCTAGAGAAAGAAATGCTGTTGGAAATCCAGCCAAAAGAACAGGGAGGGGAACATATGTTCTTGTACATTGCCACAATTTGGTAGTTCTATATACTGCCAAAACATGGAATTGACTGGGTATGTTTTTATAACTTGATTTTAGGTAGATGAGTCTCTTGCTCATATAAAGTTAATACACTCCTTTTTTTTCTTTCTTTTTTGGGGGGTGACCTCGGTGGAGATTTTGATCAATCTCAGAGTTCTGAGCTTCAAGGGGTTGGAGTAGGGGGAAACCCCGATGTGGAATCTGCAATGGTCCTTTACTGTTATTTCTTTTAAGTATTTATATTCCTTTTAGTATTTATATGTTTAAGTATTTATATGTAAGTATTATTTCTTTTAAGTATTTTTCTTTTAAGTATCTTTTAAATATATCTTTTAAGGGATATACAAGTGGTGTACACACTAAAAGCATCATAAAACAGGTAAACAAAAATACATTTCAACAACAAATTAATACAATTCAATTTAAAACCAACAATAGAATAATAATGAAATCATTTTTCTTTGGTACATATTTGTAGACTGGTCTATTAAAAATCAAGATGGGCTTGAACATACACTGATTCTTTCCATAGCTACCCTGATAAGATAGAATCTCCATTCTGTCTCTTCCCTCTTGTCACTTAGGCTATTTCTACACCAGGCTGTTTGCCTGGGATGGCCCTCGGCTGGTCCCTGTGCGCCGATGGTGTGTATTAGGTACTTCCAGGATCACCCTCCCTCCCTCTAAACCCCTATGGTGTAGAAAGGGCCTCACAGCGCATCCAGGGTGGGAAGATCCTTTTCTTCCCACCCTCAGTCCCCTTCCGTGACTCCAGGGATAAAATGAAACCCCTTTTGCCCAAGATTTTGTCTTCCATTGAACAATTGGAAAGATCCTTACATTTGCAAGTAAGTTTGCTTGTTCTCTGTGGGTTGGATCCAGATCTAGTTATACTTAGAGTTAGACCCACTGAAAACAATGGGAGTTGAGTTAGCCATGACTAAGTCCCATTGATTTCAATAGAGCTTCTCTAGGCATGACTAAATGTGGATCCTGTAAATTTGCCTAGTGTAAGTTTATTTACCTAGAGAGATGTTTTGTTTTATTTTCAATGCTACATGCTTGGTTCTTCTCCTTAAATTGGAACCTGGGGTTGGACAGTAAAGTTTGATTACTCAAGAAATAATCCTCTACATGCCACATTGTTTGATTTAAACTACATGTTTTGATCCAAGAAAGGAAGGAGAAAGAAAGACCATGTCCTTGTACACTAGATTTCCTCATGGATATGAATTATCCCCAGCTATGCTCAGCTAAAAACAATTACTTGACTAGGCAATCATCCAGACACTCTTGCTCTGAGCTTAAGCAGTACATGATCATGTTTCTATTGCTCTCAGGATTCTTTCAATCAGGACCTATTATTCCACAAGCAGCGGTGTAATCAAGAGCCTTGGTAGTGTAGGGGTTTGAGCATTGGATTGGGACTTGGGAGATCCGGGTTCAAGTCCCTACTCATTCATGAAGCTCAAAGGATGACTTTCGGCCAGTCACTGACTCTCAGCCTAACCTACCTCACAGAATTGTTATGAGGACAAAATGGAGAGAAGGAGAAGAATCATATAAGCTGTCTTAGGTTCCTTGCAAGCGAGAAAAGATTGCAGGCTATAAGTGTAATAATAAAATAAAGAAATGAATGAATAAATAAATCTGAAGCCCTCCCATATTCTTTATTTTATTGTTCTATTATGAATACATTTTGCCTTTGATAGGAAGTTCATGTACCCTGGAATAAATGAACTATTGGTGTTCTTTGCATAAGAAATGTAGTGTGTCATCTTTTGCTTTGAGGCCAGCTTCCTTTTATTTATGTAAAGACATTAAGATATTATTACTGGCTCCTTATTTGCATGTAGATATCCTCCTTTTCTAGCCCAGGAGGCAAGATGATGTAACACGTATTTGCATATTGACATAATTAAGATGCTACAACTGAGAGAACTTGGATAAGAGGTTGACCTAAGGGGGTTAACAATCTGCTTGCAAAATGCAGGTCATTAATGGCTGGTGTCACACAGGATCTAGAGTAGATGTTGCCACTTTATCTGTTGTCATGCTGAGAGTTTGAGGAGCTGTGAAAGAGCAGGAATATATGTATTGAAAACTACTTTGTCTACACAAGGAAGGAAATCCTTGTGCCCTTTCCATCATGTAACTGGAGACACCATACAACAGGTAGTTCGTCTGCTCGGCTAAGTGATGCTCAGCCTGTTCTGGAAGGTGTTGCACTCCCCCTAAAGGATCAGGTTCAAAGTTTTGGGGTGTTCTTGGATCCAGTATTGTCACTAGAGGCACCAGTAGATTTGGTGGCATGGAGCACTTCTTATAAGCTTAGGTTGATATGCCAACTATGCCAACTATTATCCATGCTCTGATAACCTCTTGTCTGGATTACTGCAATGCATTATACCACGAAAGCTAAGCCAAAATGGAATGTCAGAAGCAAGGAAATAATTGTGAGAAGAATAGTGTGTAAATTTCCATACATCTTAAACACAGTACACACAACTTGGATATTAAGGCAGCATACTTGGAAGTGCTTATAAGTGTATTATCCTCCTTGATGTCAGTGAAGTTTGGAAGTGACTTGCCTATGTACAGCAGTAGCTGGGGAACATGGGCGGAAACTGCTGTTGCACTCATGTCCTGCTTGTGGGTTTCCCATAGGCATTTGGTTGGCCACTGTGTGAACAGAACACTCCTAGACAGATCTTTGGTCTGATCCAGCATGGCTCTTCTTACATTCCTTTGATGTGAGGAACAGCTTTTAAAGCATCCTAGTGGGGAACATGTGCAGCTGTACCAAGCTCAAAGCTATAAGAATTCAGTGCTTGGTGAACAGAGTGGCAAATTCCTGTAAGCACACAGTGCATTTCCCTTTCAACAAAGGACGGGTGAAGCCTCTGTTTGAGCATGGCTCTGGATTGTGGCCATTATGTTTCCCTCCTTAAAGCTCGTATTTGTGATATAACTATGGAACAATTAAGCAAACTGGAGAACAAATGCTATTTCACTGCCAGCATTATTAGAGTTGCCAGATGTTATTCACTTGTTCTGTTCATTGTTCTAATTCACTGCAACATTAGCCTGCTGGGCAGTTGAAAGCCGGGAGGGCATTGATATTACATATTGGTGTGCTTGTGCACAAATCTTGAGTTATAGGTATTGTTCAACCTCATTTCACTGGTTATGTTTCATTAATCGGTTTATGCTGCACTGAAACCTAGAATGATAGTTTAGGAGTTTCTGATACTTCCAGGCACATGGATTATTTATTTATTTAGTTTGCTTTTTGCTATGTCTTTTCGGTGCTAAGAGTTGGCACTGGGTTGTTTATAACTACCTTGCTTTATAAATTAAGGGTTTTTTTCTCTGCCAGAAAGAGGTTTTGTTTTGTTTGGGGGGCAGCTGCAAAAGTCTTTAAAAAAAAAAAAAAAAAAAAAAGGCCTGCAGAGACTATAAGCCTTTTACATATGGAAGGAGTCCAAGTTCTACTGAGTAAAATAGCACTTGATGAAATTTCATAAGGAAAACTAAGTGCCTTTGCTTGGCCGTTTCTGTGTTCACAATGTCTTCTGTCATCTGATTTGGAGTAGGGATTTGAAAACAGAGTAGCAGTTAATTTGGGGGTAAACCTTTTAGCCAAAAAGGTAATGTGTGAGCATCAAATCTTTTTTGTTTCAGAATGCTAGATAATCCATGGAGGAATGCTCACCAGCATCTTTTTCAATGTATTTAACCCTTTTATAATTATCCAGTTTTAACCTGTATATGAAAAATTTCCTCATTCTTGTTTATCTTCAAATGGGGACTCAAGTCATTTTGCATGACATGATTTTGAGTTCTACATGGTATCCATCTTTAGAGTTGTACATAGTGTTCAACTTCCCATACAAAGAAATCCATTCAATTGTATAGAAAGTGCTACACTCCTAAATTGTATTGTATTTGCCATCAAAAAAGTAAATGAGAAAGACCATTTGGAGGATATGATGAATGATAAGACTTAACATTTATACTGTTCAAAGCACTTCAACTACGTTAGCTCAGAAGTTCTTCATGATATATGGAAGCCAGGATTATTGTCTCCATATTGCAGATGAGATGAAGGGACTGAAGTGATTGAATAGTAGTTTGCCTAAAACCACCAATATGGGTAGGCATTTGGACAAGGGACTACACATTTTAGTCACTGTGCTACACCAAGAGATGGTGTACTAATTATGATAAAATTGGGATTTTAAAATGGTATTTGGTGGAGTGCTGTAGAGCTCTCAAATTCTCCTGGGTCAACCCAGGTCATGGAGATTATCCATACTTTCTTTTGGACTTCTGACACAGCATGTGTTACCTTGGATAGTGATTAGTATTGTGCAGAAGAATGAATGATTATGTCCAGATGTGCAACTGGAGGAAAAAATATAAACCCACACAGAATAGTTTTGTCAGCCAACTTGCAGATATAACGACCAATTACAATAGAAGCAAATAAGAAAGTGTTGCAATAAATTGCATTCTCTTCATTTTTTACTGAGAAGGCTAGAGTAGCATGATGCTGATTTTATTCTATTTTTAAGCTATGCTGCATGGACTCATCATGTGTATAAAATGCTGTAAACACCTTCTAGGTTTAAAAATAAACATTTTCCCCAACATACTTCAACACTGCTGTAGTAAGTCTTGTACACCAGTGTCCATGACAGTCCCTGCCATGTGTTCTTGCAGGGAATAGAGATCTTCCTGTGGCAAATTCTCCAGGGACCAGGATTGCACCCTTAGTTACATATCCTTGTGACTGTAGGTGCTGCCATGAGAACTAAATCTTTCAGCAAGATCATTCCTAGTAATGCTTTGAATATGCTTTTCAGAAGATATATTAGAGTTTGGGATCCCCATGCTTCTCAGAATGAGGAAATGGGAAGAATCAGAGATCTGATGAAGAAATCATACAAGATGACAGGGATTCGGTAATGCTGGATTAGCAAGGTCCTTCTTACAGATTGGTCACACTAGAGATGGCAGATACCCACAAATGATCTGTAGCTTGATGCTATTTAGTAATTGGCATCAACCGTTGATAGTGTCTGCTTACTTCTCTCAGCAACTACATTGAGTAGCATATATTGGTGTATATGCTGGAATACAGAAAAATCAGGGTATGGATCTTAAAATGCAACAGAGTTGATTTTCTACTGCACATGTTAGGTTATCCAATCCTTTAAGAAGCAAGTAAACAGAACATGACACAAATCCAGTGGAAATGTTACAATCAAGCTGAACACATGTCCACCAGTTTAAGGAAGGATTAGATATAACATCACAGTTAATCCTTAAGAAATGAATGATTCATTCACTGAATTTTGTTCAGATGAAAATTCCGGGATTGGTGTGTCAAGTAATCTTTCATATCCAGACCTCTGTGGTTTTTCCCAGTGCTTTATAGACAGCAAATAATTGGTGCATTAAGAAAACTGCTGTGACTGTGTGCATGTATGGCACAGTAAAGGACATTGAAGTCTGAATTTCCAACTCAGTTTTAAAAATTCATTCAGAAATTTCTTCAGATTAAAGCAGCTTCCATTAATGTCAGTGGAGCTAGCTTCTGCTGAGATTGCAGACCTGAGGGTTGTTTTTGTGTATGCACTGATGCCTTTACAAATTCAAAATGCTGGCTATGCTCACCTTTGATGGGAACAAAATAAAAGGATCAGGCCATAAGCAGTGCTTCTAGCTCCTCTTTTGGAATAATCATATGGTTAACTCGGTAGGAAACAACGTGTTTAGTGAATGTATTTGCCAGCAAAAGCAAAGAGTGAATGCTGAAGGCAACAAGGAAAAAAGTGGAAGTTCAGGGGCATCATCATTTGTCCCTCTGATTTAAGCTCTTTATTGCATGCTGGGGGGGGGGGGAGGGATGTTAATTCAGTATGTGGCGAGGAAATTTTAAAAAAATGTTTCCAGAGAGCATAATAACAGCTGCTCAAGAGAGAGGAAGCATCAATTGATGAAGTACGGAATCTTTCTCAAGCTTCAGTGTAGAATTAAGTCAGTAGTAGCAATGAGGAGAGAATTAAAAGACGTTCAATGGCTCAGAACAGCTGCTAAATAGCTATTCAAACAGAAAGTAAAGAGGAGGCTCTGTTTTTAGTCACTTTGTTTACTTGCCTAATGTAGATCTGAAGAGCCATATCTTGTACTGAGAAATCAGTGTGCCTATGATTATTTCCTAAGTTTGTTTATTGAATTGTGTGGGACCATAAACTGCATTTGAGTGTCAACAGTTTAAATTCTATATTTTTATTTAAATAGCACCCCATTGGGTCTGAATGCTACAGAATTCATAAATCAGATAAGAGGGATCCAGATATATCTATTTCTATCTATCTATCTATCTATCTAGGGGATATAGCTGATATTCTTGCAAAGCCCTTGATGTTTTTCTCAATTGTCACTTGCCATTTCCTACATTTTATTCCATTAATTTTGGACGTGTGATGGCCAAGCTGTACCTGTTTTCCATTCAAGCACTTTTAGTCTGCAGGAGAATGGAATTTAGTAATGGTGACGGGCAGTTCAGGTTGATAGTTGAGTTTGCGCTGTATTCCTAGTAATCACATACCCAGCAATGGTGAGGTCTGAAGAAAGGTTTATTTGGCACACATTGTAGTTGCTGGAAAGAGCGGATTGAAAAGCAAGCACAGCCTTAGAAACAAAAGGAGATGTCTCATTTACAGCCCAACAGACCCGTCATAAATCTTTCTCACTTTCCACGATTGCTCCATGTCATTCCTCCTAAGCACTTTCATGGAAAAATAACATTTGTTTGAAAAAGTAGTTTTAGCTCTGTCTTTACATCATGGCTGAAAAACCTGCAGAACAGGTTCAAGGTTGCCAATGCATCTGAAGGGGCAGGGGAAATCTACAACTTTTTGACTTGTGGAACATTTGCCAGTTATTTATTTATTTATTTGGGTATAAAATGGTTTTGTGTGTTTGTTTAGCAGCATGAATGTGCATGGTGCTTTAGAGTATAAGAGAACAGGGCACTGCCCCAAGGAGCTTACAATCTAAAGTTTAACACAAGTGAAGTAACAAAAGAAGGGAATGGAAATTGAGGCAGGAATAAACAGGAAACCTATATATGTAACTCAGGCCTTCATCACACCTACCCGGTTTGCTTCTGCGGGTTCCCCCTCCGTTTCCTATGCGAGTGTAGCTTCTGGAATCACACGTGGTCAGCTCCTATATGTCAGCTGAGCATGCTGAGGGGTTAAATCAAAACAGAAACTAAAAACGGAGCACTCAGGGCACAAGAACAGCGCAAGGGGGACAACATCATGCGAGTCCCACACTGAAAATCTGGATCAAAGTCGCGGTGAGTGTGCTTAAAACCGTGCATGTGATAACGGCCTAAGCTTCATCTTAGTTTCAGGCTGATTTACAGCAGGATATGGAAACAATGCAATTCTGCAAAAGGCTTTCTGGGAAAGGTGGACTTTGAGGAGCAATTTGAATTAAGCAAGGGACAGAGGCATTTTGGAAGGGTATTCCAAGCATCTAGGGAAGCAAGGGAGAACAACTGGAATCTTTGGAGGGAGGTCTTTGGATAGTGGAGAGTGATAGAGTTGAAGGTGCAAGGTCACAGGCAGAAATGTATTGCGATATAAGAGCAGATGGATACAAGGGAAGGGGAGGAAAGGCCACAGAGGCCTTTGAAGATAAGGGAGACTAGGGCAGAATCTACACTACTGTTTATAACAGTTTATAATGTTATTGACAACTGTTGGGGCCTATGACACATTCCATATACCATTTTCAAACTGCTTTCAAAGTGTTATATCCTGTTTGGTGTAGATCATAGAATCATGGAATGGCCATCGAGTCCAATCCCCTGCTCAATGCAGATCTGGCCTAGTTCTTGAATACAGGAGTAGAGAGTGAAGAGATTTAAGGTGTCACATGATCAGAGCGAAGGGAAAGATGAATGGTGGAGTGCTAGAGAGACAGAAGGGGATCAATGTGAGACAATGAAAGACCAAAGAGTAGACGAATTGTCTAGGCAAGAGATGAGCATGATCTGGCCCAGCGTTTTAGCTGCAGGGACCTAAAGGTAGGGATGGGAGAATCAGTGAAACTGATTTACAGGGAAATCCTATCTGCCTTGAAGCTGAAACAAAAAATCACTTGCATGAAATAAGTCCTGAGTTTAAAAAGAAAATAAAATTCTGTCTCTGTGGTTACCTTTGGTTTTGGATGGACGTACCAATGCCCAAACGAGCTACACTAAAATTCTGGGCAACAGGAATCACTTCTCCACATTGGAAGACACACTCACACACACAAATGCTTAAAATGAACCAGGAAGTTATTTCTCAAAACAGTGGATCTGTCACTTTAGCCTCTCTCCTTTGGCCTTTGACTAGCACTACTTTCCTGAATGCCAATCGTAGTTGCCGCTTCACTCATTTCCTAAAAACATTGATGAAAGAAGCAAACTCATTTTTCATAAAATGTTTGGGCAAAATAGTGCCTGCATACTTGCCTCATATCTCCCATTATATAATGGCTAGAGACAGGGTGGTATGGCTAGAATCTGGGTGAAACCCTGAGCAATATGGCAACTTTAACCTACTTTCCCAAATGGAACTTGCTAGCAAGACTTGCTCTTCCTGTGCTCATCAGGGTAAGGATGGCAGTGGAATTCTCTTCTTTATCACTGAATCCTCAGACAGTGGCTTTGATTTATTATTATTATTATTATTATTATTATTATTATTTACATCCCATAGCCGAAGCTCTCTGGGCAGTTTACAAAGATTAAAACATGAAACATTGATGGCATAGACTGGGTGTACGAGGAGCACAGATATTAAATAAACATTTTAAAATAGAATTCAATATTTATCTATGTTAAGTATGTCTTATGCAGTGCTTCTTGACTCATCTAATGAGTAAAAATGTCCCAAAACTGAATCTGTGAACTCAGAGTATAGCCTGTAACCTGGCAATTAAAATATTGTTTTTTCTTAACCCACCTTTTCACTCCTAGACTATTAAACTCAGCTAGGTTGATACGTTTAATAAAAAATAACAATTTAAAATACAACAAAAGGAACAGCAGTCAATTAAAATCACTCTTCCAGGTAGAGAAAGAAAAACAGAGGGTAGGCCAAATGAAGGGCAAAATATAAATGTCTTCAAAATAGGGTGATTAGAATGCCAAAAGAAAGGAAAAATGCATCACCAAAGATGAGAGTGAAAGATTCGCATTTGCTAATCACACACTAATTATACATTCTCACACACACACACACAACACAACACATACATAAACTGATAACTGTTGATGGGCAACTTCCATGAACCTGCTCTCCCTTCTTATGTTTCTATGTAAAACCATACTGGAGATGCTTCCACACTGAGGGCTTCTAGTGCTAACAACCAAAAGGCATTGTGGAGCTATTCTATCTTTCTCTCTTTAACAGATTTTTTTTCTGGGAAGAAAAATGATTGAAGAAGCGCTGGGAAAACATGGGGATGTTACAAATGGAAGACAGTGGCATCTGGGCTGCTGTAAAATTCCATGAATGAAGCAATGAAAGCCTCACCGATGCACCCTTGGACTGGACTGCACTTGAAACAGAGGACAGTTTCAAATAAAAACTGTCCTCTGTAAAGCAAGACACTTGGTCACCCAACTTCAAGGAGCAACACAGAAGACTAATAGTGAGGGGGCTGTACCAGTCTCCCAGGACAGGGATTTCCTCATCCTAGGTTCATATGCCTAAATAGATTCTATTTTACATTTGCCCCAGACTAAACCAAGTCCAGTCGCAGTGCACAGGGTATGCATAGAAGAAATGCTCTATGAACGGGATTCGTTTTTATTCAACCTAAAATGACTGCATTATTTTTGCAACCAATGTGATCCTGTAAGTGTATCATGCCCTAAAGTTTTGCTCCTTTTTTTTTTTTTTTTTAACAGATGGCTACACAACAGATGATATTGAATTTTACTGGCGTGGGGGTGATAATGCAGTTACAGGAGTGACAAAGATAGAACTGCCGCAATTCTCCATTGTAGATTACAAACTTATCACCAAGAAAGTTGTGTTCTCAACAGGTTTGTGAAGGGATGCTACAAAGGGAGTATTTCAGTCTGTCTGTTGAAAAGCTTCCTGTAAACCATTTGGGTTATACATGGTTAAAACTCTTTTAGCATAAGTATGCAGTGGTAACTATACTAAGGCTGCAATCCTATGTGCATTTATCTAAGAGTTAGCCCTAGTGAGCACAGTGGGACTTACTTCTGAATAAATATGCATAGGACTGTGTTGCATAAATAATAGACCTCTTGGTATCTGGCTGATGCAGCACTGTTTAAAAGGGTGACAATAACTCATGGGTAGTCACCCTAAGCTTGTAAACTATTTTCTGCCCTTTGCAGTAACTGTACTCTCAAAGCTAAGCAGAAAAGCAATAAACTTTATACACCCACTTACATTATTGGAACATGCACAGTCCCATTTGATGCTGCCTAATGGCACCCTGTGGGATGATAATTAGCTAATCCTAGTTCAATGGGGCTATTTTTTGCTTTTGACAAGCAATCCTCAACAGTACAAGAGAGTACTTCATGTAACTGACAGTGGGGAAACAGCCTTCCAGATTGCCAGTCAGGTCTGGCTGCAGTTATTATTTTTATATGTCACAAATTTGTGTTGCTGTCCCCTTTGACTTTCTCTCAGGTAACAGAAGCCAGTGCCTTTCAGTGGAGGATTGAGTGGGACTCAGAATCAAAAAAAGCTTTAAATATTCCTCGGTTTCTGTGTTTTCACTTCTCATCCCTTTTCATTTCCTTTTCCCCACCTTGGTATTTTCCCATCTTTCATATGATTCCACAGTGGCTATTGGTACTCTCACACACCCTGATGTGATGGTCAGGGACATCATGATGAAAGAACACAATCCTGCCGTAAATACCCAAAATGATGGCTTGTTCTTTTTAACCAGTCAGATGGCTGGTACAGCGTAAATATGACTTTCGTTACCTGAAGTGATTAGAATTCTGGAGCCATCAGAGTGTGAACCAGATTCCAGTCCCACCCTGTTAGTTTCAAAAGGGCTGTAGTCTGGTCAGACTTGCAAAGATCATAATCTTGGAAGCTGTATTTAGTTGTAATAGTTGTATTTATGTATGCATCTGTGTTAGCAACATTGGCAATTGACCATTGAAATCTTTTTTTCAGCACAAATAAGAGATACTGGTGATTTTGGTTTTTGTTTTGTTTAATAAGGGATTTTACATTTTGTTTATTTATTTACAATATTTATATACCGCTCCCTATCCGGAGATCTTAGAATAAAAACATGATAAAAATTGGATTTTTAACAGAACAAGGTTCATTTTTGTCTCAGGTATATTGGATCCAAACAGAACTCTGTATTGTACATGGATATAACTTATTTGCAGACCTGCAGAATTCAATCATGGCCTTTGACAAAATTTTCTTTTTTTGTTCTAGGTTCCTACCCAAGACTGTCTCTCAGTTTTAAACTTAAGAGAAACATTGGCTACTTCATTCTGCAGACTTATATGCCTTCTATTCTGATTACTATCCTTTCCTGGGTTTCATTCTGGATTAATTACGATGCTTCAGCTGCAAGAGTGGCTTTAGGTAGGCATTTTGCTCCACTTATATTGAACGTGTTACCTGCACACATTTTTATCGCTATTTGGGCTTACATGTTTTAAAACAGTGGAAAACTTTCTGTTAGACCAGTTTAGAGATAGTATTTAGAGTTAAGTAAATTTGTTTCAAATTATTTAAAGTAACCAGGGCTACAGTCCTCTACACAGTAAGTTGGATTGTAAATCAAAGTAACTAAGCATGAGATTTTGTGCTGGGATTCAGAACTGTTGCCTACTAATTAAAGCTGCATTTATGATTGAGCATTTGAATAATTATAAGTCAGTTAAAATTAAGCAATTACAACTCTGAATTAGCTAACTGTATAACCATTGCAATTTATATTAGCCCTGATCACTTAAGTGGCTTTTATTGCCTTATACTTGGCCTAAACATCAGAATACATTTATTTGGCTTGCTGGTAATGCAGTTTCCCCTACTGAACTACAGAGAGGGGTTATGACTCTTGCATGCAAGTTGTCCTAGATTCAATCCCTGGCTTCTCCTGTGACTGTCTGAACACTAGAGAGCCATTACCAGTCAGTATAGAGAATTCTGAGCTTGATGGATCAATGGTCTGATTCAGTATAAGGAGTCACCTATGTTCTTAACCCAAGATGATCTAATTGCCTTTGTCCTCAGGTAAAAATGTTTGATATGATCTAATTGTCTTTGTCTTGAAGTAAATATTAGGTAATGTTGAAATAGGACTCTTCTTATCAGGAGTAAGGCAGCTTCTGCTTACTTAAGTGGATAAAAACATAAGAAGAGCCATGCTGGATCAGACCAAGGGTCCATTAGTCCACCACTCTGTACACAGTGTCCAACCAGCTGTCAACCAGGGACCCACAAGCAGGACATGGTGCAACAGCATCCTCTCATCCATGTTCCCCAACAACTGGAGCATAGAAGCTTACTGCCTATGATACTGGAGATTGCACTTAGCCATCAGGACTAGTAGCCATTGAAAGCCTTCTCCAGGAATTTATCCAGCCCCCTGTTAAAGCCATCCAAATTGGTGGCCATCAACACATCTCGTAGTAGTGAATTCCATAGTTCAACTATGTGCTATACTTGCAAGCAAAATATTTTGCCAAGGTTAATTCTAGAAGATGGTTTGCCAGTAGGCTTCTTTAAACCTCCATATTGTTACCTCAGATATTGTTACTTTGCTATATTGCTGTCTCAGGGTTGTTACCTTGGTGTAACAATTCCTAGCCACATAGAGAAGGAATTCCAGCATCTTCAGCCACACCCTGTTGCTTGGCTGACTTGAAACTGTCAAGCCAGCCAGGGCTGAAAGCAGCTGCCTCAAATCCAGAGCTGCAGTATGCTGTCCAGCTCAGGGTCCCTGGGATCAGTGGCCTAAGCTAGAAATGCAGCAAACAGAATTCACATTTGTTGATCAGGAAAAAGCAGAAGGAAGGATTCCTAGCATTTATACTAGGCTTCATGTTGCACCGTGATGGTCCCTGCCCAAAGATAGCAATAAAACCTTAGAACATATACCATCTACAACAGCCTTTCCCAACCTGTTGCCATGCAGACAAGTTGGATTAAACTTTCAGCATCCCCAGGACTACATGTAGTAGTCCAACATGTGCAGGTTGGGGACGGTTGGTCTAAGTTAGTTCCCAGAGCTAGATCCCAAAGGTTCCTATAAAGCCTTACATGGCTTGGGACCACAATACCTGATGGAACGCCTCTCCCGACACGAACCTACCCGTACGCTACGATCCACATTTAAGGTCCTCCTCCGGTTGCCTACTCCGAGAGAAGCACGGAGAGTGGCAACAAGGGAGAGGGCCTTTTCAGTGGTGACCCCCCCAATTATGGAATGATCTCCTCGACGAGGCTCGCCTGGCGCCAACATTGTTATCTTTTCGCCGCCAGGTCAAGACTTTCTCTTCTCCCAGGCATTTAACAGCATATGATGAGGGTTTTGTGTTGTTGTTGTGCTTTGACCCAGAATTGTTATTTTAAAGGATATTGGAATTATAATTTGTTTTTATGCTTTATGGTTTTAAATTTTGTACATCGGTGTTTTTAATGTTCAATGTTTTAATTTTTGTAAACCGCCCAGAGAGCTTCGGCTATGGGGCGGTATATAAATGGAATAAAATAAATAAATTAATAAAAATAAATAAATAAACTCTTTTATCCCTGACAGAATAGTTCACAAGTCACTGTGCTTCTATATAATATTGTGAATGCCACTTACCAGAAATTATAACTCAATTGTTATTTACTTCCTAGGACAGAACAGGGGCAGATCAGGCTTGTGGATATGCTTTCATACGATTCACCCTTAGCACAAGTGTACAAATCAGGGGGTGAAGTGAGTTCTCCTGTTGCCAATCGAACAAAACTGAGGGTGTAGACAGGCACTTTTCTATCTCCTGGCACAATACGTCAGCTATTAAGGAAATACAACAATGTCTGTTGTTTTGTTGCTACAAACTAATACAGCTATTCTTCTGAGATGAATTTACATTAGTGAGCCATCAAATTCCTGTTTGTGTTTGCTTTTGCCCTGCATCTTGCATTCCAGCTAAAGATACAAATCTATGGAAATCAAAGATAAGCCTGTAAGTTTTCACAGGTTAAGTTTTCTTCTTAACGTTGCTATAAAACAGGTTGAATGTATTATCTATTGTCCCCTCAATTAAAGCACCCATGGTCTCCAAGCAAGAATTTTCCAAGAATTCAAACCAGAAGACAAAAGAGAATCTTAAGTAACAACAGCACAAATGAAGAAAAGGTGCAGCGTTGATCCTGCCTGTGTGATTCACTGTTAGGAGTTAGTAGAGTTACACTAAGTGGAAAGAGTCCCATGACGTTTGCATTCATAATTAGTATACCCAAAATGACAGACACTGAATGCAACAAATGACCAGAGGACAAACATTTCTCAAAAGTGCCTGAGGAGGGTGCACTCTTATGGCCCCTATATAGCACCATAGGATTTTTTAGATTCCTGGATCCGAGGTCAGAGCCAGTGCTCTGACCTTGGACCCAGGAATCCAAGCTCTGTGCCCCTGTCCTTCTTCCTCACAGTCAGCATGGAGAGAACTGCATCAGCTGCCTCTGATTGACTTCAGAAAGGGAGAAAGAGGACAATTCTGTGGAAAGGGAGGGGAGGGAACTGCAGAAGCCAGCTTACAAAGAATCCTCCAGCCTCCTTCTCTCGTGTTCTGCAGAGCCCCAGCTAAATGGGCAAAAAAAGCCCATCTAGCCAAAATTCAGACCAAGAGGAGTGCAGAGGCAAAATTGCCTCTGCAGTCCTCCCACTCTACATAGGATGCACATTAGCCTCCAGGTTTGGAGGCTGGCAGGCATCCTGATAGGATTGTGCCCTAAATTGATGAAGGCATGGTATGTAATGAAATTTCATAATGAGAGAGCTAAGAAGTTTATTTTTGCAGATTAGCGAATGCCCATGAGGAAAGAAATTTTGCTTTCCAAAACACATCAGGCTTTAATAAAGTTAGGGACTTCTGAGAACTGCTTTCTCCTATGGTTTTGTTTTGTTTTGTGTTTTTTGCATCATTAGTAATATTTTTAAAAAATCTTACCTAACCCCAAAATGCAAAGAAGCTAAGGAAATTTATTGACAATACTTCTTTTCGCTTCTCTCTAATCTTCCTCACTAAATACATTATTAAACTCCAAACACTTTAAACACTAACACATAGTGATCCTTATTTAAAATGTATACACTAAATTGGAATTTGTGGTGCTCTTTTTTCCAGGGATCACGACGGTGCTCACAATGACAACCATCAACACCCATCTCCGAGAAACGCTACCCAAAATTCCCTACGTGAAAGCCATTGATATGTATCTGATGGGATGCTTTGTCTTCGTGTTCATGGCCCTACTGGAGTATGCATTGGTCAACTACATATTCTTTGGCAGGGGACCACAGCGTCAGAAGAAAGCAGCAGAAAAAGCTGCCAGTGCTAACAATGAGAAATTACGAATGGATGTCAATAAGGTAAATTGAAATTGAATATATGTGTAGCAGCTCAAGAGTTGTAGCACTGGATAATTCCTTCCTTCCAAACAGAGTTTTAACATGCACATTCTTTGCTGCACAAGTCTAGTCGGAGTACAATGGCTCCATTTTGGCTTTCAACACAGGGCCTTTCCAGATGATTACAACTTGCAGTTTGTTATGATTAGAAATACCTTCAAGCCAGCATAGCGTGGATGAGAATGTAAGATGTTGGAAGGGGAGTATAGTCATATTACACTGGGGGGGATTAGGGCTGATGTGCATCTATCTATTCTATGGAAGTAAAACATGCAATGTACAAGAAACTAAATAAAACCAATACCTAGGATGTGCTAGTAGTCACGTTTTTTCTTCTTTTTTCAAACTTTTGGCATGCTCAGCCCACCCCCACCCCCAATGTAACTATTTATTTATTTATTTATTTATTTATGTGGTTACAATATTTTTATGCTACCCAGTAATAGTGTTCTCAGGGCAGCTTAGAACAATAAACATTAAATACAATAACAACCAAAGATCAATAAAAGGCCCTTACAAATAGCAGCAGCAAGTAGAGGCACATGTTTGACATAAGAGGTGTCATGGGCTCTTTTTAATAAGTGCCCATGACCCACATATACCCTGCCTGGTTGTCATGATTCTACCTAGCACTCTCAATCCCAAATGGTTATACCAGCTGGAAGAAATTAGTTTTTCCCAGGGACAGGATATTTTGGTGCTGGGAGTGTGGTGGGTTCAATATGCCTGCATTGGAAGAACAATCATGAGGGAAGATTCCTGGGTCCTCCTGAACAACAAATAAAAGTCACAGCTGTGCACTTATTGATTGCAACCAAACATAATCACCTGGAAAGGCCCTTTAATGCATCAGAAGCATATGCTGTCATTTAGTGGGACTTTCTCCTTGCTCAAGCTTGTTCTCTATAGGCTTTACTGTCATCTGTCAGGCTGAAGGTTTGTAGATGGGTCTTTCAATAAATGGTTCTTTCAACTGTTCCTCAAAAGAACAATCCAAAATGATGGCTAAAATCTGAAGTGCTAGAAAGGAGGATGAAGCTCTACACCAGAACTGAAAGGGGCTATACAAAGGGGCATTGAGCAGGGGGTTGGACTCGATGGCCTTATAGGCCCTTTCCAACTCAACTGTTCTATGAATCCATGATTCTATGAAACTAGACTGAGTATAAAATATGATTAATATACTGTTAATATGATACTATATTAATTATAACATTTATATTCAGGATAGTATATTAATTACAATATATTTACATTTTAATGGTAATGAAAATATTTCACTGAAATACAAAATGGTTTTAATATTCTTTTTTTTTAATGTACATATGTAACATTTGGAAAAATTTATACACAATAATGCATATTTTCTTTTCTTTTTTTTGTTGTTTTAAAACATTTTTAATGTTTAAAACATTTTTAAAAACGTGCCAACATTTTTTTTTCAAATGTGTGAAAAGTTCAAGAATAGATAGAGAGCCAGAAATACATTGGGTTCACACAGCTCTGGGCTAAAAAAAAAAAAAAATCCCTTTCCCCATTGCCAGTGTATTATAATAATGGTGCATCCAAGTTGAAAATAAAATAAGTAAGGCAAACACCATAAAAACAGGATAAACAGTTGGCACCACTATCGTAATATCCTTATCTTGCTTGTCTATGTAACACAGAGAAAGAGAGGTGGGGGAGAGAAAGGACAGGCAATGTTGTAATTTACTAGTTTTTCTGCCACGTTAAGAAAGAGCCTGCTTTGTTTAACGGTTTTCTGAAAGAATAGAATATACAAAGTCTATGAGTAAAACCACTCTACAACTAAGTAAGAGAAAGAATTTGCATTTACAGCCAACCCTAACCTTGTTCATTCAGAAGAGTAAATCCCATTGAGTTCAGTGTGATTTACTGCCATGTAAGCTCGTTTAGGGTTACAGTCTTAAGCTCAGTTTAATTCTGTTGAAATTCATAGGAGAAAATCCAGTCCTAATACTAGTGCTTTGGTTTAACTGAGTTGTGGATTCTAAGGAGTTTCATATCCAGCCTATATTTTTATTTCAGTAAGAGCCCCAAAGTTTGTTTGTTAGTTTTAAACGCCTTTTTCAATAACGCATAGTGCAAACCTATGAATATATACTTTGAAGTAAATCCAGTGGTGTAATGGAGCCAGGGTGTACAGGGATGCCGCACCAGCACGTTTTTATTAGCAGAGACATTGACATCATCTGCCATCCCCCTCAGAATTCCCTGTTCCCTGCAATCCTCTCAGGAGCTGGGGGGGGGGGGGGGGAATGAATTTTCCAGTAACAATATATCATTCTTATAATGCAAAGTATTTTGGGTGGCCTGGTCTTGAATGGATAATTAAGACCCATCAGCTTTCCCAAAGACCTGCTCCTGGTGGACCTGAAATCTGCAAGAACTGTTTTGAATCAACATAGATGCCTGCATTTTGGGACTTTCCTTGGGGCCTTGGCTATGGAAACTGTCATGCTGAGTACCTGTACTTCAGAATTTACCACTTCATCACTGAGTAAGCCCCATCATTCCAGTAGATCTAGCTCCAAAGTAAACATACATAGGATTATAGCTTTAGTTAGGCTTTAAATCTGGCATTTCATTACCATAATGTCAACAATGACAGAGAGTTCAGAACAGCGTATATTCTAGCAGATACTATCAGGTTGTATTTTTTCTGACTCGTTATCTTTAAAATATAGGAATATATAATATACTTATGTGTTATAACCAGGAACCAGAATAATAACTAGCCTCTTAGCAAAATGCATTGTTTTTCATCTTTTCCAGTCTCAAAAAAAAATGTTGCTAGCACTCAGCATTATAGCCTTCTTGGCTTCAACCACTCTCTAGCAAACCCTTTCTGTGCCCTCCAGCTAAAAACTACTCAGAAGGGATGCTATCAACCATCATTTTGCTAGTGAGGTGAGAACCCTAACTCTTGCCTCACTCTGAATCCCTGTGATCTTCAAGACTCTCAGTAAGACTGCCCTTCTCCTGACAAGATGGCTAGACTTTATAGCAAGGGGAGAAAGTGCTCGAGACACAATAGAAGCCAGTCCTAATTAATGTCCTGAAATTGTGCAATATCCAAGTATCATTTTTGGCAGAAAGGAACTATAGAGGAAAGCAGGGTTGGCTTGGTTTCAGAAGGTAAACAAGAGTGTTCTTTCTGCATTGTACTGCATAGGGAGAAAAAGGCAGTGTCCCAGTGGGCTACTGAATGATTCTCTTTGGTAAGGGCACCCTCTAGAGGCACTGCTTTCCAGCAGTTAAAAGCATGGATCCTTGTAACAGTTCTTGCTTTTCCTCAGTTATTGTGATGCAAATCATTTTCCAGGGAATCATAGGACCTTGCCCTGTTTTCTTAACCAATGAGCAAGCAGAGACAAAGAGGCTGTTGCTGCCTTTGCCCTTTTATGCCAGCTGCTTTCAACAGAGGAAATGTTCATGAACATTGAGCCACTTTGAGGGCCATTTATGGTGAAAAACCAGCATAGATGAAGTAAGACAAAGGAAAGATGAAGTAAGACAAGCTCTTACAGCAGCCCATATACTGACATTAACATCAATTAGATACTGTTTTCATTTTGATTTGTTTTAAAAACCCACATTTAAAGTGATAAAAACATGCCTAGAATGCATAAACAGTGGGAGACCAAATATTTGCTCATAAAGAAAACCAATGACTTCTTTAAAGGTGGGTTATGAATTAATTAAATATTCACTGCCTGAATCATAATTACAAAACTTCACTACCTGCATTATAATGTCTAGCTTTATTTAGGGAGTAATAGAAGCCACAAAGAGCCACTTCAAATGTAATGTATTTCACACAGCTGGTGTATGTAACTGCTTCACAGACAGTGGGGTAAAACAGTGAAAATGAAACAACGGAACTAAATAATTAGCATATTTTCCTACACATTAAAAACCATTAAAATACATTATACAATGTATAAAACCATTCATGTAAGGACATAACATAGATAGTACACACAACAACAACAACAACATATATCTAAAACAATTTAAAACAATCATCCAGAGACAATCCAGGACCTGACTAAAAAGGTTATTGCTGTGTAGGCAAAACTAATTATTGAAGTGGCTTTTGGAACACAGCTTCCATGAAAAATATGTGGTGCATGGGTGCCTGTTCCCATGGAAACCTACTTAGTCTAGAGGTCTTCCTGCATAGGCATTTCCTGTGCAGATGTCCATGTCACCCTCAGTGCATGGCAAGTGGGAGACAGGGTGAGTAAACTGTAAAACTCTGGCAGCCAGTAGCAAAATCCTACTTTCCCTTTCACCACATGGATGTGAAGGGGGCTTAATGGTATGCCTCTGCTTTGTTCCATTACAAAATAAAAATAAAAATGAGAGCAGCTGTGGTGTAGTGATTACAGTGTTGGATTGGGCCTCAGAAGGGGAAGTCATCAAAGAATATATTTTGACCTGGTGAATAGGGAAAGATTGTCCCATACTAAGACTTGGAATACTGGAGCAATGGCTGAGGATAGGTATTGAAGAAGTGTGGATGTCTTTCCCTATTGTATAATGAACTATAGGATGAGATAATGCTTGATTCTCCATTTCAAATATGACAATTCCCCAAGCCAAACAAGTTCTGAGATTGCCTTGTGCAAATGGTACATCTAATAATCTGGATTATAAATTTTAAATGCTACCCTAAAAGTCGTATTATTGTTAAAGCCTTAATCAAGAGAATCTACAGGTGTTGGAAACTTGCAGAATGCAGTGTCACTTGCTTCATTCTATAATAACAACTCTGTAACTAACATTATATCTTTTGTTAAAGTTAAGATCTCAGTGTCCCTCAAGTTCCAAGATGTTCCAAGTTCCACTCTTCTCATTTCTTCAGAAACTCTATGCCTAATCATTATAAAACAAGCAAACAAACAAAAACACCTAATTTCCTTTGTCCTTTCAAAATCATCTATTTGTGAAAGATGATGGTGAGGTGCAGATGGAACTTTTCTTACTCTCTTACCTTCTCCCCTCTCTGCCTTGAATACTCCCACCACTTCCCTTTTCAACACAAGCTATGGTTAGCACTATGTTTGCATTAAATCAAGTACTAACCTGAGTTTGAAACTTCCAAGCATCGTTTCAGATTCTGGTTTAAAATGAACTATGATCAAGATGTATAGACAAAAGGGGAGGGAGGAGCAGTTCAAATAGTGGAGGGGAGGGGAGGAAGGAGAGGTAGGATTGTGTAACTTTTAGGGATGTTCCTGAGCTCTTAAAAATGGGGGTTACTGGGTTTTGTCTTAATAGCATTTCGCAAAAACTTATCTAAATTGGTGCCCAGATTTCTGACAACAATTTCTGGCAAGCTATTTTCATTCTTTAATTTTTGTGACCAACTTTAGTCCCTAAAGGTTCTGACAATGGGGAGTAAGCAATTTATCCTACATGGTTACCAAGCTTAGAAGCAGAATCTACTGGATTCTGCCCTATTGTTCCTGTCCTAGTAATTGACTGTCATCAGTCATGACTTGCTTAGTGATAACACCATTCTACACTTTGACTTTTGACCTGAACGCTTGATGCTGACCAAGGTGCTATTCCCAGATTCTTAGTATCCCAGGATGGAGGATGGAGCTCTAAGGTTTGACCATGGATCAAATATGCTATTTGTGCTCTGTTTCACATTCACTTTCTATTCTCATCAAGTATCTTCTGCTTTATGGGTATTCATACGATATGTATTTGAGCTTTGTATTTATTTGACTCTGCATCCAAGTTCTTCACTTAATACAGTTCTGATAGCATATGGAAATTTCACAGCCGTTTACCTAGAAAACACACAATCATAGATCATTTAAGTCCAATTATATCTTTCACTTAAAATTTTGATCCAAGTTTCTTCAGGTGGAAAACCTTCTCCATTGATTTTTCATGAATTCCCCTTCTGTTGTGTTCAAAATGTGTAGTTATTCAGTGTTGACATGGCACACTTGACCTGGAAAGATAGTGTCAAGACAATTATATTGATTATTCTGTTTGATCAAATTTTTTTTATGTGTAGAAATGTCATATTTCTATTTCAATGCACTTCTTTACCCTGGCTTTAATGGAACTTATTCCTCCACCTTTGGCTTTGAATCTCCTGGAGTTGTCATGTTGTTCCTTGTACTCTTTATTTTACCCAAGTTTTCTATGCACTTAGATCATGTAGCCTACCTTCATGTGAGATGTTGTTTCCTCTTCTGCCTTTCCATGTGACAATGCTTTTGGCTTTTTAAAAGATTCTTATGTAGGAGAACACAGACATGACTATCAAAGCCCTCTTCTGTTTTCTTCTGTTCAGCATCCTGTGTTCTGTTATCCTCTTCTGTCTCTCTGTTAATTTAGAAATAATGGTCTGTAAAACCTATCATTAATTTCAGAGGCATTTAGAGTTATTTTACAACTACCATTTTAGAACTAGCTCTGCTCACCATTCCCTTATTAGTGGAAGCTAAAATACTTATTTAGCGTATTCTCTACTTTGTCTTCCAGATCTTTTATAAAGATATAAAACAAAATGGGACCGAATTGCGATCCCTGGATCCCACTGGAAATCTCTCCCCAACTAGATGGACTGCCAGTTACGATTACTCTCTTAATACGGTTAGATAGCCAGTTTTTGATCCATTTGATTGTACTAACTGTCCAAGTCATCTTATGTTGGCTTCTAACCATAAGATATTGTGTAGTATTGTATGAAATGCTTTACTAAACCCAGAAAAAATATCCACTGCATTTTCATTATCCATTATATTGTAAGTCACTTTGAATTCTTTTAGTAGAAAAGCAACTATATATATATATATATATATATATATACATACACACACACACACACACACACACACACACACACATACACACACACACACACACATTTATATGTTGCAATGTCAAATTTATGAATTGATTCAATAGATTTAGTTTGAACCCATGTTGATTTAGCCCGTTGTGCTATTTTTCTCTGAAAAGATATATCCACCTTGTTTATTGTTATGGAGGAGTTAACTGCTAATGTTCTAGAATGGAGTCACAATCACATCTTATTTTTAACTTCTAGTAGGAGGGAACAATGGCTCCATCTAGACTCTTTTAGTCTTTATTATATTATCACAGGTTTATGACGAGTGCTTGATGGTTGAAAAGTTCCTCTTTAGACGTATTTCTGTTTGTCTTATATTTGTGTTTGTCCAACTGTGTGTGTGTGTGTGTGTGTGTGTGTTAAAGTAATTGCTTGTATAGTGATTCTCCCATTGTTCTTCCATTCCTGTCTTACCAGTTACTGTTAAAAAAACTAATACATATTCACACTTTAAGTCATCTTGAAATCTTAATCCATATATCTTTTCACACTGCTTGGCCACCATACCATCTTGGATTTGCTTTGGTCCCAATTATACACAACATCTGTTTCCTTCAGTGAGCATTTTTTTTTCTCTTCGTTTTACATGCAGGGTATATAATCCTATATCAATAACGTCTTGCATTGCATTTTTTTCTGGATAGCTTCTTTGCCAAACAGAAAGTTAATATTCTGAGCTCCTCTTATTTTATTTTTTTTCTTTTGGGACCTTCAACACCTCTTCTCTCTTGCTATTGCTCTAACCTGCTTGATGCACTCTGCATGTTCTTGTTATCTTATATGAAGATGCTAATATGATGTTGTTGTTGATGATGATAATCACATATATAACACCATAGTAAACAACAATATTTATAGTGAAGGAGATTTGCTAAGCAGTGGTTAGTAGATAAAAATAACCTAGAATTCCTTGCTAGGGAACTCAACCTTTATTGGACATCATTATGCAGATTTCCATATGTTAATTAAGGTTGCAAAAGTTGAAGGATTTTTGTTGATTGCGCCGTAGCAAACTTTTGTTAGTTTACTGCTGGAAATATTTTTGTATTTCAAGCTCATTCTCTTGCAAATTGTATTTTTTATTTGTCCAAACTGTTATCCCACCCAATGGTTTACAAATAAGGTCTGCCATTTTGCAGAGGCATTTATATAGAAATTACTTCTTTGGGAAATTGAAAAGTTTTTTTCAAGATATGTTACATAACTGTTCATATTGATTCTATGAGTCAAATTTGTCTCCAAAAAGTGGTCTGATGTCTTATGGCTAACATCTACACATTTAGATAAAGTATATTATGGGGACCTATTGGCTATGGTTTAAAAGTCTTCTGCTTAGCAGAGAATAAGGTTCTGTTCTGTAGTCTATGTTATGTAAGGTATCTACAGCCAGTGTATCTGAAAAGCTGGAGTATGTTTCTTATCCAAAGCCAAGCAACAAACAAATCAGAACATCAACCTAATGATGGCTATTTACCTGTCAGAAACAAAGATAGGAGAATGTTATTTTGGAACATGCATAACTCTTAATCTAATGTTAGGATTTAGCTGCATCCTTAAAGATTTGAAACTCACTTAAAATTGTAGGTCATTAAAGCGATTGCATTGAAATATTTAATCAGGATCCTAGCTTGATATACTGCAATCTCATTAACTTTGCTCATCCCATGTTAGGTTGAAAATGGACGCAATAAGTTGTTTGGGGTAAAAAATGTTTGTAGTGCATTCGCTGCACCACAAGTCATCTTCACAACTAAACCAAGGCTAGAGATAGATGTAATATAAGAAAAGGGCTCACCATGTATTCATAAGAGTGTGAGCTATCCTGACCACTAACCTAGGACAGAAAGGCATATGACTGAATTGAAAAGACTGCCTTGGCAGGTAGAGGATTCCCTTTCTTTAGAGCTTTTTAAGCAGAGACTGGATAACCATGTATTGGGTGTGCTGTTGTAGTGGGGTTCTTGGGGGTGGGATAGGTGACCTTTGAAGAACCTGTGCTTCTGTAAATGCTGTCTGAAGCCCTTCAGCCTTCCCCTACCCCACTTGCCTTCTTCTCTGGCTGGAGAGAGTTGACAAAGTGCTTCTGTCTCAGACACTGCAAGGCACTTTGTTAATTTTCCCTATCTAGAAGAGGAGGCAAGAGATAGTGAATAGGGAGAGGCAAAGCTGAGGAGCTTCAGCCAGCATTCTGAAGGCGGTCTCCCAGCAGAGCTAAAATGGATGTTTCGTGTTGCACTGGTCTCCAGTCTCAGTGGTCTCAACACCTTTGGTAGCTGAGGCAGTGGAGAGAGAATGGTAGTGGGAAGGCCACCAACGGGGAAGAAGATGGAGGACAAAAGTATGAGGCTCTGTGTTTGCCAACTCTGTGCCGTTTTCCTTAACACTTGCGCAGGACTAAATCTCCAGCTGCCTATTCATTCATGCTACGTTTGCATCCATTTTGCAATCCCCGGATAGCAAAAACTAATAATCCACAGGCCCTTGGAATAATGGGAGCTAAGAGTTTATCCACCCATTACAGTTGCCACAAGGTAGCCACTTACACTTCCCTACACAAGGTAACCACCTAAAAATTGCTAAAGAGGAGAAAATGTGTCATCAGTAGAGGACATAGATTTGTATAACACTTGCATATGCAGATATATAAGAAATTATTTCTGTGTATGTAAGAGAGAGAGAGAGAATATATATGCCCCCGTACACACCCACACACACACATTTAGAAATTATTATTATAATTTAAATATACAATACATCTTACCGTAGTGGTGAAAACTATACCAAGTGACTTGTGTGTTTGCTTGGTCTGCTTGGTCTCCTTAAACTGGATAGACCTTCAAATAGAGGACTGTCCTTGGTACAATAGGACACTTGGCCACCCAATAACAGGGATGCCGATAACGGAATGGAGCAAGGGCAAACGTACTCTTTTAACGATGCTGTGTCATGCTGTAAATTTAAAATTTACATTAAAAATACTATGGTAGAGATGGAAGAACTCATTAAAGAGATACCATTTTCTCTGGCATCTCAGTGGCAACTGTTTCTTCTAATTTTAAGATGGTCCTAAATAATGAAAATGAGTTTTTATTTTATTTTATTTCTATACCGCTGAATAGCCAAAGCTCTTCGGGTGGCTCACAACAATTAAAACCGCAGAATACAGTATAAAATACAGTATAAAATATAACGGCCAAAAAAAATGCAGTGGAAAAGTGCAACGAAAGTAAAACCGAGCAGCAGTGCAGCGATTTAAAATACAACAGCAGATTTAAAATAGCAGAGTTAAAAAGCTAAAGTTGCTTGGGAAAATTAAAAGGCCTTCACCTGGTGAGCACCAAATAGTAAAGTAACTTTACATGAGGAAGGGGAAATGGAGTCGATGAAAGGATACCAATTATCACAGGGTGAGATTCTTCCTTTCTTTGCCCCTCATGTGATATCTCTTAAGCAATTAGCAGTGAGGCAAGATGTGTAATTTTAAGGCTGGAAAGTGACCGAAGGATGGTTAAGACTAGAGGACAAACTTGAAGCCCCTTCGACCTCAGAAGGGGAGATCCGACTGTGGATCACTCCACCCCCAAGCTCTGCGATGGCTCCCGAAGTCCGATCCTTGAACATCAGGAATGAGAAGAAGAGGGAAGGAGTGTGGCGCGCTGATGAGTGGGGAGGGAAGAAGCCATTGATTCACTGGATCCAACAGCCTCTTAGCGTCTGTCCCATCCCTGGCAGCAAGGGAGGGTTAGATGGGTTCTGAACCCATCTAAAAGCAATTTCAAAAACCAGAGAGGCAAACATAGCCTCTGCTCTTTCTCCTGCCCTGCCAGCAGGGCCTTGGATACTCAGACCACTCCAACATGGGAGGACTCCTTCTTCTGGGCTTCTGTCCTGTAGGATTGTACCGTTAGAGAAAGAAGGCAGAGGAGAAGAAAAAAAGGCTTAGCAAAATGATCTCTTTCAGATCAAAATGACCACACATAATTTCTTCCAAATGGATTTTTTTTCCTTATGCAGAATTATTTCTACTATTTAGGATATACTGTAACTCTGATACATGACTTTCCACCATACAAGAAAGAGTCTCGAGCTAGTATGTTAAGAATACTGTCAGACTTTATACTCCAGACCTTGCAGCTTAAGAGTGCTGTCAAAAGTAAAAGCCCTCTGCAAGAAAGGACTCCCTTTGTCCATATTTTTCACATTGAATTTGCTTTCTTTCATTGCTCTAAAACGCATTTTTAAAAGTTTATAAAAGCCATTCTTCATAACTGTATACATTGCTGCCATATAAGGGTGGATTTGCTATGAGCCAGCAGTATACGAGCCATCGTTTGCTCTTTCTCCACTAGCCTTATGTAAGTATTTGTCATGAATGTTATGTAAGGTGGTGGTGGTGGCGGCAGACTTAGCCTGTGGTCTGATACAGAAAAGTCACAAGGTAACTTCTCTGTATGGTCTATAGCGCTATTCCTGGTGACGTCATCAAAAAGAGCAAGTCAGCTTTGTAGGACTCTCTGTCCATTGCAATGATTTCAGAATGCCATGTTTAATTTGCACAAGGGCAATGTGTATGCAGCCTCTGCTTGTTTAGGATATGTCAGCCCTCTTACATAATCTGAGAGCCTGTCCTCCAATACTTTCAGGGAGATTCATCAGACAGCACTCTATATCCTGGTTTAGGATCTTTTAATAGAGAATACATTGAGATGCAGCTGTTCCAAATGGAATGCTGAAACAGCCATTCAGGCAATGCAGCATGACAAAAAGTTTCATGGAAGTAACGTATGCAAAACCGAGCTAGGGCCAAATTATGTGGCTCCTGTTATACAATAAGCTGCAACTAAGTGGCTCTTTGATTCTCTTTGCACTTGGCTAACTCATCGTTCAGCAAGCAGTCCATCTCATCTCATTATATATGGTAGCACACATTTCATAGAATGTGGCACAGGGTAATGAAAGAGAGGCCTCTGCCACCCACTGACCACACAATGCCTTTGTGCAACATCATTCATAGGATCCATTCTGTGCTGTGCTGGTGCTTTCTTCCCAGTTCCTTCATGATACCCCTGTATCATGCAAGGACCATTGAACAATTGGGTTGCAGCTCCTTTGTATGATACCTTATGGGGGCTTCCTTATCCATTTTGGATGCTGGGGCAAATTGAATCAAATATAACATAAAAACAAGAGCCAATTCATACGTGGCATGGTGGCCTAAGCAGTTAGTTCTGCATTGTTACATCTGCATGCTGCTCTGGTTATGTCTGCTAGAACAGACAATGCTGGCTGGGGGAAGTAAGTACATCAGTTGGCCTATCAGTACAGTTCCTCCTAATAGTTGTTACTGAAATAGAGTGATAGTTATTTCAGATAGTTAAAAATGACGTGAAAGAGGCATTGCTGCCTGTGGTGTCTACTCGCATCCCACTGTTCCCTCTGGTAAACTGTTTTTACAGGTTTTGTAGTGATTCAAAAGCTGGCAAACCTGAGCAATAGGGACTGCTCATGGGGAAAAAAAGAACAGAAATAAAAATGAGTGCACAGCATGGATACTATGCCTCTTACATACTACTTTCAACACTCTTAAAAATCGTCTTGGACTCCAGCTACGCAGAAGGAGTTCTTACACCACTCAAGTCAACCCTACAAAGGAAAGGAAAGAGATGACCTACGAAACAGGGGCAATTTTTTCTGCCTCATTAACCAAACATAGATTCATATATCAGTTGCATTTGTGCAAATACTGGCTGAGGGATCGATTGGCCAATGTATTGGTGCGAATTTGCAAAATCAACACTAATTTCAGTGACTTTTAAAGTTTTATTTCACATTTTGTTGAAATTATATGGTACCTTGGAAAGACATTTTGTCAAATTGGAGATTGCACAGCCATGGGAACATCTGAGGAGCCCAATCATCTATAATGTAATACACTGAGGGATTTTGTGGTAAAGATGGTAAAAAAAAACTGAGAGGATTGGCTTTCAGGTATTGCACACAGGAAGTCTGCTGTCATTGGCTGAACTGCTTTCATCCTAAGGATCTCTGAGTGCCTTTGGATCCTACAGGAGCCGGTCCGCTCCTACAGAGGTGTGAGGCTTAGAATAGGACTATAGCAAAGGAAAAGACAGGGAACTGAAAATGCAGTAGGGAAAGAGAAGCAGAGAGTCTAGGGAAAGTGGTTCAAAGAAGGAACAACCCAAAGGAATTGGGGAAAGTTGAGAAGGACAGAGTCAGAGAAGAAAAAGAACAGGCAGAGAGAAGAGGTGTCCATGACCAAGAGTTTCAGTAAGGAAGGCTGAAGTTCACATATTGATTTGAAATTACCCATTGCATCTTTGACTGCAGGCCTCTACTAAGGATGAAATGCTAAACTGGTCACACAAGGCATCTCACTTTGATCCTTTGGCTGAGGACAGCACAGCCAATTCTAACAATGTCGTGTAACTCTCTCACACACATTGTTTTGCTTGTTCCATTGGATTTTCTTTTGATTTTTAAAGTCAGAGATAAAATGTTATGATTGTATATGATTGTAGCTACAGCTTTGATCTCGAGTCCATGTTTTAAAGTCAAGCTGCTTTCAAGCCATGGAACTGTGCAATTGAAATCTTTTATAATGTCAGTATGATGATGCATGTTCGATAGTAAATGATAAGTGGTACAGAAGTACCTTGTGCATAAAGTTTCAGTAAAGCAAGAAATAGAGCTGCATGAAGATACTTGATGCAACTCCCAAATAGAAATGATCTCACTTCCTTTTATTATCAGTAAACTTATTTTCAAGTGTTAAATTCTGTGCTGGAGGTATTTAATTATTATGCACAATTCCTTTAGATAGCCATCATTTTGGAGTTTCTCGATACTGGTTGGAAACACTTCTCCTGTAACTATATCTTCTATTTAAGCGGGGCTGTTAGGCATCATGTCATGCTTTCTAGTCAACATTCTATGGGTTGATTTTAGGACCATCAGTGGATTCTATTTTTGTCATTCATCACATTATCATTTAAAGGGATCGTACAACACCATCATGATAACCATGTTTTGTTCGTATTTTAAAACATTCATCTCCTGCTTTCATGACTTGTTGTTTTTCCCCTTCACATATTTCCCCTTCCTGCTTTCCTGCCCTGTGTATCTATCTTCTCTATCTTCTAGTTAAAGTCTGTCTTGCACCATCAAGAATCCTCTTCTGTGGCTGAATAACCCTTCAGCACCTAGAAAGTTTATTTTTAGCTTCCTTCCACCACCTTTTAAACCCACGTGTTGTTCCGCTTTGTCCAGAATGATTTCTACATGTCATAATTGTTTTCTTGGTCAAGAAATGACCAGTTTGGAAAAATATATAAATTATATATATATATATATATATATATATACACATTTCCATCACAAATCCATGTTGTCTATAATGTCAGGGCCAAGACAACAACAGCACGTCTAAGCCAAGGATATACTACTGCTGATTGTTGGCTCAGGTTGCCCTGTGCTTTTAATTAAAGTGCTGCATATTTTATCATAATAGCCTATAGTGCATTATTTTTTAATGAAAGCTAACAGCTGCCTTTTCTCTAAGGAAACTGGTCTTGATTTTATTAACTTACAGGACAGAAGAATAATTGGCACATATCATTGTCCAGAAATGTATTCAACAAAGGTATATTTTATTGTTTTCTAATGATTTTATTCTAAGGGCGCAATCCTATGCATGTTCAGACAGAAAAAAAGTCCTACATCTCCCAGCATTCCCCAGCCAGCCATTGCAATGGCTGGCTAAGGCATGCTGGGAGTTGTAGGATTTTTTTTCTGCCTAAACATGCATAGGATTGGGCCTTAGAGATTAAAAACTGAGGCCTTGGACCATTAGTGGTCATTAAAGATCCCATGGCACTTTTTACAAGAGCTGGCATCTTAATGCCACGATCCTGTCCATATTTTGGTTGTATTATGAATTGTCTTCTACCTTCTGAACCATCCCCACCACTCACCCACCAACCCACTGCATAGTTTTAATTGGCTACGGCACCCTTCATTTCCTATACTAAAATAGAGTGTGTTGTTTGGCAATGTTAGAGAAGCCACCACATTTCGCCTGAGAGGTGACTGCACTTGTTGGTGAAGTGATGTCGCTTTCTAAAGTCTGTAAAGCGCTTTGGGATCCTTCTGGACGAAAGGCGCCCTGCAGAATCAATGTGTCTTACTGTTGTATTGTAAGCTTTTCTTTAGTTACAAGCATACATTTTTATTAGGGATGGGTGAACCTATTCTATTGCAATGAAGCTGCAAGTCACCTTCCTAACCTAAGACCCAAATCTTGGGTCCAAAAATGGTTTTGGTTTTTGTCAATTTGCTTTATCATAACCTGACGCACTTCCTATTTTGGAAGTGAGGTGCAGGGCTAAATCCACCCAAGGCAGACTGGCTTTTATGAATAAGCAAACAATTTCTTCCGACATGCCCTACAATAAGTCAATTGAAGGTTCATCCATTACTAATTTACTGCTATCAAGTAATTTCCAATATCTCTTTTGAAAAGGTGTAGAGACCTCCAGCCTTCTCAAACTGTGGGGTTATCAAACAAGTGTCTGATCACAGCAGAAAACCTCGTATAAGAATCTCTCTCTCTCTCTCTATCTATCTATCTCTATGGAGTACTATATGGCATCTCTGCTGAAAACTATTTTCCTTTCCTACTAAATTATTTGAGTGTGTGGCAGCTTGTTGAGTTATTCACATTGTGACGACTGTAATGGAATCTCTGCAGCAGCCATAGAAGACTCCAAAGCTAGCCATAACAGAACTTGATCTATCTGATTATCTGGCTTTTGGGTTCTGTGTTTCAAACAATCACACTCAATATTTTCTAAAGATCATCTTGTGGGAGCATATATATATATATATATATATATATATATCCACTTTTTAAAATTCAATCAAATTTATCTGTGGTCAAGCTGCACAGTTCCCTTTGCAATGAAGTATATGGAAGGCTGAAGACTGGTTTAACTTCTGAGGTCTAGGCTTTGACTGGAAATGGAAAATGAATCTTTCAAAAAGCTTTGCTTCCCTGCTTGTGTGATTCACCTCCATCCAACCTATCCACCCTCCCCAGGATTAACCGATGTTCATGTTTTATAACCTCAGTTGTGATTGAAAATCTCTTTGTTTCACAGTTGTGTCACAAGGCTATCTTCCTCCCTTTTATACTGCTTAAAAAAATATTTGAACTTTAAAGAATTTGCCAACAGGTAAATTCTTTAATGCTTGGTGCCATGAAATATGTGTTGGAATACACTATTGTGGGGAGGATCCTCCCCTGCCTGTGTTTACCCCTGTTTGGGATTGGCTGGTTGGTTTCAGAATTCAAGGATGCAGTGGTAGTGTCTTGAATAAAAAATGGCTATGTTTAAACATATGTAAATCTTTGTTATGGGACTGCAGAAAGAGTATGCTTGGGATTTATCTGTTTGTTTCATGGGAAGTGGTAGAGGACCTGCTCCAGGCATTCTGATCAGAATTCTGTTAATTCTGTTATGGACTAGACCTAAAGGTCTTCTGGCCCAAATATATCCTACCTAACAGGAATTTTGTATATGTGCGTGTGAACATGGAACAGATTTTAAATTACCATTTCATTCCATGTATTTAGAAAAAGATTGTATAGGGATTTCAGACAATTCCTAACTCAGAAGATACACATAGTTTGATCTGAAAGCAGAATTTTAATAACTAACTAAATTTAACCTTGCTTAAGCTAAAAGTCCTATAATTAAAGGGTGAAATTCCACATGGGCTAACATCACAAGCTTCAAACCTACTCAATTATCTCAAAATCCTTGCTTTAAAAATTGTGTGGCATCTTGTAGGTTTCTCTAGTATTAATTATAGTATCATGGTGAACAATGAACAATTATATCTGCAAAATTAAATCTAATAATTAAGAAGCTAAAATTCTCCTACATCAATAATAACTTATAACACCCCCCTCTAAAAGAGCAGTCTCCTACATAACTACTCAGATGTAATTCTCATTGTTTTCAGTGAAGTTTACTCCCAGGTAAATGAGCATAGGATTGCAGCCTAGATATGTACAACATTCAAAACACTCACTACTAATGCTTGTTTGAATATTCCTGAGTTATTTGTATGAGGTTCAGTGTGACTTGTGGACTCTTATCTACAATGATTACACCACCATTATCAAAGTACAAGGAACCATCGCTCTGGCACACAAATATTTTCCTCTTTCAGAAGCCTACACTTGAGTCTTTAAAGCTCAAGTTGCACTTTTCAAAAGTGTGTCCAGATGACTGAGATCCCAATGATATAGTGTGGGATACAAATGTTTTAATAAATATAGGGTGACCATATGAAAAGTAGGACAGGGCTCATGTTTAGGGTGACCAGATAAAATCCAGGTCAGGGCTCATGTAACTTTAACAGTTGTAGAGAAAAGGGAATTTCAGCCAGTGTCATTTGTATGCAATTAGTTCCTGGTGAAATTCCCTCTTCATCACAACTGTTAAAGTTACAGGGGCCCTGCCCTCTTTTGTATATGGTCACTCTAGTATAGTGCCTGCACCTTTAACTGTTGTGATAAAGAGGGAATTTCACCAGGAACTAATTACATACAAATGACACTGGCTGAAATTCCCTTTGCTCTACAACTGTTAAAGTTACATGAGCCCTGACCTGGATTTTATCTGGTCAACCTACTCATGTTTCTTTAACAGTTGACTGGAAAAGGGAATTTCAGCAGGTGTCATTTGCATGCATGCAGCACCTGGTGAAATTCTGGGAGACTAGGATATATATATATATATATATATATATACATGTTTGCAAGGATTCCACACAGGAAATAAACAGAAAGCATGATGCCATAATATCTTTTTAAAAATTATATATATTGCAGGGAGATATATATATATATAGATTATATATATATATATATATATATATATATTTCCAGAGGGTAAGCCATGTTAGTCTGTTGCAGCAAAACAACAACAAAATGTCTCAGGGCACTTTAAAGACTAACAAATGTATTCTTCCAGAAACTTTGTGAACTATTAGGGTGACCATATGAAAGGAGGACAGGGCTCTCGTATCTCTAACAGTTGTATAGAAAAGGGATTTTCAGCAGGTGTCATTTGTATGCCTGGAGCACCTGGTGAAATTCTCTCTTCATCACAACAGTTAAAGCTGCAGGAGCTATATTAGAGCTCCATCAAACCAGCAGTTTATCACACACTTGCCCTGCCTTGTATGTGTTTTTGCACCACAGTACTCACATGATGTCGGCCCTCTCCTGCTCTCATCCCGCCCCTTCCCCCCCTTGTTGCGTTTCATTTTGGTGCGGAGGAAGTCTGGAATATTTCCCCCCCTCTCGCTTTTTTCCTTTGTTGGGGGTGTGTTTGTTGCTGAGGAAAGGGGAGGGCAGGGCAGTTCTCCTCTTCCAGCACATGGGATTCCCCCCTCTTCTTCATCTGCCCCTGCCTGCCCCTGCCTGCCTCCAGGAATCCCCCCACCCCACCCCTCCTCCGGCTTCCTTTTCCTTCTCCCTGGCAGGATCTCCTCCTGCAACAACCCTTTTCATTGCTGCTTTCCTCCTTCCCTGGCAGGGTCAGGTAGGGAGGGAAAGGCCAAGGAGAGAGGGGGGAGGGAAAAACACCATCAAACACTTTTTGGAGGAGATGCTGCAAAAGCTTCTGGTCTGCAAGCAGTTCTAGGGCTTGCAAAGGCAGATTGCTGGCTGCTTGGGATTTATTTTTTATTTTTTATTATTTAACAGCTCTCTGGGCTGTTTACATAAGATTAAAACAATTGAAAACAATATACAAAAATTAAAACAGCAAAAACATACAATATACACACAATATAAACATACATTTAAAACCACTGTAATAAGTTTAAAAAACTATAAGCCTAAAAACAAAACAAACCCAGGCTCAGGAATGCCCATCCATCAGAGAAGAACCAATGAAGAGGGGGAAGGAGAAGGGGCAGCGTGAGGTGAGCGCAATAATGGGAGAGCCTATAAGTGAAAGGAAAGGCCCTGGTGTAGCTACGATCAGGAAAGGGAAACGGAGATCAAAATTGTGGGTGCATACAAATAAAAAAATTAGGTGCGATGGAGCTCTTAGAGTGACCAGATACAAAAGAGTGCAGGGCTCCTTGTAGCTTTAACTGTTGTGATGAAGAGGGAATTTCACCAGGTGCTGCATGCATACAAATGACACCTACTGAAATTCCTTTTTCTATACAACTGTTAAAGATACAGGAGTCCTGTCCCCCTTTTCATGTGGTCACCCTAAATAAAATAAGTAAATAAAATAGTTTTACCAGAATGAAAATAAGGAAGGTCATTCAAATATGCATCCCTTTGAAAACAAAGCAATGTTGATATACAGTATCCACCCCCACCCTCGTAGGCACATCTGATTTACTCCCATCCATAGTTCCTGTTCAAGCAAGTGAAAGCTTCTTAAATTGTAGATCTCCCTAGCGGGAAAGGGGTACCAGTGTCTGTGTATTGTATTGTTTGGACCAAGAGATAGAGTACTGGCTAAATGTTTTGCTGTTTCCACATTCACTTAAATTTATGATTCAGGAGATCTTTTTAAAAAAGGAAAGAAAGGATTATTGGATAGGAAGTACTCACTATAACAATGTTTTGAGAACCCCCTGCCATAAGCAGATTCTTTCTCAGTTGAATACTTTCATACTTCTCTTCTTATTGGAATTAAAATTCTCCAAGCCCTCTAGCAGTAGAAATTAATAGAGGGCCTGGACTTTTTAAGTAGAGCTATCCCACCCCTAATCCTGAAGTGTATGAAAAAGTCCAGGGTGGGGGTGGTAGGATTGGCAGAGAGAATCCTGTGTATGCATCTGAGATCCCAAATGTGCAAGAAGTTGCTGGAGTGGAAAGCAGTTTATTCTGAGCTTGTATACAAACGCTCATGTGGTAGAAGTGGACATTGTATACCATTAGAAGTAAATTAATAAAAGATGCCACTTTCTTCAGATTTCCTAAGAAAATTTGCAAAGATTATAAAACGTTGCTAAGGTTCAAATTACTTTCTAAGAAAATATATAATGAAATTACTGAATTAGTATGTCAACACAGTATTTCGTATAAGTTTGAATGTTAAATTTACTTTTCTAATCTGATCACTGAAAAGAAAATGAAAAATAGGGTTTCCTTTTAATAGCTATTAAAATAAAATATTGACACTTATTTCTGCCCATCAAAATGGCTGTCCCAAATAGCCAATGGCTACTTTTCTGAGGAAAAAAATACAAATAAGGAACAGATATCCTTCATTTATCTCCAGATAACCAAGAAGTCAAAATGACTCCAATCATTTGCCTTTTCTTCACTTAGTGCCAGAAATTTAACATGGTATTTTTTAAAAAAAAAAAAATCTTATTACCTTCTTGCATTAAAAAAAAAAGAAAGCAAAAACAAAATTAATAATACTTCAAAACCAGTATTGACATTTAATGTGATTATACTCTGAAATGAATGCCTGGTTTGTCTTGCCTCTGAAGTATAGCCAAATGCTATGGCCAGTCTTCTGTTCTGATGGGATGTTCCAGGATGAATTGTTTCTGAAGTGAGCACTGTTATTCTCAGCACTTGCAACTTGAAGGAAGTCCCAGCATAGATGTAAAAGAGTTTGTCAGCTTTCTCTCTGATAACAGAAAGTTTCTAATATTTTCATCAAAACATGAATTACTGTGAAATTAGAGTTTCAAAGTTGTTTTTAGTGTAGTTAGCACTGCATCCAAACAATAGGACTGTGCTAAATATAGGAATCTTGGGGAAAGCAGGACAGTGTCCAGAAGTCATACCTGTATGTATCCTAATAGTGTAGCTTTTTGAGCTCACTGCTATTGCCAACGCTGATAAGTCTTGTCAGAACAGAATTGTTAGGCCTGCCACAAATTTCCGAGACATCTGCCAGACAAACATGTGGCTACTCACAATGCCATATAATGCATTTGCCTGTGCTTTCAAAATTCAGGATCTACAAGTAAATCTTGTATGCCAACTTTCTGTAGATCGACATTGAGTTGGATATCTCAGGTCTGGCCTAATACTTGTTTGGGTTTGATGTTTTATTATGCAGCTAAGTCGATCCCTTGTGTTTTCCAGATGGATCCACATGAAAACATTCTGTTGAGCACACTTGAAATTAAAAACGAGATGGCTGCCTCTGAAGCTGTTATAGGCCTTGGGGACCCTAGAAGCACTATGCTGGCCTACGATACCTCAAGTATCCAGTACCGGAAGGCTGGCTTACCAAGACACAGCTTTGGCCGTAATGCCCTGGAACGGCACGTGGCACAAAAGAAAAGCCGACTACGGAGACGTGCTTCTCAGTTGAAAATTACCATCCCTGACTTGACTGATGTAAATGCCATAGATCGATGGTCACGCATATTCTTCCCTGTTGTTTTTTCCTTCTTCAATATTGTCTATTGGCTTTACTATGTGAACTAAAACAAAACAAAGCCACACAGATATCAAGAACTGGATTTCTCTTCAAAATCAGTTGTACAGCCAAATGTGGGACTTAGGGAGAACAAAAACCTATTCAGGACAAAAGTTATTTTAAAACACCTTAGTTGCTGGCCCACTCTATAATCTGTTTTGTAATGTTTTGGTTTCTTTGCAAAACTGTAAAACATATAAGTTCTAGTACAATTGTATACAACACGACCTTTAAAGATATAATTGTGTTTGATGTTTGGAGGCAGAATTTTAAACTTGGTCATTTCACTTTTTTCCACCCGTCATCTTAGCACTAATATGTTTAGTCACAGAAAATGGTAGCTAGAAAACAGGTCTGAGTTCTAAGATTATCATACCTCTCTCTGCATCTGGAACATACACAACATTAACTGAATAGAGAGAGGGTATTCTGATATCATGCTTACAATCCAAACCATATTCCTATATTACCTTTTAAATACATTAACTTGAAAATAAGTAGTGCCTACCATCATACCATGAGGACAGGTTTCAGAGGTTTCCCAAGTAGATCATGTTACTGATTGAGAGAAGGGAAGTTTTTTGAGTGTGTAAGTTCACACAAAATTTGAAAATATTTTATTTGAAAAAGAAATTGTAAGTAATTCATACAGCATAATGGCTGTGGATAACAGCGATCCATAGAGTTGTCTGGGAGATACCCAAGTATGTGCTGCAGTGTGCCATTAAACATAATGTCCAGGAGCATTCTATGTGTAAAGTGCCAAATGTCAGTGGACCAGTAGTGACTTCATAGGTGGCTTTCTCTCGGTGCTCCGTTCTTCCTTATGGAAGAGAGAAAACAGTGGCAAATGTTCTCAAAAGAAAGGGTCGGGTGAAGGCTGCAAATACAGTGTCAATAAATGGTATCAGTTTGCCTGTTAGTCTAAGCATTTCCCACGGGTCCTTAATTACAGTTTTGATTTGTGTTTTATTCCTACATCAAAGAGGTTGAGTAGAATCATGCTTTTGCTGTTGGGCCAATATATAATTTAAAAGAAAAGACTGAACTTCTAGTAAGGAGTTGGGTTGTGCTCTTCACCCAATTCCATTGCATTTAAATATAGACATGTTTCTTCTTAATACGAGGACTTTGAGAAGTATTCTAAATAACAAAAAAAAATTTTTTTTTAAATCACTGGCTACTCCAATATCTTCTGGTGGAAGGGACTGAATATTTTTACCTACATCCTGAGTTTTAGAAATGCCCTTTCTTTTTCTTTTCTTTTTCCTTATGTAACAAATACTATTATATGGTCCCCATTCCTGAAATGGTGGGACAAAATAGCATTTTCAGTCCACTAAGTATTGCTTATGTATATTTTCCAGTCACTTCAGTAGAATGAGCGTGGGGCTCAAGATAGTTCTTCCTTCCAGTATAGAAGAGCTACTTATTCTAGGAAATAAGAGAGATGTTTCTGTTTAAAGAGAAGAACGCCCTCTAAAACAACAAATGTTCCCAAGTGTGTGTGTGTGTGTGTGTGTGTGTGTGTGTTCTTTACGCCTGACTTGGTTTCAGTAGCACAAAGGAGAGTTTGAGTGTTCCTTTATAAAGTACTTTCAAATTGGGGTTACTGAGCACCCAATGTACATGCATGGTTGGTCGGAATTTTTGACATTCCAATATATTTGTGAAAAGGCTGATCACGTGACTCATGGTTTCCCATGTGTTTCACAAGTCAGAGCACCATTCTCTTTGTGATGTTCTCCACAAGCAGACTAGCATTGTTTTAAAAGACCCATTGCTTAGGCCATCTTTTGTAATAATTGAGATTGGTTACACTGTATTCGTGGTTTCATTTATTTCTTTGTCTGCACAAAGGAACTGCCTTGAATTACCTGCCCATTCATTTTATAAAAACAGAGCTTTAGAAGTGTGGAAAAAATATCAGCATTAACGCTTGGGATACATAAACCTTAAAAGAAAGTACTTTTCTTTTCTCACATTGGTCCAACAGGTCAGCTATAATAAAAACTACAAAATCAGCTCCTAGTACTGCACTTTAAGATATCTGGAAGTTTATAGTACAAGCCATAATATTTTCTGACCTTGCCAATGAGAGATTTAATTTACCCTGCAGGATAACAAAGGAAGTACACAATTGCCTCCATGAGGTCCTTTTTGTTGTTAAGGGGAAGATGCTTCCAGAAGTAGATGGGATACCATGGTTGGGATACCAACTAATTAATTCAAAGTACTATGAGGTGTACATATTGGAACAAGGTTTTAAGGAGAAATGGAGGACCATGATACAAAAAAGACTTTGTTTTTCTTCTATGTAATGCCAGATAAAAGTATTACAAGATTTGCTTCATAAAGGGTATTTAAATAAGTCGTTACCTTTGAATTGAACTGAAATACATGCTTGCTCATCTTTGTTAGTTCTACATTTCACATAATAATTATTCCATTTTTTCAGGTTTCAGGATGCATACTAGCCAGCAATTAAGGTGTTTTCTCTTCATCTTTGTTAAACTCATGGCAAAATTACAACTATATAATACGGCACAGTTTTAACAATATCTTTGCGATCAATGCTCTGTAAATATGTTCTGTATATGACTGCTAGGAAGTCTAATATGCATTTTCCAAACTAAAAATTCATGCAGCATATTTGTGATTGCCTAAGGATGTTACGTTTCTATACTATTGCAGTTTTAATAACTGGGAAGAAAGAACCAAGCAATGTCATTCTCATCATTTTCAGTTATTATCCCCAGGGGGAAGTAAAGTCTGGAATAATAGCATTGAAGGAGACACCTGAGAATTTTTATATTCTAATAGTAAAAAAATACAAAAAAAAACATAGAATCTGCCAGACAAAAGCACAATGCATAGAGGACATAAGAGCAAGTGCATAGATAGATAGATAGATAGATAGATAGATAGATAGATAGATCTAGGGAACAAATCTAATTTAAGTTTAGGTAAAATGTACATTAAAAGTGCTACTGAAATATTATTTTTTTTAGAAAAATCTAAAGCTATATTCCAATTTCAGAGTTAGTGAAGATAATGTAATTGAAGAGAGAGAAAACACTAACCATTATCCAAGTAAATAATGAGTATAGAGACATATATGTCAATATGTATGTGTGTGTGTGTGTATATATATATATATATATATATATATATATACATTCCTCTGTGTGCATGTACCTATGTACATGTGCACACAGGCCTCCTAATCCAGTGAGAGCAATCCATGGGTGGAAATGGGTTTCTTTCTGCCCACAGATCCACTATACTGGGATGCAGCCAGGTTGCTGAATGAGATGGGGAGGGCACCTGTTTGCAACCCCAATACTGTGGGGCCACAGTCTCTGTATCTTCCATTATATCAGATCTGCACTGTGAGCGGCATCAAGCAAACAATTTGATATACTTTTAGGTGAGGAGGAATCACTGGTAACATGGGCTTCATCCAGATGCCACTGCCCCTACCTAAAAGATTAGCAGTATGGAAGGAGGGGAGGGTGTTTGTGGTGCCAGACTGAAATGGGAAGGGAAAACAGGGCACACATGGACTACGTCTAAGGCAAGCGCCCTCTATCCCTGCTGCCCTCCTGAGAGAAAATTAGGGCTGAGACTAAGGTGGTGCTGCTGTGTTCACTCCGGCTTCTCCTTTGGTACTACAGGCATGCAGCCCTTTGTGGTGCTTGCGGCTGTCTGGATTTGCGGCTAGAATCTTACATTTGGTGTTTTAAAAGGAATAAGCTAATAACAGTTTTGTTTCTGATATGCGAATATTTTTTGAGGACGCAAATTATTAATGTATTTAAAATCTTACTATACAGGGTAACTGGGCATTTCTATATCAGCAGATCAATGCATATAATTCCTACAAAGCATTTCACAGTTGACATGATGATAGTACTGTACCTCCTAGCATCTCAGAATAGACTAACTCTCTCACATTGCTTGCCTATTTCTTCTCTTTTTAAAAAAAATAAAATAAAAAAATTGTCCACTAGAAACTTTTTAAAAAGTCCTAATACCTGGGGATGGGGGTGGGGAAAGCAAAAAATATGAAATATTTCTAGGGTGGGGAGACAGGAAGGCCAGGGTACAATTCTTTAAAAGTAGTGGGTCATAACATTTTGCTATCTGTACATAGAACATATAATGTGAGCAGTCATAATTAAAAACAAACGTGTGTAAATATTATCAGATTTCTTAACATTTTTAACTTCTAATTTGTACTTTAATGTAAGGCAAAAAGCTGATTCTCTTTATGGTTTAGGTTAGTGTCCTAAAATCATGTAAATATTTAAATAAGCTGTAAATGAGCAGTCATTATAAACAGTAATTGTTCAGTGATTAAAAAAATGTTTTTTGGGGGGGCTTTTTTTAAAAACTAAGTACAATAATTGCAGTTCTCTAGCAGAATAATTTAAACACCCTTTTGCATAAGACTTGGATTCTAGGAAGAACTTTAATATACTTATCCATGGAAAGTACAGCGTTATAATACTCAGTATGCAACAGTATGAGTTTAGCCGGTTCATTTGCACAATGTATGTGTGGGCGGGGGGGGGAGGAAATAGGGCAGGGGGGAGGAAATAAGCTACTAAATATTTGTTAATTAGCACTGCCCCTGCCCCCTCCTCATCCAGTAGCTCTGGTGCACATGGGGGCTCAGATGCATGCCTGCTGCTCAGCAAGCATGCATATCTACCCCGTTTGCATTACCAGCTCTGAAATCTCTGCACATGCAGAGGTCTATGTATTCTAGGCTTTTTGTGATGCTACAGAGATTGTGGCAAGCACTGCTTGTTCAGAGCCCCTTGTGAGTCTGTGAGCCCCTTAGCGGTTGAGATCTATAATCTAGGATTCTGTAGACACAGCATCGGAAAGACATTCTTTTCTTTTTAATGTTTATTTGCACTAAGGCTGTGATCCTGAAAGCACTGGTCCACTACAATTCCACTTCAATGAGCAGAGGTGAATTAACTATTAGACTAGTTGACATGATATAAAATACACCCCCAGACAACCTGGGGTGGTGTGTGTGTGTGTGTGTGTGTGTCATGATATAGCATAGGTAACTGAGCATACCTCTGGATAGAAAATAGACCTGCCCTGTGTACCATAATGATCTCGTTTAAAATTCTCTACAGTTTAGGACTTAATGGCTGTTCTTCATCATGACACAGAAGCAACATTCTTATTTCAAGTTACAGGGAGATTTAAAAGGTGAGTAGTCTGCACAATGTGCCAAGCAGAATGAGAGCCCATGTAATGGGTGTAGTGAGACCAGAGCACCATACCTGTGTGATTGCCCTCTCTATTAATTAGATTCATAATGGGCCTGGTGTCTCCTTACCATACACCAAAGCAGGGCCATAGGCATTTAGAGTGGCATGGGCATATCAGAACCCTCACGGGCCTTTGGATTATGCCCTGCTAAGCCTCTTTAAAAGCAGTATCGTGAAGGTGAATGACAAGATGTCAAAAGGCATGTCTGCCAGCGTATAGAAGTCTAGTCCTTTCCAACCCAACCCAACCCATCCCCAATGCCAAAGAATCTTTACTTTAGACATTTATTAAAAGGGAACACTATCAAGACACTGCTTAACACCAAAGGTAAAGTTTAACAAAATGCACTAGGAAATATTTGTCAGCATTTTTGAAGAATAAATGGAATGTTAATGAATCACTACCATATTCTAGCTTATTACATATATTATCTCTATCCATTTTAATTAATTAATGGTAAATTGGAATGGATTATCTTTGTAGGTTATATGCAACACATTTCTTATGTGTCAAATTATTTAAGTGCTTTGATAATAAATACACTATTATTTATTTATTTTGAAATGGTGGAAATCTTAGTTGCAGTTTGATATTAGTTTGGGGAGTTAGTTTTATTTCTTTTTCTTAATGTTTTGCTCATTGCTAAAGTTATCTAATTCAAGTTGATTAGCATTCTATATGTTTTGCATTGTTAATGCCATTTTAGGAAATTTCACCAGGAAGCATATTTAAGATCCATTGTATAGTTTGAATTAGTTAACATGGGCATTTAAAGCATCCAAAAATTCTATCAAGTTGACTATGTTTTGAGTTTTCACATTTTAATTTGCATGGGTGTTTAAATGGTTCTGTTAGTACTGTCTTTGCACTGTTCTTTATCTCTTTCTCTTTTTCTTTTCTTTTTTTTTTACTTAGTACTATTTACTTCATAATGTAGTAATCATCAGCCTTACTAATGACCTTGTAGCCTTTCTAATATGCACATAATGCACATTTTCCAATGGCTAGAAAATGCAAAATATTAGTGGATATCATTGCATCAGATTTTCATGTTTTTCTCAAAAGGACTGCTAACCTCTGGGATAATGGAGGTAGTAAAATGATGATTGTAAATTGAGTAGCACATAAGAGATATTTTCTTGAATCTAAACTTATTACAGCCAGTTTCAGCATGTAAATATATAATAATGTTGGCTAGTGTGTAATTCTTAAACTAAAAAAATATAAATAAAGAAAATGTAAAAGAAACTATTTTTCTATTCATTTATGCCCCAATTTTCAGGATAAAAACCTTCCCACAGTCATTTACAATAATAGTAATCTACCCTGTTGTAGCAAAATGTTGTGGTATATGATATTTGGAAAAAGGCTAAATTTTCTACACTTACTTTACTACATTCTTTTCCAATACACTGTGATATAACGCAATGCAGCCTTCCTGGAGATTTTGCCATAAAGAAGATAAAAAACCAAAAGGAGGAGAACATCCAAATCAGGACAAAATAGGGAAACACAGGTTCTCAGGATGCTGAAATACTTTTATTTCAAAGCCCAACGCTTTTCAGCCTGTATTGTTTTTTAAGGCCTTCTTCAGTGGGTTGATAAGAGATGTCTGCAGAAATACTCCTAACAGGATGATAGTCTTCTATGAAAATTACTGGCGACTGAAATTCATAAATTCATAGGAGACTATCATATGTTAAATTAAAGAGAAACAATGCAGAGGAGTTAATAGGTTAGAACAGAGGTGGCTAGAGCTGATGAGGGTTATAGCCCAAAATGTCCAGTGGGCCACAAGTTGTCCAGCCTGGGTTAGAACCAAAGAACATTGAGCGGAAGTCAAATAGATTTTAGTCTGTTTCAAATTTTTGGGTAACAGCTTGTGCAAGAGTTCACACAGTACCATGGCAGGAAGGTTGTATAGAAGCTTTTATGCTTCAATTTGAACAAGCTGTTGCACAAGTTTTTGGAAAGTGGAAAAACATTCTAGTTTAACTTTCCTAGTGTGATGGCTCCTGCACAAGATATAAAAGCAGCTCTTCTGTTAAAAGACATCATCTGCTGCAACTGCACTGATAATATACTGGCTATTTCTTTTAACCTTGATAGAAACATATACCAATCCTTGCCTATTTGACCCTAAATATTTCACTTCCTGCTGAAAAGCTGGTGTACAAAACATCAGTCTTAACTAATGCCAACCTCGCTATGAGAGCTGTAAGAACATGCAAATCAATGGGTGGGAGTCCTATGCTTTTAACAACTGACATAACCATCTGGTAGGCTATAAAGTCAACCACCATCACATTTTGTAATTAAGCCGGCATCCTGCTGAACTGCAAACAACAGAACATGAGAGAAGAGTCTTGACTCTTAGAGAATAGTGTATGGAGACTTGGAAGAATTACAACTACAAACAAGGATGAAAATATTTGGATTTAAGTACTAGAAAAAACAGTCTAAATCCTGCCTTTTGAAAAAGAAATTTTGGTGATGAACTTGCATGTGAGTCCTCATGCTAAGATCTACTTTGGAAGAGTTACTCTATAATATTTTTTTCATGAAGTATTCGTTCCAAGCCAGAGCTTTGGATACAGTCAGACAATGTATCACATTATACTGAGATTTCAGGTGATTTATTTGTAGGTATGAAGCAGCAAACATAGAAAGTTAGATCCTGACTGAGTTAGTGGAACTTAAGAAGTCATTGAAATCACTGAGATTATTAGAGTCAAACTACTCTGCTGTACCAATTAGCCGACAATTACCTTTTCTTTAGTGTAAGCACATGTGGCCCTGATTCGGATTGGGATCTGTTCTCTAGGAGGGGAAGAGTAAACCATCCCCCTCAAACTGTTTCTTCACACACATACATCCCCCCTTTGACTTTTTTTTAAAGAACAAAGTCTCCATTGGTGTGTCCCCCCCAGGTTGGGTGATTTGGGGGGAAATGGGGGGAACTAAATGTTGTGTGAAACCCACTGCTGGCAACATGAACAGCAACTCCAAGTCTCCTCCTCCTGTATTTCCCAATAATTCTAGAAACTACAAACTTGTGGCAAGTAGCAGTCAATGAAGTGCCGCAATGGTGGGACAATGTGCAACGCAGTGATGTCCATGTTGCCAAAGGAGGGGAGAGGCAGAGACATGGGTGGTGCTCTTGTTTTGAGAGGCAGCCACACATCTCTTTCCTAAGGATACCACTTAGAACAAAATGCTGGTCTTCCAATGGCAATAGGGTATTTGTGGAGCATTGGAAAGAGTGGCTGTTATTTATTCGCCTTCTCGGAAGAGACTCTGTTGGGATCTGTTGCATCCATAAACTCCTTGATTATAATAATCATTATTTTTACATACAAGCTGGGAATAGTGCTCATTCGTGCATTTTAAAAATAACAACAGTGCATCTTGCATCTGTCCAGTTTCAGATTCAGTTAACGATGTTTATCCAGTTTACTACGTATCTTTATGTTCTGAACTTGAAATAACACCCAAATGCTGCTGTCGCACATAATGCCAAGAAAAGCCACTAAATTTACGTGCACTAAAAATGTGTGTTACACTGTAGAGTGATCCAGTTTAACTTGGATGCATAAATGAGCTTTTAAAAACAAGTCCTGTCTTTGGCCCTTTAAACAGCGGACAGAACAATCCATGCATTTTGCTTGGTGCATTTGTGTGATTGTCACTGTTTTATAAGAACTAGACATACTTTCAATTTCCCCTCCTCTGGAGACAATAATGCAAAGGGCAATTTTCTGTGCCAGCCCATGTAAAGTTTCTAGGAATATACAAACAGACAACAGCAGATTGGCTCCTAGAGCTTATAACTACTTCAACACTTCAGCGATTTCAACAATAGTTGATAAAAACAGACAGTAAAATAAGGAAGTCATTCGGACACAATGTTGGGGGAATTCAGTTCTCTAATTCTATGCAATGTGATATTATTTCAAAGCAATGAGGTTCTTTAGGCTCTGCTCAGAAAAATAAGGGGATTCTGTTCCCTCTGCAGGTCCATTGTAGCTAAATAGACTAGCCTCTAAATCAGTTATCTCTATCAAAAGCCCCCTGCACACTTTCATTGCCTTTTCCAACATCACTGGGTTTTTGACTAAGCAGAAGAAAAAAGTTCAGGTGTTTTATATTCATGCTCAAAAGATCCACTCATCTCAGCTTTGGAAGCTGTGAACCCCTTCGAGTGATTAGATGCACAAAACAAGCAGCCCACGAAGATGTTGAAAATATTATATTATTGCTAGAAGGTGGGTGAAGCTCCATATTAAATCATTAGGAATGATTAGAAGAAAATATCATTAGACTGACACTTAACTCGTATTTCAAAGTATATCCTTTGCCCCTGTATGATTCCATCCTGAATAATTCAATAATGGATTTCATCTGCCAGTTGTCCAACCACCCACCTTCATGTGCTCTCTTTATGGCACTTTGTAGTTGCTGATGGATTAAACTATTGTGTATTCTCTGTTATCCGCAAACCTGTCCATAATACTCTTTAGGAGCCGCTGATTCAAAGATATCTACATTTACAAGTCAGTTTGCTTGCTTAAATTTTCCTTTTCATTGGCTCGGATGTCTAGGACACTGGAGCAGAGTACAGCACATCACAAATGACAAAAATACAAACAACATGTGTGTGGAGTGGGATGGGGAGTCATCTTCTTTTCTACATTACTTGCTCAGCAGCAATGGTGAGGAATTCTCAATTTTTGGAATGAGGTGAAATCCTCATCAGTTCCAGCTACCTATTCAGTACACACATACACATGTATCCCAGCCAACAATGCACAGAAATCCATTTGTACACAGCTACACCCTTAGATACTACGAGCAACTGCCATCCAAACACATGGTTGCCTATATTAGCTAAAGTCTGGTACACATGACCACTGAAATCAATGGCCTTACATGTTCATTGGTTCCTAGTTTATGCCACTGGTCTACCATAAGGCTTTTTTCCTTCCCTCCCTGGTTTCTTGGCCCTTAGAACATGTATTGTGGAACATCCCCAGACAGTTCTCTAGGTCAAATAGAAGTGAACGTCACCAGCCAGTGAGGCAGGTGGCTAGGAAGAAACCTTGGTTGGCACAGGGCAGGGCTTCTTTGGTGCTGGGAGGTAGCAGTGGAGGCATGGGACAGTATGCACATGCATGGCTGCCGAGTAGATAGTTGTCTTGGCAACAGCAGTAGCCTGTGCCTGATTGGGCCAACTGTCCAGGTGCTTGCATGGCACTGGCTGTGGCACCCAATGCCTCCATCACTACTTCTGGCACTAAATGCAGTGCCAGAAAGGCCGTTTCCCCCCACCCACCCCGTTGCCCTACCATGACACCCAGCAGCTTCCACCTAGTGAACCATCTCACTAGCCACTGCTGGAGTTTATGTATTTATTTATTTAAAGCATTTCTTGGCCGCCTTTCAGGGCAGGAGCCCTCCCAAGGCATTTTACAGCAATAAAATACATACAAACTGGGTTTTATGATTAGTGATTAGAAGGCCCTCATTTAGCTGGTCTGCAGAGGATGCAACAGTTCCTTCACCTATCACTGTGGCAGAGGGAAGATAGGTCTTCAGGACATTGCCACTATTTATTTATTTATTTATTCATTCATTCATTTATTTAGTGCATATCCTGTCTTCCACCAAAACTGGGGCTCATGGCGGATAAAATAATAAAAATTAAAACAAAACAAAAAACCTAATTAAAATGTAACATAAAAATGAATCAATTGAAAACAGAATGAGAAAACAACAAGAGAAATAAACAGCAACCAATGTTCAAAGACACCCCCACATAGAGTGTGTTACAGCAGTCCATGTGGGATGTAGAATCATAGAATAGTAGAGTTGGAAGGGGCCTATAAGGCCATCAAGCCCAACCCCCTGCTCAATGCAGGAATCCACCTTAAAGTATACCTGACAGATGGCTGTCCAGCTGCCTCTTGAATGCCTCTAGTGTGGAAGAGCCCATGACTACCCTAGGTAATTGGTTCCATTGTCATGCTGCTCTAACTGTCAGGATGTTTTTCCTGATGTCCAGATGGAATCTGGCTTCCATTAACTTGAGCCCATTATTCCATGTCCTGCACTCTGGGTTGATCGAGAACAGATCCTGGCCTTTCTCTGTGTAACAACCTTTCAAGTATTTGAAGAGTGCTATCATTTCTCCCCTCAGTCTTCTCTTCTCAAGGCTAAACATGTTGAGGAGGGGAAGCAAAAGAGGGCAAACGCTGCGAGCGTTTGTATTAGCAATAAGTCCAGTAACACTCCAAGAGCTGAAGAAATACTCACACACCAAGTCTTGTGTATAATACAGAGTTGTTTACTCGTGGTCCAATATATACAGCACAACAGTTTCCATCCAGATAGGTACACAGTCCTTTACACAGTTCTCTCCACGTCCAAAACACACCACGCCTGACTTCTCCGCCACACTAGCCATTAAACTAAGGCTTACTTTTATACATTCTAGACATCAGCCCATCCCTGCTAAATCATCTCATCATTTCTGACACTCTGCAATAATTAGGTTGACCTTTCCAGTTTCTGTACATAAAAAACTCTCTCACTATCTTATTGCCTACAGCTGGCTGATCTGTCCTTCAGGCTTCTAAAACTTTCCACCAATCCACTTTGACTCTGGAATTTTCCTCAACAAAACATGCCCAGTTCTTTCAGTCTCTCCTCACAGGGCTTTGTTTCCAGACCCCTGATCATCTTCATTGCCCTCCTCTGAACACGCTCCAGCTTGTCTGCATCCTTCTTGAAGTGTGGTGCCCAGAACTGGATGCAATACTCAAGATGGGGCCTAACCAGTGCCAAATAGAGGGAAACCAGTACCTTGCATGATTTGGAAGCTATGCTTCTATTAATGCAACCCAAAATAGCATTTGCTTTTTTGCAGCCACATCACACTGTTGACCATAGGTGTCCGGACGGGGCGTGCCTGGTGTCCAGGCACACCCTAATATTTTGGGGGGGCTCTGCTTCCACACAAACACCCGCTTCCATCAACGATGGCGGACGGGCAGGCGCAGCGCCTTCTGCTCCCATCCCTGCCAGCTGGCTGACTTTTCCTTAGCAGGCCGGGGACATGCGTACTAGGGATATGTATCGTATCGTTCAAATGTCCGATAATGATCCAATAAGGTCATTATTGGACATTCGATTAACGATAATGATAAACATTCCAGGAGGCCCTGTCTGATCCAATCCCAGATCCATATGTCCGATAACTATCAGACATATCGGATTATCGGACCGCCAGTTAGGGCCAGCCCTCCCTCCCCTCGCGCTCCTTACCTGGGCCTTCCGGGCTGCCATCTGCTGCCCTCCGCTGCTCCGGACTACTGAGAACTAGGCTTTGCAGCATAGTTCTCAGTAGAGCGATGACGCTCCAGGTGACGTCATCACCTGGCGCACCGGCACTCTACTGAGAACTAGGCAGCAAAGCCTAGTTCTCAGTAGTCCGGAGCAGCAGAGGACAGTGGACGGCAGCCTGGAAGGCCACAAGTAAGGAGCGACCCCTGAGGACCTCTCCCTCCCCCCCTCACGCTCCTTACCTGTGGCCTTTCCCGCCGCTGCCGCTGCTGGTCCATTAGCACTGTTAAACAGGCTTTGAGGCCTGTTCGTCAGTACAGAGAGGCGCCGAGTGATGACGTCGTCACTCGGCGCCTCTCTGTACTGACGAACAGGTCACAAAGCCTGTTTAGTAGTACTATGGACCGGCAGTGACAATGAAGGCAGCAGCAGCTGAGACAGCGATGATGGAGGCGGCAGGTAAGGAGCTCAAGTGGGGAGAGGGAGGGAGTGCCAGCCCAGTGTTTTCCCTATAGACTTGCATTGGGGGAAAGCTTTCTTTCCCCCAATGCAAACCTATGGGGAAAACACTGTTATCATATCAGAACTTCCAATATTTATCAGATTTCCGATCCGATCAAATCCGGGTACCCCCCGTTATGATCGGATCCGAAATTTTTTTATATTGGAATTTCTGATAATGATACGATTATTTCGGCCGTGCACATCCCTAATGCATACTGCATCACCAGTGTGCTGCCACTTTAAGACCTGGAGTCTGCATGCTGCACAGGTGCACAGTGGGAAAGTAAGTTGCCTGGCATTGGGCAGGCAGGGTAGGGAGGCAAGATACGGTGTGGCAGTGGTGCTGCACCTTTCTTGGACGCGCCAGCAAGGAAGAGGTGGAGGAGACTGTGGAGTGGGGGTCGAGGGAGGGGGCAGAGGGGAGAAGGCTGTTTCCGGAGGCCCTAGATGGAGAACACTCTTTCCCGCCGCCTCCCCCCTTTCCCTTCCTCTGCTCCAAACCCACCCAATCAGGGCCATTAGCGTTGCAGGAAGGAAAGGAATTACATGCTTTTCCACCCTCCGCTGCTCCAATCGGGGCCATGGGGGTGGGAAAGGCCCTGATTCCCTGGGTACACACCCTAATGAAATGTGCTGCACATGCCTATGCTGTTGACTCATATTCAGCTTGTGATCTACAACAATTCCAAGATCCTTGTCACTTGTAGTATTTCTGAGCCAAGTATTTGGTTTCTTTTTCCTAGGTGTAGAACTTGGCATTTATCCTTATTAAATTTCATTCTGTTGTTTTCAGCCAAGATCACTTTTAGATAGTTTGCTAATCAGAATGTCATGGTGCACTTTTGTCAAAAGCTTTACTGAAGTCAAGATACATTATGTCCACAGCATTCCCACAGTCCACAAGGGAGGTTACCCAATCAAAAAGTGAGATCAAATTAGTCTGGTAGGATTTATTCTTGACAAATCCATGCTGGTTTCTAGTAATCACTGCTTGCTTTCAAGATGCTTACAGATTGACTTTTTTATAATCTGCTCCAAAAATTTCCCAGGGATTGATGCCAGACTAACTGGTCTGTAGTTCCCAGGTTCCTCCTTTTTGCCCTTTTTGAAGATAGGAACAACATTAGCCCTCCTCTAGTCATCCAGCACTTCACCCTTCTTCTATGCTTTCGCAAAGATACTAGACAGTGATTCTGAGAGTTCTTCTGCCAGCTCCTCTATTAGAGCGTCATCACACTGGAGGTTTAATGCACATCTGCCGCGACTTTGATCCACTTTTTCAGAGCTGGACTCACTCAGGGCGAGAGAACAACACAACAGGGATGATGTCATGCTAGTCCAGTGCTGAAAAAGTGGATCAAAGTCACAGAAGATGTGCATTATACTTCCAATGTGATGACGCTCCCACTCAAGGATGCAGTTCATCGGGCCCTGGAGATTTGAACCCATTCAAAGAAATTAGGTGTTCCTTGACCATTTGAAGCCAAAGCATGTGTTACTGTGGCTAAATAAAACCTCCAGGAATGGATGCAATTGGTGCGCTAACCTCAGCTGAGCAAATGCACTCCTGACCACTGTTGAAACACATGTAGGTTCAAGGCTGAATCCAAAAGTTCACCCAAACTGCAAACCTGAGTCTTCAAAGGGAGTGTAAACTCATCCTAAAAGGTTGAATTCCTATTCCCTGATTTGCCTTTCGACTGACCAGGAGTACCTCTGTCTTGTCTAGTTAAGGTTTCAGTAGAACTTTCTAACTCTAATGACATTTTCTCACTTTTCTATCCCGTTTCTTCCCCTACTGCACTGTCAAGTATAGTGTAAAACTCGGAACACTGAATCACCTGCATTCTCCAACACAGACAGTCTTAATTAAATGAAAATTTCTTGAAGCCCACGTGCTACCACTTAAGAAAATCATGCTCAAGTCAGAATACTCAAGTCAGAATGTTAAATTGTCATTAACTTCTTCCCCATCTATTCGTGTATGTACGCATTATCAAATTGCACAGCCTCAGAACGTGGAATAAGAAAGAGTGACCAAATCTGACCAAGACATACCATGTAAATATCACCATTGTGCCTGACATTAGGAGTCTGCCAGAAGAGGAGGTGATAGACTTTAAATATATATTTTTCCCTAATAAAGTTTGAACCTTCACTCTACCTTGCAGGTTAAGAAGAAGCGAGGAAGTTTTAATATGACAACGACCAAGCATCTCCTCAAAGTTCCATTGAACATCAGGAAAGTTCATGCATGACCTGAAGGTTCATAAATAATGAATGGTTTCCTGAAGCTGACTTTTTGTGAAGATCTGGAGATTTTATAGGTTAGGCTTAGAATATGAAAAGGTTAGAGGACTTTATAAACACTATTTCACCTGGTGAGATGTTGGGGAAATTGTTATGCAATTCCGTAACCCTTTCCCTGAATTTCATTTGGTAGGACATTATGTATTCTAATGCGGAAAAGCTTTACCCTCAGTAAGTTCAGCTGTCTAGTTCTTTGTTTAATTTTTTAAAATTAAAAAATAATAATACTGCCCCTAAGCTTTTTTAGCATTTCAAGGTTATGTACAAAAAATAAAACTATAATAATAAGAACATGGTAAATAAAATCCACAATATCAATTTACAACATATTAAAATGCCTTAGTAAACAAATACAATTTTGCCTGGTGAAAAAAGAATTATTATCCCACACTAGAGGCATTCAAGATGCAGCTGGACAGCCATTTGCCAGGTATGCTTTAAGGTGGATTCCTGCATTGAGCAGGGAGTTGGACTTGATGACCTTACAGGCCCCTTCCAACTCTACTATTCTATTATTCTATGATTCTATTTATTAACTAAAAAATAAATTACAATGTTGGCGCCAGATGGGCCTCTCTATGGAGGATGTTACATAGCCGGAGTGCCACTACTGAAAATTATTATTATTATTATTATTATTATTATTATTATTTTCTTGACTGCATTTCAAGACTGTAGGTTTCCCAAGGTGGCTTACAATATACAATATAATCTTTTGTTATATCAACAAACAGGTTGATAAAAATCATAAATTAATTTTAAAACCAATTTAAAATAAGACTGTAATAAACACACCCATATATAATAAAACTAGTTAAACACACTCCTGAAGAGGACCTCCATGGACCCAGAGGTATGTGAGAACTACCGCCCTATCGCTAACATCCCCTTTTTGGGAAGGTGTTTGAGCATGTGGTGGCTGAGCAGGTTCAGATGTTCTTGGAGGACACTGATTATCTGGACCCATTTCAGTCAAATTTCAGGCCAGGGTACAGCACTGAAACAGCCTTGGTTGCTCTGACCGACGACGACCTATTCCAGGTGAAAGACAGGGAGTGCTACCCTGTTGATCTTCCTGGATCTCTCAGCGGCTTTTGATACCATTGATCATGGTATCTTACCGGATCGGCTCTGTGAGATGGGAGTAGGAGGCACTGTGTTACAGTGGTTCCGCTCCTACTTGCAGGGCTGATTCCAGAGAGTGGTATTGGGGAATTCCTGTTCCACCCCTTGGGTATTAAGCTGTGGGATGCCACAAGGCTCTATTCTACCCCCATGCTATTCAACATCTATATGAAGCTGCTGGGAGAGATCATTAGGGGTTTGGGAGTTGGGTGCCATCAGTAGGCTGATGATACTCAGCTCTATTTCTCCTTGTTGTTGGAGTCAGCTGGGGTGGTGAAAGTGCTGGACCAGTGCCTGGAGGCTGTAATGGGCTGGATGAGGGCTAAAAAACTGAAGCTGAATCCTGATAAGACAGAAGCTCTGTGAATTGGTGGTTCCCAAGTCCGGGAATTGGGTAAGCGACCTGTTCTGGATGGGGTTGCACTCCCTCTGAAGGAGCAGATGCATAGCTTGGGAGTACTCCTAGATCCTGTCACTGGAGGCCCAGGTAGACTCTGTGGCCTAGAGTACTTGGGGTCAGCCTCAACTGATCCATCAGCTATTGCCTTTCCTGGACAGGGATAACCTAGCCACAGTAGTCCATGTGCTGGTAACTTTCTGACTAGACTACTGCAATGCACTCTACATGGGGCTGTCCTTGAAAATGACTCGGAAGTTGCAGCTGGTGCAAAATGCAGCAGCTAGACTACTCATCAGAGCATCCTATAAAGACCATATAACACCGGTCTTAAAAGAATTGCATTGGCTGGCTATATGCTTCCAGTAAGAATTCAAGGTGTTGGCAATGACGTTTAAAGCCCTAAATGGCTTGGGACTTCGATACCTGAGGGAGTGCCTCTCCCTATATATGCCTGCCCGAGACTTGAGATCTGTCAGAGGAGCCCTCCTCCACGTCCCACCAACATGAGACATACATTCTGGTTGGACATGGGAGAGGGCTTTCTCTGTCTCTGTTGGGGCACCCCGGCTGTGGAATGCCCTCCCCTTAGAGGCCCAACTGGAATTGGCTTCATTTCAGCACCATGTTAAGACACGGCTTTTTATCAAAGCCTTTGATGGCTAAATTCACCAAGCCTGCACATGGTTTTAATTGTTTTAATTGGTTTTACTGTCTTTAAATTCTACAATTGTTTTAGCTTGTTAAGGACTTAATTTGTTTTTAGCGGTGTATATTTATTGTTCTATATTGTTTGTATGATTTTATCTGTACACTGCCCTGAGATCTTTTTGATATAGGGCAGGATACAAATGTTTTAATAAATAAATAAACAAACAAACAAACAAAAGCCAAAAAACGACACCTAAATAGCAGTGTTAAACATGCTTTTAAAAAGCCTCATTTTGTTGTTGATTACTGCAGCTTCAATAAAGGAGGCTCTTGAAGGAAGGCTGCAGTGGAAGATCTCATGTCACAGGTCGGTTGATATAGGAAGAGGCACTCCTTCAGGTATTTGGGCCACAAAGCATTTTGGTCTTAAAAGGTAAGTACCAGCACAATAAGTGGTCCTGGACGTAAACACGCAACCACTAGAGTTCTTCCAAAACTAACTTTGTATACATCAGTTTAGACATGGCTGTCAACCTTCTGTGCCAGATAAAGTTTCCATATTGTCTTCAAGGGCAGCCTCATGTACAACTCATTGCAGTAATCCAACCTGGAGGTACTTAATCCTTTCATGGAAGCAGAACTTTATAGACAGTTCATACAGCTAAAGCTTCCAAATAGTCTTCAAGAATAGCCTCACACGGCAGTATTCCAACCTGTCAGGAGGCAGAACGTTATATAGAAAGTTGATATAGAATGAGTGGTTACTAAGGACCATGGAGCACATGCTTTACATGCAAAAGGTCCCAGTTTTTATCCCTAGCATCTCCAGGTAGCACTATCTGAAACCCTGAGGTTATACTTTCTTGAGTTACATTAAGATGTTGCCAAACCTGATGCAACGTTTTGCAGCTGTGGCTTGGACAAGCTATCTCTCCCTTTCTCATTCTCTGTTTCTCTGCCTTGCTGCTCAAGAAGTTAGAAAACAAAAGCAAATAGCGTCATATTAGGGTTTTAGGTTTATAGCTTTTTAACTTATTAGGGTAGTTTTAAATGTCTGTGTATATTATGTGTATATTGTATGCTTTTGCTGTTTTAATTTTTGAATATTGTTTGTAATTGTTTTAATCTTATGTAAACCGCCCAGAGAGCTTCGGCTATGGGGCAGTATACAATAGGGGTGTGCAATGGATCGGGTCCGATCCACGATCCAGACCCAATCCAGGGGAAATCAGATAAAATTATCTGATCCCCAACACCTGGATCGGCCGATCCAATCCAATCCAATCCAATCCAAAAAGGACCCGATCTGGATCGTGTTGGATTGGAGGATCGGACCCCCTCCCCCCATTTGCGCCCCTCACCTGCTGGGACCATCTACAGATGGCCCTGGCATGTAAGGAGCACAAGGGGGAGGAGGGAGCTTACCTGCCGGGGCCGTCCGCTGCCATCCGCGGGTGCCAGCGGGTGCCAACAGATGGCAGCGGGCAGCCCGGCAAGTAAGGAGGATCACGAGGGGGGAGGAGGGGCGGGGCCCCCACTTACCTGCAGGGGCGTCCACTGCCTTCACCTGCTGTAGATCTACTGAGCACTAGGCTTCACATCACCTGGCGCTCTACTGAGGACTAGGCCGCGAAGCCTAGTGCTCAGTAGATCTACGGCAGGTGAAGGTGGCAGACAGCCCCGCAGGTAAGGAGGATTGCCGTGGGGGCTTACCTGCCGGGGCACGTCCACTGCCAACCGCTGCCATCCGGGCGGCAGCGGATGGCAGCGGACGGTCCCTGGCAGATAAGGAGGATCGCAAGGGGAGAGGAGGGAGGAGGGAGGGGGCTCCCACTTACCTGGCGGAGCCGTACGCGGGCACCAGCGGATGGGAGCAGAAGGCCCCTGCAGGTAAGAAGCGTGAGGGGGGAGGGACAGGGAGGGGGGAGTTAAGCTCCCACTCACCCCTCGCTGCCATTTCTCCCCATAGACTTTGATTGGGGGAAAGCTTTCTTTCCCCCAATGCAAGTCTATGCGGAAAAATGGCGGCCGATCCGAAAATCGGACTTCTGATTTTTGGATCGGGTCCGATCTGATCCAGGGGACCTCCAATTTTGTTCCGATCTTATCCGGAACAAAATTGGAGGTCCCAATCTGGTCCCAATCCAATCCGGGGGGTCCGTGCACACCCCTAATATACAAATGTAATAAAATAAATAAATAAATATTTTTTTTAAAAAAACAGTGGGAATCAGCAATATTAGCTTTAGAGTATTTACTTCAGGAAATATTTTGATAATGCTATGAAGCTATGAATTAACATCTAAATTAAATTTTGTCCTACAAATACATCAGGGGACAAGATACAGAAGAGTTGTTTTTGTGGATTATTTTTTAAAATTAAAAGCCTTTTTTTTTTTGCTCAAGAAAGACTTCAACAAAGTTGTTCATGAAAAAAAATGACCACTACAGAGCCAGTGTGGTTTGATTGACAGAGTGTTGCATTTGTAGACCAGGGAGAAACTCCACTTACCCATGTGACTTTAAATGACTCCTCAGAACTAAGGATGGATGACAATTACATTTCACTTAGTGGATAGTTCTCCATATTTGGGGAGAGGGCAGAACCCTTGAGATTTTTGATTTTTTTAAAATCAAATTTGGAGGAAACCAAACCTGACAGATTCATCCATGCAGGATCAGGGTTTTGAGAGCTTTTCTCTAAAAAGTCTGGATTAGAATCTCTGTGTAGTCAGCCATGCGAGGGCTTAATCAGGGCTGCCACCTCTTTTTTCTGAGAGGTTCCTCATCTTTAACAGCTGCATGACAGGCAGGTACATCATGGTCCTCTCAATGTTGGGAATACCTGTACCCATTGAATTTGGTGTCCAGCAGCAGCATTCTTTCTGCCATTATTTTTACTCTAGAATACAAACATGATACTTTAGGAGAGTGCAACCCCTCTAGAACAGGTTGAACACCACTTAGCTGGGTAGATGAACCAACAACAACTGTATCTCCACCTTGTCTGGATTTTTCAGTTTACCAGTCCTAATCCTGCCCATACCATGCCTAGGCACTGATTTAGTATCCCCACCATCTCAACTGTATTATATGAAAAGGAGAATTAGTGTTGGATGTCATTTGCACATTGGTGACACTTTAATCCAGATCTCTGGATGACCTAATTCAACAGTTTCATGCTGACGTTAAAAGCATGAGGGATAAAGCAGAACTCTGCATGACCCGAAGCTTAAATGCCAAGGAGTCAAGCAGAAATCCCCCAGCAGCTGGAATCATTTAACCAGAAAGGAACAGAACCATCAAACAGTGGTTCCCTTATCACCAAGTAAGATGGCCTCTCCAGAAGAATACTCACTTTATTCTTTAGGCAACCAATCGCAGGTTATAGCCTGTTCCATACAATGCAATATAATAACAATAAGAATACTCTAATCAATCATATCAACAGCCATTAAGAGGTGCGGCAGAATCAACACAGTTACATCCCCTATATCTCTCTCCTGCCACAGGAGACCAGTGCAGTTCCCATGCCAAAACTAGACCTTTAAGCCTGATAGCAATAGATCTTGAAAAGTCATAATAAAAAAGAATAATAAAATTTCTAGCCCTAGAACTGTGGACTTGGTTGCCTCTTGAAGAGACAATTATTTATCCAGCAAGATGTCTGGTCCCCTTTCTAGGACTTCCGGTTTTTCCTTTTCTCTTTTTTGAAGCTGCCTGGAAAGGCAGCAGTGATATCTCCTGGGAGAGAATGATTTTACACTCCCTTTTCCTATAATTCCTGGCAAATGAGTTGTGTGCTCATTGCTTTATTGGCAGGTGAGAATAAATATTTTCTAAGGCAAAGCTGAAAATGAATGTCCAGTATTAGCCTGGCTGGAAACAACAGGTGAATTTCATTGCCATAATATTATTTTGTGATATTAATCCACGGATATTCTTCCCAAGAAATCTTGGATTTTTTATTTGTTAGTTCTTGAAATGTTGGTGTCTTTATACTCAGGTGTGTGTGTGTGTTTAAGTTACTATCTGCTGTAGGGTGAAAACCCTACTCTCTTAATTTTAAATTAAGATTTCATCATATATTCTGGGTGGGGAATTTGTTGCAGCATTCACTGCAGATCAGATGGGTTTCTTGGTGAATGCACAGTGAAGGCTGGAGTCTCCAATTTCAGTGGAGCAGTGAATCCACTCTAGGTTTCATTCAGAACCAGCCAGAACTCTAAAGGAGCTATCCAAACTGTTTGGGGATAGGGTTCAGCACCTTGGATACTCCTTTAGAATTCTGGCTGGTTCTGACTGAAATCCAGACTGCATAGCCCCACCAAAATCGGAGCCACCAGCCTCCACTGTGACTGCACCACATTGCATAACTTACTTGTTTGAGTAATTTCTAGAAATACGTTTTCTCTTGTTCTCTTGTTCCTTCCCTGTCTTTAATCTACCTACAGAGGGGTATATGCAGAATTGTACCCCGCTGGTCCTGCACAGGACATCACTGTGTTTAGCAGGCTACCTGAAAATGGGCACCTATACATTTTAGAACCCTACACATTTGGGCTTCCTGATCATGTGGAACACCTGTGTGCATACAGCTATAAACATGTAGGCTGTCCCACTAATGGTGTGGATGTTGGCCCTGAGCGTACCCAGGGCCAGTGGGCACGCTCCCCTCTAGCCATGGAGGGAATGACAGACACCACAACCTTTTCTTGAAGTACAATAAAATGACCCCACATCTTGATATTTGAAAAGGCTTACCACTGAATTGATGGCGCTTAAAGATGCCTAACCTTCTCTGGATTTAGATCATCCTATCAATATATAAAGTAACAAAAAACCTTTCAGTTTAACACATTGTGTTAAAGGCTTCCCATGTCCACTCACGTTAGGAAATTTCACTTGTTAAGGTCCACACCCTTAACAGAGGCATTACCTAGACAATATGCATACGTTATGGAATCCTATGCGGTAGTTAGTTCGAGTTTCACCACTACATTGGAGCTGGATAGCTGTCAGTGGCAGAATTGTAGACCTAAGTCCCACATTTGTCACTTCGCTGGAAGAGACACATGGAATCTGTGCAACTGAAGCTATCTTGCAACTGAAGCTTCCATTCCATGTTGCAAGAAGCCATCTGGCAACCAATACTATTCATACAGAATGGTAGAGTTGGAAGTGACCTTGAAGTTCATCTAGTCCAACACACTAACACAGCATTTTAAAGCATCTTTCCTTTTCGCCAATTGGAAAATCAGCATTCAAGTTTGCATGGAGAGCCTCCATGGCTACCGGAGGCTCCCTTCTTCAGAAAGTCCCACCCCTCAAATAGAGGGTGACAAATGTGATGGAATGGGCAGGGCTGGCACAATTCCCATCCTCACCTGTTTATTAGCCTTACATAAAGAACATCTGAATAAGGCTAATGTCTTTCTGCTTTTACACTGCCCCCTCATCAGGGTCAAAAAGGGGTGCTATGTCGGCATTCCATCAGAGGGCTGCACTCACACTTATTCCCCCCTCTCATCTTGAGGATATGAGCTTATGAATCTCTTAGGCTAAAATGGGGTGGAGAATCACAGTCGTTTCAAAATCTACAAAAGGTATTGCCCAACTGTGGGTTTGTTTTGTTGCTTTGGCGGGACAGGTTATGTGTTTTTACTCATGAGCCAATATGGCTACCTCCTCCCCCCCCCCCCCCAGTGCTTTGGAAAATACTGCATTTCAGGGCAGAATCTACCACCAGAGTAGGAAGATTTTCTCCTACCTGTAGAAAGACCTTGCACTGAGGTCTCCATTCCCTCCAACCACTAGGTAATACTCACAATTTGTCCTCAATTGACTTCTTCACTTTTTTACCTCATTCCTAAAGTTATTCTCCAGGTTTGGTGATATAAAGACTGTCGTGTTTCTCAGCACTTCTGCTCTATGGCACTTCATGAACCTGTATGTTTTGCCTAAGGCAAGAGGCAGATCAAAGTTATAGCTCGTCTTTGTATTTTCAGAAATGAAGATCAGCCATTGCTTCTCAAAATATATTGCTAGGTGCAATTTGATACTTGCAACATCTAGCCCTTGGCTGATTAAATCAGATGCCAATTCTCCATTTTGAGACTGGGACATTATAGCCATAACACCTGGACAACTTTTTGGACTTTCTTTCCCTAACCTCTATTTTTGGTTTTGTTGTTTTTGTTTTGCCTGATGAAGAGTTTTGTGGAATATCGGTTCCTAGTAAAGGTATTGCCCAACTATGGATTTTGAATGTTTTCCAAAAGGCACTGTACAAATATAGAAATGTAAACCTTGCAATTCTGTGGGGGCAAAAACGAACAATGCCTGTCAAATTGCTGGTAGGTATTATTCACCAAACTTTAAACTCTCTAAGTAAGCAATTGCTTACCCTTTTAACCTAAAAATCAGGGTGGACTCTCAAGACCTCTCCCTTTAGGTCTCCTTTTTTTACCTTTCTCAATAAAAGATCCCAACCATGGACATAGTCGGTGTACTTCTGTCCCCTGGTTCTGTGGTTCTGTGACCCCTCTTTGGTCCCAAAGCAACCAGCTTGGCACTCTGTGAACCTTTTAATTCACTCTTTTATTTCACCGCTGCCACCATATAATTCTGTATCTTATCCCAGGTACTTAAAGAATCCACTCCAGAGTTGAAACAGAATAACATTTATTCAGCAAGAAGTAAGTTTATGGAATTGATCAGGCTTTGTGGCTTCATTTGTCAGTATTAATTTGTTATATTGAACATATCAGGTTTTCCTGGCCTATTCTATCCTCTAAAGTTAAATCTACCTCCTCCTGTCCGTCTTATGCCCAAAATAATAACACGCAGACCCTACACTATCTATTCCCTTCAGCAGACAAACCCCAACTCTCTCACATACTCAACAACTCTCTTCAACTACTCACTGCTAATTGTTAACTGTCATTCCCTTCACACATTTGAATCTAACAGCCAATCAGCATTTACTCCAACATTCCATGCACTCGATCCTTCTCCCAACAGAATTAACCACTTACCATCCTTACCATATGAAGTCCAAACAGCATTTATAATAAAGATACATGGCATGAAAACAATGCAACATCACATGGACCATCCTCAGTCCCACCTCTCCTACACTGTCTGGTTTCTGATTGGTTTGTTGAGGTGTTTCTCAGTAAAAGCAATAAAACCTAAACCCCCAGCCTCCGTTTCTGGTTATAATGGTGGGATGTAATTCAGCCGACTCATCCTTAACATAGTGCTAATAAAACCACAAAGCCTTAAAATCCATACCCCAACAGCCACAGCAATAAGCAATGTCCACTCATCAGCCATCACCCCAACAGCTTAATGCTTTCCTTAAAATAGAGTTGGTGTGCTTTGTTTTGTTTTGCTTTTTGTCTTTTAATGTCAGGAGGGAATTTGCCTGAAAATCCTTACTTTGCAAGGGGTATTGCAGTGAGGATACCACCAATTAGAAGGCCCTACAACTGGAAACTTTCCACCAACCATAAGATGGCAAATATACCCATAGCACTATAAGATTGCAGTCTCTTGACACAAACACATCTTTTCCTCATTTTATTACCCTTAGTATCTGAACGTTTGCCAGTCCTGCACCACAGGTCTTTCTAATTCAGCACATGAGATGAATTGATGTGTAGACTTGTTGAGAATGCGTTATGGTTACCAAGGAAGCAGTTGTCTAAGCAACAGTTATTACATAACGCTGGACCAAATGTCTCCTTTTCTAAAATTTGACAATGTGAATGCTACGCATGGCTTTATTCAACCTCCTTTATTAAAGGGAGAATGGGGGTAGCATTGTCTTACTGAGACAAGAGTTAACTCTACATGACTCTTTTTTCCTCTCCCTATCCAAAAGCCCGACTTCAAACTAACCACAAGTGCACACGCATCAAGAAGCAGGTCAATGCTATGACAGTTCAGTGCTGCAGAGGAGGATCTGTGCTGCTGGCAACTTTCTCGGTTTTATACATAATGTGATGATATGGAAAAGCCATGAAAGGAATCGCCATAGCCTGGTTACTGCAAAAGGTTTGGCTGCAGGTGAACACTGGATGGATGGAAGAATGGAGCTTTATGTGGAGCTACTTTTGAAGATGGGCTAGAGCTGGGTAGGGTCTCCAATGTAATGCCCATGGCTCCATGATGGCCATCTCTCTTTGTGCCCTTCTCCTGATTTTTATTTTATTTCTATATTTGGGAGGCTGATACGTTGCAACGTGAAGCACAGGCCTCCAGCACCATATGTATTATGAAGAATGCCTCTGAGCCCCATGTAGTATTCTTGACCACTTTCCTTGTCTTTGAGCATCGTCAGTTTGTGAAAAAAAAACTGTGAGTTAAAAAATATATGGTTTTATATTTTGGGTAAGTTACTTTTCTTTTAGCCCCACAATTTGCCTTCTAGGAAATGGGTGTGTTGTTACTGGCTATGCGCACAATAGCAGCCATTTGTGAGAACACTCACAATACTCTCAAATTTCAAGATGTGCTCACTGATCCAAAGGGGTTGAGGATCTCTAATCTAGAGGCCACAGCTAGTGCTGGATGCTGTGGGTATAAAGTGTATTAAACATCCTTTGGGTTGTCTGCATGGCTATTTATAAGATTCTAGACCATGGTCAATATTATGACCTTTTCAAACCTTATACAGTCCATGCTGTTTTGGAGAGGCCCCAGCCTTCTGGACCAGATTTTTCTGGTGCAGGGGAAAGTAGGAAAATCCCCTGTCTTTTTCCATTACTGGTGGCACCTGCTGATCCAAACCTGTGGACTTCTTCTTCTTCTTCTTCTTCTTCTTCTTCTTCTTCTTCTTCCTCCTCCTCCTCCTCCTCCTCCTCCTTCTTCTTCTTCAAAAGGGGGTCTTGATGTGACCTAAAGAGAGAGCCAAAAGGACAAATTAATTTTAGTCTATATTGGCCCCCCCCCCCGCCCAATATGGCTTATAGACCATTACATATTTGACAGATATGCTGTCAGTTTCTGTTGTTTCAGACAACCTGCCTCCTGGCAAATCTCATTACCATAGATACAATTTCAAGTGTGTCATCCTGGGGTGAGATGATACAAATCTTGAACACTGTGTTACTGCTCCAAGAATGGCAGGTTTGTGTAAATATTGTTTGTATTGGATTTTGCTTCCCTTTGCTTTTCAGTGGCCCACCCCACCCCATTTGCTCTCAGATATGACCTGTGCCTGGACTGTTTGCCAAGCAATTTAGAATTTATTATCTAGCCTTACCATAATGGATTAATTACTGGGCAGTAAATGACCTTTGCATCTTGGCTTCATCCTTATGCATTATCAGGGATTGGATTGTTGTTGTTTTCCAAATGAAGTAAGAAAGCTGACAGGATGGACAGTCCCAAAATCATTGGCAATAACATGGCAGTGAAACTGTTAACATTCATATAGATTCAAATTATTGTCCTCTGATTCTTGGATTGTACAATATGGTATGTGCAATAAAATATTTTGTTTATTGGGAAGCCTGAAAAGGAGATGCTGTCTGAAGGACACTGCAGATAGGGGAGGGACTGTAACATCAAGGGCTGAGTATTTCCAACTGTTATGTTACAGCCCTTTCCTCTAAAAGCCTGGAAAGAGTTGGAACATGGCCAATATAAAGCGAATTTTAAAAAAGGATCCAAGAGGAGATTCAAGAAATCACAGGGCGGTTAGCTTAACATCTGTTCCAGCTAAATGGAAATTGTTATCGAAGATGAATCAACATGGCTTCTTCAAAGGAAAGTCAATTCTTACTAATTTTTTAGACAGACTAATCCTAACTTCACATATGATCTGACAGGGTTTGAACTGGTGGTGACTCACCAGTAATAAAACCTTGAGGCTGTGGTTGATAGCTTGATAAAAAACATGAATAACAACATGTGGCTGGTGTGAAAAAAGGCAAATTTCATGTTGTGGAAAGGAATAAAAACTGAAGCAGATTGGCATAAGCTTTGTTGAACTACAGTCCACTTCTTTAGTCCATTTTAGATCAAGATCTCAGATTTCAGCATTCAGTCTCTCCCTTCCTCCAAGTTTATAGCTTTGGATGTAACAAGGATCGTCACTCATTACTCCCCACTTACAGATGTTCATGGGTCCTTTTGATGGCGGCATCTGCCTCCCATGAGTCTCCCACTCCTTGCCTTCTTTCCATCACAAAATAGACCCCTTTAAATCCATTAAATAAATAAAAAAGAAATGTGCTGTGTGCAGGAAAAGCAGTGTGATAAAAATGGCCACTGAATGGGCCACATGGTCATTGTTTACTTCCTCTTTCTTCCCCTGTATGAAGAAAGAGGAAGTATCATAGGACAGAAGTGGGGAGAAAGCAACAATAAGGAAATGTGATTTTCCCCTTTCTGATGATGCTCAGTATCTACTGGTGTGGCAGCTGCAGGATCTGCTCTGGATGCCCCCAGAAAGGAGCGTAAAGTTCTTCTACCAAAGTCATTGGAAAGTGATCAGGAAAACATCCATAGATTTTTTGAGCTAATGGAGGCTTTTGCCGTGTCCACACACCTGTCACAATGTAGTATTTTTTTGTTATTTTGAAAAGAGCTAATTGAAATCTGGAGTCTTTATACTATGTAATTAAGGCAACCTTTCTGTCTTAAATTATTGCTAATGTTGCCACTAACTCTCTGTAGCTGCAGCTTGAAAAATCAGGTGTTCACAGTGGTAACTCTTTGCAACTGAGCTTAAGTTGGCATTGTGGGTTCAGAGATTGTAATATTAAGGTATGGATTCCTTGCAATTATGCCTAAATTTTGAGTCTATCTGGGTGTTTTTTTACAAAAAAAATGGATTTGTTTATGAAACAGTCATATGTATTGCAGATCCTGGATGGAAGTAGGCAGCCTGGAGTACAAGGTCAAACAAAAGGGGAAAAAGTCCTTTGGTGTAGGCGGGTGTGAATAGGATTGAGTTCCATCAAAACAAATAAAATTCATGGCTGTTTTTAGCCACATTCTAATCAGGCTCAACATCTAATTATGCTGACATCAGATCATTTAGGATGTTCTAAACTAAGCAAGGATGAAAGGGAGGAGGACAAACTAACAAAGATTTATGAGAGACAATTAAATGTGCATACATCTCCAGGTACCACTAAATTACCTTTGATTGCTCATGGTTCTTAGAAATGTGATGTGTAGAAATTTAGGAGATGGACTGCACCAGTTTTATAGGTGGGCTGTGAAACACTGCAATATTTATTGGTATTATACGGTTACTTGGACCTCACTTTTCTGAGTGCTTATCCAGGTTTAATTTCCTTTGGAAGGGAGTCACTGGAGGCTTAATAGTATTTTGTAGTATTTGAGTTTATTTACAAATATAAAGGATGAGCATAGGTGAACCCACAGCATGAACACTGCAACTAACAGCCAAACCTACTGCTCACAGATCTCCAGAGAAAAGCAGCCAGCACCCCAAAACATGATTAGCCTACAAAGCCCAACTTTTGTAGCCCTCTATCTCTGTGTACCTTTTATTCTCTTTTGGTCTGCCTCGGGGTGATGAGGGGGTTACGGGGACAGGGGGCTTTTTAAAAAAGTCTTCAGAGCTGTGCAGAGGAGACCTTTTCAGTAAAATCAGGGCTGGGAAGGAAGGATTAAATCAGTGCAGGTGGTCCAAATAAAAAGCAGACCCCCTAAACCAGGGATGGGAAATCCAGGGGCTATTTTCTTCCCGTCCTCACCCCCCACAGGGCGCAGTTTTCTGGGAGATGTGCGCACTGGTGCTCCATCATGCTCCAAAAGCCATTTTTTGTTTTGGTTTTTACTTTTGGTGGGGGGGTGCAGAGGCACTGAGGGTTGGTGAGCTGCATGTGGACCACCCCTGTCCTAGGTAGTAAAAACAATTGAAGGGAGGAAAGGACATAACTACTAGCAACATTTTTAAAGTAACATGTAGCTGCCATTTCAAAGCTGCAGCCTATTCTTTTTATTCCCAGCTAGTTGTTCTCTTCCTCCTGACTAGAAAACAGACTTAGCATGAGAAATCTTCTCCAACCATCTCCTAGCATCTTAGGCCATTAACTCTAGTTTCCTTAACTCCTTGCAACTTTGCCATGGGCCATCAAAGAACGTTTGCAGCCATTCTGGCCCCATTAATTCTAGCTGCCTTGCGTGCCATTCGTCTTGGTAGAAAGGCAGGGCACAAATCAAATAAATTGATCTTCTCCTGTCCAAACCCCTAATCTAACCACAATATCAACACACACACACACCCAAAATATGTAAAACATTAGCAAAAAAAAAAAATGACTGCACAATTCATTGCCCATTGAAATATGGGTAGTTGGTCTGATAGTCTTTGCAGTTGCATTAAGGCAAACTAATGGCCTCTTCTGGTGTCAACCTGGATGACAGCTTTAAAGGAACTCTATAGCTCTTCAGTAAAGCTGTTTCGATGCATCTTGACTGCTTTGGAATCTAAAGCATAAGAAAACATTCAATTGTATTCCATAGTCCATGACATCAATTTTTCAAGTCTATGCAAGTGTACATAAATATAGATTGTCCACCAGGCAGCACATTAGCATATTCAGATTTCTTTTAAAAAAGAATATCCAACTTCCATGGAATTCCATGTGCAAAACAGAAAAGAAAATCCAAAATCTCACTGGTCCACCCAAGCCAAAGTTTATACTAAATCCAATTAGGCACATTAGACTAAAAGTATGCAAGTTATGTAAATGCTGGTGTGACCCTTCCTGACTATTGTCTTGTAGAAAAGTCACAGGCCCAAAATGTTTAATTAGCATAAAAAGCAAACAAACAGAGTCTCAACCCTCTTTATTATGTCACTCTGCCCCAGTGATTAATTTCTAATAAAAGAGGTGATGGAGCTCATCCTTTCCTGAAAGCCACCTACGCCATGTGCTCCAGAGGTCCCATTTGTGAGTAAGGTTGGGGTATGTTACTCATTGGTGAGGAAATTTCACTCTCCAGAGGGCAATATTTAGCCTGCTAATGAAAGGGATTCAAAATCCAATCCTGTACATGTCTATTCAGAAATAAGTCCTATTGCATTTCATGAGGTTTACTCCCAAGTAAGTGTATATAGGATTGCAATTCAGGGACTAAGGGTGCAATCCGATGCATGTTTAGACAGGGGGGGAGTCCTAAAATTCCCAGCATGCCCCAGCCAGCAAGCTAGGAGTTGTTTGACTTTCTGTCTAAACTTGCATAGGATTGCACCCTAAATTCTACCATCCTCTATCTGAACGGGACTGATTCCCTTTACCATGCATACCTGTAATTCTGACAAGATTCATCAGGGATGGGGTGTGTGTGTGTGTGTGTGTGTGTGATTGCAACCTACCCAATCTATGTATGCAGATCTATGTGGTGTCAAGCAGGCAAGCTGCACTGCCTAGCTAGTTCCAATTAAGCCCAAAATATAAGAGCCTTCAACCATTGAGCCCGCTGGATGGCTGCCTAGAATGTTTTTTACCAGTGTGGAGAAATGCTACAGATGCAGTTTTCCTTTCTGTTATTTCAGAACCCCACAGTAGTGATTCCATCACTTGTTCGCAAAGATATTTACTTTCAAGAAAATAGCTTATCCGATGAAGATGAAGAATCAAGAAAACATTTTAAGTTAAGCTTTATGTGTATATTTTAACCAATTGTTAATATATGTATTTTTTTAAAAAAAAACAAATTACAAAAGATGTACAGTACCATCAAGGCCCTAGAAGGCATCATGAATCATTCAAAATAGTAAAAACCCAAATGACCCAATGGGGGCTTTTTTAGCCCCCCCCCCCCCCACATAGGGGCAAATTTAGGAAAACAAGCCGCTAGTCGTCTAAATCTCCTCTAGCCACATAGAATGTCTCAATCTAGATCAGGGCCTTGTGTGGTTACTTGTGAGTAAAAAACAAAGCAAGGGTCATCTGCACACTATGTATTTAACATATAGTGTAGTTTGAGCTTCCGATCAGGCAAAAGGAAGTATTCCTTCACAGAGCACAAAGTTCAACTATGGAATTCACTACAACAAGATGCGGTGATGATCATCAACTTAGATAGTTTTAAAAGGGGATTGGAAAAAAGTCACGGAGGATAAGGCTATCAGTAGGTATAGATCATGAAGGCTATATACTACCTTCAAAATCAGAGGTAGTGTGGCTCTTAATCAATGTTAGTTGCTGGGGAACAACAGTGGGAGAGGACTGTTGCCCTGGGGATGTGTCTACTCCAATGGGACTGAAGCTCATTATTATTAATTTTAGTACCATTGATTCCAATGTGTCTACTCTAGGTATGACCAAATCTGGATCTAACCTCTGATGTCCTTCTTGTGGGCTTCCATGAGGGATCTGGTTACACCAATTTGAATAAAATTTGCATTTGCTAAGTTATATGCATAGAAGGAAATTTAGAAATAATTACAATTTAAATAGAAATGCAGTGCATTTTACTTTAGTGTGGAAGGTTGTGTTCAGGTGACCTGTGTGCCTTACGCAGTCTGCTGTCCAGGGACTGTTGATGGGCAACTTCAAGGCCCCTCCTCTCCCTCCTTATGGTTCTTTATCTTTAAACTGGACTTAGCTGGGATAATCCTTCAAATGGAAGGCACCTTCAAATAGAGGACGCCTTCAAATAGAGAACTGTCCTCTGTAAAAGAGAGCCACTGCTATCTTCAACCTCATTACCACTGCCCATCCTCAACAGCCATTATAGTTGCCTCATTCTAACGGTAAGGACGACTTTGCCACAAAAGTAGGCTGACCAGATCAAATCCAGGTCAGGGCTCATGTAACTTTAACAGTTGAAGAGAAAAGGGAATTTCAGCCGGTGTCATTTGTATGCAATTAGTTCCTGGTGAAATTCCCTCTTCATCACAACAGTTAAAGGTGCAGGCACTATACTAGAGTGACCATATACAAAAGAAGGCAGGGCCTCTGCAACTTTAACAGTTGTGAGGAAGAGGGAATTTCACCAGGAACTAATTGCATACAAATGACACTGGCTGAAATTCCTTTTTCTCTACAACTGTTAAAGTTACAGGAGCCCTGACCTGGATTTGATCTGGTCAGCCTACACAAAAGTAACTTAATGCTCACCTTAATATTTACCTCAAGTCTCATCTTGTTCCTGTCAAAATAGAATATGGATAGTTTCAATTAAGTCTTAGATATACCAGACATCATCCACTCATCCCACTGTACCAACATGGAGAAATGCTTTGCTCTGTTTTATTTCTCTGGCTAAAAACCTATATACCAAAAGGCCTATGCAGTAAACAAGCAAGTATAGCCCACTAGTCACATATTTTGCCCTAGTAAGAACGCAATACTATTGGGATGCCCATCAGCCTCCTATTCAGAGCAGAAGAGTGCAGAGACAATCCATGCCTCTGCACTCCTCCCGCTCTACATTTTTGCTAGAGGGGCTTGTTTGCCCTTCTAACTGGGGCTCTGTGGAGCAGGAGGGAAGGAGGCTGGGGAATCCAGAGGATTCTTCATAAGCCAGCCTCCCCAGTCCCTTCCTGTCCCCACCCACTCAACCGCACCCTCCCTCCCCCCCCCCCCATGTCACTTTTATAACCTGGGAGAAGCAGCTGGCATGATTCTCTCCACGCCAGCTGCAAGGGGGAGAGGGAGGATTGGGAGCTCGGATTTTTGGCTCCAAGGAGTTAAAAAAAAGTCCTGTGCACCCCCAAATGCTGTCTAGGGGGCATAGGATTGCTCCTTCTATGTATTTACAATCATAAACAGGCAGGCAGGTTGTGCACTATTAGTTGATGAGGAGCATTCAGTTTCATGGGCCTTAAGCTGGTCTGAGGAGCCTTCCTTATGTTATGTTCCATTAGTTTCAGTGATTTTGAGCTGTTCACGGAAGTAGCTACTAGTCCTTTATTTACAGGATATTTCTCAACACCAGGTTTCATTTTGCTGTTGTTGTTATTGTTGTTGTTACCATAACTAGTGGGATTATCATAATAACAATAGTTTGCTTGCCGTTCTTTATCAATTTCAAAAATGTCTGCTTTGCATAAAATCCACTTCCACAATAAATGAATTAAATATGGAAAAATATTTAATTACAATTGATTCCCCCCCCACTTTTCATTTTCAATCAGTCTCACAAATTGATAAGTCAACAAGCAACTGTGCTTCCTTGATAGAAACACTTTTTTTTTGGCAGATTATGGAATGCACAAAATGTTCTGCACTCACAAAAATCATCTCCCTTGTGTTTGGCAGTTATGTAAGGACTCCTCCCCCACCTCACAAAGATGCAGTACATCACTGTTGGACTTATTTTTTGAATTTAACATGTTCCAGTGCAATTCCCTTATTGACATAATACTCTCTGTGATTGTATTGCTTGTAATAAATTACTTCTGCTTTTTATTTTCTTTTGTTTGTGCTCAAGGTTATCCTAATCTCCCAAGAACATTCAAATGGCTCTAAGATAGAAAAGATGCTCAGAACAACCACTGCAGTTTTCTTCACGGTGCCGAGTTGGTGCCACTCCGCTGCCAAAGCCCGCAGTATCTCTTGTGTGAGGTGGCAGTGAGTAATCTACATGAAGGGAGGCAGCGTGGACTTTCAGGCAGCCATTAGGCAGTGTGGGCCAACCCCTGCCCTCTGCCCAGGCAGACAGCAACCAATCAAGGGTTGCCATTCAGCCAACCATGCCTCTGCCATGACTCCGGAGTGAGGATAGTCAGCGGATGCGCCATACATCCCTCGCTCTGGAGAAAGCAGTCAGGGTAAGTCCCTGCCTTTTTTTTCTCTACAGCTTCGCTGGAAAGCCACGGGGTAGGTGTGCAGCGGCTGCCACGCACCCACCCCAGGGATTTCCATGCGTTTAGACAGCCTCCCAGACATTGACACACCGAACAGGTTGCCATTGGGAGGAACAATGATTGGTGGGATTCTTGTCATGCCCTTATGCTGTCTGAGTTAGGGATGGGAGAATGGGCATGGTTGGAGCTCATCAAAATGCCCCTGTTTTCACCATGGAGCTTGGATCATCTCAATTCCCTTTCTTGAACGTGAGCTATTTTTTAATTTAATTTTTTTGAGCTGAAAAAGTGTGAATTTCAATGTGTATTTTTAAAGTGCTCACCCAAGATCTGCTTTCCCCCTACATAGAATGCAATGGCAAGCTCAGGAACTTGCAGGCTTTCCTGAAAAATTGTACTCCCATTTGTGTTCTGGGTTGCAGACAGGGCAAGTTCGAAGTAAAAACAAACCCAAACAAAATTCTGACAGATCCTTAATCTGAGTAATGATCATTCTTACTTCAGTTTCCTGGTTTGTGCTAGAAACCTTAGCTGTGGTAATAAACAAAGTATTAATTTATCTACCCTTTCTCGTAAAAACTCTGTTCACTCCCATCAGCTATAGAGCATCATCACACAGGAAATTCACGTTTGCTTACCGTCGCTTCTCCATCGGCGCATTTGTCCCTCATTATTTCCTATTTTGAAAGAGGAAGTAAACAACATGCATGTGGCCCGTTCAGTGGGCTGTTTTGTTCCCACTGCTCCTCCTGCACAGAGCAGGAGATAACGGCAACTTCCGGATTTAAAATAAGTCAGACTTACCAGGGTATTTTTTTGTGGATTGAAGAAGGCTAAAAGGGGCAGGAAGCAGATGACATCGTGAGGGACCCATGAAAATCTGTGAGTGCCCAGTAATGAGCGTGCAATCATCACCCGGCACGCTACTCTAGAGCAGGCCGCGGAGCCCGCTGGTAGTAGCCGCCGGCGCCGGACGGGAGCGGACGGGCCGGGAAGGTAAGCAGGGGGCGCGCGGAGGGGAGGAGGGGGGCCCTTACCTTTCCGGCCTGTCCGCTCCCGTCCGGCGCCGGCGGCTACTACCAGCGGGCTCCGCGGCCTGCTCCAGGGTGGCACGCCGGGTAATCACCCGGCGCGCTACTCTAGAGCAAGCCGCAAAGCCGGCTGGTGGTAGCCACCGGCGCTGGACGGGAGCGAACGGCCCGGAAAGGTAAGCATTGGCGGGGAAGGGGGCTTACCCCCCACGGAGCCGTCCGCTTCTATCCGCGGGCACCCGCAGGCGCCAGCGGATGGAAGCGGACGGCCCCGGGGGGGAGGGAGCGCGGGGGAGGGGGCTTACCTGCCGGGGCCATCCACAGCGGACGGCCCCGGGGGAGGAGGGAGTTAGGCCCCCCCTCACCCACCCGCCGCCATTTTTTCCTCATAGACTTGCATTGCAATGCAAGTCTATGGGGGGGGAAATGGCGGCCGATCCAAAAATTTACGATTTTTGGATCGGGATCGGACTCGATCCGGTCCGGGGGGCCTCCGATTTTGTCCGAACCAATCCATGACAAAATTGGAGGTCCCGATCCGGGTCCCGATCCGATCCAGGGGGTCTGTGCACACCCCTAGAACAGAGCATAACAGTCAAATTGAGCTTCACTATTAGTGGGTGGATAGAAACATCACTCATCAAAAGTGATTAACTGTAAAATGGACAAAGAGGTGGGCAGGAAATTAATAGAAGTAGAGTAACATATCATTCCCTCCCAAGTAACTGACAGAGGCAGAATTACACACTATATAGCACCTTCACCTTCAAGCCACAGAAACAATTAGATTCTACGCTGACTGGTAGCTACTCTCTGGAGTTTCAGACAGGAATCTTTCCCAGTCCTACCTGGAGATGCTGGGGAGTGAGGCTGGGAATGTTAGGCTGACCATATGAAAAGGAGGACAGGGCTCATGTAACTTTAACAGTTGTAGAGAAAAGGGAATTTCAGCCAGTGTCATTTATATGCAATTAGTTCCTGGTGAAATTCCGTCTTCATCACAACAGTTAAAGGTGCAGGCACTATACTAGAGTGACCATATACAAAAGAAGGCAGGGCCTCTGCAACTTTAACAGTTGTGAGGAAGAGGGAATTTCACCAGGAACTAATTGCATACAAAAGACACTGGCTGAAATTCCCTTTTCTCTACAACTGTTAAAGTTACATGAGCCCTGTCCTCCTTTTCATATGGTCAGCCTAGGGAATGTTTGCATGCAAAGGAAGTGCTCTACCACTGAGTTATATCCCTTTCCTAATTGTGCTATATGACTTCAGCCCTGAAAATCCTGTCCTACAATTGTGATGAAAGCTCCATCAATTGATACAAACAAGCAATTTTAAAAAAATGGGATGGGGTGCAGGAGATTACCCTCAGGTAGGGTGACCATATGAAAAGGAGGACAGGGCTCCTGTATCTTTAACAGTTGTAGAGAGAAGGGAATTTCAGCAGGTGTCATTTGTATGCATGCAGTATCCGAGGAAATTCCCTCTTCCTCACAACAGTTAAAGCTGCAGGAGCCCTGACATCTTGACAAGACACAAAAGAGGGCAGGGCTGCTGCAGCTTTAATGTTGTGATGAAGAGGGAATTTCACCAGATACTGCATGCATAGAAATGACACATGCTGAAATTCCCTTCTCTCTACAACTGTTAAAGATACAGGAGCCCTGTCCTCCTTTCCATAGGGTCACCCTACTTTGGGTGGGCAGGGCCAAAACCAAAAGTGGGCAGGGGCATCTCTCTCTCTCTCTCTCTCTCTCTCTTTCTGACACCTATTTTCTCTTTCTCTCTTCCCCCGCTCTCTATCCACCTGGCTGTCAAGGGAGGGACAGATTGTCCTAACCAAAGGACTGAACTGATTGTTTGCAGAGGCCTTTTGAAATTAAACTGAGAGCCACATGAAATTAGGCCGAGGGTGCAGATTGCCCAACCCTGACGTATAGAATGTTTGTCAGAGTCGGCTTCTGACACCAGAGAAGCCTTCCTGTTTCTTCTTTATGAAATTATCAATTCATGACATGCATAGTCCATTTTTTTCCCTCCAAATAGCTCAGCTCGACTCCATCCAGGAAGATTACACGCTAGCCCTGTTTAGCTTCAGCTGAGCCATGGCATTGTATGACTTCAGCTCCCTCTCTGTGTCTTGTCACCTTACTGCCCAAACGGAGACTTTCCACAAGAAAATAAAAGTTAATAATGTGTGCCTTGGGCAGTATAATTAAAAACTTTGGAACATTTTTAAAGTATGCAAACTGTCAAGTGCTACATTGTAAGCAGCTCTGCTGTTGACATTTTAGCATCTGGAATATATTCAAAGGGGAAAGGTCCCAAAGGGGATTTACTTTTTTTTCTCTGTAAGCATTTCATGACAAGTTTAAAATAAAGAAAGCCATGCAGTGAGCTAAAATAAATATGGCCCTTGTAAGTACAAGTGAATTTCACTTACTAATGTTTGGCCAGTAATTAATGCTTGTTCTCTCTCGACAACGGCTTTTTAAATATATAAATAATGAAGCCTTATATAAAAATGCTTGTGCTGCAGACAGTACCTGGGCATCTGCCTTGCCTACTAATGAGGCTAAAGACACTAGAGTGAAACGCGTTGCCAAGGAAGATGCTGCTGTTCAGAGATTTCAGGGTCTACAAGAGCTCCTGGGGAAGGGGAGAGGCAGGGGCGGGGGAGATCAAGAAGGAGGGCAATCCAAGCGCCTGTGCAAAATAGTCAGCCAGGATTCCCGAGGCTGGTTTGATGTGGAATGGTCACGTGGCCCATTTCAAGAAAATTACTCTTCCATCAGAGAGTGAAATAGACTCCCAGTTCAGGTCAAGGGAGAGTGCATAATGGTATTTCAAGTGACTTGTTGATGTCTGAAAACCGCTGCTATGAACTGACACAGAGAACTTGATTCCATTTCATTGATTCCCTGTAATTATCACATTTTCAGTTTCTGCTAATAATTCTGAAATACTGCCAAGAATGGGAGGTGAGGAAGAGAATGGCTGTCTGCCCAACGTGCAAAATATATCAGTCTGAAGTCTTTGGGAGTGAAGTTGATTTAGCCCCCATGAAGCCAGGATTCCATCTCCGATTTTAGTGGGGAGGAGGCAAGGTGATTTATGTAAGGGAGGACAGAAAAGCTATAGCCTGGGTTTTGATATATTCAAGATTAACAGTACAGCCCTGAGATGCAGTTATTGGAGTGGCCACATCATCCTAATTGTCCCCTGTGCTGGTGGATCTTGAAGATATTCCAGCACTGGGAGCTGTACACTGGCATATGGCTGGAGATACACCAGCATACCATTATGCTAGCATAACTCTTCCTCCAGCGGTGGGGCCACAAATAGGCAAACTCAATGGTAGGAATGTTCAACAAAGTGGAAGATTTGAAATATGGTTTGGAACACTAGACCAAGGGTGGTCCGAAGATAGTTCTCCCAATGTTATGGACTTCAGCTCCCAGAAGCCCCTGCGAGCATGGTCATCCAATGGTCAGGAATGCTCAGAGCTAAAGTCCAATACATCTGCACATCTACTTGCTGCCTACCTGCATTAGAGCACTAAAACTATGCTTCTTGGGCCCCCTCTACAAGAATTTGGTTTGGCGCCTGGTTGTCCGATTATGCGCATCTTCTCACAATCACTGTTACAATAATGACTGTACGCGGGAGGCGGTTAAGCGCATAACTGGTGGCCTGACTGGTTGTTTGAAACATGCTTTAAAGTGGCTGAAATGCAGAGAATTGCTTGTTTACATGGTCAAAATGTGCTTTAACGGCCACAAAGCAGGAAAACTCGCTATTTAACGCGCATTTGATAATGCGCATAATCGGAGAGAAAATGCACCTCTACCCCCGATTTGCGCTCTGCTCTTGTAGAGGTAAAAATTTTAATGAGACTTGACAGAGCTTTAAATCTCTTGTCCCTTGGTCATATTGAACCTAATGACTTCTTAAGCAATTGTATACAATTGTATACAGTTGCAAAGTTGTCTAGAGCGTATAAACGGAAATCTTAAAGGCAACCATCCAAACAAGAGTGGACCTATAAAATCTGGGAGACTAGGAGTGTGTGTGTGTGTGTGTGTGTTTGTGTGTTTGCAAGGATTCCACACAGGAAATAAACAGAAAACATGATGCCATAATATCTTTTTAAAAATTATATATATTGCAAGGAGATATAGATAGATGAGAGAGAGAGAGAGAGAGAGAGAGAGAGAGAGAGAGAGAGAGAGATTTCCAGAGGGGTAAGCCATGTTAGTCTGTTGGAGCAAAAAAAACAACAAAATGTCTCAGGGCACTTTAAAGACTAACAAATGTATTCTTCCAGAAACTTTGTGAACTATTGGGGTGACCATATGAAAGGAGGGCAGGGCTCTCATATCTCTAACAGTTGTATAGAAAATGGTTTTTCAGCAGCCGTCGTTTGTATGCATGCAGAACCTGGTGAAATCCCCTCTTCATCACAACAGTTAAAGCTGCAGGAGCTATATTAGAGAGACCAGATACAAAAGAGGGCAGGGTTCCTGCATATGTCCTCCTTTCCATATGGTCGCCCTACTATAAATTCACTTCATCAGAAGCATGAAGTGTCATTTAGGGTTTCAGATTATATACAAGACACACATGGTTGGGGAAAATATCGCACCTAGCAGGTTATCCTACCTGTGTAGCGATGCAGTGTCATTAGGACATCTCCCCATTGCCATGCAAGCATTGGCCCCGTCCATGCCTGGCTGATGTGGGCAGGGGCGGGGATCACTGGTATGCCACTCGGTTGCTGGTGTGCATATCAATGGCATTGCTATGCATGAAGGATGGGGTGGGCATTGTCTATCAGTCCCATTATCTGTTCACAGTACTGTGGTTTGCTTCTCACCTTTGCTTCTGGGAGTTCATAGCCCTTGACTAAGTTCCACCAATGTTAAAGGGTTCCTGGTATAGCAGATCCACTGGCTTACTCTGCAATCCAAAATACACTTACTAGGCAGTAAAGCCCCACTGAACGCAGTGAGCTTTACTTCTGAGTAAGAACACGCAGGTTTGGGTGACTATTGCCAGGGAAGGAGAAGTGCATTTGAGAGAGCATTTGTTGTGATTATGTTTGTATATCTCCTAAGAACCAAAGGAAAGATGCTCCTGAGGAATAGTCACATGTGGTCTGAAGTACAAGGAGAGGAAGTCTCCTCCCTGGCCTTTCCGAAATGGCTGCCCCTGCATAGAAGTTAATGTAACAAAATGAGCTTCACTCCAAGTGCAGATCCTGACAGTGTGGAGGGCAAAGCTGCCTATCTTGTTTCTCAGGGTTTTTGTTTTGCATGCGTGAGGTGGTGTTTGAAATACGGTGTCCAGGAAAGGGGGCCGGGGGCACCAAAAGAAGTAGGCTCGGCTCTCTAGGGGGTAGTTTTTGTGCCTGATGGTACAAGGCTGTGGTCCAGCTCTCTTTACTCTGGAAAAAAGATATGCAAGAATTCCTCAGAGAAAACTGACACATATTGAGACCTTACTGACACTTAGCTATGTGAGGCTTAGGATAAACATTAGGGATGTGCACTGGATCGGACCCGATCCACGATCCGAGTCCGGTCCAGTGGGAAATCGGATAAATTATCCGATTTCCGATCCCGCAGCTGGATCGGCCGATCCAATCCGAACCGGTCCGAAAAAGCTCCGAGGCGGATCGGCGGATCGGCGGGCGCCCACTGGCGCCCACCGCCGCTTCCATTGGCGGGCGCCAGCGGGCGCCCGCCGATGAAAGTGGACAGCGGGGGGGGAGGAGGGGGCACTTACCTTCTCGGCCCGGTGGCTCCCGTCCGGCGCCGGCGCCTACTACTACTAGCAGGCTCCGCGGCCTGCTCTAGGGTGGCGCGCCGGGTGATGTCATCACCCGGCGCGCTACTCTAGAGCAGGCCGCGGAGCCTGCTGGTAGTAGTAGGCGCCGGCGCCGGCCGGGAGCCACCGGGCCGGGAAGGTAAGGAGGGGGTGCGTGGAGGGGAGGAGGGGGCGCGCGGAGGGGGGAGGGGGGAGGGGGGAGGGGGGCCCTTACCTGCCCGGCCCGGCGGCTCCCGTCCGGCGCCGGCGCCTACTACTCCCAGCAGGCTCCGCGGCCTGCTCTAGGGTGGCGCGCCGGGTGATGTCATCACCCGGCGCGCTACTCTAGAGCAGGCCGCGGAGCCTGCTGGTAGTAGTAGGCGCCGGCGCCGGCCGGGAGCCACCGGGCCGGGAAGGTAAGGAGGGGGTGCGTGGAGGGGAGGAGGGGGCGCGCGGAGGGGGGAGGGGGGAGGGGGGCCCTTACCTGCCCGGCCCGGCGGCTCCCGTCCGGCGCCGGCGCCTACTACTCCCAGCAGGCTCCGCGGCCTGCTCTAGGGTGGCGCGCCGGGTGATGTCATCACCCGGCGCGCTACTCTAGAGCAGGCCGCGGAGCCTGCTGGAAGTAGTAGGCGCCGGCGCCGGACGGGAGCCGCCGGGCCGGGAAGGTAAGGAGGGGGTGCGTGGAGGGGAGGAGGGGGCGCGCGGAGGGGGGAGGGGGGAGGGGGGCCCTTACCTGCCCGGCCCGGCGGCTCCCGTCCGGCGCCGGCGCCTACTACTACCAGCAGGCTCCGCAGCCTGCTCCAGGGTGGCGCGCCGGGTGATGTCATCACCCGGCGCGCTACTCGAGAGTAGGCCGCGGAGCCCGCTGGTAGTAGCCGCCGGCGCCGGACGGGCCGAGAAGGTAAGCAGTGGCGGGGAAGGGGGCTTACCCCCCCCCCGGAGCCGTCCGCTTCTATCCGCTGGCGCCCGCAGGCGCCAGCGGATGGAAGCGGGCGGCCCCAGGGGGGGTAGGGAGCGCGGGGGAGGGGGTTTACCTGCCGGGGCCGTCCACAGCGGACGGCCCCGGGGGGGGAGGGAGTTAGGCCCCCCCTTACCCACCCGCCGCCATTTTTTCCTCATATACTTGCATTGCAATGCAAGTCTATGGGGAAAAAAATGGCGGCCGATCCAAAAATGTACGATTTTTGGGTCGGGATCGGACTCGATCCGGTCCGGGGGGCCTCCGATTTTGTCCGAACTGGTCCGGGACAAAATTGGAGGTCCCGATCCGGGTCCCGATCCGATCCGGGGGGTCCGTGCACACCCCTAATAAACATGCCTCTGAGTGCTGCCAACCTCCAAACACATACAGATTGAGTTGTTTTATTCTGCATATCAGACTAGAACAGCAACAGCACTTTGAACTTTTTAATACTCTTTCTCCCCCACCCTATTTTTCAAAGGATGTTGCCATTTGCTTTAATGAAGCTGTCCCCAGGTACCCAGGCTTACTTTCCAAAGGGGAGACCTCTGCCAATTGCCTTCTTGATTTCTTGCCAGCAAAGTAATGTACAAGTCTGTTTCTTATGCTTTGGGTGGAGGCAACTCTCCTTGCGGAATTCCATCCTTCTAGCCTATAGAGAGCCATCAGACCTTTTCTCTTTCAGCCTTCAGAAAGATGATTAAGGGCCCAAACGGACATGATGCAGGAAATCCATTGCCGGATCTCTGGGCTTTAAAAATAAACAAACAAACATACTTTAAAGTAACTGTGGTGATATTCAATTTCGATTGGAACAGCAGCATGGGAGAAGTAGGAGGTAGATCCCTTTCCTTCCCCACCGTTTCTACACTTTAATAACACAGATCCAGAAGCCGCTATTAGCCCTGGAGGAGGGGGAGAAAATATGCAAGTACCTTTACTATGCCAGATCCTCCTGTACACAACACGCACACAATTATTTATTTATTTATTTATTTATTTATTTAAAATATTTATAAGTCATCTTTCGGGGGCAGGAGCCCTCCCAAGGAGACGTACAACATTAAAATGTATTTAATAAGATTCATAATTTTTAAAAAAACAGTGCAATGATAAAAGCAGTAAAACTTCCACAAAACAACAAATATCAGCATAAAACAGAACCTACCACACAAGTACAGCTGTAACCCAGGCCAGATCTACACCAAGCAGGATATAATACTTTGAAAGCTGTTTGAAAACAGTATATGGAATGTGTCGTGAGCCCCAACAGTTGTCAATACCATTATAAACCATTCTAAAGCAGTAGCGTAGATCCTGTCCCAGTCTGATAAAAAACAATAAGGGGAAGTAAGTTTTCAGAGCCGTCTTATAAGCCTGCAATGATGGGGCCTGGCAGATCCCTGATGGCACTCTAATTAATTTTATTTTAAATTTGCAAAGCCATGGGAATCTCTCGTTGGGCAGAAACTTTCTCCTGCCCTGTTGTACTCTTCAGTGTGTATCTTCACGCATCCAGACTGGCTAGATGTGTTTAGGTAGGCCATAGGGTGACCATATGAAAAGGAGGACAGGGCTCCGGTATCTTTAACAGTTGCATAGAAAAGGGAATTTGAGCAGGGTTCATTGGTATGCATGCAGCACCTGGTGAAATTCCCTCTTCATTACAACTGTTAAAGCTGCAGGAACCCTGCCCTATTGACCAGACACAAAAAGAGACAAGACTCCTGTAGCTTTAACTGTTGTGATGAAGAGGGAATTTCACCTAGCTCTTCATGCATATAAATGACACCTGCTGAAATTCTATGTAATTGTTAAAGATACAAGAGCCCTGTCCTCCTTTTCATATGGTCACCCTAGTTTAGGGTGCTTCCCAATGGAGGATTCTTAGAGCTACCAATGAAAAAGCATTGTGCAACTATTCTATCTTTTTCTCCTTAACAGATTTTTTGTTGTTGCTTTTGTGGTAAGGAACAAGGTAGAAGAAGCAGTGGGAAAACATGGGAGGGTTGCGAAAGGAAGATGTCAATGGGCCTACCCAGCCGAATTTTGAGACTTGGTTGATTTTAATGATGTATTAATTTTATATGCTTTTAATCAGTTTTATGTATTTTATATTGTCTGTATGATGTTGTTCCCCACCTCGATCCAAAGGGAGAGGTGGGTAAGAAATAAATAAATAAATATATTATTATTATTATTATTATTATTATTATTATTTTATCTCATCTCGTCATGCCTAGTTTGATGTTTTACAGTGCTGTACTCACATGATGATGTGCTTGTCCTGCAGTCACCCCACCTCTTCCCCCCCCCCAATTTTCCATGTTTCCCTATAGCAGGGAAAGTTCAGTTTATTTCCTCCATGGAGGATTAAAGTGCCCATCTGCCCCCATGTATTGCCGTCCTCAAGCTATGTCCTTTGTTGGGGGCATATACTTTGAAGGGAGGTCTTGCTGATGAAAGAAGAGGGCAGGGCAGTTCTCCTCCTCTAGCACACCATGTCGAACGAACGGGCTTGTGCTGACTCAGTTGAACAGACTTTTGCTGTTCCAACCCCACTCTCGTTGCCCACAGAAATGGCACCCAACCGATGAAACGTTAAATCAGTAAAACGCTAGACAACAAAGCCAGAGCGAGAGGGGGAAGGTGCCCATGTCCATCACAATGTCCATCAATGACAAGAACCAACAACATGGAAGGGGAAAGAGAAGGGGTAGGGTGGAGTGGGAGAACAAACAACCAAAAGGAGAGTTCACTGGTACAGTGGCGATACCATAAACACACGTGAAAGGGCCAATCAGGTTGACGCTAATGAAATGGAGGTGATGTCATGGAGGCAACCAGAAAAAAAAAGGAGGTGTGACGGAGCCCAATGTCTCGACCCACTGTAAAGCTCTGTAAATGAATCATGGTAAGAGCATAAGAAAAGCCTTAGGCTGGATCCAACTTTGCCATTCCACCAGTAAATGGGAGTTCCTCATCCAATCCTGCTGCTGCCTATGAGCCCTCAAAATCTGCTCATCCCCAGATCTGCTCTGGAGGGCCCACAATGGGCTGCAGTGTGGGGAGAGGATGGGGAAGTTGCATTCTGCCCTCAGCATCTATTCTGCAGACAGAATGATGAAGTTGGATCCAGCCCATTATCCAAAAACACCCAGAGTAATTGTTTAACACTATATTCAATATGATGTCCCAACATTTTGAATTGGGGGGGGGAGAGAATCATGAGTTCCAAAAGCAATGATAATCATAATGTAAGATATTGCATGTTTACTTAAATATATATATGATGTTTTGTATATCCTAAGCCCAGAGGTCCATGATCTAATCACACATGTCATTATTGCATTGTTCGGGAATTCTACAATCAGGCTGTGCCCGTTTTTCCATCGGAAACCAATAAGTGGATGCATAGAACATATCACATTCCTTTCTCTACTTCTGGCAAGAGGCCCATAGAGCTGAAATAGCCTAATTAAATGCAGGTTAAGAGAGACTTTTTGATAATTCCAGAACCATTTCATTCATCTAATCACAGCACTATTGGCTGGCCAATGGCATTACTTTACGATGAAGCTAAATAGAATTAGTCATAACTTTAAAAGCTGTTGAGAATCACCCTTACATTCTACTAAACAGAAGTATTTCCAGCTGGTGTAGCAGCTTGGAGGGCTTGTTTGGCAGCCACATGCTGTAATCTTCCAAGAGACACAAAAAGGGAAGAGTTGCTTACAATTTGGTTTATGGGTTTTGTTCCATCGCTGATAAATGCAATTGCTCAAAAAGGTTAGCACAGTTCATCTGGTGTCGCTACCACATTTAATACCAAAAAAAACCATTATATTTAGAACCTGGCAGGAGACAATGACATGACAAATGGAGTGTTCCGCCTTATACAGACTCTTCCATAAATGAGGACTGCTCTATTACTAGGGGAGAGGAGAAAGGTCTTCTGAGGAGCTTCCAGTATAGTTTTGACAATGCAGAATAATATGCTGACATGTACAAGGTCACATCCTTGAACCTGCACATTAACTAACCTGCAATAATTACCACCCCTTGGTTCTACACTCATGGATTATAAACAAAACAAAACAAAACATAAGCATGGATAGAAATGGCGGAAAATAATCAATTCTTTGCCATCCCTTAACCATCTTGATAATAAATGGAACCAGATTGCTTAAATGCTGTTAAAAAGGCAAAAGACAGGGGGCATCCACACACCATCCCCCACAGGTTAACCGGCACAGCATAAATGAAATATGATTTTTACAACAGGACAATTATTCCAACTGCGCTTCAGATCATGAAATTAGTACAGTTGTGTGGCCTAAGCAAAAGAATAAGTGCACCCAAGTCACACATCAGTAATGGCAATATTGAAAGCCAGTGGGGGAATATTTCAGCTTCCTAGGATACTCTGTAACTGACCTTAAAACAGCCATTCTTGAACGAAGGAGCTTCAAAAGGAGGCTACAATATGAAACTGCTGAATTGGAATTAATCAGCATGTTCAGTTCTACCACCTGTGGCTTAAATCAGGATATCATGCAATATGTATTAATGCCAGGATGCCTGTGCCGTCATCAACAACTGTTTTGTGAATGGCCACATTTCTAAATTTCATTTTCCTCTGACTCCCCCGCTCCCATGTGCATATGCCTGCCAGCTAAGGAGGACACATCATGCTTTGGATGAAGTGGATATTAGACATGAAAGCTTATGCCATAACAAATGTGTTTTTAGGACTACTTCAATCCCCTGCCCCAGCCAATGCATTACACCTCTGATATTCTTCATTCTGCTTCTCTCATTATTATTATTTTTTTTCATATTTTGAGCAATTGGAATGGTGATCCAGCTGGATAACATGGAAGGAGGCAGGAGATCCAGTATCCTCTGCAGGCAGGCAGAAGCGGCCTTGCATCTCAGATGTGCTCAACGCTCATTTTCAATCATAAGATTTGCAGTCAAACTGGGTCAGTTGGTATGATTGAGATATAATAAGGTTCTGTTACCCATACCTGAAGCTTTCAGCTCTGCGCAGAGCTGTAGGTCCCCTTTCTTCCACTTCCACTGCATAAATCATTTATGTTATCCAGGTATAATGAATATTAAATGGCTTATGGAGGAAATCATATTAACAGACTTCTTTTATTATTAGAACGACTGCTGGGAATCATGGTCAGTCACTTTAGTGAAAGATCTGTAAGACAAAATAATAAAATATGGAGATTGGTAATAAATCACTTTGACCAGGTATGAAAGTAATAAACATACAGAAATGAAAAAGCTACCAGTTTGACTAATGGAGCCATCGGTTTCCTGTTCCCAGAGGGATTCATCCTTCCTTCCACAAGAGTGCATGAGATTGCAAAAGCTAGTGAGTTCTAAGCGAAGCTTTTCTGCATTGCCAAATAAATGTACTAGCTTTCTGTCCTGGGATTATTCACCTAGCCTGTTAACGGACTGTCAAATTAGCATTCTTGTGAATGACCCCTTTCCTGTAAATGAGGGTTTTCCTTCAGGGATCTACCTGGCAGTCTGGGGTGGGGAGATCCCTTGATGTTGCTTACTTACGAATACATGAGAAGAGTTTATTGCTTTCAGATGCATCTTCACCTCACATGCCCCCAGGATTCTTTTCCAGTGTTGGAAATTCCATGCAGCAGTCTGAAGCTTGTGGTTTTAATTTAAGCACTATTATTTGACCATAACCACCACTAATATACCACATTTTATTCCTTTCCATCCTTTGAGCTCTGAGCTATGTGGCAATTCAAGCCTGATCCACCCACTTGTCTATACAAGGAAAGGGGGGGATTTGTACAGTGACTCTGTTGGTGATAGTGGCGGGGGGTGGGTGGAATTCCATTCTGTCTCTCCCACAGAACAGTTTCTATCTCCCCTCCACCTCCCATCCCTCCAGCTTCTGCTGTACCAGTGAGCCCAAAAAGGTTCAACAGTTCATTTTACCATTCCAAATGCTTTCTCATGATGATACCCAGAACACCAAGTAAGTGAGCCCAACTTCCACATGGCAGCTAGCTAGCTGCTACTGTTTCCAATCACTCTCCTGACCCCAATGTTATTTAATATAAAGTTGTTAGGAGCGGCCATCAGGAGATTTGAGGCAAGGTGTCATCAGTATGCTGATGACACCCAGCTCTATTTCTCTGTGACATCTGAAATGGGAGAGGCCGTGTACATTCTGAAGTGGTGGCTGGATGGATTTATGGCTTGGATGAGGGCTAATAAACTAAAGCCGAAACCTAGTAAAACAGAGATTCTATGGGTTGGCAATTCCCAGTTCTGGGAAATGGGGTGTTTACCTGTTCTTGATGGGGCTGTGTAGTTCAGAAGCCACAGCTAGTGCTTACAGGAACACCCAGTTATGCTCACATAACACCTGTGTGAAAATAACTCCACTGGCTGCCTATTAGCTACCAAGCCATGTACAAGGTTATGTTATCGTCATACAAAGCCCTAAACAACTTGGGACCAGGATATCTAGCCTTCCCTTCTCCATACCCAGGCAACCTTTAAGATCATCAGAGGAGGCCTTGCTAGTCATTCCAAACTGAATGGACTGTCTCCATGTAGTACCTTGATGGCAGGCCTTCTCAGTAGTGATACCCAGCCTTCGTAAAACCTTCTGCCATCCAGTTCAGGAGGCAGAAGATGTGGCATCTTTCAAACGCCTCCTGAAAACACACTTGTTCATCCAGGCTTTCCCCAGGTTGTAATTAAACTAATCATGCCATTCCCTCTTAATGCTCTTTATATTGCTTTTAGTGTAATTGGAATTGTTTTTAAGGTTGTGTTTTTAATATTGTATTTTAAATGTGATTTTAATATTTATATGTGACCCACTTAGGGATTTCATTATATTTTGCAGTATATAAATATACCACAACCTACAGGCAGTCTCCCATGTGGGAAGAGGACTGTCAAATAATCTGGCCCTCTGCCATTTAGGGCCATATAGGTAAGCACCTTGAATTGGGTCTGGAAATGAATTGAAATCTGGAAACAAATCAGAAGCTCAGAGCAATTGATATAAGACTGTTGCAACATGGTCTTAAAACATTCATCACCGCAAAACACTCTTCAAGGGCACCCCCACATAGGCCCTTTCCACACCATAGGAGTGTAGAGAGAGGGAGGGAGGGTGATCCCGGAAATACCTAATACATACCATCGGCACACAGGGACCAGCCGGGGGCCATCCCAGGCAAAAAGCCTGGTGTGGAAAGGGCCATAGACTGCATTGCTGTAATACCCCATGGGAGAGGCAACAAGGAAATCCTTCAGAAGACTCTTTGGTAGTTTGTTTGGCTTAATTTGTTTACAAATGTAAGCTGAGCTTAATTTAAGAACAGAACAAAGTCCCCCATAAAAAATCCTATTCTAATGTGAACCACGTAGAAATGGGGCAGAAGCATCCATGAAAACCTGCAGAGAATCAGCGTTGACAGGTTCGTTCATCTCAGTGAGATAGTAATGGTAATGCTATAACCAGTGATGTTAACCTTTCTGTCATAAATTTAAGTTTATTTCATTTATCATGGGTTAAAAACAAAACAAAACCATAGCTCTGCACATTTTACTGTGAATGATGTTCCCATTTAGTACTGTGAATAGGTGATATATAGACGATCTCTCCATTTATGAAGTTGTAGGGTGCATCTATTGAAACTAACAGGGATTTTTTGCCAAGGGCTTCACCAAGCAAGGGGCATAAAATATCCATTTGGGGATATTTTGGTCATTTTTCTCAGATTCTCCTAAGAAGGTAGGTGACAGCTTTTGTTTTTGTATAAACCCAAACAGATTTTACAACCCTCTTTCCCAAGCTGTAATAGTAGACAATTCTAACATTCTGAATGTAGCGCAACTATTTGTCATGTTCTAAGTTTTCTGGGGTAGAAAGGTTTGGTTAATTGATCTTTGTGTCTACAGTACATACCAGGCCTGCAAAAATTGTGCCTCACCAAGCCAAACACAGTCAGGTGTTTCTGCAGTCCAAGGTAGGCAGAAAAACTGGTCCTTAAATAGGCCACCATTTATGCCTGTTGGGCAGTAGGCTGCATTTGGCTTAGTTAATTATAGGACATGCAGGACTAGAATATAAACTAGGGGTGTGCACGGACCCCCCATATTGGATCAGGACCGGATCGGGACCTCCAATTTTGTTCCAGATCAGATTGGAACAAAATCGGAGGTCCCCCAGATCGGACAATCCCGATCCGAAAATCGGATGTCCGATTTTTGGATCGGCCGCCATTTTTCCCCATAGACTTGAATTGGGGGAAAGAAAGCTTTCCCCCAATGTAAGTCTATAGGGAAAAATGGCGGCAGGGGGTGAGTGGGGGCCTAACTCCCCCCTCCCTGTCCCTCCCCCCCTTGCGCTTACCTGCAGGGCCCTTCTGCTCCCGTCCACTGGCGCCCATGGGCGCCAGCGGACAGCAGCAGACGACCCTGGCAGGTAAGTGGGAGCCCCCTCGCGATCCTCCTTACCACCCGGGGCACCTCCGCTGCCATCCGCTGCTGCCCAGGCAGCAGCGGAGGGGCCCCGGCAGGTAAGCCCCCCCCGGCGATCCTCCTTCCTTGTGGGGCTGACTGGCGCCTTCACCTGTGTAGATCTACTGAGGATTAGGCTTTGCGGCCTAGTCCTCAGTAGAGAGCAGGTGATGACCACCTAACGCTATACTGAGGACTAGGCCGCGAAGCCTAGTCCTCAGTAGATCTACGCAGGTGAAGGCGCCGGACGGCCCCGCAGGTAAGTGCCCCCCTCCCCCCTCCCCCCTCGTGATCCTCCTTACCTCCTGAGGCCCTTCCACTGCCATCCGCTGCAGCCCAGGCAGCAGCAGATGGCAGCGGAGGGGCCCCGGCAGGTAAGCCCCCCTGTCCGCTTTCATTGGCGGGCACCCACTGTCGCCCACCGATGGCAGTGGACAGCCCCCCCAGGTAAGCCCCCCCCTGCTCCTTACCTGGCAGGGCGTCCTCCTCCATCCATTGCCGGCTGTAAACTACTGCAAACTAAGCCTCGCTGCCTAGTTTACAGGAGAGCGCCAGGTGATTACATCATCACCTAGTGCTCTCCTGTAAACTAGGCCACGAGGCTTAGTTCACAGTAGTTTACAGCTGGCAATGGGAGGAGGAGGAGGAGGACGCCCCACCAGGTAAGGCCCCCCCGCTGTCCGCTTCCATCGGCGGGCGCCCACTGGCGCCCGCCAATGGAAGCAGCAGTGGGTGCCAGTGGGCGCCCACCGATCCTCCAATTTTTCCCAAACCGGATCGGGTCCTTCTGGACCGGTTCGGAAAAGATCAGACTATTCAGAGGGGGGATAATTGTGTCTAATTTCCCATGGATCGGCTCCGGATCGTGGATCGGAGCCGATCCAGTGCACACTCCTAATATAAACCCGCATTCCATGCCCTCAGCAGGAATGGAACTTTCCTTTCTATGTTTGATGGACAATTAAGGTCAATAGGTCAATTGTTCATTGAAAAGAGTTAGAACTCTCTCTACCCATAAAAACAAAGCCTAGATTGGCCTTTTTTTTGTATCAGAGACTGCCATCTCGTGGCTTCCAAATCAGCCGAGGTTGCACATTTGTTTAGATCAATCCCAACATCCAAAATTTTGAGCAGAGAAGGGTTTTTTTCCCTTTTGGAGATCTCTTAGTACTGTTCTCTGACAGGTAAAATACCTTTATTACATATTTGTTTCTGTTTTAGCCCTAAATTTGAAGAAATTGAAACTTTCCCAACTACTAAGTGGGGGCGGGAAATCCCAATGGCAGAGGGCAGCATAGACTTTCTGGGCAGTGCCAGCGGTCATGGAGCTCATGGAGCTGGCCCTCTGCCTGGCCCTCCTATACGTCCCCTCAACCTACCATGAAGCTTGATCCACCCCCAGAGCACCCCCCCCCAGCTTCGAGGCACAGTGAGGCTACCACCAACAGATGGCACAAAGAAGGTGGTGACCTCGCATTAAAAAGAAAAGCCTTGGTAAGCCAGGGGGTTCTGCCCAGTGTCACCAGAAAACTCTGTGGTGGCTGTGAGTTGGTGACTGTGTTATATAAATGACACAGCACCACTTTAGAGCCACCACGGGGTATACAGGGCATATAGACACCCCTCAGTAATCGGAATATCTGTCTGCTGAAGAAAACCACAAGACAGCAGCTGTGGCTCCAAAGAGTCTACCACACATCTTTCCTGCTCCACAAAACAGGAAGCCCCAGCCCACATTCCTTTTAATGTTCCTCATTCAAATGGTGAGAAGTGAATCTTCCTGTCTATCATCAACTTTTGTGATTGATAAAAGAAGTTCAACCAGGGGTAGGCAACCTGCTGCCCTCCAGATGTTTGGGACTAGAATTCCCATGGCTAGGAATCAGGAGATTATGTGAATCGTAGTCCAAAACATCTGGAGACCACCAAATTGCCTACCCCTGGGCAAGCCAGTCACCCCTGATGCCAAATTGTAATAAAAAACAACTAGGCTCTCTTTTTGTCACCTTACTCCTTCTCAACCATCCAAGGGTGCTGTGTGTTGATGGTGCCCTCTATACGTTGCAAATATCTTCCTTGAAGTGCTGAACATAAGTTAGTAAATTTTGTCCCACTTGATTTATTTTCAAAGAACCTGCCTGCTTGCCCGTTTCCTTTTTACATTCCTTAATAAATACTTATTTTTCAATGAGGATCTGAGATTTTCCAGTGAGTTTCTGACAAATCACAATGTTCTCCTCCCATCTTCCTAAACCACTAGAAGTCACTTTAAGATCATCAAGAGATGCCCTTCTCACTTGCCCACTTGTGAAGGCAGTTAGGTGGGCAAGTACAGGAGAGAGGCCTTTTCCACAGTGGCCCCACACCTCTGGAATAAGTTGCCATCAGGGGTCTACCACCAGGCTCCATCATTGTGGGTTTTTAAGAAGGCCCTAAAGACTTAATTATTTACTTCAGCCTTCTGTTGATTATGCTTTATTAGACTGGGTTGCAGCTGCAATTGTGTTGTAAGTTCTGTCTTATGCTGGTGTTGGTTGCTTCTTGGAACATTTGCTGTTTTTATTTCTCACTTGGCATATGTATTTTTATATGAATTTTATTGTTGTACAATGCCTTGGGAGGACTTCTACCCTGATATTTTAAATAAAATAATTACTAATTACTGGAAAAATAAAGGAAGTAGATGGACTGAGTCTTGAACAGCTGGGAGCTTGGGTGGCTGTCCTCTTTACGTCTGTGTAAGGGTGCCTTACAATGGGAGAGATGCACATGCTCCCAACTCAGGCAAAAAGTGAAAGACACTAAAACAAACAGGAAGGAGATTGCAAGGAGCTTAGTTCTCCAATTGGTAAAACCTCCGGCAAGCAGGCATCAGTTCAAATGCCAGTTCCTCTGTCCAGTATGCATCAACACAAATTGAAGGATCTATTTGTTACTGTTGTTGAGCACACATATTATTAGCATGCCATAAAAGCTTATCAGCCTCCAATAAATCCAACAACAAACATTTGCCCCCTCCACAAGGATGCGCTTTTGCGCCCGGTTCGGGGATTATGCGCATTATCGCGGAGGCACATTTACGCCTAATCCCTCTGCACGGGAGGCGGTGAGAGGCGGCGAAGCGCATTAATTGATGTCCAAAAAGCGCTTTAGAAGACGTTAATGCGCATAATCACTTGTTCACACGGCGAAAATGCGCTTTAACGGCCGGAGCAAAATAAAAGTCGCTATTTAACGCGCATTCGAAAATGCGCATTATCGGGGAGATAACGCGCCTGTACGCCCGTTTTGCGCTCCGCTGGTGTGGAGGTAAAATTTATAATGAGCCTTCAAGGCTCATTAAACGTCTCGTGTGGAGGAGGCTATTGTCCAAAACTTCATTGTTTCTTGTGGTTGGACTTGTATCACTGACCTCCAAAAATCTTAAGTACTACTGGTCATTATCAGCATTAACTGTGTTTTGGACATTTGCCATATTGGCATTTGCCAATTCACAGATGGGGGTGGAAGGAATACAATCACGTTTAAATGATTTGTACCATTATGGAACATTTACATTTCATTACAATTGAAACTTGGAAATTATTCTTGAAGATTATTTTGAAGGCCGTTCGTTAATATAAATAGAAGGGGACAATATTATTTTGTATCCAAGAGCCTGTTCCCAAACTTCAGTTTTTAATTATAAAGTTTTCAATAATCTTCACCAACCGGGCGCCCCCCAAACATTTGAAACCAAAATCCCCATTGTCCTTGACCATTTGCCATGTTGGAAGGGCTGATGGAAGTTCTAGAGAGCATTAGATTGAAGAAAACTGGAATACAGTATCAGAAGGACTCAGTGCTTTCTTAATCCACTTCTTCCTCTGTCTATGGCTTTAGACTCCTCTAGCCGGAGGAAATGGTGTTACTCTTAATTACTTCCTGATTCCTCCCAGAAAACACAACATAACCAGAATTCCACCTGCAGCTCCTTCATATCTGGCTGCACTGTCTAGAAGGTTCCAAATTAAATAGCTACATTCATTAACATTCAGCTGTACACCACAAATGCAAAATAAGATGGCAAACCAGAGGGACAGTAAAAGAAGCAGAAGATAAAAGATGCTGGCAACAGTAAAATGTAAAAAGTGTACAGATGAACATTTCATAGCTAGAAATTGACAAATTACTTTTGAGCTTGGACATTGCAGGAGTAATTGAGGGACACAGCAATATTTGCAGTTAGGGATGTGTATCGTATCGTTAAAATGGCCAATAATGACACAATATGGTCTTTATCAGACATCCGATTAACAATAACGATATGATAGAAAATCCTACGATAATTATCGGAGACGATAAAAATCCTACAATAATTATCAGAATTTTATCGTATTATCGGAAGGCTCTTTTTCATTTGGGGTCATGGAGGGGGCTAGAAGGTGGGGAGTGTTTGCTGAGACTGACAGATTCAGTGACCAATCATGCATCAAGGATTCCAGCAGGCTCCAATCCAAATGTTGGAGGAGGGCTAAGGATATCCCCACATAAACCCCCCACACTTGGTGTTCCAGCTCTGTTGGGAGTTAGGAGTTGAGGGAGAAGGGTGGATTTTGTTGGAGCTCTGTCCTGGGACTTATAGTCAATTACTGCTGGATTGATTTTGGTGGCGAATTGTTGGAGATTCATTGTAGTCTTGCATCTTTCTGTTCCCTTCTGTGACTCAGGTTCGTTTGGCTGTTCATTGCTTGTGTGTTTGAGTTATAATTTTATATGTTTTCTGGTTGGTTTGATTGAAGGGGTAGGTTAGTGTAAATGGGGTACTGTGACTGAGTGAGTGTGTTGTTGTCCCCTTCCCTGTTTAACTTTTAAATATATATATATATATATATATATATATATATATATATTAAAATGTTTACATTTCTCCCTCTGTGTGTGTGTGTGTGTGTGTTTGCTTGATTGACTGTGAGTGTGCTGGTGTGTCCTGTAGCCTGCTACACAGGATAACACTACACAATCTGTGGTCATAGAATTTCAGCAGGTGTCATTTATATGCATGAAGAGCTAGGTGAAATTCCCTCTTCATCACAACAGTTAAAGCTACAGGAGTCCTGCCCTCTTTTGTATCTGGTTACCCTAGTCAGGGCTCCTGAAGCTTTAACTGTTGTGATAAAGAGGGGATTTCACCAGGTGCTGTATGCATACCAATGACACCTGCTGAAATTCCCTTTTCTGTGCAACTGTTAAAGATACAGGAGCCCTGTCCTCCTTTCCATATAGTCACCCTAGCAATTCAGCTGTAAATCACACCAAACTTTTCAACAGCAGAGAGATTGGATGTTTTTACTTGTGTTTTTGTCTGAAGTAGTGGTGATTGGCTGCATAAGGAGAATTCTGGGTATGTCTCCTCCCTAAAGCACTGATAACAAGGTGGGAAGTGCAATCCATTTTGTCTAAATAGATTGTGGCTGCTTCTCTCTGAGGAAGTGGAATGAGAGGCGGATGAACAGATGGCTAAACATAACACAGGGAGGAATTGGAGGGGGTGGGAAGGCCACAAACTTCTTTAAGTGATGTTGGTAGTGTGAATATGACTTGGGTTACTGTTGCCTGATGTGAGAAAGAGGAACATATTCACTGAGGGACCTGGCAGGTGCATTCTGCCAAGGCAGTTTCTTGAGGTGAAATAATTGAGAAGTGGATGGTGCAGTTAGGAGAGAAAGACGATGGGATGAAGGTGGCAACTAAATTTGTAGTCCATCCACCCTGTATAAGAGTGCTGAACACTCTCTGTCCACCCTATATGCAAGTGCTGATAACCTGATAAGATGCTGACCTTGAGCTGGATAGTCTAGATTTGGGTACAGCTGGCCAGCCCTGATAACTGCCATCACACTGCTGGCATTAGATGCATCTTCAATTGTTATTGTCAGAAGTAAAATTCTGGAAGCTATGCAAGTGGAGGAGATAGCCAAGGAGAGCACTTTTGGCTTATGATCTTATATATGCTATTATTTCAGTCTACTAAAAAGATGAAACATTTGACAAACTGTAATATTCCTTTTTTTTCTCCTAGGATCATTTTGTTCTTTTCATCTCTGTCTGTAGCGCACAGGATTTTTGGAGAGAAAAAAGGATCCAAGATAGCTAACAAGGCTTAATTTATCTGCCACCATATTCTTGTCACTTTAATAAATACACAAACTGTCCTGATACAGATATGCAAATGTTGTGTTGCTGGAAAAAATAGATTTTTCAGGTTCGTTTTGTACTTCTAATCTCTATCCCTGCAGGAGGACTACTAATAATAGCTTGCACTTTGGAGCTTAATTAAGGAAAAAAGTTTAAGATTTCCTTATTGGCATTCATACAATTGACTGTATTTAGTAAAACTCCATATGTGTGCTGAACAGAAATGTTCAGTGTTGGCATTCCAATCAAAACTAATAAAGAAGGGTTGAATACAGATTAATTTTTCATCAGGGTACGGTAGTATTGTGAAGGAATTAGCTATCAGTCGTTTGTTTCATCTTAAACTATTTCAATTAAAAGAGTGTGGTGTGGGTTGGCATTTAAATAATGAATCCTATTCATGCTAATGGAGGTTACTAGACAAAGTAGTAATCTTGACTAAGAGAGTCATCACATGGGGGGAAATCGTGTTTCCTTACCGTTGCTTCTCCGCAATTCTTTATTCTTCCTGGAGGGGAAAGAGGAAGTAAGCAAAGACTACGTGGCCCATTCAGAGGCTGTTTTTATTACACCGCTTTTCCTTCACACAGCAGGAGATCACTGCACATTCCATTTAAAAAAATGGATTAAAAAAGGACTATTTTGCTACCGAAAAACAAGCGGGAGGCGCGCAGGAAGCAGATGTCGTCTAAAGGACGCTCACACATCGTAAGTGGGCAGTAGCGAGCGTGCGATGAAACGCTCGTCTGATGAACCTCCAAGACAACTATGGCCCATGCGGATCGGTGCCTTTCATGTTGCTCTTTGCTTTCTCAATTTAACATACTGTTCCTTTTCTATTCTCAGTACTCTACCTGATTTTGTCCTACAGTTATTCCTAAAAGCAGGTACCCAGTGAATTCACCCAACCTGTTCTAGTTTTGCTGATAAGGGGAAATGAGCACAAATAAAAAAATGAAGTTTAACTTTCGATGAATACTAATGGCTTCCAAAAATTACTTACCTGTGCGGCTGCTGTACACAGTAGGCATCACGCCAGTGCATATGCCTGCAGTGTTTACACAGCAGGGTAGTTGCCGATGTGGATGGGCCAATGCACTGTTTTAGAAACATTCAACATCAGCTTCATGGAGCCGTTGTCATGGATAAATAGTATTTGGTAAGCTTCACGTGCCTGGGTCCACCTTTTAAATCAGTGTTTAGCAGAGGTTACAGCTGAAATGAATGCGTTCTCAGAAATCATCCTTCGCAAATTTCAATGGTAAATATTGTCCAAATCAGGTACAGAGTTCTGGGAATATTTTCCAAATATTTGATAGCTGCATTTAACAACAAATAGTATTTCATGTCAGTGTTTTATACCTGTGATTAAATGGAATACTTATGTGCATTTAATGAAATATATGTGAGTACAGTTATGCACTGATAAATATAAATACAAATACTGTTAGATTTATAATTTTGGGGGGTCCTAATTGTATTTTGTGTGGTTGGGTGCTAGGCACCTGTATATGATATAATGTTTTATACCTGTCAGTCAGCATCTTATAGTATTTGAAAGGAGACATGCAATGGTATTAGTAACAGCATTCAATGGATAGCATGCAATGGTCATAGCATTTGTCCATTCCCAGCTCATGAGATTCAACCTGCTCTAAAGCCATTTCTTCACTAGGCTTTTTGCCTGGTATCGCCCCTGGCTGGTCCCTGTGTGTTCACATGACGCACAGGGACTCCCAGGTGCAGGGGGATGGGCATGGTTATTCCCAGGATAACCATCCCTGGGGAAACCCAATTTTTCTGTGGTCCCTGAAAGTTCCCGGTGTTACACAATGTTGCACAAATTGTGCTAATCCAAATGTACCAAAAGTCCAATAATGAGACACTTGATGAAAGGTCCAGGTGAGATGTTGGGAATTAGTTTATTCTGCAGAATAAAGGTAACGACTGAGCCCTTCTGGCTAAATATCAACGTCATAGAGCACCAGATTCAAAACAGTAGCTTTTATTCCTTAGTATTACACGTCATTTGCCCTTATTTCATTGCTTCATAGCCTCAGTCACGTCGTTTGGATAAAAACATTTTACTTTCAAGTAGTGGCCAGACGTGGCATTGCAGTCAAGGACCGTTGGTCGTCGCCATTGCCACATGCGAGATTACCTGTATCCAGAGATGCTTGGCAACCTCTCTGCACTTCTACCATTTCCTTATATGGTCAGTTTGTCCTCATCCAGGTGTACTAACATCTGGTCACCCCTAGATGAGTCACACACCTGGCACTTGCGCCTTGACACTCGGATCAAGTAGGTTACGTGCATTTCTGATCATGCACAATGAAATCTGTTCTAGTAAGAACAGGGAGAAATGGTTTCTTGCCTTCTGATTGATTTTTGCTAAGCTTCATCACCTAAGTGGGTTTTGACTGAATAAACTGTGAAGCCACTAATGGGGCATGAAAGCTGATATGCGCAGACTTCAAAGGAACTGGCATGTACCCGAGACTGCTTTGGCTGTCTGCCTAGAACTAGTGAAAGTGGTGGTGAATGCAGGGTTTGGGTGTACGTTTACAGGCGCGTGTAGGTGCAGATGCGGGCGTGTCTGCGGTCACATATATAGATGCATGTGCTGTTGCGTGTAAGTATACATGTTTTTGTGTCAAGGGGAAATGGACACTTCTGGGGTGAAAATCACATATCTAAATAGATTTTTATCACAGTGGGACCATGGGAGATGTGGCCGTCCATCCCGGCTGCTGCCATGCTTACTCGCGAGTAAGCACAGCAGCAAAAACAGGCACGGAGCCGCACTGCGCAGCTCAGTGCCCATCAGGGGAGTGAGTGGCAGCAATTTCACCACCCCCAGGATGGCAGGGAAGGGGCGGGGGCCTGGTTTGGTATTTTTTTTTAAAAAAACTACCTTTGAGATGGAGTGTTAGAGCGCTCTTCTTCAATCCGCCTGGACCACCAAAATGGTGGACGCGAAAGTGCGACAGCCAGGGAGGAGCCCAGGTAGTCGCACTTCAGATGTGCATTGCTGCGCCAATTCTGGAAGCAGGTACTTCCAGGATCACCGCCCCTCCCTCCCTCTACACAAGACGGGTGTAGAAACGGCTGAAGCCTGCCAAAATCTAGAAAAACAAGAGATGTCAACAAGTCCAAACAACTGGGATTAAAAGTTTGAGTTAAGAAAAGGTCGCACAATCAAAATGCAAAACTGAATTTTGCTCTGAAATTGCTCATTTTAAAAATGGAATGGTAACACCAGAAAATGCACTAAATTCTGAATGTTTGTGAACATTTTTTAGCTCCAGATAAGGACCTATCTACACCAAGCAGGATACAACACTTTGAAAACATTTTGAAAACTGTATATCGAGTGTGTCCTGGGCCCCAACAGTTGTCACTAATGTTATAAACCGTTTTGAACTGTTTTAAACCATTTTAAAGCAGTAGTGTAGATAGGCTCTTAGTGTGGTTTCTTTAAAAAAAATGGAGGCATGCCAAAAGGCTTACTTTCGGAGCGTGCAAGACTAAGAATTACTTGCCCTCAGAGAAGCCCACACCTCCTGTTTCTCTGCAAGAGTCACTGCTCCAAGCATGCTTCCTCTACCAGCAGGTAGTTCTGCTTCATCGCTGCCTTGGCAGCAATGGAACGCTTCAATCACATCTGCTGTGCATTTTCAAAGAGGAACAGAAATGCCCAACCCTGGCACAGACAGAAAGGAAGCGAGCAAGCTAGGCTGGCGCAGTGAATGAACTAGAAGCACAGCACGGTGCCCCTTCAGTAGGTGGCTTCTTTGAATTCACAAGAGCCCTTAATGACTGATTCTTTACGGCACTATATTTGGGAATTAATACCCTACCCCACAACCCTAAGCAAGTTTATTCAGAAGTAAATGCCACTGAGTTCTATAGGGCTTGAACCCACGTAAGCATAAATAGGATTGCAGCCTACAAATCTCAGTAAGAAAGAATGTGGTGTTTCACCAAATAGAGGACTGAAGTCCCTAGAGAAAAACAGCCTATCTTAGGAATATGTAAGCTAACTGAAAGCTGTGGGATCTGAGGATTCTTTTCAGTGAAGCTCTGTGAGCGAAATCTTGCAGAAAGAAGCTTCTGTCCAATGATTGCGTGTGATTTTTGATGCGGCTCATTTGATAAACATAAACATCAGACCAAAGACCAAAGGCTTTGCTCCAGGTGCTCACACCTTCTGAGGTTTTATGGGTGGCAACTAAGAAAAGAGCCTTTTCACTGGTGGCCCCCATCTTTGCTATGCTTTCCTCAGGAAGGCTTTCCTATCCCCATACACTGATGTCATTTTGCAACAAGCAAAGAGCTTTTTATTTTTTTCAGGCCTACTAAATTTTTATTGTAAATCTTTAAGCAATTGGGAGCAGTGCCGTTATCTTGTGGTATCCTTTGAGCATTTTTTTTCTGCTGGATATTGCTGCTTTTCCCTTAGAAACCTTGACCACCACTTCACCTGTTGGCCACAATCCTGAATTATACATCCTTTGACTCAGGTTTTGGGCTTATCATGAAAATCTCTTTGTTTAATGGTTTCCCCAAACTCAGCTAATTGTATGCATTTTGTTGTTCATGTTTCCCAGATCTACGCCTTGGCCAGATATACACCTTGTGTCAAATCATTATGAATGCAGAATAAAAAGCAGGAAATAGCACTGTGAAAGTGGTATATGGAATGTGGATTGTGCCCCAACAGTTATCAGTGTATTTCAATACCGCTATAAAGCAGTAGTGTAGATCTAGCCAATGTCATTTGTGGCAATATTATTGATTATGTGGAATAAAAAGCAGGAAATAGCACTGTGAAAGTGGTATATGGAATGTGTAATGTGCCCCAACAGTTATCAGCGCACTTCAATACCGCTCTAAAGGAGCAGAGTAGATCTAGCCTCAGCTTTACATGCACACACATCTTGTTTTTCTCAATCCTTCGGCCTTCACTGCATGTTCCTTCTGGTAGCATCCCTTCATTTTATGTGACATAAGCTGCCCTGGAACTCTGTACTGTTGAAAAAGGAAGAGTATAAATATAGTAATCAAATAAATAATATTTAACTGATAATATATATATATTTTAGTGCCATTGCTATCAGTTATTTTTATTTTGCGGTATATTTGACCTCAAATGGTCCATTTAAGATAATGTAATGAGATGTCCATCTAGTCCAGCATCTTGTTTCCGAGATGAACTAGATGGATAGGTGATTGAATTATTGCTCATAGAAATTTTATTGTAACAGGAATCCAGGGCTGTCATTAGGGGTAGGCATGGTTGGGCACTTGGTAAGGGCCCACACCCCAGTAGGGGTCTACTGACAAGAACCCCCCGGACTTGTTCCTCACCTTCACCATTGCAACCTGCCCCTCACTCTGGACCAGACAATGGTGGCGGTGAAAAAGGAGGAGCGGTAGATGTCACTGTCTACTTGCTCATTGGTTCTCTGCCTATCAAGCAAGCAAGTGGAAGCAATGATGAGAAAGAGGATGAGGAGTGATAGTAGCTGCTGACAATGATGATGAAAAACTAGACTCACTGAAGCAAGGAGTCCACTGAGGGTGTTTTGCCTAAGGATCCTCAAAAGCATTGAGCCAGCACTGCAAGAACCCTCACCCTTCTCAAACATTGCTATAGTTTTCTTGCTATTGAGTTGTTTTTTAAAAAATGGAACTTGCCCTTTATTGCTAAAGAAAAATGCTCACTTTCCCACTTGCATTTCATGCAAATCCCTTATTCTCAGAAGACATCATCAAGGTGGTGGATAGGGGGAGGAGAGATGCAATGCTTTGCAATCATCCATCTTCCCTGTTTATCCCCTGAGTCTGCAGAATCGTCTCAAAGAACAAGTGGAATGATATGCTAATATCACGTTAGCTTCTTCATTATGCAGTTTGCTTGATTCTCTTTGATTAATAGGAGTATTGTTTGAAACTGGGGAAAAACACACCACTATGTGCTCCTGCAATGAAAACAGAACTTCTCAAGGAGCAGACATCACACATTCATCTTATTTATAGTTGCTAGGATCCCTAAAGATACTGTGCATAATAGATAGGATCAAGTGAAATCTAAAAACTGCCTGCCCTGCCTTTTGATCAGAAGCTGGAAAGGCAATAAGGCCAAGAGAAAAATAATAGGCAGGAATCTCTCTTCCAACTGTCATGTTAGGTTTGGCAATCGAGCAGTGAACACCTGTTTCCTTTTCATTGCTGTCTTTCATTGATGTGGCTTGATGCAGAAGAAGCACAAGTTCATTCCTGTTTAGCAGCCTGCTCCAACTTGGTGTCCTCTAGCTGTGTTGGACTAGCAGCTCCCACTATCTGCAGTCAGCTGGGGCTGATGGAGTTGTAGTACAACAGGTCAGAGACGGCTGCTGAACAGGATTCAAGGACTGCCGTTTCTGTAAACAAAGCTAAAGAATTAATGGACACAAATCTATTATTTCATCTGTTATCTAATTATACATTAATAGCACAATCCTATGCATGTCTACTTGAAAGTATGTGCTACTGAGTTCAATGTGAATGATTCCCAAGTAAGTGTGTTTAGGGTTACAGCCCAGGGTTGTTTGTTTTTAACATAAAATGTTACCAATAAGATTGTGCTGCAGGAAGCACATTAGGTTGAAGATCTTATGTCCCTGAAGAAAATCAAGCTTGCCCTGAAGAATAAAATCTGTTCTCAAACTCAGAGAAAAATATTGATGTGTGTCATTATGTGCTATCCATGTATATGTAAAATAATTTTCATTGTGATTCCCATGTATTGTCATAATGTCACTCCAATGTATTGTCCCCAAAAGACCACAGTGAAATGCTAAATATGGCAAAATATGGCAAATGTGAATTGGTAAAGACTTAAATAAGAAAAAAAACCCAAATGGGTTTCAGATTAGCTCAAAATGAGTTGTATGTGAGATGTGATGTCACTTAAATGCCCCAACAGAATGCTGATTGTATTACATTGAACAGCCTGATTCTTGAGACAGTTCCACCAGGTATGGATAATAAAGTATCCTCTAGAACAGCCACATCTCCTGCATTTATCTTGGCTTTAAAATATTTTATACAGTTTCTGAGGATTTTAAATACCAAAAATATGACCTCTTGCCATCCTTTAAATCAATGCATGGAGAAGCAGTTGGACTAATTTTAAATGTCTTAAACCAGATAATATCTGGTTTTAAATATTCCATAGTGTAGGTTTCCTCAACCTGGTCCCCTTGAGATGTTTTGAGCTCCAATTCCCATCAGACTCAGCCAGCATGGCCAGAAGTGCTGGAAGTTGTAATCAAAAACATCTGGAGGGCATCTTTTATTAAAGATAAAATTAATAAACATATAGAAGGATGAGACCTACTGAAAAAGGATCAGCATGGCTTCCACAAAGTTTTTTTTCCTTTTTATTGTTTTGAGGGTTTTTTTAATATACAGACATAATTTGTATCTATCCATAGTAATGAATACAGATGCAATGCATGTATGTGAAAATACTAGGGATGTGCACTGGATCGGACCCGATCCACGATCCGAGTCCGGTCCAGTGGGAAATCGGATAAATTATCCGATTTCCGATCCCGCAGCTGGATCAGCCGATCCAATCCGAACCGGTCCGAAAAGGCTCCGAACCGGTTCGGAGGATCGGCGGATCGGCGGGCGCCCACTGGCGCCCACCGCCGCTTCCATTGGCGGGCGCCAGCGGGCGCCTGCCGATGAAAGTGGACAGCGGGGGGGAGGGAGGAGGGGGGCGCTTACCTTCTCGGCCCGTCCGCTCCCGTCCGGCACTAGCAGCTACTCCCAGCGGGCTCCGCGGCCTGCGCTAGGGTGGCGCGCCGGGTGATGTCATCACCCGGCGCGCTACTCTAGAGCAGGCCGCGGAGCCTGCTGGTGGTAGCCGCCGGCCCCGGACGGGAGCGGACGGGCCGAGAAGGTAAGGAGGGGGTGCGTGGAGGGGAGGAGGGGGCGCGCGGAGGGGGGAGGGGGGCCCTTACCTTCCCGGCCTGGCGGCTCCCGTCCGGCGCCGGCGCCTACTACTCCCAGCAGGCTCCGCGGCCTGCTCTAGGGTGGCGCGCCGGGTGATGTCATCACCCGGCGCGCTACTCTAGAGCAGGCCGCGGAGCCTGCTGGAAGTAGTAGGCGCCGGCGCCTGACGGGAGCCGCCGGGCCGGGAAGGTAAGGAGGGGGTGCGTGGAGGGGAGGAGGGGGCGCGCGGAGGGGGGAGGGGGGCCCTTACCTTCCCGGCCCGGCGGCTCCCGTCCGGCGCCGGCGCCTACTACTCCCAGCAGGCTCCGCGGCCTGCTCTAGGGTGGCGCGCCGGGTGATGTCATCACCCGGCGCGCTACTCGAGAGTAGGCCGCGGAGCCCGCTGGTAGTAGCCGCCGGCGCCGGACGGGAGCGGACGGGCCGAGAAGGTAAGCAGTGGCGGGGAAGGGGGCTTACCCCCCCCGGAGCCGTCCGCTTCTATCCGCTGGCGCCCGCGGGCGCCAGCGGATGGAAGCGGGCGGCCCCAGGGGGGGTAGGGAGCGCGGGGGAGGGGGCTTACCTGCCGGGGCTGTCCACAGCGGACGGCCCCGGGGGGGTTGAGCGAGTTAGGCCCCCCCTCACCCACCCGCCGCCATTTTTTTCTCATAGACTTGCATTGCAATGCAAGTCTATGGGGAAAAAAATGGCGGCCGATCCAAAAATTAACGATTTTTGGGTCGGGATCGGACTCGATCCGGTCCGGGGGGCCTCCGATTTTGTCCGAACCGGTCCGGGACAAAATTGGAGGTCCCGATCCGGGTCCCGATCCGATCCGGGGGGTCCGTGCACACCCCTAGAAAATACAGTGTAGTAGGAATTATACATAGACTTCACAAAATGCAGACTAGATAGCCCAATAAGTATCCATTTGAAGGCAGTGTATATATGCCACTCATTCAAATGTTGAAAGCATTATAAGGTCCTCATCTATTGCATTATAGGAGGTGAAAATTTATCCTTCCAATGTTGCAATATCAGTCTTTTAGCTGTCAAGTCTTTTAGCCATCAAGAGTGAGAATCCCTTAATTTCCATGAAGCAGGTAAATAATTTAAAAGAGTGTGTACATCAGCAAATTTTAAACATTGTTCCAGTACAAAGTTGATCTAAGTAATAACTTCCTACCAAAAAGAGGTAGTTAATGGTCACTGCCAAAAATTATGTTTTAAAAAATCATCAGCTATGTTGCACTTCCATCAGTTAGCCAAATCAGACCATCTCTGGTTTAAAGGACATTGCAGCATCCAATAGACATGAAACAAATGTTTTGGCTGAATAAGGTGCAACCTAAGAGCCATAGACACAATAGGTATAGATGCTGAAGTGGTGATCTGCTGATTCTGCATAACAGAACAATCCAATTGCCTATTCAATTCCTGCTTAGAAACTTGTATAGCATGTCTGTTCGCTAATAACAAGTATTTACAGAAATGCCAACCCATCACTGAGTCTAGGCACTGATCCAGGATTTGCACAGCCTCACCTGATGTTACAGGAAGATAGAGCTGTGTGCCATTAGTAACTAATAGAACTTTGTTCCAAATCCCCTAATGACCACTCACATTGGCTTCATATGGTTATTCATTAAACAAAAAACCTACGGTTTACAAAAACAATGTTAAGGCTCCACAGTTTCCAACCAAGCACCAAAAAGCAGGGAAATTGGGAGTTAAGGCTCCCAAGCCTTAACGCCACATCCTCCCTAAGGAGGCAGAAAGTGCAAGTGAAATTCTCATTCTCCCAAAGCAGATAAACCATGAGGACAGGATGGAGAATATGATATGCAGAGGTGACTGTGGGGTTGTGGAAAACTGATCACGAACAACTTAGGGCCACCTACTTCTCTTTTTTTGTTTAGAGCAGCCCTTCCTCAACCTGGTGCCCTCCAAAGGTGTTGGACTACAACTCCCATCATTGCAAGTGAGCAGTGACGTAGCCACGTTTGGTGATGATACCAAATTATTTAGTCTTGCTAAAACAATGGAAGATTGTGAGGAGCTCCATAAAGATCTCTGCATACTGAGAGAATGGCCATGAAAAGGGCAAATGCTGTTCAATGTAAGCAAGTGTAAAGTGATGCACATTGGGGGATCACAATTTCACATATACACTAACAGGATCTGAGCTAATTAGCGGTGACTGACCAAGAAAGAGTTTGGAGCAGGGGAGGTGGACAGCTTAATGAAAATGTTGATCTGGCCGCTATGAAAAAGACAACCTCCGTGTAAGGCGTAATTAGGAAAATAATCCTAATTCTTGAAGACTAATATGAAAAATAGTAAGTTCTCTGATTTGTACTTGATGTATGTGGATTCTTTAATCTTACTATAGTAAAAAAAACATATTTTAGTTTTAGATTCATGACTGTATTAGCAGTAAGTTAGTTGGGAAACAAATGTATTAGGAAGTGCAAAAAGTGAGTGTATTGCATCATTTGTGACAGCTCTATTTATACATAGTTTATGGTATGTAGTAAGTAAAGAACAAACCTAAGGATGCCTTTCTGTGTGTATATATGAAAGAGGCAGGCACACAGACATAGATAGTGGGCCAGGCCTAAATTTCCAGCCTAATCTATTTTACAGGGTTGTTGTGAGGGTAAAAGTAGCCCATGCCATACACCCAAACATTACCAAACATTTGTTTTACATTTCTGTGAAAGTGAGCAGCAGAAAAAACTCACTAGATGGTTTTGAGCCAGTCATAGACTCTTAGCCTAACCTACCTCATAGGATTTTGTAGGGGGAGATATGGCACTTGAAAGAATGATCAGTCTAGGGCTTTCCCCTTCCTCCTTACTAGACAAGCTTCTTTGCAACTGATCAACTAAATGGAGTCTGAACATCCTCTTATATCACTACATCTGACCCAGTACCAAGAATAGCCATGTGGGTGTTTAGAAATATTGCTCAATTTAATTTTAATCTATCCAAGTTTGGATTTTTATTTTTATTTTTTTGCTCTAAAATTAGCCTGTGGTCAATGAATCCTATATTAAGCCTGTCAAAGATGTTGGTACTGGAGATAACAATACACAATAGTTTTGTTCAACCTGATCAAAAAATATTAGAAAAGCTAAGAGAATTCAGAACGTCACTGACGCTTCTACCCTACAGGGTTGTTGTGCTGATAAAATGGAGGAGGATTATGTAAGCCACCTTAGGTTCCTTGCAAGAGGAAAAAAAGGCAGGATATAAATGTAACATTAATAAACGTATTACTACTTCTACTAATTATTATTATTATTAATTATAATAACAATGAAGAAATAAAAATTATTTAAAAATCAAATACATGGAATTTTTTTAAAAAAGAAAAAGAGGGGGGAGCTTAACCTCTTCTCTTACAAAAAGCCTTGGTCCCTAAATACACAGAGCTCTCAAAGAGAAGTACAGCCAAATCCACACACCCCTTCAAGCTAGTGGAATGAGAATGAGACTCATTGTACTCAGTGGAACTAACTTCTGAGTAGACATGCCTTGGATTGAATTGATATGAAAATTAATGATCAGCAGCCATAATCAAATGAACATACACACATGCAAAGCATGCAAGCAAGTTGTTAATTGTAGAGTTATAGTGCTGTAAAGGAGAGGGAATTCTCACTCACATCTCTCCCTTTCCGCCTTCTAAGGTGCCAGACTGTTTTTTTAGAATAAAGGCTACAATCTTCTACACACTTACCTGGGAGTAAGACCATTGCATTCAGTCAATGGAACTTACTTCTGAGAAGAGACTACAGCACTGTCTTTGCTAGAGGAAGCCGCCCTTGTAGCTGACGCAGGAGGGAGGGGGGGAGACTCTACTGAGCGTGTGCCATAATCAAAATGGCCACCGGATTTCTTAAAGAGGCACAGCTTTAATTTAATAAAATCCACTTAAGCAAATTTTTATTTATTTATTTATTATTTATTTATTTTTTGCATTTTTATACCGCCCCATAGCCGAAGCTCTCTGGGCGATTCACAAAAATTAAAACCATGAAATCATTTTAAAATATATAAAACAAGGCACAATCTAAAAACACAGAATAACATACAATATAAAAACACAACCAGAATAAAACCAAGCAGCAGGAATTAATACAGATTAAAATACAAATTTAAAACAGCAAGGATTAAAATTGAGTTAATTTAACTGTTAAAATACTGGGAGAATAAAAAGGTCTTCACTAGAACGGGAGGAAGTAGACCGTGCCATTGGATTAATGAAAAAGGCTCCCTGAAGGTAAGGACAGCTGCGCAAAAATGGTCGCAAGCCCTGAGTTCAATTTTCAGTTTCGGATTCAGGGGATTCTTTAATCTTTTTACTTTAAACTGCTCTCCTTCCCTCAGTCTTTCACCAATCTTCTTGAAATTTTCAGGTAATGTAAAACAAACATTTCTTTCTGGCACCTGTAAATTTCAGAGAGATTGGTGAAACATTTTCGATTTTATGGCTGTTAGAAAGACCACTCCCCAATTATCACTTTAACATGGTGGAACGTGTTTTTTACTGACCGCCCTTAACAAGGGAGGCACTGCTGTGCCTCCCTTAATTAAAACAAGGGAGGCACTGCTGTGCCTCCCTTAATTAAACAACATGGGGGGCAAGATGATACCCTGCTTAATCCTGTAGCTCAATTGCCAATGGGCTGAGGAATGGTCCAATGTTACTTTCTGAAACTGACCCTGAAGGAAGGTCAGTATAAAAGTGAGTTCAGTTTGTATTTAAAGAAGGTCCAAAGCTCTTTTCTGAAATGCAAACTTATGACAATGCAATTTACATGCTGCTCAGAAGGGACAACCTCCAGAATTAACATTTAATAATGCAGAATCCACTCTAGGTTCACCATACTTCTTTATATGACAACTAGGTGGTGTTTAAAGTGAAGTTATATTGCAACAGTTATTTTGTGAAAAATAAATTATCTTTTTATTTCAGGAATCTTTAAAAATAATGTTTTGAGGAAAGCAAGGAAACCAAATTTAATGTTTTCATTATAACGTTCATGCAGTGCACTCTGATGAAGCCGTAAAAAATTAATATTTATTGATTATATTTTTCATCCATCCAATAACAAACGTTAGTATATTTTAGGATGTTTTTAGGATGTTTTATTACTATTTTAATAATGTGTACCATGTTTTTAACCTGTTTCATGTATTTTATCATATTTTATATTTACCGTTGTTCCCCGCCTCGATCCAAACGGAGAGGCAGGTAAGAAATATTATTATTATTATTATTATTATTATTATTATTATTATTATTATCTGGGCAGATTCCAAGCAGTTAAAAGTCTAAAAACCCATACAGACAGTTAAAAATATAAAATATAATGCAAATATTTAACAGAATAAAATGCAATTGTAAATTGAGGATTCAAACACATGAACCACTTAAAGCCATAAGGTGTAAGAAACTAGATTTCTGCAAGGTTTTCTTAAAACCTTTTTTAAAAAAAACAAAAAAAACAAAAAGCAATTACTTGAAAAGAGATGCTTATAATTACATCCCCATACAAAATCTGCTTGAGTCTCTGTTTTAGAATTGTGCTATGTTTAGTAATGTACAATTAAGAAATAACAACTTGACAGTGGAGGGAAGTAGTGGTTATTAATTTAACCTTTGCTCAGTATAAAACCGTCACAATGTTTTCATTTGTTTTTATCTCCCTTCAAATAAAGATCCTACAGGATTCCATGGAGATGTGATATTATGGGTGCAATCCTATGTGTATTTAGTAGGGATGTGCACTGGATCGGACCCGATCCACGATCCGAGTCCGGTCCAGTGGGAAATCGGATAAATTATCTGATTTCCGATCCCGCAGCTGGATCGGCCGATCCAATCCGAACCGGTCCGAAAAGGCTCCGAACCGGTTCGGCGGATCGGCGGGCGCCCACTGGCGCCCACCGCCACTTCCATTGGCGGGCGCCAGCGGGCGCCCGCCGATGAAAGTGGACAGCGGGGGGGGAGGAGGGGGGCGCTTACCTTCTCGGCCCGTCCGCTCCCGTCCGGCACTAGCAGCTACTACTACTATCCCATAACCAGGTCTGAAGGCAGATTGAAATGGATCTAGATAATCCATCTCATCCAAGAATCACTGGAATTGGGAGGCCACCACGCACTCCAATACCTTGCAGAGAAATGGAATATTGGAGACTGGCTGGTAATTGTCTAATACATTGCAGCTCAAGGAGGGCTTTTTCAACTTATATCATACTATCGCCTCCTCCTGCCTTGGTGGAGGGAGGCATTAACCACTCCATTTACATTCTTGGCTTTTACCTCTCCAAGGGTCCTGTTCCTAGGGTGGCCATATTTTGGAAACCAAAAAGGAGGACAACATGGCCAGCTCCCAAGGGGGCATGCCCACCAACATGTCTGGCCCCAGGGGGGATGTCCAGCACCTAGGGGGTGTGCCCACTTGAACATAGCCTTGGTCACATATCTGATTTTACAGCACACAATTTAGACAAATCTGTTCTACATAATATCGTATTGTTAAAATCACTGAAATAAAGGACAACGTATCTGAAATTAACTTCACTTACTCCTACTTTTGTAGCTTTTGCTGTACTCTATGTGATACATTCTCCCCTTCTCTCAAATATCTTTTCTGACTATATCCTCACTCTGCTGCAAACTGCTGCTGCTTTTAACAGGGCTTGCTGCCGGCTGGCTTTTTTATTTTTAAATTCCAATATTTTTTTACCTTGTGTATGATTGTCACAAGTTTCTCTACTCTAACATTAGGGTGGGTGTTATGGGCGACAGACACTACTTCACCCATTCACACTTCTCACTTATATACATTAGCTTCTCAAGGCCTGCGTATTGACACCACATCTCACATGCAGATTTTGAACTCCTGTCTACTTCCTGCACAAACATGTGACTCTGAGACCCTCTTTCTAATGCCCTGCGTTGCCTGCCAGCACCATAGGGCTAAGTTACAACACATGTCTCTGGGTTGTCTGTGCAGCCTCTGTTCTCTCTCTCTCTCTGGGGGAATCCACACAGTCCTTTGGAACGTTTTAAATTGTATTTTAAAACGTTCCAAATAGGTGCGTTCTAAAACGTCTTAGGCCACATTACTGAGTACTCACGTTACAGGAGAACAGTCTTCTGTCTTTAAAGCGGTGTGTGCGGTCACACGCTGTTCTGCCCTGTCTCTTTCTCTTTCGTTTTTTCAGTGAGTTTAGGGCAAGGCATTGTGGGGGGTTGTAGTTCAGTTACACACTTCCTTCTTAGTTCCTCTGTCATTCCCTAGCGAGTATAGGGCTAAGAATTGTGGGTGTTGTAGTTCACTGGTCCACTTCCTGTTTCTTCCCCACCAATCAACTGCTCAGCATTTGGGCACCAGTAAAGGAAGCACTGCCCCCATGAAGCACAAACGGTAAGGAAGGACACATTATTTTACTTAAAATGATGTATTAAAAGTGAAACCGTTGTATATAACTGAAGGGAGTTTTAAAAAACCTCAGATATACAACGTTATAGGGAGTGCGTCATGTGGCCCAAAGAGTTTTCATAACCCTTATAAAACGTCAAAAAACTCGTGTGTAGATCCGCCCTCTTTCTTTCTCTCTCTCTCTCTCTCTCTCTCTCTCTCTCTCTCTCTCTCATTGCAGCCAAACCAAAGCCTCCAGCCTCAAACAATCTCCCTCCCTCCCTCCCTCTCTCTCTCTCTCTCTCTCTCTCTCTCTCTGCCAAAGTCTCCCAATGGTCCAGCCGGGCCGCACACCTGTGGCCAGGGGTATTGCTTATTGTTTGGTCATGTCTGGTGACTCTTACTTTAAAAACTCTGCCACCAGCCACCTCCACCTCCTCTCCTCCTGCACACCTGCTCGACTTTGATGCACTCTTAAAACACTCTGGGTGTCAAGCCAGCCTCTCAGGGCCAAGCTACAGGTGAATCTGGCCTTCAGCCTCTCTCTGCCTTATGCCAGCCAGCCGACGTCTCCAGCTTCCAGCCTCAAACAATCCCCCGCTCTCTCTGCCAAAGTCTCCCAACAGACCAGCCAGGCTGGGGGTAGGGTGCCAGCTTATAGCTTGGTCACATCTGGTGACTCTTGTTTTAAAAAAAACTCAGCCGCCAGCCACCTCTGTCTGCACCAACACTGGACTCTGAGATGCTCTGAAAAGGCTCTGTGTGGCGCGTCAGCCTCTCAGGGCTAAGCTACAGCCATCTCTGAGTTGTAACTCTGTCTGAAACTGATGCCAGCCAAAGCCGCCAACCAGCCAACACCTGCACCAGCACGTCATTGTGAGTCGCTCTTGAAAGGCCCTGTGTGGCATGCCAGCCTCTCAGGGTTCAGCTACAGCTATCTATGAGTTGTGTCTTCAGTCTAACTCTGTCTCTAAGAGATATGCCAGCCAGCCCAAGCCACAAATCTATCTATTTTTCTCCGACAAGCACTTCAAACGTTCTGCATTGCATGCCAGCAGTGCAGACAGAGCCTAGCTCACAAGTGAACAAAGTGAAATGGAAGGGATAGCAAAGCAAAGCAACGACATGCCAGGTTCCAACATCTGTCTTCACTCACCTGTACCCCAAATGCCCTTCACACACCACGTCCACTAATACAACCCTTTTGTACTGTGGTTAATCACTATTGAAAAGCCATCAGATTTTTTTTATTTTTTGAGTGCCACAAACATTTTGATGGTGTTATACAACTGCACACTTTATCCACCCACGCACCCAATTTAGATAGTATTTCTGTGTAGTAATAATAGCACATTATCTAGGATCTGGAGGGATACATTACCACGTTGCCAGCAGCATCCCTTCAACATGTTCATTTTTCAGCAGGTTGACAGTTTGATAAATGCCTCCGCATGATGTTGCTCCTCATGTTTCTGACTAGTGATAATGAGGCTCTGTGTAGGCCTTCACACTTCTCACTAGATGTTTTGAAAAATGTGCTGTATAAAAATGTCCTCAGAAAGGGCTCCTCCTTTCAAATCCTGAAACAAGATGATGATTATAAAAGATCCACAGAGCCCAGTGTCCCTAAACCACTTTAAACCGCTGGGATTCAAGCCATTTTGGTTCCAGTGGAGGAGCTGAGAATAAGAGCCGATCTACACGCTAGGTTTTTAACATTTTATAAGGGTTATGAAAACTCTTTGGGCCACATGATGCACTCTCTATAACGTTGTATATCTGAGGTTTTTTAAAACTCACTTCAGTTATATACAACGGTTTCACTTTTAATAAATCATTTTAAGTAAAATAATGTGTCCTTTGTGATTCATGGGGGCAGTGCTTCGTTTACTGGTGCCCAAATGCTTAGCAGTTGATTGGCCATTGTCAACATAGCCAACAGAGAGGGATTATGGGAATTGCAGTCCAATATCTGGAGGGCTGCTCCATGGAACACTATTAAAAACACAGTCCAGTTTTAAACAGTGGTGTAGTGGTAAATGTTGATGTGCTGGCACTCAACATGACAGTTCCCATAGCCATGCTCCCAAGGAGAGTCCTAAAATCCAAGCAGCTGTGTTGATACATATTACAAAACGGGTTCTAACAATTTTCATCCCCACCAGGAGCATGTCTTTGAGAAAGCGAAGCAGGAAAAATATATTGTTGCTGGGAAAACGCATTCCTATCAATTACTAAGGGAATTGCAACTAAGGTTAGAAGGAACAGGAACTTCTGAGGGGGGTGGCAGATGACATCAGCATCCCTGCTACTAAAAAGTGCTGTTGCTGCATCCCTGAGAGCCCTGGCTTCACTACACCACTGGTTTTAAAGCTAGCTTAATCAGTTGCCCAACCAACCATCCGCTATGTTTTACAAGGCCCTTTTCTGTGATAATCCTATATATTAGACTGATCAGAACTCACTCATAACAAGAGAGAAACTGCTATGGTTCCCCGCTATTATCTTAGAAGGCACATACAGAATTCTCTTTTCTTCCACCTGCAATATTGTTCTAATTTCAACTTTTAATATGAAAACAGCCATGAGCTCTGTGGTGTCACGCCTCATCGTGCAATCCTATGCATGTTTACTCAGAAGTTAAGGCCTACTTTGCTCAACAGCACTTATTCCTAGGGTAGCAGCCTAAGGAAGAGCCACCACATAGCAAGTCAGTGCTTGCCTTGTAAGTGGATGAAATGGGCTGCAACACAGAGCCTTATGAAGCAGAGCGAGGCAGAAGAAATGAGGTGGAAATGATGACTGCTGAATTGATCATCAAAATGTTATAATTGGGGGTTCTTGCTTATTTTGAATGCTAGCAATAGGAAAGCCTACTATCTTGCAAAGAGCAAAACATCCAGAACGAAAATGAGAGAAAGGGACCACTGACTTGTTCTGCCCTATGGAGTTGAGTAATGTGTAGCAGTTTTCATGACTTGGGCTGCAACCCTATACAATGGGACTTACTTTTGAGTAGACAAGTTTAGGATTGCACTCTTAACTCAGTTGCATTTCTAGAGTCCTTTCCACAAAACTACTAAATCTAAGAGTTTGTTTGTTTCTTTGTTTTAGGGATATTTTGCTTTTAATTACAAAATGTCTCTCCACCTAAATATTTATTAAATGCCAGAATTGTAGGTGTTAATTTAACAATAGCCTGTGTTGCAGAACAGTCTCATCTAGTTGTTTGACCCCAGTTTTCTTTCTGTCCACTGAAACGCAAAACTGTTGTGCTTATAATGCGATCAAAGTTGGTTAAAGGTTGACTGATGAAATCCAGTAACCAAAATCTGAAACTAAATACCACAGGCAATGGCAGATCTTTTACATAGCTTCTACATCATAGGTGGGCAACTGGGGTGCTGTCCAGGGGCTATTTTGCCCCGGACCCTCCTCCCATGGGCCGCACCACTCCCCTGCAGGTACTGAAAAATAAAAAAAAAATTGCATTGTTTGAAAGCTAATTTTTACCCTTTGGGTGCTCTGCAGCCACTATGGATGGCATTTTAAAAAACAAAAACATTTTTTTTGCCCAACAGGGATCAGAGGGGAGGCACAGCATAAAGCCTACAGCTTATGTGTTGCCTACCCTGTTCTACATCACCCTTCTTTCTCAGTGTAAAAAGCACACCATGTATCCAGGTACAGTGTTAAGGGTAGACATAATCAGGTACCTGCCGAAGGCTCACACCCAATTAGAGCCCCACTGACAAGAGTCCTCCCCCTCTTCACCATGGCAACCTGCTTGGTCACCTGCCTCTCACTCCGGCACAGATAACAGTGGTGGTGAGAACGAGGATCAGCAGCTGCCCACCTGCTCACTGTCTGTTTGCCTGTCAAGCACGCAAGCAGCAGCAAGGAGGAGGAGGAGAAGGAGCAATAGCAGCTGGTGACGATGGCGGTGAGAAGCAAGGCTCACTGAGAATGAGCCTATCTACACTGTCCTTAAAACGACTTATATTCTGTTTAAAAACGTGGTTTAAAGTCATTCCTTTACGTTGTAGGACACACTGAGCAGTACTTATGTTTCATAGAGACTGCTTCCTCCGTCCTCAAAGCGTTCACTGGGGTCTCACTGGGTTATTTCTTTGTCTCTTCTTCCGTTTTTGTTTTGCAGGCTGCTTGACCCGCCCACTAACCTCAAAACCGAAAGTAAGCCCACTAACCTCAACAGCTCTAATCTGCTTTTCGGCGCCATGACAGGAAGCACCTCCCACAAGCTTGTGCATTAACATTACGCACAACAATGACTACACTGAGGTAAGGTAGGACACATTACTTCAACAAAAACGATTTCACATCAAGGAAAAACGACTAAATATACCACCAATATAAACCGCAAACTTACATGCGTCATGTGGCACAATGAGGCTTCGGAACCCATTAAAAACATCTTAAACATGAAGTGTAGATAGGCTCAATGTCTTGCCCACTGGCCCTCAAAGAACTGAAGCCAGCACTATCTGTATCAATTCAATACCCCTAAAGTGAAGAACAAGGTGAGATACAGGCAAGGGATTTAGGGCTTTTAGAAAGCCAGCTATAATATTTTGCTATGATTGCACCCAAGAGGTAGATGATATATGAGACCCTATGTGGCACAGTGCTGGACTAAGAAGATCTTAGGTTCAGTAGGTGACCTTGGACCAATCACGCACTCTCAGCCTTATCACCTCACAGGGTTGTGGTGAGGATAAATAAGGGCAAGAGCCTTGTAAGCCAGGTGTGAGTACAAGATATGTTGCAATTCTAGATGGCACAATTGCACCATGGCCCCCTCCACAAGGACGCGCTTTTGCGCCCGGTTTGGCGATTATGCGCATTATCGCGGAGGCGCATTTACTCCTAATCCCTCTGCACGGGAGGCGGCGAGAGGCGGCGAAGCGCATTAATTGATGCCCAAAAAGCACTTTACAGGTAGCTAATGCGCATAATCGCTTGTTCACACAGCGAAAATGCGCTTTAACGGCCGGAGCAAAATAAAAGTCGCTATTTAACGCGCGTTCGAAAATGCGCATTATCGGGGAGATAACGCGCCTGTACGCCCGTTTTGCGCTCCGCTCGTGTGTAGGTAAAATTTATAATGAGCCTTCAAGGCTCATTAAACGTCTCGTGTGGAGGAGGCCCATGTCTCATTTGGCAAGCCCTGAAGTGGAGAGAAGGAGATGATGTACTCACTTGGGATCCTGGCATGTCGGGCTCTTAGAACACCAGCTCCCCTACTTTCCAGATAACAGATTACAATGTTCCGACACATACTAATTTTTGGCTACCCATGAAAATGTCACCCTCTGTAATTGTGTTACCCCTGAAGTAGAGAATGATCAGACTATGATATACACGTACATGTAGGGACCACGAGGTGTTGCACATAACTAGCTGTGGTGCCACTAAAGCTGAATTGAGCCTAAAAAGTAACAGGGGAATTGGTCAGAATGATAACATGTGAGCCATTGACAAACAGCCGTATTTATCTACAAGAGTACCTTGATTGTTTTTCTTTACTTTTACCATGCACTGTGAAGTTTTTCTTTCTTTCATAGTAACCACATCCTAAGCAGCAAGAGGCATAGGATCTTTTAAGAGTTGGCTGCATTTCCAGTGGTTGAATTGTTCTGAGCTTCTGCCTCAAGAACAATCCCCAGAGTGCTCTAATTACTAAGAAATGTGTTGCTTGTTGTCTTATTGCTTAAGAATGTGGTTTGCCTTGCTCTTTCATAGCTCATTAGGATTCAGAAGCACGCATTTAACACCACAATTATCATTCGTCGTTCACAAAGCATTTAATGGCTCTCAGTGCAGCCTCTGTGCTCTGATTAAAGGGGAGCTTTGGTGCACCTTAGTGCAGTCTGTGTGGGCTATTAGGCAGCTGTGCTTCTTAAGCAAACCTCGGTCTTGTTCACTGTCGGATGGCCCTGGTCTAAAATAGTCCAGCTCTTTGGAAAGGAGCGGACAAAAGCCTCAGGAACAGCTTAGAGTTAAAATTGGTCACAACCCCTTTTTTGAGGAAGATGGATAATGTAGCTTAACGAAACGATGCCGCAGTGTAGAAGGGGACACAGTCAACTAAGCGGGAAGGGGGAGCTCTCAGCTAGGAGAGGGGAGAGGATTAATGCACATACTGTCCTCCTCTCCCCACACACTCCTCCTCACACTGCCCTCTCAATGCACCACTGAAGAGCTCCAGGGCCTATCCTCCCTGGCATGTACCAAGATGGCAATTTAAACAGGTTCTGTCAGGCTTGACAGCAGCCAATCCTTCCTCCTGGAACATTTTGGTCCTCTGGCAAGGGAGGGGGTGTCTCCATCACTTGATCAATTGGCCATACTTCCATTCTATATCTTCTTCTTCTTCTTGCTCCAGCCCAACATTGGTCTTGTCACATCTGCAAGAAGATTGCCACATTGGATGATGGGACATGCATCCTAATTCTTGTGGGGCTGAGGGGATGCTCTCGAGCCTGCTCACCATTTGTGGTTGGAGAGTTGTTGGTTGGCGCACGACACTCATCTAATTTAATCCATGCATGCCCGGAGAAAGACTGGTGCTTAATGCTTCCAGCAAAGTATCCTCTAAAGCAGATGTGGGGAACCTCAGGCCTGGAGGCCAAATTGGGCCCTCCTGGGTTCCCCCGATGGCCATGGCCCCTTCACCTGGCCCCAATCTCTTTTCTCCAAACATTAATCGTTTGGTGGCTTCTTGGCTTTTGTGCAATGTTTTTCCCAAATGAAAAGGATGAAATGCCTCTCATAAGGATTAGTTAATGGCAGTAAGAGCATGAAGCTACAATATGCTGTATTTTGCTGTATGTTTTGTTTTTTGCATTTTTCTGCCCACCCCTTTTGCCTTCAGTGGCTTGCGAGAGCTTCTCCAAAATTGAATTCAATTCCTTCAGTGAATTCACTCAACAAATTACAACCCATTCCTTCCCAGGGGAAAACATGTGTGAGAAAGGGTCTCCCTTTTGAAGCCACTGGGAACCACTGATGAGTTACCCTAGCCCATGCTCCCCCCTGAGATGTCACTATCCCCACTTGTCTCAGCAATATGAGTGCCCCACACCTCACATCTCAGAAGATGTTCTTCACCCTGGTGGATTTTGTTGTCTTCATAGTCCCACTCTGGCATCATGAAAGGATATGTGTGAAGGGGATGCTAGGGTGCATGCATCACTCTGCTCCCTCCATCCCTGACCTACCCACATTGAGCGAGAAGGTCTGAAGAGAGATTGTAATCATGTTTGGCTGAACATGTTTATAGTCCTCTGAGCAATCGCGAACCTTGTGTGATCAGGATCCTAAACATGAGAAGCACTCTAAGCATGTTCAACATGATTACAATCTCCTTTTAGACCTTTCTGCCTCAGGTCTTGTGTGGAGGGGGCAGTGGTACCATGCGTGGCTCTGTAGCTCCACCTCACATACATTTTCATAACACCTGAATTGGGGGTGTTGTAGCCTCTTATTCTGTAATACTAGTACAATCCGATATCACCATTGGGCTATTTGTTTATTTATTGCATTTCTATACCACCCAATAGCCAAAACTCTCTGTAGTTAGAGAATGGTTGGATATGTTTGCCCATTTACCATTTCTTGAAGTTAGAGGTCAAAAACATGTGATGTAAGATTTTTATCTGTCTTCTCCCTCTGGTGTCCTTTAAGCTGTTTCTCCTCAGCTTCTCTTCCTCCTCCTCTAACTATCCCCAAGTGACTATTCTTCAGCTCCTTTCCTAACATCTTTTGCCTGTCTTTTCATTGGCACAGCAGTCCAAGTGCTCACACCAGTAAGTATTTTTAGACATGCAGACACACACTGGCTCAATTCGGACAACACGTTAGGCAATGGTTGTTGAATTACCTACTGACGGTGGGTGAAAAAGGTGGTGATCTACAGACAACATGCTGCAGCAGGCACTGCAAGGAATCGGCAACCACCCCAGTTGCAAATAGCGTACTCGGCTCTGACTGACAGCTCGGCCGCCATTTTCCCTGCTTACCAAACTCCATTAGTCCTCCAGCAGGTATCCCAGAACACAGGACACGCCTCCCAAACCCCATTGGCTGCCTCAGTCAGTGGGCGGAACTCAGCACCCTGCGCCCAGTACTGCAAATCACACGTTGGCACCCACGCCCCAGCCCCCCACCCCCCCACCTCCCCCCTAGAGCATCTTCCACACACACAGGAAAGAAGGCAAGAGTGGGGTGGCGTAGAAAACTTTATTCAGCAGGGAGCTCAGACATGGGCAATAAGGCACATGGGCACCACTATGCCAGGGCAGGACAGGCGCCCCCGGGAAGGGAGGAGGAGGCTGGAAGGCACAGCAGTGAAGAGGGGACGACCGAGGCCACACCCCCACGGAGCCAAGCACGGAACATGCCAAGGGGATGAGGTGGAGAGGGGCGGCATGTCAGGGAAAGATTCCAGTCCACAGATGAAACTCCACAGCCGACACTCACAGGGGGTGGGGGTAGCACAGCCAGATCCAGGCACTGATGCATTGACGCACCCCAACGGGATTCTCGGGGCCCGGCAAAGGCTCGCTGTCCAGCCGTATTGGACGGATGAGGGAGGGCTCTCTGGTCACCACTTCCCCGGCCCTCGTCCTTCTGGGTGATGTGAGGGTGGAGGTGGCGGTGCAGTGGGGGTCTACTTTGGATGGGATGTTGTTCTCCCTGTTGGTGGGGGTGGGGCTGCCCCTTGCTCCAGGGCGCCTGGGGTTGTTGCTTCTTCCGTTTCCCCCTCCCCCCCTTGGCCATGGCTCCCTTCTGGTTCACTTCCCTGTCCGTTTGGGTAGCTGACTGGGCACCCTGCGTGAGTGCTTGCAGGAGCTGGCCCCTTGTTGAGCTCCGTGCCGGCTGCCTGGTGGGGGAGTCGGGCATCCTGGTTGCTATGGCGGCGATGCCGGGGATCTGTTGTGAGAGTGCTTGAGTGGCCGCCTGCTTTCTGCCTCTCTTGCCGCTCCACTCTCTGATCTTCCATGCTCAACAACTCACCATTGTTCTTTCAACAACGCACCGCTCCAGACAACACATTTGTCAATTGACAATTCACCTAACAACTCGCAAGTGAGTTGTTCCTTTCAGTTGTTGAATGTTGCTACTTTGCCTACTGTGGGTTGTTGCTCCGTTGTGTGGCTACATTCAGACGACACGTTTAACAACGCAACAGGTTGTTGCTTCAACAACCCACAGTTGTTAAATGTGTCATCCGAATTGAGCCACTGTGTCACATGTTACATTACATGCAGTGTGGGGCATATACATTAACTTCTCCTTTGCCTCATCCCTCTCTCTTCTCGAGCTTCCCAAAGCACAAACCTCGAGCATTTTCAAAGTTTCAAAATTTTCTGCACATCTACATTGCTCAAACTTCAGCTTAAAAGGAAAACGAGCAAAATCAGTCTGGTAGATCTCAAGTAATAATACTTACACTACCGCATGCCTATGTGTGTTCTGCTTTTCTGCAGTGCCAGTCCAAGACAAGTTGCTGCCAGAAATGGAGACCAATATGCTTTGAATTCCTGGTGAGTAGCCATGTTCATCTGTTGCAGCAAAATGAATTGTTGCACCATAAAGTCTAAAAAGGTGCAATAAGCTAGAGCCCACTTCAGCAAGATGCACAAAATGTCCTCCTCATACACTTCTTGATCTAAAGAATCATCATGTTAAAACATACAAACAAACAACAACAACGTCCTGACGGAAATTAAGGGAACTGAATGCCCTTTGCTATGTGGCAGGGACAGGAAACATGCGGCCACCTGGCCTTTTCTGGGACTCCCCACTGCCTCACTATTGCTGCCCCTCTACCAAAACTCAGTGACATAGCAGCGGGGGGTGGGCGTTTAACCCCATTTTAAAAGCAGTGTGGTGATTTGCCACCAAAATTCAGCAGCGGCAAAAAGGGGCTATAGAATAAGGGCTTATTCTCATGCGCCTTGGAGCCAAACTAAAGGTCAGCCTGGGCTGCTAAGAAACTGGAGCTGCCATAAACTTGAAATTGAGATCCTGCGGAGAAAGAGATTCTTGTTTTGCATGAGATAGTTCAAAGCAACCTTTACATATCCAATCCTTTGGGAACAAAGAATTGATGATGTCATTTGGGGAGTAATTGTAGAGCAGCTAAGAAATTGGCTTTCCAGCTGAAAGGTTTTGTTGTTCTGATGTAAACACTCTTAAGATGAATAGATGACTTCTAAATAAAATAACATCCTCACATAGATAATAAATGATTGAATGAATGAACATGGAACTTTACTTTGTCTAAGCTTGAACTCCTCTCTCATAGACAAATTTAGGGTTCAAACTTAATGCTTCAAGGTTGATGGTTAAAGGGGATTAGGATGGTACATGGGTGCCTCTCCACTGTGCCCACCATCCCCCACTGTGGAGGCCCCCACTGTCCCCAGGCGGGTGTAAAGCTGCCAGTGACAGCTCTCCCACTGGTGGTAGTAGTAGGAGCATCCTGAAATGGGGCATTTGGGGGAGGATGATGGGGAGGAGGTGACTTTGGGTCCACTGCATCTAAATCAGATCCATGCCCCAGATGGTATCAATCAAGGCCAATCACTTATGTCAGCCATGGACATAAGTCAGCCAATCTCCCATTGCTTTTGTTGGGGGGGGGCTCTTAATTCAGGGATCCAGCCCCTTCCTTTCATACACACACATTCTGTCCTGGCAAACATGAGCCAGAAGGACTGGAAATGAGATAGAAGATCTGCCTCTTTGTTCTCTCTCAACCACACTCAAGATTGCTGTCTTGCTCCTTTACTTCATCTTAACTAGGGATGCTTGGGGAAAAATTGTTTCAGTTCATTTTTTATCAGGATTCAACCATTTCACCTTCCAGATGGAACACAGTTGCAGACGCAATCTGCGGTCAAAGTCCATACATTTGCAAGCTTGCAATGTGATTTGGGAAACCCCCTCCCCCAAAATGTGTTCAACAGCATGTGTACATTTGGGAAAAAATTAGGGGTGTGCACGGACCCCCCGGATCGGATCGGGACCCGGATCGGGACCTCCAATTTTGTCCCGGACCGGTTCGGACAAAATCGGAGGCCCCCCGGACCGGATCGAGTCCGATCCCGATCCAAAAATCGGAAATTTTTGGATCGGCCGCCATTTTTTTCCCCATAGACTTGCATTGCAATGCAAGTCTATGAGGAAAAAATGGCGGCGGGTGGGTAAGGGGGGGCCTAACTCCCTCCCCCCCCCGGGGCCGTCCGCTGTGGACGGCCCCGGCAGGTAAACCCCCTCCCCCGCGCTCCCTACCCCCCCTGGGGCCGCCTGCTTCCATCCGCTGGCGCCCGCGGGCGCCAGCGGATAGAAGCGGACGGCTCCGGGGGGGGGTAAGCCCCCTTCCCCGCCACTTACCTTCTCGGCACGTCCGGCACCGGCGGCTACTACCAGCGGGCTCCGCGGCCTACTCTCGAGTAGCGCGCCGGGTGATGACATCACCCGGCGCGCCACCCTGGAGCAGGCCGCGGAGCCTGCTGGTAGTAGTAGGCGCCGGCGCCGGACGGGAGCCGCCGGGCCGGGCAGGTAAGGGCCCCCCTCCCCCCTCCCCCCTCCGCGCGCCCCCTCCTCCCCCCTCCCCCCTCCGCGCGCCCCCTCCTCCCCTCCACGCACCCCCTCCTTACCTTTCCGGCCCGGCGGCTCCCGTCCGGCGCCGGCGCCTACTACTTCCAGCAGGCTCCGCGGCCTGCTCTAGAGTAGTGCGCCGGGTGATGACATCACCCGGCGCGCCATCCTAGAGCAGGCCGCGGAGCCTGCTGGGAATAGTAGGCGCCGGCGCCGGACGGGAGCCGCCGGGCCGGAAAGGTAAGGGCCCCCCTCCCCCCTCCGCGCGCCCCCTCCTCCCCTCCACGCACCCCCTCCTTACCTTTCCGGCCCGGCGGCTCCCGTCCGGCGCCGGCGCCTACTACTTCCAGCAGGCTCCGCGGCCTGCTCTAGAGTAGCACGCCGGGTGATGACATCACCCGGCGCGCCACCCTAGAGCAGGCCGCGGAGCCTGCTAGTAGTAGTAGGCGCCGGCGCCGGACGGGAGCCACCGGGCCGAGAAGGTAAGTGCCCCCCTCCTCCCCCCCCCCGCTGTCCACTTTCATCGGCGGGCGCCCGCTGGCGCCCGCCAATGGAAGCGGCGGTGGGCGCCAGTGGGCGCCCGCCGATCCGCCGATCCGCCGAACCGGTTCGGAGCTTTTTCGGACCGGTTCGGATTGGATCGGCCGATCCAGCTGCGGGATCGGAAATCGGATAATTTATCCGATTTCCCACTGGACCGGACTCGGATCGTGGATCGGGTCCGATCCAGTGCACATCCCTAGAAAAAATATGCATGGAAAAATGCATACTTTTGAGAAATGGAAAAGAATGTGTACATGTCAAAAATAGATATAACTGATATGTACATCTGGAATAAATGTGCACAAAAATATGTACAGATTTTCATTCAAGGCCACCCGCTCATCCCAGACCCCTAAAGCTTGCATTCGGATATGGACTTGAGTTGGAACGAGCTTCAAGATGAAATTCAGAGAACTTTGGTGAGCTCAAGTTTTGCTGGTTCGCACTCCCTATGTTTATTGTTGTCATTTAAATGTAACAAGCTTAAAGTAATTGCCGTCTAGATAGTAGACATTACATGCAACTAGATCCTGGGACATTTACATTGGTTCCAACCTAATAATCGTGCATTCAGACCAGGAATGGGGAATGTGTGGATTTCCAGATGTTGTTGGATTGCAACTCCCATCATGCCTCACCATTAGCTATGCTGACTAGGGCTGATTGGCCTTGCCATCCAACAACACCAGGAGGGCCAAAATGCTCCCCACTGCTGTTTAGAACCATTCAGCACAACGTTAATCAGATCTGCCCTACCAAGACTTGCTTTCCTTTTTACATTTGTATTCTTATCAGCTTTTACTAAATCATGGTTGGGGGTAATGAACTAGCACGCCCTGCTCTGTCAAACAAGCCATTCAAACAGCCAACCACTCTAGCTGCTGAGTTCCAGTACACTCAGTAGAGCATCACAGCTTGGTTTCCATGTTCCCCAGGATTTTGTGAGAAGTAGAATTCTTCAGCTGAGCAAATCTGGTCTGGAAGTCAATGTCATGGACAGATGCAGGATGCCATGCAGCCCGCTGCCTTTCTGACTCTGCTTTTTTAAAAAGTTTTTATGATAAAATGCTGTGTGTGTGGAATGTGAAGAAAATGTCATCTGCATGTGTATCAATGGCCAACTAACTTTTGCAAAAAGAGAAGACACTTTGTTTGGTCCTGGTTATTATGAATAAAATAGCACTTTTCGCTGATCCAAATGGCATGCTAAACCATTCTCATCTCAAACTCCATCCCATTTCATCAGAACAGCTCTGTGATTACGTACCTAAACCTGACGCCCTCTGAGATGTCTTAAACTTGGATCCAGATTTATGCTGCATCAATTATACTGGTGATAATGGCCTTCTCTATGCCTTCCTTCCCAAGGTAGCCCCTCTATATAAAACCATTTATGGCTGCTTGTTGTTAGATGCACCTGTATGGTATATAATTACTTGGGGTGGGGGGTATTATTGTTTTTGTTTCAATGTTTTTGTTTTAATGTTTTGGGTAACCTTTTACCTTATAATATATTCCATATGCTTGGTATAAAGATACCTATTACCCCCCAATATCCATTGTCCCTTTTCCATGGCTGTCCTTTCCCTTCGCATAATGGGACAGCATAGCTTACACCATTGTGTTTGCCATATCAGGCAATGCACACTTAGAACTGGATGTACCAAATGCTGTGCAGACACAATGGGCCTGTTCAGATGACATGCTATGCCATGGTTAGAACACTAAACCTTTTGCAGCAAATGATTAGTGAGCATGTCTAAACCATGGTTATGTAGCCACCATGATTAGAAATGATTCATACAACATGCTAAGACATGCATACTCTGGTTTCTCTGCAGATCGTATAAATCTTTCGCCTTTAACATGCTAAGACATGGTTGACATAACATGCTAAGGCATAATCCTTAGCTCAAAGTGCTTAACTACCATGGCTTAGCATGTTGTGGGAACAGGGTCAAGGTCACAGCATGTGTCAATTTACTGGCAATGCAGATATGCTAAAGAACAGTATTCCAGACCGATCTTTGGTGCAAGATTGTGGCAGCAATGAAGTACTCCAAATCAATGTTGGTTGTTGTTTTCTACTGCAGTCTTATATATCAATCTGAACCATATTTGCTTGGAAATAACTTCCATGGGAATATAGGCTTGCAGATCTAGATAGGTTTGATACTTTTAATTGAAAGTAAAGTCAATTACAATCAATGTAACTTTCAAAGCAAATGTGCTTAGTATCCAGGCATTAGGATAAGAGAAAGTTGCCCATAATTTTGTGCTTCTTAATTTAAAAAAACTTGAATATTTTACTTTGTATTCTTCTCCAAATAAAAAGGCCTTTTTCTCGTGGATATTTGCACTTAGACTAAAATGAAGCATGATTCCCTCACTGGCTTCATTTGCCATGGAAACCAATTCCTTTTCTGTTCCACTGCAGTAAGACCCTTCTAACCTCTATCTGTCATAGCAGACCTAAAAATGAATCTGTTATAAATGCATAGTACATCGTGTGTATGTTTAAAAAACACACCTTTCTCTCACATACTCTTAGAAAATGGGAAACTACTGTCAAAGGATCCACCAGTTCACACAAGATAGCTATTGGCAAACTGAAAAATGATCATGTATGCCCTGATAACTGTGCCCTTATCTGGACAGAGATAGCCTAGCTACAGTTATCCACACTCTGATAATCTCTCGTCTGGACTACTGCAATGCATTATATGTAGGGCTGCCTTTAGGGCAGCCAGACTGTTAACAGGGACTGCCCAACGAGATCACATTACGCCAGTCCTTTTCCAACTTCACTGGCTGCCAGTCCAGGTCCAGGCCCAATTCAAAGCGCTGGTATTAACATTCAAAGCCTTAAACGGCTTGGGGCCAGGTTATCTAAAGGAATGCCTCTATCCATATGTGCCTGACCCTAAGATCATCTTCAGGGGTCCTTCTCCGTGAGCTCCTGCCAAACGTAGTGAGGTAGGTGGCTACTAGGACGGGGGCCTTCTCTGCTGTGGCACCCCAGCTGTGGAATGAACTCCCTAGAGAGGTTCGCCTGGCATCTACAATATACTCCTTTTGACGCCAGGTGAAGGCCTTCTTATTTTCACAATATTTAAACAGTTTATTATCATAATATTTTAACTCCACTATTTTAAATCTGTATTTTAAATCTGCATTGCTGCTTGGTTTTTTTTTACTCTGGTTGTGTTTTTATATTGTATTTTTATATCGTGTTTTTATACTGTTTTGTCGATGGTTTAATTTTTTGTGAACTGCCCAGACAGCTTCGGCTATTGGGCAGTATATAAATGTAATAAATAAATAAATAAATAAAATAACTCTTATATCCAGGCTACCCTAATATCTGGGCCACATTCCCAGGGCCCTATGTCCTGCTCAAAGTCAGGGTATGGAATCTGCTGAATCAGGAGCAGCGCGCCTCTCAGCTTAGACTAGGGCTGGAGGACCTCTTTCAACCAAAGGGCCAAATTCAATTTCAGAGAAGTTCTTGGGGGCTGCATTCCAGTGATGGGTAGGGACAAAGCCAAAAACAGTGGGACCAAAATACAAAAATACCAGCTTATTATTATTAATAATAATAATATTCCGCCTTTTCCCAGTACTAGGACTCAAAGCGGTTTATAAGATTAAAACATGTACCATTTCAAACATATACGTATAAATTTACAGAAGTTAAAATAGAATTAAACCCACAGTAAAATTAAAAACATTTAAAAACAGTAGCAAATTTTATGAAAAAAATTCCAATACATTAACACAGGTTCAGAGTTTTTTCAAAAGCCTGCCAGAACAAAAACGTTTTTGCCTGCCTCCAGAAGTATAAGAGAGGGAACCAGTCTAGCCTCCCTGAGAAGGGAGTTCCAAAGCCTTGGAGCAGCCACCGAGAAGGCCCTCTCCCACATACCCACCAGATGTACCTGTGATGGTGGTGGGACTGATGTAGAGGGCTCAGGGTGGAGGATCCCAGAAGTAGCTACTTCTGGGATCGGCGTGCCCAATACACATCAGTAGTGCAATGGCCCAGGCTTCTCCTGGGCCATTGCAACGCACCACCACCATTTTTTTTCAGCGATGAAGAGTACACGAGGACTCCTCCAAAACGGTAGGATTTTTTTTAAAAAAAAAACCTTGCACTCATGGGCCCCCACCCCACTCCCTGCCCTCCTGGGGGTGGCAAAACTGGTGCCACCCCCTCCCCTGCTGGGCATGGACTGCGCCCAGGATGGGTGGGCACATCTTCCGCGGTCCCGGGAACTTCCCGGGACCGCAGAAGATTCTGAATTTTTCTGGTTTGTGTTTTCCCAGAAAAATCCCGTGCCCCACGCCCTCGGAGTCCCTGTAAGTCCAAATGACGGGGACTAACCCAGGCATAAAGCCTGGTGTGGAAGGGGCCTGGAAGAAAAGCCTTCCCAGAAGATCTCAGAGCACGGGCAGGCTCATATGGAAGAATACGGTCTTTCAGATAACCTGGAACTGAGCCGCATAGGGCTTTATAGGTGATAACCAGCACTTTGAATTGTGCCCAGAAACAGACCGGAAGCCAGTGAAGCTGCTTTAACAGGGGAGTTATATGCTTCTTGTAGTCAGCCCTGGTCAACAATCTGGCTGCAGCTCTTTCAACCAGCTGATGTTTCCGAACACTCCTCAAAGGCAGCCCCACATAGAGTGTGTTACAGTAATCCAAATGGGAGGTAACTAAGACATGCATCACCGTGGCCAGGTCAACATGTCAAGGAATGGGTGCAGCTAAAGCACGAGCTTTAACTGTGCAAATGCACTGCTGATCACCACTGAAACCTGGGCATCCAGGCTCAGGGCTGAATCCAGAAGTACATCCAAGCTGCAAACCTGTGTCTTCAGGGGGAGTGTAACCCCATCCAGCACACGCTCAATCCTTATTCCCTTATCTGCCTTTCGACTGACCAGGAGTACCTCTACCTTCTCTGGATTAAGCTTCAATTTGTTTGCCCTTATCCAGTCTATTACTGCTGACAGACACCGGTTTAGCACCGAAACAGCTTCCTTGGAATTGGGTGAAAAGGAGTAGTAGAGTTGGGTGTCATCAGCATACTGGTAGCACCACACCCTAAAACTCTGGACAACCTCTCCCAACAGATTCATGTATATGTTAACTGGCATGGGGGACAAAACAGAACCCTGGGGGACTCCACAAGCTAATGGCCAAGGAGTCAAAAAGAATTCCCCCAGCACCACCTTCTGGGTCTGCCCCTCCAGGAAGGAATGGAGCCACTGTAAAACAATGCCCCCAAGTCCCAACCCAGTGAGGCGGCCCAGAAGGATACCATGGCCGATGGTATCAAAGGCTGCTGAGAGGTCCAACAGAACCAACACGGACAGACTCCCCCTGTCCAGTTCCCGGTGGAGGTTATCGACCAAGGCCACCAAAGCTGTTTCTGCCCCATAATCAGGTCCGAAGCCAGATTGAAATGAGTATTTTCCCTTAAAGCTCTTGCTGCCAGTAACTAAGCTTTAGGAGAGGCATTTCAACATTTTAAAAATGAGAGGAAGGGGAACTATGTAAAATCCAGGAAAGCACCAAACCATTGTCAGACAATTGGCAGTCAGAGGAAAGGAGGCTCGATGCAAGGAAGGGGTGGGACCATCTGGTAGCTATAGTATAGTCAGACATGAGCAAGCAGCCTGCTGAATGCCCCGATAATTATTTAGATCTTTGAGCAGGCAATTCAAGTGTTTGAAAGCCCTTGTGTTTTCAAACATCTGAAGGGCCTGCTCAAAGGGCCTGAGTCCATCTGTTGCCTGCTACATCAACCCCCTCCTGCATGAGAGGAAAACTCATCCTGGGACAGTGGGACAGCATAGTGGGTAGAAGAGGGCTCCATTGAAGATGGGAAAGACCCAACAGGCCTATTCTCCTTCCCCATATTCAACACTATCACTCCCAGGCCCCCTGGCCAAAAAATACACTGTCAGCATTGCCAGGTAAGCAACACATTTTACTTTTGGCTGGGAAGGACTTGGGGCCTGCTAACTCTCTCCCATGTTTGAGCGAGGTATATTGTGAACTGCGGCCTTGGTTTCCCTCATTCTTTCTTTGTGCAAGAGAAATGTCCAAGTAAAACAACAAAGCCAAAGCTTTTCAAAGGACAGTATCGCAGTGTACATTGTCAATGGTCTCAAGTACTCTGAGCAGAATCAAATATTCAGAAATGTGTGTGTCGGTGGTGTCGATGTTGATTATGTATTGCTTTTAGGTTAAGTAGATTGGTGCTGTGCAAACCCTGCTTCCTATTTTCATGACATTTTTCTCTCCCTGTAAAGCGGCATTGTTTTTTCTGCCTCTTTCACAGGGAGGCGAAGAAGTTTGAATAATTTTCTCATTGCGGGAGGGCAGGGTTTCCACTTACTTTTTTAAGTGTAGGAGGTGGTTGAGAGCACAAAGCTCTTCCTGGGAGCTAAACTAGATGTTCTTTAAATCACGCATAGCAGAGCCAGGGCCATGCAGAGGGGGAACAGTGGGGGCAGTTGGCCCGGGGCCCACGATTTTGAGGGGGCACTCCGACGAGGAGGTCCCCCCCAGCTTACGCTTCTGCTTCCATAGCATAAGTGGCCCATCGAGAAGCGAGGAGCCCGCCTTGCGCAAACAGCACAGAAGCCGTCCGTCGTGAATACCATGGTCAGACTACAAGCTCCAGAGGGCCATGCCGCATGTGGGGCAGGGATATATGTGCCTAAGTTGCGATGGTTGTCCTTATTGTGTCTCTTTCCTCAATCTTCTCCATGGCATATAATCTCTGGAGCGGAGGGTGAAGTAATGATGATGATAGTTATTAATGATAATAATAATAATGATGATACCATGAGGGTGATGATGATGATAATGTTTGATAATGATGAAGGACTGTTCTATTGTTGTTGCTTCTATTTGTACAGCAACTAAAAATAAATGTTAATTTCTGATTCAACGTTGAGGTGTTGTAGAACAGGTTTAATATGAAGGTGTTATGTAGAACGGACATGTTGGTGGGCATTTAAAAAACATTTTAAAATACTTAATAAGCAGTTTGAAATGGGGAGGGCACACACTATGCTATGCTAAATGTGATTGACTTACTTAACCTCTATATAAGTACGTACAGCTCCAATTCAGTTTGGGACCACAGCAATTTGGGAGGAGGGATTTAAGTTTTCCTACTCCTATTTTTGTGCTGAAATGACACACACACACACACACGGGGGTGTTAAAAAGGGGGGGGGGAATCCTATCATAGATTCTAATAGATTCTTGCTCAGGTTTTCTTCAATGGAGGGGGATGGCTCCATGCATTACTTTGATCCAACACAGCTCTTTCCTCTACAGAAGTGCAAATAATAACAGAATTGAAGCTGTTGTATCTAGTAACTTTGTGGAGTTCAATAAAACTAAAACAAACCTGAATAATTTGTATGCTATGCAACATTTTGCAGAATCCAGGCTGATCATTATTTTATTTAGTGTGCACTCGTTACAAGATATTATTCTTTGGTGTTTTGTATTGCCTAGTCAGAAATAAATGTTTTTTAAAAAAATAAAAATAAAAGTATATTAAAACATTTCTATTTTCAAAGAATGAATGCCTCGCTGAAGATGTTAAAGTATTCTTCTTATTCCTAGAACTCATCCTGGATGAAGTCATTTATTGACCAATGTGATTAACCATGCCAATTAGATTCACCTCCTTGGAACTTGTTAAATAATTATTTACTGTTTCCTCTTTCTGAGCAATCAATTATGTTAATAATTCCCAAAATGAAAAATGAATATCATCACGATGACTGCTTGCTGTTTCACTCAACATAAAACATCTTGATTCTTTACACTCCATTGAATCCAAATCTTGAGAAAATGAGGCATGGTGATGCTTATTGTACAAAATACATTGAGAAGTTGTAAAGCCTCACAAGCTGGGGAATGGAAGGAAGCATTTGGGTGAATATTGAGATCAAACAGAAGAGAGATGTTGTTCTGCGTTTTATTATGAAGAGTTTTGTTTCTGAAAGCCACTGGAGCTTGTTGGCTGTGCCTCAAATTTCTGCTTTAAAATGATGCTTCCTCCCAAAGGGGATCTGTCCATTTGACCAAAAGGGGGAAGGTAAAGCAATTACAGCTCAGCATCACTAATAGTGTGGTGAACAGATGAGTTCACATTATGTTTTTAAGCTCTAATTTGAGACAATTGTAAGGTAGCAACATTGCTTCTTTTTTGTGAGAATTCGTGCCATGTTGTTTGCAGTAACCCTAGTTTTTACACCCTTTTCAGTACAGTGTGCTGAATCACTATCTTAAGGGCAAAATTAAAGCTCCAGCAGGGTTGCATAAGCGGGATTTATGAGGTTTGCCTCCTGCCTGCTTGCCCTCCAGGTGAACCTTGAGCACCATACAAGCCCATGTCTTGTATGGTGCTCAACACAGAGGAAGAACACAGAGAAGGGGTGAGGTGAGGGAGATGGCTTATCAGTGAGCCTAGTGGGTGGGTGAGTGGCTGATTGGCCAAATTTTCACCAAATTACAGAGCCATTGTTCTCTTTAAACAGCAGAACCAGAAGGAACAGAAGATTAGTGCAGAATTGGGCTGCAAAGGAGTCTGAAGCCCCCTCTACAAGATTTTGCTTTGACGCCCGGTTGCATGATTATGCGCATTTCCTGATAAGAACATTTACACCTAATACCTATACATGAGAGGCGTTGAAGCACATTACTGGCTGTATGAAACGTGCTTTATTCTCCCCGCCCACCAGAATCTCCCGCCTTTGGTTACCTGGGTTACATGCCAGTAATCACCTGGTTAACCTGTTCGGCTACCTCTCTCCCCCCCCCTTCACCCAATTGCCATTTCAAGTGAACTGCCCAGGAGTAAATGGGAATGTGCCTCATAAGTTTCCCACTCCAGCACCCTTTGAAAACTTATTTTTAGTCAGAGCTCCTCTCTCTCCCCCCCTTTTGCCCGATTGGCATTTCAAGTGAATTGCTCAGGAGTAAATGGGAATGTGCCTCACACACACACACGCCAAAACAGACAGGGGGATGCTGCTTCGTTCTTTCCCCTCCTCTTCCCAGCGAGCTCAACCATTGTAAAACATATGCACATGCACACACACACACACAGCTCATGTCAGGAACCCAGCAAGAAGCAAGGGGATGATCTGTCTAAGCTGATCGCTAATTATGCGCACATGCGCACATCCTTCCTATCCCCTTTGCTTCTCATGAAACCACCTCCATCTGGCCCTGTGTCTCCATGTAAAAAATATTCCATCAGGGTACTTCAAAGAAACTTTATTTTTGGTTCACGTTGGGTCTCCTCTTCCTGGAGCTTCCATCCAGAGAGATGGAGAACAAGGAGGAAGTTGCCAGGAGGAGACAGGAAATAAAACTAAATGAAAAAGTGGGAGGTTTTCCCAGCGAAGGGCCAGTTCTATGCATGACATCAAGACCATCTGATCGTTAATGCGCCTCCTCACAAAATTGTTTACACGGACATAAGGCGCTCTTACTCCTGTGGTAAATTAAAACTCGCTATTTAATGCGCATTCGAAAATGTGCATAATAGGAGATAAAAAGCGCCTGTACTCCTCCTTTGCATTCCGCTCTTGTAGAGGTAAATTTGATAATGAGCATTGAAAGAGCTTTAAATCGCTCTTGTAGAAGCACCCTGAATGGGAAACTGACTTGGCCAGAGCTATTTCACTGATATGAGTTAGGAAAATAGGGTCTTTAAAAAGGGGGGAGAGAAAAGCAGAGGAGGAAATAAATAGAGGGAGCCTGGTTTTTTTGTTTTTGAAAGAAATGAATTGGGGTGGTTCTGGGACTGGGGAATGAGATTGGAATGAAAATTAAGGGAAGGGGAAATTTGTGGCATGAAGCTCAGTTTTAGCTCATGAGCAAATTACATCTCAGCCTTACTGAGCTGTCCTCTGTAAAATGGACTTTGTGTTGCAACAGCAAATGAGGCAATCAAAGGAGCTCTGACCTGTACTCTCTGGCAGCATTCAGAAGACACTTTAGACAACGGAGGGGGGAAGAGGCAACCGTCAGTTATGTTGCTCATTGTGTCGTGTGTCAGGTGACATGCAATGCACACACAACTGATGGTATGTTATTAAGCAACAGGGGGAAACAATGGGCTGCTCTGTTGTTTATCGGAGCCCTGTTGCTTATTATGAGGCCAGGACTTTCAGCCGCACAATGGGGGAGGGGCAACGTGTTGTGTGCTGGGCACTCCAAAAATAACACACCGTCAGTTTGACAGCTGCTGTCAAAGGCCACAACCTGGGTTTGGAGGTGTGTCAACCAGTTCTGGATAGGGTTACACCCACCCCCACCCCCCGAAAGACTGTGTTCGCAGCTTGCTGGTGTTCCTGGATCCATTGCTCCAAATGACAGTCCAGATAGATGCAATGGCCAGGAGTGCCTACTATCAGCTTTGGCTGATACGCCAGCTGCGCCCTTTCCTAGATTTGAAAGACCTAAAGACAGTAGTGCACACACTGGTAACTTTGAGGCTCGATTTCTGCAAAGAGCTGTACAAAGGGCTACCTTTGTGCCTAGTTTGAAAACTTCAACTAGCTCAAAATATGGCAGCCAGGTTGGTCACCGGTACACCTAGGGGTGACCACATTACATCAATTTTAAAATCACTTCATTGGCTGCCAATTAATTTCCGGGCAAAGTATAAAGTGTTGGTTATTACCTTTAAAGCCCTACATGGTTTGGGTCCAGGTTACCTGCAGGATTGCCTTCTCCCATATAATCTGCCCCTCACACTCAAGTCCTCTGGGAAGAATTTACTCCAATCAGCCAGAACGAGTGTTACCCAGAGGACATTCTCTTCTGCCGCTCCCAGACTGTGGAATGGCCTGCCGGAGGAGATTCGACAAATTAGCAGTCTTCTGGAATTTAAGAGCGCCGTGAAGACTGATCTCTTCTGGCAGGCCTACCCAGTTGAATTTTAAGATGTTTTTAATAGGGATGTGCACTGGATCGGACCCGATCCACGATCCGAGTCCGGTCCAGTGGGAAATTGGATAAATTATCCGATTTCCGATCCCGCAGCTGGATCGGCCGATCCAATCCGAACCGGTCCGAAAAGGCTCCGAACCGGTTCGGCGGATCGGCGGATCGGCGGGCGCCCACTGGCGCCCACCGCCGCTTCCATTGGCGGGCGCCAGCGGGCGCCCGCTGATGAAAGTGGACAGCGGGGGGGGGAGGAGGGGGGCGCTTACCTTCTCGGCCCGTCCGCTCCCGTCCGGCACTAGCAGCTACTACCAGCGGGCTCCGCGGCCTGCTCTAGGGTGGCGCGCCAGGTGATGTCATCACCCGGCGCGCTACTCTAGAGCAGGCCGCGGAGCCTGCTGGTGGTAGCCGCCGGCCCCGGATGGGAGCGGACGGGCCGAGAAGGTAAGCAGGGGGTGCGTGGAGGGGAGGAGGGGGCGCGCGGAGGGGGGAGGGGGGCCCTTACCTTCCCGGCCCGGCGGCTCCCGTCCCGGCGCCGGCGCCTACTACTACCAGCAGGCTCCGCGGCCTGCTCTAGGGTGGCGCGCCGGGTGATGTCATCACCCGGCGCGCTACTCTAGAGCAGGCCGCGGAGCCTGCTGGTAGTAGTAGGCGCCGGCGCCGGACGGGAGCCGCCGGGCCGGGAAGGTAAGCAGGGGGTGCGTGGAGGGGAGGAGGGGGCGCGCGGAGGGGGGAGGGGGGCCCTTACCTTCCCGGCCCGGCGGCTCCCGTCCCGGCGCCGGCGCCTACTACTACCAGCAGGCTCCGCGGCCTGCTCTAGGGTGGCGTGCCGGGTGATGTCATCACCTGGCGCGCTACTCGAGAGCAGGCCGCGGAGCCTGCTGGTAGTAGTAGGCGCCGGCGCCGGACGGGAGCCGCCGGGCCGGGAAGGTAAGCAGGGGGTGCGTGGAGGGGAGGAGGGGGCGCGCGGAGGGGGGAGGGGGGCCCTTACCTTCCCAGCCCGGCGGCTCCCATCCGGCGCCGGCGCCTACTACTACCAGCAGGCTCCGTGGCCTACTCCAGGGTGGCGCGCCGGGTGATGTCATCACCCGGCGCGCTACTCGAGAGTAGGCCGCGGAGCCCGCTGGTAGTAGCCGCCGGCGCCGGACGGGAGCGGACGGGCCGAGAAGGTAAGCAGTGGCGGGGAAGGGGGCTTACCCCCCCCCGGAGCCGTCCGCTTCTATCCGCTGGCGCCCGCGGGCGCCAGCGGATGGAAGCGGGCGGCCCCAGGGGGGGTAGGGAGCGCGGGGGAGGGGGCTTACCTGCCGGGGCCGTCCACAGCGGACGGCCCCGGGGGGGGGGAGGGAGTTAGGCCCCCCCTCACCCACCCGCCGCCATTTTTTCCTCATAGACTTGCATTGCAATGCAAGTCTATGGGGAAAAAAATGGCGGCCGATCCAGAAATTTACGATTTTTGGGTCGGGATCGGACTCGATCTGGTCCGGGGGGCCTCCGATTTTGTCCGAACCGGTCCAGGACAAAATTGGAGGTCCCGATCCGGGTCCCGATCCGATCCGGGGGGTCCGTGCACACCCCTAGTTTTTAATAATGTATTAGTTTTTATTTGTTTTAATATTTTATCTATTTTGTGATAGATAAAATATTCCAGCAGGCATATCCAGTGGAATTTTAGAATGTTTTAAGGATGTTTTTAGGATGTTTTAGGATTTTTATGCAGTTTTAATAATATGTGTCATGTTTTAATCAGTTTTATGTATTTTATCATGTTGTTGTTCCCTGCCTCGATCCAGACGGAGAGGCGGGTAAGAAATAAATTGTTATTATTTTTATTATTATTATTATTATTGTGTTTATATTTATTATTGTTCCCCGCCTTGATCTGGAGGGAGAGGCGGGTTATAAATAAATAAATATATTAGTAGTAGTAGTAGTAGTAGTATTCCCTCCTCCGTTGCCTAAAATGTCGTCCGAATGCTCTGTGTGTGTGTGTGTGTGTGTGTGTGTATTGGCAAGTTGCTTCTCTTCATCTAGGCCACTACTTAGGCTGACCAGGTGGCTCGGGATTTCCCGGTCCTAACCGGGAATCCAGGGGCAAACCGGCCCAACCAGGGGGCGGGGGGGGCAAACCGGGGTGGCGGGGGGGGGCAAACCGGGGTGGCGGGGGGTTACGCGGCGGTGGCAGCAAGCAAGGAGCGGCGGCGAAGGCAGCGGAGGAGCCCGGGAAGTGGCCGCCCCAGCTGGTAAGCACGAAGGGGGGCACTTACCTGCTGGGGTGGCCGCTTCCCGGGCTCCTCCGCCGCCTTCGCCGCCGCTGCCGGGCTCGTAAGGCCAGAGGCCGTGCGGAAGAGGCAGGAGAGGGCCGGATCCGGAAGTGGCATAACCATCACTTCTGGATCCGGCCCTCTCCCGCCTCTTCCGCACGGGCGGCGACGGAGGACCCGGCATGGCCGCGCGGGGTTCCTCCTTCGCCCGAGCAGGGTCCTCCGAGCAGGGTCCTCCGCGCGGGCGAAGGAGGAACCCGGCGGTAGGTCCAGGCTGGTTTTTTTTGGGGGGGTGGCTTGGTGGGGGGGTTGTTTTGGGTGGGGGGGGCAGGGGGGGACCGGGATTTTTATTTTTAAAATCTGGTCACCCTACCACTACTTTGCTTTCAGCAGTGGCCAGGTGATTGCATATCAGCAAAGCATGAAGGCAATAATGTTCTCTTGGTGCTTATTCCTGACATCTGGTATAGTGTCTCTGAACAAAGAGGCTCCATTTAGATGTCATGACTGATAGGAATGACTTCCATTGATGAACGTGAGCTGGAGCTGGTAGGAGGAGCTTTGGCTTTGTAGAACTGAAGAATGTTGCAATAGGAGCGGCTTAACAAGGCGGGGGGGCTTGTAAGCACCCTCACATTTGGGAGTCACAAACTATACCTCAATAGCAATTGTCACAGATGTGCACCATTTTCCCAGGAAAGTGAAACTAGGTATAAATGATCCCATTTTTTGAGGATGAAATCATCAACTGCACTCTAAAATGGCCCATTTTGCTGTTAAGTGGAGAATTTGAGCCATTTGTCACCATCTCACCTGGCTGATGACCTATAGATAAAGCATCAGAGGCAAATAATAATGGGATCCAGAGATGCTGTCTGACACAAGTGGCTTAGGCTTTCCTTCGGGGGCTTTCCTAATATAGTTTATCTGCTTCACTCTGGAGATTATCAGTGTAACGGATTTGCTGTCCAAATAAATTAGTCCGGGTGGCAGAACTGGATGATTGACAAAGTGCCAAAAGCATTGCTTTGCCAGTTGTCTATAAAGTCTTGCCTGGAATATCAAGCACACCTAACATTGAGAACAGTATAGATCTTTTTTCTTTTCTTTTTTTAAAAAAATCATGTTAGATTAAATTTGCTCATAAAAAAATAACCCTATTTTGTAGGGTTGTTGTTACAACACAGTGATTTTGACATGTATCAGTCAGGTACCTAGAGAGACCCTCTTTCCATTCCAGAAAATTTCTTACACTCTATAAGCAACATTGGCAAATTAGTGGCACAAGTTGTTCAGCTAGACAGTGCTATGGCACTCCAACATACATGGCATGTTGGAGTGTCATAAAGATAGGTCAGGGATAATAGCTCAGTGGTAAAGGAGATGCTTTGCATACAAAGATCGCAGGTTCAATTCTTGGTGTCTCCATTTTACAATAAAAAACCAGGCAGCACATTATGTAGGACCTCAAGAGCTACTACCAGTCAGAGGTGGCAAAAGTTGGCTAGATGGCTACGTAGCAGGGGTGCAGAACCTCTTTCAGCTGGAGGGCCAAATTCCATTTTGGAGAGGCTCTCAGGGGCCACATCCCAGTGGTGAGTGAGGCTGAAAGCAAATAGGAGGGGCAAAATACACCAAATACCTGTATCTTTTTCTTAAAGGTCTTGCTGCCAGTAATAATGACATAGGAAAGGGATTTCAACATTTTAGAATGAGGAAAAGCCAGGAAACCATCAAACCATTGGTGGGTCAAGGAAAGGAGGTGAGACAGGGGAAAGTCGCATGGCCTCCTGGGCAACCCCACAGGGCATGATTTAGCCCAAGGGCCTAAGGTTCAACACCCCTGATATATAGGCTGACTTGGTTGCTGCCCTAAGGATTTTTTTTTACATTCAGATGGCTGTAAATGTGGACATGCAGGTGTCCGACAGAATACAAAGTAAGGAAATGGGAGAACTGGCTGATTATTATTATTTCATTATTATTATTTATTACATTTATATACCACCCCATGGCCGAAGCTCTCTGGGCGGTTTACAAAGGTTAAAAGACTGAACCTTAAAATCAATATACAAAATTTAAAACCATAAAAACATACAAAAAAAAACCCCCAACAGCTAACTTTTAAAACAGTTTAAAACTCCCAGTCAAGCCAAACATTCAGTTAAAAAACTCAACATAAGCTGTTAAATGCTTGAGAGGAAAGGAAAGTCTTGACCTGGTGTCGAAAAGATAACAATGTTGGCAGCAGGAGGAGGTCATAAGCGAAACAATACTGTCTTAAACACTGCATAGCTATAGATACACTTCTGTTTATTCCAGTGACATGCATAACTCCTCATTTGTTTTCAGCCTCTGATGAGAATCCTACCAAAAATTACAGGCCCCTAAGACCTGCTGATTTCAGTGACAATTTTAAGTGTGCACAGTGGTGGGCTTGGCTGCAGCTGCCGTAGGTCCATTTTGAAGCTTGGAATAAGCTTTTAGCATTGTGATCAAATCTCCTCCAGTTGTTATTTGGCAATCGCAAAAGGCTACATGAGCTGAGCAGACAGAAGGTTCCTGGCTCTGCTGTGAAGGGCTGTAACATTGAAGAGGTAATCAAATTGGGCCCACCGTGCCTTGGTTCACTCAGCTGTGAAGGATTAAATATGTCTCTGAGGGAACATTTATGTCATAAAGTATACAATGTTGGAGAAATTCAGGTGACATTTGGCTGGATGGTGTGAGAATTATGTGTCTGTAAATCGGCGACTGCTCCAGAAGACAAAAACAAAACAAAAAAACACTCAAGTATTTTGTACCAACTGACCCCAAACTGAAAATAAAAAGAACTGGCATGCCATGGTGAGCGAAGGTCTGTGTTTATCATTTATATAGGGTTTCTGAATGACATATCACAGCTCTGTCTACTCTCATTATTGTGCCATTGTTATCCTCACACAGCCCTACCTGGTTTTCTGCGAAACACTTGGCATGTATCTATCTGGAATACAATGAGCTGTCCTGCTAAAATGAGCATTCAGCAACCTTACTCCTATGGCAGGTAGCATCTTGCCTCCAGACAACTTGATCCAGCAGTTTCCTCCTCAGGCCAATAAACACGACGCTCTTTCAGGTTATAGCACTAGAGTCCCTCCGAAATCAATCTGACCAGCAGCTCCAAATCTCAACCTGTTGCCCTTGTCATTGGGATGCTGCTAAACACCATGTCCTTATGCCAAGTTGTATGTTCATTGCCAGCCCAAAATGTTCAGGGGTTTTTATGAAGCACATCTGTCTCGTTGTGTTGCATGTAGCCAGGCTTCTGCCAGAGGCTTCCAGGAATATGAAGAGGGACCATCTTGAGCTGTGCAGAATGGGCCTTTAAATCAGGGGTGTGGGACACCCTGCTGCTCCCCACCAGCCATTTTTGTGGGGGCCCTGCCACCATTGAATTTGCTACAGCAATAACAGCAGCAGCAGCAGCAAAGAAAAAAAACCACCCTGTGATTTTACAAAAACTACAAAGTTGTGAGTACCACACAGCTTGTTCGGAAGCAATATCATACTTCTGGAAGTCTCCTGGGAGCACAGTTTTGCTGCTGTCATGGCAAATGCTGTAACAGCAATTTCAGCCGCATTGGGGTGCAGCCCCACCCACCCTTCCGTGGGTTTCAGGGGGACAATGTGACCACCCAACCCCTGGAAGTTGCCTGCCCCTGCTCATAATGTTTTACAGAAGTCACCATGGGGATTCTGTTTTCAGCAGTTTTCCCATGGAGATGGTGTAACATGTGCCCCAACCCTTTCTGAAAATTGGTGAAGTAGAATTGGCTTCCAAGGAAAAGTGCTTATGACTGCAGCGTCATGTGGTTTAAATCCATCCTTTTCAACTTGTTTATGAATTACAGCCAATGTTAAGGTTAGCCTTTATTAATCTACTTCCTCTCACTGACCAGGATCCAGAGTGCCATATGTCACTTTCCATGCGCACACAAGTGTTTTCCAGTCTCTCCCTTCCAGTGGCACTCTACCCAAAAGCACATCTCATGGAGTCACTGTCATAAAGTATGAATGTAACGTCTATTGTTGACAACGATTCATTGTATTTCAGGGGAGTCTTATTCATTATCATTGTGTGTGCTGACTGTGAGTGTTGAGTGATTTGTTCTGTAGTTGCTACGCCCTAACTTTAAGTGCAGGATGTGTTCTTAGATCAGGGGCACGGGAGCTTGCTACAGATTCAAAGAGAGTTCTTGGAAAAAGAGAAAAGCTCCTTAACTCAAAAGGAGATGGGCCTTCGCAAGGATGCTGCTGAAGTTAACTGTAAATCTGTCTGTGTCAGGGGAAAGTGCTCCTACAGGTAGATGTAGGAACTGTGATTAAGTCTGAAGCTTCTGTTTGAGTCAAACTGGATAGATAAGGAACTAGAGCTAATGTTAGCTAGAGTGTTATAAATAATGAGATTTTTACCTGATAGATCCTGGGAAGATGAGAAGCCTCCCAAACATGATCACCAAAGCTCTGCCAACCACACCTGCCAGTTAGGTAAATAAATATAAGATCTCAATAATGACTGTTTTGTTTGTGGAGAGGAATTAGAACTTAAATGATAATAAAATTAAGAAATAGGCTGGGCTACATTTTTTTTCCGATTATGCTTCTAATCATCCGAATTGTATTGTACATGGTGATGTGTCTTGGTTGTTTCATTACTATAAACTTTTGTTATTCTCCAATACTGTTTCAGTAACAAATATGTATATTACGGTACCATTTTGTGATGTCTGGCTTGGGAGATGCTTCAGGGACCACTACCCACAAATTGATTCTTGAAGCCCAGTACACACAGCTGGGAGTTATAAATCTGTTGCTGAGTGGAGTCTATCCATACGGCCACAGTTTTCTCTCTTGGTCACAGACACACCTGTTCAGGTAAAGGCAAACAAGCTAGTCAGATGGAGTGGGATTGATGAACCCATCTCACCAGTAGAGCTGTGTTCTGTTATAAGCTAACAGCTGTCTCCAGAAATGAAACTAGCAATTCCCTACACCCCATGCACACATGCTCAGATCTCTGTAACTGCCGGCCAATTATGAAATCCCTCTTTTTGTTCCGTTCTCTGTGACATGACCATTAATTGTTCCCAGGATGTACTGTGCATCTCTCACTTGCTAGTAGTTTGTGTCTTTCTTCTGCCAAAAAGAAAAAGAAGAAAAGAACCAATTATATATACAAGCGGAAGTCTAAAATTTACACCTCCACTGCACACAACAGATGTTTGGAAGGACAGGCTGAAATATTGCTGTTGCCGTGTTTTTGGGACTTCAGGCATTCTCGGGAAACGGTAAGCTGTCCAGAGATTATTGTTTTTCAGTAGTGGTAAAGGAAATAAAACTTGATGAGCATTATATAGAACATGTTTTTCTTCCTATTCTTACCAGTAATCCAAAGATCCACTCCTCTAAAATATTTTGCATGTCAAAAACATAGGACGCTAGATGTACAAATACTAGATTCTAGTATTTGTACATCTACTTCAGTATTAGTCATTCTGACTGACAGCTGCTCTCCATGGCTTTTCACATTGCCTTGATACCCGATCCCATTTTTTTAAACTGGAGATGCAGGGGATTGAATCTGGATGCCAGTATGAGATATGACCCTCCTCTGGATGTTTATTTATTTATTTATTTATTACATTTGTATACCGCCCCATAGCCGAAGCTCTCTGGGCGGTTTACATAGGATTAAAAACAATTAAAAACAATATACAAAAATTAAAACAGCAAAAACATACAACATATACACAATCTGTACATTTAAAAACCACTTCAACACTTCAAAAACTACAAAAACAAAACAAAACAAACCCAAGTTTTCATTCCTGCTTTCAAGTGATTATTAAATAGTATACCTCTTATTCATTTTCATTGTTCTTTGTCTTCCCTGGCTGATGCTATGGGGAGTAAGCAAGATTTCATGGCCGGGAAGCCTAATAAACAATAATCATGGAAGCTTATCATTTTGATGATCATATTGACAGACACTACCAGGTGCTTTGGAACCTGGCCCTGGTTCCTCCCCCTCCCAATTATTTCAGGTGTTACAAATTTGCTGACAGCATACATTTAAAGAGAAAGCAATTAGCAAACAATCACTCCACACCTGCTCAGTAACTCACAAACTGGATCCTGGCACCCAGGGGTCTGACATTCTGTTTTTGTCACAATCTGGAAGACATTCAAACATCTGTTGGATGCTTACTGTTCTTTCAGTGTGATTTGGTATATGCATGAAAGTCATATATGAAATGTTCAGTTTTGTTTCCTTCAATGAAACTTCACATGGATCATGGCAAAGGTTTATTTTAACGGCACACAAAATGACCTTAATGAGAGAATGCTTCCAAGTACTCCAAGGGCAGGAATGATAAATGTACATCTCCTGTAAATATGCAGTGAAAAATACCTTTAGAAGGCCACATGGCTTCCAGATCACCACCAGTTCCTGTCTCCACCTCGGCACATCTCTTCTCTCTTGCAGAACCACACTACCAGTGAAGGCAACTGGGACTAGTGTAGTAACCACATTCAATGGTTCTGCAGTGGTGCAATGCCCTTGGTAAGGTCATAATACGAGTGTCGTACTATTGGTTGTTACAGCGCATTGGTGCAGCACATATTGCACAATGCACATCATCCATTCACACTGATGTGCCAGTCTTACTTACTGTCAAGATGTGGGTGATCTGTATAGAGTGCCAAGTAAGCGGCCTTGCACTGGTGTGATGGTGCTTTCTCCACGTTGTACTGGTTCAGCTACAAGACCCTCTCCTTAATGCAACTTAAATGGGTCAAGCAGGACTGTGTATGGCCTAAGGCAGATCTGCTGGGCCAAAATTGACATGACTTTAAATCTGCATCTAGCACCTTCTTTTTAAATTTTTTACTGTAGAGTAGGTGCAGAGCACCCCCATCCAGTAAAGAAGCTTTAAGATCTGGATTTGGCCCCCTAGAGTAAAACTTTACAAAAAGACAGGGCTGCTAGATATGGATTTCAAGCAATGTCTGTTTTGGCTCTAAGTGGGTGGAGATAAGGATATGGGTATGGAGAGCTTAGTCACTCCATGAACTCTCCTTTTGCCAAGATATGTTTTGCATCTTAATAGCTGCCAGTTCATTTCCCTGTTTGCACTTATGGTTTTGGTCCCTTCTCTGTTCTCCCTGGCATAACTTAATCCTCCCTGTTTTATCAAAAACTCCACTGTCATAATTGTTTGCTTCTCAGTCCTATCACTCAGAACATTTGAGTGAAGACCCTTCTCAGATCCCTCCACTGCCCACCCATCCATTTCAGTAGGTGGTCTAACCTCATGGTCCTTATCTTCAAATCTCACCATATCCTAGCCCGACCCTACATTTTGGCCTTTATTTCCCTGCCTGTGTCCTGTGCCCCTTGCAATACTGACTTGCAATGATGGGAGTTGTAGTCCAACACCTTTGGAGGGCACCAGCTTGGGGAAGGACTGCTCTAAACAAAAAAAGAGAAGTAGGTGGCCCTAAGTTGTTCATCATGAGTTTTCCACAACCCCACAGTCACCTCTGCATATCGTATTCTCCATCCTGTCCTCATGGTTTATCTGCTTTGGGAGAATGAAAATTTCACTTGCACTTTCTGCCTTCTTAGGGAGGATGTGACATTAAGGCTTGTGATCCTTAACTCCCAATTTCCCTGCTTTTTGGTGTTTGGTTGGAAACCGTAGAGCCTTAACATTGTTTTTGTAAACCGTAAGTTTTTTGTTTAATGAATTTCATGACTTTGTGTAACACATGACCAGATATTATACAGTTGACAACCAAGCCAACGTCAGCTAGGATGTTACACCCTGTTGACATCCAATATAAAATCAAAGCTAGTGTTATGTGTTGCACCGACTTTTCAAAATAATAAATGAGCCCTAGAAGTTATGCTCTCTCACTTGAAATCTGAGAGGTCTCATTTAAAATTTTCAATAGCCAGTGTCCAGAGATAAAAGCTTTTTATGACTGCCTCATGAAAAGGAAGCATTTCATGTTTTGTGTCTGTATTTGGAGACAACTTGAAAAAAATGTTATACTGGAATTAAAAATCCCTGATTAATTCTGGAAGCACACAGGTTGATACAGGAAAATATCCTATATTAGAATAAGTTACAGTTTACTATGTTAATTATTATAGCTCATTTTATGCTGCATGCTTTTTCTTCCTATTTGCATCTTAAAGTAGCAAATTGTGATCAGGTTTGTGGTCAAGTTTCAATCTTGCACAGGCTGCATTTCCATCCCTAGATATTTATTCAAAAGTAAGACCCATTGAAAGGGAGCCTTCCAGTGGTTGCTTAGCATCTCCTGGCTGGGTTATGCCCCCTGCATTCCAGAGGGCGTGACTGAGAGCCATCCGTTGTCCACTGGCCACCCAGAGTGGCAGTCACAAGTGTAAAGGGGAGGACTTCAAGAGGGAATGGGTGTTAAACATGAGTATGACAAGGCAGTATCCTGGCTGATTCTTTATCATTTTGGGTGCTATTGTTATGCTGCCCAGTATATGATGACACAAAGTGGAGGTGGTTGGTGGGTTTTAATTCATCCTGGGCAGCAAAAATACAGACAGACTTCGAAGGGTTGGATTCAGATTTAAACTGGATCAATGGTGTAATGGAAATGGACTTCCCCACCTCCTTCTTCCCAAGGCAGCCCCTCCTCCTGCCTCCTGAAAATGCTTCAAAGAGAATCAGGAGACTTTGCTGAATGGGGTGAGCTGGGAGGGGGGAGAATCCCTCAAATTCAGTTGGAGGAAGCTTCTGCAAGCGGAATCCTTCCTCTTGCAGAAGGCCCCTTTTTGTGGAAGGCTGATCCCAGATCCAACCCAAATCTTGGGCTGGCCCTTATACTGTGGCCCCGACATGCTCTGTACACTACCCAGCATTGCTAATGACTGGGGAAAAAAAGCAACAACACCTGGGGAGTTATTTGCTGTGAGCTCCTGGTTTGGTTAGAACACAAGCCAGGCTATTCCCTCCAGGCCACCCAAGCCGATTTGTCCATTACTTCCCCCAAAGGCAGGCCTGTCCCAAAATGTGTGCTCTCCATGGCTAAGGAGCCAAATAGGCCTCTGCACAAGCCCCAATTCAAAAGTGCTTCCCTTATGCCTAGGCTGACCATATGAAAAGGAGGACAGGGCTCCTGTAACTTTAACAGTTGTAGAGAAAAGGGAATTTCAGCCAGTGTCATTTGTATGCAATTAGTCCCTGGTGAAATTCCCTCTTCATCACAACAGTTAAAGCTGCAGGCACTATACTAGAGTGACCATATACAAAAGAGGGCAGGGCCCCTGCAACTTTAACTGTTGTGATGAAGAGGGAATTTCACCAGGAACTAATTGCATACAAATGACACTGGCTGAAAACCCCTTTTCTCTACAACTGTTAAAGTTACATGAGCCCTGTCCTCCTTTTCATATGGTCAGCCTACTTATGCCTGATCCAGAATGCTGTTCGGGTCACTTTCTTTTCAAGAGGGTTTTGTTCTCTGGAATGCACATGCAAGGCCCCGTCATCACAGCCAGCCCCATGGGTCAGTATCCTTGGGCACCTGCCAAGTTCCATGCCCCAGCAGGGGGCTCACCAGTAGCTGGCAGAATCCCCTGGCCTTCCTCGCAGAATGCTGCCCACACATCTTCTCCCCTGACTAAGACAACAGAATGTAATTTAATAGGGATAAATGCCAAGTTCTAAACCTAGGAAAAAGAAACCAAATGCACAGTTACAAGATGAGGGATACTTGGCTCAGCAATACGAAAAGTGAGAAGGATCTTGGAATGGTTGTAGATCACAAGCTGAATATGAGCCAACAGTGTCATGTGGCTGCAAAAAAAGCAAATGCTATTTTGGGCTGCATTAATAGAAGTATAGCTTCCAAACCATGCGAGGTACTGGTTCCTCTCTATTCGGCACTGGTTAGGCCCCATCTTGAGTATTGCATCCAGTTCTTGGCACCACACTTCAAGAAGGATGCAGACAAGCTGGAGCGTGTTCAGAGGAGGGCAACAAGGATGATTAGGGGTCTGGAAACAAAGCCCTATGAGGAGAGACTGAAAGAACTGGGCAAGTTTAGCCTTGAGAAGAGGAGATTGAGGGGATACATGATAGCACTCTTCAAATACTTGAAAGATTATCACAAAGAGGAGGGCCAGGATCTTTTTTCAATCAACCCAGAGTGCAAGCCACAGAATAATGGGCTCAAGTTACAGGAATCCAGATCAGGACATCAGGAAAAATTTCCTAACTGTTAGAGCAATACGACAATAGAACCAACGGCCTAGGGAGGTCATGGCCTCTCCACTACTAGAGGCATTCAAGAAGCAACTGGACTGCCATCTGTCAGGGATGCTTTATGGTAGTTTCCTGCATTAAGCAGGGGGTTGTACTCGACGGCCTTATAGGCCCCTACCAACTCTACTATTCTATGATTCTATGAATTTCCTTGGTTCTTGAAAAACAACATACTTGCTTTTAGATTTGCCACTCCCAGCATTCTATGTATGCTATGTATGCCTGCTCCATCTGTCCCTATAGTTCCCTGCAAGGCCAAGCAAGGGGAGGTCAGTAAATTAAACCCAGGGATGGAGGGTAGGATTCCATCACGTTCAGCTGAGAGTGGTTGCTGTAGAACATGGACCTACCAAGAGTGGTGAGGCCAGGTTTCTAGCAGACCCAGCTAGGCAACTTTATGGCCTGATAGTCCCTCCATTTGTTAGCCTTCTGGAGCACCTGCCTCATAAAGCAAATGGGCACATGAAAACTGTTATTATGGTCTGCCATAGTAACCTCTTCAGAAGGGGGAATAGTGTTATGTCATAGAGTGACTCTATGAAAAAGAGGGCATGCCATCCAAATTGGTGGCCAGCACATCTTGTGATACTAAATTCCATAGTTAACTATGCGCTGTGTGAAGAAGAACGTCTTTTTACTTGTCCTGAATCTCCCACCAATCAGCTTCAAGGGATGAACCCGGGAATACCACATCATGCATTATTTCATGCACCACTATCATGTCTCCCTTCACTTGCCTTTTCTGTAATCTAGCCCTCATCTTCATGGCGTCGTGGCGGCAGCACGGCGGCGGCAGGCAGCGCCCCCTGCATTGATGCTCATTCTGCCCATCTACAGCAGAAGGAGCACCACGGTGGGCTTTCCTGCCGCCACCTCACCCACCCATCCCGCCGCACCCGCCCAACAGAGCGTGAGCAGCAGTTTTAGGGGTGCCTGGAAGTATGGGCCCTCTCTTCCAAGGTTTTTTTTTTTTTTTTTAAAATACTTTTTTTAATGGGGGTGGACAAGCTCCGGAGCAAGTGCGACAGATGGTAAATGCCGTGGTCACCTCGCTCCAGCTAAAAAAGTTGGGGTAAATGCCTGACTTTTTTACAGCAGAGCTTTGGGGCTTTGCCCCTAGATGGCTTCGGAGTGGCGACAGTGTCATGTAAATGACCTGCTGCCACGCCGAAGCCACCGTGGGGGAAAGTGCCCATCTACAGGTACCTCTAAACAGTCCCAGATTTTATAACCTTTCCTCATAGAGGAGTTGCTCCCACCCTTTTTACACTGTGAAATTAAAGATGTGAAAGCTCACAATTAATTCAGGGGGGAAAGCCCCCCCCCTTTTAGAATTTAAGATAAAGTATTTATATATTGTTACCCAGCCTTTACTCCCCTGAAAATGATTTCTATGTAATAAGAACACTTTTAAATAATGACTAAAGATTTAGACTGTCTGGAAATAATGAAGCCATGGGTGGGGAGAGGATTTTTTTTCTTTCAATTTTCTCTGTAAGATTTCCAGCATAGTTAGTTCTTTCATTCCTTATTAAAATTATTGATCTAAAGTATATTTTACTGATAGACGTTTATGCTCAGTTTCCCAACATTGTGCACTCCTGACAGTTTGGGTTTTGTTCTATTGAGTCCTGTTTCTGATGCTGTAGCAGTCATTTAATGTAGTTCTAATGTATTCAGACAATAATTTAAAATTTTACTAACAGGGTTTACTTTTAAAAGTTTTAAAATATAATGATAATTTTACAAGCATAGTAAGTTATATATAAAACAACAACTTTAGGAACAGAAAGGCTGCATTATGTTCCTAAAGCAGCCCTCCCCAACCTGGTGCCCTCCAAATGCTTTGGACTACAGCATTCCTGACCATTAGCCATGCTGACAGTGATTGATGGGAGTGATTGATGAAAAAAGGGAAGTCTTGCTTACCACTCTCCAGTTCTCCCATATTTTCACTGCATATTTCCCTTATTACCATATTATATTGTTTTCTATACAAAACAAAATAGATCAAGAGGCGTACAATAGCTCTGTGTGTGTGTAGTGGGAAGGGACAACAAAGCTTTACCTGGGAGTAAATCCAATTGAACAATCCCAATGACTTGCCCTAGAAATTACAACCTAGTAAAGGCAAAATAAGGCTGTGATTTCAAGCAGACTTATTTAATACATTGGGCTAACCAGGCAACAAGGAATCAGGATCCATTGGAAACAATAAAGGTTGTTTTTAAAAATAATAATAACAATAATAATAACTAGGGGGAGGGGGGATTTGGGGACAAAGAAAGGCAGCGGGGGAGGAAGCTTAAACCATTCTCTCACAAAAAGCCATGGCCTCTAAATACACAGAGAACTTACAACAAAATCCACACACCCCTTCAAGCTTGAGCATGGGAGTGAGACTCATTGCACTGAATGGATCTTACTTCTCAGCAGCAGCAAGGATCAAATGAACAATAAAAGAACACACACACACACACACACACACACACACACCAAGCAAGTTGTTAATCTTGCTAATCTTATAGTCGGGGACAAAGGAATGCATTGGTTAGCCTTAGGAGATTAAAGAATTGGCACGTTCAAACCAACACCCTCATGACTGCAGTGCTAGTGCGGTGAAATTACTATATTATTGTTCTGATGAAGTCTGACATCAGTACGACGAAATGAGGAGACAGCCGGACTCTCGTAAAATATTGTTATTGTACCCAAAAGGAATTGTCATATCCTCATTGTATTTTGGAGAATTCTCAATGTATTCTGATAATATTGTTCTTGTACCCAAAAGGAATTGTCATGTCCTCATTGTATTTTGAAGAATTCTCAATGTTTTCTGAAAAATAATTTCGATAGTCTCATGTACCTAAAAATACTCTGAATGTACTTATAGGGACTTTTCTTGCATATTAGTATTAGTACTGGGTGCTCTATAAGGGGCTTAATAGTATGTTTCATGTGGTAAAAACTAGATATGCATATTGAAATCGTTATACTAAGTATTAGCTTGCATCATTTGTATCAACTTGTGAGTGAGATTGTTTCTAAATATAAACTATACTAGTGTGACCATTTGTGAATTAGTGAAAATTCTTTAAGCAGGACTGGGTAAAGTCTGTGTTGTACAGTTGTATGCCAAGGCATTCTTATAATATTCATATGGAAAGGAGGACAGGGCTCCTGTATCTTTAACAGTTGTATTGAAAAGGGAATTTCAGCAGGTGTCCTTTGTATGCATGTAGCACCTGGTGAAATTCCCTCTTCATCTCAACTGTTAAAGATACAGGAGCTCTGTCCTCCTTTCCATATGATCACCCTATATGTGATGAACCTTCCTGTGGCCACACTACTGCAAATCTTGCACATGTGAAGCCATGGGGAGAAAATGGCATCCACAACAGCCACTCGTTTGTATGCTAGTGCAACAGCAGCATGCAGGATCAAGCCACTGGCCATTGGAAGAGGAGTGAAACTCTACCAAACAACTTTACCTATGCACAGCAGATAAAACATTTTACAGGATCACGAGTACCCTTTCCCTCCTCTTTGTCAGCGGATTCACATTGCCTTTCTTGCATGCTATATGCTTTCTTGATAGCCTCATATGCTCATTAGCACAGGATTGATTCTCTGCCCTGGCCTCTGTTACTCACTTACTTGTCTCAGTTATCTCAGAAGAACAGGCAATCATTGTCACTGGAGGGGTCAATCTTTACTCCTTTGGCCATTTAAGGGGCCCCACTCTTTCGGGGAGAGCTTGCGACTATTATGCCAGCCTTGCAACAAACCCCCCCCCCCCATTATCCTGACAGATCAACAAAATGACACACACACACACACACACACTTTTTAGTTTTTAGTTTTTGTTTTAAGATGTAACTTAAAAAAAAAAAACAGAAGAGAAAATGTTTGAGGCTTACAAGCATGCTTGATGTAGTTGTTTTAAAACTAAAATAAATAGGCTTATATTCCACTCCTATATACATTGAAATCTTTCTGTTCCATGATTTCTCTTATCACTATGTCATCATCGTTGGGAGGGTGACCATATTTTGGAAACCAAAAAGGAGGACAACATGGTTGGCTCCCAAGGAGGCATGCCCACCAACATGTCTGGCTCCAGAGGGCGTGTCCAGCACCAAGGGGGTGTGCCCACCTGAACATAGCCTTGGTCACATGTCTGATTTTACAGCACACAATTAAGACAAATCTGTTCTACATAACATCTTAATGTTAAAATCACTGAAATAAAGGACAACATATCTGAAATTAACTTCATTTACTCCTACTTTTGCAGCTTTTGCTGTACCTGCACCAACACTTGATTCTGAGACGCTCTTGAAAGGCTCTGTGTGGCATGTCAGCCTCTCAGGGTTCAGTTACAGCTATCTCTGAGTTGTGTCTTCAGTCTAACTCTGTCTCTAAGAGATATGCCAGCCAGCCCAAGCCACAAATCTATCTATTTTTCTCCATCACACACTTCAAACGTTCTGCATTGCATGCCAGCAGTGCAGACAGAGCCTAGCTCACAAGTGAACAAAGTGAAATGGAAGGGAAGGGGCAGCAAAGCAAAGCAACGACATGCCAGGTTCCAACATCCACATCAACACAACATCCACAAAGATGAGAGCCTCTCTCTTGACTGACATCTCACTGTTGGACATGAGAGTTTTTCTCTAAGGATGACCTTCATCGCCCATGATATGGAACTCTGAGAAAAAGGCCTCTGGCCTGTTCTGTTTTGCCCTGTGGGCTGCTTTGACTGACCTCTCCTTTCCCACATTTTGATCTGTGGATGCCTCACCTCTGCTGAGCTCCAGGTGCCCGACTGCCCACCAAATCTGCAATAGGAAAGGTGCCCTGCTTGCCCAGCATTTCTTAGCTAAAAACTTGAGATTCCCTTGATGCCAAGGGCTGAAAATTCTCAAGGTGCCATACCCTAAAGAGGAGGTTTGACAACCTGAGTTTGAAGGATATGGCTCCAGAAGTTTTTAAAAAAAATAATTTTAAAATCTCAAACTTTACAAAATTCCTAAAAATCAACAGATGAACAGATCTGCTTCAAACCAGGCAAGGATAAAGCCCTACCTGAGGTCTATCATGGTGCCAGGATTCATTTCTTTACCTTTAAAAATTACCGTTTTTAAAAATATATATTTTAAAACCTCAAACTTTAAAAAATCCCTAAAAAATCAGCAGATGAGCAGATTTGCTTCAAACTTGGCAAAGCTAAAGCTCTATCCGAGAACTATCATGGTTCCAAATTTCATCTCTTTGCCTTTAAAAAATAACCATATATATATATATATATATATATATATCAAACTTTTAAGAAATTCCTTAAAATCAACGGATGAACGGATCTGCTTCAAATTTGCTTCCTTAAAGCTATCATGGTGCCGAGTTTCATCTCTTTATCTTTAAAAATGGCAGATCTGTAAGCATTTTTGTTAATTCTCATTAAAGTAGAGTTGCCCTTTGGCTGGGGAGGATGGGAAAAATCCAGATTTTTCATCAAATTTCATCATTTCCCCTCTCTTCCCGGATTTGTTACCAAAAATCTTGACAAATCCTGGGTTTTCCTGTCATATGGTCACCCTATATTGGCAAACATACATGGCCACAGAGAGGTTCATGGTAGCTCAGCAGCAGAGGACACATACAAAAAAGTCCCAGGTTCAATCCCTAGTATTTCCAGGCTGGGAACTCTGGAGAGCCACTGGCAGTCATGGTAGAAATACTGAGCTGGATGGGCCAAACTCAGTACAAGGTAGCTTCCTGTGACGGCCTTCTTCTGCACAAGGCCCTTTGAAATGAATGGTAGCTTGGGCAAGTCCAGCTCCCATTCTTTTCACTGACTTTGCATGGGAGAAATTCTTGATAGGCAAAGCCATGGGTGTTGCTGTTCTTCCCCACTGCCTCCTTAGCAATAAATGTACGTCTGCCATGACCCCCAGGTTCCAAGCTCTTTATCCCAGAGATGCAGAACCTCTAAGCTCAAGGACCAAATTCCATTACAGAAAAGCTCTCAGGGGCTGCATTCCAATGGTGGGCAGGGCTGAAGGCAAAGGGTGTGTGGCCAAAGACAGAAGGGGCAGGGCTAAAACATCAGCATATTTATTTATTTATTTCATTTCATTTCTAACCCGCCTCTCCATCTAGATCGAGGCGGGGAACAACACCAAATATAAATATAAAAACAATAAAATAGATAAACCATTGAAACAAATAAAAACAAATACATTATTAAAAACATCTTAAAATTAAACTGGATAGGCCTGCCAGAAGGCCTATCCAGTTTATCCCCTATGTTTTGTAATTGCAGTCTACCTACTTTCTCTCCCAGGAGCTCAACATATGTAAAAATAGGGAATGACAAAATAGAGGCTAAATGAGTGGACTACAACAGAATGATGAGAGAGGCTGGACCTGTGAGCCAAGATAGTGGATGTTCCCCTATCACAGAGCTCTGAAGGCAGTGTCTTTCACATTTCTTGAACTTCAGTCTCACCTGTAAACTCAGTTTAACTTCCTCCCCCCCATCCCGCAAATCCAGTACCAGCCATGTGCTCCAAAAGTGAATATAGCTGCATGTAATTAATGGAAATAGCCTTTGGGAAAAGATCAGCAACACCAACAATTGGGGACAGCACCAATTCTAACTTGTGTATGCCATTCAAAAATGACACAAAGTGCATGTGCTTTGTACCTGTGTGTCAGTACTAGAGTACAAAATGTATCATAAGCCATATCCATCACTGTAGCTGCCTACTACTTGTTTCCTAAATTGCCATTGCAGCTACAGGTTTCGTGAACCTACTGCAAATTGAATTGTGCTGTGCATTCCATTGCACTTGTAAAGTTGGGGCACTATGGAATTTGCACACAATGTAATGGAACATGTGCATACTTGGGATTTTTTTAATTGTTTTTTGGTGAAGCTTCAGATAACCCCCCAAAAAACTGAAACAGAAAGTGCAAGTGAGTATTGCTTCCTGCTTATATGTTTCTTCTGTAACGTTCAAAAAGGGAGCCCTTGAATCTCTTCCCCCAGAAATACATTTTGTGCTCTGCTATTGGGAGAGTGCGCCCATCTCCTCTCAAGAGACCCATACAAACTCCTCTTTTGAATGTTTCAGAAGATGTGCAGAAACAGGAAGTGAAACTTTCAGCACTTGTTTCAGAATGTGTAAAGCCAGAAGCCCTGTTCAGGCATTCAAAAAAGCATTTTTAACATTCAGATTCTAGCTTGTGTGGAGAGCCCGCACAGAGAGGCTGAATCTACACTACTGCTTTATAACAGTTTATAACAGTATTGACAACTGTTGGGGCCTGGGATACATTCCATATACCATTTTCAAACCGCTTTCAAAGTGTTATATCCTGCTTGGTTAGGCTGACCATATGAAAAGGAGGACAGAGCTCATGTAACTTTAACAGTTGTAGAGAAAAGGGAATTTCAGCCAGTGTCATTTGTATGCAATTAGTTCCTGGTGAAATTCCCTCTTCATCGCAACCGTTAAAGTTGCAGGCACTATACTAGAGTGACCATATACAAAAGAAGGCGGGGCCCCTGCAACTTTAACTGCTGTGGTGAAGAGGGAATTTCACCAGGAACTAATTGCATACAAATGACTCTGGCTGAAATTCCCTTTTCTCTACAACTGTTAACATGAGTCCTGTCCTCCTTTTCATATGGTCAGCCTATGCTTGGTGTAGTAGATCCAGCCCGAGTCTCCTCTTCAGACAGTTGTCTTCCATGACAAACCTGAGGGAGAAGGGTGGCATTGGAGCACTTCTTCTCACGCATTGTTGTGAACCCCTTTAAAAATGCCTGAATAGGGCTAGCGTGAGAATGACAGTTTTACACCATCTCCACTTGAACAAGCCAGGGGGAAAGATGCCTGCCATACTCTTTCACTACACATCAGATTTCTCTGCTAATCTTCTAAACTACATTTGCTTTTATTATTTTTGACTTGAGCTAATGGGATGAAACTAGCTTCAGAATATATAATTTCCTTTCCAATTTTACATAGCTTCAAATCTTTTATTTGACAATGATGGGCTTGAACACTCTTGAAAATGTGTTTTATTCTCTTAATTTTGCCTTAGAGCAGATAATGCATCTGGTGCCACTCACCAAAACACAGTGCATGATGACAAGCATTTAGTTAGTTCTTAGGGTGTAAATCAAATGGAAAGGAGTCTTCATGTGAATGAAAGCACTTAACCTTTATGGGCTACCAGGAAGTTAAAGGGAGTGTATTATTCAGAATGGTCTTATTTGGGTAAACTGATCAATGGAAGAGAGAGATCTGGAATCAATATGAGAAAAGCACAAATTGCCCGGGGGGAGATAGTACATGAAGTGCTGTTTTAGCTTATTTTAAAATGAGGAGTTGGCTACTGTTTTCTCATCACTCCGATCCCAACAATTTGATGAATAATTTGCTAATAATAATTCTAGCTCGACAGTTTCCAGTAAGCACACAGCTGGAATGTTTATAAAAACAAAGCACACCAATATATATATATATATATATATATATATATATTGCAATTATTATTAACATAATAAATATCTTAAAATGGCATACAATTTCAAAAGAGATAAGGCGCATTCGAGTAAAAACAACAGTACAAAACCTAAAATCAAATACCATTAAATGCCAGAGAGAATGAAAACATATTGAGCTGCAACCTAAACATGATGAGGAATGGCACATGAAGAATAGATAGAGATGAGGGGTTTGATGATGAGATATCAAAACTGTACAGGTCCTATTCCATTTTGCCACATGCTGCAACTCAGAAGGTGGGGCACTCTGAAGATTTTAATGGTCAGCCTAATATGGAAGAGGGTGGCCTATCAACTACTCCCAAACCAAAGTAATTTACATTGCAATCCTGTACATGCCTATTGAGAAGTAAGCCCAGTCTTAGGGTTTTAAAGACCTAAAGGACGACGACTGGAGCGCCGATGGCGGAAAACTCGACTTCTATCCGACAAGACACGGCATAGAGAACATCTTCGTTTCTATGGGGTGGCAATACGTGCAGCGAAGAAAGCTTTCTTCTCTGCGCGCATTGCATCTGCGAATTCGCGTCCAGCGGAACTGTTCAGGGTGGTGAGGGGTCTAACCTGGGCACCTTCCCCCCTGAATCCGATTTTAGAGCCTTCGGCGGTTCGCTGCGATGCCTTTAATAATCATTTCGCAGATAAAATCTCTCGGATAAGAGCCGACTTAGATGCCGTCGTTATAGCAGAGGCTGACGATGGAGTGTCTAGTGACTCCGCGAGTAGAATTATACTGGATCAGTTTCAGTTGGTGAGTACCGAGGATGTGGACAAGCTGCTTGGACGAGTGAGGGGGACGACTTGCCCTCTCGATCCCTGTCCTTCATGGCTGGTCATCCAGGGAGGAGATGTGGTTAGATCGCAATTACAATATATTATTAATGCATCTCTCAGGGAGGGGAGTTTTCCATCATGTTTAAAAGAAGCGGTGGTATGGCCGCTTCTAAAGAAGCCCTCCCTGGATCCCCTGGACTTTAATAACTACATACCGGTATCAAACCTTCCATTCTTGGGCAAGGTGATCGAGAGGGCAGTTGCCTTTCAACTCCAGGTAGTCTTGGATGACACTGATTTTCTAGACCCATTTCAAACTGGCTTCAGGGCGGGATACGGAGTTGAGGCTATGGTCGCCTTAGCGGATGTTCTACGCCTGGGTATTGACAGGGGGAGTGTGTCCCTGTTGGTACTTTTGGACCTCTCAGCGGCATTCGATACCATCGACCATGGTATCCTTCTGGAACGCCTGAGGGGATTGGGAATCGGGGGCACTGTGCTTCAGTGGTTCCGGTCCTACCTCTCGGGCAGGTTCCAGATGGTGATGCTTGGGGATAGCTGCTCTGCAAAGAAGGAGCTGCTGTGTGGCGTACCGCAAGGTGCCATCCTTTCCCCAATGCTGTTTAACATTTATATGAAACTGTTGGGAGAGATCATCCGGAGGCATGGGGCGGGGTGCTATCAGTATGCTGATGACACCCAAATATATTTCTCTATGCCTTCGACAACATCGTCAGCTAAGGATAGTGTGTCTCGTCTGAATGAATGCTTGGAGGTGGTAATGGGCTGGATGAGGAAAAACAAACTGAAGCTGAATCCAGACAAGACGGAGGTGCTTGCTGTCAAAGGCCGCAACCTGGGTTTGGAGGTGTGTCAACCGGTTCTGGATGGGGTTACACTCCCCCTGAAAGACTGTGTTCGCAGCTTGGGGGTGCTCCTGGATCCGTCGCTCCAAATGACAGCCCAGATAGATGCGACTGCCAGGAGTGCCTACTATCAGCTTCGGCTGATACGCCAGCTGCACCCCTAGAGTTGGAAGACCTAAAGATGGTAGTGCACGCGCTGGTAACTTCGAGGCTTGACTTCTGCAATGCGCTGTACATAGGGCTACCTTTGTGCCTAGTCCGGAAACTTCAACTAGTTCAAAATATGGCAGCCAGGTTGGTCACCGGTACATCTAGGAGTGACCATATTACGCCAGCTTTAAAATCGCTCCACTGGGTGCCAATTAGTTTCCGGGCGAAGTATAAAGTGTTGGTCATTACCTTTAAAGCCCTACATGGTTTGGGTCCAGGTTACCTGCGGGATCGCCTTCTCCCGTACAATCCGCCCCGCACGCTCCGGTCCTCTGGGAAGAACTTACTGCGGTCGGCCAAGACTAGGCTGACAACTGTTACCCAGAGGACCTTCTCTTCTGCCGCTCCCAGACTGTGGAATGACCTGCCGGAGGAGACTCGTCAACTTAACAGTCTTTTAGAATTTAAGAAAGCTATAAAGACTGTTCTCTTCCGGCAGGCATATCCAGTGTAATTTTTAGAATGTTTTTAGGATGTTTTAGGATGTTTTAATGCAGTTTTAATAATATTTGTCATGTTTTAATTAGTTTTATGTATTTTATCATGTTGTTGTTCCCCGCCTCGATCTAGACGGAGAGGCGGGTAAGAAATAAATCGTTATTATTTATTATTATTATTATAAATCAGAACTTTGCTTGGTGCTCATGAACAAATTGGTAGCCATTGCAGCTTTTAAAGTGCTGGTTTGGCAAGATCTTTTCTCTGTTACCCATACAAATTAATGAACTTCACCACACAAGGCTAAAATCCCACATCTTTACTGGGGCTTCTGCTTCTGGATTCTTTGCAACAATAAAATTGGCTCCTTTACACAGGTGGACATGCTTTGAGTCAGGGAATACCTTTCTATATGTTTGATTGCACAGCCACTAGATGGTGCTGTAGTTATAGCGCAACTCCAGAATTTCATGAGAAAGAATTGACCTTTGAAGTCGTCTTTTCCCAGATTTTTTTTAAAATGAGCTAAAGCTCAAAAAGGGCAGGAGATGCCCTGGAGGTTGATGACGTCATGTAAGAGACCCACAAACTTCCATGAGGGTCAGCCGGTTGATTTTATCGTATATAACCATAGGTTCTTACAATTTTGGCACAATGACAACAAAAGAGAGACAATCACGGGGGGGGGGGGGGGGGGAATTGAACAAGCCACTCAAATCAGTTCATCATGTGCAAAATCTACACCAACAGATTTTAAGACCCTCTCTATAATCTTTTTAGCAGTCACTCCATGTGAGGCTACTTGATTAGTTACATAAGGATCCATATCTACAAGTAGTTTACACATCTGCTCAGCCAAAGTTCTATCGGACATTCTTCCCAGCAAAGGTGCAAGAAATATTTTCCTAGGACTGGCATACAATTCACACACGTACACACGCACGCACAAATACAATGAATAATATCCTCTGTTTGTGAATCCCAATATATACAAAGGCATTGGAATATAGGAACATTTGTATACCTCCAATCCAGGTATGCTGATGGCATAGCCTGGAAACGTAATTCTGTAAATGCCTTCCTTAGCTCTGACTGAGTCAAGGAATTAAGATAGTTAGAGAAGGATCACTCACTCTTATAAATATTGTACCACCTGCTAAATCTTATTTGATGGATGGATGTTTCCAGCATTTTTATTAGCATCCTACAAGTATAACCCATCTCTAATTTTAACCTTAGACTCACTTGGCTGAGAGGAAGCCAATGAAAGAGAAAAATTGGGCAATTTTTTAAAACAAAAAGTCCAACCACCGCTGTTCTTCTGTTCTAGATAGCATAGTTTAGCGAAATCATATTCGGGCATATTACTCTATCTTATCAGAAAAAAGAAAATAGCCTTGTTCACTCTGACAGACATTAATGGTAGCCCCACTTCAGCAAGTGGGGATGGGCAAGAAGGGAAGGCTAGAATACTTCTTAGAAATTTATTCTGTATTACTCCAGATAGTCTGTTTTGCCCAGCCTCCAAATTTCTGCACAACACAGAATTTGTGCTACAATCTTCTGCTCAAGTATTTTCAATGCTGAGTACACCAACTGGCCTCCTTTAGTTTTAAAGAAAGTCTAACAAGCTTTTGCAAATCTAGAAGCAGCCAAGATATATGCCTTCCCAGATAGATCCATTGAGAAACATATACCTAAATACTTGTATGATGAACACTGTGCAATACAATGATTATCCAGGGACCATATGTCTTTGGAGTCTTTTGGCAAACACCATAATTTTAGTTTTATCATAATTAATTTTAAGAAATTCAGTTCTACAATAAGTCCCTAGATTTTCCAATACACATCCCTATCTGTGTAAGGATAACATATAAGAGAACAGAGATTTTACATAGTCCTACAGACCAGGGTGGGGGAGGAGAGAAGGAGAAAAGAGTTCATCCACAATATTATTAATATCGAAACTGAGTTTTAAAAGGTTCTAACAAGCACCTCTGTCTTACCTCTCTGAGTTGTGATTTTTTTTTTCATACAAGATGCCCAGGGAGTCCATGTGTACCTGCATACCGGTATGGGGAATAAGCTCTTGAATTAGACTGAGGAGTCTCCTGTCAATGTTTGTGGCCTGCCATTTATCTCAAAGTCTGGTCCTGTTTATCAAATCAAAAGCTGATGAAAGACCAACAAAAGCAGTGAACATCAGTTTTGAGGGTCCATGGCCTGACCTCTGAATTAGATGCTGCAGCATAAAGCACTAGTCTATTGCATTGAATCCCTTCCTAAAGCCATCTTGTTCAGGATGGATTATCTGGTTAATCTCTGCCTAATCTAATGATCTATTTCATAAAAATCTGGAATAAAGTTTAGAACTAATATCTAATAAACTAATAGGTCTGTAGTTACTGGGGTTTGTTTTGTCACCTTTTAGAAAAAAATAGTGAACACAATACTGTTTTTCCATCCCTTGGGCATCCAACCTGAAGAGTTAATAAAAGAGAACAGCCTTGCTAGAATAGGTGCCCACCAATATGAATTTGCTTTAAATAATTCTAGCAACATCATATTCTCACCAACCAATCATAAGTGTGCAATAAAAGCATCAAGAAATCATGCCCTGTATTACAAAGCTGAACAGTTAAAAGCAATATATTCCATAAAAGAACTGTTCTGTATATTTTGCATTTATCCTGATGCAGATGTGGAGTCAAAACTATTAGTGCAAAGAAGCTATAGGCAAGCTATTTCTGTTTTAAACGCAGCTGAAAGAAATGTGGACCTAAGTGTGAAACTCTTGTATTAATTAATAGATAAATGTATCTCCACCTACTAGCTTCATTTTAGAGGCTTCCTTCAGGGCATCTTTCAAAACAGCAATGTTTGTTGATCACACACAGCCCTGTTTTAAAAAGGGGCTATGCTATATCATGATATCACCCAGCCATGCACCAAAGATATCAGTGTTGGACTGATATACCTTTTGTTACATTTCTCTTCAAAAATTAAACTAACTCTTTTGGTATGTTTTAGTTGTTCCAAATTTTTAAAAAAATCTTAGGTCTCAGAGTGTTCATTTCCTGAAATCACAGCTTATTTTCAAAAGACTCAAGGTACAATATTCTAGGTGATTTTGTTCCAGAGAGCAAAAGCATTTCAGTTTCCACCAAGGTGTGCGTAGATTCAAGAGTTGAGGAAAAGCATGAGTTTCAGCCCTTCTAGAACACTTCCACATTAAAAAGAAAAGCTAGATACATTTGGAAAGTGCATATTATAGAGATGTGCAAGCTTTCTACTTGCAGGAGTGTTGGTTAATGTGATGGAGCATTCAAACGTTCAGTATAGTTTAGGGAATACACATTGAATATTTCATCCTTCCCAACCTGGTGCCCTGGCTGGGGCTAATGGGACTACAATTCTCATTAGCCCCAACCAGCATGGCCAATGGTCAGGGATGATAGGAGTTGTAGCCCAAAACATCTGAAAGACACCAGATTGGGAGAAGGCTGGTATATCTGCACATTTGTGTTTGCGCTTAATGACACTATAATAATTATTTCCCTGACAGTGCAGTCATTGTCTACTCAGAAATAGCTTCCATTGATTTCAATGGGACTTACTCCCTGGTAAATGTACATAGGACTGGACCATTAGTCAGACTGACTGAACTACAGTAGTAGAATTGTGTTATACCTCTTTTAAATGCAATCCTGATTATATGCTTGGCCCTTGTATATATGTAATGTATGTTTTCTCATGCACGGACCCCTATGCATGGTGCATGAACATAACCTTTACACTTACAAAATGCACCACGGCATGTGACCTACATAAACTGAATACAGCCTATGTGGGTATTCCAATAATATTTTGATTTAAGTATCTCCAGCAAAGCTTACAAGCAGAGGAATGCATGAGGAATGAACATGAGGAATGAACATCACACAGGATTGCCAACTCGGGACACAAACAGGGCTGTTTAGTTTTACACACAGGTATTAATGGATAGTTCTCTATGATCTCCATGTGTGGTGTATATTTAGGGATGAACAAATCTGTCAAATTCAGTTTCTCTTTCTCATTTTTCCAATCTTAAATTCAAGGATTAAACAAAAAGTTGCATGAAAATTTGTAAGCATTTTTGTGTGCATTTCTCCTAATGGATGCAGTTTTGCTTAATATACACATTTTTACAAGCAGTCTTCCTAATATAATGCATTTTAATCTTATTTTCACACATATATGCATTGTTGTGAGCACTTTTTACTCATATATGCATCTTTGTATGGATCCTTTTTATTGGAGAACTCCATTGCAAAATTCAGGAAAATACAAATTCTGAAGGATAAATGTGCATGCAGTTATTGCCTTTCGGTTTGTAAATTGCTTCAAAGGTGCAAAATTTGGTACATTCACATAAAATAAGAACCGAACAAATGCCTTCCCTGACCTTTTGAATAGCCTTTGTTTCATTGAAAGTGAAACAGGTAGACTGATTAGGGTGATGAGAGCCAATGAAGAACACGGCTCCTGCACCTTGAATTGAGACATCGAGAACGGGCAAAGAAAGCCACAATTGCTAAAAGCCTCTCTTTTGACAACTATTAAAGGTGCAGGAGCCCAGTCCCCCTGTGCACTGAATCACTTTAAATTGATACAATAATTAACACTAGCCAAGCAAGGAAATCTGAAAATGGAGACATCATTTGGCAATCTCCTGGAGCCGTTGCTCATATGGAACACCTGAGTTGTGGGCCTGAAAACTCACACAGGATCCCATTAGACATGGGGACAGAAAGCAGATTTGCCAAGTGGGATTTGATTTAGGGTCCCAGTCTGCACAGGAAGTCAGGGCATTCTAAGTGATTGAGGAGAGCAGCACAATTCAGTTCCTGCTTGTGGTCTCAACAAATGCCTCAGACACGCCTGGGCAGGGGGAGGCAAATTGCAGATGGGGGTAAGGTAGCGAGGTGTGGAGGTCGACCATTGGCCACCTCTTTATGTCGCCACTGGAAATGGGAGGAAATGGGAGGAGAGTGCGGCTATATAAGCAGGTGGCTTTTCTACATGGAATGGAGGGAGGCATCACCTTGTTTTTCACCTCAGGTAGCACATTGTCTTGGGCCAGCCCTGTTTGGGAACTTTCCATGCACCCCCACCTTCTTAAAATGGGTGTAGGATTTGAGCTGGCATTTGAACTCCAATGTAACCAGTATAATTCGATATTTCAAATTTCAGGCAAATATTGCACTGCAATGTATTTTACATCTTTTCTCCAACCTGAAAACTGTTAGGAACATTTTGAATGTCCTGTTCATGTTTTTAATGTTGAAGGAAGAATTATGTCCTGAATTATGTCCTCCCATTCTCATTCCACTATTCTTCAAAGTCCATTGCAACACTATTTTTTTGCTTTGCCTCCCCTATTGAGGGGGGGGGGGGGTCAAGCTGGTATTTAAATTTGAACTGTAGAATTGTGTCCTGAACATACATATCAAATTTCATTCCAATATCTCGATCTTCTATGAAGATTTTATATTACAAACAAATCTATAAATAAATGGAATGCCAAAGAGACAAATTAAACCAAAGGCCTAATTTTGCTTGGCCAATTATTACCCAGTGATAAAGCCCTATTTTTATTTTTATTTTATTTTTAAAAATAGACCAACTTTAAATGTCAAACCCTTTCAAGATGGCATACATAACAATACAAAACAAGTAAAATCAACTGCCTGAAAACATTATTCAAGAAAAAAGCCAACAGGAATAAGTGGATCTTCAGAGCTTTCCTAAAGCCTGTTAAGAAGGGCCCTGTCAAACACCTGATGGAAGCCACTACCAAAATGGCCACTTCCCTTGTACTCACCATACTTAGTGGCAGGCAAGTGAGAATGTAGGGTGACCAGATAAAATCCAGGTCAGGGCTCATGTAACTTTAACAGTTGTAGAGAAAAGGGAATTTCAGCAAGAGTCATTTGTATGCAATTAGTTCCTGGTGAAATTCCCTCTTCATTACAACAGTTAAAGTTGCAGGGGCCTTGCCTTCTTTTGTATATGGTCACTCTAGTATAGTGCCTGCACCTTTAACTGTTGTGATGAAGAGGGAATTTCACCAGGAACTAATTGCATACAAATGACACTGGCTGAAATTCCCTTTGCTCTACAACTGTTAAAGTTACATGAGCCCTGACCTGGATTTTATCTGGTCAGCCTATGAGAAGGGCCTTGGTTGATGACCTTGGAGTAAAGGCAAGCTGCTACAGGTGAAGATGGTCTTTCAAGTAAGTCTTTAATATTAAAATCAGCACTTTATATCTGTATAGAAATGAAAATTGCTGGGGAAATGGAGCAAAGATGGAGCTGTTACGACAGAAAGGGAGAGAAGCCTAAGAATTTGTCAGAGAAAATGAACATTTGCTAATTGTTTCAAAATTTACAGAAGAATGTATGTCTACTCATGAAGTCTGGTAGATAGCCAAATGAAATACATTAAAGTCTGGTGCACACAATAATAACTTTGAGCATTTCAGCACTTTCTCAGGATTCAAAGCACTTTACATATATTATCTTGGCAATCTTTACAATAATCCTGAAGGAGAGTCTGGTATTAGTTAGTTCATCTTGAAGCATAATGGTTTGCCTAAATCCATCTACTGAGTTGGTGGCAGAGATAAGAACTGAACTAGGGATTGTCCAATTCTAAACTCCGGCCAAACTAGGGAGTTAAGCTGGATCAACTGCACTGATGGAAGTGGACCCCCTCCTTCTCATGACAGCCCCTCCAGGCCCCTGAAAATGCTAAACAGAGTCAAGAGACCCTGCTGAATGGGGAGAGCTGTGGTGGTGGAAATGGGGATCCCCAAAACTTCAGCAGAGGTACCTTCCACAAGTGGCGCTCTTGGTCTTACAGAAGGTCCCTTCCTCTCACAGAAGACAGATCCTGGATCCAAACCCATATGTGACATCATTCGCTCAATTAGCAGTTGCATGACTTAAAAAAAAAAAAAACAACCAGAAGGCTGAGGAGGACTGATCTGGATAAGGACTGCCACAGGGAGCAAGGGTTAAAGGCCCCCTATCTGTGGACAAGGATCCTTTTAGTTAAAAACAATGACAACGTTTACTCAGTTGCTAACTGGTGGATGGTGTCATGTCTATTTTAAACATATGACTCTTATCCTGATGGCCATAGGGCATGATCTCATGGTTCCAGGGCAGTTTCTATAGACATAACTAGGCCCAGGTATAGTCAGTTCCTGGATGCTCTTTGGGAACCCTATGTCTGCTGTCTTCAGCCCCATGGAAAGAAAGAGGTTTATAGATAAAATAAACAGCCATTATGTATTTATTTTTAGAAACGTGTATGCTGTCTTTCAAAACAAAATGTTTTCCCAAGGGAGCTCACAGTCTTTTAAAAAATGGCAAAAACCTATAGATGAAGAAGAATAGAAGAATAAATGTCAATGTTGAAATATTTTAAAATTTTAAAAATGAAATTTAAAAATGAAAACACTAAAAGATCAACATAAAACACACCAGAGCTTTTAAAAAAGGACAGATATACAACATCACAAATTATTCTTGAAAGTTAAAACAGGAGTAGCAATAATTAAAAACAGTCAAACTTCTCTATCCAAAGCAGACTACAATTTTAATTTTTTTATAGACAATTGTTAAGAAAATATGAAGGGAGCCAAACGTAATTCTCAAGAGATACAGGAAGAGCAATCATGTCCCCTAGTCTAGGGGGCCATAGGATATTTTGGATTCCTGGATCCGAGGTCGGAGACGGTGCTCCAACTTTGGATCCTCCCCATCGCAGCTGTCATGGAGAGAACCATGCTGGCTTCCTCTCCGGTGTCACAAATACAGGCTCAGAGAGGAGGAAAAGAGAGTTGAGTGAAACACTCACATAGCTAAATTGCAGAGCTCTGTGCTTTAGATACTCTTAAGCCTCAAGTTTGGAGGCCTACGAGTGTCAAGGGTGGATCCAATACAACTGAGCACTAACTCTTGTAGTTCAAGTCTATGTATGTCTACTCAGAAGTAAATCCTAATGTGTTCAATGGGGCTTACTCCTGCAAAAATATGTATAGGATTTTTGCTTGAGTCTAACAGTTATCAAAAGCTAACTTGAATTTTAAAACCTTCTACCAATCTGCAATCTCTACTTTGCACAATGGTAAACAGTTTCTACTTTAGCAGGAGCTTCTGAATTGCTGTTGCCTTAATAGATATTGGTGGTTTAAAGAAAGATATGGAAATAGGGTAGTAAATCGGAAGTGATGCACTTATTACATGCATGCGCTTTGCTCCTTGCCACAAGAATTCCTGGCTATAGTATAGATAGAACTGTAGGGGTTGCTGGTGGTGAAATTCTGTTCTGTGAACTGCATTCTCTAGACCTTAAAGATTTATTTATGTATTTATTATTTTAAACATCCACACACCGCCTTTAGGGGGGGTCCTACAACTCTCAAGGCAGTTCACACAGCATTATGATAAATGAGGAAGACAGTGTAAGATCCACAAAAACATACCATCTGAAAACAAACAGTAAAACAAGCCCAAAATGTCTTATTTGTTGACAATAAAGGGGTAAAAGAAACCACAAAGAAAGTAAGACAAAGGTTGGTGATATACACACTGACATACAAAGAAGTTTAAAGTTCTTTCTTAAAAGGAAGAGGGGGCAGCAACGTAATAGAGGATAGAGGTAGCGTCACAGAAGGTGGTGACACCACATGCTCCCTCTCCATGCATGTTTAGTAAACTCATTTTAATAATGCCTGAACAGGGCTATATTGTCATGAAAATGTACTACATGCCGGCTTGATTGTATAAATTAGTACGTGTACCAGCAATCACAAGTTATGTCTATTCATCATATGAGTGTATGTTAGTCAGCCAGCTGATAAACTTACCATATACTAAATTATTGTAAACCAGTGATCCAATTTCACCCTAGATTCTGCAATCTTTCCAATCTTAAATAGGGACTTGCTTGCAAGAAAACAACCTGGAAGCCTTCAAAATGTCAGCCCTCCATTCTGCTGTTCTATCATGTTTCTAACAGTTCCATGGATAGCGAGTCTAATTTGCCCTAACCCAGTGCCTAGATTGTTTTAAGGCAGCAGAACTGGCGTTCCATTTTTATTCGTCACTGAACTTTACAATGTGTCACTGCTCTGCCCAGTTTCATGTAAGCAGAGGGGGGTGCATTCTTGGTTAAAGCCTCCCAGGAATCTCCATCACTCTTGCCTTGCGCCCAAGAGCGAACCTTATGATCCAGTGATTGCTGCCGCTTCTTAATGGAAAGACAGGTTGAGGGAAGAATTGGAGACATGCTTTGCTGATAATTTCTTCTCATTACCCTGATAACTGTCATTCAGGATTGTTCTCGTAGATTCTTTTGACTTCCCGGTTCACTGTTTTGGATCAGATATGAAATAAATGAGATGGAAAGAGCCAGATGGAGAGAAATAAGGTTTTAAAATTGAGTGAAACATGTAATCATGCAGGAAAGAGTGTTCTCCCCCATATTTCAAACATGCATCATGGATTACTTGGCACTTCCTGATTTAGAGGTGAATGTGTCAACTGGCTCTATTTGAAAATATGATGTTTGAGATGATGTAAATCAGCTTTCTCCAACCTGGTACCCTCCCGATGTGTTGGACTGCAAATCCCATGATTCTGGATTTTTGAATTATGGGAGTTGTAGTCCGACACATCTGGAGGACACCTAGAGTCAGATCCAACTTCACTGTTGCACCTCTGGAATGGCTACCACTGGTGGAATGGGACTTCTGCATCCTCTCTTCCCCTCAGCAGCCCCCTATGAGCCTTCCATATTCCCTATGGGGAGTTCCCCAACCCTCCAGAACAATTTGGAAGGTGCAGCAGGGAGGTACGGGAAAGAGGAGAGTACAGAAAAGTCCCATTCTGCCAGAGATATCCATTCCACAGGTGCAACTATGATGATGCATCCAAGAAGGCTGACGTAAATGATATGGAAGTGCCATTTAGGGTGACCGACTGTCAGGATTTCCCCAGATTTGTCCTGCTTTTTGTTCTATCCTGGGTGTTGGGGGGTTCTGTAATTTTCTATAATGTCCTGGAATGACACGCTTTCCCCTTTAAGGCTCCCATTAGCATGGCAGAGGGAAATGATGCACTTTCTGGAGGTGTGTCATTTCCTCCCCACACACACACTGCTCCAATGGGGACCTTAAAGAGGAAAGCGTGTCATTCCTGGACATTATAGAAAAGGCCCAGATTGGAGCGGGGGGGATGACACACTTTCCCTACCTCTGCTCCAATCGAGGGCTTTCAGGTGGGGGAATGACGTGCTTTCTGGAGGTCCTGGAAAACTGCTTTCCCACCACCACCAGGTATCCTCTTTTTTGGTTTCCCAAATATGGTCACCCTACAAATGACACCTGCTGAAATTCCCTATACAACTGCTAAAGATACAAAAGCCCTGCCCTCCTTTCCATATGGTCACCCTAGACTGGATTGCACCCCACTGATTCAAATAGTTGCTACTTCCAAACAAACTTACATGCTTCATTTAAACAAAGACTCCTATTCAGAGCTCTCTCAATCCATCAGTCCTTTTATTTAGAGACTCACAGTTGTGAGTCTCTTGTTAAGATCGCTGAGTAAAAAACACATTCCACCATGTTAAAGAGGTAAGGGGGGGGGGGTCATTCTAACATTCATAAAATTGAAAATGTTTAACCAATCTTCCTGAAATTTACACGTGCCGGAAAGAAATGTTGGTTTTACATAACCTGAAAATTTCAAGAAGGTTGGTGGAAGATTGAGGGAAGGAGGGCAGTTTAAAGTCAAAAAGGGAGGAATCCTCCCAGGCTCACTTTGGTATTTGAGACTGGGCTGGCGATAGTTTTTGTCGAGGTCCCCTTACAAATTTACAGGTTAAATAATTAAAATTCCAGTGATGTCCTCTTCCTTTTGCCTTAAAGTTGATAGAATAGGTGTTATTTTCTTAAAATTATCTTTAGTTTGTTTTAAATTTGATTTATAAGCTCCCATAGGAAAGAATGGAGCTCCCTCTAAGGAACACATGCAGAGTAGCATCTCTCTGTCCCTCCCTCCCCAACTGGATTAGGCATTGAGAAGCTAAGGGGAGTGACTGACTGCCTCCTGGATTCCCTTAACATAGGATGACCAGATAAAATCCAGGTCAGGGCTCATGTAACTTTAACAGTTGCAGAGAAAAGGGAATTTCAGCCAGTCTCATTTGTATGCAATTAGTTCCTGGTGAAATTCCCTCTTCATCACAACAGTTAAAGTTGCAGGCACTATACTAGAGTGACCATATACAAAAGAAGGCAGGCCCCCTGCAATTTTAACAGTTGGGATGAAGAGGGAATTTTACCAGGAACTAATTGCATACAAATGACACTGGCTGAAATTCCCTTTTCTCTACAACTGTTAAAGTTACATGAGCCCTGACCTGGATTTTATCTGGTCACCCTACCTTAACAGTGCTGGCAGTCTACTGAGAAGTAAGTTACATTGAATGCAATGGGTCTTACTCCCAGGTAAGCATGTAGATGATTGCAGCATTTTTAAAATTGGATCCTTGGGTGTGTGGGGTGGAGGAGAAATCCTGGAAGTAAAGATTTCCTTTTCTTTCCAGCACAACAATACTCCTACAATTAAAAACTTCCTTGCTTGCTGTGTGTGTGTGTGTGTGTGTGTGTGTGTAGATTCACTTAACAGTGCTAGCAGTCTACTCAAAAGTAAGCTCCATTGAATACAGTGGATGTTACTCCCATTTTAAAAATTGGAGCTTCGGGGGTGAAGGGGGTAAAGGTTTCCTTTTCTTTTCAGCAGAATAATAATCCTACAATTTACAAGTTATTTTCTTGTTGGCTGTGTTTGTGTGTGTGTGTGTCTGTCTGTCTGCTTACTCTGCTGCATGATTTTCAATTCAATTCTATGTGTCTACTCAGGAAGTTCCATTGAGTGTAGTGGGTATTACTCCCAAGTCAGTGTGTAGAGGATTGCAGCCTTTCCAAAATTGGAACCTTGGGGTGGGGGTGGGGGATGGGACTGCAGCATTTCCTGTACAAAACAATTGTGCATTCTACAATTAACAACTTCCTTGCTTGTTTGCTTTGTGTGTGTGTGTGTGTGTGTGTATGTTCTTTTATTCATTTGATCATTGCTGCTGCTAGATTTTCAATTCAATCCTATGCATGTCTACTCAGAACAAGTTAAGTACAAAAACTACAACATATGTAAATGCTGAGTGTGGAGGATCCTATTTGGATCAAGACCACAGTGCATAGGTAGGGTAGCTACACTTAGGGGGGGAAGTCCCTTTGACATAAATGGAATATATCTTCCTAGTTGTAAAGTGCTGTGCAGCCTGATTGCATCAAAGCAAAATTGTATTTTAAAAATAAAAATATCATCATACATTTTCTATATTGTCCTCTCTCCATATGTCATAGGCTCTCAGTAGGGGCTAGGTACTATTTCTGTTATGATTTTTGTAAATATTATTGTGCCCTTTTTATCTTATATTGATCTTACATTTTACATCTGGTCATTTTAAGAACATAAGAAGTGCCATGCTGGATCAGACCGAGGGTCCATCATGTCCAGCACTCTGTTCATACAGTGGCCAACCAGCTATCGACCAGGGACCAACAAAGCAGGACATGGTGTAACAGCACCCTCCCACCCATGTTCCCCAGCAAGTGGTGCACACAGACTTACTGCCTCAGATACTGGAGGGAGCACATAACCATCAGGGCTAGTAGCCATTTATAACTTTCTCCTCCAGGAATTTATCTAACCCCCTTTTAAATTCATCCAAATTGGTGGCCATCACTACATCCTGTGGAACTGAGTTCCATAGTTTAACTCTGCACTGTGTGAAGAAGTACTTCCTTTTATTTGTCCTGAAACTCCCACCAATCAGCTTCATGGGATGACCCCGGGTTCTAGTGTTATGGGAGAGTATCATTGGATGCCCACTCTCCCAGCTTGGAGAGATCCCTTTGGAGTTCTTCACAATCCCTTTGTGTTTTAAGAACCATAAATAATTTGGTGTCATTGGCAAACCTGTCCACTTCACCGCTCACTCCTAATTCCAGATCATTTATGAACAAGTTGAAAAGAATTGGTCCCAATACCGATCCCTGTGGGACCCCACTATTTATATATTTATTTATTTATTTATTTATTTATTTATTTATTTTATTCCATTTATATACCGCCCCATAGCCAAAGCTCTCTGGGCAGTTTACAAAAATTAAAAACACTGAACAATTAAAACACCAATATACAAAATTTAAAATCATAAAGCATACAAACAAGTTTAAATTACAATATCCTTCTGGGTCAAAGCACAACAACAACAACACAAAAACACAAAAACCCTCATCATATGCTGTTAAATGCCTGGGAGAAGAGGAAAGTCTTGACCTGTTGCCGAAAAGATAACAATATTGGTGCCAGGCGAGCCTCGTCGGGGAGATCATTCCATAATTGGGGGGCTACCACTCTGTGCCTCCCTTGGAGTAGGCAACCGGAGGAGGACCTTCAATGTGGTTCATAGTGTATGGGTAGGTTCGTGTCGGGAGAGGCGTTCCATCAGGTATTGTGGTCCCAAGCCATGTAAGGCTTTATAGGTTAGAACCAGCACCTTGAATTGGGCTTGGAAACGTTTAGGCAGCCAATGCAAGCGGGCCAGAGTAGGTCTTATATGCTCGAACCTTCTGGTTCCTGTTATCACTCTGGCCGCTGCATTTTGCACAAGCTGCAGCTTCTCAACCGTCTTCAAAGGCAGCCCCACGTAGACTGTATTGCAGTAATCCAATTTAGAGATTACCAGAGCATAGACAACTGAAGCCAGGTTATCCCTGTCCAGAAAGGAGCGTAACTGGGCAACCAACCGAAGTTGGTAGAAGGCACTCCATGCCACCAAGGCCACCTGAGCCTCAAGTGACAGTGATGGTTCTAAGAGAACCCCGAAGCTACAAACCCATTCCTTCAGGGCAAGTACAACCCCATCCAGAACAGGTTGAACACCCTCCATCCAGTCAGCAGAACCACCCACTAACAGCATCTCAGTCTTGTCTGGATTGAGTTTCAGTTTGTTAACCCTCATCCAGTCCATTGTCACAGCCAAACACTGGTTCAGCACATCCACAGCCTCACCTGCTGAAGATGAGAAGGAGAAATAGAGTTGTGTGTCATCAGCATACTGATGACAACGCACTCCAGAACTCTGGATGACCGCTCCCAACGGTTTCATGTAGATGTTGAACAGCATGGGGGACAAGACTGACCACTGAGGAACCCCATACTGGAGAATCCACGTGGCCGAGCAATGTTCCCCAAGCACCACCTTCTAGAGCCAACCCGCCAAATAGGAGCGGAACCACTGCAATGCAGTGCCTCCCACTCCCAACTCAGCCAGTTATCCCAGAAGGATACCATGGTTGATGGTATCGAAAGCCACTGAAAGATCAAGAAGAATCAACAGAGTCACACTCTCCTTGTCTTTCTCCCGACATAGGTCATCATACAGGGCAACCAAGGCTATTTTCGTGCCAAAACCAGGCCTGAAGCTGGACTGAAATGGATCCAGATAATCAGTCTCATCCAAGAGTGTCTGGAGCTGGCTCGCAACCACTCGCTCAAGGACCTTGCCCAGGAATGGAATATTTGCCTCAGGTCTATAGTTATTAAGATTTTCGGGGTCTAGGGAAGATTTCTTCAGGAGTGGTCTCACTACCGCCTCCTTCAAGAGGCCTGGGACCACTCCCTCTCGTAGAGAGGCATTAATCACTATTTGCTTCCCTCCATCGGGAGAATTTACCGTTTATTCCTACTCTCTGCTTTCTGTTCTTTGACCAGTTGCTGATCCATAAAAGGACCTCTCCTCTTATTCTATGACTGTTAAGTTTGTTCAGACATCTTTTACTTTTTGTAAGCTGCTTTATACACTGCAAAACGTGGGGCAAAAACATTTGAATAAGTACTACGCTTTTGCTCATACTTCCTTTACCTTTTTGTTCATATGGCTTCTCTTAGTATTCCTTATGATTGTTGGGTTTTGCTTTGACCACTAAGCAGTGTGGTTTCCTCAGGGCAAGTGCTGCAGCCTTAAGCAAATTGTGAATAGGGGAGACATGATAATGGTATATAATTATGCATGTTGTGCAGAAAGTGGATACGGATACAGTTTCTCCCTTTCCCATAATATTAGAATGAGGGGGGAAGTGAGTATTGACGTGGTCATGTTTGGTGATGATACCAAATTATTTAGTCTTGCTAAAACAATTGGGGATTTTGAGGAGCTCCATAAAGATCTCCCCATACCGAGACAATGGCCATCAAAAAGGCAAATGCTTTTCAATGTAAGCAAGTGTAAAGTGATGCACATTGGGTGGATCCCAATTTCACATATACACTGACAGGATCTGAGCTAATTAGCGGTGACTGACCAAGAAAGAGTTTGGAGCAGGGGAGGTAGACAGCTTGATGAAAATGTTGATCCGGCTGCTGTGAAAAAGGCAACTTCCGTGTAAAGCATAATTAGGAAAAGAATCCTAATTCTTGAACACTAATATGAAAAATTGTAGGTTCTCTGATTGCACTTGATGTATGTGGTTTCTTTAATCTTACTATAGTAAAATAACATATTTTAGTATTAGATTCATGACTGTACTAGCGGTAAGTTAATTGGGAAACAAATGTATTAGGAAGTGCAAAAAGTGAGTGTATTGCATCATTTGTGACAGACTTCTCTATTCATACATAGTTGATGGTATGTAGTAAGTAAAGAACAAACCTAAGGATGCCTTTCTGTGTGTATATATGAGAGAGACAGGCACACAAACATAGACAGACAGTGGGCCAGACTTCACATTTACACTGATAGGATCTGAGTTAACTATCGGTGCCTGACCAAGAAAGAGTTTGGGGTGGGTGAGGTGGACAGTTTGATGAAAATGTTGACCTGGCTGCTGTGAAAAAGGCAACTACCATGTAATACACAATAGTTTTGTTCCACCTGATCAAAAAATATTAGAAAAGCTAAGAGAATTCAGAATGTCACTGACTCTTCTACCCTACAGAGTTGTTGTGCTGCTAAAATGGAGGAGGATCATGTAAGCCACCTTAGGTTCCTTGCAAGAGGAAAAAAGGCAGGATATAAATGTCATACTAATAAATATATTACTAATTCTACTTATTATTATTATTAATTATAATAATAATTTGATCTGGAACTAGGAGTGAGCAGAGAGATGGCCAAATTTGCTGCTGACCCAAAATATTTAGGGTATTTAAAATGAAGTGAGATTACAAAGAGCTCCAAAAGAATATCTCCATAGTGGGAAAATGGGCTTCAAAATGGCAACAACAGTTCTACATAAGCATTTGTACAGTGCTGCACACTGGAGCAAAGCATCCCAACATCACATATACACTGATGGGATCTGAGCCTGCAGTGATTAAACAAGAAAAAAAAACTTAGGAATGTGGTTGACAGCTCAATGAAAATGCCAACCCTGTGTGTGGCAGCTGTAACAACGGCAAACTCCATGTTAGGCATTATAAGAAAAGTAATTGAGTATCATACTGCCTTTATACAAATCTATGGTGCAACCACACTTAGAATACTGTGTACAGTTCTGGTTAACTATAGAATTTAGTATCACAAGATGTTGTGCTAACCATCATTTTGGATGGCCAGTCCTCCTTTCCATAGGGTCACCCTATTCTGAAGAGGTCTGGACCTCAGACTACTAAAGACAAAGTGGCAGACCATAATAACAGTGTTCATATGCCCATTTGCTTTACAAGGCTTCTGCAGGCTACCAAACAGAGGACTATCAGGCCATAAAGTTGCCTAAATGGGTCTGCCAGAAATCTGGCCTCACCATTCCTGTTAGGTCCATGCCCTACAGAAAATGCTCTCAGCTGAACATGATGGAATCCCATCCTTCATCCCTTGGTTTGTTTTCCTGACCTCCCCTGGCTGGTCCTTGCAGGGAACCAATAGGGTAGACTGAGCAGGCATACATAGCACACGTAGAGTGCTGAGAGTGGCAAATCTAAAAGCAAATATGTTGCTTTTAAAGAACCAAGGAAATTCAATGGGTCTTTTAAGTAAACATTTATGGATGGAAATGCAGCCCATGCAGGCTTGAAACTTGACCACAAACATGATCACAATCTGCTACTTTAAGATGCAAATAGGAAGAAAAAAACATGTAGACTAAAATAAGCTATAATAATTAATATAGTAAACTGTAACTTATTCTAATATAGGATATTTTCCTGTATCATCTTTTGTGCTTCCAGAATTAATCAGGGATTTTTTATTCTAGTAGAACAATCTTTCAAGTTGTCTCCAAATACAGACACAAAACATGAAATTGTTGTTTTCATGAGTCAGTCATAGAAAGCTTTTATCTCTGGACAATGTCTATTGAAAAGTTCAAATGAGACCCCTCAGATTTCTAGTGAAAGAGCATAACTTCTGGGGTTCATTCATTATTTTGGCAGGACAGTAGAGGAATAAGCAATGGTATAGATTTCTCAATAGGATCTAAGTTGTACGCCATTATGAAGACGATGATTCTTTTAAAATGTATCTTTCGTGAAAAATGCTAATTATTCACCAACTGCAGCTTGGCTGACTGGCTGCTAAACACATTACTGGGTGCAACAGTGCTTCTGGCAGGCTTCTGCTCTCTGTGATAGTAGCAAGGGAAATAAAAAAATGGAGCACAGTTTTTATAAAGTAGCAATTAGCTTTGGTTCAATGTAGGCCTAAAATATTCCAGTGGGAGTTCTTCAAATTCTAACATCGATGGTTATCATTAGCATGGCCTATTCATAAGACAGTGTACTGCACTGTGCAATTATTATTATTATTATTATTATTATTATTATTACGTGACCAGCTAGGGCTTAATTCAGTCGCAGGAAAATCTAATGTTGTAATGTAACATATTTTCATTACCATCCTGGCTTGTGCAGCTTTAATCATATCAAGAAGTAGTGTGTTGTTACTGTTGTCACTTTTCAGTGAATGCCTCTGGTTCCATGTGTGCCTCTTTGACCACACAGATATAGCTAATCTCTGGAAATTTTTAAGCTGCATGTCCAAAATAAAAGAAAAACAAAAGCTTTCATTTTCACCAGGGGTCTCATTGATTTATTTTCTCAATATTTTACTTACTTTACTTAAGAAGTAAATACTTTCACCTCAGCCGGCCTTTGAAAAGGTTTAGGATCACTTTGTAAATTAGTGTCGCTGCGACCGCTCACATTAGTTGCCTCCCCCCTCTCTGCAGTTTGATGCCCCTCTCCATTTTCTCCCACCCCCCCTCTGCTGACATGGTTCCCCCACCCCATTCACCACACTGAGCCTGGTATCGTTCAAAAGCTTGCCACATTAAGCCGGTTCAGCAAACACTGCCGTTATTCACATATATTATCTGGGGCCGATGTTTTAAAAAGCAAGGAAAGCACAGCTTGCCGGACCGAGCGAAATAGAAAACTTCTCTATGCGGCCCCAAAATGCAACATCACATTTTGTTCGAGGTCACTGGCGCGATTAAAAGCCAGCAGTGTTTTTCAACATGCTTGATGTCTTCATGTCGAGAAAAGGTTAGAAATGTCTTGTGGAGACTGCAAAGGAAAAGGTTTTATTCACTTTGGTTGACAGAGTTGAAAACAGAGTGCGCGTTGAGACAGACTATCAAATCAAGAAAGCCAGAAACCCCGTTTGTACTTAGTGCGGATAACAGAACATTGAAAGTTGCTGAGGAGATGTGAGGGTGGGAAAAGACAAAAACTGAAAGGGCTATTGTTCGAACGCTGAAATTAGTTTGCATCGTTCTCTTAAACTACTTTTCTACTAAGAGCACGGCACATTCAGTGGTTACCTGACATATATAGACCTTTTCAAGATGAGGCCTTTATTGTGCACACACCATTTCTTATTCACAGTCACTGATGAGTACTTTCCAACCACTTTTCCTATTCATTTTTTGAGCAGGGGAAATTTTGCAATCATGAAACAAAACTGCCACCATCCACTGGTGTAGTTGTGTCTTTCTGCTTTTTCTGCTACGTGTTGGAGGGGAATAGTTGTGATGTTAACACTGATGATGCAGTGGGAGTATTACATGGCCACATCTCCTTAATTTCATCTTCACCTTGCCATTTCTGGTCCTTTACCATACCATTTTGGGTATCTGCCTCGGAAAGACGCACTTGCTTTCAGTCCAATCTTATATGTGTCTACTCAGAAGTAAGTCCCATTGAGCTCTCTCCATAGATCAACCTGCCCCACCCTGCCTTTTACATGTAAATACATCAATAGGTATTATAAGCATTTAAGTGACCCAGGCAAGTATTACTGTGTGTGGAGGAATGCTGAGAAAGACTGAATATTTGAAGATGTGTAAGAACAGCTCCCCCTCCAAAGGTGAAGCAATGTCCTCTTGAAGTGGGGGACAGTCTTTCTACCAGAGATAAAGTGGATTCCTGTCATATGTTTCTTTTTATTAGAAAAGGGACCATGAAGACTGCCAGATTTACACCTTGAGCTTTATCAGATGGGGGGATCACATTTCCCTACTGTCGCTTTGCCTCCTGCTTCTGTCCCACAGTAGGGTCAAACAGCTTCCTCTTTCTTCCCCGTGTGAAGCAAGCAACAACCACGCGGCCCATTCAGTGGGCATTTTTATCATTCTGCTTCTTCCACACACAGCAGGAAATGGTGACAGGGACCGATACAGTAAAAAAATGGATTTTCTGGGTCTTATCTTTTAACGAAAAAAAGAGCAGAAGGAGAGGAAGATGCACGGCAGGCTGACAACATCATCAATAGGATCTGCAAACATCCGTGAGTGGCCAGTAACGAGAGTGCGATAAAACGCTTGTTTGATGTGTCAAATCATTATGATCCTATCATGGTAATTCTGTATCCCTCATTATCATTATCATTATCATTATCATTATTATTATTATTATTATTATTATTATTATTATTATTTCTTACCCGCCTCTCCCTCTGGATCGAGGCGGGGAATAACATCAGTAAAAAACAATGTAAAATACATATAAAATACATAAAACTGATTAAAAGCATATAAAGTGCATTTTGTGCATTTATATCTCATAAGACACACAATGGCTGAATTTTGACAACTCGATAGTCAATGGTGGGGTAATAATCAACTGTACAGTTGTTCATCTAGGGGGCACTCCCCACACAACATGGTAATACATAATCAACTGTGGTGTGGATTAGGATCAGTGCTGAGTTGATTATGGCAGCATTCGGACAACACGATAGTCAATACAACTGACGATTGTTTCCCCCCACCCAGTTGCTTATTGTGTCGTCCGAATTCAGCCAATGACATTTGTTGCGGTATTTTGGATACTGTGCAACAAAAAGCGAGAAATATCACTATGAAAGCAGTTTGTGGAATGTGCCCCAACAGTTATCAGTGCACCTCAATACCACGATAAAACAGCAATGTAGATGTAGCCTAACTTTGCAGTCCGAGAGAAGCACTTGTTAAGAACTTAGCTACACATTATGTGCAACTAATGTGCCTATTGGAACTTCAGCACCTTTCCTGCAAATTACAAAAGGCATTTCTTCTCTGTCCCTCCCACATTTCTGTACTCAGTCACCCCTTCCCTGAGCAGAAAGAAGGCAGGCATAAGAGCTGCAACATATAATTAGCCCCTGCTGTCATAACGACAATCAGTAATATTTCTTCAAGTGTGAGGGGAAGGGATCTTTGAAACGTGAAATACAAATGCATGATATAATTTGTCATTTTCTTTACTGAAGAACCTGATGGTGTTTTACCAGGAAAGAGAGGCTGAACCTGGCCATCTGCTATATCTGGCATGTCAATGCAATGCCGTGCAGCTAAAGCAGTGTCAGGTGGGCAAGGTACAGGAGAGGTCATCTCAGATCACTGCTCTGATAATTGCAGAATGCAGGATTGTGTTGTGAAGACTCTGCTTTCAAGCATCACCAACTCACATGCAGGATGGCCCCATCCTAAAATCTGTAGTAGGAAATAAGAAGTTAGGATGAAGCATATCAATCTTGGGCCAGATCCACACCAGGCAGGATACAGCACTATGAAAGTGGTAGGAAAGCGGTATATAAAAGGCAGGAGCCATACCAAGCAGAATATAGCACTATGAAAGCAGTATGAAAACAGTATATGGTATGTGTCAATGGGCCCCAACAGTTGTCAGTGCACTTCTATACAACTATAAAGCAGTAGTGTGGCTCCTGCCTCTTATATGCTGCTTTCATGCCGCTTTCATAGTGCAATATCCCGCTTGGTGTGGATCTGGCCTTGGTTGCAATACAGGGCCATCAACTACACTGGTAATACTAGCCTTGTAGGCAGCACTGGAGTCACAGATACTTTTTTGTTTTATTTTATTTTATTTGTACCTCACCTTTCTACCAAACAATGGGCACTCAAGGCAGTTTACAGGTATCATTAAAATTGATTAAAAGAATAAATACATTAAAATACAATAAAAATATCACAATTTCAGAATTAAAAAATCAACACAGCACCCAACCCATCAGACACACTTATAGACTAAAGGGCTTCTTGGATACAGTGGTCTTTGCTTGCCGGTGGAAGGACAGTAGAGATGGAGAAAAACTAGCTTCCCTTGGGAAGGAGTTCCACACCCTGGGAGTGGTAACCCAAAAGGCCCTCTCTTGACTCCCCACCAAATGCACCACTGGAGGCAGTGGTCTCAAAATAAGAGCCTCTCAGAAGGTCTTAAGAATCAGGCAGGCTTGTATGGGTGAATGTGATCCCATCCCTATATGCAAAGTTGATAAGGGTCACTTTTTGATGAGGTTTGAACTCAGTCAGGTATGAACCGTCACTCCAAACCTTTTGGGACAAATTGCTCAAAATGTCACCATATTCAGCCATCAGAAGAATTGGTCAGGGCAGTTCAATTTTGAGCACAAAATTTTGCAGCATCCAAGAAGTACTGTTTAGCGCAAATGGTCTTGGCTGATCTTGCCTCCTAAAGCTGCATCACCTAACATTTTCAGCAGTGCTTAAATATTGTACTGGAACCCTGTAGGTTTCTGATATAAGGTGGTGCTTATATGTACATTACATAGTTGTGAGTAGTGTCCAGAAAGTGAAACTGTTGCATAGACTGCTCTAGGGTGAAAGCTGTTGAAGTTTTGGTGCAATTTCCCAAGAGCATTCTTTCCATGGACCCAGATAATAAGTATGTCATCAAAGCCTCTCATCAGGTAGATGAGAAGCTTTAGGGGACAGATGCTGAGAAAGTGTCCCATGAAAATCTTGGCAATCTGTGCAGACATGCAAGTAACCATGGCAGTGCCAATGAGATGCGTATTTCTCCTAAATCTGAAGTAAATTGTGGCATGTACAACATGGCAGAGCTTGGTAGCTAAATGTGCTGTATAAATGTGCTTAAAGTCCATCACTGTGGGAGGGCATCAGTTTATAGTGCTTCAACATCATGGTAGCTAGGATGGTATTCCTGGGGAAATGGTCAATGAAGCATAGTTTTCTCAGGAAGTCAGTAGAGTCCAACAAGTAACTTGGAATAATGGTGGCAAGATAGTCTGAGAATCGAATCCACAGAACCAGGAATTCCAACTGCCAATGCCCAAAACTATGGATGCTGGGATTTTTCAATATGAACAAGGGAGCTCTCTCTCCTCCCACAAGTATACATACTCAGACATACACACAGGCTGAATTCGGACAACACAATAAGCTACTGGGGGGGGAGGGGGGGACAATCGTCAGTTGTACTGACTATCATGTCGTCCAAATGCTGCCATAGTCGACTCAGCGCTGATCCTAATCCACACCACAGTTGATTATTTATTACCATGTTGTGTGGGGAGTGCCCCCTAGATGAACAACTGTAAAGTTGATTATTACCCCACCACTTGTCCGAATTCAGCCACAGACTTCAAATAATGCAAAAGCAAAGTTATACTATTTCCTGGCTTGTGGCTTCCTCTATAGACATTACAGTAATACCAGATCTACACCTTACGTTAAATCATTACGAATGTGAAATAAAAAGCAGGATATAACACTATGAAAGTGGTATATGGAATGTGTAATGTGCCCTAGCAGTTATCAGTGCACTTCAATGCCACTATAAAGCAGTAGTGTAGATCTAACCTAAGTTATTTTCCTATAGACTTTCCCATAGACATGGATTTATGGCTCTCAAGATACCTTGCAATTGGTTACATAGGTTTTTATTTATTGATCTATTTCATTTCTTAACCACCCAATAGCCGAAGCTATGTCTTAAAAAAACCTTTCCCCTCCCCCTCCTCCTGCCCCACTGGACAGACCTAATTAGACAAAACGGCTTAGCATATACAGCTCAACCTGTGCTTGTTCAACTTGGCCCGTGTATCTTTTGTACTATTTACCTTCTCATCTCCATCTGGAAGCCTGGGCAGACAGTTGGCTTCCCAGCAGACACCAGCTCAGCTATTAGTTATCTGGCAGGCAACAAGAGCTGCTTCTGTTCCTGGAGTCTGTGTACTTCCGCCAACCAACATGGTGCTTTTGCCTCTCTGTTTCCTATATGCACAGCAACTTGGCAGAGTAGCCCATGGCTTTGGGTCAACTGCACAAAGGGATCCTTCGGCTTTTGAACCAAACAGGCACGATATGAACCTGGTCATGACTATCAAATATAGGATCACCTGTCCTTAAATGTTAGTTCATCATATCCTCATCCTAGAAAGCAGCTGTAGCCCTATAACCCGATGTGATGGATATTTACTGTTTAGAATAAACGAAAGCCTTTGAATAACACACCACCATCTGGCTGTTCTTTTATTTTGAGTGCTGGTTTTTACCAACCTGAAACTTTTCACCCCCTGAGTCTAATGCAAAAAAGAAATGTGTTTTGCTGACATTCCTTTTCCAAAGGCAAAGGGGATTGCCAGTAGTTTCTGAAAAGCATTTGCCTTTAAGGCAGCATGATTGAGCCTAACTACACACACAGGATAAAACACTTTGAAAACATTTTGAAAACTGTATATGGAGTGTGTCCTGGGCCCCAACAGTTCTCAAAATTGTTATAAACCGTTATAAACCGTTTTAAACCATTTTAAAGCAGTAGTGTAGATAGGCTGACAGTTTTGAGAACTGTTGGGGCCCCGGACACACTCCTTATACAGTTTTCAAAACGTTTTCAAGGTGTTTTGTCCTGCGGGTGTAGATAGGCTCTTAGTTAAAGCCTATTCCAGTCCTGTAATTTTTTTTAAAAAAAAATCTTCTCTTCTTTAGGATATTGCAGTTAAAATGTACACTGAACCTTGGCTGCTGCCGGTGCTTTGTTGACATTCAAAACCCCACTCCAGCTTTGCCCTGCTACCTCCCTTCCCCCTCCCTTCCTCCTCACTCTCTCCCCGCTCCCAGATTCAGTGGTGCATGGTGAGCTGCACATGCTGCCTAGCTCTGAGGCTGGCTTGTGTGCAGATTTGAGGGGCGGGGGGAGAGGGAATATGCTGATATCCGATGGGACAAAGCTGCATAAATCCCTTTCAACCACAAAGCTCTGGGAAGCATCAAGGCAAACAAGCTGCACTTTCTTACATATGCAACACTTTGATACAGCTGCCTCTCTTCCAGGCACTCCAAAGTGCTTGACAGCAAAGGGATGGGGGGGGGGGGGGATTGAACATTTAGCACAGAGCTGTGAAGGGAGCAGCTCGGATTTATTTCAAGATATAGCTTCACAAGCTCACTTCTGTTCATTGTTGGCCTGAACCTTTATCTCTGCTCGCTCCTTAGCTTTATTCCGGAATAATATTTGCAGCTGTCAAGCCATAGTCTTAAAGAGTGCCTCTAAACCACTCCATGCTGAGGGGACGGGACGTTCAATACGTGGCATCTCATGGCATCACAAAACTGTGACAGGTGAGGCTGCACATGGCAAACCTTTCCTTCCCCCACCACTCCTGAGGGCAGGCACCCCTTCCTCCTTGCTCTTGGCACCAGAAACATTGGCTGACTCCCCCTGTGGCACTGAGAGCAATGCTGGCAGCCACATTGGTCAGCACTAAGCAGGCAGGCCAGTCTTCCCTTCCCCCTTCTCCACCCACCCCTCCACACTTCTTTTAGCTCAGCTCTGCACTGTCTGTACGGCTAGAACAAAAACTGACTGTGAGGAATGGGCTCAATATTTCAGAATGTAAGGATGTACTACTTAGGCTGACCATATGAAAAAGAGGACAGAGCTCATGTAACTTTAACAGTTGTAGAGAAAAGGGAATTTCAGCCCGTGCCATTTGTATGCAATTAGGTCCTGGTGAAATTCCCTCTTCATCACACCAGTTAAAGTTTCAGAGGCCCTGCCTTCTTTTGTATATGGCCACTCTAGTATACTGCATACACCTTTAACTGTTGTGATGAAGAGGGAATTTCACCAGGGACTAATTGCATACAAATGATTGGCTGAAATTCCCTTTTCTCTACAACTGTTAAAGTTACAGGAGCCCTGTCCTCCTTTTCATATGGTCAGCCTAGTACTACTGTTTCATCAGATTCGTTGCTCCCTATTTTAAAGGCCCCAATCCAAAGTGCTGGGTGCACTCATCACAATCTCTATGGCGCTGCTCCATAGACAGCCTGCCCTGTTCAGTTCACATCCCTGGCTAGATCTATGCTACTGCTTTAGTAGTGTAGATCCGGCCGTCTATGGCGCTCCTCCATAGATGGCCTGCCAAGGGCCCACATCCCAGCAAGGCGCACTAACCAGAGCCCCCTGGAGTTTTTGCTCCTCCTCATCGTTACAACCTGCTTATTCCCCTAAGTCTTGCTCTGGTCCAGAAAACAGAGGTGGTAAGAAAGAGGACCAGTAGATGCACCTGCCTACTTGCTCACCAGCACTGTGCCTGTCAAGCAAGCAAGTGGTAGCAATGATGAGAAAGAGGAGGAAGGGTGGTGAGAAGCTGGTGACCATGGCAATGAGAAGGTAAATTCAATGTTTGCATCTCCATCACCCAGGCTGTGTTCACATTTCTATTCAATATATGTCCCACTGCATTCAGGGGAACTTACCGTCTAGTACGTGTTCAGATTTCAGCCTCCTGTTTTATTTCCTTCTTGTCCCTATCTTTGGGAGCTTTGCACATTATATCCTGTTTGCAGTGCATATGCATTTTCCCTCTGGTGATTACTGTGCCATTTTATGCATCTAGAGTCGGGCCTAATGTTTGTGTAATTGCAGACATGCCTCCCTCTAAGATACACTGGACATGGTGGGGCATACAAAACCTTAACAAAGAAGAGGGGAAAGGGCTTTAAGAGATGTAATTCTGAGCCTGCAAAACAGGGATCATGCACAAAGTCAAGTGAGTGGTCTGAATGGAGGGGGGGAGGAAGAAGGGCCCTTTTTCATTTATATGACATAATCTGGTGCGGGAGGGAGAGTGCGTGACTAGACAGGATCTTCACCTGGTCAGTGTTATGGATGAGGGATTGCCTTCCCTGGTCTGCTTTGTTAATTTGAGTCTCTTTGCCTTTTCAGGGGGAGGAGGTCTGGGCAAAAGAATTCCAATAAGATTAAAATGGATCCCCTTGCGGTCGCATAATTTGTACACAGAGCATCACCAAATTAAAGCTTGTATTGGCATCTATTGACTGCACCTAAAAATAATCACAGATCCAGCATTTTCCAACACTGCCGTGGCACAAAAACATGGATCCTAAGCATGGATCCTCATGATTTTTACACAAAAAAACAACAACCCACCAATAAGTCACTGGTTACCTCTTTGTCCACAGATGTGTTCTGTGATTTGAAAATGTTTTGGGAGGAAGGGAGATCTGTAAAAGTCATGCAAATTCAAGAGGATTCATTTGTTTGTATGGAGCAGGCCTAGGCGGCAGGGCAGAGGGGAGACACTAAGTGGGCTTTGAACCAGTGATTTGTGTCTGCTGTTCATATACTGGTGTTTTGCACTGCAGTGCTGAAGTGCTCCTGGGCTCACTGCAAAGGAAGAGGATGGGGACAAAATCAGAAGCAGTTGGTCCTGCCTACCATAAACTCTGGCGCAGTCTACCATTGCCCATCCTGCCCTCCGCCCCACAGGTCCCTGTGGGCAAGCAGCTGCCATTGCAAAACAGGATTTGCCGAGGACACAAAAATATTCAGCATACTTGCTCTCATTCCCTGCATGTGAGTTTTCTTATGATATATGGGTAGCCACAGACAGAAGGCAGGATGATGAACTAGACAGATCAGAATAATTTGGGATGCAGCCATTGTTCAGTGATAGAGCACATGCTTTGCATGCAAATGGTCCCTGGCATCTCTAGGTAGGGCCTGGAGACTCCATAGGGCAGCTGTTCCCACCTGGCATTGGATGATACCTTCTATCATCCCCAGCCAGGATGGTGGACATTGTAGTCCAACACAGCTGGAGAGCACCAGGTTCAGGAAAGCTGCTCTAGGAGCTGATCCCACACAGTTTAGGCAATCCTAAACTAGATAGACCAGTGGTAAAAGACAAGTTTCCTATTATTCCCCCAGTAGATAGGGTGACCAGATAAAATCCAGGTCATGTAACTTTAACAGTTGTAGAGAAAAAAGAATTTCAGCAAGAGTCATTTGTATGCAATTAGTTCCTGGTGAAATTCCCTCTTCATCACAACAGTTAAAGTTGCAGGCACTATACTAGAGTGACCATTTACAAAAGAAGGCAAGGCCCCTGCAGCTTTAACTGTTGTGATGAAGAGGGAATTTCACCAAGAACTAATTGCATACAAATGACACTGGCTGAAATTCCCTTTTCTCTATAACTGTTAAAGTTACATGAGCCCTGACCTGGATTTTATCTGGTCACCTTACTAGTAGAGCAAATCTAAACATGTTTAACTACAGTTCTACATAACCACTTGCTTATGTCATTCAGCTGTTAAAAGCCACAGTATGCTGATTTCCCCATGCCAGTATAACAGTGTCAACATAAACTGGGATATGTCAGTAGTTCACGACAGAGTTAATATACACTATGATCGGAATATGTTTACAGTGGCAGGAGATGCTGCTGATACCTTTGTTTGCTTGCTTGAAGGTACCTTCTAGTGTCTTTGCTTTCACACATTCTTGGAAGGGTGCTCATGATATATAATCCTGCTGCATGTACTGGACATCTGAAGTGATCAACCAAAATGTTCAGAGCAGAGGCTGGAACAAGTTGCCTATGAGCAAAAGTTTCAACATTTGGAACGATTTCATTTAGGGGGAAAAGGGGGAGGGAATAATGGGGGCATGATAGAGGTGTATTACATGAGGTAGAGAAAGTAGAAGGCATTTTTCTCCCTTTCTCATAATGCAAAACTTGGGGACATCCAGTGAGTGGTGGAGAATGCAGGGCAGGGCAGTGGTAGTCAACCTTTTGGGGCTGCCCATGGGTGCATTTAGAAGTTTGAGAAACTGTCCTGGGCACCACCACAAAATGGCTGCCATAGGAAGGGTGGCAAAGGACAAATAAGCTGCCCATAAGCCTGAGTACAGGTCAGAGGTGGATTCTGAGCCCCAACACACTAAACAACTCATTTTGAACTCACAGTTTTCAGTACCAACAGAAGCCTTGTTTCGTAGCAATCCCAGCTGCTGGTAAGAATGTTTTAATTTAAAAAGTAGGCAGAGTTGGTGGACCCCAAGAAAGGTCTCTGGAGGTGCACTGGTGCCCATAGGCCCCACATTGCCTGCCCCTGGGTCAGGCAAAAGGAAGTACTTCTTCACACAGCTCATAAAGTATATGGAATCTGCTACCACAAGATGTACAGATGACTTTGAAAAGGGAAAGCCACCAATTTAGATGGCTTTGAAAGGGGACTAGACAAATTCATGGAGGATAACACAACCAGTGGCTACTAGTTGATAGCTATATTTTATTTCCAGTATCAGAGGCAGTATGCCTCTCAAAACCAGTTGCTAGAGAATATGACCCAGAGGTCACTACCGTACCCATGTCTTGCTTGAGAGCTTGCTGCCCAGAAGCCACTAGTTGGCCACTGTAGGAAACCATTTATTATTATTATTATTATTATTATTATTATTATTTTATTCAATTTATATCCCACTGTCTACAAAATACTCTGGGCAGCAGAGAATGCAGGACTAGATGGGCCGAAGTTCTGATCCAGCAAAGCTCGCCTTATGTTCTTATGTTACACTGCCATACATCATTGAATATTTTAAATAATAGACGCAATGTCATTTGAATGCTCTTCTCTGAGATATCAGAATGCTCTGGGTATGCATTAACATGCAATGGCCCAACCTATTTCTTCTTTCTCCCCTTCCCTCCCCCACCCTCCTGCCTACTTTAGTTGATTTAAAACAGATTGTATTTATTTGCGATTCAATGAAGAACCTGCATAAAATTAAATCTGTTTTCCTCTAGAGTGTAAAGGTTCTTCTGGGAATTGCGTTTAATTTATGAATTAGTCAGGAGAACACCTGTTTAGCTTCATCACAGTTTTAGCATGAAAAATACAGATTAAAACTTTTCATGGGACGTTAATTTTTCTCCCCGGCATCAAGATGTGAAAAATTTTGTTGAGAGACACAGACAGGAGAGAATCCATCTATCAAACGTTGTTAATCAGATGATGCACCCATTATCATTTACAGCTGCCTCCTTTAAGCTGGCACTCTCCAGATGTGTGGGACTACAGCTCCCATTGCCCCAGCCAACATGCCTATGATGGGATTAATGAGAATTGTAGTCCAACACATCTATAGGGTACCAGGCTGGGGAAGGCTGATTTATAGAAATGACAGTGAAAGTGAGAAAAAGAATTCTGATTCCAGAACTGGTTCTATGTAGGTTTCCTCACACACAGTTAGCTGCAGTGACTTAAGAACAATATAGGGTTTCCTGGGTGTTGGGGAAAATCAAAGAGACAGCAAGGTAAAGGACTTGTGTCTCATCTATTGTTAGAACTGTAGTTTTACTTGAGGATAGCAATACTGTAGCTGTTAGTAACCTGTAATCCTTCTGGTCTCCCGTTTGGTGATGTGTAGCTTGAATGAAGCAAGAATGAAAAAAATGGCAGAAGACTGAATGAACCACCTGAATGAACCATGGCAGAAGACTGACTGAATGACCTTGAATGAACCATGCAAAATATATGAATGGTGATGTTTTTACTTTATTTTTGAAAGGGTGCTTCAAGGCAATCTAGTCCAACTCCCCTCCCACAAGCAGAATTCCACAATCCATGGCACACCATTAGCCCATCTCATTCAAAACAATCTGTGCCTGAATCTAATATTCCAAAACCTACAGATGGGGGTGGGGGTCAAGACACATCTTTTTAACTTGGCCTTTAAAATTGTTATTATGGTTTAAAGGTTGGTTTTATTTGCTTATGGTTTTATGTTCTGAATTTTTTATAAACTACTTTGGTTGTGATGATGATGATGATGATGATGATGATGATGTTTGCATACTGCGCTCAATTGGATGCTTGACTGGAGCACTCCTCCTCTCCCCTCTGTGTGTCCCTTCTTCTTCAGTTAGAATTCCGCCCTTGCTTTCTATGGCAAAACCCTGATACTGAATTTTAGAATGCTAGCCTTTCCAAATAAGTCTGCAGTAAATGAGAGTATTAATGAGCAGTTTAGTTCAAAACCTTAGGGATACGCCACAGTTCCGAGAAAAAGATATGGTGCAGCACAATTTCAACATAAATAGCCTTGCTAATTGTCAGCCTTTGGTCTGCCGACACTTGCGTTATCAGCTTCAACAACCCTGCTACACTTTTCTCCACACAATAAAGGGGTGAAGCAAGAAAAAAATGCCACCTTTGCACTAGAGGTCTGGCTAAGTTTCTCTAATGTAAGAACACTGGCAATCAACATTAAAACTCACTTATCTGATGCATGTGCAAACAACTGTAGCTCCCAGTCCAATGATGACTGCAGCTGACTTTTAGTGTTGCCATGGATTTTTATTTTTAAAAACTGGCATAATGGAATGTTCATCTCCTATCCCTGTTTCATTATGATGAATCGATTCCCATATAGTCTGGATGATGTCTCCTCAATTCTTCCCCAAGCAGTACTTGTGTGCCTTCTTTGACGCATTACAGAAGGAGAGATGGTCTCCTGTCACTACACATACTGGCTGGATGTCTTCATGCCACTAACCTCTTGAAAGCCCACCAGCACACATCAACTCAGGATACTCCATGCATAACATTTACCAGCAAAATGCCCATGACCCTTCATAGGGGTTGATTTGGAACACAAAAAATGGTTAGACAGATAATTCTCTGCAATACATACCAGAGCATATCTAGCCCACAGAGGGCCTTCTCCGCAGTGGCCTCACACCTTTGGAACAAGCTCCCATCAGAGGTCTGCTATGCTACGTCACTGCAGGCCTTTAGGAAGGCCTTATTTTACCGTGGCATCCTTGTGATTTGAGTGTTGTTCTTGCAGCTATTGCCATTGTTGTTGCTACTGGCTTTATTGATGGAGGTTTATTATTTTTATTGCTATCTTATTGTGTTTGTGTTTTTATCACTCTTAATATTTTAGCTGTTTTTTTATATATTGTATTGTTGTAAGCTGCCTTGTGAGGGCTTCTGCCCTGAAAGGCAGCCAAGAAATGTTTTAAATAAATTTAAATGAATAAAAAACTGGCAGTGCCAGACCATTCTGCGACTCAGAATAGGTCTGTATTTTGCATGGCAGTACATTGAACATCCACTGATGATCTGTTTGCAAGGCTTCCGCAGTTGGCAAGTTGGTACAAAGGACAGTGGGGAGCAAGAGACATGAGGCACCTATCGGTCCAGTTTCTCCTGAGTTCTGTAATGTCTGGAGCTGGTCTGTATTGACTAAACAGGAGGCAGAGCCAGAAAAGAAGGGAAAGCATGCTTGAACTGAGAGAGAGGGACCACACTAAGAAGGACCAAGGCTTGTAATAATAAATAAGAACAGGAAAAGGAAGGCTGCTTCACATTAAGTATAAAAAAAACCCAAAGAGTCTTATTCGCCCCCTCCAAGAGATCATGATATTGTTCTGTCTTTCAAAGGGTGATCTGTATTGGAATTAGGGGACGCGGGAGAGAAAGGCCTCCGCTCCCTCTCCCAGCAATCCTCATACAGAGGATCATGGAATGTATGTCTGTGTTTGTGCACGTGTGTGTGTGTGACCATGTCTGTGTTTGTGCACATTTGTGTGTGGGCAGGCGGCCCCTGACTCCCAATCGAGCCTCACATGCATTTCTTGAGCCAGGGGTTGTACACCCCTGGTTTAAGCTTTTGTGGACCACAGTCCACCTCATCAGACGTATTAAATGAACTACAGGTATATCTATATATATATATAGATATATATATATATATAGGAGCATATAGGAATACATAAAGGGAGCATGAGGAATATAAACCACATGGGAGAATGGCTTTTTTATTATTTTTTGCCAGCCAGCTGGTTTTCTTTGGAATCACAGCTACTCTGTAGGGCAGTGTCTAATTGTTAATTTACATACACCAAAATGAATTTGTATTTGCACATGCTTTTTTCTTTCTTTCTTTCTCTGTTCCAGAAAATTGTCAATGCTCCAGCCACCATTCTTAGGACACATACACACACACACACCCAGATGGCCCACTGATCATTATAGTGCTGTAAATCTGCAAATTCATAGCTACAATTAATTCAATAAGATTACAATAATCCATGCATGCCTACTCAGGAGTAAATCCCACTGTGATTAATGGGGCTTGCCCCCTCATAAGTGTGCTTAGGATTGTAGTCTGTTCATAAATGTTTTCCTAGGAGTAATGGTTTTGCTGCACAATGTAACCACAATTAGTCATTTATAGTAGGAAAAAACCTAGTTCATCCACACAGCATTTTTCAAATTCTTTCACCCACAAATATGACCAGTGGAGACTGGTGGTTCTGATTTCAGTGAGGCTGTGAATCCATTCTGGGTTTCAGTTGGAACCAGCCAGAACTCTAAAGGAGCTATCCAAGGTGCTGAACTCTAGCCCCCAAATAGATTAAGCACCCTGGATAGCTGCTTTAGAGTTCTGGCTAGTTCTGACTGAAAGCCAGAGTGGATTCACAATCTCAACAAAATTGGAGCCATCAGCCTCCACTGAATATGACTGCAAAATCTGCAGATTTGTACCAAAATGCCATTCACTGCAAGATTCCATGGTACGCCCGCATATTAAACTGGCACTTTTCCATTACCATGTAAATGGGATCCCCTCTTGTTTTTTCTAAATGGGTGATCTGGAGGAGGCATCCTGCTTTCAGCACTGTTATCGTTACAGTCCTCCTGACCCTCAGAAGAAGCCTAGAGTTGGCAGGCATGGGAGTACAGGAAACCTGATCGCTTGGCTTTGTCTCTCAGAAGATGACAGACATCACTTGATGGCAGAGGGTAAGCGGCTGCTTCTAGAACCTAAACAAGCTTTTCGTTTTAGTGAGCGTTATGAATTCCCCCCACCCCACCTCCCTGATATCCAGGGAAATGAGCAATGAGGCAAAGGGAACAGGCATATAACTAGGGAGGATTTGCTAGCTAGGCAACTTTGCAACATAGCAGCAGGAACAGAAGACGCCCACTGACCTGTGTGACAGCAATCTCATTCCTAAAAAATAAAACTCCAAGAAAACCACCTTCCTTCCTTCTTCACTTCCTAAGTAGCCAAACAAGGTGACCGTAGAAGCATTCTGTGCGTTGCTGTAGAGGGGTTTCAGCTCCAAGCTAGAACAAAAGTCCCCTGCCTACACATCTTGGTTTTCAGAGGTAAGGCACTCTTTTCAGATTGTTTTTCCTGGGCAATTGTATGCCTCCGTTTCAGTCCAAGTAGAGAGAAAAGGAGATCTTGGGTTGGGGCAAATCTAATGAAAACCTTTGATCAGACAGAAAGCTAGCAAAGCTGTCATATTCACATATAACTATGTATTTGGATGGAATTGTTACTACACCTTAAATAGCTTTCCCTCCGTCCCCCCACCCAGGCCTGAAAGCACAGGCAAAAAAAAAAAAAAAGACTGCTATATTATTACGTGTTGAATGACAACATAATAGATGAATATATTGGTTTTCCTTTGCCACAAACAATTTTCATGTCACATTATCATGTTGTTTCTTTGGTCTGAAAGTTTATTCATATATTTAAATCTTATCTTTCCATCCCTGATAGGACCAACAAGGCTGCTCTTAACCATCATAAAACACCAGAGACTAATAAAACAATAAACCTATGGAACAAACATCAAAGACAGCAGCAAAAGTAAATCCATAGAGGCTAATACAGAACAAATACAATGTAAAGACCCAAATCAGTTCTTTTCTAATGAGATAAATGGTCATATGGATCCAGTGTTGTGTCTTAATACGTATATGCTATTTGTCTCCTGTGATTCCTCATGAGCCAAACTCCACACGGAAATTTTACTTTCTTCCTTTTGTCTGAAGTTTAAAAATAGACTATCTTAACTCGTCCAGAGTTTAGTTCCCCATTCTGCTGCATGGCTATGAGTTCCTCCCCCATGGGCCCATCTAATCTTCCTCCTTTCACACCTCCCAAGGCCAAATCACTCCCCCCCTTTTTAACATGTAAACTTAACACATGATGTTCAGTGGTTTTGCACGTATTATCCCAACACATGTTTCAACAAGTGTTGAGCTACTCACTTACTCACAATATCATGGCGCCAGAGTCTTTTGGAAGATGTGTTGAAACACAATCTCTACATTTTCGATGGAACCAAAAGCGTATTTCTCTATCAGTGATAAGTGGGGATGTTTGCAGGAGGTTCAAAGCAGTGTGAGTTATAGTGGTGAGACAGGAGAGAAACCATCGAGGGAGAGTAGAAATTCAAGAGTATATGCAAACCACAGGATCCAATGTCCTTTTGGGGAATAGAGTTCAAATGAATTTGTTTCTGACAAATTTGCCCTTGCAGAATTTGTTGTCAAATATCTTTCAGCTGCTCTCTGAACATTCAAATGTCCTTTAAAGGTTTAATATCTGCATTTTAGCATAAAGGTGAGAGTTGGAGGCATCTGGATTTTAGAGTGGTGCCAGCAAGGTAAGAGGTGCAGGGCCCACTCAGCAGAATGTGCAGCAGGGTCTCCAGATATGGCAGGGCTGGCTGACCACATCTGAAGTTAGTGAAATAATATACATTACTATCTGAAGAGAGAGTTCCCGTAAGACAATTAAGACCAGAGTTTAAAATTACTGAACAGAACTGCAGGTCTATTATAATTTTAATTTTAGATGGCAGACCTGTTGGCCTCTTATGAGAGAAATTATATGGTGCTTCTTTTACAAACAGATATTAAGATTTTGCTCACTGTGGAGTGATATGGGTTTTGTTTTCTATTAGACCTTTGGTACATTATGTAAGTTGTGTTTTACAGTGCCTTAAATCCTAGATTGCAATCTGTTAAAAAAAAAGCTTCCTGCATTATCACACTTTGTCTGACATTAGGCATTGTAAACTAATTCTCTGTTTTAATGCTATTTGTTTCTTAAATAAGATTTAACACTGATGCTTGAAATAGGTAATTCACCTAAAAGGAAATTAATATCTTTGTTGCTTAAAATAATTATACTGTGAGATGCACAAACAATCCTTATGGAAGGGATCCAGACTGTGAATGGAAGGATTCTAAATGAACTAAAATGATGGTGGGGCTGGAGCAACTCCACTATGAGGGAAGGTTACAGCAGCTGGGACTGTTTAACTTGGAGAAAAGGAGAGTAAGGGGAGACATGACAGAAAGTATGCATGGTGTGGAAAAAAGTGGATAGGGGAACATTTTTCTCCCTCTCTCATAATACTAGAACCTGGGGTCATCCCATGAAAATGTTTGAAGAGAGATTCAGGACAGATAAAAGGACTTCTTCACATAGCCCATATTTAAACTGTGGAATTTGCTACCACAAAATGAAGAGATGGCCACCAATTTGGATGGCTTTAAAAGGGGTTAGACAAGTCCCTGGAGGATAAGACTATCAATGGCTACTAAACTTGATGGTTATATGCTACCTCCAGTATCAGAGGCAGTGTACTTATGTACACCAATTGCTGAGGAACATGGGCAGGAGAGTGCTGTTGCACTCATGTCCTGCTTGTGGGTTTCCTGTGGGCATCTGGTTGTCCACTGTGTGAACAGAATGCTGGACTAGATGGACCCTTAGTCTGATTCAGCATGGCTGATCCTATGTTCTTATATTATTTATTTATTTATTTATTTATTTATTTTATTACGTATTTATACTCCCCAACAGTCAAGGCTCTCTGGGCAGTTTGCAATTAAAACCATAGTTTACAAAAATCAAGATCAAAACTTTAAAACTTTTAAAATGTAATATAAAACCTGAATAAGTTACAGTCCAGGGAAAGCTTATTATGTTCCTTTCTCAGATGGAACCAGGATCCAGGGAAGGTAAGGCCTTCTGCTGGGACAGGACTGGAGAGCCTGTGGTCGTTTAAAAGGTATTGGACTTCATCCAACCATTGGCTATGCTGGCAGAGAATGATGGGGGCCTAAGTCCAACAAAATCTTGAGAGCACAGGTTCCTCTGCCCTGTTTCACAGGAAGGGGGCAGGGCTGCAATTTTGTCTGATTCCCCCTATAGCCCCCAGTGCACCTCTTATGCTATCCTGCAAGGCTGAGGGACAGGCTGCATTTCTGAAATCCTCCCTTAGAGGTCCTGGATTTCATCATCCTATCTAGCAATGAACATTTGGCTTCCACGATTGCACAACTACACTTCCCAATATCATTGGCACTGAAAGGCACTATGACTATGGATTCCTCCACTACACTTTCTGTCAGCCTAATCTCAATGACACATGATGTCCATAACCAACACACCTGGCATGGAAATCACCACATGGCCAAAGCACCTCTCCCATAGCAATCTTTCTATATTTATAATGATAAAATCACTCACAATCAAGAGCCCTCTACCCCAGGAGGTATATCTTTAAGTGTAAATAGATATCAGTTATGGCACCCTCATATGCTAAGATGTTCATTCTCCATGACTACAGAGGAACTGTCTGCTGAGGAATGGGACACCTCTGCCATATTCTTGATGAACTCCTCTACATACCTCTCTGTGTATCTCAGCCAAACATGTTTCCTGAGAGCCAAGCGCCCATTGCTGCAAGCACACATCCATAGCTTCTGCCCCACAGACAGAACTGTACACGTAACACTATGCAATACTCTAGATAGCTCCATACCTTGCCTAATGTTCTACCTTCATAACTTGTTTTGTCTGTATGATTTGTTTGTTTTAAAAGCTGAGAGTTGATTTAAGTCATGGAGCTGGCTTGTAGCTTGGGAGCCAGGTAGAGGGTAAGAGAAGGGAATTTAGTGCCCTGGGATTTATTGTCCTATTGCTGAACTTGCCAGCTTGACACTTTCTGTTTTACTCAACACTTTGTCACTGGGAGTGTAGTGCTTCATCTTCTGTGGGTCATTTTGCTTGTAGACCTGGGCTTCTTCATGGCTATCCCTAAACATATACCTCTAACTAGCCCACCCAACATTTGTGTTGCGGGCAATTAGATTATGACTCAGCTAATATGGCCACACAGGGTTACAATGAGTGGGCAGTGATTTTTGAACAATGAGTGCTTATTTTATCTGAAGAGAGTACAATGAGCGATTTTTAAAAAATGTTATACTGGTTTGTGTTATTTCTAGGATGAATTATTTCAGCTTCATTATACATACTCTATTTGTATTTATTTGAAAAATACCCCACTTTTCCCCTTCAAAAAAGGAGTCAGTTCAAAGGAGCTTACAAAATATAAAAACATATACACAAAAATAATTAAACCATGTTAACAAGTTAAAAGCAACAGCAAATAGACACTCCCACACACGCACAAAACAGTCCATAAATCAAATTAAGCAACAGCAGAGTCCAATGCTAGGATAACCTTAGAAAATATATTCCCTGCAATGGAAATATGGTCAGGATGGTGTTGCCTTCTAGCTGACATGAAAGTGAATTGCAGCAGCCATTTCCATGGGGCATAGCCATGAGACACTATTAAGACGTGCTACTTAGGGCTTTTCATATGTGTCTTTTATGTACATGCTATATAAGTAACTTAAATCATTTCCCTCTGAATGATGGCAGAATTGTTGTTACTTAAAAAGAGAGCAGCAAGCAAGTGGGAGGTGAAGTCAGATAAAGTGAGTTCTCCAGAGATTTATGTGTGAATCTATGCTAAAGCAGGAGTAGGCTGTTCAAAGGACTTGGAGCTGCAATACAAGGTAAATAAGGTGTCCTAATTAGTTAAATAGATGGTAGCGTAAATCACCCAAGAAAATCAATGGGGAAGACAAATAGATTTTAGGCAGCTAAGTCACTGAACAGTTAAATGGTGGAAATAAATACTATCAAGTGGCATGAATAATTGAATTTCCTTGACATTTTGTGGCCCTGAATACTTACTAAAGATCAACATGCTCTTTGCCTAGATACACAAAAATTTAGTATTCCGTAAAATTGCTGTATAAATGTTAAAGACTTCCATTATGATCACAAAGGAAGCACATTATTATAAATGTCTTATCTTTTACTCTGTGTGTGCTCGTGTGAATAATTAATTTACCATCAACTTCAGGGCCAACCCTACCATTAGGCAGAGTGAGTCAGCCACCTCAGGTGGCAGATGTTGTGGAGAGGGTAGCAGCACCCAACTTTTCCCCTCAGTCCCCTAAGCTAACCTGCCGTTTCCCCTAAGCTAGTATGGTAGAGGAAGATCTCCCATCATCAACTGAAGTAAGATTGAGCTGCCACTCCAGCTGGATTCCATATGTGGAATGTTAGGAGGGTAGAGCCTAGTCCCTTTCAAAATGTCTTGGGCTGGCCCTGACCAATGTTGCAGTCAAAGTTGCTGATGTTCAACATGAATTACACTGTTCAGTTAGCACTGACCACCAGCATGTTACTTCATGGCATTGCCCTTCTGGTTGATAAAACCCAACCATCAGAAGCTGGATGATTTGCGGGATTGGGTTATCAGAGCTTCCTTCTGAGGTGCTACAGTGCCCTTTGGTCTCACAGCTCTGGTCATCCATCTCCAGTCTAATGAAAGCCTACAATTTACATGCTATATAAGTACATTTTATGTTTAATGTCTATATGTTTGACATCTATATAAAGCTGTTGGAACAGTCATTAGGGGATTTGGAACCAAGAGCCATCAGTATCTAGATGACAGATATCTTGTGATATCTGAATCAGGTGAGGCTGGACAAGTCCTGGATCAGTGCCTAGACTCAGTAAACTGAGGCTGAATCCTGGCAAGATGGAGGCCCTGTGGGTGAATGGTTATTGCATCTGGGAGATAGGGTTGTTGCCTGTTTTGGATGAGGTTGCACTCCCTCTGAAAGGTCAGGTGTGTCATTTGGGGTACACTTGATCCATCTATGTTGCTTGATGCCCAAGTCACCCCGGCAGCTCAAAATGCCTTCTACCAGCATTAACTAGACAGGGATAGCTTGGCCATAGTGGTACAGGTGCTAGTAATCTCAAGTCTGAAACTACAATGTGCTCTGTGTGGCACTGCCCTTAAGGCTGGTCCAGAAGGCCCAGCTAGTGTAGAATGTAGCAGCTCAACTGTCCTGGAACACTTTTCACTCGCAGTACAGCCTTCCATGTACTGGCTCCCTCCCTGTGGAACTCCCTGCCTGTTGATGTCAGGCAAGCACTGACTTTGTTTTGTTTTCAACACCTGCTGAAGACATTTTTTATTTTTAAATAAGCCTCCCCTGATTGACCAACCACATTTTCTTGTTACAATCTGATTTAAAATATTTTAATTTTATGTTTTGATTCTGTGAGGGTCCCCCTTTTATTATTATTATTATTATTATTATTATTATTATTATTATTCACTGCTTGGGAACCCTGCTGGATATTAATCTTGTAAATGCATAAATAAATTTCAGCTCTGACTGTGCTTAGCACAGGAGCAGGTGGAGCAGGCCGAATCCAGGTTCTTTCCAAGTAGTACCATTTTTTTACCCTGAATCTGGAAGCACAGCTGTCAGAGCTGAGAGTGGCAATTATCTGTTTGGTTAGTACATGCAAGACTCTATCAAACAGCAGTGTCCATGCAGCTCCAGATGCACACGATAACTATGTGTGTGTACGCAAACGTGTTAAATGCAGCCTGGACATTTGGAATGTAATTCAGGTTTAAAGCTACATAATCACCAAAACAAGAGTTACCACAGTGAGACAATCAATTTTAATCTAAACGTTTAAAAAAATGAAACGTTTATGAAATATCCCACCACCATCTTTAAGCACTTGACAGCCTTAATACTTTCATTTGTCCCATACCACCTCCTCTGAATGGCTCAAGGAAATATTATCTGCAAATCTGTCCAAAACCTTGCTGTTTAAAAGGGGAAAGGGGGAAGTGAATATTTTCTGAATATTTATCGGAAAGGTGTATAAGCAACAACCTTACCAAATAGTTTCCCCACCTAATTCAGTGCCCACCTCTGCAATGAAAGTAAAAGTAGCACATGTTCAAGCCTACCAAATGCCCCCAGGAGAGATTCAGGAAGTCAACAGATTTAACAATCCAATAAATTCTTACAACCATACTTTCCACACTGTTGAATGCACTTAAAATTTGAGCTTTAAATTGTGTTTTGAAATTAAAAGAGCATTATTGAATTATTTCCTGCTTTATTTTATCACCGACTAGCAATTATCAATGATAAGCATAAAAAGTGACGGGAGTCCATGCTGAAGGGTTCCCAGTCTAACATTCATAGTTGTTGTGCATGTTTGACTCTCTCATTAGTTTATTTATATATATAGTTTATTACTTCCCTTTCATTATAGAATAATTTCAAAGCAAGGTACACCAACTAAATACATTAAAGTCATATAACATCAACTGATAGAACAGTAAATCAAAGGAAAACAGAAACACAGATGAGTAAATTTACAAGATGCAGCAACACAGATTCAATCAAAAGTCTGGGTGAACAAATGTGTCTTTAGTTGGCCCAAAAGCTTGTAAGACTCGGCACCAACCTTACATAAGTGGGGGAGGGGTTGTTGTTGTCACTGCTACGTTTATACCATATACATGGCACCTTCTAAAGAACGAGGGGACAGGTCCCTGCCCCAAGGGCTTACAATCTAGAAACAGACACAAGGGAAACAACAGGGAAACAGTGACCAGGATGAACAGGAAAGAATATTCAATTATTTCAGTTATGCATATTTAGGTTTGGTTGTAGTATTGACATATCAGATCCCTGCACTGTTTCCCCCCACCCCTGCTTATTTTAAACTAAATCCAAAACATAATGCTCTCTAGCTACTAGCTTGTATTGATGGAAGGGCATCAGTGTGTCCACTACTCCTGTTACCTGCTTGGAGCTGCTTCTCTGAAATTTTATTTAATTAAATCTAAGATTAAGCTGCTGGGAGGTTTTGATCAGCTAAATCTGAGAACACAACCTTAGAAATGGAGCCCAAATTCTGGAGGTCATGAGATCGTTCATCCCTCATAGTGCTCTCCTTCATGTGGGTGACCTTGGCTAGACTGCTTTCAATACAAAGATAGAGTATTCCTGTTTTCCCTGTTGTGTTGTTTTAATATGCTGATGCTGCAGACATGTTTTTAATGAGTATTCTTGTAATTAATTCATCCTAATCTGTTATGAACAATGAGCAATCTTGCAATTACCTGAAATGGATACCCAACTAATTAGCCAAAGTAACAAATAACCAAAGTAAAGTTAATTTAAACAACAAATATTTTAATTATGTTAAACAGCATCAGTCAAAGTTGCTCTTAATGCTTTAACTCGGGACATACAATTGATACAAGGAAACAAACAATGACCCAAACGAACCAAAAAAAAACACAAATGTTTTCTACATTTTATTTTTTTTTACAAAATTGATTTACAGTTCATATAGGAAAGTTGATAGTCTCCTTACCAGAAGAACAGTTTTCACTGTTAAGTTACGTATCTGATTGACACACTGCTCATGCTATTGCCGTCTTGTCCTACTTGTGAACTTTCCACAAGCTTCTAGTTGGCCACTATGTGAGCAGAATGCTGGACTAAACAGCCCTTTTGTCTGTCCCAGCATAGCTTTTCTTGTGTTCTTATGCTTATCCCCCATCCCCCAAGGGTGTTGTAGAACTTCTTTAGTATATGCAAGGATGGGATAAAGGCATAGAACAAACCTAATCTTCCTTGCATCTCTATCTGTACAAGAGGAATCTTTTCAAATTGGTCAAGAGCTGAATCCAGCTGTGAATTTATTCTGCAGCTAATCTGCAATCTCAAGAAAACGTCATATCGCAAGATCTTGTAACACGGGAGAAAGCAAAATGGCTTACCAACAGATGTGATGGCTAAAAGCATGAATGTCTGAGTGGAGAACGAAGCAGTGGTAGAGCTGTGGATTGCTACTGTGGATTTCAACAGGCAGCCATATCAAGTAAATTCTGTGGGTGCGGGTGCCCCTTCACACTTGTTTTTATTTTATTGAGTACTTTTAATATATATACATAAATTTGTATATATCCATAGCAGTGAATACATATGAAATGCATATATGCAAAAGTACAAGCAATTATACGTACGCTTCAATAAAAGCTGACCGGACATCCATATAAGTGTTTATTTGAAGACGGCGTCTATATGCCAACCTCAAATACTGAAAGTGTCATAAAGTCCTTAATCCATTAGATTATAGGAGGAGAGTGTTTATCCTTCCAATGTTGTAATATCAGTCTTTTAGCTGTCAAGAGCATGCAGAGAATCCATTTATGCCGACCATTTGTTAATTTCCATAAAGCAAGCAAATAATTTAAAAGAGTGTGTACATCAGCGAATATTAAAGATTGTTCCAGTACAGAGTTTATTTGATTTATCTGTGTAATAACCTCCACCCCACCAAAAAACAAGTACTGGACGTTGCTAAAAGATAGGTTTAAAAGAAGCATTAACTGCCTGCAATTAACCAAATTAGACAATCCCTTATTTAAAAGACATTTCCAAAGCAAATAGACATGAAACAAAGGTTTTTGCTGAATATGACATGGCCTAATATCCATAAACGCAATAGGTATAATCAGCTAAATTAAGCAGAATGGAACAATGCAGTTCCATTCCTGCTTAGAACTCTGTATACCATATTTATTCACCAATAACAAGTATTTATAGACATGGATCGTGGGTTGCTTTGCATGTCCAGCCTCAATAAGTGCTTTAATGGTGATGGAGACCCGGATGCTATAAAAGCAGCCAGGCCAAATCTAGATACTAAGAAACAATTGTTTGCGGAGCGAAGGATGAGAAATGAAGAGGCGACACAGAGTTGGGATTTAAACAAGGGCCACTTTATTTATTTACAAGAAAAGCAAGCATAAAGGGGGGAGGTAACCTAAGCGGGCATTTTGCATGGCCAGCCAGGCCATTGAAGGGGTCGGGCGAGACATTCACAGCCCGGGAAGTGGCGCCTGCTTTTTCGCCGCCCCCCAAGCTTCCCCAATCTGAGGTGGGGGTGGCCTTCCGGTGTCGTCTCCACTCGTGCCGCAGGGCTCCGAGTAGACGAGATGGGTTGGCCCCAAAGGTAAGCCTTATCCCCCCAACTGATGCCGCAGGGCTCTCAGTGGTTGGCCCTCAGGCGTTACCAATCACTTGAATAGTGCCCGTGAATGCTCACCATTAAAAACATATTAAATGCCCGCTCCTACCGCCAATAAAGTGACCAAATTGCCAGATTGACCTAGTTATCACCCATCCTGCTTTTGCAGTGTGAAGTAGGCGAAAAAACTCACACTCAAGTTAGATTGTGAGCAAAAAATTCCTACTTGGCCTCAAAAAGACAACCGGCGAACCCACACGGACAACAGGGGAGGGCGGGAGGGAGCTGCGCAGCACACAGTGGAGATTTGGAGGGGTCTTGGTCCCCCTTAAATAGCCACAGACCCCTCCTATCTCCGGTGGCACCACCCTGGGCCAGCCTATGGTGGCCCCCCACGTCACCTCTCCCCATCCTCGCCCGCAATCTCCTCTCCCCATCCCAGCGGGCAGGGTGGGGAAAGGTCTTTGCGGAGCGAAGGATGAGAAATGAAGAGGCGACACAGAGTTGGGATTTAAACAAGGGCCACTTTATTTATTTACAAGAAAAGCAAGCATAAAGGGGGGAGGTAACCTAAGCGGGCATTTTGCATGGCCAGCCAGGCCATTGAAGGGGTCGGGCGAGACATTCACAGCCCGGGAAGTGGCGCCTGCTTTTTCGCCGCCCCCCGAGCTTCCCCAATCTGAGGTGGGGGTGGCCTTCCAGTGTCGTCTCCACTCGTGCCGCAGGGCTCCGAGTAGACGAGATGGGTTGGCCCCAAAGGTAAGCCTTATCCCCCCAACTGATGCCGCAGGGCTCTCAGTGGTTGGCCCTCAGGCGTTACCAATCACTTGAATAGTGCCCGTGAATGCTCACCATTAAAAACATATCAAATGCCCGCTCCTACCGCCACAGGGGGAGACAAAACCATTACACAGTCTCCCCCCCCCCTCCCCCCGGAAGCAGAACATTACGTAGCCCTTCCTGAATATCTGCTAAAAATAACTGGTTACCAGGCGGAGACCGGTGAACCCCGTCGTGCCTATAGAGCTCCCTCCGAAAACGGCTAATGTTAGGATGTTGAATACTAAAGTCCCCATGCTGCGCTAGGGCCTTAAACCTCTCAGTATTAACCCGCTTTCTTGCCTTTCCAATAGCAAGGGGATGACTGGACACCCACCAGTTCATCCGAGGCAAGATGCAAATAGCAAGGGGATGACTGGACACCCGCCAGTTCATCCGAGGCAAGGTGCAAATAGCAAGGGGATGACTGGACACCCGCCAGTTCATCCGAGGCAAAGTGCAAATAGCAAGGGGATGACTGGACACCCGCCAGTTCATCCGAAGCAAGATGCATGACCATATAATCCGTATGCCGGGCCAGCGTTGTCGTATATGCTGAAAATCAGCCAAAGCTTGCAAAATGATGGCCTTGCCCGTCATTAAACCCAAGTTGTTCCCCCCTAAATGCATAACCGAGCAGAATGCTGCTGCAGCAAGGTAGGGGTGAGCTCATCCCACCGCATACCACATTTTCCTAGCCAACGAATGGTTGCGTGTTGACTCAAGCCGAGCTGCGATCCAAAGCTGGAATTGGCTGCATGCTTGCTGGCCCAGAGACCATACTGTGGCTGCATACGGAAACCCGCACGGGTGCCGAAGACACTGGCAAATCTAGAACAAACATGAAAGCATTAGCATCCGCTGCGTCTAGCTTAAGTGTTTACATGCCTCACACATGTTTTGAATGCTGTGGACCGCCATCTGCCTGGCGCCTGAATCTGAGGAGAAAATCCTCAAGCCGCTGCTGTAGACGCTGCACCGATGCGAAAGGAATGCATTCCAAACATTGCTGCGTGCAGACCCATATGATCAAAAGCCCACCTAGCTATTGCCCAGAATTGGTATTTCGTGAGGGGCGTGCCCTCCTGGTGGCAAAACAGGAAAACCAGCATCCTTCCCACGCCGGGTTACGAAAGCTGCTGAAGCCTGCAGTGGGCATAAGTCTTCGTTGGTAGAGGGGAATAATGAAATCCCACGACCTAACCCGACTGATCTGTGTATGAGTATCGAAGAAGCAAACGGGCCTCTGCGCTCTTTAAGAAGCGATTAGAAAATTGCAACGCCCGTGTGAAAGTATCTAGCTTAGATGAGGCCAGAAACTCGGATATCCCGAATGCCCCAAAAAATGTTGTTAATGCTGCTGCGAGGAATAAGCCTGGTTCATACTGGGAGTGGCAAAGTAGCGGCCACTGTGCCCGTAGCACGAGTAAGATATCTGGGGGTAATGGGAGCCAATGCATCGGGGTGCGAGGTGAAGCGTTTGCCCAGCCGCTAAGGGTCCTGCGCACCCGGAAATCCGAGGTACGATCCTCCAGGCCGCGAGCTTTAGCCCTAAAAGCTAAAGCTGCTAGCTTGAGAGAAACGGTGCGTGTTGACAAACCTTTACGTGTGGCATGTACACAGAATTGGAGCACATGCTCCACCGGGATGGGCCACAGAAGTTGCAGCTGATTTGCCATGCGGAATGCCTGAAATTCCATACCTGCGTTGCAATAAGCAGCCCTGGTGTTAGGCGCCAAGGACTGCCCAAATAGCCTGCTCTATCTCCTCCTTCAAAGGAGCCAAAGGGATAGAGGCATGTTCTCCGGCCTTGCAAGGGCCCAGGAGCCAATTCCCGAAACCTCTGCACCTGATGTCGGGACACAGCATCTGCTATATCGTTATTCAGCCCCGGAATATGCTTTGCCCGAAAAAAGAATGTCAACTCAAGACAGGCTCTTACCAAGCTCCTGACACGGGGATTATGAGAGGAAAGGGTATTGATTACCTATACTGTGGCCTGGTTGGCACACCAGAACAATACAGTGGTGTTGGCTAAATTATGCACCCACACACGTGCTGCCACAACTATGGTGAATAATTCAAGGAATGTAAGGTCCCGGCATGCGCCGTCGGACCGCCATTTTCCGGGCCATTGTGCTGTACACCATCTCTTTCCCCAGATAACCCCAAAACCCCATGAACCTGATGTGTCAAAATGTACCCACCAGTCTGCCTTTACCAAAAAGTTCTAGCCGCCAAAATGATACCCTATTGAAATGTTCCAGAAAATTTAGCCATACAGCAATATCGGCTCACCTGGCCTGTGAGCATCCCATGGGTAGGGCATAATCCACATAGAGTTGCCCTTGGAAGCAAAAACTTAATAAATTAACATCTTCGGGGTGAATGGGCATCATGCGAAAGGCTGCTTTATATCGCATTTGCCCCACAACGCCCCTGTCCCATTATATCGCACCATATGCACAGTCTGAATAGAAAGAAGCATACCTAACTGAACTTAAATGCTCGGGAATTGCATCTTTCCGGATGCGCCCCCTGGAAAGAACAGGTAGTGTATTAGCCGGAATTCACCTGCTGCCTTTTAGGCACAATCCTGAATGGTGACACTTGCAAATGAGGAATGGGGGGGGGGGTCAGAAATGGCCCCCAAAACCATACCTGTGCCGACTTCTTTCCCTATCTTTCCCGAGCGATATCCTCCATCAGACTGAGGGATTTCTGATTTGTAGACCATGAACTACAGCTAACTCCTTGAAAAGGGGTGCGAAAACCTTCCCTAAAACCTGAGCTAAGATACCAAGCGTCTCGCCGTCTGTGGTACACTGCCAGTAACCCGTTAAGCGGTTTAAGCTTGACCGGGCTGGGTCCCTTTGGGAGGAGGTTGTTGCCCCCCAGATCGTTTGGGGCCCTGTGCGTCCTTACCAGGCCATTTTCCGCTTCTGTTTTTAAAACAGTTTGATGCTGCGTGATACCTTGAGCCAGTTTGACATTCGTGTCTGAATTTACAGGGATTACGTGTGCAGCAGCCTTTATTGAAGTCCCAGCAGAGCGGGCAGTGTTGAACCGCCTGGCCCGCGTATCCCCTAGAGGTAGACGCGGGCTGTTGCTTGGCAAGGATATGTCCGCTATCCGCCCTGTCGCCAAATCCAGGCCGGGCTGGCGTCATGAACTGTAACCACAGGTCATGATCTTTGACATCCCACCGAAGTGCGTGATCAAACGCAGCCCTTCGACGAAATGATTGGTCGTAAGCCAGCCAAGCCCCACCCTCGCACTCGGAATACGCTCGATAGATCATATCGAGGTATTTTGTTAGAATAACTCCCTTTCCTGGGAAACGTTGCAAGATTACTCCCATGTATATAAGAAATCCTGGCAACCAATTGGCCCAGGTGTGCGCAACTTTCTTCCTTTTAAACCTTTTTGCCTGTTTGTCAATACCCTTATCTTTATCAGAGCTCTCCTGTTCCCGGAATAATAAGGAGAATATGTCAACGTACCCCCCTCTACATATTTTTTCCCTGGTGGCCGGGAACAGGTGATATCCTAAAGGTGCGGAAGTGCTACCAGTAGGAATACAGTCATGTGAAGCACCTGCGTAAGGATCCCTAATGTCCTGGGAAATGCTGGTCGCAGCTGCACCAGCAGGTCCCTGCCATCCCGCAGTGCAAGCAGCCATGGCATCTGAAACTTGGGGTTGTGGTAGCCCCTGTTGAATAGTGTTAAGTTGGGCGTCTGGCTGCTGGGGCTGCACCGTACCCATCGGTGCCACCCCAGCTTGTAAAGGTGTAATTGCGGAGGCAGAAGAAGAGACCTGGGAAAAATTTGGTTGGGGAGACCAAGATGGGTGAACAACGTCTCCCATCTGCGAGCCCAGACTGGTGAACCATGGCGTAAAACCCCAATGAGCTGACGTAAACCCTGACGCTTGGGGAACCGTTGTGGTGTAATGCGATGGCAGCTCACCTTGAGGCGTAGGCACGGGTCCCAAAACCTGAGTGGTGTGTTGAAGAGTAGGCTCTGGAGACGCCACCGTATTCTGTTCTTCGATGGAAATGGGAAGAACTGTGGCTGGACTCACTGCCGTGACTGGCACTTCAGTGGAAGGTTCACCTGAGGCGCTTTCCATTGCCAGTAGATGAGCTGAAAGAGTGTTCAATAAATCGTCATGCCTTTTCTTACGGGTGTGCCTACGTTCAGTCTGAGTGTGTGGCGGGATTGGAATTGGGGTAGCAGAGACACCTTTTTCCTTTCAAAGCTTGTAATCTGGCTACAAGACTGGAGACCTGTGGGTCCAGTTCTTCCTCGGAGGAGGAATTTTCAATGGGCCGTTTACGTTGTGAAGATTGTGCGGGAGCCTTTCCCTTGCCTTTCCTCCCGCCAATTCCTTTCTTCAGAGGCATGATGATGCTGCGTTAACAGCTGTCTTACTAGTAAGACTATAATACCAGCTGGATTAAACAATAATGAAATAACTGACCAGGTGGCCTGATTCCTGCTAGTGCGTTTAATACCCACAAGCTTAATTGGCAATAGAATAGCTGCCTTGCCAGCGGGTTTTTGGACTAAGGCAGAAAACCAAATTAGGGATGTTAATAACACCCCCTATGAAGCAATTATTCTGAATCAAACCAGGTTATATACCGCAGCTTTTCCTGCACTACCTGGAGATGGTAGGGATCGAACCTGGGGCCTTCAGCTTGTAAAGCATACGCAGTCCCCTTGATTTACAGCCCCTGTACGATTGCACTTAGCCAATAACAAATATCAACTGCTAAAACAAATATCCCATAAAGCTGCTTTATCCAATGCAGTCTCCCATCCAAAACCTGACCAGGGCTGACCCTGCTGAGCTATACAACAAGGCAGAGAACCCTGAGTCTCAGCCACTCCCTGTATAGTTAACACTGCTCTAAATTCCCACTTAGAAAACAGGTATGTATGAGTAAATTAGGTATTTATGAATAAGAACCAAGGGGGAGGGTCTCCAAACCCCCCCTCCCCAAAGAAAATTTCCCGCCTGCTGTATTTCAGATGTCCCCCAGCAACGTTTAAATTGGCTAGGAACAGCCTATTAACGCCCCCCCCCCCCCCCGGCTACCCAAAACCTGAAAGGCACAGCCTGGGGGGGAAGTAATCCGTAGCAGCCGCCTTCCGTTGCCGCTGTCCTGTCGCAGAAGGCTCTTATGGAGTTGCTCCTTCCTTCTTGCCGCCTGATTGCCCCTGTCTCCAGCCGGGTTGCGCTGCCTTGTGCAGCTCCCAGCAGCAGGGCAAGCGCTTTGTTGCTGATCTCGCCGCTGCCGGGGTCCTCCTCTGCAGCCGGCTTCTTTCCAGGGCAGCCCTCCTGCTGATCTTCGGCAGTTCCCTGCCTCTAGCTGCAGCCGCGCTGTATGTGGAGGGGGCGGGATATCCGGTGGCTTCCTCCTTCGCGGACTCTTCGGCCGCTTCCAAGGCCCTGTACACACGCTGTGGTGCTGCTGGCGCCGCAGCAGCACCGCCGGCTTTCTAGCCGCCTCGAGCGGCCGCCGCCGAGCAGCCAGCTGCCGCGGAAGCGCAGCGGGAAGCCTCTTCAAGCTGCTCCATTCCCGCTTGCTGTGTTGCCCAGCTGACTCCTCTTGAAGCCTCCAGACGCTTCTCTGGTAAGTCTCTCTTCTTCCTCCGCCGCTTCTCGTCAGTGCTGTTCAGCTCTGCTTCGCTGCGAGCTGCGCAGCACACAGTGGAGATTTGGAGGGGTCTTGGTCCCCCTTAAATAGCCACAGACCCCTCCTATCTCCGGTGGCACCACCCTGGGCCAGCCTATGGTGGCCCCCCACGTCACCTCTCCCCATCCTCGCCCGCAATCTCCTCTCCCCATCCCAGCGGGCAGGGTGGGGAAAGGTCTTTGCAGCCATCTCTGAAAGCCCTGTTATGGAAAAGTCTGAATCACATGTTGTAAAGTGCAGCTTAGAGTATCCCTGCCTTGATCCAACTTGCTATCTTCTGGTAGCTAAATTTACATACAGACTTGGGGTTCTATCCATCCATCGAGCTTCAATGAGTAGATTCTAGAACAGGGCTACTGAACTTCTTTCAGTCTGAGAACCACATTCAATTTCAGGCAAGTTTTCAGGAGCCACATTCCAGCAGCGGGCATAGCCAAAGGCAAAGGGGGTAAGACCCAAAATACCAGCATATTTTATCTTAAATCTCTGACTGCCAGTAATTAATCCTTAAAAGAGGCATTTCAGCTTTTCTTAGAATGGGGAAAAACTTCTGCAAAAGCCAGGAAATCGTCAAACCATCCGTAGTCAGGGGAAAGATGGTGTGGCATGTGGAAGGAGGTGTGACCATCTTGGGAACCCTGGAGGGCCAGATTGGGATCCCAGGAGGGCCAAGTTACCCACCCTTGTTCTAAAAACATATATTTGCTTCATAACGGATAGACCAAGCTGTTACACTGTTTTGGGGAATGTGAATTTTCAGCTGCAGAAGTTTCCTTTCGTTACCATTTTGGTCACACGGAGAAACTCTGCATCACATCTTTTACTGTCTTATTACTTGATGAGATTAAGAAAAAATTAGTGTAGCTAATTACGTTAATTAAAATTGAGACCATTAGAAATCTGGGAAATAACGCTACTTACAAATAGCTGAGTTGGTGTTCTAGACCAAACTAATGGCCCTTCTAATTAAGCTTCTTATTTCCCACTGTCATCTGCTGTAAGGCCATGGTATACTAGCTACATATGGATAAATGTGATCGGTTAATTGCATATAAGATTCAGGGTCACATGCCAGATTGGACTGGCATCTTTCCTGTTTGCCAAGTCAGATTTTGAAGCTCTCTTACTTGATCTAGCTATCCCCATTACATCTGACCCATAGAATCATAGGATCATAGAATAGTAGAGTTGGAAGGGTCCTATAAGGCATCGAGTCCAACCCCCCACTGAATGCAGGAATCCACCTTAAAGCATACCTGACAGATGGTTGTCCAGTTGCATGTTGAAGGCCTCTAGTGTGGAGAGCCCATGACCTCCTAGGTAATTGGTTTCATTGTTGTACTGCTCTAACAGTCAGGAAGTCTTTCCTGATGTCCAGCCGGAATCTGGCTTCCTGTAACTTAAGCCCATTATTCCGTGTTTTGCACTCTGGGATGACTGAGAAGAGATCCTGGCCCTCCTCTATGTGACAACCTTTCATGTATTTGAAGAGTGCTATCAGTCTTCTCTTCTCCAGGCTAAACATGCCCAGTTTTTTCAGTCTCTCCTCACAAGGCTTTGTTTCCAGACCTCTGATCATCCTTGTCGCCCTCTTCTGAACCCCTCCAGCTTGTCTGCATCTTTCTTGAAGTGTGGTCCCAGAACTGGACACTTCATACCCTACAGTAGGATTGTCGGAGAAATTCACAATGGATTCAAAGGAGCTCAGATTTCTATCAATCTAACACATGGATCCTGCCGCAGACTGGCTTTTTCTGAGTTGCTTAGATTTTGTGAATTTGAGGACTGGTTTATTATTATTATTATTATTATTATTATTATTATTATTTCCTGGAAGTGTATGCAAATTTAGTCATCCCAAAATAAAAATGTTGCTGGAAAATACATGAATACATAAACTTTTTTATCACACACACCTTTTTTTTTTTTTACATCTCTGATCACTCTTCAGCCTCTCTTCATCCTCTGCTTTTTGGGTGTGCACTCTGCTCATTGATTGCATGCTGAACTAAGAAAAATATGTAAAATCTTACATGCCACTGAAAGTTTCATAAATTGTGGTAGACTTTTGGAGTACTTTTCTGAAGGGAGGAAATGCCTGGATCTGTCAATAAGCATATGATGGAGCGAAAGATGCCTGACAACCTGTGAAACACACACAGCATGGATTTAACAAAATCCATACATCCCTACCCTCCAGTGTTTTACAGATTAAAATAGAGACACACCCCAATTTTTGTATCAATTTCCCCACTTATGCATTGTCAAAGGCTTTGTTTAGTCTCCTGTATTTATTTCCTCTGCAACCACTTCCATATTGGATCCTTGACCCTCTTGGCTAAAAAAAGCTAGCAGGGATGGAACAACTGGCTGGGCCAGGGAAGTGATTAATGCCTCTTTGCAAGAGGGAGTGGTCCCAGGCCTCCTGAAAGAGGCGGCAGTGGGACCACTCCTAAAGAAATCTTCCTTGGACCCTGAAAATCTTAATAACTACAGGCCAGTAGCAAATGTTCCATTCCTGGGCAAGGTCCTGGAGTGGGTGGTTGCGGGCCAGCTTCAGACACTCTTGGATGAGACTGATTATCTGGATCCATTTCAGTCAGGTTTCAGGCCTGGTTTTGGCACGGAAACAGCCTTGGTCGCCCTGTATGATGACCTATGTCGGGAGAAAGACAGGGGGAGTGTGACTCTGTTGATTCTCCTTGATCTCTCAGCGGCTTTCGATACCATCGACCATGGTATCCTTCTGGGACGACTGGCTGAGTTGGGAGTGGGAGGCACTACATTGCAGTGGTTCCGCTCCTACTTGGCGGGTCGGCTCAAGAAGGTGGTGCTTGGGGAACATTGCTCGGCCCCGTGGATTCTCCAGTATGGGGTTCTGCAGGAGTCAGTCCTGTCCCCCATGCTGTTCAACATCTACATGAAACCGTTGAGTGCAGTCATCCGGAGTTTTGGAGTGCACTGTCATCAGTACGCTGATGACACGCAGCTCTACTTCTTTTCATCTTCATCAGGTGAGGCTGTGGATGTGCTGAACCGGTGCCTGGCTGCGACAATGGACTGGATGAGGGCTAATAAACTGAAACTCAATCCAGACAAGACTGAGACGCTGTTAGTGGGTGGTTCCGCTGATCGGATGGAGGGTGTTCAACCTGTTCTGGATGGGGTTGCACTCCCCTTGAAGGAGCGGGTTCGTAGCTTGGGGGTTCTCCTAGAACCATTTCTGTCACTTGAGGCTCAGGTGGCCTTGGTGGCACGGAGTGCCTTCTACCAGCTTTGGTTGGTGGCCCAGCTACATCTCTATCTGGACAGGGATTACCTGGCTTCAGTTGTCCATGCTCTGGTAACCTCCAAGTTAGATTACTGCAATGCCCTCTACGTGCCTTTGAAGGCGGTTCGGAAGCTGCAGCTTGTGCAAAATGCAGCGGCCAGGTTGATAACTGGAACCAGAAGGTTCGAGCATATAAGACCTACTCTGGCCCACTTGCATTGGCTGCCTGTATGTTTCTGAGCCTGATTCAAGGTGCTGGTTTTAACCTATAAAGCCTTACACGGCTTGGGACGACAATACCTGACGGAATGCCTTTCCCAACATCTAAGGCCCTCCTCCGAATGCCTACTCCGAGGGAAGCTCGGAGGTTGGCAACAAGGGAGAGGGCCTCCTCTGTGGTGGCCCCCCAATTGTGGAACGATCTCCCTGACGAGGCCCGCCTGGAGCCAACATTGTTATCTTTTCGGCGCCAGGTCAAGACTTTCCTCTTCTCTCAGGCATTTGGCAATATCTGAGGAGCCTGGGTTTGTTTTTATTTTTGTAGCTTTTTGGGTTGTTGTAGTGGTTTTAAATGTATGTGTGTATTGTGTGTATGTTGTATATTTTTGCTGTTTTAATTTTTGTATATTGTTTTTAATTGTTTTAATCCTATGTAAACCGCCCAGAGAGCTTCGGCTATGGGGCGATATATAAATAAAATAAATAAATAACATGTTCAAAGCCATGAGGGTCTTTGTTCCCCATGTTAAAGGCACATTATAAAAACAAGAGTCTTAAAATCTGTTAGCAGCAACTATTTAAAATTAGTCCCTCCAGCATGTGAAATAGCAGGTTGGGCACTCTATAACATGTGCATTAGAGACAAGACACACCGGCACTAGGGATGAGGGGAGAATTTCATTCAGTTCACATTTCAGTAAGAACTTACCACATTTGCATTTCCTGGATCAAAAAAAAAAAAAACCAGAAGCAATTATCCTTTGGCATTTGGACTTCTTAGAATTTTGTGATCCAGTTCTTCAAGCAATTTTTTAAAAATGCATACCAAAATGTGCACACACAAATGTGTATGCTGGTTTGAAACACACCCACCCACACACCCACACAAAAGAGCATTATTGTCAGGGCCCCACTGGAGGAGTCCTTCTGAGAGGAGGAGCTGGAGCCCCCAAAAACCAGGACACCCCTGATCAGGTACTGCCATCAGACCAGCAGGAGCCTGGGCACTCAGAGGTGATGGATGCTGGTTCATCCCTGGCAGGAGGAGGGGAGTCTTCCTTTGAGGCAGAGGCTAAACAACCCCCTGGCCCCCAGGAGCATTGTCATCTCAAGTAACAGGAAAATAGGGCTACAGTGCTCATTTGCAGAGAAGGACTCCTCAGGGGGGAAAAAACCTCCTCAGAAGTAGAACCCTCCTCAGGGAGCTGTGATTACTGCAGCTGAGCTCTGGGTTGGGCTTCACAGTAACCCTAGCCAGTGTTGAAACAACACTGTTCTTCCAGCTCCTGTACTTTGTACCTTGTCCTGTGATTTATGCTCTGTGTTACTGACCTTTGAACTCCTTATTGACTCTGCCTCTGAAGTGTGTAATGTATCTGACTAATTGTGTTTTGACCTCTGCCTGTTATTTGAACCACTCCTGTCTCAACCTGAACCCCATTGGATGCTTGAATATTTGCTGGCTTCATTGCATTGCTTCTGTTGAGGAATTGGAAGCAAAAAGGGCCAAACGCAGCTAACGTTTGTGTTAGAGCTGGGTTCAATAAGAGTCTTTCGTTCAAGGAATATTCACACTCCAACTTCTTGTGTATATACAGAGTTGTTTTACTAGTGATCCAATCTATTTACAGCACAATGGTTTTCCAATCAGTTATTTACACAATCCTCCTCCTGTACAAAATCATCTAGTCCGACCGTCTCCAAACATCTCTCCAAAATCTCCCACACAGTCTTTCTAATTAGACTTACTTTTATACTTTTACATACCAGCCACACCTTGCACAATCTACCTTATCTTATGCTGGTGCTCAAGCAATAATCGGTCTGGCCTCCAGGCTACTCCCTCAGCATATTGCTTGCAGCTGGCTTGTCCCTCGGACCTAGATTAATAACTTTCTTTTAATCCACTTTGTATCTGGAATTTTCTCCCCAACAGCTTCTGTGTTAGCCCTGCATTCAGAGTCTGATGCAGTCGAAGCAGGACAATTATATTTAAGAGAACAGCGTACAAAAATGGCATATATTAGGCAAACTTATATATCAACATGTGTATATTGGGGGAAGTGGACAAAAATTATATGAGTTTTCATGCAGACTCCCTTTTAAAATAAAATGATGCAGAAACAGGGTGGAAAAAACTTAAGATGAGAACAATGAGAAACTGAAAGAAATCACTATTGACAGATTTGGCCATCATTAATCCATATGTACATCCAATTTAGAGATGTAGCATTTAGAACGGGGTAGACAAAAGGTTGATTGGGATCTATGGATCAACCTCTAGATGAATTGCAATAGATCAGTAAAGGCTTCTGTCTCCCAATTATTAAGAATGGCACCAACAAAAAGATGCCTTGCTCTTCTAAATTAGACTGCTGATATGGGAAAAAGCTTGGGTGGGGGGAAAACCAGGCCTGGATTTGGATGTCGATCATATTGTGAGCTCAGTTCTTGTCCTGAGATCAAATCCTGGGCTGAGCATATGTTTCCTTAATTCTAAAAGTATGCTGCCCCTCCAGGAGCCAGTATTTGCTAGAATTCCCAGTAGACCCAGAGTTCTGATTAGATAGATGATAGATAGATAGATAGATAGATAGATAGATAGATAGATAGATAGAAAGAGATAATGCAAGTCTGAGTTCCGGCCAGTCCTATTTTAGAGTCCATGGAGTGCAAACTGAACCCAGAAAAAGGATGACATTAATTTTTTTAAAAATCACATGACATCTGAAAAGCCCACCCACCCAACCCTGGACAGTGAATAAATTACTTGGGAAAGGTAACAATGTGGAATGTGACTTTCCTCCCTATAACTGCTTCCCAAAGAGCTTCTTCCATTCCATTCCTGAATGGAATGAGCTGTGATTGGAGGTGGGTGGGTGTTGTATGCTGAGATTGACAGAGAGTCACTAAAAATCAAACAGATGTACTTTCTATGAGCAGAGTTCCCAGGTTTGGTTTTTGAAATAGACTTTTTGTTCCAACCCAATGTTTTGATATTGCACTGATTTCAATGGGAGTTAAACAACCTAACTCTATGCAGGATTTGGGATGGAGGTTAATCTTTTTGTATTTTCTATATATCTTAATGTTGTTCATTGTTGTTGGTCCCCTGAATTGTTGTATTTTTCTTTTTTCATTATATTCAGCAAAGCTCTTCCTGAAACTTGGCTGTCTTGAACCTAAACACACAACACACTGACAAAAAGGAATATTGAAATTCTCTGAACCTAGAGCAGTTCCTGCTGGAACCCTGCTTGTTCCAATTTGACAGCAAATCATTAGCAACTACCTTCTGGCTATGACTTTCCAGCCTATTGAAAGGTAGTTAGTGAAGAGTAGTTCCCTTTGGCCCAAGGATTAAAGATTGTTAAAGGAAGCCACAAAGAGATGAAGTATATAAATAGAATCCAGAAATATTTGCATCATGGGCTGTTATTCCAGTCACCAGTACTTAATGTTGTCTTTGGATTTTGGAATATGAAGTGCCCAAGACAATAGGGATACCAATTTAGGCTTCAGTAATGTTAGGGAAAAGAGATTTTAATAAGTGGTGGGGTGAGATTCAGCAGGGTTAATATGCCCCCTGTTAAATCAATTTAAGGTTCAATTAAGCTGACCATATGAAAAGAAGGACAGGGCTCCTGTAACTTTAACAGTTGTAGAGAAAAGGGAATTTCAGCCAGTGTCATTTGTATGCAATTAGTTCCTGGTGAAATCCCCTCTTCATCACAACAGCTAAAGGTGCAGGCACTATACTAGAGTGACATTATACAAAAGAAGGCAGGGCCCCTGCAACTTTAACTGTTGTGATGAAGAGAGAATTCCACCAGGAACAAATTGCATACAAATGGCACGGGCTGAAATTCCCTTTTCTCTACAACTGTTAAAAGTTACATGAGCCCTGTCCTCCTTTTCATATGGTCAGCCTAGCTTCAATTGCAAAACAGCGGTATATTTTCAGAGCATCTGTTGTCATTATCTCGGTAATCTTAACTATAGTAGCCTTATCAACACAGGACAGGTAAATACACTTCTTTTGGAGTCCAAGAGATTTATGCATACCTAGCACACATATGTGCTTAATTATTAATAGCTGTTCAATGTGTAGAAACAGTGAGTTTAGCTAACCAGAAATATAGGTATTCCTGAAGAATAATCACATATGTTTTGAAACATATCTACCATGCATGTGAGAGTCTTTATGTGTAGGGACTTGGTGCATCCTCTTCCTCTCTGTTACATATACTGTATAAAGTCACATATGACTCAGAACCTCCATGGGGATTTTCATCTTGTTCCTGTGTGTGGGCTTCCCGTAGGCTGTAGTTGACCACTATGGATCAGGCCTTTGGTCTGAACTAGGCCATGAGGGGAAGCAGTAATCACACCCCATCCTTCCTAAATGTTTCCCTGAAGAGAAACTGAACGTGAAATTATTTTGGTTTACAGAACCAAGACTGGCCAAGAGCCTTAAGTAGCCTTTTAAAGTGGCGGATGATTACTGAGATAAGAGAATTATTGTTTGAGAACACATTTTTTTCAAGTGTTATTACAAAATTTATTCCAAGATAGTTCACCTGAAATGTACTTTTTCAATATGAATTTATATTGTCAATGGTCATAGGAAATCATCAGTTCTCATCCATCAGAGGTGTCTTTTCCTCATTTTTAAGGGGGAGACTAGAAAATGTTAATCAAGTCCTTGAGAGTTAACAGAGAGCTTGCTTTGTTGACTTGAACCTTGAGACTAGGTAGAGTCAAAGTCTATACACTGGATTCATCATGAAGTCTAGAACTGACATCTGTATTAACATTTCACTTAAGCTGTTGATAATGAAATGCTAGTACACGTGCTAACTTGGCCCAATGTGTAATTTAAATTGGCTTCCAACATGGAAATATGTGATGCCTAAGTGAGAAGAAACCTACTAGGGATTCATCTCCATGTGTTGATGCTGTGTGCAGCTTAGTTAATGAGTTGCCCATTGCCTACAGGAATAAAATTCTTTGCATGGTTTGTTTGTTTGTTTGTTTGTTTGTTTGTTTGTTTGTTTGTTTCACTGCAAGTGAATTTTGCCTGGAGTCCATCCTGTGCTGAATTCCATAACACAACCAAAGCTTTGCAAATTGTCAAGTGCCTCTAGACATGATTCCATCAGACAGCTCTAAATCTCACACTAAAAATCAACAGCTAAAGGAAGACATGGCTGGAGTTAAGCCCAGGGATATCTAGTGCTGAAATATTGGGCAACATCTTGTGGTCTCCATTCAGGGATCATCTTTGAATGCCCTGGGTCCAAGTGGTAGCATCTTAGTGCTAGGAAGATTGATGGGGGGTTGCAGTTATCTGGACTTACTTCTCAGTTCATCATTTAGACTTTTTCTTTATTTATTTTCCATCTTTGGTCAACTGTGCTACTGCTTTTCTTCTCTGCTACATTTTTAGGACTACAAAACTGCAGTTGGGTATTTTAGTGGTAGTGGTAGTGATAAATCATGACAAATGTTAGTGCATTCTTTTCTTTATAGTTAAAATTCTTTTAGAATAATGCAAAAGGGATGGGACATGAAAACCAAGCCTCTCTGTTTATAGGAGCCACACAGAGTAAGAAAAAGGAAAAGGAACAAATGCATGCATCAAGGTTTTGTTTTGTTTTTAATCTGTTCCTCTTAACATGTTTCAGTTAGATTGTGATATTTCACCCCTGGTGACTGATGGAATGGTACATATACAGGTTCACAAACTGGTTTTATATTCACATGTACTTTGAGATTTGAAGGGGAAATGCTTTTTCCACCCATCTTCTCATTGCCTAGACAGTTTTTGTTGCTTTAGCACACTGCCTTTGGCATGCCAGGATCAATGTCAGTTACATCCCCTATTATCCAACTTCAACTTCATCTGTTCCTCTGTGAATTTAATATTCCATTCTGTCTTGATCATTTTCTTGCCATCAGTGAATACATTGTTTCATAATTAGATCATACCAGCGCACTTCAAGGTCTGCCAAGGGACCATTTTCAATCTCTGGGGTTTAGTGACCACATCGCCAAAAAGGAGGAAATGTATCATCAAAAAAGAGGAGACAGATCTGCATAAAATATATATGTGCTGTTTTATATGTATACAAGCAATTTTAGAAATAATTAGTATAATTTTAATTTTAAAAAAGTACAATGCATCTTATTATAGGGTTGGATCCAGTAACGTTCTTCCACACATGCAAGACAACCAGTTGTGAAACAGGCCTTCTCACATCCTTTCCTCCAGCATATTCAAGATTGCCAGGATTCGCTGAGCATCAGCTTGCTGCTTGTCTCGTACCCAATTCCTGTTCGTGTTTGTGACCACTGCTCACTCTGTGCGAATGGGAAAATCACACAGAATGAGCTGTGATCTACACCAAGCAGGATATAACACTTTGAAAGTGGTTTGAACGGTATATGGAATGTGTCATGAGCCCCAACAGTTGTCAATAGCGTTATAAACCATTTTAAGGCAGTAGTGTAGATCATGCCCAAATGTGAAATTTGGACAAATCTCCTAATTTGCACGTTTTCCTACATAGATTAATGTGACGCTGATTCAGTATATGGAGGAAATTTGTGCAAATCGAACAGATGAAATTACGTAAATTGAATACAAGCAGCATTCAGTAATTTATGAACATTTTTGGTGGACACAAACGTGATCAAATTCAGAGTTATGAACAGTGAACGTCTGCATGTATAGTGAGCAAAAATGAAATTCTCATATATTCCTCCTGCTGCCTTTAGCGCCCCACTCCAGAGGAATGGGGGACATTCTGGAGGAGATTTAGACAGTGTGCAGGGGGGAGAAGAGGGTGTGAGAAGTCCCATTCCACAAGTGGTAGCCTACTGTGTACAGAAGAATGCTTTTGCATCCAACCCACGGTGGGGAAGATTGTGACCAGGTGACTTTACACCTTTGTAATTCCAGAGCTCTTTGTGTAACATTTCATTTGTCTGCATTAGGATCTGTGTAGATACATTTCTACCAGCAAACTTCATGTTTACAATATTCTCACATATTCTACAACAATTCAGGGTGGTTCAGAGAATGACAACAAATGTGACAGCCTTCTCAGTGGTGCCCCCCCCAACTGTGGAAAGTTCTCCCCCATAAGGTCCTACTGGTGTCAACATTGTCGTCTTTTTGGTACTAGATTAAGACTTTATTCTATCCCGAAGGTTTTGACAGCATACAAGGGGTGTTTTATGGGGGGGGGGGGGGATTAATCATGTCTTGGTAGTTTTATGCTTAATTGTTTTAAGCATGTTTTAAGCTATTATAAATTCTGGAAATGGATGGATGGATGCATGGATCTAAAATCTAGTAATCAGTGTATTTTTCTTGATAGGTAGCACCATCAAAATGTACATGAGTCTTTCCCTCATTTAGTTTTTGAAGGAGTAGATTTTGAACATTTTGAGGATTTTTGGATAGATTTTGAAGATTTTGACACTTTCCTCAATCTTGTTTTAAGGTGTGTTTTACTCTCCCTTAAACTTTCCAAGGATTTTTGCAGACCTTTTTCAGAACAAGCTCCCTTTTACTTTGATTGCCACTTAGGCATCTCTGTACAGGGAGATATCCTGTGTATTGTCAATGGCTCTCTAGCCAAGATGCTTTCTCTTGTGTAGACCAGCCCTCTCTTTCTGACAATTGCTTACCTTCATAATGGGTTTGTTCTGGTTTAAGTCTCGGTGGTACAACAGGCTGCTTTGTATTACAGAGTGGAATAATGTGTTCAGTAAATCACACATGACTAATGGTAGCATTTGTAGGAGTTTCTAGTGCGATTCTGTCACAGAGAAACTAAGAGCCTATCCACATTGCCCTTAAAATGACTTATATTATGTTTAAAAACGTGGTTTTTTTAAAGTTGTTTCTTTACGTGATAGGACACACTGAGCAGTACTTATGTTTCATAGCGACTGCTTCCTCCATCCTCAAAGCATTCAGTGGTGTCACACAGGGTTATTGCTTTGTCTCTTTTTCTTTCGTTTTGTTTTGCAGGCTGCTTGAGTTACAGAGACAGAAGTGAGCGGGTCAAGCAGTCTGCAAAACAAAAACGAAAGAAGAAGAGACAAAGAATTAACCCCATGTGACACCACTGAACATTTTGAGGATGGAGGAAGCAGTCATTATAAAACAGACGTACTGCTCAGTGTGTCCTACCACGTAATGAAATGACTTAAAAACCACGTTTTTAAACAGAATATAAATCGTTTTAAGGGCAATGTGGATAGGTTCTAAGTATGAGGAAAAATGTGGTACTAAATGTTTGGTTGGAAAGAACTTCCTTACTCTCATCATCTTCAGAGAAAGATAATGAGAGCAGATGGAAGATGGCAGATGAAAGAAATGGAAGAGTTTTGTGGAAAAGTAGTGCTTTTTAGACTCTGTCTGAGAAAGGAGGTTCTATGATATGATATTTTTAAAAATCTTGTTTGTTTCATGTTAAATGAGAAGAGATGAAAATCTATTTTCTAAAATATGTTTTTAACCTTAACATAAGATTGGGTTTATTGTTTTACAATGATTTTATTTATCATGTTTATTTTCTGAACATTTGAAAAATGCCTTGTTTGGTTTGCAATAAATAAAATAATCAAATAAATAAAACGCAGAACGGTGTTAAGGTTGGGGCTGGTAGGGTGAGTCACTTGACTTGTTCAATATTTATTCAAGTATCTTCCAGATTAGTTTTGTTTCCTCCCCTAGAGCAACAAACTTAATCTTTCTTTTTCATCTGCTTATATTTGTCTTAGTAGAAAAACATCCAAGGAGAGAGTCTAGGCTTTCCAATACAGACGGTGCATTTTGAATGGGATAATGAAGATTACAGTTACCCTGTTAGAACCGTGTGAAAACAATTAACCCTAATATGCATGTGAAAAATTGCAATATGGACATGGTTGAGCTAAAATCACTTTGAAACCTTTTTGTGTTTAAATAAAGGCAGTTTTGAAATTCCATTTAAATATTGAATTTAGATATGCTGAAAAATGAAAATTGCAATTGCCCTCTGCTGCCACCTTTATTATTTCTTTCCTAACTGTTCTTCCTTTGTCAAAGGTACAGATTTTATGAGCTCATTAATTTTGCTCTGCTAATGCACTTTCCTTATCTTCTAATTAGCCACTGCTCTCCTTCCAGCATATTTATGATGCTCTAGACTCTTCTCATTTTTCATCTTGCCGTACACGAAATGATGCCCAGTGTGGAAATAAGTACCGCTTGGTGCCTTCCTGTTCCTAGAGGTCTTCTCAGTGCACCTACTGACTTTCTTATTACAAAAAACCAACAGCAACAATGCTTTGGGCTGGGGTTGTGTGAGGTATGGGATAGGTTTTCATATATAAAATTACCAAAACCAAACGTGTAAATATAATGTGGGTGGCTACCAGGAGGAGGGCCTTTTCTGCTGTGGCACCCCAGCTTTGGAATGAGCCCTAAAGAGTTTTGCCTGGCACCTACGTTGTACTCTTTCCAGCTCCAGGTGCAGACCTTTTTATTTTCCCAGTCTTTTAGCATTCTACTATCCTTGTCTTTTAACTTTGCTGTTCTAAATCTGTATGACTACTGGGCGGTATAGACCTTGAAATAAAAAAATAAAATATAAAAATATAAATTAATATAAAAACCCATTTTACTCCCCATGGTGCTTGCTTTATGCATTACAAATCATAACCTATTGCAAAACACTGCTTCTGAGTTGGTTGCAATTTAAAATAAAGAATTAAATAAATGACTATATTTGAAAGTTTCTCAAGTGCGCAAAAAGCTGGGTGCCTAAATATGCTGAACACAATCTTGAGAGGAGGAGAGAGAGGCTAGTGACACACTTGGCATTCTGACCGTCAGTATCTCCAGCAGAAATTATGGAGTAATAACTGCTCTGGCTATTTTCATGTTGCAACACAAACACCCCTTCCACCCTGGGCTGAATTTAAATATTGCTGAGAGCCCCTGGCTAAGCTAGCCTGTGGAGACTGGTGAAAATCACAAAGGAATCTTGAAAGTCCCACACAGTTCTGGTGAATGTCCAAAATTATAACATTACTTTAATGACAGAACAATCTTATACATGTTTACTCAGCAGTAAACCCTATTGGGTTCAATGGAGTTTACATCCCGGTAAGTGGGTGTACGATTGCAGCCTTAATGTCCACAATTATTGGTTTATGTCTTAGTCATAATTAAAGTAGGGGCAGACAAGTGTTTTGGGCCCATGGGCACATTTGGCAATTTAAGAACCTGTCCTGAGCACCACCACAAATTGGCTGGCTGTCATGGCCACCAGCCATCTTCATTTCCTAAGAATGTCTCTGAGCCCCAACGTGTAAACCAGAGGCATCCATGTGAGATGAAGATGGAAGCAGCTGGAACCAATCACTTTGCTTTGAAGCAATCCCAGCTGCCAGTAAGAAAATGTGTTAATTTTTTAAAAAACTGGAAATGTGAGAGCACTTCCGTGGGCACAAAGGTGCCTGTGGGCATCATGTTGCCTGCTCCTAGAGTAGACCTGCTGAAATCAATAGGACTTTTTAGTCATGACTATCTTATACCCCATTGATATCGTAAACTACTTCAAGTTGGAATCTAACCCCTAAAGGATAAATCAACTCCATATTTTCAAATATTCACCACGTGTGTGAGGACTAGCTGATATTCTTCTTGAAATACAATGACGCTTGCTAAAGACAGGTGAATCCTGAATACTACCTTGCTGTTAATTCCCCATTTTTGTACTTGTGTGCTTCTGCTTTATTCCCCTGTCCTTGCTACATTTAATTTATTAACCTATTGACCTGATTTCTCCAAGCAATCAAGCCCATAGTTTGGTTTAGTTTCACTTTTGCCAAGCAAATGAAGGACGTGGACTGGGGGAGGCGGGGGGCTAGAGGAAGCACCTATTTTAGGGCAAGGCAAACTACAGAAAGCAGCAGTATTTAAAAAGAGGAAGAACAGAAAAGCATGATGGCAGGTTCTAAATCAGGAAGGAAGCCACACCGAAGTGGCACATTTTGAATACAAATAACCCACACATATTACCAGTGCAGACTGATTATTTTATAGGATACCACCCTAATAAAGCCATTCTATATCATCTGAGAGTTCAACTATGTGTTATGTTCAAGACATACATGGTTTTCCTTTTATTTTTTTATTTTTTAATAATTTGGGAGGGTTCCATTTTTATTGGGAACCTTTCCTCCCCATTTCTTCCAATAATCCCCAACATGTGCATGGGGCTTAAGAAAAACATCCCCTTTGGAACCAATGGGACTTCCCTCACATCCCAAATCACACAGATGATGTGCATGCATGGAGCTATTACCAGTAAAATTGGGGCTGGTGATGGAACAATTAAACCTCAGTTACTTGCTCAAGGGGTTCCTCATTAAAAACATCCAGTTGAACCTAAGGGAGCTAGCTGTTACTCTCCTGGTGTATTTGTGGAACTAAACTCCTATGTTCAGCCACTAGCATGCAATTGAGTTGTTCCGTAGTTAGCATGCAGCATTTTAAGTTCACACTATTTACTCTCAAGTGGTAGAGTCACTTCTCTTCAGTAAAGACAGTAAAGACAGGCCATTGTTTCTGGGTCATTATGTATGAGAGAGACCAGACTTAGCAGAATTCTAATAGCAATAGTTTTATCTGGTCTAGTTAACAGATTCTCATGTTCAGCAGGAGAGCATAATCCACATACATACCTAGAGAACAAATGGTTGATGTCAGCAATGGAGGTGTGACTTAGATTTGGCCCATAATCTTGTCAAGCAGTTGACTTTTTGCAATCAGAACTAACCGTATTGCTCATCAGTTAGGAGGTGTGCATGGACCTGATTCACCAAAGATAATTGAATATATCACCCATTGAATGCTGCAGTGGGGGGTATAGGTCTACACACATACACACACACACACTGCAGCACCATTTTGAGCATGTGGCACCCAATCCAGAGAGGGTGATATGTGTGGAAGCTTTGTTTGATGGGAACATCAGTCTTACTGTTTCAGGCATTTGTGGATGGACCTGGTTCAGAGATGGTTGCCCTAGATAATGAAATAAGATATCAATAATAAAATTAATCCTGTATAAATAAATATAGTGTAAATATCTAGAAACAATATACATTTTTCACTAGAGTGAAAAATGGTATCTATATTACGAAGACGGTTGAGTGTTTTGAAAACATACATTTGGCTACAATCCAGAACCATTAAAATCCATAAATGCTGGCAGCCACGTTGTTAATCCATTAGGAAAAAAATAAAACTGTTTGGATTCAAATCAGTGAGAATTTTGCTATTGTGTATTTTTGCTTCCTGTGAGCTTTTCCTATGCTTGGGTAACCCGGTGGCTTTTTATTACGTTTTTCCTGTATTTCCAGTTGTGCTGTGTCTCTCTAAGAGGCAATCCAGAAGGCCCAGGATGAGCAATCTATGAGAGAGAACTCTTTGGCAGAAGTCTGTATGAATGAATGGGTCTGCATAATATCAGGGAGAGAACCAGTGGAGGCTGATGGCTCTGATTTTGGCAGAGCTGTGAATCCACTCAGTGAATGGCATCTTGGTACAAATCTGCAGATTTTGCAGTCATATTTAGTGGAGGCTGATGGCTCCAATTTTGTTGAGATTGTGAATCCACTCTGGCATTCAGTCAAAACCTGCCAGAGCTCTAAAGAGCCTATCCAAGGTGCTGTACCTATTTTAGGGATAAGGTTCAGCATCTTGGATAGCTCCTTTAGAGTTTTGACTGAAACCCAGCATGGATTTACAACCCCATCAAAATCGCACCTATGAGCTTTCATTGGACAGAACAATCCGGAGTCTAGACTGTAACCAGCGATTGTGTCCATTTGATTACAGGAGATGTAGACTAACATGTCTGGAGAACACTAGGTTGGGACAGGCTGTTCTATGCAGTGAATAGGAGAAAGACCAAAATGCACACATTTAGAAAGTAATGAGAAGCTATAGTTTTCATTGCAGTCTTAGTAGGAGTGATTTGAATTATCATAAGCTCTATTGGGTCAAATAATAAAATCCTGGTTGTTCTGGATTTGCATGCATTTTGCTGGGGGTTTCTGTCATGGGTTTTCCCAGTAAAGTAAAATAATAATAATAATATTTCAGTCTTTAGGAAAAGTCTTGTACATGCTGTGGTTCTCATTTGTGCATTCTGCTGTTCTCACATATCCAATCATTCTCCCTCCCTGTAATCTCATTTACTATTTCTTTATTCTTTTCTTGGAGTAAGGTTATATTTTTTCTTCCATACTATGGAACCTGTACTTTTGAAATTTAAAGGTAACTTGATTGTTGGTATTTCTGCCCCTGGAAATGTTGTCAGTTAAGGACTTCCCCCACAAATGAATCCATATAAAATTGCTGGGTAAAGGCAGAAATCCTGCTGTCTCTGAGCCATTTTTGTTTACCTTTCATTAATTGCAGTCATCTTTTCAGGCCTAATAGCATTTCCCAGAGTAGGAATTGTATTTTAACGGATTATAAATTGGAATCAATAAGCTTCTGACTGGAGTTTATCTGAGATGACTTTAGTCTACAAGCAACTATAATTGCCTGCAAAGTAATTCCTAGCTCTCCTGTTCATTTAAGTGTATTGACTGGATCATGAGAGCCCAGTAAGCATTCAAACTATTCAGAAGTCCCATTAATATGATACCAGGCTGTAGTTGCTCTTCATTGGTGAGCTGTTTGCAAATTATAACATTTACCATCAAAATATACATCATACAGTCACTAGGCGTCAGCAACTTAGGCTTCGCAAAGCAACCCAACAAAGAGCCTTTTGTGTGGTAGAACAAGTAGGAAAGGGAATAGGAAAGGCAACCAATGGGAGCTATCCAGCTTCCATGATTTTAAAAAAAACGAGTGGGTACAACTAGAGTGGGATCATTTTTTTCCCTTCGGGACACCATGGGTTTGGGTGTTGGAAATTGCACTGCCTGTACTGTTGGAGCATTTATCATGTGACGTCCCAACGTATAGCAATGTGCCGTGTTTTCTTTCCCCTTCTCTAGACACAGTGAATATTCCTATCAAAAGGCTCATCAAACCATAGTAAGTAGAACATAAGATCATAAGAAGAGTGAAGGCCTATCTAGTCCAGCATCTTGTTGCCTGCAGTGCTAACCAGATGCAAAAGAGGACGGGACTCCTGCATCTTTAATAGCTGTGCAGAAGAGGGTATTTCAGCAGATGTAGCATACTGAAATTCCTTCCTTGACACAACTATTAAAGGTACAGGAGTACTGTCCCCTTTTGCCCATGGAAAGCCCACTAGCAGGATGTGAAGGCAATCAGCCTTGTTTCCGAAGGATTGGTATTCAAAGGCATACTGCTTCTTGATCCTGGAGATAGCATATAGCCATCAAGAGTAGAAGCCATTGGTAGCCTTCTCCCCCATGAATTTGTCCAATCCCTTTTAAAGCCATCTTGGTCAATGCCTATCACCACAGAGATTCTTTTGGAGGTTTCTTTGCAATGGCCTTTTGTTAATTGCATACTCCCACATGAAAAATAGGGTCATCATGTAGTTGGCTAGATGATTATGCAGGGATGGAGCAGCAGCAGCAAACAAACATCTGTGATTGTGTGGATGCATCAGCACCAGAGGTGAGTAGAGGTTTTGCCCCCTGAGGGCCACATGTGGCAGTGAGCTGTGGGGCAGGAGCTGTATCTTGGTGGGCATGGCAAGATCCAGCAGTTGGCAGGGCTTGGGCTGACAGCAGCTACAGAATAGGTTGTCATCCTTCTCACACATGGAGTCTTCCTTCCCATTTACACTCAGTCACATTTACATACTCAACCCCCCCCTCCCAGCACACACACACACACACACTTAGAGTCAGATACACACAAACATTCCTGGGGAAGTTGATGCTGTTTCCTTGGCTGTGGGGAGCATGATATTCAAGGGAGAATGCAGCAGGAGAGAAGTTTGGAGGGGGCTTCAGCACCTGGGGAGCACACTGAAGGCCTCTGAGGGCTGCAAGTAGCTCACGGGCTGTGAATTACACACATGTGAACTCCACGCAAGATCACCCAAAATCAAGATGCATCTGCCTGCCTTCTACTTTTCAGGGAGTTAATTCCTATAAACCAGGGAGAGGGCAGAGGAACTTGGAGAGCATTTTAGTCAATGTTTGTACACCAACAATCTTTAGACAGCATCAGCAGCAACTCGCCCAAAGCAAATGAGGACTCTTACTTAACAACAACCGATACTAACAAATTGGGTTGTTCCTGGTAAATGGGGACAGTTGAAGCCTCTGAGAGTGCCAGGCTCAGAAGTAGCTATCTAAATTAACAATACTTTGAGCTGACAGAAAACTTTTCCTCTCACCACTTCTCAAGACTGAGACTGCTGAGACTGAAAGAATGCTAGCGGGGGGGAAGAGGAGGCAGTGGCAAATGTGTCAAAAATTGTAAGCAGACGAAAGCAGCCCCACTCAAAAAGTACTCACAGTGTTTTCAAGCATACCAAGTGAATGTCAGTCATGTTGCCACCAAAACTCAAGCACAGAAAAAGGGAGGAGCAGGGAAAAGAGATCATTTTCAGGTGACTTGCTGTTCAGGCTGGGAGGAGGAGAGGCCTTGCTGCTATAAGCTGCCTACTCATGTCCCTAGATAGCTTCTGGGGACTTTCTGCTTAAAGCATGCGCAGCCCAGAACTCTGTGAACCAAGAACACATTGGCAAAACAAGTGGCTCCAGATTAGCGATTGGTGAGAAGTTGGTTCCATCCCAATTTTCATGCATGCTTACCAAATTTGCCCCGCCAAACCAATAAGCGAACTGGAAGAGATTTGTGCATCGAAATTCATGCTTTCCTGAATTTAGTGCTGCAGTTCGCCATTCCAAAAAATAAAAATAAAAATGTACACATCAGGAGCAAGTGTGCACAAAATCGACACCATGTGGGGAAGTATGTGCAAAAATTGGTACGTTGGTGAAAATAATGCAGAGAAACACATTATTAGAGGCAAAATAATTTTCAAATAAAAAAGAGCATATATTAGCAAAATATGCATGCAAAAAGTGATATATTAGGAGAGGTGATCACTAAAATGCATGTCATTTTTAAAAATTTGCAGATTTTTTAAAAAATAAAATTTGTTCATTGATGTGGAATTGGGCCAAACCAAACTTAAAATCACAAAAACAAAAACCTGAATGGAACTGAAATTGACAGATTCATCCATAAGAACATAAGAGGAGCCATGCTGGATCAGATGAAGGTTCATCTAATCCAGCATTCTGTTCATACAGTGGCCAAACAGCTGTTGACCAGGGGACCCACAAGCAGGACACAGTGTAACAGCACACTCCCACCCCTGGTCCCCAGCAACCAGTGTACAAGCTTACTGTCTCTAATACTGGAGGTAGCACCTAGCCATCAGGACTAGTAGCCAATGACAGCCATCCCTACTTCAAAGCAAGTTGGTGCAGCTACATACCAATGTGGTTGTATGGGGGCAATTTTCATGAGAAAAACTGATGTGTTGTGATCGTGGGACTGAGTGGATGCATGTATAGTTTGGCACAAGGTGGTTGGTCTCCTGATCACTTCCTCATTAAGGTGGTTTGTAATTCTGCTGCTCAGGCTTTGTGGGCCGTATCGGATTGGTGATTGTATCTTGTCCTATAGCCAGATCGTCCCACCACCTTGTAGACTCATTTTGGTTTACCCATCCTCCGGCTGTGGCCGAATTTTCAGAGATCGTGAGACTCTTCATCCAATGAAATGCTTTAACAAACTCTTACTAGGCTCCTATTACCATTAGTCTCACAGCTTTTGGCTTCCACATGTGCCAATTACATCCAGCAATTTTGGAATCCACAGGGCTGACTAATTGCATCGTAATGTCATGGAGCTGCCTGATAGGACTGTGAGCTTATAGTGCATCCAGGCAGCACCATCGTCACCTTTTATTTCGGGTTTGCGTCTCACTCTCTAGCTACTACTCTCTTAGTATGTGCTCCATATACATATGCAAGGGTCTTCTTTTTAATAAATGTTGGATTTGCACAATTGAACCCAGGCTCATATTCAAGACCCAAGACAGATGATGCAGTGTGTTTGAGGGGGAAAAACATGGGGAAGAGAACCTAGAGAAGGCTTAACTGTTGATCAATGATAATTATATTGGTTCACAGATGCAAGGGTACATGGAGAAAAACTGGGGTACACCAGGTTGTACATGTGGTGAGCTGACAACCATTACTTTGACGACAGCGGCATTTCTCCCACTTACTTGGGAGACCATTGGTGGGTAGCTGTTGGTTTGTTTGGAAATGTTCCACTTCAATCCCTTATTAGCATAGTCAAAAGGTCATTCAAATACATTCTTTATCGAAACCGCAATACTCTGGTGTTGCATTCCAATATGTAGCCTACGTCCTTATCACTTAATATTCTTTTTTTTTCTTTTTTTTGGCATCAAGCTTTCTCCTCTCTTAAGGAAATGTGCCAAAGGACAGGGAGGGGCAAATGGTCAAATAACGCTCTAGAAATTCCAGTTTGTCCAACTGCTGCCCGAGTAAATTCCATTGCATCTCTACTGACTTCGCAAGCAGAGTGAGCTGTTTTGTGTGCGTGGTTCAAAAGTTTGCTACAGTAAAGGGAGGTTTTGGTGTTGGAAACAGTGCTGCCTGCCTCATAGTCAACCTGTTGGAGGAGCTATCGTATGACTGGTAGAGAGATGTGACACTGAGAAACTACAGGCGTATTGGATGGCCACAAAAGACACAAATCCATTCTGTAAGTAATGCTATTTTGGACACACGCACACATCATGGGAATTATGTTTGCTTTTTGGTTTTCTCTTATGACTCATAATTCTCCCATGCATTATGTATGCTGCAACAGCACTCGCATGTAAATTTTAGTATCTTGTCTTGAATAGCTGTGGTATAATTTTATTGTGGCTGCTAGCTTGCAAATGTCCCAGAAGAGGGCTTGTTAATCATCCAGAATTACTGGGTTATGTTTTCTCACTGAGAGTGAATGCTTGGGAGATATCTGAACATCTCTCAAGTGATAACCTTCAGAGCTTTGAGAAGGTCACACAGATACAGACACAGACACACAAACACATACAAACACATGATGATTGAGAGGAAGTGTTGGTGTCAATGGTGTGTGTGTGTGTGTGTGTGTATGTGAAGAAACAGAGATTCCTTATCCACTAAATATTTTGGTGCTGTCCTTTCTAAGGGAAAATGGCAATATCTACTTGTGCATTTCCCTGGCGATAATCCCCTTTTTTTTTCATGGGGAGAATGAATTCTCTTCCTTGCCTAACTGGCAAACTAGATCTTCGGGAGGCACCCTTGCCAGCAGAAATGAAAGAGCATCCAGGCAGTCTGTAATGAGGAGCATCTGCTTCTGTTGTGGTCCAACAGAGAAAGCAAAATGTCCCTTCATACATATACACATACTCTCTACCATCAGCTTCCAATTAGTCTTTCCCAATTGGTCCTTACACTCTCTGGTGTCTAAAAAGAAAAGAAAATGAGCCTATCTACACTACTGCTTTAAAATGGTTCAAAACGGTTTAAAACGCTTTATAACAGCTTTTGAGAACAGTTTTCAAAATGTTTTCAAAGTGTTTTATCCTGTATGTGTAGATAGGCTCAAAGACTCCTGACTTCTTCAAAGTAAAGTATAATGGCATTTAGAACCTTGATATTCTCAGTGAGAAAGACTACCAACTAGCATTTCTGCAAATGAAGTTTTCTCTGCTCTTAGGAAAGAAGGCACAAATGGACCATGTATAGAAGAAACAGCTCTTTGAGCCTCTTGTTCTGTGCATGTGCTCCATAGACTTCAGAGAGGAGCCTTACCCCATGGAGCATTAGGATTAAATCCAACCTAACACTAGTGCAATAGGATTTCCTCCTCCCCCCACTTCCTCTGTTTGGGGAAAGGTCCAGCCCTCTGGAACAGATTTTGAAGGTACATGGCAGGCTGTTAGAGGGGGGGAATTCACCCCTTCCCTGTTCCACTGATGGAAGCATTTCCATCAACAGAATTACGCAGTTGGCTCCAACCCTTACTACCATCTCTCTCCATAACTTTTTGACACTCTTTCATACGGTCCATTGACATCCTTGCTGAAAAATAGAGAGGAGTGAACTTCCCTAATCTTCTCACAGTGGCCTCAATTCCATGTTATATGGTTTGGCCTTTGGGCATGCTCTATCAAAATTCTCGAGTGCATTAAAACAGATCCCCAACAGTGATTTTTAGTCCTAACCAAGACATAATAGGACCAAAGGCATATCTAGTTCAGCATCCTTTCCCCCATAGTAGAGAATCAAATGCCTACAGGAAGCCCATGAGTACGATATGAAGGCAATAGCACTCATCTGCTTGTGTTCTCTAACAACTGGTATTCAGAGATATGCTGTCTCTGATATTGGAGGGAGCAGTCAGTTGTCATGACTAGTAGCTACAGATAACCTTATTGCCTTTTAAAGACTCCTAAGTGTCAATGCTCTGTTTGTGAGCTTCCCAGACATGTGTAGTTGGACTCCAAACTGCTCACATTTAACCTCAGAGCCGGCAGGGCAGGGTAGATTCTCCAAATTTGGGCATCTTGTTTTTATTTATATTTTCACTTTTGCTTGCTCAAGGTTGCCCATGCATTGGCATCTAACAAGCAAAGGCAATAAGGAACTCGGACTTGAATCTTAATTCTGACCTTACCGGTTGTGCAGCTGGATGTGATTTGTTAAAATATAAATTAGCTCTCACTGTGTAAATTTCACCACTTTCTAATCTTTCTCTCTAATTTCTATATTGATTTGGATTAATTGCTATTCAAGGAGTCACAAGCTCTTCCCTACGACCTTCTAATGACTTGCACTGATGGTCTCTACTACTTGGTTTGAATTTTAACGGTGAGCTGTTGTGCAGCTTCAATTGCGGCCCAGAAGTGAAGTTTCCATTATCAAAAGTCGTGCAATTCAATGCTTTGTTTTACACGGCTCCAGAATATAACATCGCTTGGGGGGAGGGTTTTATCATCTGTAAAACAGACAGTTTTGTTTGTGGCCTCTTGACTGTGATACGGCAGGGATATATCTCATTAGAAGAGATGACCTGTGAAATATAGTTCATTGGCAGGGTACTTACTATCTATGGGCCCCAATAACCAACCTGTGGTGATTGATATAAGGCTACAGTAAATTTTCACTTGCAGATATTTTCCAGATAAAGGTATAATTTCAAAGGGGAAAATAGCTCCCTGAAAAGCAATGTGCATTTTTGCGCATTTTTGCATATTTTGTCACACTTGTTCACCATCATTATTCCCCAGATCTCGTGCTGCTTCAGCGCTGTTGATTAACGTGAAAGGCTTTCCTTTTTCTCAGTCATTATGAGATCCAAGCTGATCTGCACCTGTTGCAAAAGTGGTGATGTCACAGTGCCTTGCAGCCAATCATATTTGGCTACGGCATTATGTCATTGAGGACAAATGAAGGGAACTCCTTTGATCTCACTCTGAATAGCTGGTGTGCAGAGAACAGGGAACATATCCCCATTACTGAGGAAACTGGGCCAGGATTTCCTGTTTTGCCTCACTGGCTGCAGCAACATAGCATGGCATAATTGGGAGCATTTACCCACTTGCTTCGGGTCAGAGAGGTTTCCACGAACAGGTTTCTGCCCTTTCCAGGCCTCCCCTAAACAATCACTTTATAGTGGGCAAAGGGCCAAGCACTCTTCGAGGGACACAAACAGATTCATGAAATCAGTCAGTTCTCATTTTAAGTATCATGGATAAGAATGTGCTAATAGGAGCCTTCCTCCCCTTGTGAAAAGCAGGCACCGGGGGGGGGGGGGGGGGGGGGCAAGGTGGTCAGAGAAGAATAAGGCCAGATCTACACCTTGTGTCAAACCATTACGAATGTGGAATAAAACGCAGGAAATAAAACTGTGAAAGTGGTATATAGAATGTGTAATGTGCCCCAACAGTTATCAATATACTTCAATACCACTATAAAGTAGTAGTGTAGATCTAGCCTAACAAAAAATAATCTCAAAAAGGCTGCAAAAAATTGCCAAATTTTTCAGTCTATTTATTTTCAACCATTCATTTGCCGGGGGGTGGGGGAGAAATTGCACCCAAAAATTGTGGGAAAGGGTGAGATTTTGAAGAAATGTCTCAGAAAAACAACTGGCTCTTTCTCAGGGAAACAAAGACATTGCAAAAGGGGCAGGTGGAGTTTCAGCACAGCACTAGTAATCATTGCATAAATCTAATCTGGGACTTCCAAGTCCACTTTGGAAGATGAAGGGAAGTCACTGTCCCACAGGAAGAGGGGAAGGCAATGACCAGGTTGTGGGCTTTTGCCACTGCCCCCACTTTTAGCATTTGGGCAACACTGCCCCTGCCCCCAGTATCTGGGGCACATTGGCACGGAGATCATCAGGGAGGAAGACACTGGCTGCATTCGGACAACACATTAGTCAATGGTGGGTTGAGTAGCCAACCCACAGTTGGTTATTTTGTGGGTACTCCCCACACAACATATTCCTACACAACTGTGGGTGGTTGGGGCTGGTGTTGAGTGGACTAATAGTCAACCCAGCATTTGATTGACACAGCCCTCCCTCCCCTCCCTCCCTTTTCTCTTCAGTCCTCCCAGTTCTATCCCAGCAGTTTCTGCAAGTTGCACCAGTTGTAGCAGAGTGGCAGCCGCCGCTTTGGTCGCTCTTACCACCTGCCTCTATGGGCTTGTGTTTTAACCCACTCACCACACACCATTAACCCACTCACCCCTCCACACAACACTTTAAACAACTGGCTTCGAGCTAAACAAATTGCAAGCCAGTTGTTTCTCTCAGTTGCTTATTTGGGCGGAATAGCATACCGGTAGTTTGTGAGTGGCATGTTACCCTCCACACAACACAATAAGCAACACAACTGACGATTGTTCCCCCCCCCCCCAGTTGCTTAATGTGTTGTCCGAATGCAGCCAGTGTGTCAGCAGTTGCTCATGCAAGGTCTGCCTAGTGATCAGGACTAGTGGTGTGCATTGACCCCAAAAAATCAGATCAGAACCGGAACCAGAACCGGTGCCTCGGATCGGATCAGATCGGAGGCTTCCCGTTTCAGATTGGATTCGATTCCAATCTGAAAATTGGACATCCGATTTTCGGATTGGATGCCATTTTAGGTGTTTTCACTATAGGCTTACATTGGGGGGAAAGAAAGCTTTCCCCCAGTGCAAGCCTATCGCAAAAACATGGGGGCGAGTGAGTGGGGACTACTACTAAGAAACAAGGCCTGTTCCACAGTAGAGTGAGGACGCGCTGCAAGGCCTGTTTCTCAGTAGTACGGAAGCAGTGGACGGCAGCAAGGAGTCAGAAGGTAAGGAGCGCAAGTGGGGGGAGGGGGGAGACGGTCCTTTCGGATCGGATCGGATTAGATCAGACGATCCAGCTGCAAGGGATCGGAATCGGATAATTGCATCCAATTTCGCCCAGATCGGGTCCGGATCATGGATCGGACCCAATCCGCTGCACACCCCTAATCAGGACCCCCGTGGGAATGGAAGCCCTGATTGTGTGGAAGCCTATGAATGAGCGGCTGCTAATGCCTAGGCTTCCTTCTCCGCAGATGTCCTTGCCAATATATGCGTGGCCCTGCTCCCCAGTTCTTGTGTGGAGCCCACTTCACACAATGAATACATGAAGGGGGTAATTATCTCCCCTGATCACATGGACACTCCAACACGGAAATGTAAATGTGTAATCAACTGACACGTGGGAGTCTGTAAGAAAGTTAACATCCCTTGCAAATCCCAGAGCTTTTTGAAAACTGAAGCCTGGCTTCCACCATCCTCAGGCCATGCTGGGAAAGGGCAAATCCTATGCAGACTTATTGCTCAGCTGTAGAGGCTTGATACAACAAGCCTCTACAGACCAGCTTCTAGGCCTTTGGTCCACAGGCATATTCACAGAGCTTCTTGCTTCAGACCCACTGACTGTTTTGCTCACTGCTTGCTAAACCTTCAAATATGGCCCAAGCTAAAAGAGAAAACAGGCATTCCGCCTACACGTTTTTCTTTCTCCCTTCTTTTTCATTCTTAAATCCTTCTGGGTAATGGTACAACAATAAATTATAATCATCCTGTGCCCTAGTTAAACAGAAAGCAACTCTTCCCCCCCCACCCCCCCCACCCCATTCCTCATATTTCCTCAACACTCTTATCATTGCTCATTTTCTGAATAAGGAAACAGAAACAGCTGTAAAACCTAAGGGCACATGGCAGCTTTAGCACGCTATGCATTTTGCGCTGTACAGCGAAACCAGACACATGGAAATTGGAGAAGAGTCTCCATCAGGAAGGAACGTTACCCTCCCCTCTCCCACCACTCTTTCAACACTGAAGGACGTTCTGTGTCTTGAACAGCTAGGAACAAAAGAGGAGCCACTACTTTGATTTGTGTGCCCTACAGGGCTTGGATGTTTCTCAGAAAACACTTTATTATCTGATAGAAACTTCTATTCAAGTTTATCCTGATACCAATACTCCAGCCTTTCCCAACCAGCAGGGCCACACTGGTTGGAGTCAATGGGTATTGCAATCCAACAAGTCTGTTAGAAACCATATTGGGGAAGGTTGCTATACACACTTAGGGGTAAGTCCCATTGAATTCAATGAGGCTTACTCCTCCATAGACATGTATAGGTTTGAACTGTGAAGCATTTAGAACAGGACATCTGTATTTTTAAAAACCCTTTTGATTGATTCCTCAGCAGCAGACATTCTTAATCTACGGTATGAAAAGAGGCAGTGCAGGTGTGACATGCTAAACTTTATTTATTTATTTATTCATTGCATTTTTATACTGCCCAATAGCCAAAGCTCTCTGGGCAATTTACAAAAATTAAAGCCATAAAAACCATTTAAAATATAAAACAACAACATACAATATAAGAACACAAGCAGGATAAAACCAAGCAGCAATGCAAAATTAATACCAATTTAAAATGCCCTTAACCAATGAATTAAAACAGGACCAAAACTTACCCCATCCTAGATTATCTTACTTAGTAATACAGGGATAGGCAATATGGTGCCTGTGGGTACCAGTGCATCCCAGACACCTTTCTTGGTGCTCGATGAGGTGTCTGACCCTTTCTACTGTTTGTTTATTTTTATTAACGCTTTGACCTGGTTCCCATGTTCATCATAGCCCACCATGGCATATAATAAAAAAAACAGTCCATGGGTTGTAGGTAGTTTGTTAACCACGGCAATAACCACCATCACCATGTTCACACGTCACAATAAGCCACATCAACTGCCTGCTGGAGCTTCAGTATTCAAAATGGCTTAAGCTGCAATGGTGGGCAACAGCAATTGTGCAAACCAGTTCATTTTCTTACCGGCAGCTGTGATTGCTTCCGGGAGAATTGGGGGGGGGGGGGGTGAGAAGGGAGCAGGGAGATGAGTTGGCTGGTGGAGGGTGGGGAGAGATAAAGTTTGTGTTCTGTGGAATAAGTTTCCCTTGGCACTAAAAACTGTGGGTTTAAACAAGTTGTTTTATGTGTTGGGGCAGGTTACTTGTCTTTCGTGACCAGCTGTGCCTCCCATGGTAGCCATTTCATGATCATGCCCAGGACAATTTCTCAAATCCAAATGTTCCCCCAAAACCCTATCACGAGCCAATCAGTACTGTAGCGCAGCCTTCCCCAACCTGGTATATCCTCCAGATGCCTTGGACAACAACTCTCATCAGCCCCAGCCAGCATGGCCAATCATCAGGGACTGATGGGGAATTTTAGTGCAAAACATCTGGAGAACTGCCGTACACTAACAAGCAACAGAGAGCTATCCAGTGGTCCACAACAAACAACAGACACAATTATTTAAAGGTTAATTCAAGGCATTCTAGATCCAACGGCCTACCTGTTCCATTGTTCATTGGGCCTTTTTGATGCATGTGGTAACACTCGCTACTTCACAAATAGGTTCAATCTGCCCAGTTCCAGACAATGCTTGCTACAGGCAAAGAGACATTTCATTGGTATTAAATCTGTCTCCCCCCACCCCAATCCTCGCATTTGCACTTGTCTGCATGGTAGGAGAGCGGTAGGCAAAGATATGCCCCCGAATGTACAAAATCATCTTACTTGAATCTACCCCCACTTCAAAGCAGTGAAAATGTTCAGAGGTTCCAGCACTTACCCAGGACTCAGTTTCTCTTTGGAAGGTTGTCACTAGAGCCTTATGGTGTTTCTGTGATAAAAGAGTTATTTACACCTATTTACCATCTGAGCGTGAAATGAGGGTTCACAGCATTAACCCTGCACCAGATTCCTGTTCCCCATCAGATTTCGGGGGGGGGGGGGGGCATAGTGCTATAAGGTTTCCTGCAGAGAAGAAGCCAGCTTTCTGCCTCCTTTTTAGATCCAGTTCCAGCACAGACTGCTCAAACCTCACTCTTTGCTTGCTTCTGTTGTTCTCATAGACTTCTGAATTAGCACATCCTTTAGAGAGGCAGAGGGCACGGGGAACCCCCTTCTACAACAATCTGCCTGTGGCCATCTCCAAGGTAGCCATCCCTCAGCTAATCTCCATAACCACAGGGAATTTGCCAGGCTAAATTTGCCCAAGTGGTTTGACCCATTCTTACAATCTCTTCACAACTAGACTCACAGGGTAGGGGGAACCCCTACACACACACACAGGTTACGACAATAAAAATATACTTAATTTGTACAGTGCTTTCAAGTGCTCAAGGTGATTTATATGCATTATCTAGTTGTCATCCTTACAACAACCCTGTAAGTTAAGTTAGTTTTGTTATTCCCCCCTATTGAAGATGGGGTAGGGGGAGACTGAGGTTAAGAGAGAGTGGCTTGCCTAAGGCTAGCTAGAGAGTTCAGGACAGAAGTGAAATTTGAACCAGGGGCTTCTTGATTCATAGGACACTCTCTTAGAGGTTGCCTTTAATATTGCTTTCCAAAGCCGCATATAAACATGCCACTAAAAGTTCTATTTATGAAGGGTGATCTATTTCTGATGTCTGATACTTGTTGCCACTGAAATGGAGCATTTCCTGTCTTAAAAATTAGCTCTTACAGTTCTGTGTTCTGCCTGTGAGGGGAAAATGACCAGACTTTTTGATGTATGTAATTAAAGATGTCCACAGATGAAAGACTTCACAAATAGATTGGTTCTTAACCTTAAGACATTTTCAAGTTTTGAATTAATGCGGTCAGGTTTACTATAAGATCCTTGATCATTAACAAATGAACTGTTCTATTAAGTTTCTAATCAAGCAAGCCGGCATTTTTATTTTCTCTGTAGATTTAGTATAATTATCCTTAATGACATCTTCTAAATTTTCATTAATTTGAATAGGCTTTTTTTCATTTCCACCACAAATGCGCAAGATCATTTGCATTTTATTTGGCCTATTGTAAACTAACGGTATCTATTATACTTGGAGCACACTAGAATTGGCAATTCCCCTAATCTAGCAAGACAAACCCAAGTGCAAAAGCTGCCTCCCTTACAAGCAGCCTTTCTGATCTCCCCCTGCCTCCACACACACGTTCTCTGATCAACTCTTTTATAGGGGGCCCAGTCAGTGCTCCTGTTCACGTTTCTCAATTGCCATCTTTTAGCTTCATTCAGTGCTCACCCACAGGAACCAATGAACCCTGGGTATCCTTTCTTGGTGCTCGTCAAGGTGCTCTGGCCCTTCCACATTTTTCTTTTTCAAAACTGAAAGTGTTTTCTTGCTGGCAGATGAGATTGCCATGAAATGCATTTCTGTCGGTGCTGAAAATTGTGGGTTAAAGGGAGTTGTTTAGTGTGTTGGGGCTCAGACCCCACCTCGGCCTTCTACTCAGTCTTTGGAGCAGGTGACTTGTCCTTTGCCGTGTCTCCCATGACAGCCATTTTGTGGTGGCGCCCTGGACACTTTATCAAATGGCCAAATGCGCCTAGGGTTTGCCTACCTCTGGACTAAATGCACACTAGGATGTACAGTTTCACATGTATTATAGCGCCCAGCTGATCTAAACCTCACTGGACTGTCTCTTTATCAGGTCCGGCATGAGCGCTCTTGCTGCCTGAAGTAGAACTCACCTGGTTGCTGTGCAACCCTCCCTGCCTCCCTTGTTCCCACTGCCGCATATACGCCCATGCCCACCCCTACCTTTGCTGCAGCGCGGGGGCTCTCATAGGCTCTCAGCAAATGGCCCAAATCTCAAAAGATGTTAAGCCGATACCTGCCCAGCCGGAACGGATACCTGCTAGGGGGAAGGAGCAGAATGTGGCACTGCATGTGCATAGGCACGTGGGATTTGCAGGCAAGGGCGGGGCAGAGACTATAAAGGACTGCCCCTCCTTGATGCTGGCCTCTCTCGTCTCTGCTCGCACCCACCCTCCCTGCTCCTAGGGAGCTGTGAGGCTCACGTGTCAGGATATGGGATGCCTTTGGAGGCCCTCCCGCCTCGCCTACTCTGAGCTATGAGGCGGGGTGATGTTGGGCAGTCTCCCCACACTTACAGAGTGTCATATAAGAAAGGGGATGGGTTTTCTTACCCGACTCCCACTGATTCCCGCACTTTCTCGTACAGATCCAGGAAAGGGTAAGCTCCCATATTATTCAAATAAAGAGGCCCTAGTTTAACCCAAGTTCTGGTGTCTGTGCCTTTATTCTAAGCTTCCTTCTCCACTCACAACAGGATACAGCCAAGTTCTTTCAGTAGATCCAAAGTCCTGCAGCTACAGAGGACTGGCAGTTGCACTGAACAGTACCACAAGTCACTCAGCCTATCCACATTGCCCTTAAAATGACTTATATTCTGTTTTAAAAATGTGTTTTTTTAAGTGGTTTCATTACGTGGTAGGACACACTGAGCAGTACTTAGGTTTCATAGTGACTGCTTCCTCCATCCTCAAAGTGTTCAGTGGTGTATTACAGGGTTAATTCCTTGAGCCTTCTTCTTTCGTTTTTGTTTTGCAGGCTGCTTACCCCGCCCACTTCTGTCTCTGTAACTCAAGCAGCCTGCAAAGTATTTTAAGGGCTCATTGTCTCACTGCAGCAAATGTTGTAGCAGAAAAGTGGGTGGTAGGGCTCTCTAGAGGTGATGCCAGTACTCCAGGCTAGTGCTGGGGTGGGCCTGGGGGTGGGGGCATGGGGGCATGGTGCAATTCACCACTCTTCCAGCTCTACCACCTCATGCAGGCGCCTCACCCTGCTTCATGGGTGGGCTGGCCCTGCTCTTTACACAAATGCGGGTGTGCATCTTTACCTATTGGTTGCTAGTTACCTCCATAGGTCAACGCTATTTACATCTTCTATTCCTCTTAAAAGTAAAGCAGATTATTTCCCATAAAATAAAATAATCCTCAATTAGGATTACCTACCATTATATTTAGGCCCATAGCATATTTGCTTCCTCAATAACATATTTCCAAATGAAGCAACAAGTACAGGAGGGCTAATATGCTGAAGGTATATGAGGTTGTTTGGTTACTAACTACAATAAACTTCCACCAATTAGCTTTAAAGTGTATTTCTTTTTCGATTTCCAGTCTGTCATTCATTCTAGGTTTTTTAAAAAACCAGCAGCACAAAGCTTTACTTTGAGGTGACATTACCAAGCATGGTCAGAACTATAAATACTATAAACACAGTTTTTTATTATTATTTTTAAAAAGAATGCTATAAACTGATGGTGGGTGAGGTGCTGAAGGCACTCCTCACCCAGGGCACTATTTCTCCTAGAACAACTCTTATTTATGAAGACTCTGTTCAAAATGGATTTTAAAAGGAACCCACTTCAAATTGGTTTGAATGCATCTCTCTGTATGACAATAGCCTCTAAAATGGCACGTTGTTATCATAGCCACTAGGCAAAAGAACAAACATTGCCACTTTAAATTAAGGCAGTCCTGTTTTAAAGAATGGCAGAAGCTGAAACATCTGTAACTGATTGCCCAAGGCCTCCTTAATAAGGAACAAAGGAAGTCTATTCTTTGGACTTGCTGATCAGGCATGCCAACATCCTAAAAACAGACCCAGGCACACAGCTCAAAGTAGTCAGTGAATCCATCTCAAACAAGACTTTTAAAAGCCAAATTGCCAGTGTGTCATTTCCAAATGGTGTGTTGTTGGACTAGTCTTCAGGGCTTTGCTGGCCAGTGGATTACTCCTGCGCTTGCTTTGTTTCATATTCTTATTCATTCCTCTGATCATGTATTTGTTATAACAACTTCTGTCATCTGCAGCTCTGAATCCATCAATGAAGCAAAAGGAAATCTGTCTCTTGCCAAATTTGATGAACACACGTTGCCTCCTAGCCACCTTGAGGGTTGAGGTGGGGAGCAAGACGTAAAGCATCTCACATTCAAACACGTTCTCTGGTTGTAAGCATCTGTTGTCACTTGCCCATAGCTGGTAATAAACAACCCGCAAACGTTGTTCTTCCTTTCTAGAGGACGTGCCTTAGTTAGTTTCTAGCCTGTGCTTATATTAGCTGTCACTGATAAAATGGGAAGAAATGGTTTGGCCTAAATAAATAGACTGGTCATTGGTGCATGCCAGGGAAACAATCGTTAAGTTATATTCCTCCCCCTCCTTTGGCGCAACTGCTAACCTCTTCAATAGTATTGAAGTTTTATTGTTGGTTTACTCTATGTCATATGTGTGCCTCAGGAGCTTTATGTGCAGGACATTCCAGTACATACCTAGGGAACAGGTGGAATTATGAGTTAAAATCTCAAGAAGGTGAAGGGGCCCTGCAGATTCCCTGGGATGACTGGACATCCACAAGGGCAAATCAGATTAAGGGCAGTTTTCACTGGGGATTGCTACCTTTGTATTCTGGGTGAACCTTGTAAAGACAAAAAAGAGTAGTGCAGGCCTTCTAAAGGGAATTTTTATAAGGGCAATCTATCAGTGGGAACCTGAATACAAAGCCATGGTAGGCAGCTAGGATATGATCTATACTAGGCAAGCAGCAGTAGATGTAGAGCCTCTAGCTATTTATTTGTTTGTTTTATAGCCTGCCTTCCCACCAAAGAAATGGTCCTCAAAGCAATTAACACTAAGAAGACCAAGATTAAAACAAAAACGGAATAAAAGCAATACTAAAAACAAATACATTAAAAGCACGGCCATTAGAGAAATAAACAGCACAAAAACTTTCAGGAACAGGCCAGCTGTTAATTCAGGGCTGCCTGAATTACACCATATTTGCCTGCCAGTGGAAGGGCAACAGAGAGGAAACCAATGGCAGGAAGTTCCAGGGCCTAGGAAAGAGACATCAAGAAGGCCCTCTCTGGGGTCCCCACCAACTTGCCTCTGATGGTGGCAGGACTGAGAGAAGGGCCTCTTTGGAAGCTCTTAAAGCCTTCTTGTTGTATGACTGATATAGGTCATTCTCATTCATGTAGGTGTGTGTGAGTTTAAATTTGAACCTTTGACTGGCCAATAAATCCTAACCTTTACAAGGACAGCATACGTCCTCAGATGTAGAGGACTTCTTTTTCCTGGTATGAGCAGGCCAAGCTGTAGATTTTTCTCCCAGAATGTTTTGAAGGAGCCATTAGAAATATTCAAAATAAAAGTTGAGAAAGAGGCCGTTTCTACAATGGCTGCACTGGGACTCCTAGGGGCAGGGGGGATGGGCACAGTTTTTTCCCAGGAATAAAGAATCCCTGGGAAAACCCAATTCTTCCAGTGGTCCCGGGAACATCCCAAGACCACAGGAGGTGTGGCACCTGTCCCGCCTGGTCCCGCTTACCCATGAGTAAGCAGGCACCAGAAATGGGCATGGAGCTGTACGGCATGGCTCCGTATCCATCTGGGGAGATGGGGGAAGCAAGTCCGCCATCCCCAGGGTGGCGGGGGGGATTTTGGGGGGATTTTTTTAAAAAAAATTTAGAGTTGCGATGGAGCACAAGTGCGCTCCCAGCTCCTTCTTTAAAAAAAATGGTGGGCGCAACATCCCTCCTTCCTCCCAGGACATCGCACACTGTGTGTGCACGCTGGGGGAGGCTCCCTCCCTTCCAGAACTCTGGGAGGTGTAGAAAGGGCCAAAGTTGATTTGTCCCTCTGGTAGTTCCTCCGATGCCAGAAAACTTCCTTTTTCTGTATTCTTGAGATTCATATCTTGTCAAAAAGAGTATAACAGCTATAAGTCATGAATTCTATAGGCGAAGCTGGTCAGAGAACACAGGCAAGTTATTGAGTGCTTGTATGTGTACATAGTATAAGTCGGTTTTGAAAGGAAATTATGAGAAGCTCAACATTTTAATCAGGATTTTATCAATCTAATATTTATTCATTGGTCTATGCTATATTAAACTATATTTAACTAATCCTCAGTGATCTCTTTCCAGGGTGGGGGACAAAATAGTTTCCTACATGTTCTGGCTTTGTCTCTCCTTGGCTCATTGACAAGAATGTTCTGACTATGGGATTGAACAATATATCTTTGTGCTGCACATTTCCTGTATTGTTGAGGAGACACTGGAATGTTGGTGACCCAGGTGTTGCTGCCTGCTTCCTAAAATGTAAAACCACTCACAAATGATTCACAAAACAATCACTGTACTGTGCTGAATAGGTCAACATGAATTTAGAAACTGATGCCAGCTTTGGGGCTTTTTTGTGTTATTACATTCAGCCCAGAGGTAAATTCATTGTATTCAAGTATAATCTTTCAAAGTTAAGGCCGTGCCGGTTCTATTAAACAGTGTGTCACTCGAAAGTTTCTGGAGGACTTATATTTGGTGTAGATAAATCCACCAGACAGTCTTGTTTAATCTTACTCCTTTCTTGAACTGCTGGCATACCACTTTATATCATGTGAAAGACAGTTTGTCCTCTACTGTCAAGGAAACTTGATCTAATAAAGGAGGATTGTGAAAAATTCAATAAAATATGGCATCTTTCTTGGGGAGTATTTAAGATCATGTGCAAATGATTGTTCTAGCCTTCTCAACACCAAAGTGGAGTTTTTAAGCTGCTTCCCAGCATGGCTTTTACATTAATTTTGTAGGAAATTTCTGTAATGCATTGCTCACTTGGCCGGCCTTACTACTTTTTAACTATAATATTTTTTTTTACTTATTGCATATTCCTTTTTACCATGCATTCTCTTTTAAACCAACTTTAACCATTTAAAGCTCGATTTACTTTCGTTTTTGGCTGCATAATAAATTGTTATGAATAAGGCTGCAATCTTGTACACACTTATATGGGAACAAGCCTCTTCAACTCACTGGAACATACTTTTGAATAAGCATGGATACACTGAGACTATAAACCAATAGACACAGTTCTGCAGATCTCGATTGTCACCTTGTGTTACAAATGCTGTGTTTTTATTCCTGTTATCTATTTGTTTGATTATAATGAAGATACCAGTTATTTATCATGAGCTTTTCTGCATGAGGCATTTATTTTGTGCTCATCATTCCCTCCTTATAGTTGCTTATGGGTTCTTTAGACAATGTCTTGACCCTCCAGTTTCATATCTGTTTTTAAACAGTGACGTTTTTAAAGTGAGGGAAATGATGTATTATTTGTTAAAGTGAAATAAAATGGTTTTTCCACTTGTATAATTGTGCTATTCTGGTACAATACAGTGCCACCTAGATTATGTAGCAGAAAAGCAGGAAAGGAAAGGCTCATCATATAGTGGCTGGATCTCAGTTTTGAGACTAAACCGAAAGTAGATACAGTGTATTATTAACAGACTTGTGTAAAGAAGGCTGAGGGAAACTGGAGTTTTGTGCATATAATAATCACTCTGACCATGACTTCCTGGCCCTGTGTGCCTTATGGCATTTCTTTCTAGGTTTCAGTTGTCTAGCTTAGGGGTTCCCACATGTCATCAAGCCCCTTAATGTGTGTGTGTGTGTTCTTCTTGACTGATGCCATTTGTACATTGTTGTTAAAAGCCTTTATTGGATTGATGAGGGATTATTCTGATAGGTCTTTACTCCATCTCCATAGATATGTAATTTGACTGGTGTTTCAGATGTGTATTTGTCACACCCAAATCCTTATTTTTGAGTTACGCAGCTCTCATGTACAAATGCACTAAATATCTGTGTTATGATTTCCAGAAACATCTGTTCCTAAGTGCTGGACTATTCCCAGCCTGATGGTTCTGATGCTGCCCCAGAAGGCTGAGCCCACTACATTGGAAGTTGACAGTCACAGACTTGTTTTCAACAAACCCAAAATGCCTTTGAGAAATATTGAACTGAATTCCTAACAGCGGAAAAGGACAGAAGAGTTTATTAAATCATTAGTTTCCCTGAAGCATGAAAACTGGTTATAGAAATGTTCTCCTACTATACGTCGATATAACTCCACTTCACTTTACTTCCATTCTGAGGGGAGAAATATATATTCTACTTGAATCTTCTCTCTTGTGGTGGGAAGAGCCAGCGAGGGGAGGACATATTAATTTTCTGTGGGAAATTGGTTCGAGGGTAAAGGGTTAAGAAGCCCCTCTCCTTCTATACCCACACACATGCACACACGCTCTTCCTCAGCAGCCACCTCATATGAGTTCCACCCTAATTCAATCAATAATAAATCATTTGCTCTAATTCATGATAATAACCAATTGCTTCCTCTTTCATGCCTGACAGGATTGAAGGTTAATATTATTGCTAGAATGGGTCAGCTTCCACCATGTTGTTTAAAATGTGAACATTTTATAGATAGGCATTTTTATAAGTACTATGAGTTTAATATTTTCCTCCGGTGGCCTTGGAATATTTCCTCCTTTTTCTTTGACACTCGGGAAGGCAGCTTTCAGTACGATTTCACTGGGGAGAGGAGGGGGCCCGACACCTATTCCATTTTCATTATGAGTATAAAACCTACACCAGCCAATCACTGAACTGTCTCTGCTATTGGGCTCTTAGCCCTGACTTGGGCAGGATCTACACTACTGCTTTATAACAGTTTATAAGAGTATTGACAACTGTTGAGGCCCAGGACACACTCCGTATACAGTTTTCAAAGCCATTTTCAAAGTGTTACATCCTGCTTGGTGTAGATCTGGCCTCAGTTATACATCCTTCATGAACTCAAGCTGAAGAAGGCTATTGCCCATCGCACTGTGCATCAGTAAACCTATCTTTTCTTATAGAAACAGATGTAATGTTTATGGCAGAGGGGGGAGGGAGAGAGAGAGAGAGAGAGAGAGAGAGAGAGAGAGAATATTTTCCCCATTTGGGTGTTTTAAGGGATAACCACCTGTTATCCAAATAGCGTGTTTATGGGACCTCAGATGACATATGTTGAATGTTACCTAAATCCCTAACATCAGAACCAGCAAGCTTTACACCTCATGTCATCTGGAGCTGTATTATTTGTGTGTTCATTAAATTTGTATTTTGCCTAGGGGTGTGCAGTCCATACAGAAAATCTGGGGGGCTGACGGACCTCTGAAATAGCGGTGCAGTTAGGGGGCAGTTTCAAAACCATCTGAAAACTGTGGTGCAGTTAGAAGATCATTCAGAGCCCCAAATGGATCCAAAGGGATCTGAAGTTTTTTTAGGCAACATGAGGGCTCGTTTTATGTTGATGGACAACTAACCGAATATTTCCATATTAGGATGACGCTATCGCTGAGGGGTGAGGGAGGAGTAGTTTGTGATTGACATATATGGCTAACCAGTAGCCACAGTCTCCTCCCTGTCCCCCCTCCAATCATGTTGCTTAGGGGAAGGGATAGCAATGATATAAAAACAAAGAGCCCAAAGCACTGCTTTTTCACAATGCAGCTGAGACTGACTGAATGTCTCGGAAATGGAAAAGTTCCATCAGCTTTCCCTAGCACTTTCCTATCTTTGGGCATTTTGAAGCCCCCTCTGCCCTTGCCCCACTGGTCCAGCATGGCTTGCCTCTGGACGTGGGGGGCAGGAGCCTTGCCCACCATGCTGCTGCTGCTGCTGCCACCAGTCTGAAACTGACCGCTGTCTTGAAGAGGGTCCCACCTCTTAAGATCTAGCATACCTGGGATCCTCCGCCACCCAAGAAAAATGACCCCATGTGCTAGACTTGCATTTTGAAGGAGAGGGTGCAGGTGGAGCCTCAAGACCACCCACACCCAACTTCTCCTGCAGTTCAGAAGGACCAGTAGCAGCAGAGAAAAGGGTGCACCTCATTTTGGGAGGGGTGGGGGAACAAGAAGAAACACTTCTCCCTCTCCCAACATGACCAGAGCCAGCTTTCTTTGCTAGGTTTTCTTTTCTCTGTGTGTGTCTGTCCGCACTCCCCTTTGTGTGTTAGTATGTGTGTGTGTTCTTGTTCCACACATGGAGATAGGGGATTTTGATTTTTGTAGGAGGTTTCTAGTTTCTGAAACTTCTGCAAGCTCTCTTGAGAGAAGATGAAGTGCATCTGAAGTGTGTGTGTGTGTATGGAGGGGTTGAAGGGGAATGGTTTGAAGGGGATTTTTTTAAAAAAAATCCTAAAAATCAAGGGATGAAGAGATCTCCTTCAAACTTGGCATGGCTAAAGCCCTACTGAAGAGCTATCAGGGTGCCAAGTTTCATCTCTTTATCTTTAAAAAATATTGGAAATGTGAGCATCTTTGTTAATTCCCATTGACAATAGTGTGGTTACCCGAAAACAGAGCAACGGGTAAACCGACGGTACAGGGAGACAGACCCCCTCCGAAAATCAGAGAGGAGAATGGCCTCATCGGAGCTCCACCCCAAATTTCAGGGAGGAGGAGATCCGCTCTGCACACCCCTAATTCTGCCTTTTCACCAATGGTGCTCTGGGACTATATGTTCTGATGGCAGCACCAGAACCAATAATGATCAGTTGTGTCTTCGTAAATCACTTTGTTTCCAAACAGACTTCTTGCATATTGTAAGGCTAATAATAATAATAATAATAATAATAATCTGACACTTGATAATCCTGAACAACATCCTAGGTTCAGTTCAATTCCATTAGGGCATGATAGAGTCCCATTTTTCCTTCTGCCCCTTCAACATGTGCACAGGCACTAGGGCAGGTCTAAGCAGAGATTGGGAGCCTGTGGATGTGCTTCCCATATTGCCACCCAGCCCCCAGCCCATCACCAATCATGGCCCACATTTCTAGACTGAATAGAGCAGGAGGGCTGAGTGGGATTATGGGAAGTGTATACAGGCCTCCCATTATCAGGAAGGGCCCAGCACACCAGCTCCTTTTATGTGCATGCCAGAGGGGAGGGGCAAGGAAACCAGGGTTCTGTTATGCTTATGGAGATAAGTATAACAGGCAGGTGAATTGGATCAGGTTCCTGGCACCTGGCTTATCTCTCTAGCTCAGGATCACCAGTGTCACACAATTCCAGCTGCTTCCGTACACGGAGATCTTATTGACCTTCCTCTACTGTAGAACTCTATCAACAGAAGTTCATGGTAGACTTCTGTTGATAGCAATGTGTTAAATCACCATATGAAAAGGAGGACAGGGCTCATATAACTTTAACAGTTGTAGAGAAAAGGGAATTTCAGCCAGTGTCATTTGTATGCAATTAGTCCCTGGTGAAATTCCCTTTTCATCACAACAGTTAAAGTTGCAGGCACTATACTAGAGTGACCAGATACAAAAGAGGGCAGGACCCCTGCAACTTTAACTGTTGCAATGAAGAGGGAATCTCACCAGGTATAAATTGCATACAAACGATGCCGGCTGAAATTGCCTTTTATCTACAACTGTTAAAGTTACATGAGTCCTGTCCTCCTTTTCATATGGTCAGCCTAGTTAAATGAGAGATGTCATTGTGAAATTCCTGTTGCTGCATTCCCAGTGGGATAAAGAGCAACATAAAGTGAAGGCAGCAGGGAAAAGAAATGTCAGTGCTACTGAAGACAAGTGATCCTAGGCAACTATAAAATGACTATCTCAGGCTTTGGTGATCCTTGCTTCCTCCTCCACATCTTTTTCCATAGCAAAAATCTACCACAGCTGCTGAAAGCATTAACTATATTTGTGTTTTTTTAAAATACCCTTTTTACCCCAGTGTATTTAAAACCTTTTAAAATGCCAGTGCAAACACATAGCTTTTTGGGTTTGCTCAAAATTGAATATGGTTGTTATAGTTCCAAGGCAAACCATATTTTACAATTATATATCTCATCTCAAAGTCTCCCCATCCACTGATGCATCTGGCAAACAATGTAAGGCAAACTCCATGTATTGTACTATTGATGTTTTGGTTATATGTTAAAATCATTATGTATCTAAGAACAAAAATGAGAGGGGCCTTTATATAATGACCCTGTTCAGACAAGACGCTAAGCCACGGTGGTTAAGCATTTTGGGCTAAACATTATGGCTTAGCATGTTGTGTGATCCATTCCTAACTATGGTGGCTACATAACCATGGTTTAAACTTGCTCACTAACCATTTGCTGCAAAAGGGTTAGCTGCCTAACCGGGGCTTAGCGTATTGTCTGAACAAGCCCAATATTGTTTTAAGCAATAAATATCTATTAAGCTAAATGATAAGTTTTCTGTAAAGGTTGTTGTTCAAAACTCAAAGCACACAACATTCAAAACAAAGCAACCTATGCCGGTGGGCTGCAGAACCATTGTAATCTCAGGATCAATGAAATGTATGTAGTCATCATAGCTGTCTTTTCTTTTTGCTTATACAACTGCAGACTTCATAAAGCAATATGTGGCTTAAATTATGGATATGTGAGCATGCATGTGAGAATCTTTGCTTACATTTCACTTCTCAGATTCCAGTTTAAGCTAAAACCTACTGATTACCACAAGAGAACAAAGAAGTGAATAGCAAGGGTAAATGAGAGCCATAAAAAAGTATGGAAGAAATTTCTGCTTGCCAGAAAACCTCTTCGAAAAAAGAAGAGACGCCTTAAGCAGAGTCTCAAAGGGTCTCAAAGAAGTCTTTAGGCATCAGCAATGTCTAATCTATATTCATGTCAGGCAGAGATTCCAAATTGGTTAGTTACTGAAGGAGTGGCATTTAGTAATGCAGAGATCATAGAACAAACAATAAAGGAGACATAACAGGATCCAAACCCCAAGGAGCAGGTGAGCTTTGGTATTTTGATTACATTTTATGGAAACTTATGATGGACATAAAGAGCTATCCAGCAAAAAGAATGGTGAAGTGCCAAAGTGGTTTAGCCACGTGATGAAATGATGAACAGAAATCAGCTGTACAGTGCTGATAATACATGTCCTTTGCTCCTTGGGGTTGCAGTGGAGCTCCCTCTGTGCAATGACAGCTTGCTCCCAGTTCTTGGGAAGGATTAAAAGGATAGCAATGCAGGTGAGGGAAGACACAGCAGTCACATAGAGCAAAGAGGGTGATGGTGGTGGTGGTCTTCACACAGCGCAGAGTTAAACTGTGGAATTCACTACCACAAGATTTGATGATGGCCACAAATTTGGATGGCTTTAAAAGGGGTGTTGGATAAATTCCTGGAGGAGAAGGCTATCAATGGTTACTAGTCCTGATGGCTATGTGCAACCTCCAGTATCAGAGGCAGTAAGCCTATGTGCACCAGTTGCTGGGGAACTTGAGTGGGAGGGTGCTGTTGCACCATGTCCTGTTTGCGGGTCACTGGTCGACAGCTGGCTGACCATTGTGTGAACAGTGTGCTGGACTAGCTGGTCCCTTGGATTACATTCTTATGTGGTGGTGGTGGTGGTGGTGGGAGAGATGGGAGAAAGTCACAATAGCAAGTCCCCATGACAGCATGTGTTTCCCCCTTCCTTCATTTTACCTGTGTGGGGTGCTCTGTCCTGGCTCCCCCGGTTGTCAGATGGGAGTGAAATTTGGCATTGGGTGTTTTCCTCTGAAGTCCCAATTCTATGCACCAGGTCTGGGGCTGGTATAAAGTTCTACCATTGATTGAAGGGATCTAGGATATGGCACAAGTGTGCTCCTGCCCTGTGGCATCCAATGTCTTACCCATGACTTCACCCTGTTCTAGCCATCCCATTGCTGTACATTTGTTGATGGAACAGCTCTGCTGGTGGTGTTCCATCATCACATCTGAGGTGTTCCGTCAGCAAATCTGCCATGGCAGCTGTGTATATCTGCCATTCTGCCAGCATAGTGGGGCTTCTGCCACATCCTATAGCCCCTCAGCCAATACAGCTTCTGTATCGGCTTGCACTAAAAATCACTGAAGTAAAGCAATGTCCAAATAATGTGGCTAGAAGATTACTGTGAAATCATGGTGAGGCATAGAGAACAGTAAGGAGAGAAGAGCTGAATGTTATGGATTGGGGGCACAGTCAGATGAATGGAGTTGAATGGTGCCCATTTCAAAGAATAAAAATACCTAGGGTTTTGTTTTGTTTTTTACATTACAAGGGGAGGGGAGGGGAGGGGAGGGCTATATAACATATCCAAGGCCAGCTGCCCAGAGACTAGGAATACTACGATTGCACATGAAAGAGGCAAAATTCTAATTATTAGCTGTACAGAGTTCACAAATGATAGAAAAGTCAGGCATGGGAACCTGACTTATACTGAGTCAGACCACATCCATCTAGCCCAGTTAGTATCGGTGACTCCAACAGACAGTGGCTCTTCAACTTTTCCAGCCAATCAATCTGGAGATGCCAGGAATCGAACCTGGGGCCTTCGGTATGCCACCAAGCTACACTCCTTCCCAGACAAATCTCCAATAACACGTGTCATTTTCATAGTACTTAAGCGGACAACACAACATGCGATTTGATGAAGGATGGAGCTGAAGCAGCAGCAACCTTGTACACAAGGCACTGGATGCAAATTCGCCAATACTCTTTGCATAGTGGAAGAGTCGGAGTGCATGTAAGATGCAAACGTTCCTAAAAAAAAATGAGGGTAATTCCTGCCCACCCACACACCATTTTTTATTGATGGGAAAGGATAATAATACTCTATGTGCATCTGTTGGCCATAGCAAATGCTTGAATAAGGTGAAAGTAAATGAATTGCATGAATACAGTTCAGACATTGTCCATGCCATTTTGTCAAACTCCTTACCTTTAAACAACTCCAGCCAGCTTGCATTCTTGTCCAGTGTCATCTCAGGCCAGTTCCTTCCAAAGAAGCATGCGACAGTGCACAGGAGGCTCATATGCAGAGCCCATTATTACACAGGGGCCTTGTTATCTTGGCTCACAATAATAACACAGTACACAGCCAGGTAAAGACTCCAAGGAAATCATCCTTTGCTATTTGTTTTCACTGTTAGTATATTTATGTTTTATTGCCCTGTTGAGAGACCAACTGTCTTGCAGAATAGATTTCTTGCTCTGATTGATTTTGGATTGATCGGGGCTGATGTGTATTTTCTCTTGACTGGAACATGTGTGTGTGTGTGTGTGTGTGTCCGTGTCCGGTAGTAATTTGGGTTGATTTCCTAGGGGTTCTTAAATAAGACAGTAATATTTGGCAACATGTTAAAACGTCAAAGGAGTGTCCATTTTGTTAAGTTCCACATAACCCAATAATAAATGGAGAGCAACTGTGGTCCGTTGACTTTGGGGAGAGGGCTCAAATCTCATGCCAGGCCTGGATTTGCTGCATGGCCCTGAGCAAAGCTATCTCCTATCTGCAAATTAATTGTGGTTGATTTCAGAAATCTGTTTCAAGGACTGCGGAGCTGAATAATTATGATATAAAACCTTGGTCTTCTTCAGGGGATGTAGACAGCAATTTGGTGGTATCTGGCCTTGCCAGCTTGCTAATAACTTAAAGACGATATGCAAGCAGTGCAAAGTATTTAGTGCTTAGTGGTGGCCGATGGCTCCGATTTTGGTGGGGCTGTGAATTCATTCTGGGTTTGACTCAGAACCTGTAAAAACTCAAAAGGCACTATCCAAAGTACTGAGTCAGATCACCAAAATAAGTTCAATGCCTTGGATAGCTCCTTTAGAGTTCTGGCTTGTTCTGACTGAAACCCAGAATGGATTCAAAGGCCCACCGAAATTAGAGCCACTCGCCTCCACTGCTAATGCTCATGTGGCAGCTTTGTTCCATCAGTACCAAAGGACTTGGCACAGGGCTGGTTCCAGGTTTGGGAGGCCCTGAGCAAGATGCCATCTAATGAGCCTTCTCTTCCGTAATTGGGCCATGGAAGGTTGCCTGCTGATGTTGGAAAGAAGCAATAGCATTGTGAACCTGGGCCTAGCCACTGTTTTAATTTTCCATGGTGCTCCAGGGCATTGTGAAATAGGAATATGGAGGCTAGCCACAGCTGACTGGGGAAAAAAATAATAAAGCAGGGAAAGGCAGAGGGCACAGCTGGGCCCTGGCAGCTGCCCAAAGATGCCAGGTGCTGACGCTGGCCCTGGCTCTACAGAATATCTCTAGTTTTATTAAAGACAGAGCACGTTCAGTGCATGGTGGAAGGTAGAGAGTACAACTGAATGAGCAAACCTCTTTGGACTCTAGAGGCCTCATTCTGACTGAAGTGGTAAGGCTATGTCTGGGTGGCAGAATTTCAGAGCACATGTGAAGGTTTATGTGATGCTCATCCATACCAAAAAAAACACATCTCGTCTACACAGAAAATAGTACATCAATGAGAAGCTATTGTTTCCTAGCATTCTGTGTGAAGGGATGGGGGCAGAGGGGTTATGGCTGAGGCTTCAATCATATGTAGTCTGAAAAGGTACAGCCCAGGCACAGGTGTACACTTCTGCAAGAACTAGGTCTCAGTATGTAAGACATCTTCAGCAGGCCTTCTTAAAGACAGCACTGGAGGGATCTTGGTCTTGGTCTTCCATGTGTCCAGTGAGACAAATTTGGGAACCACTTGTGCCCTCAATGTATTTTCCGATTGGTAGCCTAGGAGAGTGTCCACAAGTACTCCAGAAATGGGAACAGCAGTGTAAGTGGAGCAGAATAGAGGATCATCTCCATAGATATCTGGCTTCCCCAAATGTGGGAAACAGGATGTTGGACTAGATAGGCCTTGGGTCAGACACAGCAGGGCTCTACTTATGTTCTTATGAGAGAGAGACTGAGGAGTTTATTATTAGGATGTCCCCCATATCCATGCAGAGATTGATTTGGATATTTATAAACTGCCCTTTATAAAAAAAAAAATCATGGTGGTACATATATATATATATATATATATATATCCACAAAATGTTTGAGACTAACACTCTAGAGTAGCCTTCCCCAACCTGGTGACCTTGAGATGTTATGAACTTCAACCCCGCTTAGCACCAGGCAGCATGACCAATGGTCAGGAATTCTGGAAGCTGTAGTCCAAAGCATCTGGAGGGTACTAGGTTGAGGAAGTCTGCTCTAGAGGATTCGTTGCCTACTGTACTGTGTGCACACCAATGGGGCATCCCTGAATGAATGCAGAACTTTCTCATTACTGGCCCCATATCACAACTGAAGTATGTGCCCTGATTTCACTGCTTTTGCCATTTTTCCTCTTTGAACTAATTCAAACATCATATTTTTCTTACATTGGTCAAGGAGGGAAAAGGTGTGCACCTCCACTATGTACGTGTCCGTTTTGTCAAATGTATGCATAATTAGAAACTGTGCTGCATGTGCAATACATGTGCACAGGGTAAATAGATGCTCTTACCACTTTCATACAAGATGTTGAATATCGGCATGCACTGTACCCATACAGCCATGTAAGAAAAAATGTACATGTCGAATGGCCCTTTGTGGGACAGCTGAACAATGCTCAGCCTAAAAGCATATTTAAAAAGAAAAAGAGCACTCAGCAGTTTGTATGTCTGTGAATTATGCCAAGATTTTGCCAATGTAAAATAGAAGTACTTTTTCAAAACCATTCTAGCTCATATCCCCATAAAGAAAAAAAAATTAATAAAGCAGTCTTGCATTTCTTTTCAGAACTGAATAGAGCACTTTGATCCCTGTAGGTTTTCCCCCTTGCACTTAAAAAAAATCAGTGATTTTGTAATATTATTGAAGTCTGATATGAAAAGAAGCTATAATGTGGCTTTTTTAGCTTGTCAGTACTAGGGAGGAGTGTGGGGAGAGTCCAGAGTGAATCATTTATTTATTTTTAACTGGCAGTTAAGCTACATCCCCAAACACGAAACCAAACTGCCCCCTACTGTTCATTTCATCCTCTGGATCTACGTGTTGTAGAGAGAACAGTCCCTGAAATGTAGTAGGGGAAAGGCAAGCAAAGAGAAACCAGGGAAACACAGCTCTGTATAGAAACATTTAATGAATTTAGATGCAGGCGTAAGGCCCTTTTTTTACAGCTATGATCGGTAGTCTTCAAAAAAACTTTTCAGAAAAAAAGATCTTTAGGTTAGGTCAATAGCAAAATGAAACCCACCCACCATGAAAAGCACATTCAATTCCCCTCCTTATAAGTTATGAACTTCAAAGAAAGTTTTATCTATCTGCTCCCAGTACTCCAGTGTGTATAGATTATTCTTGCTTCTGTTATGTAAGCTTTCGTCTGCCTGTCATTGCCTCTTGAGGATAAACCTTGTGGAGCAGAACTCCAAATGACTGCCCCTCACTATAGGATCTGTGACTGACAACATGATGCCTAGGTATTCAGTGTGGTGACTTTACTGCTCTCCAGTGTGTGTGCTCAGTGGTCAGTCTCTACTCTGACTGATGTGGGAATTGAAACCACAAGATAAGCCAACTGAAAGTTCACCACTGAAATGGGACTACATATCAAGTTTCACATTTGGAATGAAATTTCAAATTAGGAATTCCAAACTATATATATATATACATACATACATATATATATATATATATATATATATATGAACTTTGTTTTATTCAATTATTGTGCATAGTACAACAAGCTTAGTCAACAAATACTATAAGTCAACTATTCAAACTTTTTTTAAAAAAAAGAAACTGCTCCCATTCTTATGTTAATTACATGAACAGTAGAATGTTCTTACAGCACCCCTCATTTAATTAGATCCCTCCAGAACAATATTTGGTATATCAGAGGCTTATAGGCTGCCATCCCTTTGTTGATAAACACAATGAAGGGAAACCAGATTTCCATGAAGTGGTAATGTTTGGCTGCCCCTCTCAGATCTCTGCTATGGCGGGTTAGTGTCTCTGACAATGCAATTTTCTAGATGTTGGTGAACCAGCCCTGCATCATGCAACCAGCACCTGTTTTCCAATGTACTATTTTTGGCATGCTGCTAACAGCAAAAACAGGATTACCTCACAGTGTGGCAAATTTCCTCTTACATTGTGAATGTGAAATGTTCTCTTAAAATTTAGAGTGCTTTCTGGAAGGAATGGGTAACCTCCGGCCATGGAGGTTGCCCATCCAGCCCGCAGAGTCTTAAGCTCCTCTCTAGGCCCCCCTCCCCAAGCTCTGCCTGGGGGTATTCCCCTGCACCATGGAGATCTAGTGGCACATAGCGGAATCAGATGGGGAAACAGTGCTTTGCCTGCCTGTCCTCTCCCCAGTAGGAGACAGTGTGGGGTGGAGGAGGCCAGTTCGCAGCAGCTGCTTCAGGAAGATGATTCTCCTGACATGGCCACCAGGAACCCTGATCTCATAGGACCCGGGTGTGTGTGTTCATCTGCTCCTGATCAGATTAGGGTTGCTCACCCATGCTTTGCATCGCAGTTCTATAGTCAAGTACAAGCAGCAGCTATTATGCCAGGACCAGTGGAGACTGCTGGCTCCTATGTCGTGGATTTCAACCAGAATTCCAAAGGAACTGTCCAAGGTACTGAACTTATTTTAAGAATGGGGATGAGTGCCTTCGATAGCTCCTGTAGAAGTATCACTGAAACCCAAAGCAGATTCACTGCCCCACTGATATAGGAGCTGCCAGCCTCCACTGGCCAGTACTAATGCCAGCACTGCATAATTGCAATCCTGGGCTTAGCCAGTAATATACCAATAGTTGGAGAAACAATGCTAACATAGCAGTGCTAGCAGATACTCCCACAGAATCCTTGGAGCGGCCACTGTTCTGACCCATCCTCAGCAGCAACCCACATGCCTTCATAGTGTCATAGAATGCTCCAAGTGAACAACTTGTTCCAGCAAGGGCTGAAGATGGACTGAGGCCATATGAGTCCTTCCACCCAATCTATTTGCTGCCTAAAGAGTGTGCACCTTAAAGGGCCAACCCCCGTGACCTGAAAGTGAGGGCATCTCCTTTCTGTGGCCTCCTGCCTGGCATGCTCCCTGCACCACTGGGCAGGTGTAGAACAGCAGGATATATTTGACTCCTCAGCCAATCGGGTTTGGGTGGAGGAGTTCCACAGGGTCCTGACCACTAGCCTCAGGTTCAGTATCAGAAACCTAGTCCAGTCCCTCAACTAGTAGTACAACAGCCCTGGACTCAGCTGGTTTATTATTATCTGAGTTCAAGGCTATGTTGATGACAGCTGCCACTCACTAAACATAATGTTCTATGCTAATATTAACCATATAAGGAAGGCACCACCCAACAGAAGGCATTAATCAATACACAGCCAGGGTCAAATGGCACTATAGTAACACCCAACAACTACACATGCTCACTCCAAGCACAATGCACAACCAGGGAGCCAGAAAAGGACCACCGTGCCTTTTCCTATACTAGCCACCATAGTGCTGCAGGAAGAAGGCCTTCACTGAGACCTCAGGAGAAAGATTTGAGCCCTGCTGTTTGAACAATGTGTCCATTCCAAATCTCATAGTACAGCACACAATATGTTTGTCTTGCTGTCTCTATGAGGGAAACCAAAAGATTTTGAAGAGGGTTGGGAGCTACCTGCACAAAGAAGGGCAGAAGCTAGCATCACAACCTCGCAGCAGGCAGCACTTCAAGTTGCCAGCTGGATCAGTAGGAAATGCAAAAAAGGGAATCCAGAAAGGAGGACTCTTCCTGGAGAGATGTAAATCAGAGGTGGCTCTATATTTGGAGCAAATAGGGCAGTGACCCCCTGACTGTCCCCTACCCGCTGGTGGCAGAGAGATCCCCCCACAGCGAAGTACATTTGCTCCACTGCTTTCAAACGCCACACATGGTCTCCTCCTGCACACCTCCAGCAATCTCAGAATACTGAACATCTATCCTGGCCTCCACCCCACCAGCCCACACTGATGTGAATGTGTTTCTACAAGGCATGGCTTACCTTCTGGGGGTCCTGCTGGCAACAAAAATTGACATAGCAAGCAAGAGGCAAGCAGCAGACAAGAAGCCGGGGGGGGGGGTCTTTATAGATCAACACAGACATAGACATTAGGAAGACCCATTATTGGACTTTTGTAGTCTCCTAGGTGTTCAAGCCATCACAAGCCTCCTTTCCTTGCCCCAATGCAAAAAGACTCCCAAGCATGCAAACCGGTGGGCTCAGTCTACAGCTACAGTCTCCCAAAGATGAGGTGGGAATTGATAGACCCACGCCTGAGAGAGTGCAGTGTGGCCACTAGAGTAACTGGCACAAGGAAGTCTGTGTGAAGGGACACTATTGTCCCCTGTGGAGTAAGAGAGTTGTTCAGTCAGTAGACAGGTTCTTGGTAGTGCAGGAGAGACCCACTCTGTCCAGAGCTGTTCGAATGCTCTGCACCCCAAACTCTTTTGTGGGGATGAAAGGTTATGAGAGGGAAGGATGAATGGAGGATGCCTCTAGACCCCACATGTTTCCCAGAAATATTCTTGGAAATAAAGATGGCATTGGAGGCCAACTCATCACTTGACAGCATGCCAGCCTCCAGGTTTTTTTTTTAATGTTAATTAAGCATCTTTCTAAAGAAAATTAGAGAGAAGTTTATGTGGGCACACTGGTGCCTATGTGTCCCATTTTGGAGATCCAGACAGCCTTCGTTTCATCATTCTCTTCCCGGCCACTCTGTGGTACTGTTTGTCCAAAGGGCCCCATCATTTCCACTTGTGAAAACGGAGTTCTCTAGACATGGAGTTAGGAAGATGTAGGCCCCCTCCCCTTTTCTTGAATATATCAGATCTGTGTTGTCTGTCTGAGTCTCATACACCCAGGTGGAGTGTCATGATTGGCTGCAAAGCTGATTGGAATCCTCTTCTCCACTGTAACTTCTCCATTGGAGCAGAGAGGGAGGGGGCAGCCACCCAGGCCTCTACATTGGCTTCAATGGAAATGTCTTCATCTGCATCACCTCTAATGTTACGCTCTCAAGAGGGATGCAGAGAACCCTGCTAAGGGACCATAGTATTCTGACTTCTACCCTTTCTCAACCATGCTCCCATCTTCACCCAGTTATCCACCTTTCACTCATAAAGTTCCATCAGCATAATGGTATCACCATGCTTCTGAAATTTGTTTTCACCAATGTAATATTGTGCTCCACCAGCAGAATGGGAACTCACCTATTCCACCCAATTGGCATAATTCTCTGTCTGCCCCTATTTCCCTGGCCTGGGAGTGGGGACTTGACTGACCCCAGCCCCGCTACAAAGGATGCTCCTGCTGCTAAAAGTACCATTCTCATTGGGGAAGAATTGCTCATGTATATTTCTGGACCTCTTGGTGAAAGAATGATGGAGAATGCCCTAGGTGAGGGCTGGGGCAATGCAGTCCAGGTAAAAACTAGACAGACAAATAGACATTATTTGAATTCTGGCAAACTCCTTTGGCATGGACAATAGAGGTGGCTAAGGGAATGAAAGATGTGAGCATGTTTTCTGCCGTTTTTACATTTGCACCCGCAGTTTCTGCTGCCTTGTTATAATGCTGCTGCTTTGACAGATTTGTTTAATTGAGTTGGCTTAAACTGTAACAGTTTGATATTGATTTATTTTCTGCTGGTGATATTTTAGGAAGATGAGTTGGTTGGTTAGTGAAAGGTCTGTTAGCTAGCTAGATGTGGATATTTTTGTGATGATTTGTTCTCATTAATGGAACGCATTGTGTGTTTTGCATAAGTTTAGAGAAATGTAATTGGTGGAATGTTGTCATTTTGTTAGCTGGCTAATGTGGATATAAATTTGATGATTTATGAAATGAGTTAAATAGATTTGGCACACTTGTGAAATTTCCATATCTTGCTGTATTGTTACACTGAAGCTTTTGTCTTACTATATTTGAGCTACTTTGAGCATATTTTTGTGTGGAAAAGAAGTGTGTAAATAAATTTTAATAAACCGAGGATAGTATCGCTCTGTCACATCCTTGGCAACTCTTGACTGGTTTGATTTGACACGTCAAATATAAAATCTCTCAAACTTTATCATTGCATATCTTTTATTAAATATTGCCTGCCAGTACCACCAGGAAAGGGCTTTGCTAGCTGCCATTTAACATCCAGGCCAGAGAATATTTCACTCCATTCCTGCTGATACCTGGGATTGAGAACTAACCCCGCCACCTCTGCAGTCTCTCCAAGGCTGAAGATGAGGCTTGCCTTCTCTGCAATTTTTGCACCCCTGCCTTAGGCCCTAATGAAGGCACAAGGAGCAGCACTCCCTCTCTGTCACTCCCTCTCTCGCTTTCACTCTTTCACACACACACACCTCTACTGGTTGAAGATACTTTTTGGCAAGAGAGAATGGGGGTGGAGTCTCATAGGAGAGTAGGATGGAGAGGTTTCCACCCTACTCTCTGAAAAAGGGAGCTTGTGGTAGTGAGGACCCTTCCCCACAGTCAACCTGCCCACCCCCATGCAAAGTAAGTTTAAGGAAGAGGGAAGGCTAACTAGCTGCAGGGAAGTTTCCTACATTCCTAAAAGGAGCCACCTTGAAGTTGTCTTTTCCATCCTTTTAGGTATGTTCTTTTCTATATCTCCAAGAGTAGGATTCATCCACTTAGAAAAGGTCTTCCTCATAATTCCTACTTTCCTTATAAATCCCTTACTGCTCCCTCCCTGTATGCACAGTGTCATGCCTTATAGTCCACTTACTTCAACAGCTCTCCAAAATAACAGGTGCCATTGTCTGAAATGTCAGGATTTTCCCCCCATACCCATTTGTACGATCATTTGTACTATCATTTAAAAAGCAAGAAATGCCACTTCAGCATCATCCCCAGATATGCCGAATGTTAACCAGGCAGAAGCTGGAAGTACATGTTTATTTTGAAATTAAATACATAGTTAACAGGTTTGTACCAAACCAGACCAACAGTGGTGGATGTGGGGGAGAGATGGATGTGGGGGAGAGATGGGTGGGGAGGTAGGTGTGTGTGTGTTAGAGAGAGTGGGGGATCAGCAACACTTTTATTGACAGGAGTAATGGTGATAGACCGACTGAATGATTGCATAATGTTTGCACTCCAGCAGAGAGGCCATTCAGTAGCCACCTGTTGAGGATGGGGAAACTCATTTTGCTTACAAGTTGAAAATGGTTTGTGCTTTCAGAATCCTCTTTCTCTTGATACTGCATTTAGGGAAATGACACTAAATTTGACTCATAATTGAGCTGTTTGGGGAAAAGGGTTGCCGATGAATCTAGCAGAGGCAGGAGTTTTTGTTTTTTTAAAAGCCTTTCTGCATTTGGTTTTAATAATGCAGTCATATTGCCTCTCCCGCTGTTTTCTCTCCTTTTAACCACACTGCCTAAAGTGGTTCCGCGAGATAATTAGATTAACAGGCTGAAGTTTGCATCCCTGTGGCTTTGAAAAAGGCAGCAGCACAGTTTCCCATAAGACAGGATTTGGTTAGTACATTTGGGTTAGAGAGCACTAGACCTTTAATCAGAAGGAGAGGGAGTTTGTTATAGGATTTTCATTAATACTATTGTCCTATTTCCAGAGCTGGTGTAACCCTGAATTGGGTCTTAATATTACACAGAGTGATACCATGGTAAGAAGCTTTGGCATGTCTAAAGCTACCAAAGTTATCGTTTTGCCATCTTTATACAAGACCAAGAAATTTCTGTTCGGGCAGCATCTTTCTGCCGCAGCCACTAACAGAATGATTTAGATTAAAAGGCTTCTGTGCTGACAGTCTAGAAGGACTTCAATGATCTGAGGATTTGACAATAATGAGGCTGGCCCAAAGATTTTTCCTTATCCTCCGAGACCTTCCTGCAAGGACATGACATGATAGAGGGTGTATAATACTAATAGTAATAACCGAAGATAAAAGATAATCCTGACTGATGGGCAAGTTCTTATGCCAAATGTCTGCTCCATTGTGCTACTCTAAATGAAGCCATTTTGCTGCATGTTGTGCATGGAGAATTAAGACCATTGTTCCTAAATTTCTTCTTAGGAAATATAGTAGCAAAATGGGACTAATGAGGCAGTCCCCGTCCCGTTCCCACTGCCCCGCCTTGACTCACATGGTGCTGTCATGATACCATTAGCGATGCTCTAGGATTACTGCTTCTGCTACAACAAGAAGGCCAAACTAAACATGGTGCTTCCCGTGTAGTGATCTCTAGCATGCAAGCTTTTAAAACCAAAAACAAATAGCCAGCACAGGGACCCTTATCCAGATTAGGACCCTTACATGGGATGTAGGGAAGCCTTAATGGGAGGATGGGCATCTTTTGGCTCTCCAGATGTTTTGGCCTACAACTCCCACAATGACTCACCATTGGTAGGCTGACCAGATAAAATCCAGGTTAGGGCTCATGTAACTTTAACAGTTGTAGAGAAAAGGGAATTTCAGCCAGTGTCATTTGTATGCAATTAGTTCCTGGTGAAATACCCTCTTCATCACAACTGTTAAAGTTGCAGGCACTATACTAGAGTGACCATATACAAAAGAAGGCAGGGCCCTGCAACTTTAACAGTTGTGATGAAGAGGGAATTTCACCAGGAACTAATTGCATTCAAATGACACTGGCTGAAATTCCCTTTTCTCTACAACTGTTAAAGTTACAGGAGCCCTGAACTGGATTTTATCTGGTCAGCCTAACCATTGGCTGTGCTGGTTAGGGCCTGTAGGATTTGTAGGCCAAAACATCTGGAGTGCCCCAAGTTGCCCACTCATGCTTTAACTCTTTGTCCTGTGTTCTGTGGTGCCAATTCAGTTTGCTTGCTATCTAAATGAGGCAAAAAGCTGAAAAACAAGTATATGACAGAGGGGGTTGGATCAACTGGTATGGCCCCACTCTCCCTCTCATACACTTCCAATTGTGTGTGATGTGAACGACTGCACGGGGCTTCTGTCATATCCAAAAGGGGAACTTCCACATCTGCACCCACATGGAGATATGTGCAAGTTGATCTGACAGTGGCTGTTTGTTCCCCCTTCTAATATGACAGAGGAGAGTAGGGAACACAATGTGCAAGTCACATGCATTTTCTGTTACTTTCCTCCCCCCTGTTACTTCTGTTTGCAGCAGCGATGAGTCAGCTAGAAATTAGGCAAATAGCTATCAATATGGTGGGGTAGGGAGCCTTGTATAGTACTATTAGGCAAAGGGTGCATACTAGCTACATAATTTGAGTTGTGGAGTCATGATGGAAGCCCACTGATATTTTGTTCAAATATATAATTTTCTCTCAGAGATCGAACTCAGGGGGAAACTAGTTCTCTGAGTCCGTAGCAAAAGCTAGTTTTGATTGGCTGGAATTTATGACATCATAAAACCACCTCACCCTCTCCAGAGCAGTTTCTCAACTGCTTTGAAATGTGCTGTGCTCTTTTTTTAAAGAAAGAAAAGAAAGAAAAAGGAGGGGGAAGCTTAACTGAATAGATGTATATGTGATGCTTGCTGGACAGCCTGCCCAGAGCCTGGGAGGAATGGCAGACAACTGAATCGGCATTGAAATCATTTTGATAAGTACGTATGTTATTTGCAATGCAAATGTGGGAGAAGCTGGACTCACCCTGCAGCAGGAAAATATGGTGCAACTCCTCTTTTTTTTCAGAGCACATTTGTGCGCAGCCAAAGGGAATTTGTCAGCATCTGTTCAAGAAGGATAAAAAGGAAATCCTTTGGACTCTCCTTATCAGGCTTTTGATTCCTGGGATATTTTTTTAAAAAAATAATAGATACTGTTTGCTGTTCTCTATAGTAAGATCACTGTCACTATCTGTTACTTACTCTGCCTTGTACTCTAAGCACTGGAACAAGTGTCCTAAATATTGTGCCCAAATAAAGGGGGTAATGCAAATTATCCTCGCACTTGCACCCTCTAAAAAAGACATAGCAACTGATTGTTTTAGTCTATGCCTTTGTGTATTTGCTTCCCTTTTGTTTCATACTTAAAGTTCCATAGACATCTGTAGAGGGCTGAAAAAATGTGTAACATTTCCAAATCAGTATTCTACCCAGCTACCCAGGAACACTGAAATATAATTTTCTGAATTCTGACTGGCTAGGAATTTTCAAGTGCAGAAGTAGTATCATAAGCATACAGATTACAGGCCTGTCCATTCCTTTTATCCTGCACCAAATCATACTGAGAAAATGGTATGGGGACTCTCAAAAAGCATATAGCAAAGGGAAAGCCGTGTCAAAAGGTTGCAATAGAAAGAGCTTGCCATTCTAATTCATTTTAAATGGAACACTGAATGGATTTTGCTTTCATATAGCATATCTATCTATCCCCAAAGGCATTCCTTTCGGCAAGGCATTACGTATGGAATTCTTTAACACAACAGCCATATTCAGGTGTTCTGTATCTGAATGGAGCAAACACGTGATGAGAGGGAGAGTGCCAGCCCAGCCCCCCCCCCACTCCCTCATCTGTCCCTTCTATTCATGGAGTGTGACTGTCTGAACAAGAGAGTTTCCCATGAGGTTCATCAGATAAGCGTTTTGTCATACGCTCGCTACTGCCCACTTATCCTTTAGATGACGACATCCACCTCCTGCACGTCTCCCACTCCTTCTGCTTGTTTTTCCATCGCAAAATAGACCCCTTTTAATCCAACCTTTTTAAAAAACAGAATATGCTGCAATCTCCTGCTGTGTGCAAGAAAAGCGGTGCAATACAAACAGCCCCTGAATGGGCCACATGGTCTTTGTTGACTTCCTCTTTCCCTCCAGCAAGAATGAGGAAGTAATGAGAGACAAAAGTGGGGGCAGAGAAGCGATGGTAAGGAAAAGCGATTTCCCCGTTTGATGATGCTCTATATATGTGGTGGAACTCCACATGAGCCAGAACACTGGAAAATACCAATATTGCAAGTATCTTGTATCGGGTGCTTTTATTACTGCATTATATAAATGTTTTAGCAATTATTTTTATATTTTCATTGAATTTTAATGTATGTCATAATGTGTATTTAATTTTCTTGCAAACCACTTAAAGATATTTTAATATGGTCAGCAGTCTATACATCTATTAACATAAATCTATCGAATCTATACATCTATTAAATACTAATTCCAAGAAAAATAACCTGACCCATTACTACAAGTGAGAAGGATCTTGGAATTGTTGCAGATCAGAAGCTGAATATGAGCCAACAGTGTGATGTGGCTGCAAAAAAAGCAAATGCTATTTTGGGCTGCAATAACTGAAGTATAGCTTCCAAATCATGTGAGGTACTGGTTCCCCTCTATTCGGCACTGGTTAGGCCTTATCTTGAGTACTGCGACCAGTTCTGGGCACCACACTTCAAGAAGGATGCAGACTAGCTGGAGCATGTTCAAAGGAGGGCAACAAGGATGATCAGGGGTCTGGAAACAAAGCCTTATGAGGAGAGACTGAAAGAACTGGGCATGTTTAGCCTGAAGAAGAGAAGATTGAGGGGAGACATGATAGAACTTCAAATACTTGAAAGGTCGTCACACAGAGGAGGGCCAGGATCTCTTCTCGATCATTCCAGAATGCAGGACATGGAATAATGGACTCAAGTTACAGGAAGCCAGATTCCATCTGGACATCAGGAAAAACTTCCTGACTGTTAAAGCAATACGACAATGGAACCAATTACCTAGGATTACAGCTTCTGCACAGGGTTGGACTCGATAGCCTTATAGGCCCCTTCCAACTCTACTATTCTATGATTCTATGATACTCCCTAACTAGTTCCCAGACACACACACACTACTTCCCACCCTCCTTTCCCCTCCTGTTCACATCTTCTATGACTAGGAAATATCTGGGTTTGATGATATTTATACATGTGTAAAATAATACGTTTTCACATGTTATGGCATTGGCAGAGTTGTAATTTGCCAGTCCCCTACCATCCATCGAACATGGAGCAATTGTTGGTAAGCAAATCTACAGCAGTGTTGGCCCACCCGCCCCCACCTCCTTGTAATGTTGCCATGACACTATCCTGACTGCTTCCTTTGACCCTTTAAAACCAACAGAGGCAGGTGGGATTGCCTGCAGGTGCTGTTTGCAAGCCATGAGACACTCCCCTTTTTCTGTGATGATGCTTTTTAAGGTTTGTTGTGTGACCCGTGTTGGTTTCCACAGGCACAGGGAAAATTAGAAAGTCAAATCAGCAGTGCATATTAATGTTGCTTTTTTGCATTCGTGAAGTCGAAAGCAATGTTTACTGTTTCAAGGGGAGTGTATAATTATGCAAATTGTTGAGCAGCCTGTATAATATACATTACGCTCAGGTTCACTGGCTGGAAGAGGAGACGTGGTGCTTTAATGCTGCATGCCATCTTGGGGATTCAGTTTGCATTTCTGATGCTTCGCTACATTATATATCCTGTATCTCCAGGAGTAGCCGCTCACTCTCAGGACCAAGCCCAATGTGAAAGAGCAGGGCGGGTGGTTCAGTTTTGAAAGGCAAAGGGGCACAGGTTTCCCCTGCGATGTTAAACCCTCCTCACACCCACTGCTTACCGCCCCACAGCTCCTCTCACTTTTCACCTGGCCAAGGTCATTTCCGGTATTTAAGCTCAGCTGAGAAGAAAAATACTCAGATGGAGAAGCTGCAAGGAAGTACACCATGGGAGAGAGAGGGAGGATTCTCTGTGCCTCATCCATGTGCCCCCTTCCCTGTTAATATTGCTCCCCCATTTCCTTTTTGATACATTTAAACATTCAGAACTTTTGCTGTCAATCTCTGCTTTGACCATTCGTATTTATACATTCACCTAGCTAACCTCATATGAAGAAACAACATACATTACATGTGGCCCAACGTAACTTCCCGCTAAGTAAGGCAATCATTTTATGCCATTTGTGCAGAGTTAGGAGACTTACCTGTATCAAGGCAAGGGCTGTTTCCTAGTTCATGCCTCCCCAAACCAATTCAGTTATTTTTGCTAACCTCTAAAAACTGGCAAAATGCCTTTCCCCAATTCCCCCCCCCCTTGTGAATGGGGTAGTGAGCTGGTGGCGGGGAGTCATTTTGCAAGAGCCCAAAATGTGAAGACCAATTTTGCAGAGACAGAAAGAAAATTGAAGATATTATGAAACTTCCTCTAAACTATGAGAAATCTGGTGATGGTTGTTAAAATCACAGCTATTATGGATAACTATCCTAGGTATTTCTTCCCATCTTTTGGAGGATTCTGTTTCCAGAGTAGCCAGCTAGATGCTTCTGGGGAGCCAGGACATAAGTGCAATAGCATCCTCCCACTTGTATCCTCCAGCAACTGGTATTGTGTGGCATACTATCTCTGACGCTGGAGGTAACATGTAGCCATCAGGACTAGCACCATTGATCTTGAAGAAAGCCTAGACAGGGTGGGGATGCAAGTGGACAGAGAGAGGCTCGGGCATAGGCAAGAAAGTGCTTGGAAGGGCCATAGCTCAGTAATAGAGTACATGCTTTGCATGCAGAAGATACCCAGTTCAGTCCTTGGCATCTCCAGGTCAGACTGGGAAAGGTACCTGTCTGAGACACTGGCAAACGGCTGCCAGTTAGCATAGCCAATATTGCACTAGGTGACCAATGTTTTGACTTGGTCTAAGGCAGCTTCCTGTGTTCCTATGCTTGGATGACATCTAAAAACCCGTAGAGAAGACTGCAGTCTGGCTGTTGCTCATGCCTGACCTGGAAGTATATGTAGCCAGATTTGGCCCAGCTGAATCAATAGCCTGCTGGGTAGGTGGAGCTATGCTAGAACCTAAGAGGATAATGCAACTGTTCAGCCTCAAAACGCGTACTAGAGGGGCAGTGGAACACTGATTTGGAGACTGTTTTAGCCCTGGTTGCGCCTGACTCACCACGGTGGATCCAATCAGAAAATAGGGCCTACAGAACGCAAGCTGAAGGGCAAGCCTGGCTTCTGGCCAGCTTTGCAACTGAAATGACAGGGGTGCCTATCAGCACATTGATCCGTGGCTCAGCTGTCCATCTGGCTCCTCAAAGACACATACGCCCCGATTCTGGTGAGGATTGTCCACCTTTTTTATTTTTAGAAGTGTCATATTCCATTCACATATTTATCTATATGGTCATCAAGCAATTGGTATAAACAACAAGGATGTCTTACATCCCTTAAATGGGTACAATTTAGGATCAGAGAGCTCAGAGCTTGTCTGAAAGTTTCAGGATTTTAGCATTCTTCTCAGAGCCTCCGGTGAAGGGGTGGAATCTTCATGGAGTGAAGGACCAGAATAAGAGGGCAAACTTTGTTCTATTTGTCCTGAGACATGGTTTTGTTATTCATCCTAGTTGCCTGCAAGCCCTCCATGACTATCAGGGTCCACCCTGAAGCACTGGGCACAGCCATGCTTGCTCTCCCCTACTAGCCAGGTGCACCCCTCTGCCACCATCCCATTCAGTGGAGGCTCTGCACCTTGGATAGCTCCTTTACAGTTCTGACTGAAATCCAGAGCAGATTCTTTGCCCCACTGACATCGGAGCCACCAACCTCCATTGACCACACCCCAAGAGGTGCCATCCCACCATCCAGGTGCTCCCACATTTCAACCCTCCATCTCTGGGTCTGGGTCTCAGGAGACCTGACAAGCTTAATACTGCTGGAGGGTACTTCTGCAAGATTTGTCGTAGATATGTAAAGGCTTCAAGAGCAATTCCACAACATGCCAAGCTGTTATCGCACCAATGGTATCACCTTGTTCAGCTTCAGCAGAGTTATTTCCACTCATAGAGCAAATAAATAACCCCACAGAGAGAATCCCATGGGAATTGCATGGATTTCTGCTCTGAGATGGAGAAAATATCGCTGCTGGCATAAAGAGCACAGAGAGTCACTTACAGGAAAAGTGAGAAAGTCTAATAAAGTTTTGTAGGCTGTGCTATAAGACAACAGATACAACAGAGTAATAAGCGTTAAACAATGAGCTGTAAAGATTACACTCAGGAGCAGTTGTATTTAAAGGCACATATCCTGCCCAGCAAAGCAAGGTCTTGCACACACTGCTATTCCTGCCTCTCATTTATTGATTTAATAAATTAAGTTAAGAAGTATTTGTGTACATTATGTTGCGCCAATTCCATGCTGCTGTTGATCTGCTTATTAACACAATTTGAGTAAGCTAAGCTTAACAATAATTCTGACTAAATGGACTAGACTAAGGAATCATGGTTTTAATTCAGACTGTGAGACTTGGTTTAATTTGGTGTGTGTTTACTGTTAAGTTTTCATCTGTTAGTAAATTTCAAACTGATTTACTACTGAAACGCTATTTGGTTTGAGTCTGAGTGCATTCCAGATCGTATGTGCATTTGAAATTAGTAATGTGTCTATCATATCAAAGGATGAAATGTTGAAATTAAACTGTGTTCCTAAATCTGTCTGTTAAAAAGTGTTGCTGCAGGGGAAGCAAAATCTTGTGGCTTGGAAATGGGACACATCTGGCTAGGTTTGTCAGCCAGGTTTGTCAGCCAAGTTTGGCCTGATTCCCAGGAAAACCTTATTCCTTTGTTTTATACTGGTTTTGGCAGGTGCTACTTTGTACCAGCCTCTGTGACCCTTTAGCTCAAAACGGGGCTTTTGAAAATACATGTCCAAATTCCTGGCTAATCAAATAGTAATTTTAGAATCATTATGCCATTGCCTTACTATGTGCATAATGCAGATATAATGAGGAAGGAATTTCATGGCTAACTCCACCACCAGTCATCCTATTCCAATGAACCTAGTCAAAACCAGGAAATGCACATTGCCTTTTTAATATAAAACTCTGAATGAAAGATATCCAATATGGAGCAGAGTGATCTTCCACTGCCATCTCCCTCTTGCACTCTCATTGCCATGCACAGATCCCCTCCAAGTGTCAGAACCTATCTGTGAAAAGAAGAAGGATTTGTATCTTTGTGGGATCCAACCAAGGGAAGAGACTAAATTGTAGATACAATCTAAGATTGTAACTATATTGTAATGATGATGGGGGGGGGGGGTTGAGGATGTCATGGTAGCAATAGCAGGCTATCTATTGCGAGGCTTATCTTCTGCATCTCAGTTGCTAACAAAATGCCATAGGAAACTCCAATGGAGAAATGAACACCTTGCTGTGCACTTTACATGAAATCTGTCAAAACAAAACAAAAACATTCTCAGGTTGTAGATAAAAAGAGAGGGTTCCATCTTTAAAGGTAGCTTAGCAGTAATTGTAGATATATAGCTGATAGAAGATTCAAAATCAATAAGAAAATGTAGACCATTCCTAAAACCAACAGCCCCTGCTCAAATAGAGTCAAGTTGTAGACCCCCTCTACAAGAATTCGGTTTGACGCCTGGTTCGCCGATTATGCGCATCTTCTCGGAAGCGCTTTATGGTAAATGACTGTACGCAGGAGGTAATTGAGCGCACAACTGGTGGCCTTACCGGGTGTTTAAAATGCGCTTTAGAAGTAGTTAATGTGGAGAATCGCTTGTTTACATAGTCAAAATGCGCTTTAACCGCTGCAGCAAAATAAAACTCGCTATTTAACCGGCATTCGATAATGCGCATAATCGAATAGATAACACACCTCAACTCCCGATTTGCGCTCCGCTCATGTAGAGGTAAACATTTTAATGAGACTTGAAAGAGCTTTAAACCTCTTGTGTAGAGGCAGCCATAGAGTGGGTCTTAGTCATCTTCTTAGTCAAGTTAGGGCACAATCCTATGCATGTTTAGAGAGAGAAAAGTCCTATAACTCCCAGCATCCTTTGGCTACACATCTGTCATTTTAGTAAACAACTTCGCCTTCTAAGTTTAGGCCCTTATTAAGTTATCTTTTCATAGCAATCCCAATTGCCCCATGCACAAGCAGTTACCAAGCTCTAGAACACTTTGTTCCTGTAGTCAACCGAAATGTAGGTTTATCAAGGGGGAGGAAGTTTCCTCCCTGTTGCAGTGCAGCACTTCACTCCCCATATTCTTTTATAGCGGTGTTCTCCATTGAACTTCACTGGCACATGTTCCTTACATGAAAAAGAAGCCAAAGTAGATGGCTTCATTGCTTCAATTTGCTTGTATCAGCTTTCTATTTAACTTCTCTATGCTTGGAGCCTAAATGTATGTGTAGTGAGAGGAAAGATCTGTATGCTATTTTAGAGGTTGAATGCAAAGTATGAGTCAGACTGATCTTTCTCATTTTTACCAATATTTTTAAAATCCAGTTTAGTTAGTATGGAAGGGGGGGAATGGATAGGTTGCTTTACGTGGATTTCATAAGTGTGTGAAACTTAATCATATTGGTGACAGTGAAGAGGAAGACAGGTTGCATTGGTACTGTTGTTGATAAAATGTAATTATAAACAAAGAATGCCTCAATAAATAGGAATGAATGAATCTGTCAGTTTCACTTTCTCTTGTATTTGAAGTTTTTTAATCTCAAATTCTCTCTGTCTTGAATAGAAAGAAATGTGGGGATTTCTTTAAATTCTTATCAAAAGTGAACGGAAACAAAATTCTCACCCATGTGCAGCATCCAAATTCAGTAGGCTCAGCTATTCCCAGCATGGAAAGGACTATGTTGTACCTCCCTGCCACATAACTATTAAAGCTGAAGAGCCTGTCCTAAATAACAGATGGCAACCCTCATTCACTCAAAGCTCTGAGCCTGAATGGACAAATTGGTTAGTTTCAGTTTTTCCCACATTCATTTAAAAGAAAAGAAAAAAAGGGGGGTCAGGTTCTGTCTTGAATATGAAGATTTTTGTGAAGTTTGGTAAATTCTTGTCAAAACAGAACGGAAATGAAATTCTCACCCATTCATATTAACAAGCAGAGAGAAGGGAGCCCCACTCCTAAACCACTTACTCTTCTGTGATCCACCAGTATACTTCTCTAATCCCATGAAGCTTCATAAGTAAAGAATTGTAAGATCAATGTTGCATCACACATTACACACACAACAGAGAGAGCATATATTTATACGAAATTAAAAGCAGTACAATTTTTGCAGTTTCATTATCCAATCTTTGATATCAAATGAATTTTCTTTTTTATGTCTTTCATGGCAATAAAAAAAAATTACATTGAAAAGTAATTTCTTCTACTTCTGTGTGCTTCAAAAAGGAAAAGACCTCTTCCGAGAATAACGTTCTTTAAAACATCTGGCATAGGCTGAAAAGAGGCCCCAAGGTATCTAGAGAATTCAGCTGCAGATGGAGTCTGGAATCATTTAATTTCAAATTCTGGTTGTGAAAAATTTGTCAAGGGTAAAACTACTGGAAAAATCCTAAAATTATATGTATTTCTAGGATCTGCAAGCTGTTCATCCTATAAATTACATTTCTTCCCCTTTATAGATTCCTGTTAATAGACTTACTAGAGAGAGAAAATAAACTTGGCAGTATTACGTATTTGATTCTTTGACCAGGCAGTTGGGGAAAGTTACTTTAATAGCACAATTGATTTTTATTAGGAGTACTAAATGACTTAAATTCCTCTATGAACATGTCGCAAGTTGTTCTAATTTTTTCTGGAGTATGAATGACTTGTGCATCTATATGTTTCATGTATCCATCCAGCAGTTTAACTAGAAGAGGATATTAATTAAATGTTCATAGCCCATTTGGTATTTTTCACTTTTTAATTTTAATCATATTAGAAGTTATTTTCCTTCCCTCTCCATTTCAGTAGATGCAGCTCTGATGCACATTTTGAAGCTCTGTGGACATTTGCATTTTAAAATTAGAAACTTTTCAAATGTTATTTCTACTACTAGGTTATTTCCACTAATGATGATCATGGTGGTGTCATTGTTGTTGCTGTTGCGTTTTCTGTTTCTAGTTGAACTATATATATGATGTAAAATGACTCTGCTTTCTAGACCACACTGATCACAGTGAGAGGCTCAAAGCATGAGATGCTTATAAGTGCTTCTTGTGTCGTGTGGGGAAATGCCATTAGGCTGCAATCCTGTGCAAACTCTCCTGGGAGTAAGCCCCATTGAACACATTGAGACTTACTTTTGAGAAACCATGCTTAGGAATGCACAGCATGAATCATAACAGGCAAATTTTTATGCCACAGTTGTTCTCTTTCCATTTTCTCAGGATAACAGCTTAGAAGTGTCATACTGGTTCATGTCCAGGAATCATCATAGTGATGCATTATACTGGTACATGTCCTGGAACCAGGGCTAGCAATGGCTCCCTGCAGCATGTGGATATGGTGGAAAACACACATTTGTTGCTGTGTGTGAATAAGGATAAAGTGATGTACTTTGGGCCATAGATCCTGAACTGGTGGTGACTAGACAGAGATATTTTGGTCATGGTGGATGGACCAATGAAGGTGTGAATCCAACGTGTGGCTGTCCTGAAAAAGGAAAATTCCATGCTAGGGATTATTAGGAAAAGGGTCAAAGACTAAAATCATAGGGCTGTAATAAAAATCTACAGTGAGGTTAGGAACATGATGATTGTGTTCACGGCAACTCAAACATGATATTGCAAAGTAAGAAAAGGTCCTGAAAAGGTCAACCAAAATGATCAGGAGCTACAATCTTACAAGGAGAGGCTGCAGCATTTGGGTCTTTTGACTAAGGGAGGGCGGGACATGATAGAGATTTATAAAATTACGCATGGTGTGGAGAGAATGGATAGAGGGGGTTTTCATCTCTTTCATAGTAATGGAACTCAGAGAGTATCCAATGACTGACAGAAAGTTCAGCACAGCACAGACAAAAGGATATGCTCCTTCATGCTGTGCACGATTCATTTGTGGAATTTGCTCAAGATATGGCAATGGTCTCTCACTTAGACGGCTTTATAAGGAGATTAGACAGAATTCATAGAGGATGTGCCTATCAATGGCTCTGAGAGATGATGACAGTATGCAACCTCCAGGAGCCCAGGCTGCATGCCACTGAATTCCGACTGATGGGAGCAACAATAGGAGATGGCTGCTGCCTTCACCTTCTGCTTGGGGGCTTCCTAGAGGCATCTGATGAGCCACTGTAGCAGGACTAGATGAACCAGTATATTAATCCAGCAGGCTCTAAATATAAGATACTGTTACCTTCTTCAACCTGGTGCCCTCCAGATGTGACTGCCAATTCCCATTATTCCCAACCAGTATGGCTTGTGGGAGTTGCAATCACTTCTGGAGGGCACCAGGTTGGGGAAGGCTGAGATACTGTATAAGCCTGGCTCTTTCTGTCTCCAGTAGAAGAGAAGCGCAGAGTGGAGCATATGTAAAATTTTTGGTGTGAAATGCTGCTCTCCAATTCTTGGTAGACCAAATCTGGGCTTCATTTTTAAACTGTTATGACATAGACTTCTCCAGCCCGCTTTAGCGCTTATAAATAAGATGGTATTCGAAGTCAGCAGTCCAAATTCCCCTCATTTATCCTTCAAATCCCAGAATGGTTGCATAAGACAATGTTAAAGCGATGAGATAATTAGTGCAGGGGGAAGTGTCAGTTCCATGGGACATTTATGTTATTATGCAGTTCAGGACAATAAACCTCCTCTGTTGCTTAGGCCAGTCCAAGCTCCGGTTAACATTACACTGCAACAAGCAGGCATTAATTAAGTGATAAATTACATTGGATCTTGGAATTACAGAACTGGCCCAGCTACTCAATGAGCCAATGTGTTTTTCCCCCTAGTTTCAACAGAATTCAAACTCAGAATGGTTTCACTATTGCCCCTGATAACAACCACTGGTTTTTTAATTTTTTTAAAAAATCTCAAACCTCTACTCAAGAGCCACAAGGCACTAAAAACATAAAAGAAGAACAGCTAATGTATTTGAGAAAATCCACCAGGAAAATCTAAATATTTAACATTTTGATTGGTCGGCTTTGTTTCTGACCTTCCTTGACTTCCCTAAATTATAATCATCCTAAGTGTGACAGTACATATAGGGAATAGATCCAAGATGATACTACATCCCCCTTTAATAGCTAAAATAAAATACTAATATTTCAAATAAAGAAAATACCAGTAGTCCTAGGGACTAATGAATTTCAGGTGCTAAAGATCTCCTTAAGGAGGAGGAGGAGGAGGAGGAGGAGGAGGAGGAGGAGGAGGAGGATGATTTGTTACATTTATATACCACCCCATAGCCGAAGCTCTCTGGGCAGTTTACAAAAATTAAAACTTTGGACATTAAGATTGCTTTAATATTGCTCAAGGACCTCCTGATAACAAATGTGGAGGAAAAGTTGCGACATCTGGAGTTTAAAACAGAAAAAGCTAGGCAAAAATCAGTATGAGCTATAGCAAAAACAGGCATATAGTATGCTGGACTGAACTGGCATAAGCAAGTCCCCAAGGTACATGGGGTGTGGGGGAGGGGGAAATGGTTAGCCCACAGCTACTATTTCATGGCTCTTCACTTTCCCAAATGGCTGGAAGCTCCATGGTCCATAATTCTTTTTAAGGAAAGGGTACCAGATGGCCATTTTGTGATACAGACATTGGTCATGGAAGGGCAGAGAAAGAACACAGATCCACAGTGTGTTTTTTTTTAAATAGCACCAGATCCCCTCAAGACCAAGGGAGTCATACAGCCAGCTGCACAAATCCACAAACGTCTAGTAGCATCACTAGCTACATTTTTCTCCAAGTCCCATCCTAGTTGGTAGGCGTGTCCATTAGCTAGTAGCCACCCAGAACCATGGAAGGAATATTTCTTAGCCAGTAGTTCCTGCTAAAGAAGCTATTTCAACTATTCACTCTACATCACTCTACAGAAAAGGTCATTTCCACATCCGGTAGCTACATTGTGAGAAAATGCTTACAACAGTTGGGACTCCAGCATGGCTTTTCTCCCCCTTGTGCACATCTCTTTTCTCCCCCTTGTGCACATCTCTTAAACTGTAGCATCCCATATCTGCCCTAAGGATAAAGGAAAGATCAGCACAAATTTCACAGCATTTGGGGGACCGAAACTTACTCGGAGATTTAGGTTTTCTGGAAAATTTTGAATTTGACATTTTTCCAAAACATGTTCCAATGCATATTAGGTTAATTTGCATAGGTTAATTTGCATAGGAAATTTTTCAGTTTACCTAGGAAAATGTTCTTATATCCCAGAGCAGGGTGGCCAACTTGTGGCCCTCCTGACGTTTTGGCCTTCAACTCTCATCATCCCTCACCGTTGGCTAAGCTGGCTAGAGCTGATGGAAGCCAAAATGTCTGGAGGGCCTCAATTTGCCCATCTCTGTCCTAGAGAGATCTATTTAGCAAATATATTTTACTTGTATTTAGTAAACAACAAAACAATAAAAAAGTCTCCTATGTTAATTTTCTGTCCCAATACACCATTAGCATTTGGGGGAAATTAAAGGACACTTAATATGATTTAAATGGGATAAGAGCCATGCTGGATCAGACCTCCTGTCAATGTTCCCCAACAATGGGTGTACTTAGGCTTGCTGCCTCTGATACTGGAGATAGCCATAGCCATCAGGAATGGTAGCTATTGATAGCCTTCTCCTCCTGGAATTTATCCAAACCCCATTTAAAGCCATCCAGGTTAGTGGCCATCAGCACATCTTGTCATAGTGAATTCCATAGTTTTAACTACATGCTGTGTGAAGAAGTGCTTCCTTTATTGTACTGAATCTCCCACCAATCAGCTTCATGGGATGACCCCAGGTTCTAGTATTATGGGAGAGGGAGAAAAATGTCTCTCTGTTCACATTCTCCACACCATACATAATTTTGTACACCTCTATCATGTCTTCCCTTATCCTCCTCTTTTCCAAGCTAAACAATCCCAGCTATTGCAACCTTTCCTCGTAGGGGAGATACTCGAGCCCCTGGGTCATTTTAGTGGCCCTTCTCAGCACTTATTCTCAATACCCTTACTAATTTTGCCTAAACATGGAGTTTGCCTTATTAACACCAGACTCATGCTGGGTTGACATTATCATCAAGCTGTCCACCACAACCCCAAGATCTCTTTCTTGGTTGGTCACCACTAGCTCAAATCCCATCAGCTTGTCATTGAAACTGAGATTTTTTTTCCCCCTCCATGTGCATCACTTTGCTTACATTGAACCACATTTGCCATTTGGCTGCCTACTCTCCCAGTTTGGAGAGACCCTTTTGGAGCTCCTCACAATCCCCCTTTTTTTAATAACCTTAAATAATTTTTTTGTCATCAGCAAACTTGGCCACTTCACTATTCACTCCTGATTCCAGATCACGTATGAACACGTTAAAAAACATTGGGCCCAGTATAGATTCCTGTGGGACTCTGGGATATTATTTAGATTCTTTTCACAGCAGCTGCAGGGGGTTGGGGGAGGGATCAGATTTTGAAGTCCCAATCCCTAAACTGAAGCAGTGTCTGCAGCTTTGGGAGGGGGACTCTGAAAATTCCTATGGCCCCTGGGATGCTCTCCTGGGACCACAGGATTGCTCTCTCCATGTAATGCTTGCTTTGGCCCTCAGATTAACATGTCTGAGAAAAAAAATCCACATGAGAGAGCCTGTTCCAAATGAAACTGTTGTTTCTGTGCCTTTTTCATGTGGAACGCAGCAAATATTATATATGCATGACCTTCACCATTGATAGGACACAGGTCTATGTACCTGAGTATAAGGTGCCAAGCAAAAATCAGCCTCCAGAGATCAAAGAATAAGAGAGATGAATGGGTATGAATAAAGAAGACAGCAACAAAGATGATGAAAGAATGACATTGAGGTCTTGTTTTTATTGCAGTTCAGTGCTAAGTTGATATGTCCCCATTGCTGAGGAATTGTCATTGCCTCCTAGCTTCTCTCTAGACCCAATTCAAAGTGCTGGTTAAAAGTTATTTTAATAACCCCTATGGTTTGATACCAGGATAGCTCAAGGGCCACCTTCTGCAAGATAAACCTCCTTTAATATTGAGATATCAACATACACCCTTCTATGTCTCCCAAATTCATGTCTGACTGGGATGAGGGAAAGGGATTTTTCAGTGGCCACACACAAATTCTGGAACTTCTCACTTAAGAGAAATCAACCTAATACTGTTATGATGCAGCCTGAAGGTCTTCGTTTTTGGGTTGATTACCAACCTGATTGGTTGTTTTGAACTGCGGCTCTTATCATTTTTATCTGCTGGTCCAGTGCTGCTTGTTTCTTTTTTATGATGGTACTTGTAGTATTTGTCATTTGGGGATATCTTTATTGCATTTGTAATGACATCGGTTGAAATTAACTCTTCTATGCAACTGCTAAAGATCCAGGAGCAATGAAATAAAAATAGGTTTTTGTTTGTTTTTCTTTTCTTTTTGAAAATTAACAGCCCTAGTCTGTCCCCTTGGACTCCTTTTATCTTCTAACATTTGACAGAACTTTTGAAAAAGTCTAAAGGTTTCCATGCTCATCACTGCAAAAAAGTTGTCAAATGATGGTAAATTTAAGGGGGAGAAACGATAACTTTGCACCTAAATTTGTAAAGGCATTTCATTAAAATGTCTATAGTAATTAATTTTCATGTGTTCTTGAGAATCCTTCAGAACAGTTAAGAATTCAGAAACTGCAGTCATGGCTGATGTTGCTTAAGATAATTAATGATGGATATAGTTTGTTGTAGTTCATACTGTAAAACTTAAGATCTTTGTTCTTGTAAACTGCATCAATTTAAAGTTAGAGCAAAAGTTGTTAACTTACTTGGCACTAAAGAAGCATTACCAAAGGCATTAAGGCTGCAATCCTATACCCACTTACCTGGGAGAAAAAACTATTGAACTCAATGGCACTTACTTCTGAGTAGACAGTAGGATTGCACTTTAAGTTTGTTAATTTGACTGTTATTTCCCCTGCAAACACTCAATTGATAGTGCAATGTTGATGTAATAATAAGAACACTTTGATATATTGCACTGCTCCCTTTTCTCATGAATTAAAAAGGGATTACATTTCTTTTGGGAGAGAGAATTAGCACTTTATAGCAAACCCAACTATAGATACTATTTCCAGCAGTAGAACATCAGTAGAGAGCAATTCAGCCAAATCCTTAATGTAGATGAATGGTTTTCTTAGAATTCGCTAGGTGAGTCTGCGTGAAAAGAGATGCACATCATTCATGGTAATTACTTGACTAGGTTTCTTTCCCTTTGCATCAGCATTCTCAATCCTACGCAGTAGTATAAACAAGGCATTTTGTAAAAAAAAAAAAACTTATTGGACACTAATTCCATTTGTTTGGTAGAACTCTAGAAAGAAACAAAGGGCTTATCTCTCCAAAAGATGAGCTAGGCAGTAACTGAACAAATGGCAACTTGTGCATACTTTGGTCTTTCTCTGATGCCAGCTGCCCACTCTCCTCATCCACACACATTCATGTGCCGCATCCTAAGATAATCTTCCATAAAGGGCAAGTGTGATGTAGTGGTTAGAGTGTCAGACCTGGACTGGGGAGACCCTGGTTCAAATCCCCACTCAGCATTGAAGCTCTGACTCTCAGCCTAACCTACCTCACAGGGTTGTTGTGATGGTAAAATGGAGAGGAGGGTCACGTACACTGTCTTGGGCTTCCTTGGAGGAAAAGATGGGATATAAAGCTTATTGATAAATAAATAGCAACTGGGGGTGATTTTAGCAGGAAAATAACTTGCAGAAAAGAGGTTAGAAGCCCCTCCCTCTCCCATTATGGTTTTCTGCTTTAGTGTGCAACTTCTGTCACTGTATTTTATAAGACCCAAATGAAAAACAACAACAACCCTACGACAAATAGCACACAACTTGAGTTGTCATGTATAGTTTAGCCATAAGTGCAATTTACATATGGCATCTAGGGACAGGAGAAATGTGTTCCTAGGAAGAGCTTTTTGTGATCTCAAAAGAGGCATTGAGCTGGCAACAGTTGGTTGCAGACTGCTGGACCTTGATCTTATGAATCAAGCCAATTATTATGTTCTAATGTACTTGTGTTCTCTATTATCTCACCATACACACACACAAAACCTAGCATACTTTTCCTTCAAAAAATGCCAATACAAAAAAAACCAACAACTTTTGAATGAGTGAAGCAAGATTACTTACATACACTGGGCAAAATAGCAGTGTCATTTTCTGTTGTCATAGTAACAGGAATCATAGCATTACCTGTTTCATTCCATAACCAATGGTAAAGCACAAATTCTTTCTACCTCTGTGCATTAATGTCTTTTACCATGTTGGTAAAAGCCAAAAACCAGTTTGTGAGGCCAAAAAACAGACTGTAGTTTTTCAGCTCTGTGATCAAGGACTCAGCAAGGTGAATAATAATAAAATATTTATTTATTTATTTATTTATTCATTACCCGCCTCTCCCTCCAGATCGAGGCAGAGAACAACATCAAATATAAAATACACAAAACTAATTAAAAGCACATAAAACCAATACATCATTAAAATACCAATAAAATACCAATAAAACCCTTAAAATTCATCTGGGTAGGCCTGCTAATAATAACATTATTATTAAACAGCAAAAACACCACTTGCCCAGTCTTCTTAAATATTTGGAATTCAAAATAGTAGTCCCTATTTGCTATTAAGACAAAGATCCAATTGTATCCCAAATGCTCCTCTCAGTAGAAATGGTGTCAAGTGTTTGCTATTGCAGAACTATCATGAGCATGGGTGTTGTTATAGAAGGCATATGACCCAAATCTTTTTGAGCTGCCCCAGTGATATAATCTGGCTTAATACACGCCTGCCTCTTCCTTCTGAGCTCCGTAATCAGTCTTGCAGTGACTAGAGCTAGGTCTACTCTACTGCTTTACAGTGGTATTGCAGTGCACTGACAGCTGTTGGAGCACATTATACATTCCATATACTGCTTTCATGGTGTTATTTCCTGCTTTTTATTCCACATTATCCAAAATACTGCAACAAATATCAGTGTATGTTCTACCAAGTATAAATGTGCGAGAGGGGTGCTATACCAGGTATAAATGTGTGATAGTGAGCTTATCTACACTACTGCTTTAAAACGGTTTATAACAGTAGCGACAACTGTTGGGGCCCAGGACACACTCCATTTACAGTTTTCAAAATGTTTTCAAAGTGTTTTATCCTGCTTGTATAGATAGGCTCAGTGTTACCATGATGGGATCATAATGATGTGACACAAGGTGTAGATGAAGACCTTAAGACTCACTCCCCTGGGAGACCAAGAGGGGGTCTAGTATGAAGGCAGCAGCCTTTTTAAACTATAGGAGACCATGCCACTTTCCTTCCACAATCTGCTTATTGTTTTTCTCTTTCCCTACCATTGTACTCTTTTGTGCCTACTGCTGGGAGCTTCCTAGCAATGAACGTTTGAACTGGAAGGGGAAAAGAGCAGGAAAATATTTCTGCAAAATACTGGTATTTCATAGAGCATGTGATTTTACTGCACCAAAGTGGAACTTTTGGCTTCAATGGCTTCAGCAGAAATGTATTTTTTCCCTCCAACTTTAATGTCTCCGACATATCTGCAGGCAGCAGATTATACCAAAAGAAGAGTTAAAACTATTGGGTTTTTTTTAATTAAATTTTAAAGTTTTTTTTAAAAAAAGGAAGAATAAGCCCTCAGCCAAGTTAATTAAGGTGTGTAAAACCCTCACACACCCTCCATACCCCCAATTCCTCTGAAGTGTTATCCCTCTGAAAGGAATTACTTGGCTTGGGGAAATTCTCTCCCTCCACCTTTCATTTCCAGTTACCATTTTTCTTTCCCTCTTCTTCCTTCCCCTATCCTGGTCTTTCTATGCCTTCTTTACTCTGTCCAGAGTGAGTCTTGGAATTCCCAAGAGAGGAGGGTGGTATATTAGTAAACTGTATTTGACTTTACACAGAAATGAGGATTTGTTTTTCTCTTCCTCTTCACCCAGGTCTTTGGGGGAAGTGGGTTCATACGGTTGCAAATGAAGGAATCTGAGCCTATTTTGTTTGTCAGTTACCATTATCCAGGGAATGAAATGATAAGCTCTAATAATAAAAAGGGAGGGGGTTTTGGTGGGAAGATAAATACTGCTCACTTATACAATGCTAGGTATGTCTACTCAGCAGCAGCGGTGCAAGATGTCCCACCACCTGGTATTCCCCCACCAAATGAGAGATAAGCAGGCAGCCTCTCCAGAGAGACCCAGCCCTGAATGCTGTGCTTTGAGGGGTCTTTCCTCTAGCCTATCTACACACGCAGGATAAAACACTTTGAAAATGTTTTGAAAACTGTATATGGAGTGTGTCCTGGGCCCCAACAGTTCTCAAAACTCTTATAAACCATTTTAAACTGTTTTAAAGCAAGTAGCGTAGATAGGCTGAAAGCAAGGCATTGGGAGGTGGCCCTGGAGACTCCCAGGCGAAAGGGGCATGGCCAAAAAATATCAGCCAGTTTTAGCTTAAAGCTCCTGCTGCCTGTAATTATCCCTTAGAAGAGGCATTTCAACCCCTTAAAATGTGGGGAGGGGTGCACAAAAGCCATGAAAGCATCAAATCATCAGTGGTCAAGGGAAAGAGGACATGATCATTTGAAGGACTCCACAGAGGGCCAGATTCGGATGCTAGAAGAGCCAGATTTTACTCTGAGGCCTAGGTTCTACTTGCCTTAAAGAATTCTGTGTGTAGTCCTGTGGAGTGGAGGGAGGGACCCTGTTAGTGACTTTGGACAGTAATCTCATGCAAGGGAAGGATACACACACACACAGGCAAAATGCACATTTTTCCTCTTGCATGGTTGGAACATGTATTCCACTGCAGAACATGCTTCTACTCCCTTCAGATGAGAGCCAGAAGAGCTTTCTTCATCATCAGCAAGTGGAACATCTGAAGCCACCATGATTCTGACATTTTAATAACTGCCTTCAGTGCTTCCATATTAATAGCTCCATTTCATACATCATTAATCTGTAGCCTATGAAGGCTTATGCCTTAAAAATGACAACAGTTGCTTTCTAAGACTCCTTCATCTTTTCAGCTGTTTCTCGCTGTCTACATTTTCTATGCTGATCGAGGAGGGCTTTATTTCAGCCAAGACTCACTACAGTGCAACCCTTTGAACTGTTTTTAACACAGGGTCAGCCTGGAATATGTAAGGAGGTAATAAGCATTTGTGAAATACCTTTCCTTCCCTGCTGAGCAGCCATAGCCTTTGTCACACATATGGGATCAGGTGGTAGTGCTTGAAGCTCAAAAGACTTGGATTTAAGCCATGCTTAAGCTCTGACACCTGTCTCTGCTTAGGAATGAATTACCAGGCCTAAGCAGTGAATGTCTCGTTGCCTCACATGCAGCAGCAGGTGGAGTAGTAGCAGTAACCAGACGCCACTGAGTAGCAACTGAAAGGGAAGGATCCTGTGTCCTTGCTAGTGGGTGTCACACAGTGGTTATAAAGGCAGGGGTTGGTGAAGTCACCACCACGCAAGTGCATAGCAGCTGACAAGCCTGCGGCACCCCATATAGGCTGCTGATGTCATTGGCACATACCCATACAGCAGGCATGGACCACATTTGGCCTACAGGGGTTCCCCATCTGGCCCACTAGCTTTTCTCCCAGCGCTGCCCCCTCTACTAGCAGGGAAAGCTCTTATCTATAATGAGCTGATCAGAGAGAAGAGCTTTTGCCTGCTGAGGGCTGAGAAAGGGAGAGATTCAGTTCTGGTCAGTGATTCAGCCCTGCTTACTTCTGAGTAGGCTTAAAATCAGTAAGAATTACATGTTTGCCCCCTCCTTCTTGCCTTTGCCCTGCCTAGTGATGAAATGCCACTCCTGAGATCAAAATTCAGCCTTTGGACTACAAACACAGAGCGTTGCTGAACAGTCAGCCTCTGAACACCTGCATGATGCTGATTTCACTATCCCTATCTGCCAAGGGGGGGAGATAGGGCCGGGGTGGCCCAAGACACTTCGCTGCCTGAGGAAAAGGATAAGGCGCCCCCTCCCATTCCATGTACGAAAGCTGAAGGAAATGGCAGATGATTCTGTCTTAACACTGATGATAAGAAAGCATCTTCCACTGTACCTGAAAGCATCAGGCTAGTTTAGGAAGTGCAGAGCATATCCCATAGCTCACAGCAAACACCATGCTGCCATCTCCCAGCATCTGCTACCTGAGGCAACTGCTTCACTCTGCCAAATGGTAGGGCTGGCCCTGGATAGGGCCCTCTTCCAGGCCTATTCATTACAGCCACCACATTGCCTCTTCAGCCATTCTTTCTACTAGGTATTTCAAACTGCTAGGGCTTTTCCCCCATTTTCATTTTTGAGCATTTTAAAACAAAACTATTCCAAGAGTCTGTCTCAGGCCCAAGCGCACGGTTCTTGGTTTTGCAATTAAGTTCTGTTTGTATGAAAATCATTGCTTGCCGGCTGGCGTTCTCTTAACGTTGAAAGTCCGTGGAGCATTGAGAAGGCTGTCTTGCCTTATTTGATTTGACATCTTTGGCAATCCAAGAAGTGCAGTGTGGAGCACATTCCTACCAATGAGCTGCTGCTCTATTTCCACGGTGAAGCGTAGCCATAAACAGGAGCAGGGAGAATTGAAAACACTGCGCTGACATTTACAAGCTCACCCACAGTGGCAAGGCCTTTCTGTAGCCGAGCTGCAAAAATTAACGTTACAGACTCTTGCTCTCTGCTCTTAATTCAATCCAGGTCCGCAAGGCTTATGCAATTTTCCTTAATACCTTTCCACACAAAGCTCACTTGTAAATAATGCATTTCAAGCCGAGATGCCCTGAAAATTAACAAGTGGAGTGTTGACGATTTGGAAATGGTGTTCTCTGGCAGGTAATCTGCTAGATGGGATTTACCAGAGACCAGAGGGAAAAGGTTTCTCCAGGAAAATGACAAACACTGTGACTTGAATAATTCATTCAGACAGTCCTACAGAACAGCGTGTGTCCCCTTGCTCCCTGACAGCCAAGCAGTGGCAATCCAGAAAAGCTCTTGCCATGTTTTGTTCTGTTTTTTCAGTTTTCACACCCAATTTTCTACCATTTCCTTTGCCCGTCCTCATTGGATTTACTGAAAGGAAGTCTCATCGTACAGAGAGCAGCCTTCACATGCAGCAACTCTGAAAACAGAGTTCAGGGCTCTTTATCAAATATTAGTCCTTTTGTAGAAAGAGCTCAAGGGATCAAGGGCCATTGATAATTTTTTTTCTCATTCTGCTTTCAGGGGCATGGCATGGGGATTCCTTCAACTACTTGCCCATTCCTTCAAGCCCTGTGCTATTGGGGCAGGAGCCAGACTTATGGTAGCCCCTGGGTAATACTAGAACATCACTGTCCTGGGGACCTCAGTGCCTATGAATTCCTGCCCCCTCTGGTGAAAACATCTAGAGGCGTAGTCTATCACTGCAAAAACAAGAGTCCAAAGATTGGCTATGGTGTAAACTATTGTGGACTCTAGTCCATAAAAGATTATGTCATAATCTGCTGGGGCAGGGTGCCTCCACATATACATCTGTACACATGGATAACTCATTCTCAGGAATGGCCACCAGTTGTGTGTCGGGGACAGAGGTGGAGGCATTTGGTTTCGGATGCTAGCCCACATGGCCCCTCCACACATTCTTTCATTGCATGGAGGGAGTTGTTTATACCTCCTATAGCCAGTTCAGTGTTATTTTTTAAAAAAAAAATCCCATCCAAGGTAGAATAAAGGTTTGGATCTCCGAGGAGGACGACATTCTCTCCTTCAGTAACATCCTGAATAGTGTGGGGGGGGGGGAGTTTACAGGTGCAGGCAGAGGCCAAAGAAAGAACACGGGTATAATCTGAAGCCATGACGTTTCTACAAGAAACCAGATATTAGACATGGTTTTGGGATTCTTTCTTTAGTGACATCGTTTGTATAAATTGGATCCATATTTGTCAAATGCCAAATTTTCCACTGTGATCCATGTTTTCATCTCCATGAGACTTGATCCATATAATGCCCTCTTATATGGCTATTCAGACAAGCTTCTCTACTTTTGTAGCTTGTTCAGCATGCAGCAGTATGCACACCATATGGCAGAAGCACCCAAATATTTAAGCCTACAGAACCAGAGGAATGATCTACTTGAAAACTCACTTTGACCCCCTCTACAAGAATTCGGTTTGACGCCTGGTTCTCCGATTATGCACATCTTCTCAGAAGCGCTTTTATGGCAAAAGACTATACGCGGGAGGTAATTGAGCACATAACTGGTGGCCTTACCAGTTGTTTGAAATGCACTTTAGAAGTAGTTAATGCGGAGAATCGCTTGTTCACATAGTCAAAATGCGCTTTAACGGCCGCAGCAAAATAAAACTCGCTATTTAACGCACATTCGATAATGTGCATAATCGGAGAGAAAAAGCGCCTCAACTCCCAATTTGTGCTCCGCTCTTGTGGAGGTAAAAAATTTAATGAGACTTCAAAGAGCTTTAAACGTCTCGTGTAGAGGCAGCCTTTCACACTCTTGCTGGATTGATGTAAATGTCTTCCATGGAAGCTAACAATATGCACAGAATATATTTTCCATTACCACCTAAATAGTCCCATGAATGAAAATTGAGTCCCCATTTCTACATAAACAGACAATTAAAATAACATTGTCAAGGCTGACAAAGTACAAAATGTGTATGTCCTTGATAAAAGAAAATAGCCTCTTCTGGGAAGAAAGCTACAGCCCTGTTCTTACGAAGCTCTCTTTCCCAAACTAGCAATAATGGCATTCTTGAATAAAATATCATTATGATCATGTACATATATGATGAAAGGATTCAGTTATCTAAGAGAACAGTTTTTTTTTCCCTTTATACTATTCTTTCTAATGTTTTTTTAAAATCCTATACAAACTTACCTGGGAGTAAGTCCCATTGAACTCAGCAAAACTTATTTGGAGTAGACATATAAACTCCAGTAATTAGGGTGATCAGCTGACTTTCTTATCCTTCACTTGGCGCAATGCATCTCTGCCCCCTTTTGGTCATATATTTTGTACATTCTTGTCCACCTACAGTACACTCCTGATTTCATTTCCCTCTAATAGCAAAGTGGGCAAGCCCATTGGAAGCAAAGCAGCAGCATCCACAAACAAAACAGAGGCACTTCCATATCCAGGGGAACTCCAAGTTATGAAGATATGCATGTATTGCATATATAAACTCCAAAACTAGACACACACACACACACACACACACACCCAAAAAAAAAAACAGGGGAACTGCCTGCCTGAGTGAGGGTGGCACTGGTTCCAGACATTGTAAATGGCCCACACCTTCCATTTTCAAATGTCAATGTTTTCTTATTTATTTTTATTTATTTATTTATTTATTTATTTATTTATTACATCTGTATACTGCCTATCAGCTGAAGCTCTCTGGGCAGTGCACAGTTAAAAACCATAAGAACAACAATATAAATTTAAACACCAAAAAGTTAAAAAGGCAGTATAAAACAAGCTACATTAAAAACCAGGGAAAGCCTGTGCAAAAAGGTATGTCTTCAGGAGGCATTAAAAAGTTGTAACATTTTCTGCCTCCCGAACCGCACGAGGGAGGTTTTCCAGAGGGTGGGTGCTACTACAGAGAAGGCCTGCCGCCGAGGTTCTTCATAGTGGCATTCCGTTCATCTTGGAATGGCCAGTAGGGCCTCCTCTGAGGATCGTAGTTGTCGTCCAGGTTTATATAAGGGAAGGCTGTCTGCTAGGTATGCTGGTCCCAAGTTGTTTAGGGCTGTGTAGGATAACAGCATAACCTTGTATGTGGCTCAGTAGCTAACAGGCATTATGGGTCCCAAAATGCCAAAAAGCTAAAGCAGGCACCAAGAAATTTTATCCAGTTCTATAGCATACTCATAGAAGGCTCTTGGCATTTGCCAAAATGGGCCTTTGGATGGACATGCATTATTCATTATATGTCTGAACAGGAGAGCTGTCTATGGCTCCTTTCCATCCTATGTTTATGGCTCCTTTCCATCCTATGTTTATGGCTCCTTTCCATCCTATGTTAATAGCAATGTTCTGCTCCATGAGCATTGGGATGTGATAGCTCCTGGAATACAGCTTGAGCAGAAGGTTTCAGATGGCCTGTGATGTGTGAAAGAGCACAGATTCCAAGCATCCTTAGCTGAAAGGTCTTTTTCAGCTGGCACAAACGTTCCTCTTTAGCTGTATTGTCTGGAAGCTGAAGCCTGCCTAGTAGCCAAAAGCACTGATGTGAACACTGATGAGAAATGAGAGGGGGGAAGTATTTTGTCAGCCTGCTGGAGCCCTTACAGCTGAGTGTCCCTCAGCGTCATCATAATGAAAACTATGGGCACATGGGGAAATGCTGAAGGTGAACCTGCTGGCATAGTTGATATGCTGAAGAACGTAGCAACAGTTGCACCCAAAGAAATCAATCAAGAAGGAATGCATATAGTATCTGAACCTCCTTTAGAATGTTTATTGATCACTTCTGATAGCCCAGAATCCAGGGTGAAGAATTAGGGATATGTTTCTGATTTGGATGAAGTCTGAGGCCTGAGATTAATCACCCACTTTGGACCATTTCTGGTACTCTCTGAGCAGAAGTGGGCTTCCCTCTAAGCCACCAAAATTACCTATTCATGCTCAGAAATGCGGACATTCTGTCTCCTCTCTAAATAGCAATTTTTGGTTTGATTTTTCTAAAACGCTGATGAGCAGGAGGAAGGGACAGGCCCACCTTCTAATGATTAGAATCTAATCCTATGGCACATTTTACCATAGGATTCAATCACTGGGCTTTGTGGGAGAGCAAAGATGGGACTGTGAGATTCCCTTGTCCCTACACTTATCCTTTGGAAACTTTGCAGGTGTCTTGTCTGGAGAAAATGGGTGCCATTTTAATATGAATTGTCCCAGAAACCAGGAGGGGAGGGAAAGGGAAAAGAACCACTCTTCCCACCCACACAAAACATCATTACAGATAAATAATTGTTGTACAGTAGCTGATCATCATTGATACACAGATCCTCCTTGCAATTGTCAACTACTGTTACGGCCAGTCATGTCTGGAACCAGAGGAGACCTTGGTAGAAGTGGGGGAGGAGAAGGACTGTATCTGCTGGCCCCAGCATACACTGGGAGCAAGGGGAATCAGCATACTCTGATGGGCCTCCAAAAGCCACTACCCTGGAAGACAGTGCTACCTGGGAAGTGTCCAAAGTTAGAAAAGCAGATGTAGCATGACTGGTCATACATCCCAACTCTAACCTTCTAAAATCAAAAGAATATAAGACAAGCCATGCTGGATCAGACCAAGGGTCCATCTAATCCAGCATTCCAAGCAGCTGTCAACCAGGAAGCCACTATCAGGGCGCTGTGCAACAGCACCCTCCCACCCATGTTCCCTAGCAACTGGTGTGTATAGCCTTACTGCCTCTGATACTGGAAGTAACACATAGCCAGAATTATTTCCAGGACTCTGGAGTTTATCTGGAACCAAAGCCCTATGACGAGAGACTGAAAGAACAGGGCATGTTTAGCCTGGAGAAAAGAAGATTGAGGGGAGACATGATAGCACTCTTCAAATACTTGAAAGGTTGTCACACAGAGGAGAGCCAGGATCTCTTCTCGATCAACCCAGAGTGCAGGACATGGAATAATGGGCTCAAATTACAGGAAGCCAGATTCCGGCTGGACATCAGGAAAAATTTCCTGACTGTTAGAGCACTACGACAATGGAACCAATTACTAGGGATGTGCACTGGATCGGACCCGATCCACGATCCGAGTCCGGTCCAGTGGGAAATCGGATAAATTATCCGATTTCCGATCCCGCAGCTGGATCGGCCGATCCAATCCGAACCGGTCCGAAAAGGCTCCGAACCGGTTCGGAGGATCGGCGGAGCGGCGGGCGCCCACTGGCGCCCACCGCCGCTTCCATTGGCGGGCGCCAGCGGGCGCCCGCCGATGAAAGTGGACAGCGGGGGGGAGGGAGGAGGGGGGCGCTTACCTTCTCGGCCCGTCCGCTCCCGTCCGGCACTAGCAGCTACTCCCAGCGGGCTCCGCGGCCTGCTCTAGGGTGGCGCGCCGGGTGATGTCATGGGAGTAGTAGGCGCCGGCGCCGGACGGGAGCCGCCGGGCCGGGAAGGTAAGGGCCCCCCTCCCCCCTCCGCGCGCCCCCTCCTCCCCTCCACGCACCCCCTCCTTACCTTCCCGGCCCGGCGGCTCCCGTCCGGCGCCGGCGCCTACTACTCCCAGCAGGCTCCGCGGCCTGCTCTACTACGCTATGATTATGAATCCAAACAGAAGCAGCACCCATTTGGCAGCATGGGGCTTTCCCTCACTGAGCCTTATTCCAGAGGACAAATGAAAGGACCAGGATCTAAGTGAAATTCAGGGAAGAAGTGGAGGACAGACTCTGCCTGGGTGATGCAACACTCTCCCCCCCCCCCTCTGCCCAGTTCTAAATCCTGTGCTCCTTCCTTATATAAGGAGCACAGGATTTAGAATACATAATATAACATTCAAAAGCAAAGCATTACATTATCTAACATTACTGCAAGGTAACATTCGAAACAGATAGCTAGTATGTTATTAACCATCTGAGAAAGCAAAACAATTCAATAGTTTGTCAAAAATGGAGAAAATTCACCTATTGGTCAGACTATAAAAAGGTCAATATCCAAGTTGTCTCTGGCCTTATAAGACAATAAAAGGCTGCCAGACACAGAGAAAAACAGACAGTTTCGTCTGCCATCTCTTAAAGGACATACTCCATTAGTTTAGTAATCTCTGCAGCCTTCCAAGCTTTACACAACCATTCTTGCATTGTGGGGATAGTATTACTCATCCAGTTTCTGACAACCCAAATTCTAGCAGCGATCAATAGATTCTAAACCATCTCTTTATGTATGGGGTCTATCTTGTGCTCCAGTTCTAAGTCCCAGGCTGGACAGCATTTCTCCAGCCTCAGTAAACCTACCACAGACCAGCTGGACAACTCCCCAGCCATACTAGTACATTGGGGAATCCAAGGGCAGTATCCATTAGTATACCTACACAGAGTGGATTCATTGAAGTCAATGGGCCTAGTCTGGATAGGAGTCCCATTGGATACTTCCCAGTGTCACACAGCTCACTCTGCATTAGTGGAATGAAGCAAAGAAATACCTTTTAAAAGCCATCTAGACACATTCTGTGGCATCACAGCCAAGCACTTAGACATTAACCACATTTCTGCATGCGTAAACACAATCACCTTGCTTCTGTAGAGTACTCTCTTTTGTATTTGATTCTTGCTCCCTGCTTTATTTATTTACATAATTTCTATACTGCTCTATGTCTTTGATCATGAAATTTTATTTTATGTGGAAGTAAAGTTTTTTAAAAAAATAAAAGGTAACAAAAAGAACATACATAACAATATAACAAGATCGTGAAATTCACTCATTCTATCACCCCTGTGGACCACCTAAATGAAACAGCCTAAGTTGTAAGATTCCCGAGTGGTGAACAGTAAGAAGAAGAAAAAAATCAAAATATAGGATTACAGTATTTAAAATCAAATTATGCCAATAAAACCATAGCTGGTCAGCCGGGGGAGGCTTGTTTAAATAAAAATGACTTCAGCAGGCACTGAAAACAAAACAACACTGTTGCTTTATGATTAATCTTGGAAAGTTGCTGCCGATCAGTGTCGATAATACTGGACTAGATGGACCAAGGGTCTGACTAAGTATAAGGCAACTTCCTATGTTCCTAAGTTCCTTCTTGAGAATTCCCCAAGATTTGTTCTAGATCTAGGGGGTTCCAATACAGTGCCTGGGGGCATCGACAAGGCCAGGCTGGGGCACCCACCAAGCTATTTTTTGCCCTCCGCCAAAGATGGAAGCTATTCCACCATTCACTCGTACTAAGCTAAATAGACCAATGGTCTGGCTCAGTATAAGGCCATTTCCTATGTCCCTCAGCTCCCTCCCTGAGAACTCCCCAAGACTTGCTCTCGATCTGACTCACTGAGAGAGCTTTGGCTGTTGGGCAGTATAGAAACAACATGAAAGAATGGAAAGGCGGCCGAGGGCTTCTTCTCTCTTCTTTTAAATGGCAACAGTGATTGGAAAAGCCTGCTGACAGAGCCATGAGGCAGCATGCAGCCTTCCCAGCACTTCCTGGAACATGATGCCCTGACCCTCCTTTTGGCATAATCTGCTGCTTGCAGCACTGTCAGAGATGTTAAAGGTGGAGGGGAAGGAGAAGAATGTGGAGGCGATTAAATCCTTTTCTGCACTGAAGCCACTGAGCTTCTGAAGAAGCCAAACATTCCGCTTTGGGGCAATTAAAATCAGAGACTGTGTGAAATACATTTCCCTGCCCTTTACCCTCCCGATTCAAACCTTCATTGCAAGCAAGGAACCAGCAGTAGGCATGTAAGCGAAGAACGGGGGGGGGGGGGGGGAGAGAAAACAGTGAGCATGCAGTGTCGTTTATATGGAAGGTGGCAGTGTAGCTTATAGTTTCCTATAGTTAAGAAAGCTGCTGCTTTCATGCTACTCCCCCTATCTGTCTGCTAAGGGAGTGAGTCTTAATGTCTCCTAGTCACCACAAGGCCACTCAGCTCAGAGGGAAGATGCAGGCATGTGTTAAAGCAGATGATGTCATTGGGGTAGCTCAAGAGATCCAGGGTTGGTGAGCCCATCGCTTGGAACTCTGTCTCACTTTTGGCTCGACAGAGTTCCGCAGGGTACACGGCTCAGCCTGCATTTGCTTTTGGGGGCTCCCCCCCAACTCCATTGAGTCAGCCATCGTTTGCACAGATAGAGCTTTACAACCACAGTTTGCACAAAGTTGTGTCAACTGCAGAAATTACGGCAACCATTGGCATAATTTGCGCAAAATTCCTCTGCAATGTGCACAAATCATGCAGATTTGTGCAAATTCGGGGCACAATTTACACAAACTTAAAAAATACTGGAAAATGTGAACTTGCCCAACTCACTGCAGACCACAGGATAAAAATGGACTGAAGTCTGGAGAGCCAAATCAATAGAAGTTTGCTGAGCTCCACCCCTTGGATGGATTTCTCCAGCAACCCTGTCAGTAACAATGCGCATGTTCACCAATCTGGTGTCAGGCATTGCCAGCTGACCAAAGCTGAATTACAAGGATAGCCATAAATTCCTTGCAAATGAACCCAGCAATAAACCCATCAAGGCCAGGAAAGGAGGCGAGGCGAGGCGAGGCGAGGCTCAGGGTCTAGGATCAGGCTGAGAAGATCCAGCGTATAGATAAGACATTGTATCTTCAGCATTGGCCTGTGAATTCCAGCTACTTTTAACTTCAGCATCCTGGAGCAGCTGCTGGTAAGTAGTCCCCAGTCTTCTGGAAGGCTTTTTGTCTTAAACAGACCAACACTCGCCTTTGGTGCTCTTTAACATGAAGCCTCCTTCGCTTAGCAGGGCTCAGTGGAACTTGTTCCTCTGAATTGGACAGAGAGGCTGTGGCAGGGCATTGATCATTATCTGGCGGTGAGGACTCTGGAGCTGTTTCTGTGCTAGACCCCTCATCCGGATCTGCAACCTGCCCTTCCTCTTTATCCTCGGGAGAATCTAAGAAAGACATAACATGTGGAGAAGGCTGCCATAAGGTGTTATTTATAGAGCTTGAGCCCAAACAGCTCCTAACTCCACCATGCTGTCTGCAGGCTACAAACAAATGTTTGAATGTGAACCTTCAATACAGCCCTAGATATATTTCTACGCCTGGAGCAGTCTCCCAGCTCAGCCCACTTACACCTTTAACTCCGTCCAGCACTACACAAGTTCAGAAGACCATCTAGCAACATGGAAATTATAACAAGTCACATAAATAGTATATTAATCATATAAAATGAGAACTACCCTGTTTCCGTGACCGAGTCATGGATGGGTGTAGCTTTAAGGGGATTGCTGGTAAAGTCCTCACTGATCAGATAAACTGCACCTGCTGCTGGCTGCTCTATAGTGTGTCATTACAAAAGTTTCCAGAGGGATAACTGTGTTAGTCTATTGCAGCAAACGCAAAAGAGTTCTGAGGCACCTTAAATATTAACGCATTTATTATGGCAAAAGCTTCATGGACTAACATCCACTTGATCAGATGCAAAAGTGAGTGAAGAGAGAAAAAAGTGAGTGAAGAGAGAAAAAAGTCAATATGTGCAGAATCACACAGCCTTGATTCTCTCCAACCCTGCCAACCAGATTTGGTTGCTAAAAATGCTTCCCCACGTTAGGCTGCCGGCATCAAGAGAATATAGAACTCCTCTTACTATGCTGCCCCTCACAAGTGCCTCGAGATGCCGATCTCTGGCTTTTTCATCTACCAGCTGTGCCTAACGGTTCCAAACTGAGAAGAAAACATCACATAATGTAACGTTATTTTGATCATTATAAATGCATTATGTGGCTTTGGGAGGCCCAGTTTGCATCTCCGTATACATCATGCCCAAATAGTCTCATCCTAACTATGGCATTGGCCATTTGTCCTGCCTGTTGTATTGCTGCAACTGTTACTATGAGAACAATGTGGCTTTTCCCTTTTCATCATCACAATTCATTGATTTGCACGTTGCTTTTGCATGCAATTGTACCCAAAGAGGCTCACAACATATCACACCTTGCCTCTTTTTTTGCAGGGATTTTTTTTCTGGATTTTTCCAAGGCTACAGAAGATATGCAGAGCTGGTGTACAGTGGAAAAGTGATGTACTGTCAGAAATGGACAGAGGAATGTATCCCATCTCCAGCCAGAAATTGAGACTTTGGTGAATTCCAAGCCTTTGATTCTTGGAAAAGTTGTATATAAAAGTTTAGAATTTAAAATAAAACCCTTCTCCATCATAATCTGCTTGTCCCACAACCTTACTACCATTGCCCCTAAGGCTACTCTGTACATTTTCTATATTCTGTCATCAAATGAAGCCTGGGAAGCTGTATATTTAGAGACAAAACTGGGGAGTCATTAATAGTACTCTAAGTTGTGCAGTATGCTTTCTAGTTATTTCTTTGTTTGAATTTATGGGGACATTGCTTGAGAGCAATTTTTCTTCGGCGTCAATTTCCTTCTCTCGGTGTGAATGATTGTCTGCTGACAGCCGGCACTGTGATCAGCACACAAACTGTCCATAAATATAACTGCTTTCAAGAGAGCTATTTGTATAGGCAGGAAAGTGCAGTGTCTAATAGAGGAAACTAGGAGGCTGGGTATTTAGATTGTAAAATCAATTCATTGTTGTTTAGAGATCATCTATAGCATAAATCAGCTTACTCCTTTATTAGAAGCAGAAATTCTATGTGTATTTTTGGTTTGGTTTGTGGGTATTGAGCTTCTCCCTTGATGCGCTGGCAATGCAACTCTCAGTTTATTGCCAGCAATATATTGCTAATGATTCAGTTAACCTGACAATCAGATCCTCCGATAGGGAAACAAATTCTGTCTCCAGACAATCCAAATTCTACACCAAGAAAAGTGGCATTCTGTGTGTGGTCTGTATTAATTATGCAATGGTTAAGTCCTCCTTAGAGTAGACCCTTTGAACTTAAGCCTTGTTCACGTCAATGTGGCAATATCTGAGGAGCTTGAGTTTGTTTTTGTTTTTAGGCTTACAGCTTTTTAAAGTTATTATAGTGGTTTTAAATGTATGTGTATATTGCATGCTTTTGCTGTTTTAACTTTTGTATATTGTTTTTAATTGTTTTAATCCTATGTAAACCACCCAGAGAGCTTCGGCTATGGGGCGGTATACAAATGCAATAAATAAATAAATAATTTTTTAAAAAATACACTGAGTAGGACTTATGTTGGATTTTAGCCAAAGTGAGCAGCTTTGCATCATTTCACCTAATTTGCCTGCTTAGGTTTTCTTTTGCTACTGATGGAAGGAGCTATACAGTTTACTGAATTCTTTGAATTATTTTTAGAGGGACAAGCTGGATACAAGGCGAACTACAAACCTGAACAAGTGTTTGCAAACAATGTTGGATATTAAGAACAAATGGAATCCTGTTACCCCAAAATGCCCCATTTAATAAGTGGCTAGGAAGAACTCAAATTAAGCACTGCATGGCTGAGTTCAGACGACACTTTAGGTGTTGTGTCTACGTCCAACTCCCTGCTTCAAAGGAATGATATCTCAGATTCCGACTCAGAACCTGGGGATGGAATGCAGGAAATGGAGGAGTTACTGCAAGACGAAGTAATAGAGCCCTTTCCCACGGCAGGGGGGGAAGTAAATCCTCAAGGCAATAACGACCTTAACCAGGGAGAGAGTACTTTCTCTTCTGGGACAAAGGAGTTTAGGAATGCAGTGACGAGGCGTAGGACAAAGAGGAGGGACTTCAAACTCAAAACCGCCCGCCGCTCAGAGAGGCTAGCAAACAGGGCTCTACAGACTAATTTGTCCTAATGAAATGACTCTGTTCTCTTTTCTCTCTAAGTAAGCTCAACTGCATGCCTAGGGGCTACAAAGCCTTTTGATAACCTTGTTTTCCTTGTTTTGCTGGGGGAGGGAGAACGATCGTTTTTGTGTATAATAAAGGATTTGTGTCTTTCCCTTCAAGAGGTCTGTTTATTGTTCGCACCCCTTTTGTTAGAACTTACAGAGTCACGACATTAGGCAACAGAGGGGGGAAGAGGCAACTGTCCGTTGTGTTGATTATTGTGTCATGTGGGGGGGGGGGGGACACAGAATGGACAGTTTTATGTAACAATGGGGAAAAACAATGGGCTGCTCCGTTGTTTAATGGAGACCCGTTGCTTATCATGAGGCCAGGACTTTTAGCCGCGCAATGGGGGGAGTGGCAACGTGTTGTGTGTCAGGCACCACAAAAATAACAAACCGCCAGTTGCCTCTTCCCCCCCCCCCCCCCGGTTGCCTAAAGTGTAGTCCAAACTCAGCTTGCGTGTGAGCAGGCTATAATGAATAACTCAGTAGACATGTAAGTTTCAGTCATGTGATCATAGATGCAACAAAAGCCTTACATGCATTGTTATTGTGAAGTTTGGCTCTGCTGGGCAGGATCTACACTGCTGTTTTAAAGCGCTTTAAAGCGCTTTATAACAGTAGTGACAACTGTTTTGTAGTGTGTCCTGGGCCTCAACAGTTGTCAGTCCTGTTATAAATCGCTTTAAAGTGCTTTAAAACAGCAGTGTAGATCCTGCCCAGCAGAGCCAAACTTCACAATAATAATGCATGTAAGGCTTTTGTTGCATCTATGATCACATGACTGAAACTTACATGTCTACTGAGTTATTCATTATAGCCTGCTCACACGCAAGCTGAGTTTGGACTACACTTTAGGCAACCGGGGGGGGGGGGGGAGAGGCAACTGGCGGTTCGTTATTTTGACACCTGAGAGAAGTTGACACTACCTAACTATCTACATAGACAAGTAAGTAGCTGTATTTTGACATTTTTAAATTTATTTTATTTTATTAATTTAACAATGGAGGGGCATAAGCCTTCTCTTCTCTGCGTGAAGAAGGAATCCATCATATCTTACCATTTTAGCTTGGTAGCACTTGAGGTGAGGACTATCATGTTTGTACCCCTTCCACCACACTTATATATCAGCCTAATCAAGGAAGGCTCTGTCAGCTCAGCAAAATATTCCTCAGGACTGCTAGTACCATATTCTGACTGGCATATGTAGTAAGAGACTTACAAAAGAGAAGTCTACTGTGGCGCAGTAGATGAAGTTTTAGACTTGGGACTCAGGATGCCTGAGTTCAGATTCCTACTTAGCCTTACAGCTCACTGGCTAACCTTGGACCAGTCACTATTTCTCATCCTAGCCTACCTCACAGGGTATTGTGGAGATAAAATGTAAACTCCCCTATGGGCACTGCTCATTAGGCTATACAGATGTGATACATGAATAAATGTGACCACCTCATAGAGTGCCACCGTATGGAAATAACTTTTAGAAGTCCCTGTGGGGAGGGGATGCAGTGTGGGAAGTGGCCTAGTAACAGAGTTCTATACCCCTGTCTCTGTCAGAGATATCAGTAATAGTTCACCAATAGTTTTGCAGATCCTAGCATATATGTTTGAAATAGTTGTATCTATCGCATTGGGACCGTTACCCATTTTTCCATACTAGTCCAATTATTTTCACTCTATCTCATTACTCCCATCATTGTATAGGAATGGGGGAGAAATTAGTTCAGTTCATTTAATGCGAACTGACCTAATTTCACCCTTTTGAACTACTGTGCAAACCAAAAGTCAGTTTTCCTTCAAAATTTGCAGTTCGCCAGTCAAAAAACACATTCAATAATGTGTATATTATGGATATTGTTCAAAATCTCATTGTAATTAGAAAATTGCTTACAAAACTATGCATATTAGGCAAAAAAAACATGTATTAGGGGAAATGTGCAGAAAAACACTTAAACATTTTCATGCAGACATTTTAAAAAATCTCAAAGTTTAGGATGAACCGAATTTAAGATTAGAAAAATGAGAAACTGAGAGTAACTGACACATAATTCCAGTTGCTTCACTACATGATCCAGTTGTTTTTCTTCATGATCCATTATGTTACTGACCTACATTAAAGCTGCTATTTTATCTGAGGTCTTTCCAGGGCCTTCCGCCATTAATACTTCCTCATTCCTCCAGAAATGCCTGGTGCAACACAATGGCTGAATTCGGACGACACAATAAGCAACTGGGGAGGGGAAAACAATCATCAGTTGTATTGACTATCGTGTCGTCCGAATGCTGCCATAGTCAACTCAGTATTGATCCTAATCCACACCACAGTTGATTATTTATTACCATATTGTGTGGGGAGTACCCCCTAGATGAACAACTGTAAAGTTTATTATTACCCCACCATTGACTATCGTGTTGTCCGAATTCAGCCAATGTCTAGGTTCGGATGACACAATAAGCAATTAGGCAATCATCTGTTGTGTTGCTTATCATGTTGTCTGGCGAGAAGTGGACAACTGACGGTGTGCTATTTTCTCAAATTAAGCAATGGAGAAAAACAATGGGCTGCTCCATTGCTTATCTGGAGACCTGTTCCTTATTGTGTCGTGTGGCAGACTCCGTTGCTTAATTTCACATGTTGAGTGTGCTATTTTGGAAGCCCATAGAGTCCTCCAGCAGGAGTGGCCAAAAGTGCAATGGCCAAAAGAACTTGCAATGGCTGATGGGATAGCCCTGGGAGGAGGGAGGGTGGAGCAACAGCCAGCCGGAAGGATGACGGGAGTTTCAGCCGTTCAAAGGGGGGCAGGGCAACATGTCATCTGGGGAGTACCAGCAGCATAACATACTGTGAGTTGCCTATTCCCCATTCAGTTGCCTAAAATGTCATCCAAACGTGACCAATCTCTTTTCAGTTGCCTCCTTTGCCTTTTGCATTACATTAGTTGGAGGATTTGTGCTGAGAGCTACTTGTAAAAGATATCTTCTGACTGGATGCATTCAGATGGAAGTAATTTGGTCAGAATGAAAATTTCTTGAAAACAAGTTCAGAACAAGGTGAGTTAAGACTCTAATAACATTATCTAATTTTTAAAAAGCTTACAGGCCTTCAAGACCATATTACAATATTCTGGCTGATTAATTTATTTGCAGAAGATATAAGGAACATACAAGCACAGCTGGACATTACCCAGTCTGATGTGTTCAAAATCAGCTAATGAGAGATTTTCCATCTGGGGACCAAGATACTTAATGAAGGGAAAAGTGGAATATGAAAATAGAGATTAATTATTTCTTTTAGTTAAAGTACAGCCTTAGAAGTTAGTATACTTATGGCAGACAACGTAGTATGATTATGGCAGACAACCTAGTATGCTGTTTCACAAATCAAACAGCCTTCAAAGGGAACTTTAAAAAAAAAAAATTTAATTTCCACTTTAAACACTGAAAGGCGGGTATAATGAACAGCTCCCCCACCCCGACACTTTCTAGGTACATGTAATATCAAGCAAATAAGTCAGTTCTCAAATCCTCTGAAGTAACGTTTTGTTCTTGCCCTTCTTGTTTGCTATCCAGATGAAATTATAGGGAATGTTTATGTAGGCTGGTTAATTACTCCTTTGGAGTATGGCTTTAGGGCTGAGATGAACACCCTGCTTATTTATTTATTTTAAGTGTTACAAATACTCTTGTGTATAGGTGCAATATGACCGGTTCATTCTGCAAGAGAAGCAAGCTGGAACTTGTTTTTGGGAAATGTGTAAAATTGCTTAATCTTTAAAGGCTGCAACCAATGGCTTTTTCAGTGGTGACCTCCCTACCCCCCAGCTCTGGAATGCACTCCCAGGGGAGGCTTACCTGTGCCCACTTTGCTATTGTCTCAACGCCAGGCTAAAACATTTTTGTTCTCCCAGGCTTTTAAAGTGTTTTTAGTAATTTTAGTATTTTTGTGTTTTAAGTTTTATTATTTTAGTCCCCACAATATGGTTGCAACTTTTATATCTGATGGTCGTTGTGGTGGCATGTTTATTAATTTTATATTTCTGATTGTTTTCATTGGGATTTTATTTTTATTTTTTTGTGGTATTATGGTATAGCACCTACAGAAACTTTTTATGAGGCCTTTAAATAAATAATGGGTAGTAGCCAATGAGGCTGCTCTGCCTCCAGTGGTTCCATTATATTCACAAGCCTCACTGCTTGCACAATGGGGCTTTGACACTTTTAAAAGTAACCCCAGAAGTGAGTGAAAATGCTCATTTCTGGATCAGGAGAAGTCAGCAGAGCTCCCTTCTGCTCCATTGTGGCAATGAGCACTTCTATTTATTTCAGGTTACTTTTTACAAACACCAAAGCCCCATTGTGCAAGCAATGTGTGCTGCGAACATATGGGCACAATAGGATACTATCCATAATCTTTTGGGGGTTTACTTGTATATTTGTGTTGCTGTTAACTTCTCTAAGTATTGCACAATACTTAGAGAAACTTATTTATGAAGCATTTAATTAATAAAATATTTTGTTCCCCCTGGGAACACATATCTATCCATATCCTTGTTTCCTTCGGCTAGAATAATCAGGAGTGACAGGGCCATTTCTGAAGTTGCAGTTTTTACAGTCACAACCATAAGTAAAAAAGAAAGTAATGTTGAACGGAACTGTCACACCAGACCATAAGGGGCAAAATACATGTTACAATAATCATGCTTTTTTAAACAAAACCGTGCTTTCGCTGGCCACTTCTATTGTAAAGGAAATGCAGCTGTAGAAATGTGCTCCCAATCTGATCTCCAAAATGCTGCACCTGAGCTGGGAGCGGTGAGGAGTGGAGTTTTCAGAAGAAAAAAATGGCAAAGTGCCCATAGGCATCCAGAGAGAAGGAAGAGGAGGGGAGTTGACACCCCCATAAGCAATAATCTCCAGAGTCTCAGCTTGCTTGCTTTAAGGCAAGTCTCTAGTCCTTGCAGAACCTGAGATACGGGGCAAAATGTGCAACCACTATGCTGCCCATTCATTTTGGGAGAAGCCAGCCTACTCTCCCCTTTCAATGTTCAATCAAAGCAATAACTGACACAATAATCTGGAGAAGGAACTTCCTGGTTTATTTTTATACCTTTGAAGCCCTATGAAGCCTGATTTTTAAGCCTTTTGAGATGGGGGGAGGCCCTTCCCTGTTGGGAAGTGATTGCTGCCTCATAAAAAAAAACTATTTAGAAATGCAGGAGTTTAATGTAGTTAGGATTGATCAGTACTGTGTCTATCGAAAAACAAGATAGCAGCAAAGACAGTTTCTAATTCTGATCTTGTGTGTTTTTCTAAAAAAAAAACTGAGTTTGCTAACACTTTTAAAAATTAACTTGACATTGCATGCTGATAAAGTTCATTTTTATACCTACATTACACAACGCAGCCTACACTCCCCTTTCAATTTTCAATCAAAGCAATAACTGACACAATAATCTGAGAAGGAACTTCCTGGTTTATTTTTATTCCTTTGAAGCCCTATGAAGTAGGGCTGTGCACAGGCTCCCCGATCTGATCCAGATCCCAATCTGTCAGGTCCGGATCAGGCCCAATCCAGATCCATACACAGCACTCCATCCCACTCTCCCCGTCCCACCCCCCACTCTTCCTGCTTACCTGCTGCCTCCTCTGCGTCGTCCTGCCATCATCCTCTCTCCTAGCTGTATGCCGCCACATTTCCCGCTCACGCTGGGTGATGACGTCACCCAACACAAGCGGGAAATGCAGCGGCACACAGCGAGGAGAGAAGATGATGGGGGATGACGCAGAGGAGGCAGCAGGTAAACAGGGAGAGTGGGGGGAGGGAGGGGGAGAGCGGGAGGGAGTGCTGTAACTGGATCAGAATCGAATCCAGATCATGGTTCCGATCTGGCCTGATCCAGGCCCGATCCGGTTCGGATCTTGATCCGGGAGGCCCAGATCAGCCCAATCCGCTCCGGATTCAGGATCTGGATCTGGATCCGTGCACAGCCCTTCTATGAAGCCTGATTTTTAAGCCTTTTGTGATGAGGGGAGTCCTTCCCTGTTGGGAAGTGATTGCTGCCTCATAAAAAAAACTATTTAGAAATGCAGGAGTTTAATGTAGTTAGGATTGATCAGTACTGTGTCTATCGAAAAACAAGATAGCAGCGAAGACAGTTTCTAATTCTGATCTTGTGTGGGTTTTTTTAAAAAATAAAAATAAAATCTGAGTAGGGTGGCTGAGAGAGTATGGTTTACACTAGGGATGTGCACTGGATCGGACCCGATCCACGATCCGAGTCCGGTCCAGTGGGAAATCGGATAAATTATCCGATTTCCGATCCCGCAGCTGGATCGGCCGATCCAATCCAAACCGGTCCGAAAAGGCTCTGAACCGGTTCGGCGGATCGGCGGATCGGCGGGCGCCCACTGGCGCCCACCGCCACTTCCATTGGCGGGCGCCAGCGGGCGCCCGCCGATGAAAGTGGACAGCGGGGGGGGAGGAGGGGGGCGCTTACCTTCTCGGCCCGTCCGCTCCCGTCCGGCACTAGCAGCTACTACCAGCGGGCTCCGCGGCCTGCTCCAGGGTGGCGCGCCGGGTGATGTCATCACCCAGCGCGCTACTCTAGAGCAGGCCGCGGAGCCCGCTGGTAGTAGCCGCCGGCCCCGGACGGGAGCGGACGGGCTGAGAAGGTAAGCAGGGGGTGCGTGGAGGGGAGGAGGGGGTGCGTGGAGGGGAGGAGGGGGGCGCTTACCTTCTCGGCCCGTCCGCTCCCGTCCGGCACTAGCAGCTACTACCAGCGGGCTCCGCGGCCTGCTCCAGGGTGGCGCGCCGGGTGATGTCATCACCCGGCGCGCTACTCTAGAGCAGGCCGCGGAGCCCGCTGGTAGTAGCCGCCAGCCCCGGACGGGAGCGGACGGGCTGAGAAGGTAAGCAGGGGGTGCGTGGAGGGGAGGAGGGGGTGCGTGGAGGGGAGGAGGGGGGCCCTTACCTTCCCGGCCCGGCCGCTCCCGTCCGGCGCCGGCGACTACTACTACCAGCAGGCTCCGCGGCCTGCTCTAGGGTGGCGCGCCGGGTGATGTCATCACCCGGCGCGCTACTCTAGAGCAGGCCGCGGAGCCTGCTGGTAGTAGCCGCCGGCCCCGGACGGGAGCGGACGGGCCGAGAAGGTAAGCAGGGGGTGCGTGGAGGTGAGGAGGGGGCGCGCGGAGGGGGGGAGGGGGGCCCTTACCTTCCCGGCCCGGCCGCTCCCGTCCGGCGCCGGCAACTACTACTACCAGCAGGCTCCGCGGCCTGCTCTAGGGTGGCGCGCCGGGTGATGTCATCACCCGGCGCGCTACTCTAGAGCAGGCCGCAGAGCCCGCTGGTAGTAGCCGCCGGCGCTGGACGGGAGCGGACGGGCCGAGAAGGTAAGCAGTGGCGGGGAAGGGGGCTTACCCCCCCCCGGAGCCGTCCGCTTCTATCCGCTGGCGCCCGCGGGCGCCAGCGGATGGAAGCGGACGGCCCCAGGGGGGGTAGGGAGCGCGGGGGAGGGGGCTTACCTGCCGGGGCCGTCCGCTGTGGACGGCCCCGGGGGGGGGGAGGGAGTTAGGCCCCCCCTCGCCCACCCGCCGCCATTTTTTCCTCATAGACTTGCATTGCAATGCAAGTCTATGGGGAAAAAAATGGTGGCCGATCCAAAAATTTACGATTTTTGGGTCGGGATCGGACTCGATCCGGTCCGGGGGACCTCCGATTTTGTCCGAACCGGTCCGTGACAAAATTGGAGGTCCCGATCCGGGTCCCGATCCGATCCGGGGGGTCCGTGCACACCCCTAGTTTACACCAACCCTTCAACATAACCCAGTATTTGTTTTTCCCATTTTGATGAAGGGGTGGGATAGGATAGTTTATGTAACTCCGCAGTGTAATCCAGTGTTGCTATCCAGGCTCCTGGTGTGTATGTGTGTGTGTTTTACAGAAATGCAGGTGGGACTATGAAGTTATTGTAGAAGCAATACAATTTATTACAGACTAGAGGGGGGGGGGTGGGGGGGTGCATCCTCCTCTTTCTCTCTCTTAGCTCTTGGAGCTAAGATAATGTGGCATACAGCTCCTTAGAAGTTAGTGGAAGAGGTAGAATGAGCTCCCAATGCCAAATCATATATTTTGCCCTCACAAAGCACAAAACAATGCTCATTTTGCAGAAGGCAAACTGGTGATGCTCAGAGAAACATCCACATACAAAACCAAGCAAAACACACACCTTGTTTTTGCCTCAGGACTGAACTTGTAAGCATCTTAACTCTTTCCATAAACTGAAGGGTTTTTTAAAAATAATTAAATTCTTGTTGCAAACTTTCTGCTAGATGTTAGAATCATTTCCTGCTTTGTGCTTTTGTCTACATTTTTGCCCATTTTGATCATGTTCTTCTACCACTGAGAAATCAGGTAGAGCAAGTCTTTGATTAACTAAACAGTTATCTGCATATTTATCCCACAGTGTGTCAGATATCCTGTACCTTGGTTCTTATGTTGTAAAAATGTTGACATCTGCTATGACTCATTTCATTGTATGTTGCCACTACTTTCTTGCTCTGCATGTATGAAAATTACTATTTATGACTGTTATAAAAATGCCTCTCTCCATTTTAGCAAAAATATTATTTCCTCCATATAGTTAATGGTGTGAGTGAGCTTGCTTCCTTTTGAAGTGTTTCTATTATACTGCCTAGCCTGTTGAATTTATACTGGAAACACTTTGGCACTCATGCAGGTAAAACATTAACCGGGCTGGGTTTCATTTGCTGCTCTAACCCTTCCCGAGCAAGAAATGCATTTGTTTCCAACTTGAAATTAGTTTTCAACCTTTGTTATGCTTTTGCCTTCCAGACATGCCCTATAGGTGAAAATGGCTTTGTCAGTAGACTCTGCTTTGTATCGCTGGCAGCCTCGGTGGTCTGTAGAAGAGATCTCCCAAGCTCAGTTGGAATCAACACCTCTGCTGTCACCTGAGACAGAGAGGCAGAAATATGACTTCAACAAATGGAGGGTTGTATTTCCCAGTAATGACAGATTTCAAAAAGATTTGGCAAAAGTCTCTCGTGTTTATTCTGGAAATGGGATACGGACCACAAAGTACACTTTAATGACCTTTTTACCCCAAAATCTATTTGAACAGTTTCACAGGTATGTATACACACCACAACTAAAAAACACAATTCACAATTTTGCAATGTACTTTCAGGTGTGATTTTTTTTTTTTACATGTCATCCAATGGAAAGACTAGAAAAGCAAAGCTAAACAAAGGACCAATTCACTCATGTGAGGAGGGTGGTGGTGGTTAGGGTAACACTAGAGAGAAGAGGGTAACAAGACCACAGAACCACATGGTACCATATGGTTCCGCTAACCCCCTCCATTGTTAGGGCAATACCTTTGTGCGGTTTACCACACATCCTAGCCTCTTCCGTGATGTGAATGGGCTCTCCTGGACCTCTCCACCAGAAGTGGTGGTCGCTCTTTCCAGCCAGCTCTATGATTGTGGCCTAGAAGCCTCCCAGATCTTGTCCTAACCACTGGGAAGCTGGCCATACATTACAGTAATCAACCCCAGGGGACCTTAATCCTTCTGCAGTGGAATGGTTACCTAGGGTGGTTCCTTAACTGTCATTGTGGAGGTTTTCTCCCTCCACACAAAACACTAAGCCACCATAGTTAGGCCAAAACCCTTAACTATGGTGGCTTATCATGTCATATGAACAGGCCCTACCGCCGTTCTATACATTACAGATGCTTCTGCATTCCTGGTATTTTACAACAAGAACAACAAAACTGTTTGCTTAATTGATTTTTTAAAAAAAAAAAAATCTGAGCATGTGCAGTTCTGCATTTTAAGCTCAGTTAAATCGTAGCACCATCGTGACTACAGGAGTAAAACGGAGTTTGCTTCTGCTGCCCTGCTGCCCTCATCACCTGCTGCTCTCTGATTTGGTGGGCCCCTGGGCTCTGAGGCTTTGGCCCAAATGTCCAGCCATAGCTACACCACTGCTTTTATACAGACCCTGTTCAAAAGACACCATAAACCACAGCTTTAACCATGGTGAATAAGGCAAAAAGCCTTATTCACTGTGGTTAATGCCGTGGTTTAAGAGGAACTTTTCTGAGCAGATGGAAGACCTTAGGAGAGCTGGGTCTGTGGACCAGGACAATCACTCAGTGGCCTATTGTGACATGTTTGTCAAACATTTACTGATTCTACAGTGCTGGGAGAGACTTGGTTATTCAATGAAAGCTGTAGTTAATTAATCGCTCTTTAAGTAAAAGAGTGATCCAGGATGCTTGTAAGGAGGCTAGTGTAAGGAAAATTCTAAAGCCCTAATTAAATCCTCTGTCCAGGGAAATTATAGGTCAGCTTTGACTATTCTATTCATGGGCAAGGGGGTTGAGTGGATCATGGCAGGCCAGCTGTAAATTCTCTTGGAGAAAAGGGAATATCTAGAACCGTTTTAAACTAACCTCAGGCCTCTTTGGGATGAAAACTGTTTTGTTTGCACTGGTGGACAGCCCTAGCCCTCATTGTGTTTTGTCACTGGCCTGTGGGCCAAACTACACATAACTATAATCACATAGTTCTGCCCTGAAGTGTACGGTTGGTTAACACAAATTGCCAGTGCCAGAGGGCCAAATCAGATTGGTACTACTGTGGGAATGGGCAAGGGGTTAAAGCCCCCTACACACCCCCAGGAAGGGCCAGTATCAAGGGCCAGCTTGGTCAGGTATGTGCCACAGCCCACACACCAGCAGGGGCCCATTGTCAAGTACCTCCTGGAATTGTTCCTCTACCATGGCAACCTGCTTGTTCACCTGCCTCTCATTCTGGCCCAAATGGTAAGAAAAAGCAGTAGATGCCATTGCCCACTTCCACCCTGGCTCTCTGCCTTTCCCAGGGTTCATCTACACCTGCAGCCCTTTGGAGAGTGGGGAGGGACGATCACAGAGTTTTCCACTTCCAGGATCATCCCTCAAGGGCTACACGCCAGTGAGTTATCCCAGAAATAAAGAGGGATGTTCCGAGGTACCTTTTTTTTTTTTTAAGAGGAGACATTTGCGCAATTGTTCCGGTTCACCCTGGGATCAGCTGTGCATCATTTGGATGTGCAGGGACGACCTCATGACCACCCTGGGATGAATGGCAGGTGTAGATTAGGTCCTAGAAGCAAGTGGTAGCATTGATGAGAAAGAGGAGGAGGAGCAAGAGCAACTGGTGGAAACTGCGATGAGAAGATAGACTCACTGAAGGAAGGATCTGAACAAACGATGGTTTTGTATTACAGTCGAACCCAGGCTGTGCATCGGGGGTTGAGTGGGAGACAGTTGTTTCTCCCACGCAAAAATAAAGGCAAATTAAGAAGTGCCAATTAAATTTAAAATGTATAAAACTCTATTAATGGCATATGATTTTTTTTAAAAGGTTGGCTAATGTCTATTTCCTGTTCTTGGTGGTCATCAACTGGTTCCCACAACTGGAAGTCTTCCACAGGGAGATCACAATGTTGCCTTTGGCTGCTGTGCTTTTAGTTATTGCAATTAAGGATGGCATTGTAGATTACAAGAGATACAAATTTGATCAGCAAATCAACTCTTCTACAACCAAAGCATACAATAAGTAAGTCTAAAAATGTGCTTTCATTCCGCTTCATTAAATTATGCTCTAATTTCCCACTCCATCACCAGACTTGAAAATCCCATTTCTGTCTCTGAGCATGAAAATTTGAGTATTTAAGACTGCATCTCAAATACTTACTAGAGTACAGATCTTATTCTGGTGTTATGCTAGAATGACGGGTTCCTGCAAGACTACTCCAATTAATCTATATGCCACCACAGAAGACATCTGTATTCCTATGGAGCTGTATTCGTTTGTTTGTTTGTTTGTTTGCTTGCTTGTTTTTTGTAAACAATAGAGAAGTATTCTTTCCAGGGTGCATGGAGTGCTTTCAAATGTGGCTTTTATTGCTCAATACTCCTGCCACATTCATGGATTTCTTTATTGGGAGTGGGGGTCCATACAGATATCAAGCCTATTCAGACAACATGATAAGCCATGGTTGGGCTGCCTAACCTTTAGCAGCAAATGGTTAGAGAGCATGTTTAAACCATGGTTATGTAGCCACCATAGTTAGGAATGGTTCACAAGAAATGCTAAGTCATGGTTCACACAACACTCTAAGCCATAATGTTTAGCTCAAAAAGCTTAACCACCGTAGCTTAGCATGTCATCTGAACAGGGTTTCTGTTATCTTCCATTTGTAACCCTCCCATTTTTTCCTGATCATTTATTCTAATTCTTTACTTGCAACAGAAAATCTGTTAAGGAGAGAATGATGGAATAATTGCACAATGTCTTTTGATTAATAGCACTAGGAGCTGTCTTCCTGGAAGCACCCCTCATGTCCATACAAAGGACTTAGACACCTATGGAAAATTGTGATTCCCAGGGTCCCTGGTTCTCAAGACACCATAGCAGTATTCCAGCAAGTGCCAGGGAGGGATAGAGGCCTCCAGTGAGATGTCTCTGCTACTGCAGATTCTTCTGATGCTGTTACCATCACCACAAGACTGGGTAAATGGGAAGGAGAAGGCTACAGGCATTCACAGACAAGGGTTAGAGGACCTTCAGAAGGGGTGTTGGACCTTTACGCATTCCCAAAGATGTTACTGGGAGTTGGATTCACACTGAATTGAGCTGTTTTCTGATTAATTTAGTTTCAAATAAATTGCTGAGCCCAGTTCCAAATCAAGTCAGGTGTTGTTTGCCCATCACTACATCCGTGTATGCTTTCACAACCAGCATTGGGCATGTAGGTATAGACAAACAAGGACTCCTTTAGAAGGGACTTCTTAAGAGCCTTCAGAAGCTTTAGGCACCCAAAGCAGTGCTGTAACTGGAATTGTGCCTCCATGGGGTTGTGCTTCCAATTGTAAAACTACAATTGTGCCTCCATGCTAATGGATAAGGGAAGACGTTGTCCTCCTGCATGGATTTCTGTCTTGTGCCTTTCATACTCATACTCAGAAAACAGGAAGGTCTTCTACAAGTTCTTCATGGCAGATAAGCCAAGTGCTACAGTACTTGGAACCTTCATCATGCCAAACTGTTGGAAATGGTTCATTAAATAAAGCTGCAACCTCTTCTCATCTAGCAATGTATAAGAATTTCGTTTCAGTTCGCAAATCACTCAAAAATGCCCTTTTTGCAATCTCGAATGCAAGCGGGAGCGTTCACAAATTCCCAAACTTGCATTCACATTCCAAAAATGAGTACTTGAAAAATGTGCAGCTTTCTCAAAATGTGCAACTTCCTCACAATCTTGAAAAAATGCACACATTTTGAATAATGCACAACTTTCTCAAAATGCTACAAATTTTGAAAAATGTACAACTTTTTTTGAAATGCACAATTTTCCCAAAATACAAAACTTTAAATGTTTTAGTCTATGTTTTAGTCTACAGAGGAAATTTGCACAAAATTGGGGTGTGGGTTGTGTGTGCAACTTTCATAGAATCATAGAATAGTAGAGTTGGAAGGGGCCTATAAGGCCATCAAGTCCAACCCCCTGCTCAATGCAGGAGTGCAGGAGTCCACCTTAAAGCATCCCTGACAGATGGTTGTCCAGCTGCCTCTTGAAGGCCTCTAGTGTGGGAGAGCCCACCACCTCCCTAGGTAATTGGTTCCACTGTCGTATTGCTCTGATACTCAGGAAGTTTTTCCTGATGTCCAGCTGGAATCTGGCTTCCTGTAACTTGAGCCCATTATTCTGCTTCCTGCAGTCTGGGATGATCGAGAAGAGATCCTGGCCCTCTGTGTGATAACCTTTCAAGTCTGATATTTGTTCATTTTTGCCATTTTCCCACTCATACAAAACAAACAGCAAGAGCAAACATGAGCACAAATTGAGGAGAGACAAGCAGAAATCTGATGTTGGAGAATCTTAGCAAGTTCAAACCTTGTTCATTCACCCATCCTGTTCTCACCACCTTGGTATATAACTCCACTTTTTCCCCTCTGCTCCCTCTTTCAGGCCCAAATGGACTGATAAATGGTGAACTATGTCATGTTGGGCTACCCACTAAGCGGAACAAGAAGTAACCAGAGTATGGGGAAATAATAATTTCCAGTGGCTGGGGGACTTCTTTGCCTCACATAACCTTTTGCCCATTCCCATGACTAAGAGAAGCAGGATATATTGTGCAAAAATAAACAAAAATAAACACATGTGCTTCACACTGGTTTAAGTAACAGGTCACAAAATTCAACATATGAGCTAGTTTTATTGCATATGATTTCCTTGCATGAAAATTTGATTTTCTGGTCTTGTGGGGGGTTTGTTGTTGTTGTTCTTTTTAGTATATATATCCTATATCTACAGATATAGGAAGGCATACAATACTTATTAAAATGTGCCTGAACGATTGAAACAAGAGACAACTAGACTGAAATGTCTTCTCCTTTTCAGTGTGATGTTCAGAAAGTTTCTGCAAAGCTATACATTTGGAGAACAATTTCCTCAATCTTCACCACAAAGAGCAAGCACTAGGACCCAGAATCACTCACTCTGATGACAGGAAACTGGTTTATAGGAGGATGATAGGGTGTGGGTGTGTGTGGGTGTGGGTGACGTTTGTATTCCGGCACTGTTGACTGGAAGCAAAGTGAAAGCGAATGGTTTAGTTAAACTTAGCCCGGCTCTTCGCCATACAGCAAACGAGATGCAATAGTTAACTCCTAATTCTCTGAACTCCATGTTTACAAAAGTATAACTTTTGAGGGGAAGGAAGATGTCAAGAAAATGTGCTTAATAACATTCCTAAGGGAAACAATTTGGTTCAGAAGACAAAGATCATGCTGCCGGAGCGCTGCTTCAGATTCTGAGAACGAGGAACCTGTGAAGAAAAGGAAGAGGAAAAAGAAGAAAGAGGAAACCAAAAGGGTCGTTGATCCTAACGTGTCCCTTGAAGGCAAGTGGAAAGAAAGCCCAAATAGACGTTATGAAGGCAACAAAATCAAGACCACACGATACACCATCCTGTCTTTCATCCCTAAAAATGCCTTTGAGCAATTTCATCGCTTTGCCAATTTTTATTTTGTGGCCATCGTAGCACTCAATTTTGTGCCGGTGATCAATGCATTTGAGCCAGAAATATCGGTGATCCCAGTCTGTGCTATAATGGCAATCACAGCCATCAAAGATGCTTGGGAGGACTTTCGAAGATTCAAGCTAGACAAAGAGATCAATAGCAGGGGCTGCCTGATATACAGCAGGTAAATAACTTGTTGGATGCAATTTGGGGATGTTTCAGAAATAGTTAAACCCTTGCAATATTAGATAAGAAAATAATCTTTGCTTTTTGTTTAAATAGATGTTTAAACGTGTCCATGCACACACATATGTTAGCCAGTATCCTGTTTCCCTTGGTGGCCAACCAGATGCCCAAGGGGAGCCCACAAGAAGGGCATGAGGGCAACAACGCACTGCCAGTCATACTCCCCAACAACTGGCACACAGAGGCATGGTGCCTCTGGTGCTGAAGTCCATACTAGCCATCATGACTTGTAGCCATTGAGAGCTGGCCACATTGGTGGCCATCATCGCATCTTTTCATAGTGAATTCCACAGTTTAACTATTCACACTGGGCCTGTTCAGAAGACATCTTAAACCCTGCTGGTTAAGACTTTTGGATAAGCAGCAGAGTTTAAGATGTCTTGTGCAATGCGTTTTGCTCAACCCTGCTCACTCACTAACCACAGTCAGACCGTCTGCAGCAGGTTTAGCAGTTCTAACCATGGCTTAAAGTGTTGTGTGTGACAGCACAGCTTGTAGTTAGTGCTAACCCCAAAGAACCATGATTTCGCTAAACACAGAGCCTGACGTGTCATCTGAAGAGGCCTATGTGAAGTATTTCTTTTGTCTGTCCTGAATCTATCACCATTCAGCTTCTTTGGATGACCCCTGATTCTAGGATTATGAGAAGCCTATCCAATTTCTCCACACCACATATAATTGCATATACTTCTATAATGTCGTCCCTTATTTATATATTATTTTAAACTAAAAAACCCTAACCATTGTAACCTTTCTTCAAAGGGGAGTTGCTCCGGTCCCTGGCCCATTTTGCTTGCGTTTTACTGCGTTTTTTTTCCAGCTGTACAATACCCTTTAAAGGCATGGTGACCGGAACTGCACACTGTTTTCCAAGTGTGGTCACAACATAGATTTATATAAGGACATTATGATAAAGGCAGTTTTATTTTATTTTATTGATTTATTACATTTATATCCTGCCTTTTTTCCTCCTTAAGGAACTCAAGGTGGCATACATAATCCTCCTTCTCTCCATTTTATCCTCACAATAAGAACCCTGTGAGGGCTGAGAGTCTGTGACTGGCCCAAAGTCACGCAGTGAGCTTCACGGCTGAGAGGGGATTAGAACCCAGGTCTCCCACGTTCCAGTCCAAAACTCTTATCACTACATCACACCAGGATTTTGAATCCTTTTTCTAATGATCTCTAACACGGAATTCACTTTTTTCACAATGGTCGCACACTGAGTTGACATTTTCACTGAGCTATCTGCCATGACAACTAGCTCAGACCCTAGCCTTGTATACAGTTTATGAATGGTTCATGTGCCTGATCACCTTGTAAAATTCAAAGAATCCATCTTTTATTTTTAGTAAAAGGGGGAAAGCACTGTTGTCATAATGTACTGACCTTAAATCTCAAGCTTTTGTAAACAAATCTCTTTAATCAAATGGGCCGTTTTGAAATAACTTGTTTTCCTTGAAATCATTATAAATGACATAATTGCCATTTTTTTAGTTCATTGATCTAACAGATTTAGATTTCTTGATCTAAATGAATTATTCATTCAGCCTGTTGTACTACTCCAAAGAAAGCCTGATTAGAAATACTAGCCCAATTCAGATATCACAGCTGCAAGGAATTTACCTCAGGCTCAGCTGTGTCCTTTTCCTCCTCCCTCTTCCCCACATATATTCTGATTCCTTCCCTCACTTCCTGGTACACAATAACCATAGTCTAGCCTTCCCCAATGTGGTGCCCTCCAGATGTTTTGGACTACAACTCTCAGGATTCCTGACCATTGACTATGCTGACTGGGACTCATGGGATTTGAAGTCCAAAACATCTGGAAGGCATCAGGTTGGGGGAGGCTCCCATAGTTTGTCGTTAAATTCAAACTGGGCAAAAGATGATCAACACAAACACTAATTTGCCTCCATACTAGAATTGAAAAGCATGGTTTGGACAAGGTTTGCAATTCTGGTTTGGAGACAAACAATGGTTTGCAGTAAGAATTTGTCCAATTTGATCATGATGACAAACAATGGTTATCATGAATCAAGAAGTATGAGAGGAAATCGGAGTGAAGTAGGGAGGGAAACAATGAATGAATCTTGAGGCATGGCCCTAAGAGCTATGATGTGTGAATCAGAGCTCTGTCTCTGCCAATGATCCATATTATCAATACTACATCAGACCTCCATCAGAAATATGAATACAGAAGTGCTGTGCCACCTCTTTCAGAACGATAGTGCTCTCTTATTCTTGAATTACCAAAAGGTTAAGAAATGTTGTACCTGAAAATTGTCCCACATTTATTTATTTATTGTGGAATTTATAAACCACTCCACACTGAGAGATATTGGAGCAGTGTAAAATCAATTTTAAAAAATATAGAAGTTACAGTAAAAACAAACAGATCAATAAAGCAATGGCTGAAATGTATTTGTCAGTAGTGCAATGCTTGCCTGAAAAGGAAAGTCAAAGTAGCTTAGGTGCATGCCTAATTTCAGTTGGAAGTGTATTCCTTAGGATGGGTGCCACCACATGAAAGCCCCTACTCCTGCTGACCTTCAAGGTGAACTCTGAATCCTTTGGGACCAGTGGTAGTTCTTCTTCAAGCCTCAGCGATCCTGTTTCCCAGTTGTTCAGGGCCTTATAGGCTAGTACAAGAACCTCAAACCTGCCTCGGTTATCAAATGGGCAGCCAGTGCAGAGCCTTCAGCAGATATGCTACCTGCTGATATGGAAAGGCACCTGACAAGAGGCAGACAGCCACTTCTGCACTAGCTGCAGTTTCCAGACTGCATTGTAGTAATCCAGTCTTGAGGTGATATGTATATAGAAGTGCTATTTAAATGTAGATTGACTTACCTGAATGAATCATTAAGAGCTATTTGCCATCCCAGAATTTTCTACTTGTTCACCCATTCTCAGATTGTGGCACAGTGTAGTTAGAGTTAAGTAGGTCAATCTGTCCTTTACCTAATATGCCAATCTGGTATCCTGTCAAGGATAGGAGCCAATACATCCCATCAAATGTGAATGTAATAAAGAAAAAGATAAGACGCTTTCACTATGAATTAGGGATATAGGCATCATTTCTATGGTAATGCAGGAAAATTCAGGGGCTTTTATTTGACCTAAAGTGCAATTGCTGGTGACTGTAGAATGTCATTTAAAAGAACATTCTGTTCACCTCTAGAAAAATGCACTGTGCAGAAATATTTATTTGAGTTGGATGGCTTGATTGCCCTACAGTTTGCTCATGAAAAATCTGTGCTTCCCTGCCTTGTGAGAGAAGAGGAAACCTACAGATTCCTTCAGTGGTGAGGAAGTTACACAGTTCCTCTTGCTAAAGCTTATGTTATGGCCCTCAAACTCAGAGTAAGGCTGCCTCTACAAGAGAGGTTTAAAGCTCTTTCAAGGCGCTTTAAAAAATTTACCTCTACAAGAACGGAGCGCAAATCGGGCGTAGAGGCGCGTTATCTCTCCGATTATGCACATTATCGAATGCGCGTTAAACAGCGAGTTTTATTTTGCTCCGGCCGTTAAAGCGCATTTTGACTCTGCGAACAAGCGCTTATGCACATTAACTACTTGTAAAGCGCATTTTGGTCATCCGTTAATGCGCTTCGCCGCCTTTCGCTGCCTCTCGTGCAGAGGGATTAGACGTAAATGCGCTTCTGCGATTATGCGCATAATCGCCTAACCAGACGCAAAAGCGAATCCTTGTAGAGGGGACCTAAGAAGAGGCTGAACTAGCAAAGTCTAGGGTTGCCATACCAATGTCCGAGGAACTTGTTGTGAATTCTCCAATTTCACTGAATATAATTGATATGCATGTCCCTTCCAGCGGACGTTGGCTGGAAGTGAAATGGATGAACAATGAATTGGGGTTTGCCATTTGTCCTTTTCTCCTGCTTTTGTTTTTAAACATGCTTACTTGCATGATTGCATGGCCATGATTTTTCTTAATTGAAGTCTGAGAAATTGCAAGGTGCTTAGAGTGCCAAATTTAAAGGGCCTCATAATCATACAAGAGAAACTGGAATTTATCATAATGTCTATCAGCTCAGCAATTTTAGTAACTAGTTAAGCAGTTGGGCCTCCTGTGTAACTTTTTCCCACGCCTTGTCTTCCACCTTCCTTTCATTCCCAATGTCCTTACGTGTATTCTTGACAACAACAACTAAAAACTTCCAAAAATGTAATAGTATTTCAGACATAATATTTCTCTTGTCACTTCTACTGTATGCTTTCATTTTATGGGTCTCACTTCCACATTTCAAGGCTTTGGCTCTTCCTTGTGAGGGAAAGATACAAAACTGAACCTTTGCCTTCCTGAAACAATGGTGACTCCTTTTATAGCACAAATGACGTTGCCCTTTATTTGTTCTTTGTTGAAGTTACTTAGGTTTATGAAATCAATTAGTTTTATATTGCCCCATAGCCGAAGCTCTCTGGGTGGTTTACAAAGATGGCAAGGAAGGCGAAGACCTTTGATCAGGGCATGGCAAGGGGGCATTGGTGCCTCTCCTCGAGAAAGAAGCACAGTTTAATCTGGTTTCATCGTAATTGATGCTGGATCAGCAACTAGGATAGGGGTAGATCAGGGTTTTGGACTCATGGGCATATTTGGCATTTTGAAGAAGTACCCTGAGCACCACCACAAATTGGCTGTTGTAGTGGGAGGTGGGGGACCAATCACAAAAATGCCCCCTTCTCTCTCTCTCTCTCTCTCTCTCTCTCTCTCTCTCTCTGATACAAGGTCTTTGGTGGTGGGTAAGCTGCCTCCCTCCAGGCATTTTTCATCAGGGAGGAGCTTTTTCCTCCCTATTTAGGTTAATGGAGAATCATGTCATTGGCTGGTACAGGGAGAATTCACCTGCTGGAAATTGGCTGGAATGTGGCAAAGCCTACCACACACACACCAAGGACCCTTGGGTCCAAGGTCAGAGTATCTTCCTTTCTATATAAACAAACTGACCAAGTGTCTTAAACCTGGCGCATGGTCCAGCCAGGACCCACACACTAAACAGATTCGAAGGTACTAATAAGACTCCAGCCCACTTGTCTGAAAGAGTGATAGAGTTTATTGATGGAAAAAGGATGCAGAGAATAAAAGCAAGGAAACTGTTTTCTCAGAGCTTGGGAAGAGCATCCTTATCAGCTATAAGGTACAAACTGAACAGGTACTGTGCAAAGAAACTACTGTGCATTGTTTAGCTTGCCAACTGCTCTAACAAATTATGCCATTAAACATTGCATAGTCTCTAAAGGTCCCCTCTACAAGGATTCGCTTTTGCGCCCGGTTCGGCGAAAGTGCGCATTATCACAGATGCACATTTACTGCTAATCCCTCTGCACGGGAGGCGGCGAGAGGCGGCGAGGCGCATTAATAGATGTCAAAAAAGCACTTTACAATAAGTTAATGCGCATAAGCGCTTGTTCACATGGGGAAAATGCGCTTTAATGGCCGGAGCAAAATAAAACTCGCAATTTAACGCGCATTCGAAAATGCGCATTATCGGGGAGATAACACGCCTGTACGCCCCATTTGCGCTCCGTTCTTGTAGAGGTAATTTTTTTAAAGCGCCTTGAAAGAGCATTAAACCTCTCTTGTAGAGGCACCCTCTGTGTAAATTCACACCTGACTCATCATTCTTCCAAAACCAAATCCAATTCACCAAAGACCATGTTGCCCCAAAAGTCCTTCATGTGAGGTGCATTTCACACACACACACACACACACACACACACATCCTCCAGTCATTTTTCAACAAGGAGGACATTTCCATTCACTTGCGGGGGGAGGACTAGCTTAGCCAGCACCTCAGCTTGGTCTTGCTGGTGCAGTAGCACCCACAGGCGCCACATGAGAGACCTCTGAGTAATCTCTGTAAGAAAGTCCTCTTTCTGTCTCTCCTCTACTGGCAGGGCTTTACAAAATGATACCCGGATTAAGTGAGACCTTGTTCCCAACTGAACTGTGTAGTGCATTGTGTCCCTAGGATTATTGCTTAAGCAATAGCCATTTTATGTAATATGGTTCTCCTGGTTGTCTTGAAAAACGGTTACTTCGAGGCATGGTGTATGTTCCACTTCTCAACATCACAGAATGTAAATTGCAAATTGAATGGTATCTATAAATATTGAGACAGTTTCATGAATGTACCTTATGGGGCATATTTGTGAAACATGGTAATGCTATGTGTTGTATAGATTTGCAGCTGTAGCCCAAGGATATGCTAGTCTATGCTGTCTGGACTTGCTTTTTAAATATTTCAGTGCTTTAGGATTTTTGTGAAGGATCAAATATAGAAACAGGTGCTCTCTGTGCAGCACACATAATGTAATGAAGAAGGGAATATTTGGGGCGGGGGGGTTGTGTGGTTGATACTTTAAAAACTTTGAGGCAGGATTAGGCTAACAGAGTCTGTTGACCTGAGACCCATATGGTGCAATGGATTGAGGCAGGGGTAGGGTCCCTGTGTGTATGTGTGTATAAAAGAAATACGAACAAGATGTTCACTTGGTGCTCTTGAGCAAGTCAATGGCCCAGCTCGGACATGACAGTCTTCATTTAATCAATTATGGTTTGATCTGATCCTGGCTTCGTATCTTGCTTTGTAGTCAAAGAGATTAAACCATAGGTTCCTGCTTCAGATGTAATAGGAAACTGTGATGTAAAACCCTGAAAGTTCCCTGTTACAGAGCATGAGAGAAGTGGTGAAGGGAGCATACAGATGCAACACTCATTCCCAGTAGGTCCTTAATACATCGGAACCTGGCTAGTGTAGGTTGGAGCTGGCCTGACCTACTTCACAGAAACATTGTGGGAATACATAATGGTAAAAAACTTTGAACACTAATAATAAGTGATTTATAAAAGTTTGCACATCAAATAGTGGTATAGCCAATATTCTGAACACTAATAACAAGTGATTCTGAAAGTTTCGTCCTAAGTAGGATATCTTATCAAATTGCCCCATTTGGTCACTGGGGCAGAGATTAATAGTGCCATTTGTTGGGGGGGGATGGTCCATAAATAGTTTTAAGGCAACTTAGTCATAGTCAGATTATTTGTATAGTGGATTTTCCACAATGCATGGTGCTCAAAGTGGTTCACAAAGACAAACAAAGGCAACAGCCATAATTATAATACCTTACAATAAAATATTAATTCAGTTACAATACGTTTAAATAAGCACAAGACTTATCAATAGAACAGTTAGCAACACTCCGTTCCACAAAAATAAACATTATACTCCCATTACATAATTCATTAAACAATTCATGTTAAGAAACCTAACCATAAGATACATCATACATGTCAAAATCATAGCAGAAAGGGGGAAGAAAGAGAGAGAGCACTTCAAGCAGCCACCCTCAAGCAGCAGAAAGAGACTTTCCTCCTCTCACCTGTGTCCCATGTCTTGAGCCAAGAAAGGCCACCCTCATCCCTATGCAACTCCCCTCATGGCTGTCTCTTGACACCAGAGCACTAGGAAAGCCTTTCCCCAGGCAAATGCCTTCAAACGGACCTAAAAACTGCACAAATGCCTTCACTCACACACACCAAAAGTAGCAGTAGCTCCTTTATGAAGGCTCCTAGGGCGGTGGGTGTGGCAAGGCAGGTGGAAGCAGCCAAGCCCAGAAGAAAACACAGAGTCTCCCATCACAATTCCTTCTAGCAATTCCTTCATGTTAATGATGATCAACAACTTGCTAATCATCACTGATGATGATAGAACACTATCAGTCCCTAATATTTTGGCAAATATTCTCTCTAAAAGCACATTCCAGTGCCTTCTACATACTTGAACACCCTTTCTATTCAGACCAGCCATCTCTCAGGGCCAGCCATCACTCAAGACCTCAGCCTTAGGAAGCACAGCGGGAGGAATGACAAATGGCACACACTCTCCCCTCATCAGGAGGACCTGCCATCATTTGCCACTCTCTCCTCCTGTTTTCCCCAATTGCTATTGCCACTGTAGCAGCGCATTCTGTGGATCCCCACAGAGCAAGCGGCAGGCAGGTGATCTTCAGGGATACTCCTCCCAGAGTGCCTAGCTCTGAGGAAGGTCTCCTCAGAGCCCAGCATCTGAGCCTAGCAGGCTCTCTGAAGAGTCACGGCACCAATTTTTCTGGCCAACGTGGCTCTTCAGAGAGCAGCAGTGGGGCAATAGGGTGGGAGGCAAGACACGAGATGCAGCACCAAAGGAGTGAGTGGTCTGGTCTGGTCAGTAGACTGGTCAGTGGGTGGGTGGGCGGAGGAGTGGGCAAGGATGGGAGACAGAGACAGAGAAAGAAGTGGCAATGGCAGGTGCCAGCATGTGCATGTTCTCCTGCCTAAGGAAATGCTTGCATCTTTTCCTTAAAGAAAGAAAAACAAACAAAAACAAGCAAACTGAACCTGTCCAGTGGTCTCCAGGAGCCATGAGATGCTGAGCGTCAGATAGAAAAGAATAACAGATAAAGCCAGGGAGGAGGAAATGGGCTTGCTTGAGACTCTGACTGTAGTTTATATTATCCTGCAATAGGGTATGGCTGGTTGATTGGCATCCTGAACAGGAGCAGACTCCTGTTAAGCCAGCCTTCCACATGGTGCCCTCTAGATGTTTTGGACTAACTTCCCTCAGCCCCAGCCAGCATGGTCAGGATTCCTGGGGCTCGTTGTCCAAAGCATCTGGATTGCATCAGGTTGTGAAAGACTGTGATAGAGGAGGGATATCAATTTGGAGCATATTGTTGGAGGTCCCAGCATTGCTAGCTAACTGTTAAGGCTTTTAGAAACCTTATAGGAAACCTTATCAGCTATCTTGTGTGTCGGTGTGTGTGTATACACACACACACACAAAACAAACATATGGCAAGCAAGCAGAAAATCTTGTCTGGTTTCTCCAACAATCAAGAAAGGATCAATACAAGCACTGTGCATCCCTAATGTAACCTTGAGAGTTTTTAAACAACACTGGAACAAGAGTGGCATCCTAACATCTATACTCTTGCAATCCAATTTGTTGGAAAAGGTGATCCCCGTTGATAGTCCTAAAAGCCATTTTACATCCAGAAAATCACTAAGTGATTCAGTTTATATGGGAATGGTATTTCTTAAATATCAAATCGTTATTTAGGAATAAACTCTTAATGAAATCTGTTGGCTCTTTTAAATGGTTGGGGGCTGAGAGGCATTTTCAGTATCCTCTGAGGTTGAAGTTTGATTTGTTAAGCGCTTTGTTTCATATGTACTACTAGATACAGTGCATTCATTTCACTAGTTGCCATAATAGTGGGGACCTGTGTTGAGCTTAAATTAGCAAATGTGTAACTTATTTGACTCTGGATATTAACCTCACCACTCACATACATGCCTGTACACACACACACACACACACACACACACACCTGGTTCTAACTACAATACTGTTATACAAAATGGCGACTTATACTTATCCTGCGTAAATTTTATTACTAGTTTCCTTTTTTTTTAATGCTTCTGATTTTGGGACTGCCCGTGAAATATGTCACACATCAAAGAGGGAGTAAGGGCAAAATTGTGGCAAAAACAGGATTTGGTTTTGACTCAAATGGGGCAACATATGGCAAAAGGGGAGTGGAGTTTTAGAAAGTCTTTAAACGTGTGGCATACTTCTATGGGCACAATCCTTTACAATAGCAGCTTTCCTAGTGGCTTGGTTTTGCTGAGACATGTGGTGGAGGGATGTTACATTTCTACCAGAGTGACCACTGTGAAAATTCCTCACACCTTGCCTGCTTTACACAGTCGTGTATATGAATATCCCTGAGCCCCGAGTGGTTCCAGGGCTCTCTTCCAGCAAAATATTACAAATTCAGAGTCATGGAATTAAATAGTTGGAGTCCTCTTGCATCAAGGCATCCTGTCCTAAAGTATTCCAAACAGATGCCCAGCCAGACTTTTCCAAACCCTCTAACAAAGGACATTGCACAGTCACCCCATCAATTTAATTCATAGGTGCTCATATTAAAAGGCAGTTTCTTCTAATGTTTACCCTAAAACATTGACCTGTCAGCAGGATGGAGATAACAGTAGCATGGTGAATTGTTTGGGTTTGCTCTCCCAAGTTTGTAGTTAATTCCTACATCAGTGCCTCACACATGGTGAGGCAAGACTACACAGAGTGCTGTTCCCTGATCACTACCTCATCTTCAGCAGGTCTCAGCAGTGCCTACATTGAGCAAAGGCTAAGCAGGCCTCAGCCCTAAAGGGAATAGATATTTCACATAATGATAGTAATAGGCATGCTGTGACATTCAAATCACTCCAGGCAATAAACTAATACCTCGTTTCATTTATCAGCGAGAGAGACTCTTAGTTTTTCCTGGCAACACTTCAGGAGCAAATAATGTGCCGTTCGCCAGACAGGTGCCTCTTTAATCATTGACTGCACCACACCCTCTCCTTCCAAAGCTCTCTGCAAAGTGAGTCAAAGAAAACCCTCCCCTACCAGGGTGAATTCTCTGCAGACGAAGTATGTCTGGATGTGCTTGTATATACACAATTTCTCTTCCCCCTCATTTCACTTCCTGGTTAAAATGCTTCCGAAAGCATCAAGTGCATTCTGAACATTTGACAAAGGAAGATTATCAGGATAGCAGCATAGATATACATGCACTTTAGCGCTGGCAGACTTGTATAGCCAGGCCCAACATGCTGGACCCAAAGTTAAAAGTGGCCTCCTTTGCTGTACGGTTCCCATCCACTGTGTTTCTTACTTACCTGAGAGAAAGTGACTGTGAGCTAAGCAGAGCTGGGCACAAAGAGATATCCCTCCACCACATGTTTCAGCAAAAGCAAGCTCACAAGGAATTCTCAGAAGTTCAGCCTCCTGTGCCAGGGCTTCTAAGTGATCCACCTATGAGTAACATGGAAGGATGGCTGGTCCATCCAGTGGAACTGATTGGGACCTTGGGGAAATAGTGTGAACTGGAGATAGGTTCTCTCTCTCAGGTGCTCCTAGGGTGGCCAGGGGTCCTACTTTACAGAAGGCACTCCCCTATTTTGGAGGACTGGCAGAGGACAGTCCTCTGTTTGAAAATATCCTCTATTTGAAGAGGTGTCCAGTCCCAAAAAAAGCATCAGAAGGGAGAACAGGGGCCTTGAAGTTGCCCATTCACAGTTTACACCTGGACCTCAGACTGAGCAGTTACAAAGACGAGGCTCGCCTGGCTCCAACATTGTTATCTTTTCAGCGCCAGGTCAAGACTTTCCTCTTCTCTCAGGCATTTAGCAATCTCTGATGAGCCTGGGTCTGTTTTTGTTTTTTTTAGGCTTATAGCTTTTTAAGTCATTATAATGGTTTTTAATGTATTTGTATATTGTATGTTTTGCAGTTTTAATTTTTGAATATTGTTTTTAAATGTTTTAATCTTATGTAAACCTCCCAGAGAGCTTCGACTATGGGGCAGTATACAAATGCAATAAATAAATAAATAAATTCTCCATTATGGCAAGATATATTGAATTACTATTTAAATTATAGTCATTATTTCTAAATTTTCATATATATATGTAATTTTACTTATGCAAATGTTATGCAAACTTGGTGTCCTCGTTTGTCCTCTGTGTTGGCTATGCATCAGTGACCACCCTAAGTTCTGCAACAACCAGGTGAAGGGCCCAAAGCATACAGGCTCCGCCTACACCAGAATTGGGGGGGGGGGGAGGAATCTTTGTACGACTCAACAAAATTTCAATGGCTTCCTATAGGAATCATTGGGCTGACAATTTTGAACCTGCACAGACCCACCTAAAACATCAGACTCAACCTGTGCTGACACTCTGAAATGTGTATGTGTTGGTATGTGCAAAGACTACCTTCCTTACTATACTGCTGAAAGTCTCCCAAGACATGGGGAAGGAGGATACAATTCACTAGCCTCTAGGCACTGCTGTGCGCTAATGTCACACTCACTCTCTTGCCAGTGTCTAGTGCAATCACCTGTTAGCAAGCACCTTATAGGCTAGAGGTGAGCAATGTATGTATGGTCTGCAGGCCACATGTGGCCTCCACCGTGCCCCCATATTTTCATATTCCCCCCCCAAAAAACAAGGCATCTATAGCACTATATATGCTGACCATATGAAAAGGAGGACAGGGCTCATGTAACTTTAACAGTTGTAGAGAAAAGGGAATTTCAGCTAGTGTCATTTGTATGCAATTAGTTCCTGGTGAAATTCCCTCTTCATCACAACAGTTAAAGTTGCAGGAGCCCTGCCTTCTTTTGTATATGGTTACTCTAGTATAGTGCCTGCAACTTTAACTGTTGTGATGAAGAGGGAATTTCACCAGGGACTAATTGCATACAAATGACACTGGCTGAAATTCCCTTTTCTCTACAACTGTTAAAGTTACATGAGCCCTGTCCTCCTTTTCATATGGTCAGCCTAACTATGGAGCACTACAAGGGTTACATTTAGGTTGTTTGCAACTGAAATTTGGCCCTTGTGGTATTCCTTAGCTTCTATGAGTACCAAGTGGGTTAAATTTATCTTGCAAATAAGTTTGTGGTTCTTTGCAATACTCTGGAGTGGTTGTCTGCCAATTTTCATCAGCAACCTTTTTTAAAAATGGGGAGGCATCCTCCACACCATGCTGTGCCCTGCAGAGTGCAGCTGGTAGTGAAAATGGTCCCCAGACCTCCCACGGTTGCCCACCTCTATTATAGGCAAAAATATATCTGAAGGTACATGTATTCAAGCAGACTTTGGCTACACCTAGGAATGGTCGCAGTGACAAGATTTGAGAAATCCCTCATGTGCACAATTATACACACTTACCCCTATGGAGCAATTGTAGCAATTCCTTATAAAAGTTTGTCATCTAAAGCACAATGTAAAATTCATTTCAACCAGGCTGCATTACTCCATCTAATTGGTTAGTGTCTAAGAGTATAATGAGATTTGTTGTTGTTTTTACTCAACCCAAGACTCAAGCATGCTGAAAAGCATGGAAGGAAACATTTTTCTTCCCTAGGTACAGTACTTTACATTTGTCTTCATTGTATTGATTGCAGGCTAACTCTCCCATTTATCAAGATCATTTGAGGCTCTAATCTATCTTTCAAAGTGTTTACAATCCCTCATCATATGTTTGTTTCCCCAACAAATGCATACTTTGTTCTCCATCCATGTTCTTGATGAAAATATTGATTCTGCACAATCTGTCCCTTTTCTGTGGATGTGTGAGCAATAGCCACTGTGTCTGCCGTTACGAACATAAATTTATTTCCTGTTATAAATTCCTGGCTTAGAGACAGAGATTGTGAACAGGCTGGAATCACAGAAAGGAAGCTTAAAGAAAAAGGACAAGCAGTAGGGAAAGGTTCATGCCTTAAAACAGAATAGGTATGAAATAAGATGCACAGTTTAATTCCATGAATCTACCCTTCCAACCCAGTAACTCTAGCAAAACTCAGAATAATTTGCAAAGACTTTAAGATTATCCACTACAAGGCAGCTGTTCCCTAACTGCTGTTAGACAGAGTGAGGTGGTCGCTCCAGGCAGTGGATGATAGGAGGTGGCAGCGAGGCATTGGAGGAGAGAGCTATGAACCACACAGCCTGCCGTACACCACCTACGCTAGCCTGCTGCCTTCAGATGCCATGGTGGACACTGTCTCATGGTCACTGAAGGAATATTCAGCTGCCAGTCCATTTGGCTTTGATATATGGAATGGGAAGGAGTGCCAATTTGTTCTTTGCCTCTGGCAGGAAATTGTCTTGGGTTGGGCCATCCCTGGCTGTTCTAGTGACTCTTTTTTGTGCCAATGCCTGACTAGTGGAGTACCACCTTCAGAAGTACCCACCTGCCACCTACTATATTGAGTTTAAGGCCCAGGTTACACTTGTTCTATTTGCCCAGGCTCTTAGTGAACAATCATGCTTGCATTTTATTTCTGCTCTTGCTGGTTTTAATCAGCTGTTTTATTGATCTCTTTTATTGATTGTCCAATAATGTCTGGTGTTTTAATAATATTGCTGCTGTTGTTCTGAGTTAAGCTGGAAGATTCTTTCTAAACTCTTGGAATTACAGGGTGGGAAAGAAATGCTCGCTCTGAATAGGTGCATAAAACCAAGGAAATTATACCGTCCTCTGATCCTTACAGGAGTGGCAGGATATGGGTGTGATCAGTAAACAAACTGTTTAGCCAACATGTCCAATGCTCTGAATGGAAGAGATGCTCTGTGTGGTGATGGGACTATTACAGCCTATTCAGCTGTGCTGCTTTTTTTCTTGTAACAGGGCCAAAAACACCTACATTGACAAGTGTTGGAAAGATGTACAAGTGGGAGACTTTGTGCAGCTGCAATGTAATGAGATCATCCCTGCCGACATCCTGCTGCTCTACTCTTCTGATCAGGATGGGATCTGTCGCTTAGAGACAGCCAATCTTGATGGTGAGACCAATCTTAAACAAAGGCAGGTTGTGAACGGATTCACAAATCAGGTAAGTATGTCTAGGAGCTGCTTCTGCAACAGCTCAACTTTACTCTGTTCTTTCTCTGGGACCCCTTGTATGCAAAGAAATGTAAGTGTAGAACAGTCCGGCTGGAGGAAATATTTAGCAGGATAACTTACATCAGATTGTAAGTTTGCAAAACGAGTTTGGATTGGCTGTTCTGAGGCCATTTCCAAAACTGCAACACTGTTAGCTTCAGGTGCATGATCAAGGGCGACTGAAGGCTCATTGGTGGAAAAGTTGTGGAAAGAGGTATGGCGAACCAGCCAGAAGCCTTTGTTGCCGAACTGAGGGGGAAATTGAGAGAGAGAAAGTTATTGTTTTTAAAATATCAGCAGCTGCATTTTGAATTTTAACATACTGTCGCAGACCTTAATCTTATATAAAATCTGTATGGGTAGATTAGTCTCAGAAGCTAACCATGTGCAGGAATGAGCGTGTCTCTTTATCCAGGCCTGCACAACTTGTGGGTTGCCTGCCTCCTGGCCGTTTTGGGTGGCCAGCCAGGTGCTTGGAAAACTCCCCACCCTCCATTTATGCAGTTCCAGGCAAGTGTCATGTTCTATCAGACATTCCCCTCCCAACAAAGCTGCAAAAAATCTTTTTGTGGGAAATTCACAGGAGAACATATAATGAACCATATCCTCTATGTGTGGGTTCCCGCATATACAAAGACTTTGAAATATGGGAACATTTGCATACCTCCTGTCCAGATATGAGGAAGGCACAGTCTGGAAGTATAATTCCGTAAATGCCGTCCTTAGCTCAGAGTGAATCAAGGAATTTAAATAATTATATAGTGAAACAATCAACTAAACAAGCTACTAGTGCAATCCTATGCACATCTATTTCTGTGTAAGCCCCATTCAGCTCAGTGGGACTTACATGGAAGTATGTGTGCACCTATAGAGCCTATCTGATGGCAAGATAGGCATCTAAAGGAGAGCTGGAAGAAAGAGGTGAAATGCATTTATGTTTTCTGGATCACAATATTCTCTTTTCTATTCATTCTTTAAGCAAAGTAGACATGCATGCACACACATAGTCATTTGGTATTATCTTTGCAGCACTTTATAATTAGGTGCTTTAATAATAATTTTACATATACCCCCCCCAAAAAAAGAAAGAAACCCAAAACCACCCAAAGTTAAATACATAGGGTTGTATCCAGAGTTAGTCATATTTAAAATAGACCCATTTAAATCAATAGGATTTAAGTTAGTCATAAATAATTTAAATCCTATTTATTTCAACGGGTCTCTATACTATGAATGGCTAAGTCTGGCTACAATTACTGAAAAGTGGTTTATATAAGCTGTAAGCCTATATATACCCGTTGCTGGGGAATGGTGGGGGAGTGTTGTTGCACCCCTGTCCAACGGCTGGTTGGCCACTGTGTGAACAGAGTGCTGGACTAGATGGGCCCTTGGTCTGATCCAGCATGGCTCTTCTTGTGTTTTTATGTTCTTACATCTGTGTACATATGGGGGCAAAAACTGGGCACACAATTGGACACATTTAAATTTGAACGTTTGTCAATAAATGTTGGGCAAAGTGTAAATTTAAGTAAATTTAAACATTTGGTGTTCCTGTTTTTCTACACATCTTGTTCCTTTTTCAGAAATAGTACACTGAATCATTCCTCTCATACCATCTTTGGAAGATAAATCCTCCATTTACAAGGCAGTTTAATGTTTTTTTAAAAGTACATTTCTCACATTATAGAGTTATTTCTGGAACATCTTACAGACAAGTGTCAGATAAAGACAAAATGGGTTAAAGCAGCAGCAACATCAGGGGATGAGAAGGTTTATTCCATTTTTAAAGAAATAAAATGTTGCCATCCTCCTGATATTGTGGATTGTTCTATCTGAGTACGTTGCGATATCCATCAGACATCACCTTTCTGTGAACCACAATTAAAATACATGAAGTGTAGAAGCTATTGATTAAAATATTAGTTATTGTTCAGACAACATGCTAAGCCATTATGCAGCAAATGATTAGTGAGAATGTTTAAACCATGGTTATGTAGTCACCATGGTTAGGAATGTTTCACATGACATGCCAAGTCATGGTTCACATGACACTCTAAGCCATTATGGTTAGCTTAAAATGCTTAACCACCATGTAGGGTGACCAACTGTTAGGATTTCCCCGGATTTGTCCTGTTTTTTGTTCTGTCCTGGGTGTCGGGGGATTTTCTGTGATTTCCTATAATATCCTGGAATTTCTCCTTTCTCCTTTAAAGCCACCATTACCTTGGCGGGGAGGGGGAGAATTTTTTCTTTCTCCTTTAAGGCCGCCATTACCATGGCGGGGGAATGGAGGTGTGTCGTTCCCCACACACTGCTCCAATTGGGGCCTTAAAGGGGAAAGCGTGTCATTCCTGGACATTATAGAAAAGGCCCCAATTGGAGCGGGGTGGGGGTGGAAATGATAAGTTTTCCCTTCCTCTGCTCCAAACGGGCCTTTAAGGTGGAGGGATGATACACTTTCTGGAGGCCCCAGAAAACCACTTTGCTACTCTCCTTCTCACTGGGTGTCCTCTTTTTTGGTTTCCCAAATATGGTCACCCTACCACCATGACTTTGCATGTCATCTGAACAAGGTTACTGGGTTGTTCGGTCAGTCAGTCCAATTTTATTGTATATAACCATAGTTTTTTTACAATCTTGGTGCAACAGCAACAAAATAAAAACAATCACAGAGAGAAAATAAGTTGAACAAGCCACTCAAATCAATTCATCATGTGCACAATCTACAGCAACAGTTTTCAGGAGCCTTGCTCTAATCTTTTTAGCAGCTACTGCAAATAAGGCTACTTGATTAGTTACATGAGGGTCCGTATCTTCAAGGAGTTTACACAACTGCTCAGCCAAAGTTCTGTCAGACATCCCTTGAAGCAAGGGTACAATAAATATTTTCCAAGGGCTGCCATACAGATCACAGAAAAGGATATAGTGAATGATAGCCTCTATTTGTGAGGCCCGCATAAACAAAGGCGTTGGAATAGAGGAACATTTCTATACCTCCCATCCAGATATGCTGATGGCATAGTCTGGAAACATATTTCAGTGAAAGCCTTCCTTAGTTCTGAATGAGTCAAGGAAATAAGATAGAAAGAAATCGCTCACCATCTGCTAAATCCTGTATGCTGGATGATTCCAGAATCATTGATTGCATCCTGTGTATATAGCTCATCTCTAATTTTAACCTTTGACTCACTTGGCTGAAAGAAAGCCAAAGAAAGTGAAAGATGTGACAGTTTTTCAAAACAAGAAGAGGTCCAACCACCCCTGTTCATCTGTTCTAGATAGCATTGTTTAGCCAATTGGTGCATATAAGAGGATAGAGATTTTACATAATCCTACAGATGGGGAAAAGAACGAGGGAGAGGAGAGTTCATCCACAATATTGTTAATGTAAAAACTGAATAGGAAAGGTGCTAACAAGCACCCCTGTCTTACCCCTCTGAAAGTTGTGATCTTTTCAGACACGGCCCCCAAAGAGTCTGTGCGTACCTGCATACTGGTATGGGTATAGAGCTCTTGAATTAGAATGAGGAGTTTCCTGTCGATGTTTGTGGCCTGCAATTTATCCCAAAGTCTGGTCCTGTTTACCAAATCAAATGCTGATGGAAGAGCTACAAAAGCAGCAAACAAAGCTTTTGTGGGTCCATGGACTGACTTCTGGGTTAGATGCTGCAGAATAAACCATTGGTCTAGTGTGCTGAATCCCTTCCTGAAGCAAGCTTGTTCAGGATGGATTATCCGATTAATTTCTGCCCAATCTAATAACCTATTTAATAAGAGTCTGGAATAAAGTTTAGAACCAATATCTAATAAACTAATTGGTCTGTAGTTACTAGGGTTTGTTTTATCACCTTTTTTGAAAACTGGGAACACTATTTTTCCATCCAGGGGGCATCCAACCTGAAGAGTTTATAAAGGAGAACAGTTTTGCTAGAATAGGTGCCCACCAGTCTGAATTTGCTCTAAATAATTCCGGCGGTATCTTATCCTTACCAGGAGCTTTGCCACTAGACAACAGAGAGACCAATATTTTAATTTCTTCAGTTGTTACAGGGGCCCATTCTGGAGTATTTTTCAGAGGCTTAGTTTCTTCTCTGCACAAGATCTCTCTTCTTCCAACTCACCAAAAATGGCTTGAAAATGATCGACCCACACAAGCAGGGGAATTTGGGCGTCAGAGAAAATTTGTACTTCTCTGAGACCTGAAGAAACCATCTCCCAAAACATATGTTCTTTTTTCTGGAGACAAGCCAATCCCAGTTCTTGCCTACTGCGTTGTTAAAATATTAGGTATTGCTAAGTGTTTAGGTTTTTTTCTGACAACCCAAGCCTGTTGCTCTGCCAGAAGGGAAGATCTTTGAGTCTGACCTTCAAAACAGTGCACTTTCGTGGGATCCTAGCAACTATATACAAGCATTTTATTCAGATACGTGTATAGCCGTGTGTGTGTGTGTTTCTTATTCTCCATTAGCTAATTGTTCAAAATTTTGAATCTCTGCTGCAATTTATAGTAAGGCCATTCTTTTTTCATATCACCTCTTAATGATGAAACTAATTGGACCTACAACTAATCTAGTAATTGGGTCCTTTGGGTAGGGCGATATGTTTAATAATAACTTTTTAAATGTAATTGTTATGTTTTTATTGTGTTTTGATCTATTGTTTTATTTTTTTAATCATTTTCTCTAAGTTGTCTTGAGTGATGTTTTTGGTGAAAAGGCAGGGTACAAATAAAATACAATAAAATAGTAGTTTAATTCAGGGGTGGGCAGAAGGTTGAACTCCACATGTTTTTAACTTCAACTCCCAGAAACCCCCACCAGCATGGCCAATGGAAAGGAATACTGAGAGATGAAGTCCAAAACATCTGGACATTTACTTTCTGCCCACCCCTGGTTTAACTCATCTGATTATAACTACTGACCCTGACTTAAAACACCAATGTAAGAAATTTACAACCCCACTGTAAAGGCAACAAGAAAAGGTCCCATGGCACCTTAAAGACTAACAAAGTCCTTAAATGTGTATGCAATGATAATGTGCCAAAGGCCTTTTTATTATTCTTGTTGCAACTGATTAACACAGTTAGCACTCTGGAAATTATTTAATTGTATTGCTTAATAGGTTGGCTTAACCAAGTCATTGCTGCACCACAACAGTTGCTTGCAGGAGGTGACCTTTTGATCCATACCATCCATATAAAGCTATGGTTCCATAATTTCACTCCTAGCTAATGAAAAACCCATCCAGATTTTTTTAGCTGACTTTAAAATACTTTCATTTGAGCTTGGAACTCTATGTGTTATTTATTTATTTATTTGTTGCAGAACACCGTATTTGAGCCAGAATTTTTCCAAAATATCATTATTTGTGAAAAACCCAACAAAGATCTCAATAGATTTAAAGGCTACATGTAAGTTACTGCAATTTTTATTTATATCATTTTACAATTGACATCTTGATTATGTTCAGTTGCAAATTTTTTGAAGCAGCATCAAAATTTAGTGTAACTTCTAATGTGATCTTTCAATATATACTCTAAATCCAGGAAGGAACATTCCCAACAACACTATAGCATTTGCCTGAACATGTGAGACCTAAGAATGGGTCATGGGGGAGTGGTATATGGGTGTTAGCTCTGCCCCCAATGACCATACACACCGGGACTCCTCTTTAGACCTTTGTCCATTGAGCACAAAAGTCTGAATGGTTTCTTATAAGTACATTCAACTGAACATGTTAGAAGCCTCCACACCCTCCCATATCAGGATTTGTGATCTCATGGAGGTTTCTGAATGTGTTCAACAAAACACAAACGCCTCCTTCAGACCTGCACATTGAACATGTGAAGGTCTAGAGAGGAGCCCCCACATGTCTAATATGCTCCAAAAAAATACTTGTAGTCCTCACACTTTGCAAAAAAAAGGCCTAAACAGAGCTTGTAATAAATGTATTTGTTGATAATATTCAAGCTGCCTTTGGCCTCTAATATGGTCTGGAAGATGCAGCAGGTGCAGAATGTGGTGGCCAGGATGCTAGGGCACATGGCCAAGCACATACTGCATCGGTGTTGAAGCAATGATTAGAGATTTTTTTTAAATATAGTCAGCAGTATATATAAATCTACTAAATACATCATCATCTCATCATCAATAAATCTCTGGAGAAGAAGGTTTCTTTTAAAGCTTATAACCAAATGTGAGAAATTGCCATTAGGACAAGATAGTTTTGTGTTGTGATCATTGTAGGATGGGGGATCTCAAATTTATATAAACAAATGGAACAAAGCCATGGATTCTTCCGTAGCAAATGGCAAGCCTTTCATGAATGCAAGTTGCTGACTCTCTGATTCTGATGTTACATCCAAAGCAGGGACTCTTCAGATTTGGAATGTACACCAGACAAGCAAGTCATTCTCATTTCTGCTAGACCATTTTCTGTTATACCATCAGCTCTGTCCACAGATGCTACTTGTTCATGGGCAGATTCAAAGCCCCTCCTCTCTTATAGTCCTTTATCTTTAAACTGTCTTGAATTGGATAGCCCTTTAAATAGCAAACAGAGGACTATCCTCTGCTAAGCGTTCAAAATAGAGGGCCATACTTTGTAAACAAGGACAACTGGCCACCCTAATGTGCTAAACTGAACAACATATTATGGCCTCTATGTTTAAATTTCTCACAAAATGTTACAGAAATCCACCCCAAAAATCCTTCAGTTCAATGCAGCTATTGAAAGCTAGGCCATTTCTACACCAGGCCTTTTGCCTGGAATTGCCCCCGGCTGGTCCCTGTGTGTTCACATGATGCACAGGGACTCCAGGGGGCGGGGCAGAGGCAGGCACGGAATTTCCCAGAGATAAGGGATCCCTGGGAAATCCCAATTTCCCAATCCCGAGACCGCGGAAGATGTGGTTACCCGTCCTGGCTACTGCCATGCTTACTTGCGAGTAAGCGCAGCAGCAGAAATGGGCACGGAGCCGCACCGCACAGCTCTGTGTCCATCAGGGGAGGGGTGGCACCAGTTTCGCCACCCCCAGGAGGACATGGAGGGGGTGGGGGCCTGATCACATGCGGGTTTTTTTTAACTTACCTTAGCACATGAGCGCTCATGCACAAAGCTCTGGGGCCCAGGGAAAACAAAATGACGGGTGCAACAAGCACGTCGGGCCCGGGAGAAAGCGGAACTTCCTCCTTGAAGAAAGAAGAGGATGATCCCAGGGGCAGGTGAGTCTGGGATCGTCCTCTTGCCCTCCCTCTATACCCCATGGTGTAGAAAGGGCCTTAGTCTGTGGCTGCCACTGCTGATACAGCAGAAAACAGGGGGTGCCTCTCAAAGTACACTGGGGTGGGGAGGAGAAGTATAGTGTACTGGAGTTTGGATGACTCCAATGTGGTTCCTGGGCAGATGGCATCAGAGGAATCCCATTCCCATTTCTGTGATGTAAATTCTCTGCCTTCTGGCTCTGCTGTGAAGCCACAGTGATATCAAGCAGCATTTTTGTATCTGTGAGAAATCAATCCAGAACCCACCCCATGGGCATGGCCTTAGAAACGTGATGTATAGGAGTAACAGAATGTTTTTGTTTTGTTTTTCTAGGGAGCGGCCTGATCTCACACGGATTGGTTTGAACATTGAAAGTCTTCTTCTTCGCGGATGCACAGTAAGGAACACAGAGGTTACAGTAGGGATTGTTATCTATGCAGGTAATGATGGTTGGGAAGGGGTGCTTTTCATGCAGTTACTGATGGAGTGTTTTTAGGTCCACTCAGACTAGTGCTAGATCTACACTACTGCTTTATAGCGGTATTGAAGTGCACTGATAACTGTTGGGGCACAATCCACATTCCATATACCGCTTTCATAGTGTTATTTCCTACTTTTTATTCCACATTCATCATGATTTGACACAAGATGTAGATCTGGCCTAGATCTGCAACTTATTTCTTTGCCACAGCAGTGCAAACTGAGTAACAGGTAACTGAGAACTAACTAACTACCTGGTTTGCACTTACCAGATTCTCATCTAATGAAGTCTGCATAACACTTTCCGCCTTTTATCTAAAATGTCAGATTTTGGGGGTTCTTCCATTTACTAGACTTTTCCCCTCCTCCCTGCCTGTCCCACCCCATTATTGCCATAATTGCATAAGAAGACTGAAGAATAGTTCTGGAGAACTCAAGAGCCAGCTCACTATTGTATGACATTTAAGTTTATTGTAATAAAGGTATTATTACCCTCCTGTGACTTTAGCTAAGGATATGTAGCTTTAGGAGAGAACTTGTTTTTTTATTACATTTCTATACTGCCCATCAGCCGAAACTCTCTGAACAGTTCAGAAAACAACCTTAGAACCATAAAATGCAATAGCATAGTTGTTACATAGTAACATAGTAAACCATTTTACTACTTTGCATTTTTCATATAACATAAGTCAACTATTTCCATAGTTTATGGAAATAAAAATGTACATCGGTGGTACTGTTGGATACAGTGCAAACAGGAATCTGTCATACCCATTAGTACATTTAAATGCTCATAAATTTTATCTTCTTTGTATTTTGACATATTTTATATATTCTTCTTATGTAAACCACCCTGGGATTTTTGACTGAAGGGTGGTATAAAAATATGGGCTGCATTCGGACAACAGAAAAAAGGGAAGAAACAAATTCTCAGGATGCAAAAAATATTTTATTTCAAAGCCCGACGCGTTTCGGCCTGAATTCTTTCAAAGGCCTTTCTCAGGGGGGTTGTTAGAAGATGTCTGCAGCAATACTTCCAGCAAGATAATTGCCTCCTATGATAATCAATCGCCTGAGGAAGGCCTTTGAAAGAATTCAGGCCAAAACGCATCAGGCTTTGAAATAAAATATTTTTTGCATCCTGAGAACTTGTTTCTCTCCTTTTTTCTGACCTAACTTGGATGTTCTCCTTTTAGTTTTGTGTTCGGACAACACAATAGTCAATGGTGGATTAATAGTCAATGCCATGGTTGATTATTGAGGGGATACCGTGGTGTGAAATAAGGCCAGCATCAAGTTGACTATTAATCAACAGTATGTTTGATTGACACATTCCCCACCCTCTCTCCCACCCTCAGTCCTCCTGCTGGTATCCCATCAGCCATTGCTGATTCTGTCAGCTGGACTAAAACAACAGCCACTACTATCATCGCTCTTGCCAGGGGACTCTGTAGCCACCGAAAATAACCAACTGTGTGTGACAAAATAGTCAATGGTGCCCAACACATGACCTGATAACCAATGGATGTTCAGATAATCAACCCTGTAGAGTGTTGGTTATTTGTGCTGGTTAGTTCAGCCGAATAACCAACCATAGTGTGAAAAAGTCCCAGCAGACAACACAATAGCCAACTTTTGACTACTTAACCCATTGTTGAATATTTAACCCACCATTGGTTATTTTGTTGTCCAAACACAGTCAGATTCAATAAATATTTGAGCAGCATGTAATCAACAACTATTAGAAACAGACTGAACAAAGGTGGACATGGTCTGTTCAATGAGGGTGCCAGATGGCAGGGCCTGGAGAAGCTGCTTTTGTATAGAAATGAATACACAATGATAATGATAGTGATGATGATGATGATGATGATAATAATAAGCTTTAAAATAACTGGGGCTGGATGATTTATCACACCTTCCTACGCCTTTTGTCATGAGGCTAGTATTCCGTTTGGAGGTATTCCTGAAATCAATGAGACTTACTTTGAGTAAACCTCCTTAGGACTGGGATGCCCACATGTTAGCAAGATGCCCACTTTTGGCTTTGCACAAAAAAGGATGTTGCAGCTATGGTTGTGATTGTGATCAAGCTGTCACTTAGTAAAGAGAACATTTAGAACTAATGTCCTACTCCTCACTCGCCTGCTTAAATGACAACTCTTGACTTTAGGGTGGTGTTTTAGAAATATTGTGGAGGACATAGAGAGACATTTTAGGAATCTTAATTCCTAATAAATCCCTCTACAAAACTGCCCATTTGCACCTTAGATCTTTGATGCCAGGAGTGTCACTTGATATATGTTCACATAGCACCACAGTGGCCATGCTCCTAGCAAGAGAAAAGCAAAGAACTCCAAGATCACAGTGAGGGGTGAGGAACAGAGTTTAGTTTCCCTTTCATGTCTCATGGTTAGATCTTCAAACACCCATCCACTGAAAATGTAGCAGTTTGATTCCAATTGAGTTCGCGTTTTCTTTTTGGCCTGCTGTTTTGTTGGTACTTCAGATTCACTTCAAGAAGAGCTAAATAACATTAAAATTACTCACGGCTGGATCTGACATATTGGGCTCTCTTTATGTTCACACAGAAAGTGCACTAGTAGATTCTCATTAAGTCAAATTGGGCTGCTGCGAAGTAGTCAAAAGTACTTAAAAATCAGTCGGCCATCTAATTAGATTCTAACTGTTAAGTATTCTGTCTTTTCTGACTCAAGTAGACATTCATTGTGAATAAGGTGTGCATTTCCACTGTTTTCAGATGTTGAAACAAAATCCCTCTGCTTTGCAGGAGTGTGATGTATCATGTAGCAGTGACTCGAAATGAAGGGCTTTCGCAGACATTTCCTATACAGCACTGCCATTAGTTAAAGCAGGTTTCACAAGCTCACCACTCCCCCCAGTCACTTTATGCAAAGAATACTCCTGTGATTGGGAAATGTAACATAGTTGTCAAATGTATTTCATGGAATAACACACTCAAAGGAGCTCTCTGCGAACTCCCACCTAGTGTTGTAGTGTCAGGAAGCAATCTGTGCAGACTTTAATATAGCTTAGCTCTGGACTTCGTACGGCCCTAGAGCATATGAGTGAATTTGTTGTATCAGATCAATAATCCATCAAGCTGAGCACTCTGACGCCCATAATGGCCAGCCAGATGGGCTGTGTACAAGGAGAACATGATGGAAAATGCTCTCTTCTGGGGTATGTTCATGACTTCTGTAAACAGAAGATTTACTCCTTTTAACTAGTGTGGGTAATAAGACTACCCTTCCTTTATAATACTACCCATCAATAATAGTACCCATTCTAAAACTTTTATACCACGTCTTGTGGCACTGGAGCTTAAATGAAATTAACAAACAGACAATAATGAGCAGGGGGTGGGGGAAACCACCAAAACTTTATTTCATTTCAGCCATCCCTTCTACTATGAGATCAAAACAAAAAAACTAAACTAAAGCCCAGACCGCTAAGTATAAATGCAAACTTAACCTACCCTTGCAATTAAAAGCAGCCTGAAATAAAAATGCAAGAATCTTTCTAGTGCCTACCTAAAAAAAATCCTCTCTATTGAATGTTTCCATATTGCTCAGAATTTTATAAAGTTCTGTCCTGGCTCCCCTCCTGTTTGAAACTTGTCCTCCCTAAAAATCTGAATTATTTATTTACTTCAAAAAAGAGGTTGTTGTTATTGTTATTATTATTATTATTAAAAATGTCATTAAGTTAAAAAAAAGGTTAGGTTTATGATCAACTTATTTATTTATTTATTTGTAACATTTACAGTATATGCTACTCCACATATAAACAAATTCCAGAGCACTTAACAATAAAAGATTAAAATGATAAAAGAATAAAACATATTTTTTTAAAAAAAATTTAAAAAAACAGAAAACCATGTCTGGTCAGTCAAGGAAAGCTTCCTGAAATAAAGAGGTTTCCAGGAGGTGCCAAAAACAACGCAATATTGGCATCTGACTGATCTCCAAGGCTGGGAGTTCCATTGAAAGGGGCCCACCACACTGAAGGTTCTTCTCCAGGTGGACTCCAATCAGGCCATAGGTCCATGCGGAACCACCTGGAGCATGCCATCTAATGACCTCGGTGATAAGGGAGAAGAAGCTCCCTCAATACAGTTAGAGCCTACACTACTGCTTTAAAATGGTGTATAACAGTTTTAAACTGGATATTAACCGGTTTAAAACTGTTATAAACTGTTTTAAAACAGTAGTGTAGATCAGGGTGACCAGATAAAATCCAGGTCAGGGCTCATGTAACTTTAACAGTTGTAGAGCAAAAGGAATTTCAGCCAGTGTCATTTGTATGCAATTAGTTCCTGGTGAAATTCCCTCTTCATTACAACAGTTAAAGCTGCAGGGGCCCTGCCTTCTTTTGTATCTGGTCACTCTAGTATAGTGCCTGCAACTTTAACTGTTGTGATGAAGAGGGAATTTCACCAGGAACTAATTGCATACAAATGACACTGGCTGAAATTCCCTTTTCTCTACAACTGTTAAAGTTACATGAGCACTGACCTGGATTTTATCTGGTCACCCTAGTGTAGATAGGCTCTTAGAAACACAGGCAGCTATCATATACCAGCTTAGACTATTTGCTCACCTTGCTCAGAATGTTCTACACTGACTGGCAGCAGGACTCCACAGTTGCAGACAGGAGTCTTTCCCAGCTATAGCTGGAGAAGCCAGGAATTGATGAAAACCATACATTCCACCACTGAGCAACAGCCCTTCCACAAACTTCAGGGGTGAAAACCACAAACCGCAATTAAAACAACAGATGAAAGGCAACATTGAAAGAATCCAGGCAGGAGTTCAAATCCCATCAGATATTAAAGGCTGACATGTTCATATTGTCTCTTTAAAGCAGGGACTGGCAACATTTGAGGTCTGGGGGCCTTATTGCCCCTTCCTCAGTCCACTCCGGAGGCTGTACTCCTGCTGTCACCCCCATCGCATTCCGTGGAGTTGCAGAGGCCCAAAACATTGGTGGTTTGCTGTCAAAATTTACCTCTCCACAGTGGAGAGGTAAACAAGTAAAACATAGCTTATTCTCAAACTAAAGTTCACCCTTGTATTGCTCCGTACCATCTACGGAATGGTAAATAGGTCAAATTAAGCTTGAGAACAAGCAGTGGTAAACGGCTGCTTTCTTTTTTGCCACTGCTGCAAATTTTGGGGAGTTGGCAGGAGCCACAGTAGAGGGCAGTAGGTGTTGTGTGCAGGCCAAATGTTGCCCACTCCAGTACAAAAGATGTCAGGATAGGCTGCAGGTGCATCTCCCTGAGGAGAGGATTTTATAAGTTGGGCACCACTACCTCACCACGGACTGCCAAATTGCTGGTCTAGTCCTATCCTCTGCTTCCTGTTTTTAACCAATTTTTAACCTGACTCCTTAACCCAGGACTGCTAAGTTTACTCAGGTGCAAACCAAGCACCCGCTTGCTTGGCCCCAAAATCATTTGGGCTATTTGAACGTTTGACTAGGACATCCAAGCAGCCCAATTCCTTTCCACCTCAAGCCTCCCTGCACACACTCACTCACTCCCCCAGAAAAAAATATTCTTACCATGGCCTCTCCTGCACTACATGAAGCTGCCCTTTGCAGTTGAAGATCATGAGGCCGATAAGCCAGATGACCCCGAACTGCAAATGTTTAAGGAGAGAGTGTTTGCTTCCCAATTTTAGTCCAGGCAAACTTGAAGGGGCTGTGCCTGCCTCCACTTGGGGCTACTCTCCTTGAAGCAAAGACCCTTTGTGGCATTACCCCACAAGCGTTTATCTTGTATATGTCTGTTTAAGTATATCTGGTAAGTATGGAATGTTGAACTGAGTGGGTGTGGTTTATGATGTAATAGGTGGGGTGGGGGAGGAATATTTGAAGTGTGACTGAAGAGAGTTTTTGGAGCGGTTAGAGTGGTGTGGAGTGTGTGTTAGGAGTTTGGGGGGGGATTGGTGTTTGTTTGTGGAGTAAGAGGAGTTTAGTTTTCTAGGGATTTAGGATTAGTGAGGAGAGTTTATTGTAAACAGGTTTGAAGATATTATATTCTGAATTAAAACTTTGTTAACTAAAATAAACTTATTGTTATTTTGTTAGCTATCAAATACCACGTGTCAGCTTGGCCTTATTTACCTGCCCTACCGTTATTCAACACACACACACACACACCAGATTATACCCACAGTTTAGTTTAGTTTAGGAGAAGATCCTGAATTAAACCTTTTTCCCTCATAGCTAGGGGGGAAGGTTTTATTTAACCCTCCCTCAGGTTTTTCAAGTGGTGGCGCTTGGCCTGAGAAGGTTTGTGTAACGTGCCTGATATAGAGGTTATGTCGCAGTCTTGCATTTTCATTCAGTGTCCAATGGAGGCTGGTGGCTCCACTTCGGTAGGGCTGTGAGTGCAGTCTGGCTTTCAATCAGAACCAGTGAGAACTCTAGAGGAGCTATCCAAGGTGCTGAGCCCTGTCCCCCAACAGGTTCAGCACCTTGGATAGCTCCTTTAGAGTTTTGGCTGGTTCTGACTAAAACCCAGAATACATTCACAACCCCACTGATGTTGGAGCCACCAGCCTCTACTGCCAAGGTCCCTGTCTTCTTTGCATGCTCCTTTTTCACACACACACCCCCGCCAGCTAAAAGCCCTGCTACCATTCTAGATGAGTTCCTGCATCTGACGTATTTAAAAATTATGACAGTAATTAATTTTTCTACCTTCAGCAATTGTGGTCCTAAAATTCCTTCCTGGCTTGCCTTATTGTAAGTTTATATGTGGTTTGGCCAGAATTTGTGTCTTCAATTGAGCAAGACTTTCATGTTTTTAGAGGTGTCATCTTGCCTTTTATAGCCTTCTCCAATCCAGCTCTGAGATGTATTTCCTCGCAGTGCTTCTAAAACTGACATACATTCCAATCAAGCTCTTGTGCATGTCTGTTCTTTAAAACTGCCTTCCTAAATCTGCTATGAAATACATTTATGAGATAATGAATATAGGGAAGCCAAGTGGGATATATACACAAATATGTCTAAAATTTAGCTCCTAGCAATTTCTGAGATATTAAATTTATATGACTGTTCATTCCCTTTGTGTGTCTCTTAAAGGCCATGAAACCAAAGCCATGTTAAATAACAGAGGTCCTCGTTATAAACGCAGTAAAATAGAGCAACGGATGAACATGGATATATTCTTTTGTGTGGGACTGCTGTTCGTCATGTGTCTCATTGGAGCATTAGGTATGGAATAATGGTTAAAAAACGATACTCGGTTTTCAAAAGGCATTTGCCATAGTGGTGTGTTTTAACTGACTTTTATAAGGGTTATTGTTGTTGCTGTTGTTGTTGTTAATCTGAATATGATCCACTTTGTGCATCTGAACAGCTCATAGACCTTTTTTACATGGGAGAGGCTTTAAAAAAAACAGCCTTTGCCATCCGTGTGTGTGTGCATGTGTTCATGCGCATGTGTTCACATTTTAACTGGGTTTTGCAGCTTCTTCTTTTGATATGCTACACCACAAACTGTTTCATATCTACCCCTCATTTTCAACAGCAGCTCAAAAGTCTCTTTTGGCCCATGGATTTCAATTTTGAAATTGAAGGAACTTTCATAACCTGGTTTTTGTTATGGCATGAGGGTATTTATTTTGAAAAGGGGAAAGTTGTTATTGCTTTAATCCTATTGTGCATTCCTATGTCTTTTGGCATACCCAAACTATTTTTAGGGTCCTTGTCAAATATATTTCATCCGAATAGGATCAACTGTCTGATTCTAAAGAGCTGACCAACTCTTTAATAAGGAAGTGACTTCAGAAAAGCACAATACTGAAAATAGTAGGGTTCAAACTTTCAACATTGACTTGTCTAATGGGGAACTCCTGCATGCCTGCTATGCACCTGTTGTGCTTTGCAAAGGATTCTGGGGCATATTCTAGGTTAGGTATGCACTCACTTCATATGGGCACTGGCTAGGCCTGTTGGGCCTCTCCATTATTACAACACGTATTGAGAGTACACTGTACAATGCCCCTCTGGCTGCAAATTGCAGGGAAAGTGTAATAACGTAAAACAAGTTGTCTTGCAGGTACGTTTGTCAGCCATCACTGATCTTTTTGTTGATTAACCCCCAATAAGCTTCCGAGGAACCCCAGGGTTTCCTAGAAGACAGCTTGAAACCCATTGAGCTAAATAATAAAAAAAGCATTCAACATTGGTAGAGATTTGGAGCTAGACACAAATTTCACTTCAAAGTTTAATAAATAGTTGTTGTGTGGGGCACCCAGGATTGCTCCTGTGAGAACCAATCACTTTAAATATGTAGCAGGAAAAAGGACTGCCTCCTAGCAACTGCAGTGATCCTGTCCTAATATGACCATGATTTGCAGGGATGTCAAACTCTAATGAAAACAGCCCTACCGAGCATTCCACAAATAAATATTTGGCAGAGGATGTAAAGGATCCTATAATTGTGTCCTGCTTTCTAAGTGGCAATACACAAGTGAATTGCAAAACATTATGCTGAAAGGTTTCATATTAAGTTTCCTTTTCCTAGTAGAGAGAGAGAGCCCTGGAGGAATGTGCCATGACATGGCAGTAAGCCATTAAATTTACCAGGCAAGGAGGACTGAAGGACCCAGAAGTGAAGAAACCTCTTCAGCGCAGTTTTCATTATTTTTTAAACTTTGGTACTTCGGGTCAAAATGAGTTTCTTGGCTTAAATTGGAGTTACAGCTTGATGAGTTTTGAGGAGTGAGGAATGTTCATTTGCCAGAGAGAAAAAGAAAGAAAGGAGTTCAGCAAAAGCAGGTCTCATTTGTCAAACAGATTTGCACTAAATGCTTATTTAAATTGTGGGACTCCATCCCATTAGAAATTCACCAGATCCACTTTTTTTTTGGACACGCCTTTGGGTTCTAAAACAATGAGGGTAAGCTTTTGCCTTCTTTTTCCACATGTTAAATGTTGATATTGTTTCTTGGGAGGTGGGGTTAATGTTATATTTTAATACAAATTCGTTATATTTTATTTGTTGTGATCTGCTTTCAGGACTTCAGTCAAGAAGCAAGCTATACGTCTATATATTATTTATTATTATTTATTCCTTTATTATTGACATTTATGTACCTGCCATATCTGCTAAAAAGCCTTCAAGGCAGTGCACAACCATTTAAAACAATGAAATCTTAAAACAATAAAAACAAGAGCCTTAAAACTATAAAAACATTAAAGCCATACATTTTGAAAAACTAAATTAAAGAGATGAGTCTTTACACCCTTTCTAGAAGCCAAGAGAATTGGGTGATCATCGTAGTTCTTGAAGGAACATGTTCCATAGTTTGGGGGCAACATAAGAGAAAGCCCTTTCACGTGTCTCACACATAAATCTTTCGTTAATTTCATGCTAAATCCAGTTTCTCATACTGATTCCTTTGAACATTCTAAAACAGCAACAATATTTTATGCTATTCATCTCATGATAGCTGGGAGCAGCGTTCTCAGTGGCCGCTCCAGGCTCTGCAACTCCCTGCCGAGAGAGGCTAAGGTTGGTTCCCCTCTCTGTTATCCTTCCGACAGCAAGCAAAGCCATTTTTGTTCTTTGCATCTAAATTGATCTGTTGCTGGAGGGTTTTTTTAAATTGGTTGGCACAGTTTCTTTCTTTTATTCTTGTGTTTTTCAAATTTTGCTTTTAATGTATTTTTTTATGTTATGGTTTAAGTTTTTTTGTTTTTTATCTGGATTTTACTGTTAACCTACCTGAGTACCATCTTTTGACAGAAAGGCAGGGTATAAATTAAATAAATAAATGGTTTGTAAGCCAGCAACACATCCTTGTGCTTGAAGTGGAGTAGACGGTTAGATTTCAATTATGAGAGCAAATAGTCCAAGAAGGAACCTAGAAGAAGCTCCATCAAAAGAAAAAAAATGGTGGGGTGGGTAAACCACATTAAACTACTAGAGAATAATGGTCCATCTTCTTGTGTGTTGATATTTTACTTCAGTATTATTATAGGTAGAGTTTGTGTTTTTTTCTTAAAAAGCAATGCCTGAATAATCTCCCTTGCCTCAGCATGTGCCTTTTCTTAGTTTATTATTCTATTTTTTATGCAGGTCATGGCATTTGGAATGGGAATCTTTTAGAATATCCCTTGTATGTCATCCCAGATGTAAATGGCAACTATCTTGCTCCAGCTCTTGCAGGTTTCTACATGTTCCTGACAATGATAATCCTTTTACAGGTGGGAAAATATTTATTGTAAATGAGAAAAGGGGTTTAAGGCTGTATGCTGACTCAGGAAATTGGGTGGTTCTGCTTCCAAGTAAACATAGAAAAGACATCATTGTAAACTGTGTAAATCGAGCAATGATGTAGTGTAGTGGATATGAGTGTCAGATGTGAGCCACAATTTACATCTCATTTCAACCATGAACTCATTAGGTGGCCTTGGGCAAACTTATCTATTTCACTCTTTGACCAGTTTCACAGATCATGGGTTATTTGAGGGTTGTTTTCCCCTTCAACAACCCCTGCTGCCTAGGTTAGGATGACACGGCAAACTATGGCAAACCTCCGATGAGGATTGAATATTCACAATGGCTTAAATAAGTCACAGTGGGCTCCAATTATCATCCAAACTCCCCCCTCTCTCTTTCTGCCTCATTCTTACCAATCTCCAACATGATACTGTCCTTCTCATTGGGTTGCTGTAAGAATCATTGCAGTGATTAGGTGAAATGCTTCCCAAAACAAGCTGCATTTAAATACGTATTTTTGAAAACATTGTCTTTGAAAACATGCATTTCTAAACCTATTTTATCTCAAAATATGCATTTAAATCAATTTTTGTCTTGTTTTTTGAGGCAAGAACTGCATCACAGCATTTGGAGAGGTGCGAAATCTAAAGCATCACTGTATTCTGGGGGTTAGTTGTTTAGTTAGATAGGTTCTAGCATAATTCACAAAAGCTGAATTCCTTAGGCTTCCTTATGCAACACAAGCACCATGACTTTTCAAGCTGTTATGCTCACTACTCAGAAATCAAATTCTACTTTGTATCTAGAGGATACTAGATGTAAGGAGATCTTGAGCCCTTTGTAATTTTCATAGTTGTTTACTAGAAAAGAAGGGAAATCAAGAGGTGCAACTTTTCTCAGCTTTCTCAGCTTTGCATGAGAAGCTGCATCTTCAGAAATTCCTTCCTTTAGACCCACCATTAAAGGCACAGGAGCCCTGTCCTCCTTTTTATCTTTTCCCCTAATTGATATCTCAACAAAACTGAGAACAACAAAACAATTTTGCTTTTTTCATGAGTAATCATAACTAAATACTGTCAGTATTGGTGTGGGAAAAGAAGATTAAATTAGGACTGAGATGTGTTCAGCTAGAGGTACTTGAGACCTATGTATGAAATAAGGAAAATACATTTATTTTCCAGTTTCATTGTGGTAGCTTCCAGCATGTAAACAAAACCGATTTCATCAATATGAATGAAATATAGCTGTTTCTGAGCTGTTTGTAGCATTCCAGAGGGAAGCCATATTTTATGTGAGAAATGTAATTGTGTCCAGCTAACATAACTCAGGGAGCGAAGGGGTGGGGAATACATACTTTGTTTTTGATCACCAATGCACGCAAAGAGTTGGATCCACAATCTGAGCTGTTTGAAGCATTCCAGAGGGAAGCCATGTTTTATGTGAGAAATGTAATTGTGTCCAGCTAAAATAACTCAGGGAGCGAAGGGGTGGGGAATACATACTTTGTTTTTGATCACTGATGCACACAAAGAGTTGGATCCACAAGCTGCCTCCTGCAGGTGGATGGGCTCCTTCTGTCTGCGGAAGGCTTCTGATCCAGTGGAACATTTCTGCTTGCTCCGGGATGGGCAATTTTTTTCCCCTAGGTCGTGTACTCTGCAGGGGCTGCATGGCTGCACACATAGGGAGATGGAAATACTGGGGATGGGAAGACTTTAGCATCCCCCAGCAACTTCAAAGCTACCAGGAAAGTTGCTTCCATACTGCTAATGGCTTCCCCCACAGACACAATTTGATGTCTTAACATGCATAAGATGGCACCCTCTAGAGGGCACTCCACAGCTGAGGTGAGGAGGAACCCAAAAAAGTGCCTGAGATTATGATGATCTCAGAGTCCACGGAGTTACATGTGGGAAGAATTTTTCTTGCTGAAGTAGCTGACTTCCAGTGCGCAGTTGTGCGTCCTCATCCTTAATATGAAGCTGCTAGTAGTATATTGCTCCCCATATATGGGATGGAAATTGTTTGGTTCTCAATTGCAATTCACCTCAGTGCCCAAATAACATTCACATTTTTGGTTCTATTTCACTCAAGTCTGTAGGTCCAAAGGCTTCATTAACACAATCAGTACAAACACAGTGGACAACAAGTAGGGATATACGGATTTTGTAAAATCCATTCAGTCTCCTTTTCATGGATAGTCAGCTACTTTTCATTCTATCATCCACTCATTGATGGAATCGGATTTTTCCCAGTTTCCCGAATTTGTGCAAATTTGCACTTACGAAAATGCACAAATCCCCCCCCAAATGTGCAAATTCTTTTGCCTAAGGGGGAAATGTGCAGTTTCAGTCAGTATAATTTTAATTTTACATATTTTCCTACAACTAAATTTGTGTACTATTCCAGAAAGTTTTTTTTAAAAAAACCTGGTCTGCAAGTCCACAGGATCCGCGTGACTTGAGAATAGCCAGTCTGCTATGGAATCCGCAGGTCGGATTCATAGAAATCTGAACTCTTTTACTTTCGTTGCAGATTTCTTTAGCATCCCTAACAACAAGGAGACATTCTGTGCTGTTTACTTTTATCAGCTATTCTTAGTTAGGGGGGAAATTGTCTCCGTGAAGCCTGCTATAGCAGTCAGCATGAAATCTTGCTGCTGTTGAGTGTTGAAGAAGAAGTAATCCTGCCACAGAATTTCTAACGTTGTGGGAAATGTCCTCTTTCAGATTTTGATCCCACTTTCCCTCTACGTATCTATCGAACTAGTCAAGTTGGGTCAGGCATTCCTAATTCACAATGATATCGACCTCTATTACGAAGAGCAGGATTTGCCCATACAATGCCGAGCGCTGAATATCACCGAAGACCTAGGACAAATCCGGTACATATTCTCTGACAAAACAGGGACCCTGACGGAGAACAAGATGGTGTTTCGGCGGTGTACCATTAACGGGAAAGAATTTTCGCATCAGGAAAACAGTAAGAAATGTGCACTGTCTCTATAAAAGTGGGTTGGACTGAATGGGGAAGCTGCCATAGAAGACAGAAGATACAGGAGATTCCTTCCCCTTTTGAAGCCATTTTTAGTACTTCTAGATGTGGAGAAAATCCTTGAGCAGCTTCACTTGTGTCCTGGAGCAATTGTAGCCCATGCAGGAGGGGGAAGGCAGGCTGCACAATCAAGCAATTTGAAGGGGCTGTGTGCCTGTCTACCTGTGTGCAGGTACGGAGGCTGGCCATCCAGTGCACACATCCAGCAGCAGAGGGGGGCAGCAACCTGAACACTTTGGGCCTGTTCAGACAACAAGCTAAGCCATGGTTAGGCTGCAAACCCTTTTGCAGCAAATGGTTAGTGAGCATGTTTAAACTGTGCTTATGTAGCCACCATAGTTAAGAATGGTTCACACAACATTCTAAGCCATAATGTTTAGCTCAAAATGCTAAACCACTATGGCTTAGTGTATTGTCTGAACAGGGTCTTTGTGACTCTGTTCACCCCAGCTTCCCATTACTGCTCAGTGACAGCCTCTGGGAATTACACAGACCCTTCAGGAATTATAGGGGTCTGCAATGGAATGGGGGAATGGGTGAAAATCTCCTCCCCTGTTCCAGATGCAGCCTCTGCTGCGCTTCCTACAGCCTGCAGGTGCCTGGATGTGTCTCACCCCCTTTTCCTCACAACCCAACTTAACAGGTGGGCTGCTGGGAAAAGATTGCCACTAAAAGATTAACAGCACTGGGACAGCAATCCCAGTCAGGGTAGTAGCTGGGGTGTGAGGAGGCTTGTTGGACTATGTGGGCCATAGTCCTGCTCCCAGCCGGACCTGAATAGTATGAGTGGAAAGGGTGGCCAGACATGTCTAGGTTGCTGACCTAGTTGCCAGATCTCTGGTGGAGACGGGCAAAGGTGCTTAGGTTGCTGTGTGTTGGCCTGATCCAATCCAATGGCCATGATGTAGAGAAGGAACTATGTTTGTAGGCTGTGCTTGTTGTCCGCCTGCTAATGGGGAAGACAGGGTCATGGCCATCAAACTCTCTATGAAGTCCAGACCATATCCCTTTGTTTTCACATTGTGTGGGGGGCATTCAATGCTGGTGCCCCTTTTAGTTTAACATCTACATCTGGGATGGACAAATTGTGACCCTCCAGATGTTGTTGGCCTACAGTGCCCATCAACCCAAACCAGCATAGCCAATGGTGAGAATTGATGGGAGTTGTAGGCCAAAACACCTGAAAGCCCACAGGTTTCCCACCCCTGAGCTACATGAAGCTGTGGAGACAGATTGTTTGAGAGAGATTGTCCATTTTTGACCAAAGAGGAGAACATGTGTCTCTGTTTTATGACTTACAGCCAAGCGACTAGAAGCCTACAAGGAACAGGATTCAGATAATGAAGACTGGGCAAAACACTTGAGCCTCCCTCCAAACAAAGGTGGAGAATCAGTGACACAGACAGACTCTGCTAAGCCCTTGAGGAGGTGTCAGAGTGCTCGTGCTCATTTTCAGAGGCATGCAAGAAACCCATCTCTGGGTCCCTGGGGATGCTCTCCATCTCACCTGGCCTTTAGCAGCACCATGGTGAGTAGGTCCACTCTCCTCTCTCCTGGATATGGTTTTCTGAAGTGAGGTTGAACAATGGTCTGCTGGAGGAAGTTGGGCAAAGTGCAGGATTGAGCAGTGGTTGCCAGAGGTCACAGGCAAAAATTGCTCTCAAATTCTACAACTATGTAGTTTATCATAAACAATGGGTGGTTTCTTCACCTGCCACTAATGGGTCAGGTTTCCTCTTTATCTAGAAGCTCCTTGTGGGGGGGAGCACAATTACCTGCATGGCAGAGCTAAAAGGAACAGGTCGTACAAGTTGCATTTGGCCAGAGAAAGAGTGTCAGGTGCTGAAGCTGGGAAAAGAAACAGTCTTTGTGGGGCTGCAGAGGGGTTTGAGGACTGATGCTGTCCTGGCTGTCCATATGCTTGCTTGCTTGCTTGCTTGCTTGCTTGCTTGCTTGCTTGCTTCTCACCTGCCCAACCTTGAGTTAAGCCCATACTAAACATCATTTAAGCCTCTCTCTCTCTCTCTCTCTCTCTCTCTCTCTCTCTTTTCCAAAGGAAACTGATCCTTTATAGTCAGTTACGTCAGGCCCAGGGGCCAAATCTGGCCTGCATGGGATCCCAATCCAGCCATCCAGGATTCCCTGAAAGGCCACATCTCCTCTTCTCCAGTGGTTTCCTAGCTTTTGTGCATCCCCCCACCTCACTCAAACGAGTTGAAGTACCTCTTCTACAGCTTATTTACTGTCTGTAAGAGCTTTAATGTAAAATATGCTGGTATTTTTTGTATTTTAGCCCCACCTCTTTTGCCTTTGGTCTTGGCCTTTTGCTTTTGGCTCCACCCACCACCCTCAGGCTGAAAGAGGCTCCCCACCCCTGCTTTAGAGCTGGAGTTTTGTGCATTCTTGAGAAATGCAAAACAGTGCAATTCTGGTACAACGAAAATTGGAGGGGTAGTCATGTTCAGTTTTTGCTACTGTGAATATATTGGAGGCTTTAGACAGCAACAAACCATGTTCCTGGGCTGAATTCCGGAGCACTGTGGTGCAAATTAAGCCCTGGCTTTAAAAACAAACAAACTATCACATAAAATTCTATAAGGCATATTAGCATAACAGGTTTTGTTTTATATGGTTTAAAAAAGAAAACCAGTCAGTACAGGAACGTATAATTTAGGCTCCATTCAAATTGTTATCATTATTTATATAAATGCTAGACAACACCTTGATTCCTGCTAAACGACACCAGGTATCTGCCCCAAAGGCCAGTGTTGTACAGTTTGTTGGTTTTTGCTTACTAAATGCCAAGTTTCCTGGTGTTTATGTGCCAGGCATGACAAGTGGCAGCCTCAGGTAAAATGAAAATGGTGGAGATTAGCACTGCTGGGAAGATGCTGTAGTTCCTAGCTAAAGGTTAGTACGACAACTCCTTCAAATACCTGCCTCTTTAAGTTCATTGCCAAGAAATCTGATAAACAGCAAACCAGTATATCCTGCACTGAAGTTTCTAGTCAAAGAACCTAGTGTCAAAATTCTTACCACATAAGGTACAAAAGCTTTGTTTATCTGGACATCTTACAGAAGTTGTGGCATTCTCAAAACCACCAGTCTTATGTGCAGCTGCTGGGAAGTTTAGGATGTGGCGTCCCCCCAACCCCCCTTTTTGAGGGATACCAGTTTCAACCATGTATCTCATGACATAATTAAGGGTCCCCTTTTTTGAGGAGACAGAAAGGAGGTAGGGTTGAATTTTCTTCTCAAAAAGGTTGAGGTTTGGATGTAAACAAAACTTCATTTTATTTCTAAATCCTTATTTTCTACCACTTTCTTTTTTCCTCACTGCCTCCTTTATCTCTCTCTCTCTCTCTCTCTCTCCCCCCTTCCTTTTTCTTCTCTCCTCCTGGAGCCCTCTAGAGACAAGCCTCTCCACAACTCAAAACAAGGATGTGCATACAGCTATTAAAATACAATAGGTAGGCCCCAACAAAGTCAGTAAGATTGTACAGTCTGGAATTATATGCACTATTTCCCAACCAATGCTGCATGTTATCCATGTACCTTATGATGTGATTATTGTCCCCGAAAAAATGTTTTGGGGGGCTGCCACCCTTAAATGTCCCACCAGTTGCCAATAAGACTGGCACTTTTGGAGATACTACAAGGTCTGCAAGATGATTCCTGCATTGAGCAGGGGCTTGGACTCGATGGCATTATAGGCCCCTTCGAACTTTACTATTCTATGATTCTATGTCCAGATAGTCAAACCTTTTGTAACTTTATGACATAAGTATTTTGGTAAAGGCTCTTGGACTATTAAGAGGAAGTATTTGCACTAGCAACTTACAAAGTAACAACCATAACTGGATGCTAAGGCTTAAAAAAAGAAATAGAAGCCAATAGGCCTGTTCCAGAGATGCATATGGAGAGATCTGCCTGTGCAATTGAGATTTCCCACCCCACCACCACTCACTATGCTTCTCCCCAATCTTTAAAAGAAGCTTTAAAATAGGCTGACCATATAAAATGGAGGACAGGGCTCATGTAACTTTAACAGTTGCAGAGAAAAGGGAATTTCAGCCAGTGTCATTTGTATGCAATTAGTTCCTGGTGAAATTCCCTCATCATCACAGTAATTAAAGTTGCAGGCACTATACTAGAGTGACCACATACAAAAGAGGGCAGGGCCCCTGCAGCTTTAACTGTTGTAATGAAGAGGGAATTTCACCAGGTCCTAATTGCATACAAATGGCGCCAGCTGAAATTCCCTTTTCTCTACAACTGTTAAAGTTACATGAGCCCTGTCCTCCTTTTCATATGGTCAGCCTATTTAAAAGCTCTTGAGTGTGGTAGTGTTGGGGATTGTATTTGAAATAGTGTGAGTACTTCCCTCTGCATTTGCTCACTCTCATACACATGCACAAAGGGGTTTTCCAAACTGAATGCAGTCCGTAAGTCAATCTCTATTTACATTTACCTCAGCCAATGAGGATGCCACCTCCTCTGTAGCTGGGCTCCCCCACTGGCCCTACTTGTAAAGCGAGGGTGGAGAAGTGTGTCTGTCTTTTGTTGGGGAGGAGATGTGTCTGGGGAGGGGAGTGTATGTGTGTGTCTGTGGGGAAGAGTATGTCTATATGGGGGAGAAATATGGTTATGTGTATACGTACATGTGTGAGTGGGGGAGAGTATGTGAAGCAGAGGAAGGCTGTGTGTGTATATCATAGAATTATAGTAGAGTTGGAAAGGGCCTATAAGGCCATTGAGTCCAACCCTCTGCTCAATGCAGGAATCCACCTTAAAGCATTCCTGACAGATGGCTGTCCAGCTGCCTCTTGAATGCCTCTAATGTGGGAGAGCCCACGACCTCCCTAGGTAATTGGTTCCATTGTTGTACTGCTCTAACAGTCAGGAAGTTTTTCCTGATGTCCAGCTGGAATCTGGCTTCTTGTAACTTGAGCCCATTATTCCGTGTCCTGCACTCTGGGATGATTGATATATGTATTTGTGTGGCATGCATATACATGTGTGGCAGACGCTGGATGCAGCCCTCAGGGGCAAAAAGATTGTGCACCCCATTGTAAATCTTCCGCTAGCCCTGATGTCAGTATGGTGTGGTAGCTGCCATGGCTCACACGTCAGCAGTAGGACCTCTACTGACTGGACCTTCCAAAACTGTCTGCTAACACCCAACCTGTCACAGCTGAATAAGAGACAATAAGGAAGGAATGTACCTAATCCTACACTTTCGTACCAACCAAAACTCAGTTGCCCTTCAAACTTCGCAGTTTTGCAATGGAGTTCTTCAATCAAACAATGTGTAGCAAAATGTTTATATTTTGGAAAATATCATTCAAAAATGCATTGCATTAGGACAATTGCTTGCAAAAATGTATATTAGGCAAAAATGCATGTATTAGGCAAAATGAACACAAAAGTTTATGAGTTTTTGTGCAAACTTTTTTAAAAAAATTCTCAAAGTTCAAGGCAGACTGAACTTAAGATTTGAAGAATAAGAAATGGAGAGAAAGAGGAATCTGCGAAACACAGACGGAACAGATTTAACGAACTCTGTACATTCCTACCGACAGCTGGCAGTGATGAAAAGGTGCCTGAGCAGACAGTTGTGGTTGCTGGTGCTAATCCGCCTCCTCTTTCTGCCTGCCCAGAGGGAGGGGCTATGTCTGTATGCAGAACAGGAAGGAGGAGCAGCAACAGCAGCTACTGCCAGGAGACAGAATCCATGATTCCATATTCCCACACTTTAAGAGGGCCCATTGAAACCATCTTGTCTGAGGGCTGCTCCCACCCCCAATGCCAAACCTGGAGCTCGCGAAGTCCTCTGTCCTAGTGAATGCCTCTGAGGACAAGCGAGTGGTGGCCACCCTCTTGGAGGCTTTCAGAAAATATTTAACTGTAACTGACATTAATTGGTCAGTTGTGTATAAAACATGGATGGGCCAAATGCAGGCTGCATGTGGCCCCCACTGGCCCCTCTCCACAGTAGAGCCCCTGCCACCTCCAATGCCCACCACTTATTTATTTATTTATTTATTTTAAATGGCATCTGAAGTGTCTAGAGCGTGACTACTGATGCTCCGTAGTCAGTATGGCGTGTAAACAAGCTGAATTTAGCCATAGTTGTGCTGTCTAGAGCTACGGAGCAGTTTGCCACCAACTTTTGGCAGCAAATTGGCAAATTCACTCTTTTGTGGGGGAGGCACCCCATGATCTGGGTGGTTCCCCACGAACTGCAACACATAGGGGGTTAGGGTGAAAATTGCCCCTGGAACTCTCAAAGTTGCCCCTCGCCCTTTATAAAAAGTGAATACTAAAATTCTTCCATTGAGAAACAGACCGCCTTTTACATGTATTCAGCAGTGAAAATACGTTTCTCTGTAGCTATAGGGCCTGCTAGTTTTTAGCTGATATAATGCTGTAATTTAGTACACACCTACAGTGTCGTTTAAAGCTCTAGAACACCCAGCAGAAGGTGTTATTTTTCACACAGTCCTAAGCATGTGGGGGATTTTTACTGAATAACATGTATTCCAGGAGAAGGACGTGACCCCAGATAACAGGCTGTTGATGGAAGTGAGAAATGCATCGTGCCAGCTAGAAGCTTTGACACCATTTATGTCTGCAAAGACCACCTCTTCCATCACCGACTTTTTTCTTGCTCTGACCCTCTGCAACACTGTTGTGGTCTCCACAGCAACTGATCCAAGAGAAAGGGTAATCTCTCATTTTAACTTCCCTGTTAGGAAAGTAGCTTTTCTTTTTTTTTTTGTAATGCATGGAATCTAATAAAAGTCTTGAGATTTTTATGATGACAACTATCAAGGAGGTAAGTAAAAACTCTGTTTTCGCATCACATTGAGGATGTCTCCTCTCCTCCCCCACCCCACCCCCATCCCACTTTGGTGTGCAATAAGCCCATTGAATACTCTGTCTGTCTGCCTTCATCTCTCTGTGCCTAGCTACTTCCCTCCCACCCCCTCATAGTCCTACGGAATATGCTAATTTGCAAATGAAATAGTTTCCCCCTTATATTTCTTGATTATGGCTGCAAACATCAATTGATTAATTGGCATGATTAAATGATTAAAGTCTTAATTGCAGCTTCTAAATGCATCCCAGTTCATCAGGCTAGTCACTTCCTTTGTAGAACAGGATTCTTACAGTGCTCTTCAAAGTACCCTTGCTTGAGCAAAGGACTGTGAAGCTCAAGCTCTTCTGCCACTGCCCCATTCTCCCCACATGCCCACACCCACAATAACACCACACTTCAATAGCCCTGTCACCTCAATGCCTTGTGAAAGAGTTTTCAGAACATTATGAACATTTGGTAGGCTCTACCAAAGTGAGCAAGATGGTACGTTTCTAGTTATGCCTGAAAGACACAGGCTGACTGGCAGGACCGATCTACACCAAGCAGGATACAACACTTTGAAAACGTTTTGAAAACTGTATGTGGAGTGTGTCCTGGGCCCCAACAGTTGTCACTACCGTTATAAACCGTTTTAAAGCAGTAGTGTAGATCCTGCCTGGGGAAAACAGAACCATAACACTGTCTGTTGCCTCAGAAATCACCACTTCAAGAGCTTTCCTTGCCCAAGTCACAAATCTGTTGTGGGTTTTTAAATATATGTAAGGTTGGCTCTTCTCTCTCTCTAAATCTCAGAGATTATCTCTCATTTCCCACCTGGAGGGGCAGCTGCCTAGTAAGATGAAGCACTTAGCACATCCAAACTAAAATGGGGAAAAGAATGGATCCAGCTGAGGATTGAAAGCCACCAGTTGATCTGGATACTTGAGAATTGTGTTCTGTCCACATTTGGAACCAACCAACATGATTGCACCCCCTGTATTAAAGTATGGATGGAAAAAACACAGTTATCCTTCCAACTCCATCCCAATTTTGTGATGGTTTTTTTTTACTTTGAAAAACAGACCCAAATATGTATAAAAATGCATCTCTTACAATAAAAGTGCATATAAAATGTGAATTTTAAGGGGAAATGCATATAGATGCATATTTTACAATAAAATGCCTCCAAAAGTTTACGCATGTTGCAGATTAATGGAAAAAACATTAACTGCAGAATGGATTTATGAATGAACATGTGTGAAACTGAGATGGAACAAAAACAGATGGATTCGCCCATCTGTACCAGTTGACCATACCCGTGCTCTAAATAATGAATGGGATCAGTTTGGTTTTGGTTTTTCTCTTTTTTGTTCTATGTCGTCTCATAATGAAGAAAAGCTTTCATTTTCATTTAGGATCAACAGAAAAGCACTTTTAATATATGCGGTTGGTTAGTTAATTGAGTGACCAGTTAAAACCCAAAAAATCCATCAACTTAAAATGATTTGGTTGATAGCCCCATTCTTGTATATGACAGGATTCTCTACATCCATATTCATGTTTAATTATCTCAATACACCTACAGATTGTAAGGTGTTTCAGTCTTAGCCTGCTTCTATAAGGATGTAGATAAACAAAATACTCCTAATCTAGATGTCCACTTAACAAGCCCTCATTGTAACCACAGACATCACCTGGTGCATACTTCTTTTTAATGTTTGTTGCACGATGCATAGCGATGCTCTACTGAATTGAAAATCCCCCATGTCTTGTACTGTATAATTTCAGCTATAATTAATCCTGATTCGCTCTTTTCTCTCAAGGTTACTACTCCATCACTGATGAAACCATCAGGACTCTCCCTGGAGAAAATTCACCAGCTGTTCCAGCGGCTAAAGCTGGCAAGCCTCAGCCAATCTTTCTCACCAGCTCAGTCAAGTTCGGAGAGTTTTAACACAGAAAGCACCAGAGTCTGTGATGATTCCAAAACAAAAGCTGCTTTTCCTACCCAAAGCTGCTCCACCTTAACCGATGATGACAGCCTTCAAAGAAACTCAATAACTGGGAATGATGCCACTGTGGAATGTGATCCTGCTCTGATTGAGAAGTGTGGGGCAGTTAACCAAGAAGCTTTACAGCCAGACTGTTGTTATGAGGCCGAAAGTCCTGATGAAGCTGCCCTTGTCCACGCAGCCTGGGCCTATGGGTTTACATTAGTGTCCAGGACTGCTGGACAAGTGACTGTGAGGCTGCCAGAAGGGATGGTCCTGACTTTTGACCTCCTGTTCACGTTGGGATTTGACTCCAACAGGAAAAGAATGTCAGTGGTGGTGAGGCATCCTCTTACCAATGAGATCATTGTCTACACCAAAGGGGCTGACTCCATCATCATGGACTTATTAGAAGACCCTGCCACAGGTAATGTGTGCATCAGCCAATGAACTGTTGACAATGAGAAGCTTGGGTGGCTACGCAGCACATAGTTAAACTATGGAATGCACTTCCACAAGATGTAGTGATGGCCACCGATTTGGGGGTTGGATAAATTCCTGGAGGAGAATAGCTACTTGTCCTGATGGCTATGTGCTGCCTCCAGTACCAGAGGCAATAAGCCTATATACAACGGTTGCTGGGGAACATGAGTGGGAGGGTGCTCTTGCATTTGTGTCCTGCTTGTGGGCCCCAGGTCAACATCTGGCTGGCCACTGTATGAACACAATGCTGGAGACTAGATGGACTCTTGGCCTGATCCAGCAGGGCTTTTCTTATGTTCTTAATGATATATCCGGTCTTCATGAGTATACTGGAAGCAAAACCGTTGTTAGCACAACAAGCCTTCATACTGAAGATCAGAGCAGGGAGGTCCATTTGTTGACCTGGAGAGTGCTTAGAATATAGAGCAAGCTAATTTGGATTTGCAGGAAGCCAAAGTTAATTGGTTTTATGAGCTCTACAGTCATGTCATAACAATCTTGCATACTGTGATGCTCTAGCGAGGATATGATATGCACTAATACATAGCAGTGGGCTATTAAATGTAGTGGTCACAATCTCGGAAACATCAAGCACACTTAAGTCCCTTTGTGACTAAGTGCTGAAGTCATGTGGATTTCAATAGAACTTAAGCCTGTGTAACATAAGGTGAGGACCAATCATCCATCCCTCCAGTAGATAACTCAGTGCCCCCTGTGATGTCAGGATTGGAGCCAAAATGGGACTACTGAGAAATAAGAGGAAGCTATCAGCCTGCTCAGGAGGGGACCATCAGCCTTGCTCCTTCCTTTATACTTCAGGCAGGCTGTCAGACTAGGGCTTTTTTTTCCTGAAAGTGTCACATGTTTTATTCACCTGCTTTTCCAGTCATTTGTTGCTTTATTAATTCTTTTTTAAAAATGGGGGGATTTTTAAAAACTGCTCCAGGGATTGGGGGCATTTCTTTTTAACATCACGATGAGGGCAAGTCAGTGTTAATCATTGTCAGTTTCTCTTGCAAAAAAATGTAGGACTGCCTTGTTGTTTTTCCAGAACTCAACCCTGAGAGGAAAGATAGGTTTGAATTGAACACAGTAAGGGTGCTTCCGAAGCCACCCCACTGTTCTAAACGTGTAATATCTAGCTTTTGCCCATTATGCACTTGGAACTACACAGTTCTCATTTATGTGCTTGGAAAGAGGTGCATGTAATATTTAGTTTGCTTTTAACGGACTACAGGATGTGTGCACAGGATTGCACCCTGGGAGGGAGTGAAAGAAGATTCTAAAAGAAAGGCAAAGACAAACAGAAAGGGGGAGGAGTTGAAAAGAACAGAAAGGGAAATGAAGAAAATGAAGGGCCATAGCACAGATTAGCAGGTATGTATGTGAGAATGAAATATGAGTGTTCTCACAGGGAATATTCAAGAGATGGGGAGAAGCTGAGGAACAGAGCAACAGGGGATGAGAAACAGTTCTACTTGGCTTGGTTGGGGAGGGGCTGTGAAGTTCTGTTTTGCAGCACAGTCCTGTACATACCTGCTCATCATCCTAACTAGGAGAGTGAGTGGCACACATCCCCCACATCCTCCTCCAATGTGGGAAGACATGGAGCAGGTGAATTCACCCCAACCAAGGCACCTGGCTGGAGAAAGCCCATAGGCAGCAAAGTTGAGTCCCTTGTTGAGGGCCCAGCTGGAGAAGTTCTGGCTGGGGCTTCAGCCAAGGTCCAGAGGACATCAGAGGGGCTGCCACCCAGCCCATGTTTAGTGGGTATTAGCCATGATAAATAAATGTTCACAGCTGCTGAGCGCGACATGGAGGGGACATTGCCTAGTTGACTACTGTGGGAAGCAGAGGAGGATGCTGGAATAGATGGACCATTTGATATGATCCAGCAGATCCCTACGGTATCCTTTCCTTTGCACATCTTAGATAGTTTTTTAGAGCCAAGAGCTAAGTTGAGTTTAGAGATGACCTCAAGTTGTAATAATACGGAATAGGCTGCTTTGGTGCATGTGCAGAGTGCAGAACCTGTGGCAACATACCTAAAAAGAGTTTTCTAAGGTCCAAATCTTGGATGTATAAAGCTTCAGTGGTGGGAGGGACGGTGCACCATTTGCTGCTTCGCCTTAGGTAGCAAAACGTCTTGGCTGGCCCTGCAGGAATGAGGTGGTAGGCTTGGAATAATCTGCAACTGGAATAAGCTCCCCAGAGAGGTTCGCCTGGCGCCTACTTTGTACTCTTTTCGTTGCCAGGTGAAGACCTTTTTATTCTCCCAGTATTTTAACAGTTAAATTAACTCAATTTTAATCCTTGCTGTTTTAAATTTGTATTTTAATCTGTATTAATTCTTGCTGCTTGGTTCTATTCTGGTTGTGTTTTTATATTATATGTTATTCTGTGTTTTTAGATTGTGCCTTGTTTTATATATTTTAAAATGATTTCATGGTTTTAATTTTTGTGAACCGCCCAGAGAGCTTCGGCTATGGGGCGGTATAAAAATGCAATAAATAAATAAATAAATAAATAAGCAACTGTCTATTTGTATTTCACAGCTAATATAACAACGGAAAAGAGGATACGAAAAGTAAGAAGGCAAACCCAAACACATTTAGATCTGTATGCTCGAGATGGCCTGAGAACCCTCTGCATAGCTAAGAAGGTGAGAAGAAGCTCTCTCTCTCTCTCTCTCTCTCTCTCTCTCTCTCTCTCTCTCCTCTTTGGAGAAAAAAAATAGACGGTAAATGGCTTATATTGATGTTCCAAGCCAAACCCCTGTGGAATGATGGTTCAGTATATGCTTTCACAGGCTTGTTTCCTATTCCTTTTTATCTCCCTGATCTGAATAATCTTATTATTAAACTAACAGGACCAATACTCTAATCCAGACTTTCCATTTCTGTTCATTTTGTCACTGTCCTAGCCGTTCCTAGCTTAGTGATTCCAAAAGCATTCTCAATCAAATACTGCAGCATTCCTCCAGCCAGCATGGCTAATGGTCTGAAATGCCAAAGATTGTAATCCAAAACATCTAGAGGGCACCAGGTTGGGGGAAGGCTGAAATAGATGCTCTCTTATATTTCATGTAGTATTTGGCACTCCATCTGGGCTGATTAATCATGATTCAAATTGTCTGACACCTGCAAATTCTCCAGGCTTTATTGGAGAAGATCCATCAAAGCCTGCATTATTATTCCAAGGCTGCTCTGGAGAATATGATTTGTGGATTACAGTCTTGGGCCAATGAACTGGAAGATGGGAAAGGATGCTTAGATGCTAGTGTTCGAATTGACATTTCATGTTAGCTTGAAAGGAGCGTTTGGGATCACTACTGGGTAGTACGGAGGAGAAGGTTTAGAGTGGGTCACCATGGTGCTAAAGACTGTCAGCAGCTCATTCTAAGAATTGGTTCAGACATAAAGCCAAACCATGGGTTATTTATTTATTTATTTAATCACACCTTTCTACTACAAACAGTGCTGGGGGCAGCTAACTAAAATAAAATGCTAGCACACTAGTGAATTGTGCCCAAACATGGACCAGGAGCCAGTGAAACTATTGTAGTAGAGATAATCTACCTCATCCAGAAACACCTGGTTTGAGTTAACTGTAGTTCAGACTTGAAACCATGATTTGTAGTTCAAGCATACAAATCCTGATTTGTTTGTATGGCTTCATTCTTCTCTAGGGTGTCCAGATGTAAAAGAGGACAGGGCTTCTGTAGCTTAAATGGTTGTGTAGAACAGGGGATGTCAGCAGGGATAGCTATATCTGCTAAAATTCACTCTTCTGCACAACAGTTATGAAAGATGCAGATACGCTGTCCTCTTTTGGCCACCCTACTTTCCCCCACCAGGGCCGGCCCTACCATTAGGCAGAGTGAGGCAGCCACCTTAGATGGCAGATGTTAAGGAATGTGGAGTGGTGGCAAGGTCTTGGAGGACCAAGCTGTGTGTACCATGCAGATTGCCCTGCACCCCTAAGTGTGCCTGTCACCCTCAGTCAAATCTTTTGGGCCATTCTGCCTCCTACTGTCTCTGAGAATCCCTAGATGGTATTCCAAACATCAGGCTCTGAGGGCAAAGTAACATCCCAAACCATAGTTTTCAGCTCAGATATAATTGCTGAAACCATGGTTTGTGCAAACTGTGGCTTTCAAACCAGCTTCAAACCATGATTGGGAACATAGGAACATTAGAAGCTGCCTTGCACTGAGACAGACCATGGGTCCTTCTAGTCCTGTCCTGTTGACACTGGCTGGCAGTGGCTCTCTGGGGTTTCTAGCATGTCTTTTCATGCCCTAACTGGAGATGCCAAGGATCAAAACTGGGACCTTCTGCATGCAAAGCAGGTGCTCTACCACTGAGCTACAGCCCCACCCCATGAAAGTTTCAGATGCTGGTTTGTTGACCTCCCAGAAACTATAGTTTGCCTTTAAATTTCTTTGTAATTCATAGAGGTACCCTACTGATAATGCTTTAATTGAAAGGTGCGTTCACTGCAACACAACTTTACAACAGGGGTGTACAACCTGTTTGGCCCCAAGGGCCACATGGGGTATCTGGACTGCACACCCATTCACATAAACTCACTCACTCACACCGTGTTTGTTTAATGTTTAAAAACTTTCCATTTAAGACAGAGTTGGGCAACGTGTGCTATGCCCCCTTCACACACACAAACTGCCCCTTCTCACATACACATACACATACTCTCCCTTTCCCTCTCCCTCTCTCACTCACTCACACACACACTTCACTCACACACACACTAGGTTAAGGCTCAAGCCTTGGAAGTAAATCTCACTGAACTCTGTCAGACATACTTCTTAGTACATATGCATAGGATCAGGCTGCCTGTGCTTTTAATGCTACTTGCTCTGTGGTTGCTGGTAAAAGCATTATAAATTCGCACCTGTGTCTACCTGGAGTTCAGAAGTCACAGGCCATCAACATTCACATACTGTCATGGTTTGTGATGTTGCACTGGCACTGCAGTTTGTACGACCAATCCCAGATGCTTAGATCTAATAATTGAACCATAAGCCATGTCAATCTGTTTGAAATGTTTATCTAAAACAAGCCAGCACGCTACAACAACCCAGTGTCTTAAATCTTGAGTATCTGTTGTGGAAGGATGGCTTTGGATGGATTTAAAAGGGGATTAGAGAAATTCATGGAGGAGAAAGCTATCAATGGCTGCTAGTCCTTATAGCTATATCCTATGTCCAGTATCAGAGGCAGTATGCCTCTATATACCAGTTGCTGGGGAACATGAGTAGGATGGTGTTATTGTACTCATGTCCTACTTGTGTGCTACCTGCAGGGAGCTGGTTGTCCACTGTGTGAATAGAATGCTCGACCAGATGGATCTTGATCTCATTCAGCAGGGCTCTTCTTGTGTTCTTATGTTAGGTCTTGAGTGAAGATGACTTTCAGAAATGGGCCAACTTCCGTCGCGAGGCAGAAGCAGCTATTGACAACAGAGAGGAGCTATTAATGGAGACAGTCCAAAATCTGGAGACTAAACTCACCTTACTAGGTACTTTTTAAGATTATTCATTATATAGGGTAACTTGATATTCATGGCTACTAAAAGTAATTACTGACATGTCTCCAATGGAAGTGAGTCACCGTTTAAGTCTCGCCTTTCTTACTTCTGAAGAAAGTGTTGTTGGCATTGCAGTCTTATGACAAATTTCATCTCTGATATCTTCCTGTATAGTTTTGAAAATTATAGAAGGACATACAAAACAAGACTTTGTACACATGCAGATAGGCACAAGCTTGCCAATGGTTTGTGATAAGGTTTATAAGCTGGCTTTCAAATGATATCTCCTTTTTCGTACCTGTATACTTTAATGACTGCACTTGCCCTGTGTTAAAATGTAGACAAGGCTTCTGTTCTTCTTCGATCACTGTTTTGCTCTTTTGAGCTAAAATTTTCAAAGGATTCCATAACATTTCCGACAAGTTCAGTTAGGAGTCTTTGATTTGGCCCATTCTCATTGCACCATACATGTATGCATGTTGTCTACATTTGCGCAAGCATAGCTGTGAAGTGTTAATATGACTTCTAAGAAATTCTCTTCCTTGAGACATTTTAAAATGAGAGCCTTTTGTGTGTTATATAAAAGTGGCACGTTGCTTCTGTTGATTCACACATCCCATAATGAATAACATTAGTTGAGTTTCTTCCTTTCCCTCTTCTGTGTAACATGAACCAGAAAATGTGATCTGTGAGTCAGTGGAACAGCCAGTATTCTAAGCAGGTTTTTAGAGTTAGAAATCATCATGTCTATTACACATATAAGACCATGTCCTCATTTAACTTTTAAAAAATGTGTTATAGTTTGCTCTCAATCTGTGGCAGCCAGTCTTTTTGGAAATTGTTTCACACATGCCTTAAAGCAGCCTTCCCCATCATGGTGCCCTCCAGGTGTTTTGGACTTTAACACCCATCAGCCCCCAACCAGCATGGGCAGTGGTCAGGGACGATGGAAGTTGTGGTCCAAAACACCTGGAGGGCATCAGACTGGGGAAGGCTGCCTTAACCGTTTTATCTCTAGACTACTGGTCCATGGTGCAGGCTGCACTCATGACCAAAGAGACAGACAGGATTGCAAGCCAGACTATGGCATAGCAAGGTCTGTTTTCCAACTTGTGCATAACCAGAAGTGCTTGAAACCTGCAGAGCCTGTGCCACATGTGCCCCAAGTTATCCACCCATGATTTAAGTAATAATTTGCATGTAATGTACAATACTTATCATTGTCAATAACCTAATAATGACCTCTGGTAGAAGATACGTTATTACTTTCTCAGTTGTTAATTATCTTCAGCGTTCATTTGGGCTTTCTGATCTTAATTTGTGAACATCTCAGACAAGAAAATGTAATGTAACCTTCTAACTTTCTTTGATGAGACAAGGAGTTGACCTGTTTCTCATGATGCTATGACCAGTTTAAAGATACCGATCATGATCCAGATGATTAGGAAGATTTTTTTAAAAACCCACCTGTTTATGTAGTTCCATGCAGTGATGCTGAAGCACTGGCGCAAGCTATGTGCATAATAAGCTGAATTTGAGATCCAAATACGCTTTTGCATGCAGAACCGATTCCTGGCATGCAGCTTGATTTTTCTTATGTGCAAGCATTTTCCCATAATCCGCTTGCAGGAATAAAATCACTCCTTTGCACACTGAAGTCAGTTTCCTCCTACAGAGAAGGGTCACTGGATCAAAGCCATGTTGCACAATTGTGTGGCCACTGCATTGCCACAAAAATTGATATTTCAGCACATTTCATTGGTGTTGCAATTGCTTACTAATTATTCCACCTTTGCCTCTGAGGCCAGCGCAAGCCTTGAGGAATAATAATACTAATAGGGCTTGTTCAGACAACACACTAAGCCATGGTTAGGCTGCTAACCCTTTTGCAGCAAATGGTTAGTGAGGGTGTTTAAACTGTGGTTATTTAGCCACCATGGTTAGGAATGGTTCACACGACACGCTAAGTCATGGTTCACATGATGCACTAAGCCATAATGTTTAGCTCAAAGTGCTTAACTACCATGGCTTAGCATGTCATCTGAAAAGGGTCATAGAAAGAATCTGCATGACATTTCTTTCCCAGGCCAGGGACTCAGGGCAGATGATGCTGTCATTTTAATGAAGATAAGCAGGTGTGGCTCTGCTCAGGGCCTGAATTGGGAGACCACCGGGTATCCTCATATATACTGCCTTGAGTTCCATGATGGAAGAAGGATGGGATCTAGATGTATCAAATGAATAAATACATTCCATAGGTTTGCTTTATTTGGGGATTAGCAGTAAATCCATAGATTAGATTTTACTTCAGAAAGAAACAAAGTTTTTTATATATATTTTAAAGTTTTGTGTGTGACATAAGGGAATTCAGCACACTCAGTCAAGGCTTGGTTCGCCTTTCTCCTTTCCACCAGGAGCAACTGGGATTGAAGATCGGTTGCAAGATGGGGTACCTGATACCATTGCTGCTTTCCGAGAGGCCGGGATCCAGACATGGGTGCTAACTGGGGATAAGCAGGAAACAGCCGTCAATATTGCCTATTCTTGCAAACTTCTAGACCAAAGAGATACTGTCTTTACCATTAATACTGAAAGTAAGGTGAGTCCGAACGGTCTGTTAGGGACTGTGTGATGCTATGTATCTTGATTTGGCATGCGCAAATCCTTCATTTGAATACTACATGAACACTGAAAAAACATGGGCCCAAATACCGTTTGGAAAATAATCTCTTGAAACTGCACTGTATTGTAGTTCAGAATCCAGGCACATCTAACGGGCACGGAAAACAAATGGTAGGAAACTGACTTTGCTATGGTCATATGCATGTGGCAGCTTGCAAAAGTACCGTTGAAAGTTTTGCTTTGGTACTTGCTAGTAAGCTTGCCATCTGTCCCATATTTAGCAATACTAAATTGTAACCCTAAATGAGTAACCCTTCCTTCAAATAAGAAACTGGTGGCAACCCGACTTGCTGGATGAACTTTGAGTTGCAACAGTGATTGAACTTGAAAGGGTGCCTTCACTCTGTCCTGATTAGTTCTATGGTGCAAGTTAGCTATAATGCTTAGGGCAAGTCTGCACAGCCTGTGACCTTCCAAGCCAAAAGCAGCCCCCTCCCAGCCCCACAATGGGCCACTTGATTGGCTATTCTTGGCTTTGATTGCAGAAATGGGGAAGGGATGGCCTGCTTATGGAGGAGGCAAAAATTGGAGAAGACCCTAATGCAGAATCAGAGGGAGTTCCGTGGCTAAGCCAGTAGGGTTCACAGTCACACAAAGAGTCCAGCACCAGGCAAGGATGAGCACAAACATGGAGTCGACAAGCAATCTGAGTTCATGGCCAGCAAGGTTCAAGCAAAGAGTACAAAACCAGGCAAGGAAGAGTCCAAAGATGATGGTGATGATGATGAGTGGCATCTTAAATTGCAGCACCATAAATTGAAAAGTATTTATTAAGGATAGAATCATTAACATAAAGCACTATATAAAGCATCACAACAAGCACTGTATACAAATACACACACGCGCATGCAAACATAAGAATTTATCAGTGTGCAAATCCCTCCCAACGCACACACACCAACTCCAAATACATTGTACACCACGTGGCAGCACAGACTTCAATGCATTTCCCTAACTGCTATTTATTCGGTCACAAGCCCATGCAGGGGCAGGGCACAGCCCATTAATTCCCTCTCCCTGCCTAAAACCTTGATTAATTGACCTGGACCAAGCTCTTCTGCTGTGGGGCTCCAGAGGGCCCCTTTAAATCCCCCTCCCCTCTATGGCTGCATTTCACAGCTCTGTGCGAACATTTCGAAGGCTCCAAATGACTTCCCTCAATGCAAACAAATGGGTTTGGGGGGGGGGGGGAGAGCTCATATCTCCCCCAAACTTCGCCAAGTCTTGTTGGATTTCAAACTCACTGCTAGCTAACTCATTCTCCCAGCCTGGCAAATTTGGCGATTTTTCATCCATATTTTCCCGATACAGGTGGTTGGTCATGCCTTTTCGCTCTTTTTTCTCAGAATTTTCACACTCAAAAACAAATCTACCAGATCCTATTCACTAGAAGAATTCCCACTGGACCCTATAGCTCAAAGGACAATGCTAACTTCCATCCATTGGGCCTTACCTGGGTGGCTAATCTTTTTTCCCTGTAACATCTCATAATGATCTTCATTATGTACCAAACCTAGCTGTCCACTAGCAAATTACAATAGCTACCTACATGCAAAATATGGGGCAGATCAGATTAGGGGGAGCCTAGCTATGTCCCAAACACTGACTTTTTGCCCCTATGGGGAAAATGCGCAAAATGGTATTCCCAACCATAACTATGGGTGGGCCAAACAGGCCATCCCAATTACACACAATAAAATGATACAACTGCATGCAATAATATAATCTTGAGTGCATTTGCTATCAACATATTGCAATTCTAAATTTTCACTGAGGGTAGCATATACTATAAAACAGCCTTCCCCAACCTATTGCCCTCTAAATGTGTTGGACTACAACTGCCACTATTCCTAGCCAGCTGACTGGGCATGAATGAGAGTTGTAGTCCAGCACATCTGGAGAGCATCAAGCTGGGAAAGGATACTATAAACTACAACCAAACAAAGCAACTCTTGAATTGTAAAACACAATTGCGCAAACTAAGAATTAGCATAACACAAATTAGCTAGAAATTATGAATGTGTCTCTAATTAAATCACAGCTTGGATAGACATAGCATGGTTTACAAAAGTAAACTCTTGCTATTTATGCCAAAGGTTTGATCAAGAAATTTGTTGTGGGGTTTCTGTAAGCTGACATTCGATTTAGATTCACCCATATTTCTGATGGCCAAAAGAAACGCAAGATGGTGGGATGATTAAAATGCTATCACAAACGTGTTTAATAATGAAACGACACCTCCCACTTTGTTTGTAGTGCAATGTAGCATCAAACCTTGCACAATTATCTTTTCATAGGAAACTTGTGAATCACTGTTGGATATCACATTGGAAGAAGTGAGAAAGAATCAAGTCAATCCGAGAACCATGTGGATCATTTTTGGCATTCAGCTGCCATTTTCCTTGACGACCACTTTGACTCCAAATCCTGCTGTTGGTCTGGTGATCGATGGGAGGACCTTGAATACTATTTTCCAGGGACAACTTGAGCATAAGTTTCTTGAACTAACCAAGTATAGTCGCTCAGTTCTGTGCTGCCGATGTACTCCCTTACAGAAAAGCATGGTGGTCAAACTTGTACGAAGCCACCTGAAACATATGACACTGGCAGTAGGTGAGGACATGTGAGCTGTGCAGCCTGATCCCAACACTCAGCATTAGTTGCTACTATTTAGTTTGAACTAAAGCCCCCTCCTAGACAAGGGGGGGGGGAGAATGTCATACTCTGTAACACTTGGCTTAATGTCCAAATGATTGGCAAAACAAAAAGGGATGACAAAGAGCTCCGAAAGGATCTCTCCAAACCAAGGGAACGGGCAAACTAAGGGAGTGACCAGATACATAAGAGGGCAGGGCTCCCGCAGCTTTAACTGTTGGGATGAAGAGGGAATTTTGCCAGGTGCTGCAGGCATACAAATGACACCTTCTGAAAACCCCTTTTATATACAGCTGTTGAAGATACATGAGCCCTGTCCTCCTTTTCATATGGGCATCCTACTTCAAATAACCTGGCCCAAAGCCATTAAGGGCTTTGAATGTTAATACCAGCACTTTAAATCAGGTCCAGACATGGACTGGCAGCCACTGCAGCTGGAAAAGTACTGGCGTAATGTGGACTTGTTGGCCAGTCCCCATTAATAATCTTGCTGCCCGGTTTTGGACCAGCAGAAGTTTCTGGACCATTTTCAAAGGAAGCCCCACATGTAATGCATTGCAGTAATCCATGGAGTAGGGTAGGGTCGTTCTTCTGACAAGAGCAGTTGATTTGTCTCCTAGTGTTGGCCTGGGACCCATAATGCTCCTATGAATTGCTGCCTCATAGAACCACATAGTTGGAAGTGGCCTTGTGAGCCAACTGGTCCAAGCCTCAAAGGCAGAAAGATTTTCATATAGGAGAGCATTCAGCATCCCCCTAAAGTACAAATGTTTCAAATGGACAGTTTCGTTTCTGCGTGAGCAGTTTGGTCTTGGCTCAACATCGATGACTCATCACTCAATCAAGCATTACAACAAGGGTAGACAAGTTGCTGCCTTCCAGATGATTTTGCCCACAGTTCCCCTCAACCCTAGCCAGCATAGCCAATGGTGAGGGGATGTTGCAGGCCAAAATGTCTGGAGGACCACAAGTTGCCCACCCCTGCCTTATATGGTAACTTGAAGGTGCAAAACAGCCGTCACACTTTTCACACCATCTGTTAAATAGTGCCTCACCTCTGCTCACATCAAACACAATTCAGTGGCAGTTTACATCAAGGGACCTGCAGGGATGTGTAAAACTGCTTTCAGCGGCCACAGATTGCCTGGCCTGTGATGCTGGATATGAGGTCAAGGAGCTTTATGCTTATTTTTCTCAAGCAGTAGTTACAAGCACCCCTCCAACTAAGGCACCTGACAAACTGCTTTTGAAACCAAGAGGAATCTCAAAAGCAGCTTGTGATATTGCATTGAAAGTGGAGAGAGATGGGGTCAGCTCTTCAAAGGTGGGGAGGAAAGAAGAAATTCACTAGGCCAGAGGTGGGCAGCCACTGAGCAATGGCCTTCAATTCTTGTCAGCCCTAGTCAGCATAGCCAATGGTGATGGATAATGGTGGGAGTTGTAGGCCATAAATTGCCCACTCCTGCCCTAGATTAATACAAGTGTGAACCTAGGAGAGCAATCCTTTGCCTACCAGACAGCAGCAGGGGAGGGGGGGGGGGGGTTTAGGATGGTTAGGTTTCCTGGCTCCAGGCTCAGAGACAGGCTCCAAGGTCGGAGACAGGAAACCACACTCCCTATCCCTTGTAGCTGATGCAGAGAAAATCGTGCCAACTACCTCTCCACATTCACAAAGCAGAGCGTGGAGATGGTGAAAAGGGGGCATACCTAAGGGTGGGCAGGGGAGGAGACTGAGGCAGCTGCCTTACTCCATTTGCTATAACTGCCCCTGCTTCCTTCCCCCCCCCCCGAGGTACTGCTGCTAGACAGGCGAATTGCCCATCTAGCAGAAATGCAGGGCGGCTGGAGCACAGAGCCACTGTTCTCCTCCCACCTCACATTGGGTACTTGGCAGCCTCCGAGTTCAGAAGCTGCTAACTATCTGGGGTTGTGCCCTTACCTTTGCATTAACTTAAAAACTGTTTGAATTGTTGCTCTTTTCCTCTTTTCTTCTTTTCTAGGTGATGGTGCAAATGATGTAAGTATGATTCAGGCAGCTAACGTTGGCATTGGCATTTCTGGACAAGAAGGTATGCAGGTAAGCATAAGTGAGATGTGTTCTTTTGCCTTTGGCAACTACTGCTCAGGCATTTATCAGTGGTGTTCAGAATTTATAGGATGGTGCATTCTGTATATAACATGAACATACATTTTCATTATTACTGTCTGGCATAATACATGAACATCCATTGTGGAAACGAGGTGAAATGGTCTGTATCCACAATTAATCATAATACCTATATGCTTGCCTTGATTCTTTATTTAAGCATACAGCACTCCCTCATACGAATGGCCAAAGCTGGTAACAGTTTTCTGTCTTGCTCATTAACATAATAACCTTATGATGTGCCAGGAAGTGATCCTGAATCACACAATAAGCCAGGGAGCCCATAGTGTCCACTGTTTCAGGCTGTTTCATCCAAAATTGTTTTTATTACTAGCTGGTGATAGAGTCAAGGTAGACAGTTGTAATTTCATAATGAAACCATAGCAGGTTTTAAAATTAAACCAGTCTCGAAACACATTTACACTTCCCACTCATTACGTTGCCATACTGTTTGCCTGCCTCCAATTTACTTCGGGTCAGATGAAAATGCATTTGGCTTCTGCTTCCTGCTTCTCTTCTGCAATTGTAATGAGCTGAATTATATGGGAGAAGAGGGGCGACCACATGGTATGTAATTGAAAACTTCCCTGCTCATATACTTGAATGGGACAACGCCATCTAGTGGATGTTTTGTAATGTAACTTTGGCTGCAAATGGCAGGAAATCCCGAGATATTTCAGAAGAATTGGGATATCCAAGGTTTTTTTTTCTTTTTTTTTAAAGGAATAACCAGGGGAAGGAGCAGGAGACATGGGGGGGGGGGGTCAAGACATCATCAAAATGACCCACAATCATTCGAGAGTGGACAGTCATGAGCATGTTATGAATCGCTCATTTATGGAAGCCATTATTTCTTTTAACAAATGTTCTGTTACTTTAGGCTGTCATGGCCAGTGATTTTGCAATATCTCAGTTTAAACACCTCAAGAAGCTGCTTCTAGTCCACGGCCACTGGTGCTATGCTCGCTTGGGAAAGATGGTGTTATATTTTTTCTACAAAAATGCGGTAAGTTTAAACATCGCCTTCGATGACTCTATGCCGGTTGGTCATGCATTCTTTTCATAGCCACAGATATTGAGGACACAGGTTATTTACATTATACCTCATTAGGCATTCACACCAGGCAGCTTACAAAGTCCAAAGATATCATACAAAACGTTAAATAAAATCCCTAAGGATGAATATTTATCCCCCAAAAAGGCAAAATAAATGCAGATCAACCCTTAAATTGACTAAACAGGTTCCTTTCCATTTTTTCCAATAGTCAAAAAAGGAACTTCTCTTTGAAAATTCCCTGTTTTAAAAACAAAAACTGACAATCATTGGTATAATCCTGGCTCTGTTTCTGCATACAGGATGTTAAATTATGAAGACTCAAAATGGGAGTTGGCTCTTGCTTAGGCTGTAAAGCCTGCCAACGCGCTTAATTTGATGGGAGCCACATGCTACCAATTGGCAACAGCAGTAATCAGCGTTAGCAACGTTGTAGGAAGCTCGAGTACACACCTCCAGTCTCATGTAATATGTTTACATAATGGAGTTACCAGGAAACATTGCAGCTTTTAAGTTCAATAAGGAGGGAGAGAGAAGCAAGTCTTCATTGGGAAATGCCTGAGCTTGTATCGCTTCAATAAACTTCACTCACAGATAATTTATTTTTAAAAAATTACATTTAAATAGAAGTGATATTTTAAGGATATATCAACTTTGCAGCATGCATTTTTCAGATTTATGTGACATCATCAAATATCTGCAAGAAATACAAATGTTGTATTTGTGAAAGCAACCTCTGACTTTGAATAGCAAGTAGGTCGTTATTAGCCCAACCACTGATACACAGGGGGGAGCCACATGTTGCATGGGCAGCCCACTATTAGGCTTAATGTTAAGCATTTGCTTGCAATATGTAGCTAGCCCCTATGTATCAATTAATGGGCCAGTGACCACCTACTTACTATTCAGAGTCATATTAGAAGAGTCCCATTGGGTTGGATCCAGATTTAGGCATGTGCAATATTGCAGACATTCATAAAACCCAGCTGAAAGGTGTGAGCTGGGGCGCAGTGGGAAGGGAGATCCCTGAAAACTGGGCAGCCCTTCCAACCATAGAAGACAGATTCTAGCTCCAACCGATTGAAAGCAATGAGAATTAATTCAGTAATGACTGATTTAAGTCCCATTGATTTTAATGAGCCTACTACTCTAAGTACAGCTAAGCCTAGAGCTAACCCAATTTTTTTTAGTTAAAAGCAGCTTCAGGAGAGGTGAATATAAAGTGGAGAAGTGACCAAAGGGAGAGGCTCCTGAGCAGTTTCCCCATTCTAAATCTCTCCTACAGTTTTTTCTGGTCCATGAGATTCTGACAGCGCAGTTAAACATACTTTTGGAACCCTGTGGAGGCTATTTAGAATGGAGAAACAGCAGGGAAAGAAAGGATTAAGAGCTCTTTCCTCCCCAGCTTTTCTATTTCAAATTCCCCACTCCAAAGCTGCTTTTCACTTTTTAAAAAATCATGTTTCACATGTCTGCATGTAATTTGTAAATAGCCTTTTGGCCTGGTTAAGGCCAAGATCAGATATTTGGATTCTTAGTCGATCTAAGGTCATTTACACTACCTTAAATCAATGCACTCCAGCTTAACTGAGTCACAGATTAGGTTGCTAACCAGTTCTAGGAACTCATCATCTGTATGCATCTGTATGTAAGGGCACGCATATGCAAATATATATCCTGACTACTACAGACATTGGAAACATTTCACCTTCTAACATTTTTACGCTAGGCCTACGTCAATATGCTCTTCTGGTACCAGTTCTTTTGTGCTTTCTCTGGAGCTTCCATGATAGACTACTGGCAAATGATCTTCTTCAACTTGTTTTTCACTTCTGTGCCACCAATACTTTGTGGAATCTTGGATAAGGACATTTCAGCAGAAACGCTATTAAGCTTGCCTGAACTTTACAAGAGCGGACAAAATTCAGAGGTATGCTGTTTTTGCTTACGTGTATTCTGTGGATTCTCAAAAGCTTTATCATTGCCCCCATGAGAAATATTCTTCTTAACCCAGACATTGGCAAAACGCTATGCTGCCAGTGCCCTACTAGCATTACAAAGGTCCAGACCTTGATTTTTCACGTGGGTAGTCGATGGGCCAAACCAGACATTACTTTTAATTCGTATCTTGTAGCTATGTATTTTCTTTTTTTATTCTAGAGTAGGCACAGGAACCATAATCTGGATTGGGACCCCACTTGGGAGAAGGGGAGGGATTTAAGATCTGGATTAGGCCCCTGCACCTACTGTAGAGTAAAAATGAAAAAAAGATATAGCTGCTAAAGATGGATTTAAAGTAATGTCTATTTTTTGCCCCTCAGGCTCAAACCACACATTAGAGAGAGTTCCATTAACCTTTCCTCCACATTTTTTTAAACCCAAGAAGCCTGGACAGAGCGCACCTGAGTAAAGAAGGGTAGGTAGACAGACACTGCTTAAGTTTTTCACCAGTGGTTGTTTTCCAGACCCAAATTGCCCACCCTCAAGCTGCTTTACCCACTGGGCAAAAGATATGGGTCCCCATAGCTTTCGCTATATCCTTCACTATGGTGGGTGAAAAGGTGACTTGTGGGGGGCAATTTTGACTTTCAAATTCTTTCAAAACTGCCGGGAAAATTCTCCTTCAGTTTTGACTTAATTTTGTGCGCCCACTTCCTCCACCCACCCTGCACTGTATAGTTTCAGCCTCAGCTACAGTAAAAATGGATCATTTAAGTAGCTTCTCTTGCACTGGGAGACGGAATGCAATGAGATCTAAAGATATTAAGAAAAAGATGAACATTGTATTGCTTAAAACAAATAATCAAACTGTTAATCGCTAGTTTAAGTATTTTAGTAGGACTTTATTTTATTCTAAAACTAAGTTTTGTGTCTTATTCTTTTTCATGCATACAGAACTACTAGTCTGAAAAGCTATTTGCAGCCCTTATCTCACTTACACTCACAACAGTTTAATTTTACATGAGCTGAAAGCTACCTCCATGCATTTAATTCTAAATAAGGAATTCAACTCAGGTTTCCCAGATAAATGTCCAGCACTGTAGTACTAAATCATGGGCAGATTGTGGGCCAATCCTGACACATCCAACTGCAAATTGGCCCAGTGCTCACCCATGCATTGCCTGTTAAAGGAAACCTTTTACCCTCACCATTCCCCTCCCAACTGGCTTCACTGAGGAGGGGGAAATTGAGCTGCTTGATTCTTTTCACTGCGTTTTTGAGATTAATAGCCCACATAAGTTTATACAGTCTTTAGTTTTCTTTGTTTGCTTATTTGCCCTTAAAAGGGCAGTCAGGACCTGAGACTCATATACCAGCTCCAAATGCTAATGGAGGTACACAAGTGGGATTTGCAGAGTTTGGTTCCTGCCTGCCCCTAAAGCTAAGCCACCTGCATGTTGTGGGTGGTCACGGGTTATGGAGGAGGGTTGAGGAGATTAAGCTGACTCATCAGTGATCCCAGTGGCTGCTGATTGGCCAGCTGCTCTTTTTTCAAATTACAGTGTTCTTATTCTCCTGCCTTTTTAAACTAGAGGCAAGGAGCTGGAAGAATAGAGGTAGCATTAATGTATAATCAGACTGTGTGAAAAGGTGGATTCACATGATGCCCATCATGCATCCACAAAGGCACACAAATACATGACTGCATTTGGCATTGGTGTGAAGAGGCCATATATGTGCATATAGATGTATGTACATAGAGTTCTTCAATGTAAAGGGGAATCATGGGCCAGTCAGAATTTCTTTATGTGGAAAGTTATGCTTGTACATCTGTACACATATATGGTTAGGGTGACCAGATAAAATCCAGGTCAGAGCTCATGTAACTTTAACAATTGTAGAGAAAAGGGAGTTTCAGCCAGTGTAATTTGTATGCAATTAGTTCCTGGTGAAATTCCCTCTTCATCACAACAGTTAAAGTTGCAGGAGCCCTGCCTTCTTTTGTATATGGTCACTCTAGTATAGTGCCTGCAACTTTAACTGTTGTGATGATGAGGGAATATCACCAGGAACTAATTGTATACAAATGACACTGGCTGAAATCCCCTTTTCTTTACAACTGTTAAAGTTACATGAGCCCTGACCTGGATTTTGTCTGGTCAGCCTATATATGGTCTCTTCACACTGATGTTGAACACAAGGGCAGCATGAGTGTAGCCAGTGCATGCATTAGGATATAGGGGGTGCAATCCCACTCCCCCTTGCATGCATGTAAGTATTTGGGGAAGGCTATCCCACCCCAAAGTCTAAAAAAGAAAAGGAGGTTGCCTGACTTGCCTTATTGACATGCATGAGGAAATTGGGATTTTCCCCACTAATGCTTGTTGAGTTGAGCCTTGCAGCAGGGGTGGGGGAGCAGAAGGAATCCTTTCCAGGAGCAGAGCCCTTCCATCCATGGAAGGCAGATCTTGGATCCAACCCAGTGTGCCTAACACATGGCTAGCACTCAATAAAAACTGATATGTCACTGATTTCACTATAGACATGTGTTGGACATCTTGCTAAAAAAATGGAGCCAGAAGGCCATGATACAAATTGGTCTTGGGGAGCTGCCTTATACCATTGAGCCCAGTAAAGTCCACTTTGTTTGGCAAGAATTTCAAGCATCCAGGACCTGCTACCTGTTTCTTTTAACTGAGATGCCTGTAATTAATCCTGGCTGGGCCCTTCTGCCTGGTGCAAAGAAAGCCACATACCATTGAACTATGTCTCCTCCTCTGAAGATGAGATACTCAGTTATGTATCAAGACATTGCGCATCTATTTTAAAGATCTCTTTTTTTTTCTTTGTGTCATGATTTGCTACAGATTTACAAGCCTCTGACATTTTGCATTGCCCTTTTGGATGCCTTTTACCAGAGTCTCATCTGCTTCTTTGTCCCTTACCTAGTAAGTATTTAAGGCATTCTCTCAACGGCCTTTAGTAAATTCAAAATCACATGCAATCAGTATACCTACAGCTTTCTCTATTTTCCAGGCATATCATGATTCTGATATTGGTGTTTTCACCTTTGGAACAACAGTCAATACCGTAGCCCTCTTCACTATTCTATTTCACCAAGCTTTAGAAATTCATACATGGGTATGTATATACATTCTTCTGTAGCTACAATATATTTCGGGTTGCTAGCTTTTAAAAATGGTGGTCATGACTTGGGTGATAACAGGAGATATTGATGACTATTTGCATTTGTGAGCTGTTTTATATGTCTTGTGATTTTATCATTTGACCCTTATATGTCTCATTTAAATATATTGTTGCCCAGGTTCATTTTCTATGATTTCTTGAGTGATGAACAAAATTAAAAATTAAAAACATTTATAAAATTGAAAAATCTACATTTGGAGACATCACAACAAAATCTGTGCTATTTAAGTTACCTAATTTGCACTATATTTAATTAAAGCTTTATGCATTATGGCTTCACGCCTTTCATATTATGTGTCTGCGTATGAGTCCCATCTCTATCATTTCCACCAGAGATGTTGGTGTTCTTTAATGCATCTTATATATCCTGCAATGCTATTGTTCTTTTTTGAGCTGCTTCTGGCTTGCAGTCAACAAACATTATCACTGCCGGTCCCCACTGGAGTTGTCAAATACCACAGAGAATACAGCAAACTGTTGAGGCTTGCTGGAGTCTTGAAGGCTTTGAGCAATGCTGATGATCACTGTGGTGCAGGTTAACTGGATCCCATTTGCTGAATAAACAGTACAGAAAAATATAAGCAGTAATTTTACACCATAACTCAGAAGCCAGTATTTCCTAGAATTTGACATTCCTTGGCTGCCTCTACAAGAGGCATTTAAAGCTCTTTCAAGGCGCATTAAAAAATTTACCTCTACAAGAACGGAGCGCAAATCGGGTGTAGAGGCGCATTTTCTCTCCGATTATGCGCATTATCGAATGCGCGTTAAATAGCGAGTTTTATTTTGCTCCGGCCGTTAAAGCGCATTTTGACTATGTGAACAAACGATTCTCTGCATTAACTACTTGTAAAGCGCATTTGAAACAACCGGTAAGGTCACCTGTTGAGTGCTCAATTACCTCCTGCATACAAGCATTTACGATTAAGCACTTCCGAGAAGATGCGCATAATCGGAGGAACAGGCGTCAAATGGAATCCATCTAGAGGGGGTCCTTGTTGTAGACTCTTGCTTGATGTTTTTTGTTCGCAAATGTCCTTGACTACATAAATAGTGCATTTCTTCTGTGTAACGTTGCTGTTATGGCATTTTGTTCATGTATACTTCTGCACCAACATTTCCAGTTAGCTTTTCTCCATATCCCTGTTGCAGAATAATAGCTATCTCTTTTCTTCACTTCTTCACAGACTGTGTTCCATGGGATCATCATAATTGGGAGCATTCTGGTTTACTTTGTATTCTCAACCATCTACAATGCTACCTGCATACTTTGCAACCCTCCTACCAATCCCTATTGGATTATGGAAATGGAATTCTCAAGTCCAAGCTTTTATCTTATATGCATCATCACTCCTGTCATAGCACTTCTCCCAAGGTTTGAACATTTGTCTCTTTTCCTATGTGTTTATATATCAGCCCCCAACTTGTGGCCCTCCAGATGTTTTGGCCTACAACTCCCATTACTTCCTTACCATTGGCCATGCTGGCTGGGGCTGATGAAAGTTGTGGCCCTTCAGATGTTTTGGCCTACAACAGTGGCCCATCTCTGCAGTAGTCCATTGGCCATGAGGATTCCTGTTCTACCCAGAATAGCGACATAAGGGCTGTGGAAGTTTGCTCTGGTTTGAGGCTCTCGTGAAAAGGTGACTAGGCTACCATGGAAATGCCAGGAGTAGAATCTGATGCTGGGTCACCTATGTAAGCTCACACCAGAGCAATCTGTCTTTGAGAAGATTCTTTCCAAAGGAAGATATGATGGGACAACATGGCTTCTTTTATTTATTTATTTATTTATTTCATTTCATTTATATACCGCCCCATAGCCGAAGCTATGGGGCGGTATATTGTGCCACCCGTGCATTTGTCCTCATCTGGCTGAAAAGAAAGGAATCAGTACAGGCTGAACTACCAGACACATGTGTACAGTGAAGCCCAGATATGTTGCCTAAATTCACCTGATTCCCAGAGGACGCTCCAGGCCCTCAGTGTGCTGTTTCATACCTTTCCCCCAATCTGCCACTAAGGGGTTAGTTCCTTGTGATTTCTTGCTGTTCCTGGAAGGGAGACTTCAAATCCTTGACAGCCTGCATCCTTTCATGAGGTCACTGCTTTTTCTTCTGTAGTTTGGGGAAACTGAGTCTTACGTGCTTTTGCTGGGATATAAAAGCTTTGTTGTGCTGTGTAATGCAGTTCTTTGTGAGGCAACCCTTGAGCATTTCAAAAGGAAAACTGCTTTATGTGCTTTTCTCTTCAATACTAGAATCAGGAGGCAGCGAGCTGTCAGGGCTCAGAAACAATTCCCACCTGTCAAACAGGCCTTAGAAGTTGTGCAAAGGCACCGTGCTTACTTCTCCCCCTCACACACACTCTCTAGGGTCTAGAAGTAGGATCTCCTGTTCCTTTTGTTTGGAAGGGTTATTCTTCTCTTATCCTTCTTTACTCAGTGTCTATAAACAACACTCATTGATTTGAGGGAAGATTCATGAGAACACTTCAGCTTGTTTCCATAGTATTCTGTTCCTATGGGTTTTACATTCCGTAAAATGAGAATTCCATTCCTCTGCTGTAAAATAATTATTCAGACTGGAGCGCCACAGGAGCTTCTGCATATGGAGGTTAGGCAGCCACCTTTTGTAACTTGTGTGAGCCCTCCAGCATTTCTCAGTTTGTTGTGGGTGTGCTTGGAGTGGATGGCTGCATTCAAGTGCAATAATCAATCATGGTTTATTGTTATGTGAACAAATTCAGGCAAGTCTTGGACCCCCTCTAGATGGATTCCGTTTGACGCCTGTTCCTCCGATTATGCGCATCTTCTCGGAAGTGCTTTATCATAAATGCTTGTATGCAGGAGGTAATTGAGCACTCAACAGGTGACCTTACCGGTTGTTTCAAATGCACTTTACAAGTAGTTAATGCGGAGAATCGCTTGTTCACATAGTCAAAATGCGCTTTAACGGCCGGAGCAAAATAAAACTCACTATTTAACGCGCATTCAATAATGCGCATAATCGGAGAGAAAACGCACCTCTACGCCCGATTTGCGCTCCGTTCTTGTAGAGGTAAATTTTTAATGCACCTTGAAAGAGCATTAAATGCCTCTTGTAGAGGCAGCCTTGGACTCATATAGCTCCCCTTACCTCTCCTCCTCTGATGTGGCCAAGAAGAGATCAGAAATTTTCATTTCCTTTTTTAATTTACCACAGTTTAGTTTACTGTTTACTGAACTCGGACAAACAGTGGCTAGTCTTTATTGTGGTTTACTGAAACAAGCCAACTGCAAACATTGGATTATGAATCTGACTTGTTTCACAAAATCATGGCCCAAGGTTCAGAAGTAATGCTAAAGTGCAATTAATTGAAAACTGAAGTGAAAATTTCCGATCTCCTCATGCCAAAGGGGGAGAGCACATGAGTCCAAGGCTCATTTACATAAAAATAAACCATAATAACAATAAACCATCATTTACTGTTACGTCTTTATGCAGTTAATGAATGGAAGCCATAGAAAGATCCTACCAGGGCTGTTGGCTCTATCCATCTGTCCAAGCTGTCATTTTCCCACAGGATTGGGGGTGGGGTGTAATGTGAAAGAAGAGGTGCGTTACTGGTATGATCTTAAGCAGGAACTGGGGAATGACCCCTGACCAGGGAATCCCTCCTTTTATTTGGTTCTCCCTGCAAAAAACTAGGAACTAGCTTTGCCCACATGATGAACACTTTCCAAGGGGGATATGGGAGGAAGGAGATCAGATATAATGGGCTTTCCCACCCTCCAGATTTTGACTTCTCCTGGGAGGGGAGACAGGAAGAGATCAGAGATGAATCCCAATTCTTCAGAAGAGTGGCAGGATGGAGCTGCTCTCCCTCTACGGAGAGTTGAACTTTCTGTATCTAGTTATTTTTACATCACTGACTGTCAAGCAAACCTAGAAGGGATTCCATTGGGCTAGAAGCTGTGAAAGCAGAGGGCGTTAAATTTTATCCCATGGGGAGTTTAAAAACTAAATAGACAAGCCAGCACTGAATCTGGGAACCATCTTGTGAATTGATTTTTACACAGATCAGCCAGCCACATGCATGCAAGCAAATGATGCTATATTTTGAAGGGGGATTTAGTTCTACCCAGAGACCTGGTCAATCTGTGCTGAAAAACCAGTTCATAAGACTCTTAGCATTATAGGATGATTTGCAGCCTGGCCAAGGGCTGTTCATTCAAAGAAGGCCAATCACTGCTGCTTTTTTATTAGCCTTGGTTGTTTCGTTTCTGGTGCTGAGTCAGAGTGCTAAAACAAGATGCAACCTGTGCCTTTCCCTGGTGCTCATTATATGAACAAACAAACAAACAAAACATTCCTGATTAGCTTTCAACTCCCAACCAAACTGGCTCTGTGGAAATCAGTCACCCATCAGCTTTGCCCACATGATTTCTGTCTATACCAGAGAGGCTTAGAGAAGTGTGACAGATAGATTTACCATGGCCCTTGCTCCGTGGCTGTCTCCCATGAGATATGCAGTGCTGTGCTGATTGGCTGGTCGGTGATGGGTGGCCCCACAACATGCCTGCTCCTGGCTGTGCTTTGCAAACCCCTCCTTCCACAAGAGGACTGCAGCATTTCTGACCATTGGCTCCATGTCCTACCTGGCCTTATATTATTATTTTTTCATGTTATGACTCATTACATTTATATTCCACGAGCTCAACGCAGCATACATAGCTCTCTTCTCCCTCTTCTAGCCTCACAACAACTCTGTGAGGTAGGTTAGGCTGAAAGATAGTGATTGGCCCAAGCTCACTTAATGGCTAAGTGGGGATTTGAACTAGGGTCTCCCTAGTCCTAAACAGACACTCTAGCCACGACACCACATCCCATCAGGGAGACCACCCCCAGCCTCAGCTTCTTCAGCCTTTGTGTGCATCATCTAACTGAGAGGTGGGGAATCGGTGGCCATCCAGATGGAGTTGAACTCTAACTTCCATCATCCCCAACCAGCATGGCCAATGGTCAGGGATGATGGGAGTTGTAGTCTGGCAACATCTGGAACTCCACGGGTTCCCCATCCCTGATCTAACTGGTAATGATGAGCCTCTTCCACACCAATCTGTACTCCCCACACACCCTTGAAAACTTTCAGATGCATAATCTCCCTAGAATATCCCTCCTGCAAATTCTATTTTGTTTTATAGACCAAATTATTTTGGCCTATAAATGCTACATACAGGGAGAGGATCTTTGCAATAGATGGATTGTGTGTATTGATTGAAAGCAATTGAAAGCATTTCACTTCATCAGGCACCTGCACAACTGATCCAGAAAGTGTGAAGACTCGTTTTTGTGAGATCACTCATCAAATGTTAGTATTGTTGTCATTTTGCTTTCCCAAGGTTTCTTATCTTGGCTCTGCAAGGAACCTTGACGGCATCTCCCATTCTGAAAGCACAACAGCTGGAAAAGCTCCCCAAAGAACAACGGGATTGGGAAATACAGAAATGGAAACTGAGGGAACAAGGTGCAGCAGTCCACGGTGATGTGCTCAACCAACCTGTTAGTAACTTGGATGTGGCAGTACCTGATTATGTGTCAGCAGGTCTTACGCATGAGGGACTATGCCCTCCACAGCAGGAGAAAGAATGGATATTGAATGGAGAAGGCAATGTCTACACAGAAGGAAGGGCCCTGGAAGAGGCTGACGCTGCCAGTTTCTTGTCAGTAGCAGCCTCTCCTGAGAAAAGTGCAGCTGCAAAGCCCTTTCCTGGCATGTTGCCCAACAGTACTGGGAATTCTGTTCTAAAGGGCCATCGGAGGTCTGTAAGTGCAATGACTCTATGAAGGGGCTTGAGCTTTTGGCTGACAAAAAAGAAATGGAATTGATTCTCTGAACATCCTCTGCCTCCCACATGGTGGCAGAGGGAAAATAGAGTTTCTATTTATATTAAATAGCAATGCCTTCTGGAAAGAGAAACCTACCTAAGATATAATTTTCACCAGCATATTTTGTCTTTATGATGTGACATCCCTCATGTGTATTGAAGTGTACTTATTTTGCAGAAGAGACGCTGCAAACAGCTTGGAGCAATACTAGACAAGTATCCCCTCACCGATGTGAAATGCACCACTTACTTGGAAACCAACAATATATCCTGAGGAGGACTATTTTGTTTTTCCAGGCATGAGTCACTTATGAATCTGATCTTTATTGTGTAGGTTATTACCTGGAGCCTCATGTCAGGTTGGCAAACAAATAATCACATAGCCGCCTGTAATTCAGTTGTGATCAATTTTATACTGTCCTATAAATGTTTTCTAGGAACAGGGTACATCATCTCACAATAAAATGATCACATTTGGAGTGCAATCCTAGATGTGTCTACTCAGAAATAATCCCCATTAATTTTAATGGGACTTACTCCCAGATAAGTGTGCATAGGGTTGCAGCCTTAAAGGCCAGCATGAAATAAGCCATTGCACTAAAGCTAGTAGCCTGGACATTATGCAATTTAGGATCCATTCCCAAACTATGTGTGTGCATTTTTTTAAAAAAAACTCTGTATGTGCTTACTAGATATGTGCAGCAGATCTGGGCAAAATCCTAAGCCCAAGCAGAATTTGGTCACTTCAGTCCAGTTCTGTTGGGTCCCAAAGCAAAGTAGACTTCTTTCCAAAGCCAACCGCTCATGAATTAGGCTTTATTACAGACTCCTGTTTCACATACAACACGCAGCCACGGACTTTATTTTTTCAATGTCTCTATGTCTTTTGGTTTCATTTCTCTTAATGCTGTCAAGGGGGACGGGGGAGTGCAGTTGGACTACAACTCTCATCAGCCCTATCCAGCAGCATAGCCAATGGTGAGGCATGATGTGAATTGCAGTCCAGCAACATCTACAAATCATGATGGCTATATATCAGTGGTCTTCAACTGATCCAGACCCAAGACCCACCTGCACCATAGGACCCACTTTCACAATTCACGATTGCCCAACAGCTTTGCCGCAACCCGTATGGAGTGATTTCACAATTTCACATTTGGGTCACGACCCACTGGTTGAAGACCACTGATCTTGAAGGTCACCCCTGATCTAAACCAATTTAGCTTTAATGAATTTAACAGAGCTCAAGTAGCTTGTATTCAACTGTTCAACTTTAACTGATTTATCTATTTTGAAATTACTTTCATCTACTGAATGGGAGCAAGTTTACTAAGAGTGTTTATGTGGCCAAGTGTAAAGAGTGGTGGTCTTGGGTGTGGGTTCCAATCCATTCCCGTTCATGGATTCAAAGTAGAACTACACATTCTGCCTCTACCTCATGAATTGTAAACTGCCCAGAGAGCTTCGGCTATGGGGTGGTATATAAATAAATAAATAAATTGAAACTCAAGCCTCGGTTTTTCTGCAAAGTGGCACTGAGAAGGGGTGCAGGGGCAAAACAGCTGACAGGAAGAGGGGTGTTTTACCCATTGACTCCCAACCAGCAGCTAATTTTACCTCAACAGGTTACTGGCAGTTACCTCAACTGCCAGCCACATGTTTTCCATCAGAAATATAGTATCTAGAACTTGCAGGAGGTAAGTTGCAGGCAGGGGAAGGGTTAAGCACCCCTCTTCACACCCACTACTTCTTCCCTGCAAATCACCCCTCCCACTAACACACTGGCTGCATTCAGACAACACATTAGGCAATGGTGGGTTGAGTAGCCAACTCACAGTTGGTTTTTTTGTGGGTACTCCCCACACAACATATTCCTACACAACTGTGGATGGTTGGGGCTGGCGTTGAGTGGACTAATAGTCAGCCCAGCATTTGACTGACACAGCCCCGCCCCTCTCCCCTTCCTCCCTCCTCCCTCGGTCCTCCCAGTTCAATCCCAGCAGCCTCTGTAAGTTGCACCAGTTGTAGCAGAGTGGCAGCCGCCGCTTTGGACGCTCTTGCTGCCTGCCTCTATGGGCTTGTGTTTTAACCCACTCACCACACGCCATTAACACACTCACCCCTCCACACAACACTTTAAACATCTGGCTTCGAGCTAAACAACTTGCAAGCCAGTTGTTTCTCTCAGTTGCTTAGTTGGGCGGAATAGCATACCGTCAGTAGTTTGTGAGCGGCATGTTACCCTCCACAATAAGCAACACAACTGACGATTGTTTCCCCCCCCCACTCAGTTGCTTAATGTGTTGTCCGACTGCAGCCATTGTCAAGGAGAAGTAGCAGCCATGGTTCCCAAACCCAAGATGATGGAGAGCCTAAATGGGCAAGTCCCAATCTTGGCCTCAGTTCCCTATAAAAAAGGGACCAAACCTCAATGAATTATTAAGGAGTTCATTGAGACAATGATTTGTAAAGTATTTTCTGCAGTAAGAATGCTACAGAAATAAGATGCTGCTTTGAATAAAGCCATAATGAAAGCCAACCTGTCTGTATTCCTTTAATATCTTTCTAGTTCAGAAACCACCTTCATTCAAAAGAGAGGCACAAAATAAAAGAAATTAAAAAAGAAACACAAGAGATGCAAAAGGGAAATGGTGCTGTGGTTTTTAACCGCTCATATTGTTGCTGGAGTTAAGCTCTATTTAGTTCCAGCATGAGCTATTCACTTAATGGGCATCCCAGTGAAACTGCTACTCTTGTTTTGCTTAGTGACATTTTAGCACAGCAAGATACCTACAAAATTAACCGTGCTACAAAATTAACAGTGCTTTGCGCCACAGAGTGTTGGAACCCGAGGATTTGCTAGGCCAGGAAACGCAAAGGGCAACATCTCCAAGAGAAGAGGTGAACTTCCCAGTTCACTGAGCCTCAGTTCACTGGCCAAAGCTGCACACGTTTTTCTAAGTTGAAAAAGAATTAGAAGGCAGCGACGACAAAAGGCATCCTTCAGGTTTGGGTGGAATTTGAAATAGCGTGGGCTAGACATTAACACATAAAATTACTTACATAGACTGGCATATGCATCAACTAACATAATGCTGGATAATTATGCTCTCTGATCTCCCACATAGCCTGCAGGTTGAATCCAGATGCTCTGTTGTGAACAAAAGGAACCAGCATCCAGAGAAGGCTTCCCGCTGGACGAAGAGGGCAGAGTGGCAATTTTCCCCTAGTCCCCTGCAGCTTCCAGCGCTATCTCCCACCCTGTTCCAGAGAATCTCCCAAACCACTGGATCAGCATTGGAGGTGACACTGGCAGCTGCAGAAGAAAGGGGAATCAGAGAAAATTGCCCTATCCCTTGCTCCAACCCATCCAGATCCATCCCAACAGACTTCCAGACCGAAGCCACTGTGTTTATGACAGGAATGGGAAAACTCTTTCTGCCCAAGGGCCAGATTTCATTTTCAGAGAATCTCTTGGGATCCACATCGCAATGGTAGGTGAGGCCAAAATACAAAAAAAAAAAAAACCCAGCATATTTTAGCTTAAAGCTCTTACTGCCTGTAACTAGGCCTTAAAAGAGACATTTAAACCTTTTAAAATGCGGGGGGGGGGACTACGGAAAAGCTGGGAAACCACCAAACAATCAGTGTATGGGGGAAGGAAATCTGGGGGAGCACAGGAGGGCCAGATTTGACCCCCCACCCACCCAGGCCATCTGGGGGATCCCAGGAGGGCCAGATTTGACCCCCACCCACCCAGGCCATCTGGGGGATCCCAGGAGGGCCAGATTTGACCCCCACCCACCCAGGCCATCTGGGGGATCCCAGGAGGGCCAGATTTGACCCCACCCACCCAGGCCATCTGGGGGATCCCAGGAGGGCCAGATTTGACCCCACCCACCCAGGCCATCTGGGGGATCCCAGGAGGGCCAGATTTGACTCCACCCACCCAGGCCATCTGGGGGATCCCAGGAGGGCCAGATTTGACCCCCACCCACCCAGGCCTGTATTCCTCACCACTGTTTTGTTGAATTACAGCAGCAGCTTGGCTTCAGAAGTTCAGGGCAATGAAGACAGCATATCGGATACAATGTGATTTGATTCTTTGAAGCAATTATGATGATTAAGAATTTAAATGGAAGAGCAAGACATTTGGTTCTTTACATTTGGTCCTATACATGTAAGCTCAGAAATATGTCCTGCTGATTTCAATGGAACGTATTCCCAGGTAGGTGGATATAGGATTGCATCCTTATTAAATCTTTAACTCAGCTTTCCTTCAAAGAGATCAAGAAGGTGTACATCTCCCCCCCCACACACACACACAGGCACTTTTATCCTCACAACAACTTTGTATGGCCAGTTTCTACACAAAAGAATAACAACAGAATGGAAATGTTAATTTTTAAAAAAAAAAACAAGTGGGGAGATATTTCAACCCCAGAGGACACTCTGTCAATGACTTTAAGGTGGACATTCTTGAACAAAGCAATTTCAAAGACAGATATTGATGCAAAATTCCTGAAATTCAATTGATCAAAAGATTCCAGAGAGAGCAAAAGACTGTTTCCTGCAATTTATACTGACAAAGGTTGGGGGGGGGGGGGGGGGGTATCACATTACACATATTAATCAACTCACTGTTGCAATGTTACCTGGGTTATCACCCAACAATGTTTTGTAAATGGCAACTGTTATCATAATTATTACTGCTGGGCCAAATCCTGCCCCCAGTTCTCGGGAACTTTATCTCTCCCTGTGAAAGAGGCATAGTTTTTTCTGCCCCTTTCTTGGGGGGGGGGGGGGGGGGGAATTCAGAGAATTTTCTCCCTGGGGAGGAGGACAAGGTTTCCACCTAGTTTTTAAAAGTGTAGCCAGTTGCTGAGGTACCTTCTTCCTATTTTTTTTAGTTTTTCAACAAAAAAACCCACCCCCCCTTCCTCCAGCATTTGGATGAGCCCAGTAGTTCTTAGTGAATGCCTATTAGAGCCCATGTGACCTCATCCACTCCAATAAACATTCAGGAAGAACTCCTGGGCTCCTGGAAATGCCAGAGGTGTTTTTAGAAAGAAGAAAGAAAGAAAAAAAGAAAGAACCCCTCAACAACTGGCTACATTCTCCAAAATTCTCACCTCTCCCTGCCTCTTTCGCTGGAGTTTTTGTTTTCCCCCTACCCCCTATGAAATGCTGGAAATGGAATGGTCAAAATATTTGGCACAACACTAGGGTGACCATATTTTGGAAACCAAAAAGGAGGACAACATGGCCGCCCCAAGGGGGTGTGCCCACCTGAACATGGCCTTGGCTACATGTCTCATTTCACAGACACAGTTAAGACAAACTGCTCTAGGTAACATCTTAATGTTAAAATCACTGACATGAAGAACAAGTGAGACATTCAATGTATATGAAATTAACATGTATTTTTAGTTGCTGTGCAAATTTCCTTTTGCTGTCCTCATACAAGATCAATAGAAAAGAAATCCATTATTTTCCATTTTTTCTAAAGAAAACAGGTCCTGGATTAGAAAAAAAATTAGCTAAAGAATCCATGGTTGTGGTGTGCTCTTCACGGTCAGACTTTTCAGCCCTGTCATGTGAGCCTGATTGTGACATCACAGTAGTGGTTCAGCCCCTTGCTGCGGATGACGGGCTCACTTGGTGGCAGCTTCAGAAGAGGGCAGCCTCAGGGTCTCACAGGTCATCTGCCAAGAGTTCTCCTGTGATTTTGATACACTTCCCCTCGCGGTAGATGGCAGGATGAAAGAGAAGGACCCTGGAATTTCTTCCCCTTCATGGAGGATTCCTCCAAGGTGTTTCACGATTCCAGAGACCCAGAAGCAAGGGCCATTGGCAAGAGCCCTGCAACACATCCTGGGAGCTCGTGAAGCAAAAGGCTCACCAGACAAGGAGACTGCCGCCTGCCCACCATCCCCGATGCCTCCATCATCCTCTTCTCTCCATCCATGCAGACCACTTTTCCTGGCCCTCCTGCTGAGCCAGGAGAGCTTGCTCCAGCCCAGACCGAAGAGGTGAAGGGTCTCACAGCTGAGAACCAGGTTTGAATGGCCCCAGACCAGGCTTTGTGAGCTCAAGTGGGCCATCTTTCAGCTGAAAAACTGAAACTTCAATGCCAACGAAAAGCTAACCAAGCTGCAACCCCTGCCTCTGCCCCATCCTGGGGAAAATGTCATGTTAGTTCCCCAGAGAAGGTGGGTGGATGTCCAGGGATGTTTACCAGTTATGGTTCAGTAACAGGTTACCATGGAGCTGCACCCAAAAGACTTTATGATGGACAGACTACGAGAGTCTTTCTTTATGAGCCTGGTGAAAGATTCTGCTGCCAAATGGGCTACATCCTGTTTGCTGAGCCAGAGTCCTCTCCTGAGTAGTTCTAGGGCCTTCCTTGCTGAGATGATGCAGGTGTTTGAGGGATCCTCGGAAGAAGGAAACGGGCAATTCTGGCGTCTGCTGTGTTCTCCAAGGGACGGGTTCCATCTTAGAGTACGCCAGGGCTTTCTGGCTCTGAGTCAAAGACCTAGATTGGATGAGGCAGCCCTCCTTGATCAATTCCAGGCAGGCCTGGTAGATCCTAAATAAGATGAATGAGCCCAGCTGGACATACCTACAAGATTATTGCCAGACCTGATGAATTGTTTTCTCTGCTTAGAGTCCCAGAAAAGGGCTTGTCCCACCTGGGTGGTTCTCTGGACTATGGTACTGACATGCGAGTGCCTGTGCCACCCAAATACTTGGTGATGGGGCCTAAACCCATGCAGCTTTGTGGGACACAGTCTCATTTCTCAGAAGGACTGTGGCTTCCAGCTCAGCTTGTGTTTGGATCGTGGCCAATTGGGACACTCTGCTGCAGTGTGTCCATAGAAAATCTTCAGTAATTGGACGATGGGAAAGTCCATGGCCTTCACTGTGAGGTGTCCCACAGCAGTTTGCCCAACATCAGAGATGCACTAACCCACCAGCAGAAGCCCCATCTCACAAGGTTTGCCTCTCCAGCAAGGAGGTATTTTTGCTGTTCCCAAAGCCCCTCCTGTCCTTCTGGAAGCCATCAATGGACACCCATTGACACCAGGCCCTGTCCAGCATGGAATTCAGGATATAGAGACTGGAATCCAAAACCATGGGCAATGGCTGTCCTTTCATGAGATCACCTCATGCCATTTCCCAATTGTATTGGGGACTGCCTGGCTGGCTCAACACAATCCTTTCCTCTGTGAGAGTGTGATCAGTCTGTCAGGTTCAACTCAGCCTACTGATCCAGTCAGCAGCCACAGTCTCCCCTGAGTCAGAATGACAACTTTCCAACAAGTATGCTCATTTTAAGACATATTCAAACTGGTGGAAGAAGAAAGCCTGCTCCTCATCACCCCTCTGCCTGCCCCGTGGACCTTGTCCCAGGACTGCATCCCTGGGGGCCAGCTGCATTCCCTGTCAGAGCAATGTGAACTGGCAGCCCTCGTGGAATTGGGATAAAAATCTAAAGCATGGCTTCCTTTGAGCTTCCACCTCTTTTCCGGGGTACCTGTTTGATTCATCAAAAGACAAGTGGGGAATTGCAATTGTGCAACAACTTCTGAACGATGGGAAAGTTTACGGTCTAGACGAGCGCCCGTGGGAGCCTCCATGCATGTCCAGGCACATCAGCTCATCCAGATGTTTCACGAATGACACCAGTCAAAGCCTGGACCAAGTCAGGTGAGATGGGGCGTGCCTAGAGAGGGGGAAGGCATCTTGTCCCCTAGATTGGAGGCTCCACAGTACCCTGTGAATGACTCCGATTAAGACAGACCGCACCTAATATCACCTCAGGGGGTGTCCTCAGTACCCCCTTCTGTACCTCCATCGTCCCCTGTTCCTCAGCCACCAAGAACACAAGACACCAGAACCTGACAGCGGTCCTTGAAGAACTCCACTTAGTAGGCAACATGGGTGGAGCCCCTGAAAGACCAGGCGCAGTCAGCTCTCTCAAGGCCTACATGGACTACAGACCTTCGCCTGAACAGCAGCTCCTGATGGGAGAAGCTTCCAGCCAGCACTTCTTGGACTCTGCTCTCCAAGGTCCTGCCCTGCCTCCAGCCTTGACTCCAGCCTTTTCTGGTGTGTTAACCACTTCCCCTGGGCCTGACACCAAAAGAGGAACCCATTCCTGGAGATTCAGGAGAGGAAGCATTCACAACATATGTCCCTCCTTCATCCCATTCTTGAGAACTTCTCCATCTTCCTCCCTCATCTCCATGTGGCACAACGAAAGGTCCTTGGACATGGCATTGGGAGAGCCTGCAATGGGAGACAGAGTGAGGAGGTCACGGGATTCTTGAAAAGGCTACCTCACATCAAACTCTAAACCCTCCTCCTTATACAAAGGGGGTTTAGCCCTGCATCTGCCAGAAGTCCCACCCCATCCCCGGACATCCCAGGTCGAGGCATCACCTGATGGGGGTCATGTGACTCCTCTATGAATTTGTCCGTTTAGGCCCTGCCATACATGTGGGGCACTGGAAGCAGTTAGGTACAGGGGTTAGGGATGTGAGTTGCCAAGAAGTCCGGCCCTTTTGGGCTTTCCGGACTTCCGCAGCACGCCTGACTCGGTTTGCTTTTGCGATCCGAGCCATGCGGTTTTACAGATTTTTGGGGGGTCTTGGCTTAATTTGTGCAAATAGGGATTTGCATACATTTCACCTGTAAATTTTGCAGATTTGCATAATTTACAGCCAAATTTGGGCAAAACAATTTTAACGGAAAATTCTGACAGCTGGTCTGACTCATCGCACACTGAGTGGGGCCAGTTGGTGGAAAACACAACGAGTCCGGGGGGCTGAGCTGACAAAACCGGGGGGCTGAAGCTCCACCCCCCAAACGGATTCCCCCAACATCCCTAATGGGTTGAGGCTTAGGCAGGAGGGATCGACATAGCAGTCAGGGGACAAAACACAGTCAGGCACTCACATGCATTACACAGTTTGGAAGCAGAGTCACAGAGGGGTCCAAGGGTCAGTAGAACAGGGTGTCCATCACAGGCCACAGTCCGGGAGGCTGGGTAGCAGATGCGGGATCATTTCCAAGCCCATCCCAAGATGTCCCTGTTCAAAAGTCCTGCCCTGGATGGAAGGTTTCTCTGTTGGGATCATGTGTCCCCTCTACAAACTCCTCATGCTATGGTGGCTGAACAGGACAAGGTGGCATGATGAGTTTGTAGACAGGTCACATGACCTCATCAGGTGTTCCCTTCCTCCAGGCTAGGACTTCTGGGCATGGGGTTGGAAATGACCCTGACTGGGTCGCTTCCATTCCCCCACATGTACAGCAGGGTTCTACACCCCCATCCTATTGGTCCATAGAGGTACGATGACTTCATCTAGGAGTCACATGCCCCCCATCCAGTGATCCCTCTTTCCGGGGCAGGGCTCCAGAAGTGGGACTTCCAGGGATGGGTTCGGACTTTCAGCAGGGGTGGAGTTAACCACCTGTCCATTAAAATAAGGTGCAGGGCTTCCAGTTTGATGCGATGTAGCCTTTTTCATTCCTCCGGAGCATGTTGTGCCCGGGGCTTCTGTGGGAGATATGACCTCTCTCTGCCCCATTGCAGGCTCCATGAGCCACAGGGATGGTGTCCTGATGAGGCACCTTATGGGCACTTCAGACCTGCCCCAGTACCCAAAGCCCAGTGGAGGGTGGCGCCACTAGCATGCGAATTCCCACCTTGCCCTGAGAGGAGAAGAAACAGAACCAGCTTCTCCACGACATGAAGTTGTTTGCCTTTTTTGTTTTCATTGAACAGCTTTATTGATTGTATTGTTTTAATAATTTCATGTAAACTCCTTCGTGAGGTCAGGCTATAGAGAAATATGTAAATATCTTCAATAAATCAATATCCAGTTGCTCATTGCGTTGATGATGTCATGGCTAGTTTGGCCCTTAGTTTGAGAGTTTCTGGAAGGCCACCGGAGCTGCAAAAAGTCGGTGGTGAACGCACATTTCCCTCACTGTAAACACACATTTCCTAACTGCAACCTCCATTCATACAGTAGTGAAATGAGGGAGGGAGGAAATTGCTGACCCCAAACTCAGCTGAACAGCCCCTCAATTCGGGGGGGGGGGCTTAAATAGAGGTGTGTCCTCTGACAGACCTTCAAACAGAGGGATAACTTTGGCAAAATAGGACACCTGGCCACTTTAGCCGTAGGCTCTGCAACATCCTGCCCGTTGGTGCCAATGTGTCTACGGATGCCTGTCTTGCAAGGCCCCGATTATTTTATTTTGTTTCATTTATTTATTACATTTGTATACCGCCCCATAGCCAAAGCTCTCTGGGCAGTTTACATAGGATTAAAAACAATTAAAAACAATATACAAAAATTAAAACAGCAAAAACATACAATATACACACAATCTATACATTTAAAATCACTACAACACTTCAAAAAGCTACAAAAACAAAACAAAACAAACCCAAGCTCCTCAGATATTGCCAAATGCCTGAGAGAAGAGGAAAGTCTTGACCTGGTGCCGAAAAGATAACAATGTTGTCGCCAGGCGGGCTGCGTCAGGGAGATCGTTCCACAATTGGGAGGCCACCACAGAGAAGGGGTTTTTTTTTAATTACAATGTGTTTTTTAAACTAAGAGATTTTGTTTTAGCCCCACCAGTTTACCTTCTGGTTACTGTGTAGTTTGTGACAGGCTATGCCCACCATGGCAGCCATTTTATAAGTGTACATGGCACCCTTGTTCATAGCCATTTTGTGAGAGAGCACACGACACTCTCTCAAAATCTGAAATGTTCCCACTGACCCAAAAGGATTGGGGATCACTAGCTATTGCTGTTGCTTTTTCCTGGCCTTTTCTCAGCATCCTCAGGATCCGTCTTTTCTATCACTCTCTTTCCCTCCTCCATTTCCTCAGCGCCGTTCGTCACCATCTCAGTCTCCCATTTTTTTCCTCAGAACCTCCCTTCCTCCTAGAGCGCTTAAGGATCAAAAAGGGATTGAACTCTAGATATTTCCCCCTGAGGGCTACAAAAAGTTGCACCAGTTTTGCCCTGGGTGTATCATACCATTATAGATTATATGTCTTCCTTCAGAAATAATTCTTATTTCCATGGGCAGATTTAACTGACTTACTAAAACAGCATTCTCCACCGTGGTGTGCTCCAGATGTGTTGGACTGCAACTCCCAGCACTCCTGGGAGTTCTACTCCTGGGAATGATGGGAATTGTAGTCCAACACATTTAGAGGGCCCCAGGTTGGGGAAGGCTGGACTAATACATGATTAATCAACTACGATTTCTTTAATCGGATGGCAGCCTTAAAGATATATGATTCACCAAGCAAGGCTGCCGTCCTATGTAAGTTAAGACATGTTTTCGGGAAGCTGTAGGACTTTTTTCTGTCTAAAGATGTGTAGTATCGTTCCGTAAGATTTCTTTAATAGGATGGAAGCTATTAATAGCAGAGGACCCACCGTGCCCTAAAATTTCTTTTTTATGGCAACTGCATGCCTTTTTGGCAATGTAAATGGGAGACATGGATAGGAATGTATTGAATATGGACTATTGCCTGGAATGGATGCTGGAACATAGTTTCTGCGGAAGATTTGTGACTTACTGCATCCATCCCATGGTTTGGGTTGGTTTGTGTCGCTTGAACGTTTCTGTTCCAAGCCACATGATAAAATAAGACTGTTGCTTGAAACAGGCACAAGATTATAGCTTTGTGGAAGTTTTACAGCATATTGCATTAGCCCCATATCACTGGCGTTCGAATTTGGTTGGTTTGGCTCACTTTGAAGTTGGTGTTCCAAACCATTTCCCAAAATATGGACTATTGCCCAGAACAGGCATCTGAAAGTACTTTCTGTGGAGATTTTTGTGACTTATTGTATCCATGTGTGACTGGTGAATTTGGTTGATTCAGCTCATTTGGAAATGTCTGTTCTGGGCTACTCTGTCTTGTTCCGGATGTGTTCTTGGCATTAAGGGTTCGATAATAATCTCATTTTTCAAGGGGTTCCGTCCTAAAATATTGTTCCCGGGTGTCTTTAATACATGCCATAGGGTTTGGCAAGGCTTTATTAAACAAAGGGGCTGTTCCGGCCCATTCAGTTCCGTTCCGGTTTCTACAGCGGCCCTTTCTTTTTCGTTTTCCAGCTTGAGCTCATTTGTTCTAGGTACAAATCCGGGAAAGGCTGCTTTGCTTTGCTAGGTTTAGCAATGGCGCACAAGCCACACACCTGGGCAACACTGCGGAATTCACCTGGGCTGGGGGCATTGAAGGCCCACTAGTAATTATCACTGTGAGCCTATCCACGTTGCCCTTAAAATGACTTATATTCTGTTTAAAAACATGTTTTTTAAAGTCGTTTCATTCCCTGGTAGGACACACTGAGCAGTACTTAAGTTTCATAGCAACTGATTCCTCCATTCTCAAAGCGTTCACTGGTGTCACACAGGGTTATTTCTGTGTTTTGCAGGCTGCTTGAGTTACTGAGACAGAAGTGGGCGGATCAAGCAGCCTGCAAAACAAAAACGAAAGTAGAAGAGACCCAGAATTAACCCTGTGTGACACCAGTAAACATGGAGGAAGTAGTCACTATGAAAGGTAAGTACCGCTTAGTGTGGCTTATCAAGTAATGAAACAACTTAAAAACCATGTTTTTAAACAGAATATAAGTTGTTTTAAGAGCAATGTGGATAGGCACTGTCTGTTCTTTCTGCATTTCAATTCCCTCTGGCAAGAAAATTTACACCCCTCCCCCATCCAACCCCACCTCAACATGTGCATATAAATCTGCCAATTTGAAGTTAACGCAAAAGCTTATGCCAAAATAATTTTGTTCGTCTTTAAGGTGCCACAAGACTCTTTGCTGTTTTCTCAGTTTTGGCAACCCATTTGTAGAACCTCCATAAAGGTGCAACTGAGGTCAAAATTGCAATCATTTCAGCATCAGATCAAAACCTTCCAGGGTACCTGGGCATTTTAAGTTGATCAGTCTATCTTATGGTCTTTTCCTGTCTTTTTATTATTGTTTTTTATTATAGTTTATGGTTGTGCAACCATTTTTTATTTATATTTGTTCAGTACCATGATACCTTTTGATGAAAGGTAGTTTATAAAAATCCCAATAAATTAAACTAATGTTGGCACTGAACAATTTAGTTTTTTCTTCAGTTCTGTATAGTACTGGCTCCAAAAAGAAAAAAGAAAATAAAAAGATTATGGCTCTGTATCAATTGATTTCCCCCCATAGCTATGGATACCACCAAAACATTTTGTGGTTTCAACATGTTTTTGTTAGCAGGTTTTCAAAAGCAGAGCAATGAAATATGTAACTCAATACTGTAAACAGTAGTTTAAATCAAACATTGAGCCACATGCTATATACATTTACCTGGGAGTAAGCTCTGTTCAATTCAATAGGACTTACTTTTGAGTAGACATGTATAGGATTACACTGTGATGATCTGTGATACTGGCAAATTTCATAATTAGTCAGCTTGCTGGTCAAACTTTGCCCATTCATAATACTCATATTTTTAATGAGCCTGGACCGGCTTTTTATGAATTCACTATTAAGTTCACAATTAATTGCATGTTTCTGGGCATGTGCAATGTGTATCTAAACAACACTTTTTTTGCATGCTCTGAGATGATTAGATTAACCCTTTTCTTGCATACAGTAAACTGCGATGCCACTTTAACCCACAATGAATTACATCAGCATACACTCTCTGACCCTGCTCACTCAACATGCTACACCACAGTGGTTAAGTATTTTGAGATAAACATTATGACTTAGTGTGTTGTATGAACCATTCCTAACCATGGTGCCTACATAACCACGGTTTAAACACATTCACTAACCATTTGCTGCAAAAGGGTTAGTGGCCTAACCATGGCTTGGTGTGTTATCTGACAAGGTCCTGCCTCAGGTGCCAAAGTAACTTGGTTGGCCTTGGATACTATGCACCTCCTTGACCATTGTCTGAATAGGCCCTCCCTTACTCTCACTGGATTGGAGTAGGATTGTTGTTCATACCTACAGTTTCTTTTGTTCAGTAAGTAAACATATACTTTACTTCTTGGTGGGGGAGCAGTGCTTCTGTGAGAGGCCACATGAAAACAACCTATCTGCAGGTGCATAATAATATAGTGACACATGAGATCATGACGCACTACACATTTCCAAACGACAGTTCACAGAATGTACTTTACTGCACATGCACAAAAGCTTGTTTATGTAGAACAAGAGTTCATTTTAAGGGGAAACTGTTATTATCCAAGGAAATAATGTCTTCACCTGGGGTTGGTTTGCCCATTACTAGTAATGATCAGCTTTCCAAGTTGAGATACCTTTTGTGGAAATCAAGTAGAAAGTAAACATCTAACATGGGAAATGAGTAAGATGTTGGAGATTGGAAGTATTGGCAAAGTTTAGACCTTGTCCGGCTTCCTCTGTTTTCTTTTCACTTTGCAGCTCCTCACAAACCTTTTCCTTTTAAAAATAAAACAAAATTTTAAACTTAAATGTCTCTGGAATGATGGGGCTCAGCATTTTCTACAGTGAAAAAAGGGGTGGGCTGGCTTTTATAGGCGCATGTTCAGTGCTCTCAGTATGGGAGATAGAGTAGATGTTTTAAGGTATCGGGCAGTTCTCCATCTATTACCTATCCATGTGCGCATCACAGCAATTCTTCTCTGCCTCCAACAGAGGCAAAAGGCCCATGTAATTCTGTTTGTTGATTATACTAATTAATGAGTTGACCTGAAAGTTTTGCATTCTTTGCCAAGTTTGCAGGTACAATGGTAAAGAAAGAGAGAGAGCACACAGCCATCTGAGCTTCTCAAGGACCATGGTTCTTCAAAAGGCAAAAATTAGGTCTGGGGTTGCAAAGCGTAGTGACCATAGCAAGGTTAGGAGGGGCCATAGCTCAGTTGTACAGCACATGCTTTGAATGCAGACTTTCCAGTGTTCAATCCTCTGCATCTCCAGGTAGGGCTGGAAAAATTCCTGCCTGGAACCCAGGGGAGCTGCTGCCAGTCAGTGTCGACACTACTGGGCTAGATGGACCAACTGTCTGACTCAGTATAAGGCAGCTTTCTGGGTTCCTAAGCATAGCAACAAATCTTTGTTAAAATATTTGCCATTCAATTTTGGGGGAAGGTCTTCTCCTTAAAACAAGAGGAAGAAATGTATTGTCCTAGTAGACAATGGCAAAATATTCATTGTCAGGTTTGTTCCAGCCTGACCCCAAATCCTGAACGTTCAAGCCACATTTCTTTCTTGGAAATGTGCTCCTTTCAAAGTTAGCCTACAATCTGCATGTAAACCATTTCAAGATTTTATTGTATTAAGTGACACACAAACATTATTAATAAATTAATTTACTAATTCAATTTGAGAAAGAGAGAGCTGATCTCACGGAAGTGATCTCAGTGTAGGCACTTCACAGATTGCTGGACAGGGACGCTCCCATTTTTCCAGTAACATGAGGAGGGATGGCGAGTCTTTGATCAACCGCAGTACACATCTGCCTAGGGACTAGGGTGGCCAGATGCAAAAAAGGAAGTTGGAATTTCAGCAGGTGCAGCTTGCACAACATGCTACACCTGCTGCAGGAATCCTATCCCCTTTTACACCTGCTCCTCGTATAAGCAACCATAATTTGCCAACGCTCCTGACTCCATGGCTGGTTTTGCACAACACATTAGGCAACCGGGGGGGGGGGGGGGAGCAACCGTCAGTTGTATTGCTTATCGTGTTGTGTGGAGGGTTACACACAATGCACACACAACTCACGGTACGCTATTCCGCCCAATTAAGCAATGGAGAGAAACAACGGGCTTGCATGTTGTTTAGCCCAAAGCCCGTTGTTTAAAGTTTTGTCCGAAACCAACCCCCACTCCCTCCATGCACTATTCCATATGGGCATAGAGTTCTACCGGCTGGAACAGCCAAAAAACCCCAGCTGCTCCAATACAGCCTGCAGAACATGCAGTGCATGCTGGGATATGGCTGGAGGACTGAGGGAGGGGGGAGGGAGGAGACGCTGCAGCCAAGATGGACGCCGGAACTTATAGCCGCTCAATGGACGACAGAGCAACATGTCATGTGGGGAGTACCGCCTACCTAACACACGGTCAGTACGCAATTTCCCCTAGGGGTGTGCACGGACCCCCCGGATCGGATCGGGACCCGGATCGGGACCTCCAATTTTGTCCCGGACCGGTTCGGACAAAATCGGAGGCCCCCCGGACCGGATCGAGTCCGATCCCGACCCAAAAATCGTAAATTTTTGGATCGGCCGCCATTTTTTTCCCCATAGACTTGCATTGCAATGCAAGTCTATGAGGAAAAAATGGCGGCGGGTGGGTAAGGGGGGGCCTAACTCCCTCCCCCCCCCCGGGGCCGTCCGCTGTGGACGGCCCCGGCAGGTAAACCCCCTCCCCCGCGCTCCCTACCCCCCCTGGGGCCGCCCGCTTCCATCCGCTGGCGCCCGCGGGCGCCAGCGGATAGAAGCGGACGGCTCCGGGGGGGGGGTAAGCCCCCTTCCCCGCCACTTACCTTCTCGGCCCGTCCGGCGCCGGCGGCTACTACCAGCGGGCTCCGCGGCCTACTCTCGAGTAGCGCGCCGGGTGATGACATCACCCGGCGCGCCACCCTGGAGCAGGCCGCGGAGCCTGCTGGTAGTAGTAGGCGCCGGCGCCGGACGGGAGCCGCCGGGCCGGAAAGGTAAGGGCCCCCCTCCCCCCTCCGCGCGCCCCCTCCTCCCCTCCACGCACCCCCTCCTTACCTTTCCGGCCCGGCGGCTCCCGTCCGGCGCCGGCGCCTACTACTTCCAGCAGGCTCCGCGGCCTACTCTAGAGTAGCGCGCCGGGTGATGACATCACCCGGCGCGCCATCCTAGAGCAGGCCGCGGAGCCTGCTGGGAGTAGTAGGCGCCGGCGCCGGACGGGAGCCGCCGGGCCGGAAAGGTAAGGGCCCCCCTCCCCCCTCCGCGCGCCCCCTCCTCCCCTCCACGCACCCCCTCCTTACCTTCCCGGCCCGGTGGCTCCCGTCCGGCGCCGGCGCCTACTACTTCCAGCAGGCTCCGCGGCCTGCTCTAGAGTAGCGCGCCGGGTGATGACATCACCCGGCGCGCCACCCTAGAGCAGGCCGCGGAGCCTGCTAGTAGTAGTAGGCGCCGGCGCCGGACGGGAGCCACCGGGCCGAGAAGGTAAGTGCCCCCCTCCTCCCCCCCCCCGCTGTCCACTTTCATCGGCGGGCGCCCGCTGGCGCCCGCCAATGGAAGCGGCGGTGGGCGCCAGTGGGCGCCCGCCGATCCGCCGATCCGCCGAACCGGTTCGGAGCTTTTTCGGACCGGTTCGGATTGGATCGGCCGATCCAGCTGCGGGATCGGAAATCGGATAATTTATCCGATTTCCCACTGGACCGGACTCGGATCGTGGATCGGGTCCGATCCAGTGCACATCCCTAATTTCCCCCTCCATTGCCTAATATGTCGTGCAAAACCAGCCCATATGTGCCTCATGTTTTCATGTATACATCTCCTCTTTGCATATACTGGCATTTGCTACAGAGGTATAAAATGGACAGATGGGACTTGTTTTATTTTCTTGTATTGAGTAGAAAAGACCTACAGCTACCCCGTGCTGATATTAAGGTTACACTCCTAAGCACACTTACCTGGGAGTACGCCTCAGTGAACCTAGTGGATTTACTTGTTAGAGAACGTCAGCAGGATTGTGCAGTGCATCATTCTTCTCCTGAATGGCAGGAAATCCTGGAGACTCTGCAAGTCACCTTTGGGTGCTGGTGCTGGTGAAGAAATCTATGTCTGTTTTAAAGAGAGCAATCCTATGGCCCTTGGCCAGCATCTGGGGCACCATAGGAAGCTGCAGATCACCTCCTCCATGCCTATAGACAGAGCTACGAGCATGGAGGAGGAGATCCAATTGTGGATCCCTAATGGAGTGTGGGCCCTTGGCAGGTGCCCAACCATGCCTATTCTTGACGCCAGCCCTGCCACTTAGCTTCAGTTCCCCTTCTGTAAAACGTGGATATTGATTTACTGATGTCTCTGGTAGATGAGGCTAATGTGAGGATGCATGAAAAAAGGACCAGAAAACCTGAAGCACACTAAAAAGTGTTTTATAGAAGCTATTAATGATAATAACTTGATTAATAAGAGCAGGGGGAAATATCAATTTTGAAAACTTCAATCCAACAGAAAATAACTCTTCCTCAAGTGTTGCCTGTAATCAGACACCAAGGCAGACGTCAAAATGAGTGCAGGTTCTTGCACATCATTCCTTTTAACAAACCAACCACCTTTCTTTCCATACTGAGAAAAAATGTAGAAGAGTATTATAACAGTGCCACCTCATGGCGCCACTATTACAGAGGAAGCTAATAAACTAGATCAAAATACATGCAGCCACTCTGGTCTACCAGAATAAGAGCATCACATGGGGGAAATCGCGTTTGCTTACCGTCACTTTTCCACCCGCACGTTTGTCCCTCGTTATTTCCTCTTTTGAAAGAAGAAGTAAACAACATGCACGTGGCCCATTCAGTGGGCAGTTTTGTCTTTAAAAATAAGTTGAACTTACTGGGGTGCTTTTTTGTTGCGCGAAGAAGGCTAGAAGGGGCAGGAGGCAGACAACGTCATGAGAGGGACCCGCGAAAAACTGTGAGTGCCCAGTAACTAGTATGCAATAAAACCCTTGTCTGATGGATCTCTAAAAATCCTTCAGAAAAGGAAATAGTGTTTTTATTATTCATAATAATTAGTATGCAAATTTTGAGTTGCATTTGATTGTCCCTCAGCCTGGATATACTGAGTAAAGAGGAAACCCAGATGTTTTTGAGCCATGGTTTGTTAAACCCATTTCATCTAGTTTACAGATTTGTTTTGTAAAGCCTTAAAATGGAAGAGGAAGACTTGCAGACTTAGGATGTTTTCATATGTGCAGCTCAAAGTGGTTTGTGCTACAGCTTGGATCATAACACAAATACCAAATCTTCACTGGCCATATGCTCATTTGCATTTCAAATGCATCATCCCCTTTACTTCCACATTAACATTGATCAAATATTCACACAACTGTTTTAAGAGAAATTCGACAACGATTTATAAATCACACACAAAAGCATTCTAAGGGGGTCCCTTTGCACATACCTAGAGCAGTACGACAACGGAACCAATTACCTGAGGAGGTTGTGGGCTCCCTCACACTAGAGGCATTCAAGATGCAGCTAGACAGCCATATGTCAAGTATGCTTTAAGGTGGATTCCTGCATTCAGCAGGGGGTTGGACTTGATGACCTTGTAGGCCCCTCCCAACTCTACTGTTCTGTGATTCTATGGGTGCATCCCCCTCTGTGGCTGCTCCATGCCACCATGATAAAGGCATGGATGGCCCTTATCACTATGTGGCTCCTCTTGGGCTATAATAACTAAGTGACGCAAACAATGCATCTTCACAGTGTGTGAAATGGTAAGCATGCCCACAGAGAAACCACATGGGTACAGGTACCATTCTCACAGTAGCTGGAGAAAATGGATTTCCTGAGAAACGATATATTGTCATGAGCTATCCCTCTTGGAATGAAAAGTATTCTAGATTGACCTGGTCTTGAATGGGCAATGAAGACCACATTGGTTGTACAGAAGACTTGTTCCTGCTGCAGATGAAAGCGCTAAAACTGGTTTGTTGATATAGATCAACATCTGCCTGGATTGGGGGTGTGGCTACGGGGCCTGTTAGAGTGCCTGCACTTCACCACGCCACTAAGGGCAGCAAGTGCCATACTAATTCACCGTAGCAAGATGCAAGAATTCAGTGGGATGCTCTTCCATGTAAACATGTTTAGGAATGGTCTGGTGGTAATTAAAAAGAAAAAAGAAACAGAAAAGAAACCCCTGATGAAAAGAAAACAGTTGTGGAGAATCAGTTCCCTTTGAAAACACACACACACACACACACACACACACACACACACAAACACAATTGTAAAGCAAATCTAAGATTATCCAATTTCCCTTTTGCTAGCTTTGCATTCTGCTGTTGTCGTCCCCTTCAAGAAAACAATTTGAAACTAAGGTGTTGCCGCTTTCAACCCAATTAATACAAATGTGTTGCTCTTCAAGTAATGACATGGCTGCTGACCTCTGTGTGCCCACTGTAGTCTTCCCCTTCTGCTCGCATTTTACATAGCCATCATTTGCCATCTTATAGGCTCTCCTTTTGAGCATCTGCATGATGAGCTTGTTCCTAAACCAGAACTGACAGCTGCCAGTGCCTGTCCTCCTTGCATGTGCTCAAATCCAAGGCTATAATCAAGATATCTTCTGCAAAGGGTTGTTTAAAGATGTTTATCATTGTTCTAAAGAGTGTTAAGACAATAAAGCAGTCAATTCAGACTAATGGCCAGGTGTAATCTAAGCATTCGAAGGCTCATAAATATTGATTTGTAGATCCAAGTGTCATGGCTGCCAGCTGCTATGTTGACAGTAATTGAAACATTGTAAATATTTATGCTTAGGCTTTTCTTTTTCTTTTTTGAGGCTTCAGATAAATAGTAACATGAATAATTCTATATTCTACTGTAAAGGCTTCTTAACCCATTGATCTGGAAATCTGACCATAGACAGTGAAAGGAGAGAGCCTATCCATGCCATATGGGTTGCAGCCTTTGCTGAAGCTTCTAGATGTCACCATGGTCAGGAATCCATCAGAAATTCTAGCAAATCTCCCTTAGATCCCACCATCAATTCCATGCAAGCAGAAGACCAGATCTGCTACTACATTCTATTCTGGATAGAATCTGGCAGCAACCCTTACAACAATTAATAATAGACAAAATTGCCTACAAATGCTCCCTAATGATGCATCCTATCAATCGTTGATACCATGGCAAAGTTCTATGAGCTCTATCCAAGCCATGGGCATCTATTTGAGCATCATGGCCATGCACTTGTCAGGATCAGGCCCATTCTCCCTAGTGCGGGGACTGGGTTCCATGGCTGAATCTGACATGGAGACTGAAGAAGAAGCAGGACTTGAACTACACCTGCCAAGACAGGAAGTGAGGGAGGAGATTCTCCAAGACCCTTCAGGAGTCAAGGATGAACCTTCCCAGCAGCTTAGCAGACACAATGCCCAGGCTCAGAGATCATCCTCCCACCCGCCCCCAAGAACTCAGACTCTGTCGGAGGGCGAGGGAACATTGGAGTTGACAGATCCCAGAATCTGCCGCAGGGTCAAGCAGGCGGAGTTGGGAGGAGGTCCGCTAGGGTAGCCACTCGCCTGAGGTTTCAACTCAAAGGAGGGATTCAGTAAAAGCCTATTGGCACTGCAAGGAAACTGTCCATTTTAGTTGATAGGCAACTCCCTTGCTCTGTTCAGCTAATTAAGCTTAGAGGATAGCTCCTAGCATTCATATTCCCTTCAGATGTCTATTTACTGAATAAAGCTTTGTTGATTGTACAGCAGATCTCTCTATTGTTTTACATCTTGGTGGAAGGGCTTGGAAACACGACAGCACTAAGGATGCATGATCAGTTTGGTTCGGTTTGGTTTTGATAAGAATTTCTCAAAATTCACAAAGTTCTCAATATTTGGGGCAAAACGAACTTGAGGTTGTTGTTGTTTTTTTAAAAAATGAATGTGGGAGAAACCAAAATTGACAGATTCATCCACCCAGACTCAGAACTTTGAGTGCTTTGCTCTTAAAAGTCTGGCTTTGAATCCCTGCATATATTCAACCAAATTCAACCAAGTTAGTGCTTAATTAGGGTTGCCACACCTTTTTTTCTGACAGGCTCCTTATCTTTAATGAGTCTATGCCATACATCCATGCGGCAAATAGCTGTAGCTATTGGATTTGGCTGGTGCAGATAGGTGGGGGTTTAGTTTCAGTTCATTTCTGATATGAATTTACCAAAATTTGCAAAGTTCTTTATATTTGGGAGAGAAAGAACTTGAGGGTTGTTGTTTTTCATTGAATGCAGGAAAAAGCAAAACTAACAAATCCCTCCCTCCCTAACAGGCTCATGCATAATCCAAGGTCATGAAGATGTATTCATCTGCCATTTCATATTCAAGGTAGAGAGTCTTCCTGCTTTCTCCATAGCTCAATGTGTTTCTTATTTACCACCTATAAATATCCCCAAGGAAATAAAGAATTGATTTGCTCTTGGATTCTCTGTACAATAATAATAATAATTATTATTATTATTATTATTATTATTATTTATAATCCGCCTCTCCCTACGGATCGAGGCGGGGAACACAATACACATACAAACATGACAAAGTTAAAAAATTAAAACAAGAGAAACACATCATTAAAACATTTAAAATTCATCCGGATAGGCCTGCCGGAAAAGAACAGTCTTCACGACTCTCTTGAATTCGTGAAGACTGTCAGTTTGTCTAACCTCCTCCGGCAGACCATTCCATAGTCTGGGAGCCATAGAAGAGAAGGTCCTCTGGGTAACACTCACCAGCCTAGTTCTGGCTGGCTTGAATACGTTCTTCCCAGAGGACCTAAGAGTGCGGGGCGGATTGTACGGGAGAAGGCGATCCCGTAGGTAGCCTGGGCCCAAACCATGTAGGGCTTTAAAGGTAATAACCAACACTTTATACTTCGCCCGGAAACTGACCGGCAGCCAGTGAAGTGATTTTAAAACTGGTGTAATGTGGTCACCCCTAGGTGTACCGGTGACCAACCTGGCTGCCATATTTTGAACAAGTTGAAGTTTCCAGACTAGGCACAAAGGTAGCCCTATGTACAGCGCATTGCAGAAGTCAAGCCTCGAAGTTACCAGTGCGTGCACTACCGTCTTTAGGTTTTCCAACTCTAGGAAGGGGCGCAGCTGGCGTATCAGTCGAAGCTGATAGTAGGCACTCCTGGCCGTCGCATCAATCTGAGCTGTCATCTGGAGCGACGGATCCAGGAGTACCCCCAAGCTGCGAACACAATCTTTCAGGGGGGGTGTAACCCCATCCAGAACTGGCTGACACACCTCCAAACCCACGTTGGGGCCTTTGACAGCAAGCACCTCCGTCTTGTCTGGATTCAGTTTCAGTTTGTTTTTCCTCATCCAGCCCATTACCGCCTCCAAGCATTCATTCAGAGGAGACACACTATCCTTAGCTGACGATGTTGTTGAAGGCATAGAGAAATATATTTGGGTGTCATCAGCATATTGATAGCACCCCGCCCCATGCCTCCGGATGATCTCTCCCAGCGGTTTCATGTAAATGTTAAACAGCATTGGGGAAAGGATGGCACCTTGCGGTACACCACATAGCAACTCCTTTTTTGAAGAGCAGCTATCCCCAAGCATCACCATCTGGAGCCTGCCCAAGAGATAGGATCGGAACCACTGAAGCACAGTGCCCCCGATTCCCAATTCCCCCAGGCGCTCCAGAAGGATACCATGGTCGATGCTATCGAAAGGTATACAAAAGGTACTCCGGAATTGTAACCAGCTAAACATTTTCACAAATGACTATACACGTTTCCAGTACAAAATGTAATGTGACTGTAGGTGAAGAGTCATCTCTGCCCATTTCTAGGCTTGAGCCAGAGTTCAATTCAAAATGCACCTCCAGCACTTTGAAGGATTGCCCTGCAAGTCCCAATGCGAAGGCATGATGCAGGGGAGTGGGGAATAGAATTGGTATAAGCAGTTAAGTCCCTACTGCATGATCTGTGCTTCAGGCGTAAGATGGGGAATGCTCAATAGGGATGAAGGAATCTGCCTATTTCAGCTCAATGTCACTTGTGTATGTTTTTTCTCATTATTCTCTTCTGCTCCATTTTCACGTTAACCTGCACTTTTTTTAATCCTTTCCAAATACTATTTAAAAACATATTTCAATAGTATTGAAATTAGGGATGTGCACTGGATCGGACCCGATCCACGATCCGAGTCCGGTCCAGTGGGAAATCGGATAAATTATCCGATTTCCGATCCCGCAGCTGGATCGGCCGATCCAATCCGAACCGGTCCGAAAAAGCTCCGAACCGGTTCGGCGGATCAGCGGATCGGCGGGCGCCCACTGGCGCCCACCGCCGCTTCCATTGGCGGGCGCCAGCGGGCGCCCGCCGATGAAAGTGGACAGCGGGGGGGGGGAGGAGGGGGGCACTTACCTTCTCGGCCCGGTGGCTCCCGTCCGGCGCCGGCGCCTACTACTACTAGCAGGCTCCGCGGCCTGCTCTAGGGTGGCGCGCCGGGTGATGTCATCACCCGGCGCGCTACTCTAGAGCAGGCCGCGGAGCCTGCTGGTAGTAGTAGGCGCCGGCGCCGGACGGGAGCCACCGGGCCGGGAAGGTAAGGAGGGGGTGCGTGGAGGGGAGGAGGGGGCGCGCGGAGGGGGGAGGGGGGCCCTTACCTTTCCGGCCCGGCGGCTCCCGTCCGGCGCCGGCGCCTACTATTCCCAGCAGGCTCCGCGGCCTGCTCTAGGATGGCGCGCCGGGTGATGTCATCACCCAGCGCGCTACTCTAGAGCAGGCCGCGGAGCCTGCTGGAAGTAGTAGGCGCCGGCGCCGGACGGGAGCCGCCGGGCCGGAAAGGTAAGGAGGGGGTGCGTGGAGGGGAGGAGGGGGCGTGCGGAGGGGGGAGGGGGGAGGAGGGGGCGCGCGGAGGGGGGAGGGGGGAGGGGGGCCCTTACCTGCCCGGCCCGGCGGCTCCCGTCCGGCGCCGGCGCCTACTACTACCAGCAGGCTCCGCGGCCTGCTCCAGGGTGGCGCGCTGGGTGATGTCATCACCCGGCGCGCTACTCGAGAGTAGGCCGCGGAGCCCGCTGGTAGTAGCCGCCGGCGCCGGACGTGCCGAGAAGGTAAGTGGCGGGGAAGGGGGCTTACCCCCCCCCCGGAGCCGTCCGCTTCTATCCGCTGGCGCCCGCGGGCGCCAGCGGATGGAAGCAGGCGGCCCCAGGGGGGGTAGGGAGCGCGGGGGAGGGGGTTTACCTGCCGGGGCCGTCCACAGCGGACGGCCCCGGGGGGGGAGGGAGTTAGGCCCCCCCTTACCCACCCGCCGCCATTTTTTCCTCATAGACTTGCATTGCAATGCAAGTCTATGGGGAAAAAAATGGCGGCCGATCCAAAAATTTCCGATTTTTGGATCGGGATCGGACTCGATCCGGTCCGGGGGGCCTCCGATTTTGTCCGAACCGGTCCGGGACAAAATTGGAGGTCCCGATCCGGGTCCCGATCCGATCCGGGGGGTCCGTGCACACCCCTAATTGAAATGTGTATTGTTTCCCAAAGTACATATTTCAGTGTGTTGAAAGCACTAAGAATAACGTCACAATATTCAAAGAAGTGCAAAACCCAGAACCTAGCCAAGTTCTAATTCTCACATTCATCCAGTTCTGGACACCATGTTTTAAGAAGGATACCGATCAATTGCAATGAGTTGAGAGAAGAGCAGCAACGTTTATCAAGGGACTGGAAAGAAAGTACTACAAGGAAAGATTGATGGAACTGGGTAAGTTTAGCTTTGAGAAAAGAAGACTTACGGGAGATATGATAGCACTTTTCATGCTCCTAAAGGGTTGTCATACAGAAGAGGGTTGCAACTAGGGATGTGCACTGGATCGGACCCGATCCACGATCCGAGTCCGGTCCAGTGGGAAATCGGATAAATTATCCGATTTCCGATCCGACAGCTGGATCGGCCGATCCAATCCAAACCGGTCCGAAAAGGCTCCGAACCAGTTCGGCGGATCGGCGGATCGGCAGGCGCCCACTGGCGCCCACCGCCGCTTCCATTGGCGGGTGCCAGCGGGCGCCCGCCGATGAAAGTGGACAGCGGGGGGGAGGAGGGGGCGGGAGGAGGGGGGCCCTTACCTTTCCGGCCCGTCCGCTCCCATCCGGCGCCGGCGGCTACTACCAGCGGGCTCCGCGGCCTGCTCCAGGGTGGCGCGCCGGGTGATGTCATCACCCGGCACGCTACTCTAGAGCAGGCCGCGGAGCCCGCTGGTAGTAGCCGCCGGCGCCGGACGGGAGCGGACGGGCCGGGAAGGTAAGCAGGGGGCGCGCGGAGGGGAGGAGGGGGCGCGCGGAGGGGAGGAGGGGGCGCGCGGAGGGGAGGAGGGGGCGCACGGAGGGGAGGAGGGGGCCCCTTACCTTCCCTGCCCATCTGCTCCCGTCCGGCGCCGGCGGCTACTACCAGCGGGCTCCGCGGCCTACTCCAGGGTGGCGCGCCGGGTGATCACCTGGCGCGCTACTCTAGAGCAAGCCGCAAAGCCGGCTGGCGGTAGCCGCCGGCGCCGGACGGGAGCGAACGGCCCTAAAAGGTAAGCAGTGGCGGGGAAGGGGGCTTACCCCCCCCGGAGCCGTCCGCTTCTATCCGCGGGCGCCCACGGGCGCCTGCGGATGGAAGCGGACGGCCCCAGGGGGGATAGGGAGCGCGGGGGAGGGGGCTTACCTGCCGGGGCCGTCCACAGCGGACGGCCCCGGGGGGGAGGGAGTTAGCCCCCCCCTCACGCACCCGCCGATCCAAAAATTTCCGATTTTTGGATCGGGATTGGACTCGATCCGGTCCGGGGGGCCTCCGATTTTGTCCGAACCGATCCATGACAAAATTGGAGGTCCCGATCCGGGTCCCGATCCGATCCGGGGGGGCCGTGCACATCCCTAGTTGCAACCTGTTCTCTATCATCCAAGACTGTAGGACGTGAAATTACTGGCCTAAGTTCCAAGAGGGTAGATTTTGGTTGAATGGTCGGAGCAGTCAAACAATGGAACCAACTGCTTAGGGAGGTGGTAGGCTCTCCATCATGGGAAGTATTCAGAAAGAGACTAGACAGCCATCTGTAAGGGATGCTTTCAACTGGATTCCTGCAATGAGCAAGTGTTGGACTCAATGGCCTAAATGGACCCTTCTAACTCTATGATTTCTGATATCCAAATTCTCAAAGATCAAATTCCTCAAGCATCCTGCCCTCCCCATGTTCAATCCTCAAAGAGGGAGCTGAAGGTGACTAGTCTCAAGGCAAAATCTGGAGAACCTCCTTACCAATTTCACCTCCAAAGCCTGTCCACTTACATGGGGCTTCTGCAAACAGGTTGACCTTTGTACGCTTTGCTTTGGGAAAGTTTCTCTCTCAAGGAATCATAGTGGAAATGAAAATAAATGAAGTCTGAAAGGAATAGGATATGCTGAGCCTGACACAGGGAAAAAAGATTAATTGGGGTAGGGCTATGCATGGACAGTTTTTAAGATACTTGAAAGGATTCAGAAAGGATTCAGAAAGGAGGGTAAGAATTGGTCATCAGGTCCACAGAGACAGGAAAAAGACACAAGCAGTAGTTTTTAAATTACAGAGAGTAGATTTAAAATTTAACAAAATAGCCCAGTGGCCACTAAAATGCTGACAATTTTCGTATGGCCTGAACTTTTGTAGGCAACAGCCTACTTCATCAGATGCAAGTCTAGAACACAAGAAGAGCCCTGCTGGATCAAGCCAAATGTCCATCTAGACCATCAGCATTTCCAAACTTGGTGCACTCCAGATTTGTTAGACTACAACTCCCAGCATCCCCAGCCTGCAGGTTGAGGAAGGCTGGTTTGGACAAGCTTCCAGTTTCCTACAGTGATAGGCCAAGTTCCTTTTTGGAAGCCTGCAAACAGGACATGGGGGAAACAGATCTCTCCCACAAGTTAAACACATTAGCACAAATTTTCCAAACTGTACTAATATTCAGCAGTGGAATAAACTACTAGAAACTCCTACCTTGGATGTTTTCCAAAGGAGGTTGAAGAGGCACCTGCTGGAGCATCAAATCTATCTTGTGTCTGGGAAATGAAGAAATGGATTGATTGTGAAGGTCACTTCCAACATGTGGAAAAGGAGGCAGTGGAAAAGGAGGTACTAGGGTCAGAGTATGACATTGACTCAAAGAAGGGGAACTATGGCATGTCATCAGTTATGTCATGAGCACTATAATCCTCTGGACCGAGGCAGGGAACAACATTAAATACAAATATAAAATACATAAAACTGATTAAAAACATACAGAACTAATACATTATTAAAATAACAATAAAACTCTTAAAAAATTCAACTAGATAGGCCTGCCAGTGAAGCTCACACCAGCCATATTCCAGTTAGCAGTCCAAAAAGTCACAATGGTCACACGAGCTGGACAAATAAATAACAATTCCTCCCATCTTGCCCAAGAATGATATTTTGATGTTTCAAATGCTGAGAAAATGCAATGTCCTAAAACATTGTTTCAGACAGGGAAAGGAACTGGATCCTGTGCAACTAACAAGCAACAAGTTGTCCTATCAACTGACCATCTAGGAATCATTCCTCCTAACTTTTTGTTAAACCAGAAGTCTTAATGTCTCTACTTAAGAAGTAGAACTAATTTAGAATAGAACACCTTTGGGCAAGCATTTGGGGCGAAGCATGGAACTCTGATAAGAATAGGCTACAGGTCACAGATTCATTCCTCCTCCTCCCTACAATCCCATGGAGCTGTATGCAGGGTGACCCTATGTAAAGGAAAGTAGAGCTGATAGCTTTCTATATAAATGATTTTCCAGTCAGTCCCATACAGCTAGGGTGACCATATGAAAAGGAGGACAGGGCCCCTGTAACTTTGGTCCCCTCTACAAGGATTCGCTTTTGCGCCTGGTTAGGCGATTATGCGCATAATCGCAGAAGCACATTTACACCTAATCCCTCTGCACGAGAGGCGGCGAGAGGCAGCGAAGAGCATTAACAGATGTCCAAAATGCGCTTTACAAGTAGTTAATGCACATAAGCGCCTATTCACACAGTCAAAATGCGCTTTAACGGACGGAGCAAAATAAAACTCGTGATTTAACGCGCATTCGATAATGTGCAAAATCGGGGAGATAACGCGCCTCTACGCCCGATTTGCGCTCCGTTCTTGTAGAGGTAATTTTTTTAATGCGCCTTGAAAGAGCTTTAAATGCCTCTTGTAGAGGCACCCTTTAACAGTTGTACAGAAAAGGGAATTTCAGCAGGTGTCATTGGTAAGCATGCATCACCTGGTGAAATTCCCTCTTCATCACAGCAGTTAAACTTGCAGGAGCCTGCCTAGCATGACTAGACACAAAAGAAGGCAGGGCTCCTGAGCTTTAACGTTGCTCCACATCTCACATTACAGTTGCCTCTCACTGCTTGCTGATATATTGCTTTATAAATGTTTGAGGTGCTAAAGGGCTCTGTCATTAGCCCAGGTACACACTTAAAATGGTTGAAACATTCACATTTGTAACCACCCTTGCTCTGTGGACTGCAGTGGACATACCTATATTTCTATTACAGAACGTGCTGCTGTTCAAAAAGCTTCCAGTCAATTTCACCAACAAAACTAGCCCCATAAAAGGCATCACTTTACACACTTCAGATCTCTATTTAGTCCAGCTATCTGGAGAATGCAACTTCTACCATCTAACTGTAGTACAAAGTATTTCGTCATTCCCCAAATGGCTTTTTTCCTCCTTCCCCTTCTTTCTTTCACAATAAACCACAGTTTGCAACTCGTTCGTCTTGATCTGCACTCACAGATGAATATGCCTCTATCCATATTGCAGATTTGGGTTGACAATCAGAGGTGTTTCATTTTTGATGGGAAAGGAACTGAATTCAATTTATTTCCATTTGCTCTGTAAATATATTTTAAGGGGTTCTGAGACTAGGGGGAAATGCACATTTTATTCTTTTCATTTTGTTTTTTCACATAGTTATTTTCTTTGATTTTTGCATCCTGGGTTGTTTGGAAAATCAAATGTAAAAGAGAAAGTACGGGGGGAATTTACATGAATAAATTTAACTAATTGCCAAAATCAGGGGAACAAAAAAGATGCATGAAGATTTCCCCCAAGAGTTGGAGAGTAATCTCTTTTTTCATCTACCTTATTACTCTGAAAGATTGGATTCTAAAGGGAGGCTTTCTAAATCTGAGGTTATATTAAATCATTACACAGAGTTGTTGCACTATGTATGAATGTTAAAGCTGCATTTCTGATTCTAAGCGGATGAGAGCCAGTGTACTTCACTATACAATCGATGCACTGTAAAGGTTGTAGTAATCAGTTCACCAACAATTATGCAAGTCTGTCTAGTTTATGGGGTCCTATGGGGGAGGGGGGGAGAGACATACTGACAGGTGAGCCTGCTGTTACCAACAACAGATTCTCTCCATCTCTACATTAAGGGAAATTGAGTTGTTTACCTGGGGCTGTTGTACTTCCTGGTTCTTTGGTGCAATTGATATGGGCTATATTGCACAGGAGGAGAGGGGTAACAAGGGAGAAGATCCTGCTGTTTCCCAGGGCTCCTTTAAACAGCAGATATGTTTCTCCCTCCCTGGCATGTGTGCAAAGGAGCTGGGGGGGGGGGGGGTGTTAAGTCTTGTCTGCAACCCTCAGCACACTTACTTGCCAGTAAGCCCCATTGAACACAGTGAGACTTACTTCTGAGTAGACATATGGGAAACAACTAGCACAAAATAACAGAAGAAAAAATTAAGGAGAAAAAAATTAAAAAGAATCACAAGTACAACTCTAATCTAGCATAACGCTCTAAGCATAACGCTAAGCCATGTTTAGGCAACTAACCCTTCTGCAGCAAATGTTTAGAGTGTATTTAAACCATGGTTATGTAGTCACCATGGTTAGGAAGGTTTACCTGACATGCAAAATCATGGTTCACATGACAGGCTAAGCCATAATGCTTAGTTCAAACTGTTTTACTAGGGTGACCAGACAAAATCCAGGTCAAGGCTCATGCAACTTTAACAGCTGTAGAGAAAAGGGAATTTCAGTCAGTGTCATTTTATGCAATTAGTTCCTGGTGAAATTCCCTCTTCATCACAACAGTTAAAGTTGCAGGGGCCCTGCCTACTTTTGTATATGGTCACTCTAGTATAGTGCATGCTACACTCCCCTGCCTCACCCAAATATTCAAAATGGTGGTTGCTGTCACAACAAGATACACCAATGGAAAATTCACTCACAGTGTCTTCTCGTTATGTGTGAACCAGGCCAGTGTCTTATATTAGGCGCCAGCTGATTTTGAGAAAAGTCATTGCCAGGCTACTGACTCTCATCCCACATATGCTACTTTTTCCATCTCAAGCTGCTCAAAGTTCCAGATGTGAGTTTGCAAGGGCTCACCTGAAGCATAGAGTGAACTATTGAAACAATATCCCATTTACTGATACGCACATCTGTTGTTTCAACTACAAAGTGGGGTTTGCACCACAGCCAAGTGACTTCTCCAAGGCCGCTTTTTATGTTACATCTTGTCTTCGCCCATAGAGAAAGATATGTCAGTTAAGACAGCTCTCTGATTTTCTCCTATTATATGACTTCTGCAGTGGTTAAGTGAAAACTGGATAAACAGAAACCATCTCCAAGAACTAGAGAGATTAGGTTACATAACCTTTTTATTTATTTAGAATTATGTCAAAGTTGTTTCTTATCATTCTTCAGGTACATTGTGCTCAGGAATAAATTAAACTGACAATTCAACAAAAAGCAGTCTCTCTTTTTTCCCACTCAGCTAATTTTCTCCCTATATATTCTCACTCTATTATTAGGAAAATAACAAGCTTAAGAAAATCAGGATAATTCTGCATTCCAATACAGCAGCCTCTGTTGCTAGGATGCACAGTCCAAGTGGTCCATCTATCGGTCTCTAAGGGCTATGACAAGACAAAGTCAAAAGTACAATTAGGCTTTCTTTACATAATCGCTTGATGATGTTGACAAATATCATGGCAGCTGTGCCCTTTTAGGGTAAGATTTGTGCAGAAATCAAAGTCATAATTTGTAAATAATTTTTCCCCTTCGGTTTCTCTGTTGTTCCATTACCAGGCAGGAAATGCTGATGAGTAGATGGCAGCCTTAGGCCTGGGCAATTAGTACATTCTGGGACGAACTGGTAAGCAGCTCTTGAGATTACAGCTGCAGATGTCTCTGCTTTAGTGATGCATCGGCCATCAAATTTGCCAACATTTATATTACTCCCCACTCTAAGGATTCTAAAATATGTACATCTTGATTTGTGGGAGGCCAAACTTTCGTTCCTCTCCAAACATAAGCAAAAAAATCAGTAAGGGAGACAGGTTGTTTAATAAACAAGCCCAAAAAAACACTATTTAACAAAAGATGTTTCACACAACACTCACAATAAACTAAGCCAAGCAGCTCTGGATTCAACACTAGGGAGACGCTTAAATAGAGCTCTCCTGGTGTTTGTAGATGTTTCAGTTCCCGTTGCAAAGGGGTAGAGGGGAAAGAAAGCAATGTTAGAGGCTAGAAAGGAAGAGAAAGGAGGGTGCCTCTACAAGAGAGGTTTAATGCGCTTTGAAGGTTCATTAAAAATTTTACCTCTACAAGAAAGGAGTGCAAATCGGGCGTAGAGGCGCGTTATCTCCCCGATAATGCGCATTTTCGAATGCGCGTTAAATCGCGAGTTTTATTTTGCTCCGGCCGTTAAAGCGCATTTTCCCCGTGTGAACAAGCGATTATGCACATTAACTTCTTGTAAAGCACTTTTTGGACATCTATTAATGCGTTTCGCCGCCTCTCGCAGCCTCCCGTGCAGAGGGATTAGGAGTAAATGAGCGTCTGTGTTAGGCAACCTTTTGAGCCCATGGGCACATTTGGTAATTCGAGGAACTATCCTGGCCACAACCATAAAATGGCTGCCATGTGTGGACATAGTAACAAAGGACAAGTAAAATGCCCAGGGGCATTCATGGGAAATTAAGATGGCAGTAGCTAGAGGATCCCACTTTGCTTTGAAGCAATCCTGGCTGCCAGAAAGAAATTTAAAAAATATGTTTAAATAAAGGAATAGGATGCCTTGGTGGGCCCCAAGTAAGGTATTTAGGGTGACCACATTTGGGAAACCAAAAAAGAGGACCTTCAGTGGGGTGGGGAGTGGGAAAGTGGCTTTCCAGGGCCTCTAGAAAGCATGTCATTCACCCCCACTGCTTTAAAGGCCCCAATTGGAGCGGATGAGGGGAAAGTGTGTAATTCCCGCCCTCCACTGCTCCAATCGGGTCCTTTTCTATAATGTCCAGGAATGACATACTTTCCCCTGTAAGGTCCTGATTGGAGCAGTGGGAGGGAAATAACCCACCTCCAGAAAGCTCGTCATTCCCTCCAACTACGCTAATGTGGCCTTAAAGGGGAAAGCTTGTCTTTCCAGGACATTATAGAAAATTACAGAAAATCCCCCCTGACACCCAGGATAGAACAAAAACCAGGACAAATCCGGGGAAATCCTGACAGTTGGTCACCCTAAAGGTATCTGGGGGCACGTTGGTGCCTGTTGTTTATCCCTCGTGTATCATAGAGAAAAGCTACAGCTCTTTTTGCAAGCATGAATTCTACTTGGCTCTGACAATGGCCATCTTTTGAATCACTGAGAGTAAAACAAGAGTGGTGAGGCCATTGGCACAACAGTTGTCACCTTTTTCTCTCTGGGTTGCTGTGTCTTTATCAGCTGCATGGAATAGAGATCTTTAATAGATGAAGGTCCTATGTCACTGCACCTCTATGCCTGGAATTCCAACATGCCCCCATAAAAAGTACAAAAGCCCTAATAGAAAGAAATGGCAATTTCAAATACTACACCACCTTTTTGGGGAAATTATTGGTGCCAGTACCATATGACTCTTTTCGACATATTGTCATAAGACAAGGGAGAGGAGTTAGAAAGAGGCAGAATGGACCTCTCCAGCTTAGGTAATCACATCAGTGGGGGGGGGGGGGGAATTGAGGAAGCAGAAGCAAAAGGGGGGAATAGCCAGCAATATAGGAGACCCAGAATTGGAATACAATGTAGAGCAGCACAATGATTTTAAAACTTTCTACCTTCAAGGACCTCAGCACATTGGAGAATATTCAGCATGCTCTTCAGCACTCATTCAGTTCCTGCAGAGCACTGGCCTGTTGGGCCTCACCATTAGCTGACATGAACAGAGAACAGAGAATGTGCCCCACTGTAGCTCCATGCTGAAAGGTCGGAATGGTGGGCAGACTGTCTTTCAAGGAAGTGTAGCCACTGTTGTTAATCTGGAGCTAAAAGGGTTCAATCATGTTGCACGAAAGAGGTTACTTCAGGTAAAATATCGCTAATTTGATCTGGAAGGGTGAAATGACTCGAGTGAGGGTTTTGGGGAGATTTACAAGAAGACCCCCCCACAAAGACCCCAGATTCATATCTGAAAGACCCCCAGATGTATATTTCAGACCCCTGGGCCATGGGCACAAAGACCTTGGATTTTTGATTCCATGCTAATTAATTTTTATGCCATTAACTAAAGCCATTTCTACACCAGGCTCTTTGCCTGGGATCATCCTCCCTCCCTGTGCGCCGATGGTGTGTATTAGGTACTTCCAGGATAACCCTCCTTCCCTCTACGCCCCTATGGTGTAGAAAGGGCCTAAGACTGTAGCTAAAACTTGCAGGACCATCTAAGAAGAAAAAAAAACGCAGTTGACTTTACAAGTGGCTTTACAGACCTTGTTCAAGGCCAAAATGTGCCAGCAGAGCTGAAGGAGAGAACTGAGCATGCTCAGAAATCCACTAGGAGGAGGAAAATACTGTTTTGACATCTCGTGGTGTGCACCTGCTGATAAGAGAATCTCCTTACTCGAAGCTGAGTGTGGAAAATCGTAATACTGAGCATACATGACACTTGGGAGGAGGTGTTCGGGCAGATATGACCAGATATGTCTGAAGAGGAACGTCAGTTCAAAGAAGATGTACGAGACAGAAATACGTCAATCAAGTTAAGACTCCCATACGGCAGTCATGTTTTAGTAAACACCTGGGTATAACACGTGAAATATTGGGGAATGAGTGGTCTAATCTTTTATTCATACCATTTGGGATTGGAAGATGGTAGTTTCATCACTCATTGGGGGGCCCACCTTCGGCCAGAACAAGTGTATAAAAGTGTTTTTTTTTTCTTGTTTTCTTTTTCTTTTCCTCTTTTCTTCCACTTCACCTCTGATTTTGGATTAACAGACGCAAGGATTTGGAGTAACTATGAAACTTAGAATATTTTCTGAGTTTGGGACTTAGAATTATTTCCAAGTCTTGGATTTTCTCTTTCAGTCTAACTTCTACTTTCATTCTTCACATACCTAGAGGAACTTAGCAATGCTTTAGCATAGTTTGTATATTCAAGTAACGTGCAAGAGGAAGAATAAGGAGTGTTAACTACTATGTTTTTGTTCAGTATAGTTTTGTTTTAGTTTGGCTTTAAAGGAGAAGCCATAACAATGTTAGAAGCTCAAGCGGTTATCATATTGGCTACGTTTGTAATTCCTGCTTTAGCAACTGCAATTATTTTAATTAATCTTGTATTTTCATTGCATTCTCTTTTATTGTAACCACTGAGAGAGAGATAGTATACTTATATACCTACCAATGCCAACAATTGTTTAATTTTGCAAATTTCTAAAATAAAATAGATTTTGGTTCACAATTATGTCTGTGGTAATGTTTATCTAATTGAGATTAAATATTTGTCCATTTGGAGTAGCACTGGTTACCCACCAGGGTGTTCCGGACCCATTTGGTATAGGTTCTGAGGTTAAAAAGGACCAAATTTACAACAATTACCCATAATTTCACTGAGATTTATCTGATAAGCTTCTGAGGAGCCTCAGGCAGCTATTTCTGATGTTGTGAAAAGACAGCAGATTGAAAATTATTAACTTATTTTGATTGTATTTTAACTGCCAGGGGGACTATCTGCCTCAAGAGCTTGTGGGACTTCCTGCGTCCCTGTTCAGATGACATGCTAAGCCATGATGGTTAAGCATTTTGAGCTAAACATTTTGGCTTAGCATGTCGTGTGAACCATTCCTAACCATAGTGACTACATAACCATGGTCTAAGTATGCTCACGAACCATTTGCTGCAAAGGGGTTAGTGGCCTAACCATGGCTTAGTGTGTTGTCTGAACAGGTCCTGCCTCAGGTGGCAAAGTAACTTGGATGGTCTTGGATACTATGCACTTTGACCGAGATGGGACAGGGGAGAAGGGATTTGTTGCCCCACCTCACATGGCAAAATTTCTTTGGCCAGCCCTGCAACAACTAAATATCCCAAAACCAACATATGGAAAAGGGAAACTAAATACCCCCCAAACCTACATGTATTGATCTCCATATAGAACTCCACATGAGCAAAGATTTCTCACTTCTGACAGTGGCAAAGAGACCTCTATGAGCACAGAATATTTTCCTGTGTCACAAGCCATCAGTGTGGGAATCCCTTAGCTTCCTTATCGTACTTCTATTGTGAAAGAAATCCCAAAAAACAGCATTAGTGGTTACTTCCAAGCAGGTGTGCTTAAGACTGGATTCAAGGACACAGAAAGCTGCACATTGAATTCTCATGGCAGCCAAGAGGCACTAAGGCTGTCTTAACATTTAACATTTATTATTATAAATTTCCCATTCATTACACATTAATTGCCTAATAAAAATTTAAAAGAGTGTCAGTGTTTGTTCTGCATGTGTTAGATCTAGGAGTAAGACAACTGAAGCATTAAGACAATGCTGATGTAAAAGCAATATAGGAAATTGCTATTTCAAATAGACTTTTTGCCTCCTCGAGAGGGGCATTAGATTTCTGGCACTAAACACAGTCCCATTGTATTTGCAATTAAGCATTTAACTCAATGTTTAGGTCATGATTGGATAAAGAAAAGTATAGATCTGAGATGCTCTGTTGATTTCTTACTGACTTATCCAGTTCAGGCTGTAAGTCAGAGAGCAATATGATTACTTGGGGTACATCATACCAGCTTAATTATATTGCATGTGAATTTGGGATGTTGGAGTCCTTTGTCTATGATGTGATCTTACCATACACGGGCCATGGCTCTTCCCTCGTCATCTCATCATGCATTTCATCATCATGCTTTCAAAAATTTTCCCCACCCTCCACTCCACCCATCTGCCACTGCCTCTTGTGTATCTTTTCCTGTCACCTGCAATAACTCAATCCTCACACTTGCTGCAGCTGTTGTTTATATTGGGAAGAGCCATGGCTTTTGCAGGGGTTCAGTGCAATGCTTGAGGGCCCAACAACTCTCTACACTGGCATTAGCCTTGGACCTGGCTTTAAAACATACGTGTAAGGGAGCAGCGTAGTCTTATTCATGGGCATAGTCACACACCTGCTTGTAGTACCAGGGCTGTTTTATTAAAGAAATAGGTAACCTTCTTGTTGTCAAAATTAATTGGAAGGAAGCTCCATTGTCTTTTATTTGGATGTGATTCAGTATCCTTAGGCTCACACCCCAAGCTAAAGTGTGGTGGGACTGATTGCCCTGAGATTAGGGGGGTTCCCAGACGGAGGGTTCCCCAGCAGTTGGAAGGCACCGTGCAGCCGTTCTGTCCTTTCTTTCTTTCTTTCTTTCTTTCTTTCTTTCTTAAAGGAGTATCTGCAGCAAGAACAAAAATGAAAGAAGTGGTGGCAAAGCACAAGTGGAAGATGACATCATCTGCACTTCTGGTAAAATGCAGTGAATGGCAAGGTGATGAAAAGTGAAAAGCCCTGTCTGGATCAGTTTGATCAGGTCTATAGTCTCTGTCTTCTTCTCTCTTTTTTCCCCTTTAAGCTCAACTAGCTAGAGAAAATAAATAAATTTGTGTGCATGTAAATGCAAACATTTAAATTAATTCCCATTTACAAGTTTTAAAAAGCATTTTTTTTCCTTATTGGGAGGAATAGCAGCCCTAGGAGGACAGAGGCCCAATATTTTTGTAAATATTCTTCCCTAATATGCACTTCCCAAGATTCAGCTGAAGCTACAACTTCAAATGTAAAATATTTCTTTTATTACAAAACACTTGTTGAAAACTATAAATGACAGATAAGAATTTATTCTCGTTATTCTTCATTACTTGAAACACATACTTATTTCTCCCCCTTTTGCTTACTGTCATATATTACAAGGATTAATAGCTCAGTGATGTTTCCTTTGTGCCACAAATTAGCTAACTGGGTTCAGTGGAAGAAAAATAATGTTCAAATACCGATAATGACATGTCATTTGGCTTTTTATATTCATTTAATTATCTGCAAATGGAAGAAAACATCTATGGGATTTTTACAGAAACAGCCTTCCAAAAAAGTTTTGAAAGGCACAGGCCAGGGGCAGGCAGCTGCAGGAGAAAGGAGAGGATGCAGAATTCCTTTTCCACCAGCAGTATCCTTCTGCAAGCAGAACAAGCTTCCTGGGTCCAACCCAGGATTTGTGAGCTAGATGCACACTTCTAATTTGTGTGTCTCCCTCTCCCCACGGGGCAGGGAGACACTTAAGCCAACCTTTTGGATGTGACATTGGAAACATAGAAAGAATCCATGCAAGTCATATCTGAAGCTATGTTTAAACCCCACCCCCATCATTTTCAATAACACCACGCCTCAATGTCTTCAGAGTACAAGAGGAGTGTAAGAAGACAGCCTCTACCATGCTGATCCTTTCCCCTATCTCAACGTAAATTGGAAAAACTGAAGACAGAAGATGGGATAATCAGTCCACACAGAATACATGGCAGTGCTAGACAAGATGTCCCCACACATACACTTCATCATCCCTTCTTTTTTCCCAGCAATCCAACACGCATCCACTTAGTATGGATCCAGTAGAGTAGGGCATGCTGTAAGGACCTAAAAGCCCTGCTGGATCAAGAAGTATCTCTTAGAGACAGTGCTGCTTCACTGGGGTTTCCATAAGACCTGCAAGGCAATGGTTCAAGTGAGAGAATCAAGGTAAGGTGGCTGACTTGTGCAGATCTGGAACAGAGCAGGTTCAGCTCTGCAGGGACTGACTCAGAGATTGTTGACTTGGATTCAAGACCTGCAACTAAATTAAGATAGTCCTTTTAGGAGCTCCATCCTCTTACATTGTTTTTTAAGGGCTAGAGAGTATTTTATGTTGGCTGGCTTCTTCTGATGGCTGGGAGCTTGAAGAGGGAGAATCTGTTTGAGGAATGCTCACCAGGGCCTTTCTGTTCACAAGAGACGTCTGTAACTCACTCCATCAAGTCAGAGGACAGTGGTACATCCCGGGTTTTAGTATACAGGCTGTTGATTTCAAGGTGGAGTGCCTTCCTTGAAAGGGACAGGGGACCAATTCTGAGCCCTCCTATGAGTCGTTGCTGGAGAACTCAGTCTCTGACGGTTCTCGGAGCTGAGCCATGTCAGACAAGACTGCTGGGATAGATGGGCAACTGATCTAACTCTGCAAACACACACATGTTAAAATATGCTATACCAGTGCTGCTTCACATGCTACAAAATGAAAATGCCATTTCTATCCATAATCATAACATATGAGGGTTACACATTTTTCCTACACTAAACTGTCTTCCATGCAGGAACACTCTAACAAATGGAAGGGCCTCAGAGGTACTTCCAGACAGATGGCTCCTAGCATTACCAACCAATCAAAAGACATTATACAGTTATTCCATCTTTCCCTTCTTAATAGATTTTCTATGGTAAGAAAAAAGCTGGAAGAAGCAGTGAGAAGACACAAGAGTGTTACCAATGGAAGATGATATTATCTAGACCTCCATGTAAAATTCCATAAATGAGGAGAGAGATTGCACAATAAAAGCCTTGGGTTGGATCCAAGTTCTGCCTTCCATAGACAAAAGGCCTCCGCTTACAAAAGATGCCTCAACCTAAATTTTAGGGACCGCCCCTCCCACACACACACACCGCAGTTCACCCCATTCAGCAGGCTTCCCTAAGCCTCTGCACAGCATTTTCAAGGGGGTGGAAGGGCTGCTGTGGGGAGGTGGGGCGGGAAAGTTGGCTTCCATCAGCTCAGTTGCACATACCTAAATCTGGATCCAATCCCTTGTCTAGAAGCAGCCCAGGTCTGCATGCAAGGAAAAGAGAGACTCTAACAATGTAGATTCCTCAACCAAGAATGCCATCCCATAGGAAGGTATTAAAAAACTTTACATGTATTAGCAGCAGGACTAGAAGGATAGTGTGCAGTGAAGCTCCTTATACCCCAATCCAGCAAAGGAACTTCATAGTCAGATTCCTTTGGTGGATCAGAAACCACATGCATAGAGCAGTACAGATGTACATCATATCACAGTATCTAATGCATCCCATATTTGCACCAAAGCTCTGGATGAAGCACAAAACAGGCAAGAATGTGCATCTCACACAGCATGTGCATTATTATGTGCAATGATATCTGCATGAGGTCCTTACTGTATAAGCAAAACCCATCTCTCAAGTCCTCAAATTAGCCCTCCAGCACATATTCAGACCATCCAGTAACCCATTCTCCAGCTGTTGCCATTGGTGAGGCTTTAGAGGCAAATAAAAATTCCCAAAATATTGAGTGGGGAAGGGCTGGGAAAGCTTCCTGAACCTAATGGATCATTACTGAGGGGTGAGAATAAAACTCATTATATTTTATCCTTCATAAATGTAGCCAGCTTGGTTTTAAAATTAATTAAATTAGATTGCCTCTGGTGATTTTACCTCAGCTAATATTACACTAATTCAGGAGAAGAGATATTAGGGAGAAAATATGAAGCAGTCATCCTAGGATTATTTTGATTTACATAAATTCCTATCGAATACCAGTTTGCAGCTTGCTAAATATCAATGTGTAAATTAAATACTCTAAGGGTAGATGAAGTCTCTTCGTTGTGCTCCTGTAATAAGGTTCTCTCCTTCTGCCTTCCCTGTTTCTTATCTTTTTTCCCTCTTAATTATGTGAATTCCTCTTCAGCTCCTGGGCAGAGAACTTGTAAGGACACCTTCAGCCTCAAAACTTTGCTTGGATAAGTTAGAAATTCCTCAAGTAATGGCTTCTAATGGAAGTGCTGACAGAGGACAAATCCCAGTGTAACGGCATGGATTGTTCTGCAAGGGTAAAGTAAAGGGCCTTGAGAAAGTCCAGCTCTGCATGACTGATCAGTCTCTTTAGGGACTACCTGCCCACGTATCTGACAATGCTCATCCAGAAAAGCGCTAGGCTCACCTCAGTGCCGTGCATGTCAATGAACTCAGGAGTAAACAAATCAGTGCCTCAAAGTAGCATCCTATTATGCAATGGCACATCATTTTGCCTTGGAACTGGCCCTGCATTTTATAATAGGTATCAATATTGCCTTTGGGCACCTACTGAAACTAAACGTTTGAATACTACTAAACACATATAAAAATGAGAATTTGAACTAAAAAACCTCCCCATTGTGTTACACTACCAAGAAACTTCTGCTGCTAAAGCCAAAGAATTGTGACAGAAATCAATTTGTGGGCAGGTGGAAGTGAATGAAATATTTAGTCTCTATTCACAATTGCTATGAAGTACATCACTTTGTTATTTAATTTTGCAAGGTATTTCTTATACAGATTTACTTTCAAAGCCCCTTTATCAAGGGCAATATGCCTTTGACATCTCTGCAGTATTGCAAAATAGCATGGCCTGAGGATAAGACGAAAGCTTTAGGCCTCATCCACATAGGCAGTAAGTCAAGTTGGAATTATTATTATTATTATTATTATTATTATTATTTTTAACCCACCTCTCCCTCCGGATCGAGGCGGGGAACAACACAATATAAAACACAAAAATCACAACAGTTAATTTTTTAAAAAAACAAGAAAAAATACATCATTAAAAACATCTTAAAATCCATCTGGATAGGCCTGTCAGAAGAGAGCAGTCTTCATGACTCTCTTAATTCATGAAGACTGCTAATTTGTCTAACCTCCTCCGGCAGACCATTCCATAGTCTGGGAGCGATGGAAGAGAAGGTCCTCTGCGTAACACTCGTCAGCCTAGTTCTGGCTGACTTGAGTAAGTTCTTCCCAGAGGACCTAAGTGTGCGGGGCGGATTATACGGGAGAAGGCAATCCCGCAGGTAACCTGGACCCAAACCATGTAGGACTTTAAAGGTAATAGCCAACACTTTATACTTCGCCCGGAAACTGATTGGCAGCCAATGAAGCGATTTTAAGACTGGTGTGATGTGATCACCCCTAGGTGTACCGGTGACCAACCTGGCTGCCATATTTTGAACAAGTTGAAGTTTCCAGACTAGGCACAAAGGTAGCCCTATGTACAGCGCATTGCAGAAGTCGAGCCTTGAAGTTACCAGCGTATGCACTACCGTCTTTAGGTCTTCCAACTCTAGGAAGGGGCGCAGCTGGCATATCAGCCAAAGCTGATAGTAGGCACTCCTGGCCGTCGCATCAATCTGAGCTGTCATTTGGAGCGACGGATCCAGGAGTACCCCCAAGCTGCGAACACAATCTTTCAGGGGGGGTGTAACCCCATCCAGAACTGGTTGACACACCTCCAGACCCAGGTTGGGGCCTTTGACAGCAAGCACCTCCATCTTGTCTGGATTCAGCTTCAGTTTGTTTTTCCTCATCCAGCCCATTACCACCTCCAAGCATTCATTCAGAGGAGACACACTATCCTTAGCTGACGATGTTGTCGAAGGCATAGAGAAATATATTTGGGTGTCATCAGCGTACTGATAGCACCCAGCCCCATGCCTCCGGATGATCTCTCCCAGCGGTTTCATGTAAATGTTAAACAGCATTGGGGAAAGGATGGCACCTTGTGGTACACTACATAGCAACTCCTTTTTTGAAGAGCAGCTATCTCCAAGCATCACCATCTGGAACCTGCCCTAGAGATAGGATCGGAACCACTGAAGCACAGTGCCCCCGATTCCCAATTCCCCCAGGCACTCCAGAAGGATACCATGGTCAATGGTATCGAAAGCTGCTGAGAGGTCCAGAAGTACCAGCAGGGACACACTCCCCCTGTCAATACTAAGGCGTAGATCATCCACTAAGGTGACCAAAGCGGTCTCAACTCCGTATCCTGCCCTGAAGCCAGTTTGAAATGGGTCTAGAAAATCATTGTCATCCAAGACTGCCTGGACTTGGAAGGCAACTGCCCTCTCGATCACCTTGCCCAAAAATGGAAGATTTGATACTGGCCTGTAGTTATTAAAGTCCAGGGGATCCAGGGAGGGCTTTTTTAGAAGCGGCCTTACCACCGCCTCTTTTAAACATGATGGAAAACTCCCCTCCCTAAGAGATGCATTAATGATATGTTGTAAATATGATCTAACTGCATCTCCTCCCTGGACAACCAGCCAAGAAGGGCAGGGATCGAGAGGGCAAGTTGTCCTCCTCACACATCCAAGTACCTTGTCCACATCCTCGGTACTCACCAACTGAAACTGATCAAGTGTAATCCTACTCGCGGAGTCGCTGGACACTCCACTGTCAGCCTCTGCTATAACAATGGCTCTTATCCGAGAGATTTTATCTGAGAAATTATCGTTAAAGGCATCACAGCGAACTACCGAAGGCTCTAAAATCGGATTCAGGGGAGAAGGTGCCTGGGTTAGACCACTTCAGCCTGCAGAGGTGATCACATTTTTATTTCTCCCTTATACTAAAAACCAGCTTGCAAATACAAAACCAGCACAGTAGGCAATGGGCTAAGCTAGAAGTCTTTTCTTGATGTGGTACATTTCTATTGTCAAGTAACTCTTGGGAGCATAAAAAGTGGAAGGCCCCACCCATAGTCTGAAATAATACAGTCCATTCTACCACCTCATTCTGCTGCACGTGGCAACCCAGTCACTAAATAACTGATTGCTTTGCAGTGTTGATAAGCAAACCATTTTAACAAGAGACCATCCATACTCAAGATCCCCTCAGCTCTAGATCTTTCACAATACCAGGCCCATGGCACCGGAGAAACTCATGTTTCTTGTGCTCACAGACTGGCTCTTTTAGAACTCTTTGACAACCTTCTACCCACACAGACACAAACACACTAGCTATCTCCAAATGCTCCACAATGTAACTTAGTGGGTGTGTTTTATTGGCTGTATCCTGTTGCACTGCTGAGGTACAAAGCTCAAATTAAATGCTGGCCTGAATGTACCCGGAGAGATTTTGCCAGCACCATACTGATTGAACAAGCAACCTGCAACCTGAAAGCAAGGGCAATAGGACAGTTTCAAAACATATGGAAGGCAGTGGTTACTGCCGATTTAAAAAAGCAAACATCTTGTAACGAGATTAATTGAGTCATGTATTTTGCAGCCAAAGGGGACAAATTTCATTATCTGACCTACTGCGAAACACAGGCCAAAGAATTTAATCCTATACAAAGCAATATGTTCCTTTCCCCCAGGAGAATTCATTTCCATTCCATTGCCAATTTACATGGGTCTGAACTGTACACATCCACAACCTCGTTTTCCCCCAAATCCCACTCACTATGGTGCTATAGCATGCAGATATTTGCAAAAGGAACTGGGGTGGGTGGGCCAAGGAAGGATGAACAACAAATTTCTTCCAGCTTTAATTAAAATGAGGATATAGGAAACACAGTAAGAAAAATTGGGATCACGGAGGGCAGCAAAGATTTAAGGTGCAAGCAAAATGCTATCGGGGACATGAACACAGTGTTGGAGGAAGGTGGCCGAGGCTACGAAATGGCTGGCAAACAATCTATTTGAAAATAAACACAGACGAATGCCCAAGTGTTTGAGTGCTTGATGAAAAATGTTGTAGTTCATTATGCTGACAGTACTAAGAATTGTAACACACCGAATAATTAAATATTATTTATTTAAAAGGGAGGGGAATGTCAATCAATTAATTTTGTGTTTTAATTTAATTTACTGTTGGGTTACATTTTTAATTGATATTTCAATTGACTTCATCTTTCTGTCTCCTTCTAGCAAAATATATAGATTACTTCTTTTTACAGTAGCTATAGCACAGTTGGCATTTTTGGGCTATGGTTATCCCCCTCTCAAATATAGCAATCAAATATAACAGGAATTACTAGCAACAAATTAAATATCTAAAGGGGGTTGGAAATGGACCTCACCATGCAGCATCCCATCCTGGTGGTTACCATCACCTGGTAAGGGAAGAGCAGGACCTGTTCCCTAGGGCCACTGCCCTCCCCCCATGTGCTTGTCCCATCTGGGGGCAAAGTGTGGAGATGGGCTTCCATTGAAGACTTGGCAGGTCAACCTGTGAAATGTCTCCACTTTAAAGTGTTGGGTGTGAGACAATATGAAGAATGTCTGACTGTAGCATTGCACAAAAACCATTATTTGACATCACTTGATGTTGCAGTCATCAAAGGATTACTATGGACAAATAAGCTCAAAATGCAAAAGAATTACTGCTTTCATCAATTTAGATTCAAAAGTGAGAGTGCACAGACATCTACCAATTTCTTGGATCAAAAATAATGGGCTTCACTCATTAATCTGGTCTCGACAATCATCGTAGGCTAAACAAGCCATGGTGGCTTGTTTAACCTGCAGTGTGTGCCAGGTGTAATCACCCGCCAGGCCACAGCTTGCCATGTCATCCAAACCTAGGTGGCATGACTTGCTTGAGGTGGAAACCATCTTCAAATAATCAATGTGAGGGTTGTTTCCCCCTCTGACAAGTCATGCCACTCAGGTTTGGACAATATGACAAACTACAGTCAGGTCGGTGATTGTGCAAAGCCCATGTGTCATGGCTCACAGGAAGTCATGATGGTTGTGTAACCGGCCCTGTATATCAGAGCCAGGCAACCCATTATACCCACCATGATTGCACTGTCAAAAACAGCATCATGTCTCCAGTTGGAAGACCTAAAGATGGTAGTGCACACGCTGGTAACTTCGAAGCTCGACTTCTGCAATGCGCTGTACATAGGGCTACCTCTATGCCTAGTCCGGAAACTTCAACTAGTTCAAAATATGGCAGCCAGGTTGGTCACCGGTACATCTAGGGGTGACCATATTACGCCAGCTTTAAAATTGCTCCACTGGCTGCCAATTAGTTTCCAGGCGAAGTATAAAGTGTTGGTTATTACCTTTAAAGCCCTACATGGTTTGGGTCCAGGTTACCTGCGGGATCGCCTTCTCCCATACAATCTGCCCCGCACGCTCAGGTCCTCTGGGAAGAACTTACTGCAGTCGGCCAAGACTAGGCTGACAACCGTTACCCAGAGGACCTTCTCTTCTGCCGCTCCCAGACTGTGGAATGACCTGCCGGAGGAGACTCGTCAACTTAACAGTCTTTTAGAATTTAAGAAAGCCATAAAGACTGTTCTCTTCCGGCAGGCATATCCAGTGGAATTTTAGAATGTTTTAAGGATGTTTTTAGGATGTTTTAGGATTTTTTATGCAGTTTTAATAATATGTGTCATGTTTTAATCAGTTTTATGTATTTTATCCTGTTGTTGTTCCCCGCCTCGATCCAGACGGAGAGGCGGGTAAGAAATAAATTGTTATTATTATTATTATTATTATTGTAACTTCCTGGAGTATTCGCTACATGACAAAAAATCACCAGAGGGGTTTCCCCATTTTTGCTTCATGTCACTGACTGCCACAAGGGAACTACTTATAGATGTGACCAGATAGAGGGAGAGAGATCACCCTGAAGATGCCTTTCCTGGTACCATCCATGTGGTGGGCATTTGTGGCCGGACCACATTGGTGAAAAATAGACTTTCTGGTTCTTTGTTTATTATTTTAAATTTTTATTATTTTAAAATTTTATTAATAAACCACCTTTAGGGAGCTTCACCTTAAAAGCAGCAAGCAAATATTTTAAATGCTAATACTAATCATGTCGTTAATTTCATGGGAATTTTTAAATGATTGTGTGCATTGTTGCTTGTCCTGGAACATTTGGAATTATGAAGATGAAAATATGAGGAGTACAATTCAATGAACTCTTTCCTGGGTCTGAGCCCTATTGAAAACACAGAGACTTACTTGTGTGTTTGGAACCAGAACTAGACAGCACAATCCCTGAAGACAGCCTTAGTTTTATGATATAACAAACCAACACTAGTAACCATGGTCTATTCAAACTATACACATTAGGCTGTTTCTTTTACAGATTAGAACACAAAAAGTGCCACGCTGGATCAGACCAAATGTCTGTATCAGAGATGGGCAAGGCGCAATCTATGGGCTGCAGGCTGCCCCCACCGGCACCTAGTATGACCTTTGCGACCCACACATGCACCCCAAGAAGAAAAAAAATGAAAATGAAAAAAGGATATTCACAGCGCTATAAAGCATCAAAAAGGTCAAATCTAGCTTGTTTGCATGCTATATTTTACCCTTTTAGGGTTCCGTTGCCGCAAACAAGCAAGATTTGGCTTTTTTGGTGTTCCATAGTACTCCAGTCACTTTTACTTATTTTTGTTTGAAAGACTGTGGCTTGCAGGGATGGGGTTCCAAGGTACAAAAATGCCTCCCAGAATTCCTGAACTACCCCACTCCTATTCACACAGTGTCCAAACAGATGCCCATGAGAAAGCCACAAGCAGAATATGAGTGCAACAGCAGCTTCCTGCTCATGTTCCCCAGCAACTGGAATTGAGAGTAGGGATGTGCATCGTATCAGACCCAATACCCGATACTGATACAAATCGGTGGAAATCAGGCATCCGATGTCCAATTCCGATGCTGGCTGCAGGAGGTCCGATTTCTCCCGATCTGATTTTTTCAATCCAATTAATATCGGAAAAAATCGGTAAATCAGGCCTCCATTTTACGTGTTTTCGCCATGGGCTTGCATTGGGGGAAAGATTTATCCCAATGCAAGTCTATGGGGAAAACATGGCGGCGGGTGAATGGGGACCTCCCTCCCTCCACTCATGCTCCTTACCTGCTGCCTCCTTGCTGCCGCCTGCTGCTTCCGTACTACTGATAAACAGGCCTTGCGGCCTGTTCCACAATAGAGCGCCGGTGCACTGGGTGACGTCATCACTCAGCGCACCGTCACTCTATTGTGGACCATGAGAAGACATCATCTTTGGGCAAAGTGATTAGGCTATAAAGCAAATATAGGCAACCATTTACACTGGTGTGCAGCAAGGAGAAGTGGATCATAGAATCAAGAATTGGAGGGGACCTTGTAGGCGAACAATTCCAGCTCCCTGTTCAGTTCAGGAAATCCAGAACTAGAGCATCCCCAACAGATGGACGTCAAGCCTTTGCTTGAAGACTTTCAGCAAGGGAAAACCCACCACTCTCTTAGGTAATTGGTTCCATTGCTTTTATTGTTAGGCTATCTCTTCTAACGTTCAACTGAAATTTACCCTCCTATAACATAAACCAACTAGATCTAGTGCTGCCTTCTGGAGCAACTGAGAGCAAATCATTTTTCTCTCCTATGTGACAGCACTTTGGATATTTCAAGAGTGCTATCATATCAACATCAATCTTTTCTTCTGCCCAGTACCTTCAGTCTTTCCTCATAAGACTTGTTTATTATATCATGTACCATTTTTGAACCCATTCCAATTGGTCTACAACTCTACATCCTTTGTAAAGTGAGGCACCAAGAACTGGACACAGTACACCAAATGCAGCCTGAATAGTACAGAATAAAGTGTAATTATGACTCCTTGTGACTTGGAAATGATGGCTCTATTAATGCAGTCTAAAATTGCATTTGCTTTTTCTACAGCTGAATCACACTGCTGATTCATGCTAAACTTGTGATTGACTAAAAAACCCAAATCCTTTTCACATGTACTGCTGCCAAGCTAGATATCCTACCCCGTGTGTGTGTGTATGTATCATGGTGAAGCTGTTTCTACCATCAATTCTTATTCCATTAATCTTGCACCCCTGGCCATACACATTTAGAATAAGAGAAAATCGGCTCTAGATAACCCTAGTGTACTGCCATGTTTGTTTTCTTAGTTACTTCCAGAATCCACTACCCTTTAATGCTGATTCTCCTGAATCTAGAGCTAGATCACTAAGAAGTGGAATTAGACTGAACACTCAGCTCATTTTCATGTTTAGTATCTGACACTTCTTTACTTCCTCACTTTTACAGCTGGCAGCTGAGAGACCAGCAGGCTATTGATCATGTCCTCTGGAGTGCATGAGGTACCACTCAGTTAATGAGCTGCTAATCTGCTTTCCTGTGCCTCCTCCTGAAATTCATAGCTGATCCAGGTGGATACAGCTGATCCAGATGCCCCTGTAATTCTAGCACTCCAGTTGATTCTCTAATTTGCCTCTGCAACCAAGTTGGCTTAAGTGAGGTCTGCACAGTCCCTGCAAATTGGTATAGAGTGGGGAGAAATAGCAGCTGGATAACCTTAGGACACCATCATGTTTGTTTACTTGTTTACCTCCAGAAGCCACGTCCCCATAATGCTGATTCTCCTGGATCACTGAATCACAACTGGGGAAATGGAAATACTGTGGTGATGTCAGGAGTTGATCTAATAGTGGGACTAGGGGTGTGTTGCACCATCCCCACAACCTGACCCTGTGCCTGCCTCTATTTTTTTTAAAAAACTGCACCAGCTTCTTATTGTGGTGACCAGGTGCTGTTACTGCTGCCTCACTGGGAACAGAAACTCCAGCATGGCAATGCCATTTACAGGACTGTACTGGCACATATGCTGTACACGAATAGGCTTTTCAAGGCTACCCAACAGCAGGGTGTGCTGTCCTGCCGGAAGGCAATTTTTTAAAAAAAAAATGGTAGAAAATTGGCTCAGTTCAGGCGTTTGGTTTATGTTTAAGCCTTGAGAAATCACAAACTGGCTTATATATAGTTCATGGGTGAGAAATCACAGACTGGCTTATAATGCTTTTGCCAGTTCAGAGAAAACATGGCCTGGCTTACAATTCATTTGTGAGCCTGAAAAAAATCATAAACTGGCTTATAATGCATTTGCACGATGTTAGGCCTTTTATAAAAAAAACTGTGCCAAATGGCTCACCAACTTTAATATCTTTAAAAGCTTTTCTGCACAATGTTGACCCCACCTCCAGCAATCCCTTGGCTCTGGCTCTGCTGACCTGTTGTGCCCCACCAGTAAGATTGGCCATGAGCCACCCTGGGTGATGTGGATATCTGCTAGTGACCAATATCCATGATGACATTGCTGCACGATAGGTTACAAGTCCCTCACTGCCCATGTGTGCCATTTTTGGATGCCCTGCCTGTATAAACATCTCCCCTTTCGCTCACATAGGGGTTGTCTGTTCACTTTCTCCAGTATTACCTCCTAAAAAACCTCCTACACCCCCCTCCCCTGCAGCAAGGTTAACCACCCTCCCCCTGCAGCAAGACTTGTCAGCTTCACCTTCACATGAATGGGAGTTGTTGTTGTTGTTTTCTGTAGAGACCGTCAGCCTCATTCCCTTCCAGAAATAATTCTCTACCTCACAGGACTGTAAAGAACGCTGTGCGTATTTATAGCCTGTGGCTCTATTAAAGCTCTGTAGAAGTGCTACCTTATAACAATAGTTGTTGGACTTTGTTAGGGAATGTCACATTCATACAGAAGAATTTTACCCATAAGCAGTTTTAAGGTCAGGAGATGTTGAGTAATGTGTTTAGACCAGACTCGCGTGCCATTTGTCTACCTACCTGAATCAGTTGTTTGCCTTCTGCACAGTAATAATAATAATAATTCCTTGTAAGTCTGGCTCCAAGAGTTTCCCAGCATGCAGTGGAAGGATTTAGTGTTGGCTTTTGTAAGACAAAAAGAAATGGTGCTTTCTAACAGGCATTACCCTGGTAACCATGAATATTTGTTTTTAAATGGATTTTCATGTGTAAATTCTCTGTGTTCTGTGTGCATTTTCACTTTGAGTTTGTATGTTACCAAGTGCTGGTCATAAGTATGTTACTTTGGAATATTAAAAGCAGCAGATTCATATTCAAGAAACAGATTGATAATTCGTCTTCCGTTTCCCTGAGATGTCCATACGTCGCATAGGAACACCCTGCCCTAAGACTACAATCCTGCACAAACAAATAAGCCAAACACTCATGCTAGCAGAACTGCATCCTTGTGACTTCTTCCCATATAAGCTTGATTAATACAGGTGGAAGCAGCACCTGGGCAGGGCAATGACATGGTTCCGTCCCATGCAAATGTCATTCTCATTGCCATGGTGGACATACTTATTTTATCTCAAGGTTGTTCTCTGGTCAACAAGGTTTGACACTCTACAAAAGCCTGCAGAATTTGCTAACAGGAGATATTTGCATGGGAAGGGACGATGGTATTTGTCACCACATGGTTCCTCCTACACAACACCACTCCAGTAATATATGAATTGGCACTCATAGGCGTCTTTGAATAGGCTTCTCTTTGAATAGGCTTCTCAAATCTGATTAAAACTGTAGGGACAATCCCCACCCACCGGCTCCAGTTCATCTGATCATGGAGAGTGTGGCAAGCAGAACTGTAGACTACTAGTGCCAATAGGGTACATACACAAATCCATTGGCTCTCATATAATGGAGGAGAAGGAGGAGTTGTTGTTGTTATTGGTATATGTAACTGAATATTCCTACCTATAGCACGGTATGCCTTGCACTGCTGGTAACTAAACTATGGTTTAATAATATTCCATATCTTGTGCTTCTCCCATCGGTAGAAGGTCTAGCCCCACAGGTGACCATGGGAGTGGGGGATAAGATAAGGGGATGCCTCTTCCTCCCATGGATGACCCATAATCCCTAGAATCCCAGTTTCCATTTAAAAACTAAAATAAAAACAACCTGCCTTTATAGAATCCAATATATGAGGTGGAATGGGCACGTACTATTCTGCCCAGGGTTTTTTCTATATAAAAAAAAAAAACTAGCCAGACCTTTCAGTGTTCAGTCAAAACAATGACTGATATCCCCATTGTCTGGAGAAGGAACTTCCCAGATGGAAAAGTAGTTGCTGCCTTATATAAAAACAATTCAGAAATCCAGGGTTTTAGTGTTGCTGTGATTAGGCAAAATTGTGTCTACCCAAAAACATATGTTCCAAGCATTTTACATATTACCCCGCCAATGCCAATACAGATAAAATCCATCCCTGCTCAGGCAGAATACGTGACTGCAGGTAGTGTTGTAAGTGCAACCAGCCAAATGTAGACACAACTCCCCAAACGCGCAAAGATCTCTAAAGCAGCCAGGCAAGTCTGAACATTGGAGACGGGGCTTGCATATGCACCCTTAGTCCTACCTTGGTTTAGGCCTAGTCATGTTGCAGCCACATGCCTGCGTATGACACAGGTCTACCCATTGACAGGCAGCAGTTCTACCCTTTGAGAAACAATGGAAAGGTAGACCTGGTACACTTTTCTCTACCCAGGTCTACCCAGTTTGGTGCCTAGGCCTCGCAGCTGCTCAGGACTAGTCTTTCACAGAAAGGAGTGCAATTTAAAAGTGGCAATTCGTTCTGCTGTATTTTCATGTTACTCATTTGTTGTTTATATTCAGTTGTTGAACTACATATTGCATAAACTATTGATAAAAGAAATAACAACAACGTAAGATACCACTATGCAAATAACCCTATTATATATAATGCCCAGGAGGAATACTGACAATGAACATGATGGTTTAACTTTCAACTGAACAAACTGATGGGAAAAGGGGATGATGCAGGAGAAGGGAGAAGTCCATTCCTCCTCCAGTAGTTTCCCTTCTACTGACAGAATGACACCATTGGACCCAAGCCTAAGGGTGCAATCCTATGCAGATAGTCCACAGTCTCTGAACTCTGAGGCTGCCATGTATCCAATGCAGGCCAGGAAAAGCAGTTCCGCGTTTCAGCCACCCTGCATTTCTGCTAGGTTTTGCCCATCTAGCAGCGGCACTCAGAGAGGGAGGGAAGGAGGCAGGAGTGGAAATGCCCTAATGCAGCCACCCCAGTCTCCTCGGGGGTATCTTCACAGTGCCAAGTTGGCACCGCATTCCCCCAAAACTCTGAGCTTTCGCTCCTGTGGGGTTGCGCCCTGTTATCCCCATGCAAAGGAGCGAGCACGGGGTTTATATGGATCTAGTGGGGGAGCCACCGATGCCGCTGCCATCCTTCCCTGGCTTTTTCCCCTCACAGAGATTGAAGCCAGGGAAAGGGAGAACCCTCCTCCCCAGCAGCACAGGGGAGTTCTAGCAGCCATTCAGCCACACCTCCAACACGACCCCGAAGCAACTTTTTGTTTCGGAGCTTCAGGCGAAAGCCCTAGGATGCCTGCGCGGTGGCTTCTGCGTCATATAATTGACCCCACACCACCACGCACAAACACCGGGGTTTTCGTCTTGTATAGACAGCCCTCTCTTCTCCCCACCCCTGGGAATGTCCCTCCTTTCCTGGTCTCCATGCTCCATTTTCTGAGTGTGGTTCTCTCCACAGCAGCTACAAGGGGAAGGGGTGGGGCAGCTTCCTGCCTCGAAGCCCTGTCTCTGAGCTTGGAGCCAGAAAACCAAACTATCCTATGCTCCACACCTCACCCCACCCCAGACACTGTCTGGTGAGCATAGGATTCTCTCTCAATCTAGTTTTAATTCCACCAATGTACACTCATTTAGGAAAACCTAAAAGAACCTGCGAAAGAATGTTGAGGCAAAATTGACTTTTCTATTCCTTTCCATTGCTCTCCTGAAGATGGTTTAGGAACAGCATTAATTAAAGGATTGTTCTATTAGTTCTTGCAGAATTTAACTTACTGATTCAGAGCTAAAGGTTAAAATGCATTAGTCAAATCAGTAAAATAAAAACAGAACAAACATCTACTAAAAACAATAGCTGGACAAAAACTGTATAGCTAAAGCACATGAAGAAAAGTCCAGTAATTATGCAGCTATAGTCAAAAGTTTGGGACTTACTGTATGATAAAGTTTATTTGAACAGGCAAAAGGACTTCTCCGAAAGATTCTGTGTTGTTTATGCTTCCACCTACCAATGCAACAATCTGCCCATTATTTATTATTTATAAAATGTCTATATAAAGTCATCAAATAGCTCACAAGATAAAAGTTACCAAATGAGCCAATTTGTCTGGATACCTCTGAAAAATATATACAGGAAGTATTTTAGGGACATATTTTGACATTTATATGCTCTACAGCTTTTCAGGCTCAAGTTGCCTAGAATTCACTGAAGCAACTTCTGGATCAGTTTTGCAATCTTTTTCTAAAGCTCAAATGGTTCTATTTGCAAGTGACTTCCCTGCTAAAGATTTTAGCCAAGACAGTTACCATGTTATAGAAAGCCACCAACAGATCCATCTTTCCATTGCAAAATATAAATAGCAAAATAATAAATTGGCTTGAATTCAGACTTGCCCCATCACGAATGGAAGGGCTCCTTCCATTTGTGGAAGGAACCAAGATCCAGCAGAGGCTACCTGCTGGAGGATGGGGGTGAGATGGCAATTTTTTCCAATTCCTTCTTCACCTGCACCCCTCAGCACCATCTTCTGCGCTGTTCCAGAGGGTCCCCCCCAAGCATCTGGAACATTGGGTGAGGTGGCACTGGGGGGCTGCATGGAGAAAGAGGAATCAGAGAAAATCACCATAGCTCACACCCTTTGCCAATAAGGGCTGGAGGCTTCGATTTTGGTGGGGCTGTGGATCCATTCTGGTTTTTAGTCAAAACCAACCAGAATTCTAAAGGTGCCAAGCCTGTTTTGACGATATGGTTCAGTACTTTGGATAGCTCCTTTAGAGTTCTGGCTGGTTCTGTCTGAAACTCAGAATGGATTCACAGCCCCACCAAAATCGGAGCCACCAGCCTCCACTGCCCCTTGCTTCAGTACCGGCAGAACTCCACTGAGTGCAAGTCTGGATCCATCCCATTGGTATTCCAGTTATTGGTTTATTACACAGTTTGCCTTTATGTGGAACAGAAACTACTGTTGTTCATTGATGCTACCAAAATCATATGCATACAGGGATCAAGACAGGTAACAATGATTTCAAATCAAACAGCCTTATTAAGATCAAACTGTGGCAGGATTAGGCTCTAAGCTCAAGGAGAAAGGGTCAAATGTTTTATTTCCTTAGGAAAATTCAATGGTGCTGCACTGAGGAAAAATCAAGCAAAGACCTTAATCCATTACCTGTCGCTTCAACTTTTTAGAGTGCTTCCAAGACAAATAAATGGATCAGCTGGACCTTGAGAAATTCAAAAAGGTAAATAGACCGTTTTGGAATGCTTTCAGATAAATCACCAATTAAATCGAATCGGCTGGAACTTGGTGCACCTGACAAGATTAAAAGCGTGTTGGCACAGGAAGGAAGAAACTCATTCATTCATGTGAGGGGCATTTTCTGCATTACAATTCAGAAGCATATACAAAGCAGCAGGTGGTTTTCTTGCAGGCAAAATTATTCTTCGCAGAGACCCTGTTTCACTGACTGAGAATTGTGATATGACTAACACATTTGGTATTAGGAAAGGTGTAGGCTGACCATATGAAAAGGAGGTCAGGGCTCATGTAACTTTAACAGTTGTAGAGAAAAGGGAATTTCAGCCAGTGTCATTTGTATGCAATTAGTTCCTGGTGAAATTCCCTCTTTGTATGTGGTCACTTTAGTATAGTGCATGCAACTTTAATTACTGTGATGAAGAGGGAATTTCACCAGGAACTAATTGCATACAAATGACACTGGCTGAAATTCCCTTTTCTCTACAACTGTTAAAGTTATATGAGCCCTGACCTGGATTTTATCTGGTCACCTTAGGAAACAGCCATTTTGGGTAGGGAAAGAGCAGAGAGGAGGGACTAGCTAACCCCTTCCCCTTCTGCCATTTGTCTACTCAAACCTGCCCTCATCAAAGAACTTTGCTCCTTGAAAAAGAAAAAAAATATGCTGTCTCCTTATCTCCCCACCCCTAATCTCCTTACCTCCCCACCTACCCCAATGGTTAAAAAAGCAGCAAGGCAGGGATCATTTTGAGCAGAAAACCAGCTGGACAGGAAAGCAGCCCTACCATATCCCATTCTTCTGCTCTTGGTCACAGTTTGTGGTGCACTTATCGAGTTTACAAAAATCCTGTATATAAATCTGTACATAAATCTCCGATGTAATGTCTACATCACCCCCAAGAGGGTAGCATAAGACTGTGATTATCCCCCCTACTGATTATTCCTCATTAAAACACCACATTGTCATGGTCAGACCAATTCCTGGTAACGTTTGGCCTCACGCTGCCAGTCCCTCCCTGAAGATGTGGGGAACCCATGAAAATTGGTCCACCACAGAAACATGGAATCTGGGGGATTTTTCAATAGCCAGAGCTGGCAATTCTGTAGAGACCCTTGAAACACTATGGTAAAATGCAACAGTCATCAACACAATGGAGGCTGAGCACCCTCTTCAGCACTGTGGAGCTCAGATGGCTCCCTGGCTTACCATGGAGTTCTGGACAATGAAACAGGTAGGAAGACAGCTGGAATGCAAGTCATGAAGGTGATCAAGCACGTATAAGCATGCCTAAGCACACCTACTGCATGGCAGTGAAGGTGGAAAAGAAGGCTTACTTTGCTGCTTCCATTGCATCCACGAGTAGCCATCCAGCCGAACGTTTCCGAGCGGTTCAGAGGTTACTTGGCACAGCAATACTACAAGCGAGAAGGATCTTCTCTCTCTCTTTCTGTTTATTGTTTCTCTTCTCCGATGGCCATCACAATACAAGCACAAAAGCACACAAATATAGACCAAAAACATTTGGTACAATAAAACAATAGTACAGATAAAATAGTCAAAATTTAAAAACATTCCTTCTGTTTAGCCCCTTAAGATTTGACAGTGGTATGGTTTAGAAAGGCTGCTCTTATCTTTTTCTTAAATTCAAGTCAAAGAAATTGAACAGACAGCACTGAATACTAAACTGTTTTCATTATCTAGTGATGGGGGTGGGGTCCCTATTGCTTTCCTTCCATTTTCCTTCAGGAAAGAATCCCTCAACGTGTCCGTCTTTCTCATTGTCTGCCTGGTGCTGCCGAAGCATCAGTGCCAAAACAGTTGAATTTGCATGTTTTGTTTTGTTTCCTTGAGGTCAGTATCTAATCTCCACAGCCTCTGCTGCAACCACTCAATCCACCACATGATAATGAATTCCTGCTAATCCATCCCATGAGAGCTGAGCTGAGCTGGTGCCAGCACCCTAAAGGCAAGAGGTCTCACATTTTATTACTGAGGTAAAAAGTCCCCTGCGTCTCTAGGTTATTGTTCTTAGATATTTGGTTCCCCCACCCCACCCCTGAAACTACTGCGTTATCCCTTGCTTCCCTTTTGTTAAAATGAAGCCCCTGTCAGGTAGCTGGGGGGGGATCCCTGCTTGTGTCTATTTTGGGGAGGAGCAGAGAAGGAAAACCCATTACCGTTATTGTTGAATATCAGCAGTACTAAAACAGAAGCAGATGATGAATTTTAATTATCTCCGAATCCCATGCTTGGTTTCCCAAGTGATTTTACCTTCAGTAGGAAACAAGCAGGGACCTGCAGTAAACGTTGTAGTGTATTCTAAGCCCATAATATGAATGTTCTGTCCAGAGTTCTAGCCATTCTGGAACCTTGTTGTGCCCTTCAGAGTTTGGGGAGGGAGTTTGGAGGGGAGAGAGAGAGATTGCAGGAGGGGAATAGGAAAAAGGACATTTATTTGTCTTTCCCTCTCCCTGTTGAGGCTAAAGAGATCAGGTTCAGGGCTGATTAGGAACCCTTGACCACAGCCCTTCATTGCTATGTAGCACAGCAGGCAGTGGTGTAGTGGACCTTGGGGCAGGGGAATGACGGCAACAATATATTGTGTCCTTTTGTAATGCAAAGTATTTGGGGGGTGGCTTGGTCTCAATGGGCAATGAACACCCATGAGCTTTACAAAAGGTCTTCTCCTTGTGGAAATGAAAATTGCTAGAACTGGTTTGTTCATCTGGATGAATGAAGGGGTTGCCTCTATATTTGGACTCTCCTCTTGGGCATGGCTGTAGGGACTGTCCTGAGGAGTGCCAACACTTCAAAACTTACCACGACACCACTGACAATGGGGGATGTAGGAGGTAAAAGTAGTCAATCCTTTCAGTAGCCCAAGGCTCACAATTGCTAGTTTCACAGAGTCTGCCCAATCTCCAGTCCCCCACAGGGGCCTTGTCACCCACAGAGATGTGCCATGGAGCCCATGAGGTGACCTGGACCTGCCTACTGGCCACTACAATTCCTGCCCTGGTTTTCTTAGCCCTACTTCTGACCTGCAATAGGGACAGTAGAGTACATTCAGAGCCGTTGTAAGCAACTCTCTCTAGGCAATATGTAGGTAATGGACTATATTGCTGTTGGCAGTGCAACTTTTAAAATGTTCAATTTTAAAAAAAAAAATGCATGTGAAATAGCTGTTAGAAAACATTGCTACCTGGGGGTGGGAGGCTAGGGGCATGGTATAAATTCTTCAGTCTGGCACAATTGTGATGAAACTGTCACCTTGTGTTATACCACATCTAGAGCATCTCAACATTAAGGGGGGGAAATCTCATCCTTACCAGTTCTCAGAGCTTTTCATGTTCACAATGGGCTCCTTTAGACAACAACCAGCGGCAACCGTGTGTTTTTGAATTTAAAAGGGAATGCTATTGCAGCATATTCTGTTAAATGAAACAATGCTGTCTAGTGCCGGAATAAAGCTCATCATAAATTAAATACTGAATTATCTCTATGTTTTTTTAACAACAGGGTTACCAGGGAAAAATGTGGGAGACATCCTGGCTGTTGACAACATCATGCAATCAACCCACAAACTTCTGTGAGTGGCCAGTCACACGCATTCTATAAATCACTAGTTTTGAGAAGCCCCTAGTCTCAGCAAACCTTGCTGCCTCCAGTCTATTTCACCTATAATATTTAGCGCTTTGGGGGCTTATCCAATATAGGTCCTTAGAATGTCCACTGACTACCCTGCTTTTGGGGGGGGGGGGGAACCTACTGTCTCAAATTTAAAATTAACAAGGTTACAGTACTTCCAAGGTCACTCTCAAAATGGGTCTGTCTTGGTGCTAAGCAAATGAATACATGTCATGGATACCACACCTGAGCTCCTAGAAAGCAGGTCAGTCTACAACTTAAAAGATGCAAGTATTTTATTGCCCATTTACGAAGCGTAAACATAGAACACTTCTGCCGCTGAATGGAAGCCCCTATACAGTTGCCCAGTTGAATCAAATGTTGGGCAATAGCCATAGCATTAAGAATGAAAGGGCTCCCTTGTATATCCTGCAACCCTCTTCTTCTCCCCACCACAGCTCAGCAAAGCTTGATTAAGCGGTGATACATTTTTCAGGACAGTTCTCACCCATTCATGATCAGTATAGATTGTATTTTAGGAGCTCTGTTCATAATAGGTAGAAAACCTATTGTGGAAATATTTGGTCCATGTAATTGCCAGAAGCTATTTCTTCTAAGAACATCCCTATGAATCACAGATTATGTATTTACCACTTTGATTAAGTCAATATGTCCTTGGTTGAGAACAGTGTATTAGTGACCTGTTTTCCAGCTCCATACAATCATTAAAAAATTGCAACTAAATTCCCATAGTCGCAATAGTCCCCTTGGCATGATTTTCTTGTGTGCTGAATCAGACTGTCCAGGCTGAAAAGGTAGAGATCCACATTTCCAGTTTGTTCAAAAACCCACAGAGCAATGGTTTCAGACGAAACTTGAACCTTCTGTTCTCTTGATCTAACAACTTCAGGATAGATAGATAGATAGATAGATAGATTAGAGAGAGAGAGAGATTAGAGAGAGAGAGAGAGAGAGAGAGAGGAGAGTTTGGTGAGGTCATTAAAGGGGGTGCATATCTTTCAAATCAGACATTTAGGCAATGTTTACTGACTGTATCCACCCACATGTAAATATTTGGAAATCCTGTTTCTAAAACTAGCATTTCTAGAGGGATTCACTCACTCATGCCACTCATCTCAGTGCCAAAATCTTCAACTATAATCTTGCTCTGAGAAGCATGGCTGTTTACTTAGATCCAGATTTTTCCAAGGCATCCCAGCTTCATCCATTCCACCTTAATTCACTGTGTTTTTGCTTCACATGCTGCAATCCTCTCTTGAGAACCTTATTTTAAAAATAGGTGCCTGCAGTGTGGGGTTTGTATCCAGGCTATACAGTTTATGATTTTGAAGCACTGGCCTATGTGATCTATTCCGAAAGGTGTGATGTCATGCTTTCTGCCCATCACTCATTACTTGTCTCAAATTTACATTCTTTGCAGTGGTTCTTCCTAGTAGGCTGTTTGCTGTTACAATCCTGCCCTCTAGAGGATACAAAGGTCACTGCCTTTGCTTTGTTGGACGAAGTCTAGAACGAAGATGGCAAAAATAAAATAGCTAGGTTTATCAGATTTAATATAGGAATGGAGTCTTGTACCTTTACACAGAACAGAATGTTGATGAGTGTTCTCAAGGAAGTCAAAATAACCCTGCCAAGATTACCAGATTAAAGAAAGATCACAGCAGGTTAGAAAAGTTTTGTCTATAGTTAAAACAGCAGTATTTGACAGATTTCCCCCAAAGGCTTGCAGTACTACTTAGCTAAGGAAATGATTCCCCATTTTCAGTTAAAAATAGTCAGTCTGGAATTATTAAAACAGACATTGGCCCTGTTCGGAAGACACCTTAAATCATGGTGAAAAGGGCAAAAAACCTTATTCACCGTGGATAAAGCCGTGGTTTAAGGTGTCTTCTGAACAGGGGCATTGTTGCACAGTTTCTTAAAACTTAATGGCTGTCCCTTAAACTCACTAGAGTAACTTAGAGGGGACTTACATCTGAGTAAATAAGCTTAGGATAGCACTGTAAGATACCCAGTTTATTAATCAAAGTAATTTGGGGGGCCTTTGCTGCCCCTCCAAGGCCACCAACAAGCTGATCACCAGGGATAAAAAGGGCATATGGGATTGGGAGTGAGGGAAGAAGATTGAGGATTTAAGCAGTGGTTAAGGAGTGGGTTCAGTTTCATATTCACTTAAAGTATTAGAATCCAGCCACAAGCCTCTGAATGCTGTATGTGGCACACATGCCCAGGAAGAGGGATCCACTGTAAGAATAATGATCAGGGAGCAAGCTCAACATATGCTGCTTTCTTACAAGATTGCATGCCTATCCAGTCATAGGAATCAAGCCGTTTGGAAAAACATATTGACATGATTGAGAGACCAGTTCCTAAGGCCACACAAAAATAAATGAGCCTTAAGCCTGAATTTGGAAGGATTTCAGCAATCACTCATCTCCAGGTTCAAAAATTAAATTTCCTTGGGCAGTATACAAGTCTGCCTGCATGCTAGCAAGACCCACTACCAGCGCAACAGGGAACTCACAGTTTAAAACAAGCAGAAACTCTTGTTTCTGGAACAGGTCAAGTCAGTGGAGCTTGCAAAAGGACACTCTCCTGACATGTCCTGATCCAGAAACAAACATTTTTGCTTGTTTCCTGACATGTTTTGAACCGCTAGCTTTCTGTTGCATGAGAACGGAGTCCCACTTGTCCAACAGATCGAGTGGGTGCACAACACAAATTATGCAGTCGAGTTTCCCACATTTGGGGAAATCGCAGGGGTCAGCACACCCAGAATGCAATGGATGAACCTCACCCTGGGAAAACCTCCTTCATTATCAGGGTGTCTCCCCTGTCAGCAGGTGCACAATAGCATCATTGGATATTGCCCTTTGTCCTTTGTTTAGTCTAACCTTCCCCTACCTGGGGCACTCCAGAAGTTTTGGACTACAACTCCCATCACCCTTGGACATTGGCTATGCTGGCTGGAAGTTGTAGTCTAAAACATCTGGATGGCAGTAAATATGCACCCATTCAAAAAGGTGTAAGCTACCATGCTGAAGCAGCATCAGACATAGACATCAGACATAGATTTTGTTACCTGTGTAGACCTGTGTAGACACCACTAATAGGATTATTTAGTAATGATGCCTTCTGTTAGAAAAGCAATTAGCAAAGAAAAACAAAAAGGCAAAATAGAATGAGCATTTACCAGTCCCACAAATGCAGTGGGCTATCTTAGAACAAAAAGGAGACCACACCCCTCTTTGGTGAAGAAAAGGTAAAATGGCTTTACTCACAAAAGTTCTTGCAAATAAAATGCAGATACGGTATGGTGCGTCAGAAAAGAGTTTGTTCGGGACATTGTGTGTTTCATTACACTGGCAGGAGCAAGAGAGAAAATATGGGTGCTCCCAGAAATGGCAGAGGTCCGAGAGAGGAGGGGAGGAGCAAAATCACAGGAAACCACATTGTAGGCAATAGCGATCCTAAGGCTAGCTGTTGTCTAAATTCCCATGCATTCACTAACTACAACACTGCCCCCTTCCAGTAATTTACAAACACGGTTGCAATATTCCTAACAACCAGAGGGGCCTCAAATTGATGATAGATGTGTAGTGAAGAGAAGAAGTACTATGTTACTTAAAAAATACAAAAATCAAAACTGAATTGTGAGTTATACAGCACAAAATTGAGCCCAAATACAGGCTCAGTTATATTTAAAAGCAACTTTTCACATCACCATTAAAAATGTATGAAGACCAAGATATTCCTTGGTTCACTTGTCTGACACTGTTGATGCTTTCTTAATTTCCTGCTGAAATACAGTACGAACAAATGATCGTGTCTCCAAGTCACATTCACCAAAATAGCATCAGCAGCACAAAGAACTCGGGAAACAAATTGGGACAGAGATTGGAACTTTTCAAATCAAGTGATCAAGAAACAACTTCAGAGGCCCCCGCATGCATTTTTGAGAAAATAATAGTATTCACTGCTGGGCAATGACCCAGAATATGCTGTCATTGCACAACAACTGCACAAAAAGAAGGCATTTGGTATTCATATGACAGAAGGTAAAATCTCCATCCACAGCAACTTATGAAAACTTCATTGCTTAAAACATATTTCAGCATTCGAGGACATTTTTTGCCCTTGGCTTTCCACTTTTCAGGTGTCTTATCCAAATGGGCTTGCTGTATTGGATTGAAAAATGCCATAAACACACTCTGTACTTGTCTTCAAGAACATTCTTTTTTTCTCTTTTGAGCTGAAAGTAAGGGTACAACTGCAACAAGCAATTTTATTTGAAATACTCCACTTCATTTAATTGTGTATCATGTTCTCCAGATGAACTTGCATTACCAGGGTCTCTTGAAAGTACAAGCAGGTCTTGGCAATTAGTGGGCAGCCTTCGTGCTTTTCCCCACTGTCCATAATTATGCTTTTCCTTCTGTTTTCAGTCTACAAAATTGGGGCATAGCAGCCTCTGCAGGTGTGCATTAAACAAAGGACAATTTAAAAAAAGAAAACAAAATGAATTGAAAAGAAGAGGGAAAGGCCTTAAAAGATACCAGAAAAGCATATACCTGGAAAGTTGGTAAGTGATTTTATTTGGGGGGGGGGGGGGGGAGGAACTGGAGATTACAAATAATGGGATACTTATCCAAAACAATGTTGGATAAAGAGAAGGTTCTTGTGAAGTCCAGTCAGTTGGCTTGGCTAGATTGTATCTCTAAAGATGTGACTGAGTCGCTTAGGTTTTGAGTATTAGTAGAGGAAAATTTATTCCAGCAGGCTTTTGCCTGCTAGATATCTACTGTTTTATGTAAAGGTTATGTTTTTATCTGTAGTCTCTGCTTTCATTGTATTTTAATATACTTTTATTGTCGGACTTTTTTGACATTGTGAATTTCCATGGTTGTAAGCTGCCCTGAATAGTGCATACACACTGCAAGATCAGAATAGAAATATTTATATAAACAAATCATCTCTGAGACTGCATTCCTAAATACACTTATGGGTTTAGTCCTTATGGGTTCACTTTAGTCCTTATGGGTTCAGGTTCTGAGACCAAACGACTCATGTGATGCTCAGACTTCACCACCCTTTTCCATTTTAAAACATTCCTACCTGGATTAATTTTCCTATCTAGATGTTGCAGAGCTAGGATAGAGCTTGAAATGTGAGGTGGAACCTGTGAAACTGGTTTGGGAGATCGTAGTCAGAGCAGAACCTGCTATGCAGAAGAGTGCCCTAGTAGGTAGCCATGTGCTCTACTTTACTGAGGCCAATCCTCTATTTGAAGGTATCCTGTATCTGAAGGGCTGTCCAGTCCAAGTCTAGTTTACAGGTCAAAAACCATCAGAAAAGAGAGCAGAACAGGGGCTTTGAAGTTACCCATCAACACTTGGTACCAGGTCACCTGGAACCAATCTTCCCCACTTTGGTGAGATATACTGGATTGCACTTCTATTTAAGTTACAGTAATTTCTAAATGGGCAACTATACATATATTAGCATATGCAAATTTTATGCAGAAGTGTCCTTCTGGGTTTACGCATTTCCTCATTTTGGGTAATGTATAAGTGGTCACCCTAAACCTGCTTTAGCTGACATCTCGAATGAGGGAATAACGAAGGCAAGAAATGGGGTCTTAGTAGTTCAAGTCTCTGACATGGTTCAGATGACAGAACAACCCACCGTGGTTTACTTAACCATCGGGGTGACACAGTGCATGCTGGGCACCATTATGAATATGCAAGCCCCATGTGGAGGTTGCCATGGTTTATCATGTCATCCAAACCCAGACAGCAGGAGTTATTTGAGGGTAAAACCACCCTCACATAGCTCATGTTCTGTTTGAGGTTTATAGAAGGGCTGCTTAATCTTCATATAACCACTGCTGCCTGGATTCAGATGACACAACAATCCACACCAGGGGCTTGCATATTCATAATGGTGGGTGGTATGCGCTACAGTTCCTCATGAGCAAATTAACCACAATGAGCTGTTGTGTCATGCAAACTGGCGCTCCGTGTTGGTCTCGCACTTTTCAGGCAGAAAAATGTCTTGCACAAGCACTGACTAGGTTGGGATTTAAACAAAACAAAAAATGAACAGAACAACTAATCAATGATTCTACAATACCATTTCCAAGTTTCTGAAAAGCTACTGTAGGTATACAGCTAGGCTGACCATATGAAAAGGAGGACAGGGCTCATGTAACTTTAACAGTTGTAGAGAAAAGGGAATTTTAGCCAGTGTCATTTGTATGGAATTAGTTGCTGGTGAAATTCCCTCTTCATCACAACAGTTAAAGTTGCAGGGGCCCTGCCTTCTTTTGTATATGGTCACTCCAGTATAGTGCCTGCAACTTTTAACTGTTGTGATGAAGAGGGAATTTCACCAGGGACTAATTGCATACAAATGACACTGGCTGAAATTCCCTTTTCTCTGCAACTGTTAAAGTTACATGAGCCCTGTCCTCCTTTTCATATGGTCAGCCTAACACAGCACATGCAGTTTCTTGGAGTTCCTCCTGGGGAGGGGCTTAGGATCCAAACCCCACCCCCTGGAAGAATTCCCTTGCTGCTATCTCCAATCCACACCAGCAGCAGAACCCCTGCTCTTACATCTGATCAGAGGTGGCAGCAGGGATGCAGGGTGGCCTGGATGTTGGGATTCACCAATGTTGGGGAGACTGCCCACACTCTCCCCCATGTGGGCAGATCCCAACACCCCTCATTCCCACTGTGACCTCCAATCTCAGGTCAAAGATAGTAATGGGTGCATGTGGCCGCCTGAGTCCCATTCTCCGTGTTGGGAGGAAGCAGTGCCTTCTTCCAGCAAGAAAGGGGAAAGGAGGGTGATGTCAAGGGTAGGGCCACATCGCCCGGTGCCAACCAGCCCACAGTAGGTCTGGTGGGCAATTCAGCCCCCTACCCCAAACAGTTCTGAAGCCCTGGATAGACCGATGCATGACAGTAGCCCACTACTTCTGTTCTTTATATGTTCTCAGATATTCATCCAAGGCCTCTGTGTTGTTCAGTTTATGGATGCAGCAGGAAAGGAAGGGGGGCTTGGTGTTCCCTCCTATCTCTGCAATATGTAAAAAAAAAATGGGGGGGAGGAGACATACCATGCTAATTTTCTCTAAATAGCTTAATCAAGGACAAACTACCTAGAGGTAATTCAAATGGAAAATATCTTACTGTAGCTGCTAAGGTATAGGTGAAGCATCCATAAACTAAGTCTAGTTTATGGACGCAGGCTTTCAGTAAGGCACTGAACGCAAAGAACCTATGCACAGAAGGCTTAGGTGCCGTAGTGCCGTTCATTCGGATTTTATTTACTAAGTACTGGTCATGGCCAAAGCCTTGTGCAGCTATGTTATCAACTCATTAAAGAACAACACAGATAAGCTGTACAAGAGTTAATGTTTGGTAAAACAATTGTCAGTTTAAATTCTTGTTTAGTTTAGGAAAGGACCAATAGGCCTTGGTAACCAGCTACTTTTGTTTTTGCAGGTCTGAATGGAACAATGTAATTAATCAATACTTTCTATGTTTTGGGCTAATGTTGACTAATTTCACAGCCCACTGACCAAGATCCTTGGGGTCGAAACACGTTTGGGACAGGTGGATGTATATAGCCACCCATATGATTAGTAGAAAAAGTGATGTGTAGTTGCTATCTAGAGTTTGTGGACTACTACTTTGTGTAATTTTAAAATTGTTTATTACTTTTTATGCTTAACAGTATGGATTAGTTGTTTCATTAAATTTTATCTCAGTATGCACAGCAGTAGCTCCATTTGAACGTTGTATTACACTAATTATCTTAAACCCGTTTTGTTTTGTGTATTGACTTTGGTTTAAGACATCACCTCTTTTATAATATTGTAGAGATTCTTAGACTACAGATGAGCATATATGATGTTTCCACATGGTACACAATTCCACAAAAAGGAGGCAGTGGTTGTATTACAAAATCAAATCAAGGTGACTGGCACCCAACCACCTTAAAATATCAAGGACTCAATCAAATGTTTAAACCACTGTATTATGTATATATTTCTCAGTAGCAACTGTAATCATGTAATATCATTCATTATATACACCTATGTGTTTCTAATCTATTTACAGGAGTTCAAAACATTCTATAACACAATATATAAATTTAGCATTAATTACATACAGAAATGCATATATTCCCAATGTTAATATTCTTACACACATACTATTGGGTCCTTATTGAATATGAATACATCCATTTCTTTTCCAAGAACACAAGTCCACATACAAACAACACTTCTAAATACTTTCCATTCAGTATTGCTTTAGTGGGCATAATATTTAGTGGGCATAATATTTAGTCGGCATAATATTATGCCCACTAAAGCAATACTGAATGGAAAATATTTACAAGTGTTGTTTGTATGTGGACTTGTATTCTTGGAAAAGAAATGGATGTATTCATATTCAATAAGGGCCCAATAGTATGTGTGTAAGACTATTAACATTGGGAATATATGAATTTCTGTACGTAATTAAAGCTAAGTTTATATATTGTGTTACAGAATGTTTTGGACTCCTGTAAATAGATTAGAAACACGTATGTGTATATAATGAATATTGTATGATTACAGTTGCTACTGAGAAATATATACATAATACAGTGGTTTAAACATTTGTTTGAGTCCTTGGTATATTAAGGTGGTTGGGTGCCAGTCACCTTGATTTGATTTTCCACATGGTACACACCAGAGGTTTCCAGTTAGTTTTTGTGACTTGCTGTTCCTTGCACTGCATCAGAAGCCACTCTCAGAGATCTCCAAAGTTTCATGAGGGTGGCTTGCCAGCTGGTAGGGGAGCAGGTGAATGTAGAAAAGAGCTCAGAAGCCCCACTACCAAGCTTTCTAGATCCTAATTTTCATCTAATTGTACATTCTAGACTTGGGCAGATGAACATTGATTTCTTCCAACTCATTCCCATTGTCCTCTGTCCATTCACTAGCTTCTTTACCAAAAGATTGCTGTGCTTCATTTGCTACCGTGAGGGAAACCAATGTAACAATATCACCTCAGTTTTTACAAGAGCCAGATGGAAGCACAGCTCACCTAACAGGGTGTGAAATTATCATCGACGTTCCTAAATACATTTTTCCCTGCCTGCCACCCCACCCAATTTTCCACCAGTTCTTTAGAATTTACAACTTAGAAGCCTTATTACAGAAGTAAGCATATCTACAGAACAGCTGTTGTCATGGGCAAATCATCACTTAAAATGTAGTTGCTTTATGTACTAGTATAATAAAATATTTCCAGGAGATGATACGTCAAGGGTCTGAGTACTGTTCATCCATCCTTAAGTCTTCTTGATTATATGCTTAATGGCAAATTAACTTAATGGCCCCAAAAGCTAAGTTAATGACATGTTAAATTTTCAGCACTTTCTTTGTCATCACACATCCTTATATTTAAAGGGGTTATCATTACTACCTTGATTTCTGGATATAATTTCCAATGGTTTTTCAGCTAGTGAACACAGCATATGGGGTATTTTAATTGAAATTACTTTTAACTAATCAGCATATATATTGTTCTTTTAGCACATAATGTAAAATCCAGATACTATTCAATGAATTCATCACAGGGAGTAATTAGTTAGAAATTATAGTGACCTTGAAATAGTGTAGTGACGCTTCATGCAGAACACAGGCACTTGCTTGCTACAAAGGGATGTGGCTTTTGTACAGGTCAATACAGTAAGGGATTTCAAAAGATTTGTCACATCGGAGCTGCATCAATGATTAAAGTGTACTGTCCTCACATTTAGAGAAAGAATAGATATCTCAAGTATGATGGTAACATGAAATAAAGCAGTATAATGGACTGTAAATGCAAGAACTTCTGTAGACCTTATAATTTAGCTATATTAGGAAATATGTACTTCATGACTATATATATATATGGGAAAGAAAATCTAGGCCCTATAGAAGATTCTGCATTTACAGTCCATTATCCTGCATTCTCATATATATTTAACACGTGTATTCCACCTTCACCCAACAGATTCCAGGATGATTAACAGCAAATACAGTCCATTATCCTGCATTCTCGTATATATTTAACACGTGTATTCCACCCTTCACCCAACAGATTCCAGGATGATAAACAGCAAATATACAACAAAACCATAACATTAATGATTAAATGAGGTAGCAGCTAAAAGCATAAGAGCAGGCTAGGGCATTTTTCAATTTAAAATGACCAGGAAAATATAAATGTCTTTATTCAGTGCCAAAATTGTAATGTTGGCACCAGGCACATCACTTTATAATCCAGCAAAGATAATGAAAAATACAAACAATTTAAGTTTGAAATAATTGCAGAAAAAAATGTTTGAGACAATAATCAGACTTCCTTAAGAAATAACATAATGCAAAATGGCAGTGCCCAGTTTGATGCAAAATGGGGGGGGGGGGGGTTCATCCTCAGTTTTCGGGCTGGCTTTTATCACAGAGTGGGTAAACTACTACAGAGGCCATAGGTCACCCTCCTGTGGGGTCTTTAAAGACCTAGAGTGGCTGCTTAGCCTTCTTTCAAGGGTCTGGTCCTGGGTGGAAGACAGAATCCCTATACCTAGGTGACAGTAACCCTGTTCTCTGAGCTGCCAGCTTGTGCTGGTTCTACACAACATATCGAGGTGGACAAAGCAGAGACAGGCAGAGAATAATTCCTCTCAGCTCATTCATTCAGGTAATGCATGCCAGGTTGGCCTCTTCATTTATTTATTTATTTATTTCATTTCTAACCTACCTCTCCATCTAGATCGAGGCGGGGAACAACACTAAATATAAATATAAAAACAATAAAATAGATAAACCATTAAAACAGATAAAAACAAATACATTATTAAAAACAACTTAAACTTAAACTGGATAGGCCTCCCGGAAGAGAGCAGTCTTCACGGCTTTCTTAAATTCCAGAAGACTGCTAATTTGTCGAATCTCCTCCGGCAGGCCATTCCACAGCCTGGGAGCGGCAGAAGAGAAGGTCCTCTGGGTAACACTCGTCAGCCTAGTTCTGGCTGACTGGAGTAAATTCTTCCCAGAGAACCTAAGAGTGCGGGGCAGATTATACGGGAGAAGGCGATCCCGCAGGTAACCTGGACCCAAACCATGTAGGGCTTTAAAGGTAATAACCAACACTTTATACTTTGCCCGGCAATTAATGGGCAGCCAGTGAAGTGATTTTAAAATTGGTGTTATATTGGCAGTACACCTAGAGGTGACCATATAACCAATTCATAAAGTAAAAACAGCTTAAAATTGGCATTCCATCCAAACCAATGTGCAAGATGTCAAATGAGTTAGTGACATGTAGGCAGCATAAGTAGGAAATATAGGGCAGTATCCAATGGCATGCCTACATAGACTAGGCCTATTCACTTCAATGGGTCTACTCTGTGTAGGAGCACCATTGGATACTGCCCACTGTCCTAATTATTCTTATTACTATCATTTTTTATTATCTTTTATTGTGAATTTAACAAAACAGAAAATAAATCGTGAAAAAGAAAAAAAATTACATATATAGTAATGTAATTTTTTTTAATCAGAAATATCATTCATAAAAAAGGGAGAGTTATGCATAGGTTCAAGAAAAGCAGACCAAATACCCATGTATTATCCACTTGCAAGTGCCATCTATATAACACCCATTCAAATGTTGATAGCGTTAAGTCCGCAGTCCATTGCATTATGGGAGGTGAGCACTTATCCTTCCAACGTAATGTCTTTTAGCTGTCATAAGGGCTCTAAAAATCTTACTATCATGAACACAGAGTTCAGAGGTCTAAGAAATAAACCGCACTAATTAAGTGTGGACCGCTAACCCCCACAAGGGAATCAGATTTTAGCTGAGTAAACATCCCATTCCACACCGTATTCAATTCCAATAGCATCAACATCAAGAAGCCTTCCTAATAAATAAGAACGGCTGACACAATGGCTAGAGACCAAGGAGTTTTCCTGGGAGTTCTACTTGGGGAGATTCCAAACAGAGGAGTCCTAGTACTGCCAGTGAAAATTCATTGTGCCCCTATCCTGTCTTTCCTTCTTTAAATTGTTTTTTAAAAAAAAAACATCAGGACAGTGACAAGTCCAATGTCTAAACCCCTAGTAAAATTCTGTGAATGAGACAGGGCAGCTGCACAATAAGACTTCTGAATTCCTGTCTCTTCTGAAAGGAATCTTCCACCCCACACACAAGTTAGTACCAAAAACCAATAACTTTTTCTGTCACACATAGGATTCTAGGGAGGGGAGGGGAAGGGGTGATGTAAACGCTTCAACAACCAAATAGTTAATGAGAAAATACAGTGGTGGCCAAAATTGCGGACTTTTTGAAATTTTCATGTTTTGCAACTTTGAATGCTTATAGAAAATGTTCTGTTTCACAAAATTCAATTGTTTATATATCAATTGAAAGAGAATTTAATGCTGAATTCAAAACAAAAAACAGAATGCAAATACCTGCAGTTGAAAAGAAGTTATGCTTCACATACTGCAATCATGATCAATTTACAGTAAAATCTGACAAAAACATATCAGATACTTTAGTTATGATTGAAATGTATTATCAGTATTTTGTAGGGAAGCCTTTATTTTTGGAAACAGCATCACAGTGACATCTCATTGAGCCAACAAGTGTTTTAAGCTCTTCCTTCTTTATGACATGGTTCCAGGAATCATTTATAGCCTCAATTAATTGGCTTTTATTTGATGGACTCCTCATTCATATAAGAATTTTCAAACGGCGCCACAAATTTCCTATCGGGTTCAGGTCAGGGCTGTTTGTTTCCTGGCCAGGTCAACAATTGAATGCCCTTTGCTGTGAACCACTGTTTGCATATTTTTGCTGTGTGACAGGGAGCTGAATCTTGTTGAAAAATAAATGGTGCTTTGTTTGGAAAGAGATCCCTGATGGAAGGTAACCGTTTTGGTTCCAGGATGGTGTCAATGTATTTTTGTGCGTTTAGCATGCCATCAATTACATGAAAGCAGCCAACACTATCTGCTGACATACATGCCCAAATCATAACGCTTGTTGGGTATTTTACAGTTGCCTCAATGCAGTCAGGATGTAGCTCTTCTCCTATTCTACGTCTCACATATTTTCACCCATCACTACCAAATAAGCTTATCTTACTTTCATCACTCCAAATAACTTGCTTCCACTGATCTTCTGTCTATTCACTGTGTTCTTTTGCCCACTGTAGTAGTTTCCGGTGCTGCTTTAGATTCAGTAATGGCTTTTTTTCTCGGAATCCTACCTTTTAGTCCAAAATCTGGTAGTCATCTCCTTATCGTTCTGGAACTGAAACACCAGTTGCATCAAGTACACCTTTGATGGCCTCAGATGAAATGTTTCTCTCCTTGAGACAGCCTTTTTATTCTTCTGTCATCAACAGATGTGCACTTTTTACGGCCTTTTCCTGCTTTGTTTTTAATTGACTTTGTTTCGTTATATCGTAAACAAAACTTTCGAACTCTGGATGTAGTCACTGAACGAATGCCCAATCCAGCACAATGCCTTGATTTGTTATTTTAATGCATATGTATTATCCAATTATACACAAAGCATATTTTGTCAGCTCATATACCTTGTACATCAGGTACGTGTTTGTAGCTGATGTACACAGAATATATATCCTAAAAGAAGTGTCCATACACTTTAATACTAGAAGACATATTCCTATACATGTTTTCCTGTTTAATCATGCATGAGATTGCATCCTAAGGCTGCAACCGTATACACTTACTTAGGAATAAGTCCCACTGAACTCTAGGGCTTACTTTTGAATAGACATATGGAGGATTACACTGTAAAATATCTTGGGAGTAATGATGCCAAAAAATCTGACTAGGCTAACGCAGCTTAATTACTTACCATTTATTAAAAGAATTGAACAAGAAATCAAGGACTAATCCAAGTTATCACTTTCTTTATTGGGTAGAACTGCAGTGAAAATATGGTCCACTTGCCAAAGTTAATGTTTTTATTTCAAGTGCTTTAAATTCTGCTCCCTTCAGAAACCTGTGCTGCTTATATGTCAATAAACACTCAGGATTCATGGTTGTGCTGTAAACTGTACAACAATAATTACCAACTCCACTCTATTCTCGAACATGGAAAGGAAGCCTATAGAACTAGAAATCATGGTTTAAACTATTCGACATAGCTAACTGCTTTAGATAAAAAGGTTAAAGTATTCTCAATAGAGAACAAATCTACTTTAAGAAAAGCAGGTTTTTAAATAAGGAAAGAGTGGGTTCTCACTCCAACTAGCACATTACCACCAGCTGGCTGCACAGCATAAATGTTTATTACCTAGCTCATGTTAAGTACATTCAATTATGGTGCACACTCCTGAGTAATGGAAGTGATAGGAGTGTGTAACCTTGGCCATTTGGGAAGCAATAAGCTTTGCAGAAGGTTTTCATATTTTTCTATGCACCCACTAGGTATATATAATTTGTGAGCATGATTCAGCCCATTAATACTACAAATACATATGACCCTCTCAATAAGACCCTATGCTTTTCACCTCCAGCATTATACAAAAGACACGGCCCTTCATTTGTGTTAATTACCATAATACATCTGCCCTTAATACACTGCCTTATTTTTTATGAAGTGAAACTATATTCCTGTCACATATATCATTTATGCCAAATGTAGCCAAGCACTTGCAGGCATTGCACAATGCACCTGTTACAATTCTGAATCAACCAATAAGCAGATGATGACATCAGTAGCACATCCAGTTTATAAATTTAAAATTTATAGATTTCTATATATGTAGATGGATCTATAAATTTAATATTTATAAATGTATAAATTTGACATACTACTGAGGATCATTTGTTATGTTTTGGAGCACTACAATTCTGTAAACTCTGCCGCCCACACATACACCCCTTTATCACTCCCATCCAAAGAAACTATCCCTATAGCTCAGGGATGGGCAACATGCAGCCCTTCAGATAGTTTGGCCTGTACGTTGCCCATTCCTGATATAGCTTTAAGCATTTATATACTGCAAGCTGAAGATAGCAATAACGCAGCTGGATAGCATGGTTTTCCATGCTTGTTGGCTCTCACATGCGGATTCTCCAACAACAGTCACAAGTGGGTGTTGTTTTTAAGGGTATTTTTATCCCACTTCTCAGACAAAAAGGCTGGAGCAGCTTACAGGTAATCAATGGAAAAAGAGAGTCCCTGATGTTTAGACTTAGAATAAAGACAACACACAAGGAAAAAGAGGGGGGAAATTACATATTTTAACTGGGATAATGGAATGGCTCTACTTCCCTCTCATCTCCCGCCACGCAGCCAGCTGGAATAGCTGCTGGTGTGACAATTTTATATAGTTCAGAATGCTCAAGCTGAAGATCTTCATGAACAGTTGCTTTAAGGTGTACATAGATGAGCTCTTTACAGGGGGTGGGAATTCTTATACCTTGTTAACTATAACCATGATGCCTGGGTCAAGGCTGATAATGCATATTCAACTGGAATATGCATCAATCTCGCCTAGGGACTTTTACTCTTGCTCTGCTCCACAATACTTAAGTTTTTATGGGCATCAGAAGAAGGTTCCATCAGAACAGTTCCATTGTGTTACTGTGATGATGCTCAGAATGAAACTAGAAGATCAGGTTCCTATGCAATTCAGCACAGCCATGGGAAATAACAGCGGCCCCACTCAGCCCAGTTAACTTCATACAACAATGCTCCAGTGTGCATCCAACCCTATTTGAAGAGCGATGTGGTAAATCAAGATGGCTACATGATAGTACCATGTACCATCTGAGAAGCTGCTGAGACAGATTGCAACTCACTGCAAAATATAAAAACTGACTCCAATCACTGTTGCTGGCAAGTTCTGCCTCAGACTCTGTGGAAAAGGGAGAACAAGTCTCAGAATGTAGGAAAATAAAATAAAGCTTTATTTTTCTACAGCCTAGAACTTCTTTCTTTTCCATCAGGTTCATTTGTTCTCCAGTTTTGTCTGGACCTGGCTCAAGCTCTGTCTACTCATTCCACAACTTGGTCAGATATATATTTAAAAAGCCAAACAAGGAATCCAAGGTGATCATGAGCCATCGCCATCCCCCTAGAAAGACAGTTTACCTGACTTTTGTGACCCTGTAAATCGTATAAGGCAGCTTATACTATTTGTTAATGTTGTTCAGACTATTGGTTCAACAATGACTGGCAGCGGTTTTCCAGATTTTCAGGCAGGGGGGAGGCGTTTCAGTCCCACCTGAAGATGCTGAGGATCAAACTTGGGAGTCTCTGCATGCTAAACAGGTGCTTTACCACTGTGCTATGGCCCCCTCCCTGGCCCAGATATACTTTGCTACAGGAAATTAAGTGTGATAAATTCAGAGGTATCCGCCTAAGAGACATGAGATCTGAATTATCACCAACTCTGCTTGGATGGTACTATGCCCTAAACTGATCTCAAGATTTAGAGACATGACGTCTCTTCTAACTTAGGATCCATTAATCCTATGATAGCACTTCCCCGCAAGGAAATGGGCAAACACTTAGAAAGGTTTTCATAGGCAGCCTCCTCCTTCCCCATTCTGAAATAGTGCAGGGTGGAGGGAGAGAGGAGAGTAATAAACCTCTAGAGCACAATCCTAAACAGCACAATCCAACAGATGCCTGCTAGGAAATAAGCCCCATTGGATTCAGTGGGTCAATGGGGCACACTTCCAAATGTGTCCAGAACTAGTTTCATACTAATATTTTCAGCTGATGTCTGAAAAGACTCCTGTCAAGCAACCCAAGTACTTCCTCTGAAACCAGCCTTCACTTAATATGCTAAAAAAGAAAAACCTATAAATTGTGAAAAGATCCACAAGTCTCCTGCAGAATTTATTTCAAAAGGGGCATACGGGCCATTTAAGAACCACCATATTTCTAACCTTTAACCACCACCCTGCATGCTATTTCCGTACCAGAGAACAAGGTAGTCCCTTTTCCTAGGAGACACTGGTTATGCAATCCTATCAAGGAGGAAGTTCGATATTGTAGAGGACTTCTGAACCAAGGTTTAAAATTTATCCAAAAGGGGTTGCCAGATTTCCTGGCAAGACCACACAAAGAAGTATTAAGTGTTTCCATAGACGCCTACTATAAATTCAGCTCTCAGCAGTGGCAAAGATCCAAATGCATTAACTGAATAGAAGACTGTGCCATAGTGCTGGTGACAAACAAGTCTTATATTGTGTGCTGGGTTGTGTTCAGGGACAACATAAATGTAACAAGGAAATGCTTTCTTACAAATGATTTTTGCTGCCCAGTTTTAAGATTTTCTCTCTATCTCCCCTTTTCTGTTGGCCTTTCTGCATTCAGCCTGTTATACCCCCCTTCTCTTAATAAAGATTGCTTTCTTTCTCTTTACCTTCAGCTTTATAGCCTTCGAGATGAACTTCAGCCTACACTCTCCTTGATGTAAACACAGGCACCAAGACCTTTGTCTGAAATATAACCAATGTGAAATGAAATGAAATGAAATGTACACCAGTATGACCTCGGGTGCAATGCAAATGTAAACAATTTGAATGTCCCAGTGTTTCCCCAAAACATAAAAAGTGTCAATGGACCTTATCAAGAGAAAGAGGGAAATGAGGCAGAGACAGCAACTCTATGTGAATTGTTCTGGCTATACTGGAAGATGCAGAAGAACGCAGTTGACCTAAGGGTGCCAGGAACAGCAGGAGGGAGGAAATTAGATGCACACCAGATGCCCCAATTCCTCAGATGTAGCAAGGCAGAGATGAGTCTGAAGGGCGGAAAGCCAGATGTTCTCAAAACAAAAGACAAAAAGGCACCTAACACCTAAAACAACCTTGGGGACTGCCGGGGAGTCAGGAGATACTGTCAGAAGCACTATCAATCCATCACAGTAATGTGAGAGATATGCCAAAATTGAGACAATGATGGTTATAGCATTCTAGTTCTCTTCACCCCTGTACCAGCAAAATTAACTCTTCTACCAAGTTCATCAAGACTTATAGAAATTCTGCTTATGGACCATTCTGCCATACATGAACTATGACCATTGCCTCCTATTGAAAATAACCTCCATCCTTATTGACTAAAAGTGAGAAAATCCAGATCCCCAGGTTTATGTAGTCGCAACAAAGTAGCTTCTCTACCACCGATTGACCAAGGTTACAAGATCATTCATGCCTACTTTGGACTAAGTATGCTTAAGAGTCCCTCCAGCTCCATGTATAGACACTTTTTCTTTGGTCAAGAAGAGCAACAGGAATTCTAATCTCAATATATTGAGTAGTTCTCCCCAAACCTCTAGTTTCTATTAGTCAGTTCAGAGGGGGCTACAATGACACATCCTTTATTATAGAATGGATACAACTTGTTTAGAATTCAGTTTAAAAAAATAACCTGTTAACATATTACAAAGGAGAGGGAAGATCAATTATAATTTCATCTAAAGTAGCCAGGAAGTCTTTAGTTGATTGCAGAGTGTCTAGAAGAGTAATCAAACAAAAGAAAAGAAAAAACAGTTAGCATCTCAAGTCAGTTACAATCTTTGGTTTGCTTGAGCCCCAGTATCAGTTTTGTTTCAGCATCCAGTATATTTGTGTCCCTACTCAACCAAGTTTTAGGCTGCTATTACGAAGCAACCACCAAGTTATTTTTTGAGCTCTTCCAATACTTGCTCCCTTCAAACTCACTCTAGGCCTTTTTCAAGGGAACATTACAGCTACCCACTTTGCTTGAATGCAGATCAAGACCTTACTTACCATAGCCCCATGAAAGTGAAGGCTGCTTTACAGGAACAGGAATTGTGCTTGCAAATCTGTCAGATCCATTTTCAAATGTCATAAGAGGAACACCAGTCAGTGACAAATGGCTCAGCCTGTGCTCCTCAAGAACCTCGAAACTCTCAAATTCTATTCAGAGAAAGTATCATTTAGTGATGCTTTTTATTCCATTTTAGAGGCATGGGGGCTGTGATAAATTTAAATCTAGCACTACTTAAGTCTAGTCTACAAGTGTTTCTTCAACTTTTTATCGATAACTTCAGTAACGTTGATGCAGCGTAGATGTTCAGTTTGCTACACACTGTTTGACATTCCAGCAATATCATATCTTATTATCTAAACATTTTATTATCTATATTGATTATGCAACCGAGAAGAGTCTAGCTAGCATCTCTATTTTGCCAAGAAAACTGAAAATATCATTGTTAAGTATTACCCAGAGGATTATAGGGAAACAGATTCTCCTTTTCTGGACAGTCTTCTATAACCATGCTGCAGCCTTCAACTCGGTTTGTATTCTCAGTAGCCTGAAGTAAAAATAATCAGAAAAAATATCACATAATGAAGTCTAGAATAGTTCTGCCCTTGTCTGGTATGCCCTCCTGAGTATCGTACAAGGTCAATCCTGCTGACTAGGCCAAAGTTACCAGGAGACCAACTCCATTTGCCGCCGCCTCTCTGAGCCATTCCTGTAGACCATTCTAAGAAGTATTTAGGTTTAAAAATTGATGCCCAACAGGGTGAATTTGACTTAAATCACTGCCCAAGATGCTTTAATCCTCTCCCCATTTTTCCTTATGTTGTGCAAAACCAGCCAATACATTAGGCAATAGAGGAGGAGATAGCGTACTGACCGTGCGTTAGGTAGGCGGTGCTCCACACACAACACATTACTCTGCCATCCGTTGAGGGGCTGAAAGTTCCGACGTCCATCTTGGCTGCAGCATCTCCTCCCTCCCCCTTCCTCAGTCCTCCCGCCGTATCCCAGCATGCACTGCAAGTTCTGCCGGATGTATCAGAGCAGCCGGGGGGGGGGGGGGGGGGGTTGGCTGCTCCAGCCAGCAGAACTCCATGCCCAAACAGTGAAATTTTAGAATGTTTTAAGGGTGTTTTCAGGATTTTAGGATTTTTTATGCAGTTTTAATAATATGTGTTATGTTTTAATCAGTTTTATGTATTTTATCATGTTGTTGTTCCCCGCCTCGATCCAGACGGAGAGGCGGGTAAGAAATAAATTATTATTATTATTATTATTATTATTATTATTATTATTAATAGTCCACAGAGAGAGGGGGGTTGGTTTCGGACAACACTTTAAACAACGGGCTTCGGGCTAAGCAACGTGCAAGCCCGTTGTTTCTCTCCATTGCTAAATTGGGCGGAATAGCATACCGTCAGTTGTGTATGCGTGGTGTGTAACCCTCCACACAACACAATAAGCAACACAACTGACGGTTGCCTCTTCCTCCCTCTGTTGATTATTGTGTCGTCCGAAACCAGCCATTGTGTATCTTAGATTGTAAGCTTGTTGTCAGGGACAATCTTGATTATTATTATATATACATGCTCCTAGTAATTCCACATTGACATATGGCCCAACTGGAGTTCACCCTGAGAAGAGTCTTCAGTGTGGTGGGGCCCCTTTCTATGGAACTCCCTGCTTTTGGAAGTCAGGCAAGCGCCAACATTGTGCTGCTTCTGGCGCCTTCTGAAAATATCTTACTTTCAGGAAGCCTTCCTTGACTGGCTGGTCACAGATTTATTAAAATGCAGTGTCTTTTAAAAAAAGTAATAATTTTAACTTGGTGTTTTATTCTTTTATTCTATGTTGTGTCTTTTATTGTTTGCCACTCCAGAATCTGTCTAGTTATGGAACAGTATATAAGTGTCATAAGTAAAATAAAATAAAGAACAGGGTAAAAATGAACCGAGTGTAAGCAACACTATGCTTCTGTGTATCTGGTAAAACATGCTAGTTTCTGGCCAGCTCTATCAGAAGCACAGCAGCCTGTCCTACAGGAAACTGCAGTCAGGTCACGGATATGTCTTAAGACAGTTGCTGCCCACTGACTTACAATCTAAAAAATAAACACAATACAGAAGAGGAAAGGGAATTGTTGAGGGAGGAGGAAAAAGCAAATTCAAGCACTAGATTATTACTTGCAAAGTGGAAGGGAATAGTGAAAGACGTCCTCTGCCTCTGATGGTCTCCTACGAATCCAGGCACAATTCAGGGATGCCTTACTGCAGAGATGGTTGATAGCATCAGGGAGGGGGCTCTCAACTGGAACCAGGCATGTTGGAGGGGTGCCTAACTGCTGTTTCTCATTAACTATGCTGCTTACAGGTGATGGGAGTTATAGGGCAAAACACCTGGAGAGTCACAAGCTGCCCACCACTGATTTAGAGTCACTGCCTAATATCATATCCACCATAACTAATAAAGACTTCCACTTCCCCTGTGACCATGCACTGAAGCAGACAAGAATTGCCTTGTTTGCAGGAATACCACAATAAGGCATAGGCTCAAGATCACTTAAAAAGGATTGTGCTGCTTCTCTCCAGATCAGTGCAAGGTAGCATCTCCTTTCCTCAATTATAACTCAATTAGGGAAGGGGAAGTGAAACAAATACCCAGGTCTGCAGTTGAACAATTTTCAGGTTGAAGACCAATCCAAGAAACATTAGAACAGTGAAGAAACAAGTAAGTTGCCTATGTTGGGCTTATAGAATATTTGTTCATTCTACTAACCTTTTTGGCAGAGATGAACTTTTTTTCTTTAGGGAATTGACCCTTTGTGGTTGCCAGAGGCCGATTCAAGCTTCCCAGAGCCTTCCTGACCAATTTGGATGCTGCTGGATTTACATTAGCTGTCCTTCCAGTAAGTGGAGTCTTAGGGTGAGACCTTTCGACAAAAGTCTTTGCTGTGGAAATAAATCAAGTCATCCAGCATGTTTGAAACCCAGTATTCCAAAACACCTTCATTATTTAAGTATGCGGTTTTACGTAGGACATAATTAGTGTATCAAGAAGGTCTGGAGACCTACTATAACCTATAAGTTATAACCCTGCAAACAGTTCAAGCAATATGGCAATTGCTACAAGCCCAGATTCATGATGCTACTCTACAGCAAGGCTATGCAGGAATTTGTACATTCATCATAGCCTTAATCAGGTAGCAATTTCATGGGGGGGGGGGGGAGACATACACAAAAGACAGGTCAACAGCCTGCAACTCAATATTTTTTCATGAGATACACGGTAAGCAAGAATGCTTTCTGTGTAGGTAAACTACCATGGGCCAAAAGGTGTAGCCAGCTCTAGTTTTTCCTCTCTTCCACTCAACTGTTTTTCTTCCCATCCTTCCAGTATAGCCACAAGTATCTCAGCACTGGCCTCTACTCCCAATGCTGCCATTTACACAGCCGCCTCTTATTTACCCTGCTCTATATTTTCCACCATTTCATGCTATTTGTACCTCCCTTCCTAAGACTTTTATTACATATATTAATAACTCACCCACCATGGAACTCAAGATGGTATTGTCAGGATTCCAAAGCAGTCTCCCATCCAAGCACTGATCAGATTCAGACCTGCTTTGGTTCAGTAAAGTTGCTGGTCTCAGGCAATATCATGAGATGCCACTAACTCTGGACTTCCAAGGTGGGAAACAGTCAACTATACCACAGGAGATTGGCCATGAAGCTTACTAAGCACTCAAAATGGTCTGTAATCCAAGTTCATGAGTACTTAAAAAGTAAACCTTCTTATAAATAGACATGTCAGTTCATTTGTACCAGTTTAAGTTTGTATTAATGCAGACTCACAAGGTGCTGATTGCAGCCGCAGCCGATCCTTGGAAGTAGCAGTCGTGCCAGCTTCACCATTCTCTTTGTCTATGAAGATATGTGTTGCCATTTCTTTGGCATCAAATGACCACTAAAATAGATATCTGCAGTATTATTTCTGAGTTTCTTGCTTAGCCTTCTTTCATCAATATAGGTCTACAAGTATCATTTTTCTACTAGAATTTCTCACTGGTAATACAAGTTACTTCTCAGGTAGCTTTCATAGCCATTGTTTTCACTTGTTTAATGTGGAGGAACTGTGCCACTTTCCTCAACTATATGATTTGGGCTAGACAATGCATTTGTACATGCAAAGGACTGCAAATAGAATTCACCAGCTACTTTCACCTCAAACCCAAGGAAAGTTACTCTTTGAAGCTAATTAGAAAAATTCAACCTGGCAATGAAAAAGCAACTTTACTGGTGAACCTTACATTGATTGAAAACACATCTGTTTGCTTTGGCTTTCTTTGTACCAGCCTCATGATACTAGCACAGGGGTGCCTTTTTTGTTTGCTTGCTTGCTTTTATTGTTTTGTAAACTATGTCGGGATTTGTTTCAAATGAGAAGCAGCACACAAATGCTTGTTGACAATAAATTTCTTTCAGTGGTATCAACACAGCCATTTAAAGATGTACTGTGCCTTTAAAGAAGCCAGTTTGCAGAAATCTATATTCTGAAGTAAATAAAGCAAAGATGGTAGCTTTCACGTGAACACAGTTGCAACTTCTAGAATCATTGTTTTCATGCTGCCACATGCCATTAGCATGTCTCCTAAAGGCAAGTGAACATCCTTTACTAGGAAACTGTAATACAGTAGAGTGAACCCAAAATCAGCTAGTTCAGTGTTGTTCTTCCACCTACATGCTTCATGGTCATTTCACTATAGGGTGGCCTGATGCGAGAGTGGACAGGGCTCCTACATTTTTTAAGAGTGTGCCTACATATGTTGGAATTCCCACTTTTACAGAAACTATTAAAGGTTCAAGAGCCCTGCCTTTGACATCTACCCACTGTACTGCAACATCACCTCACAGACCTGACCCCTTTATATGGATATCCTGATCACCTTTGCTCAGAAGTAAGCTCCAAAGAACTCAGTGAGTCTTGGTCCCAGGAAGATGTGGACAGAACTGAAGCCTTAAATTACCTTCAGCTACTAGAAATCATTGATTTAACGATTCTAGCACTAGCATTTCTAGCTGACTTTATACAGCTTCGCTGTAATATTACTTACCTAGACTGCAGCTCTAGACGGATACCAAGTGAAACAAGTCAGGCAGGAAAACCTGACAGTATGGCTTATATCACAAGAGAAACTACTCCACTCTGCGAAGAAAGCTACAGGTCTAGGAAAGCCACTTCAAACAACCAAGAATCTTTCTTCCCAACCTAGGACAGATAAAAAGAAAAGAGAAAGAACACAAAAACTTAAATACGTATCAGTAACCTACATTCCTTTTATTGTATCTTTTTTTAAAAAAAATCTGAAGCTAGCACACCTTAATAGTAAAATACTAAACAGCGTAAGGAAGCACCAGAAAAAATAATACAGATACCAAAGATAAATCATTAAAAACAACCCAAACACCATCTAAAAAAAACTAAGAACACACTCACTGCGATTCAAAAGCACGGTATCACGCTTTGCTTACACCAACGCACTACTTTTAAATCATTAGCCTCGTTCCTCATTGGCTGTTGCTCCCCCGCGTGGGACACTAACGCTACTGATTGGCTGCTTGCTAAATCAATGGCGGTGAGTAGAAGGGTGGGTTCGACGCTTCCTTACTCTGTAAAGAATCCCAGGTGTACGCTTACATAGCTAAGAATAAGCCCTAGAGCAGAGGTGGGCAGATGTTACATCTCCAGATATTTGGGACTTCAACTCCCAGAAGCCTCTGCCAGCATAGCCGATGGTCAGGAATGCTAGGAGTTGAAGTCTAACAGTCTAGAGAGCCGCTTTCTGCTCACCCTTGCCCTAGAGAGACTCTCACCCCAATGGGACTTACTCCCATGCCTAGCATGCGTAGGATCGTCCTGCCAAACGCCCAAAGAGGCTTGCCTGCTCCCTATCAACTTCAAGCCCCCTACCCAAGTAAGAGATGATACTCTGGAGTAGCAGTGGGGCTGCTTTGATAAGTGGCTGCAGATCCCAAAGCTCTCAGTCTAAAAGCTTTCAGAGGAGTAGCCCTTGTAAGTGCGTTATAGTAGCGGCACCTTAAAGACAAACACTGCATGCGTAATAAGAAAAAAAAGTTTCATTGAATTCAGTAGGTCTTACTTCCCTGGAAATACGGAATTCCACTCTAGTTTATTAATACTTTAGTAGACTGGAATTCACTTCATGAGATGCATGAAGGGGAATTAGTCTAAGGAAGTTTATACCAAAATCAATGTGCTAGACTGCAATCCTATCCCTACTTACCTAGGGGTAAACTCTGCTGAAAACAATGAGACTTACTTCTGAATAGTTTATGTATAAGATTGGGGCTACAGAACTCCTGGTTGTTTTCTTTTTCTATCTACTATGGGGAAAGAAATAGACTCAAACTACAGCACAATCCTGTGCATACCTACTCGAAAGTGAGTCCCATTGAAGTCGGCTAACTCACAGGTAAGTGAACACTGGACTGCCGCCTTAGATGTGTGTGTAGGATTGCAACCAGGTAAGTGCATAGAGCTGCAGCACAAAGCCGCAGAAAAACAAACGCATTTCCTTCCCCTTGTGACTGAGGCTCCGAATACGGTGCAGAATTACTTGGGAATAAAACCCCATGAAGGCTGCGGGATTAATTCTGAGCGTGGCGGGATCAGGCTGCTTGGAAGGGAGGGCTGAGTTTCACGACTGCGAGTGAAGTATTCCGTCGCTAGACTCCCTGAAACTTGGAAGGTAAAAGCGGCGGACAGGCAGATAACAGAGCGGTGTCCCTTTAAGAAGAAATGGCGATTAGAGCAGCACGTTGCATTATGGGAAGCGGAAGTGAGGCCTGCTTAGCGCAATACAGCTGGTGGCGTAGAAGCGGCGGCGCAGGTTGGCCTCTTGGTAAGTGTGGGGAGCTTTCTCCTTTGGCCTTTGAGAGTTTTTTTTGGGGGGGGGGAGGCGGCGGGAGTAGTAAATGCCCCCTTTAATTTTCTGTTCTCAGTGGCACGGAGTGCCTTCTACCAACTTCGGTTGGTGGCCCAGCTACGTCCCTATCTGGACAGGGATAACCTGGCTTCAGTTGTCCATGCTCTGGTAACCTCCAAGTTAGATTACTGCAATGCACTCTACGTGGGGCTGCCTTTGAAGGTGGTCCGGAAGCTGCAGCTTGTGCAAAATGCAGCGGCCAGATTGATAACTGGAACCAGTAGGTTCGAACATATAAGACCTACTCTGGCCCGCTTGCATTGGCTGCCTGTATGTTTCCGAGCCCGGTTCAAGGTGCTGGTTTTAACCTATAAAGCCTTACACGGCTTGGGACCACAATACCTGATGGAACGCCTTTCCCGACATGAACCTACCCGAACACTACGTTCAACATCTAAGGCCCTCCTCCGAGTGCCTCCTCCGAGGGAAGCTCGGAGGTCGGCAACAAGAGAGAGGGCCTTCTCTGTGGTGGCTCCCCAATTGTGGAACGATCTCCCTGACGAGGCCCGCCTGGCGCCAACATTGTTATCTTTTCGGCGCCAGGTCAAGACTTTCCTCTTCTCTCAGGCATTTGGCAATATCTGAGGAGCCTGGGGTTGTTTTGTTTTGTTTTTGTAGTTTTTTTGAAGTGTTCAAGTGGTTTTAAATGTACAGATTGTGTGTATGTTGTATGTTTTTGCTGTTTTAATTTTTGTATATTGTTTTTAATTGTTTTTAATCCTATGTAAACCGCCCAGAGAGCTTCGGCTATGGGGCGGTATACAAATGTAATAAATAAATAAATAAATAAATAAAATAAATCCGGATTATGGTACCGTAGACACGTCTGAGTTCTGGTCTCCTTCGTTCTTCGCTTGTTTTGGTTTTGACACAAGGGCGTACTAAATCCTGATTTGGGTTTTGAAACCTCTCCTATTTTAAGATAGCTTGACAGCCCTGAGAAAAACAGTCCTAATCGGTTCTCACAGGTGTTTCCCTCACTACCTAGGGTAGTGTCACGGAAGGTGAGAATACTCGCTGGGATATCAAGAGTGTATATCAGGGACGGGCAGCTTGTGGTCCTCCAAATCATTCCTTATCATTGACTATACTGGCTAGGACTGATAGGAGTCACAGTCCAACATCTGGAAGACTACAAGTTGCCCACCCCTGGATTGTGTATGAAGGGAGAGGGTTTGTTGTGAATACTTTATATATTTTATATATATTGGGGGGGGGGGGGTCTTTTAACGTGTAACCCCAATGATCGCAGGCTGTGTTAGTTTTTTCTAGGAAGTCATATATACAGGTAAACAAATACTAATCACATGTAAGAGTGTTTACCTTGAGCTGATCATGGATACCTGGCCATGTTTTGAAAACACCACTTGTCCTTTTAACTTCTGTTGAGTTTATTTGTTTTAAAAAGTTCTGCCTTTTGGCTACAAGAGTCCCCAAACCAGTTTGCAGCATAGTTAAAACAGGCATACAATAAAACCAAGCATAGGAATATGGAAGAACTAAGAGCTAAAAATAAGAACAGGATGTAATTATTGTAGTGTCGTGGAGATAATTTCTGTAATAATGTAAACAAAAAGAACAATTATTGCTGTTGTCGCAACTCAAGTTGTCTGAATTTCTATAATTGCAGAAAGGAAAGGTAGCCATGTTGGACATAAGCAAAATTCCCAAATCCATATTAGTCTAAAACCTTTATTGGACTAACCAATTCATAACAAAAATGTAGAATGCACACCCTCTGGTTTTTGTAGCAAATTGCCTGATGAAGAGATCCAGGTATCTCAAAAGCTTGCACATTTTTGTGATCTTTTGGTTGTTCTAATAAAGGCATTACAACTAATGTGGATTTTATACCTGCAGAGTTGCTGTTGTCACATGTGCAAACAGAAACATTTTAAGTGTCCATGTGGTATTCAAGAAAAAGCTTTGACTAATGGTGTTCCATTAGCATTAGTAGCACTGGCTTTGCATATGTGCAAAGTGGATTGTAAATAAATTTAGAATGCACCTAAATGATGATTTGAAAAGGAGCTGGAATGCATCTGGAGTACATCTGTTTTCTGCAGTCCTCCGTCCTGTTCCGTTTCCTGTGTCTGTTTATTCATGGCCACAATGTAGGGGCCAGTAAACACAAGAGCCCTGAAATGAGAGTGCAACAGCTTGCTGCCTGGATAGCCTTAGTTGACATAGCATTTGGTATAGGTTTTTTGCTACTTTCACTTCCCCTGCCTCCCCTTCCTGAACTTAGAACATCAGGGTTGTTATTGTCTCTGTTGTTCATAAGGACGTTTATTAAACAGTGTAGTCTATTTCTATGGTTGAAATATCTCTGTATGTGTGTTAATAGGGAAAAAAAGATGGAATCTGGGAGCATGGAAACAATAGCTACTAACCCTCCTGGAGGGTCAAATGGCTTAGAAGAGCCTAAGAAGATGACAAGGGAAGATTGGAGAAAGAAGAAGGAATTGGAAGAACAGCGAAAACTGGGCAATGCACCAGCTGAAGTGGATGAAGAGGGAAAGTAAGTTTTGTGTGCAGCTCCCTCTGCTATATAGGAATATAGGAAGCTGCCTAGATAGACCATTGGTCTATCTTGCCCGACATTGTTGATGCTGACTGACAGCAGCTCTCCAGTATTTCAGGCAGGAGCTTTTCTTGCCCTATCTGGAGATGCCAGGGATTGAATCTAGAACCTATCACTGAGCTACGGCCCCTGCCCCATTTAGAAGGTTCTTGTAAAACTTATCCATAACCTTTTACAACTGCATGCTATTTTATTTTTTTTAAGTACAGGAAGAGCTGAATCTGAAATAACTTGTTTGTATCTGTTTGTTTATAACATTTGGCATTGCTGTAGGTAGTGAAATGAATGAAGTGTGTCCCTATAGGAATTATGTACAGAGTGCGAAGCCAGAGATTTAGCCAGCACTGGGTGGAATAGGTATTCCTACCAGTGCTGGTCAAGTCCCTTTTTCCATAATGGGAGTGCCTCTCAGCATGGAGAAAGGCAAAACGGGCAGGGTGATATCATCTGCCTTGCGGGCAGCCTGTTGGAGACACTAAATTGCAGCAAGATCACTAACCCTGTTTTAAGGGGGTTCTATACAGTTAATGGAGTTAAGGTGTTAATGGAGAGGATGAACACACACTTCTGTAGTGGAGTAGTGTTTTCTTTTTTTGCAAAGTCCGGATTTTGAGCATATAGTGCTCCTCTGTGTTGTGTAAGTGCTCTTTTTCCATAGGTTCCCATCACTCGAAGTCCTCTTTGTGAGCTCTAGGTGTATGTGTGGCGTAAGGCCAGAAATATATAGCCATATGCTGTGCAACCTGTGGTTTGAGTTATGGTCTGCCACTGTGGCAGTTATATACTGAAAGTGGTGTGCTGTGGTTGAGTGCTGATTTAGACAAAGCTCCGTCTTTCCAGTGTGGACATGGGAGGAGATGGGTGGACAGCTTTTTTAATTGCTTTTTCCCAATGGCAGAGAAATTGCTTATACCAGCCTTTGACCTGGTCTGATTTTACACTTATACCAGCCTTTAATCTGGTCTAATTTTACATCTTCAAAGTGAGTGTATCCTTGGAATGGAAATGGAGCAGATGTGTTCTGTGCTTGCACCATGCCCCCTCTTGGCCCCTCTGCCAGCTGAAGGAGTTCTGCTAAGTGGACTGGTATAGCCTGGTGAAGCACACTTTCCACCACTGCCGGTGGGGGCCCTCTACCTCATCCTAACCTTCTCCAGGCAGTGGATTTTTCAGTTAGGATTGCACTATAAGTTCCAGTGCTGCTATTTGATACCCTGAAAGGATACTCTTTTCCTATATTAAGTTACTAATGTTTTAGTCAAGACTTTTCCAAAGCATGGGAACCCCTAGTCATTTGAGATCATCTGGTCTGGTCTGATTCCCAGCACTTCTTTTTAAGGAGCTTCTCTAGCCCTTTTGTCTACAGCATTTGTGCGTGTTAACAGCACCACTTCCTTTCCATGTTTATTTTGAAATAAGTCCTTTTGCATTCAATGGGGATTACTCTCTAGTAAGTGTGTATAGAATTGTAGCTCAAGCACCTTTTTATATTTATTACAGAGACATCAACCCTCATATTCCTCAGTACATTTCTTCAGTGCCATGGTATATAGATCCTTCAAAAAGGCCTACATTAAAGCATCAAAGACCTCAGCCAGAGAAGCAAGAAGAATTTACATTTCTAGGGGAATGGTATAAGCGAGGAGTCAAAGAGGTATGTAGCCATGTGTAAGTTGTGAATAGTGGCATGCTAGAATATGATTAAGACCTATCCACTTTGTTAGAGGGGGTTTTATCTTTACTTGCATTCAAAATATTTAATTCAATGAAAGTTTGTTACACTTACTCAGTACCAGATGTTGTAGAGAGTTTTATACCAGATGGCTTGATAGGGTTAAACTTCAAGCTAAAATTCCTGGAATTAGCATTTTAGAACAATTTAATTTACAACTGAGCTGTTTCTGGAGGATTCAAAAGGGCCTGTAGTACTCTAGCTGATGGAAGGGGAAATCTAGATGTGCTGTTGATAACTGAGCTGTTTCTGGAGGATTCAAAAGGGCCTGTAGTACTCTAGCTGATGGAAGGGGAAATCTAGATGTGCTGTTGATACGAAGTTATTGTTGTTTTTCTGTTTAGGATTCTGTTTCAACTAAATACCGCAAGGGAGCCTGTGAGAACTGTGGAGCACTGACACACAAGAAGAAAGATTGTCTAGAGGTAAATACTAGTTCATTTGTGGATTGCATTTCTGAATCTTGGACACATCATAGCGGGAAGAACAACTTAAAATTAATTCTTCAGTGAAAGTGACATGACCTGGTCTGTCAAATACAGTTTTTGTATTCTGTCTGGCCTGTAAACCAGCCTTCCCCAGCATGGTGCACTCCAGATGTGTTGCCATACAACTCCCATGTAGTCCTACATATCTGAGAGTTCCAGCTTGGGGAAGGCTGCTGTTCTGGTTAGTTCAGAAAAGACAAAAACTGCCAGTTGTGGACTTGGGAAGCAGGGCACCCATTAACATGGGAGGATGGGTGCTGAATAAAATGAAAAACCAAAAGGAGAAGAGCATCCACTTAGGTCAAAAAATAAGAGAGAAGCGGTTCTCGGAATGCCGAGATACTTTATTAGTTCACGCCCAGCGAGTTTCGGGCTCTGTAGTATTTTTAAAAGGCCTTCTTCAGGGGATTGATAAGATAAGTGTGCAGAAAACTCTTAACAGAATGATAGTCTCTCGTGGTGTTCACAGTCGCCAGTAACTTATGACATAGTAACTTATCATGCCAGAGCCACTGTTCCCTGGGAAACAGTGCTGTTTGCTTTAGAAGCAACTGCATTATTCTCCTATTTCAGTGTTAGCAGTGCAGCATTGGAGCCAATCAAATAGAAGCAACATCCACATAGCTGATGAAAGAAATCAGGCCAGACACAGTAAGAAAGAGTGTGCAGTAGCAACAAAACTCAGAACCTATTATTCCCTGCTGTGTGATGATTTGTCCATGGTATGTGTTGCTTCCCTAAGCTCTACTCAGAATCATAAATAATAATGTGGCCAGTTCCCTTTCCAAAGGGCAGGGATAATGCCAAGGCTGTGTTATATTTTTGTCCCTGCAGAGACCTAGAAAAGTTGGAGCAAAATTCACAGGAACTAACATTGCACCAGATGAGCACATGCAGCCGCAGCTGATGTTTGACTACGATGGAAAAAGAGACCGTTGGAATGGCTACAATCCAGAAGAGCACATGAAGATTGTAGAAGAATATGCGAAGGTTGATCTAGTAAGTAGAGTGTTTTTTCTTTAAATATATTTCTAACAGGCACTTTGGGCAGTTGTGGCGCAAGATGGTGCAAAAATAAGTAGCTTTTTTCTGTCTAGAGTTGAATTAACACTCTCACTAACTTAAATAGCTGTAGAAATATGTGGCAAGGAAGATGGAACACTGCCTTATACTGAGTCAGCCATTGGTCCCACTAGCTCAGTATTGTCTGCACCATGGGTAGGCAACCATTTTGAGCCTATAGGTATGCTTGGCAATTTGATAAAAAGTTCTGGGCACCACCACGGAATGGATGTCGTGGGAACTGTGGCTAGTCCCAAAGGACAAGTAACCTTCCCAAAAGACTGAGCACAAGGCAGCGGTGAGATCCGAGCCCCAACATACAAAGCAACACCTTTGAACCCACAGTTTTCAGTACCAACAGAAGCCTATTTCATAAAGGACAAACTCTTCTTTTCTTCCCTGCCTCTCCTCTGCCAGCCAACTCATTCCCCCCTCCCTCCCTCCCTCTCTCTCTCTCACACACACACACACCATGCATCCATCATGCCTGTGTGGAGGGCTAGGGCACCTTGCCAAGGAAAGTGCCCAGGGGCATATTGGGCACCATATTGCCTAGCCCTGGTCTACACTAATTGGCAGTGGGTCCCCAGGATTTCAGTCACGAGTCTTTCTCTGCCCTGCCTGGAAATGCCAGGGATCATTCCTGGGAATTTCTGCATGCAAAGCTGTTGCTCTGCAATTGAGCTACAGTTGTCCCCCAAATTAGTAAGGTACTGATTAATTTATGTTTTACCATGTTAGAAAGTAACGGATGATACAGTTTTTAATTGATTCTTTCTTGACCTAGTAGAGATGTAATGTTGGCTGAAAAGTGATTTCTTTCTTTGTCATGTCCTTATCATTAAGCATGGTTCAGCATTGGACTCTGAGACTGGGTTCAGACAACACAATAACCAGTGGTGGTTTAAATAGTCGATGTGTTGTGTAGAGGGCGTTTTTTAACAAATGGTTGGTTATTTGGCCGAAATAATCAGCACAAACAACTAACACTGTGCAGAGTTGGCTGTTTGAACCACCATTGGTTTTCAAGTTGTGTGGAGGGTACCATTGGTTATTTCCTTGGCCACCATTGGTTATTTTGTCAGCTACAGAGCGCAAGGCAAGAGCGGTCAAAGCAGTGGCTGCCACTCTAGTCCAGCTAGCAGGAAAGCTTTTCAGCAGCTAACGCTGATGGGATTCTAGTGGGAGGACTGAGGGGGAAGAGAGGGTGAGGGATGAGTGAATCAACTCAGCATGGACTAATAGTCAACTCAATGCTGATCCTAATCCACACCACGGTTGATTATTATCATGTTCTGTGGAGAGTTCCCACCAGATAAACAACTGTCGAATTGATTATTACCCCACCATTGACTATCGTGTTGTCAGAACGTGGCCTGTGATTAATGCTAACCATAGGTCCATTGAAACAACCATTTGAAAGCATAGTTTGAAGTAAGTTTACAGGCCATGCGTTGGATCTATTAATAGATGCTAGAACATGGGTCACACAACTGGTTTTTTCTTATCTCCTACCATAGCCCCTTGAAAACCACTCCCCAGGGATCAAGGAATCTCTGGAACAGTATGTGACAGAGCACATGGAGCTACAATGGCACAGTGCTTTTCTGCTTCTGCCACACATCTCTGGGTCCAATCTGAAGTTTCTGAGAGAACCTAATTAGTAATAGCCGCAGAATACATATAATGATAACCCATGTTTAACCGTGAGAAAACAGAACAGAGGGGAAGGAGCCATTCTCCCCTTTGCAAACCATGGTTTGCAGAGAAGCAGCATTATGTCTGCACCTGGCCTTCGCATCTCATTGCATTCAGATGCCAACTAGGATTTTAACAAACCAATACTTCCCAGCACTTGGGAATGTAAAAAGTAAGGGAAGAGGTACACAAATCCCACAGGTGACCTGCATATTTATTCCTCTTGTGGAATGCATCCATATTTGTAATTGTTTAATACTGTCTGTGTGTGTTAAGACTTCTCAACTTCCTCAGCTTCTTAAGTTTTGGCAAAATCAGCGAAGGAAGGGAAGAGCCATTTTTTCAAACAAGGTCTTGATTGGATAACGTTTTTTCTCTAGATACAATCAGTTATCAAATCAAGAAGGCTTTCTCCCTGCTAACAGTTAATTATTCTGGATTATTGGTAATAAATTTTAATGCATTTCACAGCAAAGGAAGACAGGTGCTTGCATGATGAATGAAATTGTTGTGGAACCTTTTAGTGAGTAGTAATCCTGCTTTTCTTTTATTATATAGGCTAAACGCACACTGAAAGCACAGAAACTGCAGGAGGAGCTGGCTTCAGGAAAACTGACAGAACAGGTGGTAAGTTAACCGGGGTGGGGGTGGAGTGGGGGGGAAATACAGAAATTGATCCATTGAGAAACGCTTCTTTCTCACACCACTTTTCACATTTGTCATAGGTTTAATCCTTATCCATCACATCCTGTCTTAAGATAATGCTTTTGTTGGTAACCAACCAACCGGAATGTATTTGCTTGCCCTCCATTTTGCAGAAATTTTGAATTTCTTCACTAGGTGGCAGTATAAGCCCTGCTTATAATACCAAAGCTTTCCCTGAATGGAGAAACGAGAGCCATTTCAGGGCAGGTTGATATTTTCATTCTTTGGAATTTATCCTCCTGTATGCAGGAGCCTCAGTCATAGGCTTTTAAAAAAAACTATTTTGAAATTTAAAACAAAAATACGAAATATTTCTGTTGGGGTATATCACACTGACACCACCATACAACTGTCTCTAGATTATTTGGGGTTGTTTCCCCCTCAGACAAGTCATGCCACCTATGTTATGACAATTCAACAAGCTGCAACCAGGAGAGTAATTAAGGAAATGGTGCCCAGAATATGATGGGGATTAAAACAAGCCCCTGTGATTTCTTTAAGGTACGGACGTTTGTTTGGTCATGCAAACCAGCCCACTATCTAATCTAATAATATTCAAACTAGCAAGTCAGTACAAACACAGACACAAAGGCACACAACATGAAAAACAGTGGGAGAAAGACTAGTCAAAATGCAGAGGCGAATTAACCATTCAAAACAATAAAAGCATATCTACTTTCTCCTAATATTTCTCCTTAATATGCGCTCATGCGAAGTAGGGATGATCTCCAACAACCTTCATTTTTAGTTTCAGGTGATAAATATCTGAATTCAGTGTTGACTAATCAAATTAGACGTGCAGCATTGTACTGTACCAACTTAAGAACATAGAAAGAGCCGTGCTGGATCAAACCAAGGGGCCATCTAGTCCTGTACATTGTTCACACAGTAGCCAACCAGCTGTTGACCAGGGACCCACAAGCAGGACATGGTGCAACAGCACACTCCCATCCATGTTCCCCAGCAACTAATGTATACAGGCTTACTGTCTCTGATACTGGAGTTAGCACATAGCCATCAGGACTAGTAGCCATTGATAGCCTTCTCCTCCAGGAATTTATCCAGCCCCCTTTTAAAGCCATCCAAATGGCTTTTAATCATTGTATTCTTAAAGGCAGGAAAGTGTGGAATGGAACCTAGTGGTACCTTTCCAAATACCCATTATTTCCTTTGAATAGCCAGATCTCCTTTCTTTACGATTGAATACGCTTCCTCAATCTGGAAACTACAGTCCTGTAAAGTACAGATGGGACACCTCCCTGTGGAGGTCTGCACTACCTCAGTCAAAACCTTTTGGAGATTTTCATTCTAGGAGTGGGTAGGGCCAGTGCCAAATGTGGGCAGAGTTATGGCTGTGGCTGTTACCTTTTGTTCAGTACACTAAAATCTAGCGATTAGACTGTACACAGTACTTACACACACATATATTCACAGAAGTCTGCAGTGCAAGTACTAAAAAGCCATCAAACTCAGCTTAGACTGCCCCTAAACCAGTATATGAATTTCAGAATGTCTCTTAGCAGTATCCAACACTGCCACTGTACTTACACAATTAATGTAGTGCTAGTGTAAACACTTCACTACTCTAGTGCTACACCAATAGTGTAAGTCAACGTGGCAGGTTTCTGCACTAGAGGTTACTTACACTAGTGCTACGTTAATTGTGTAAGTGGAGCAGCAATGTTGGATACTGCCCAGTATCTGCTTGTGATTCGTTTGCAATATTTGAAGTTGGGTTGGACAGGACATCTTGCCAGTCCTCCTAATTTCTCTCTTCTTGGCTGATTTCCATCACAATTCTATGTATCAGAAGCAGTATGTAAAAAGCCAGTGGAGTCCTTGATTCTGCTTAGTAAGTTGAGTTCAAAAGAGTCAACCAAGAAATGGGGAAATAAAGACCTTCCTTAACTTTCAACCACCTTTTTAAAGCCTCTCCTGGGAGAGTGTGAAACCACATCAGTGAAGGGGATTATCGGGGGATTATCACAGTCAGAGAAGGTGAGCGGAACATTGCTCCATTTTTTCTGGCTTTAACTTCTGGATTAAATGAAGGATCTTAAACACCCATCAGACCATTGCTTCCCTTTGTGAAAAGGCTGGAAACTCACTGCCTCCCTCTCTGCCTGCTTTGGACTCTGGCATTTTTTCCTCCAGCTTGCCTCATCACAGCTCCTTTCCCAGGAGATGGGCAGAGCACTTGCAGCCTACAAGCTCTGCTGCTGCTGCTCACTGCAGTGGCAAAATGAATGCCAGGATGACTGGAGGAGATGCTGGGGGCTGAACATGAGCTTCTACTGCAAAGCACATGTTCGACCACTGATAGTTTCTTTCTAATTTCTGTGGTTTGAGAAACTCAGCCACTTGAAACGAAGGCTCTTTTTCTTTGGAATTTCTTATATAATTAAGGGTGCAATCCTATGCATGTTTGGACATGGCTGGCTGGGGAATTTTGGGAGTTGTAGGACTTTTTCTGTCTAAACGTGCATAGGATTGCACCTTAAAATGACTTTCAAGCTAGTAACCCGTTTCAGTGGGTATCTTTTTCTTAAACTGCACCTTTGCTTCTTCTCATGCAACTCATTCTTCCTTGTCCCCCCCACCCCAACTTGGCTATGTAGTTTTCTGTACTGTGCTGATACTGTTTGTTTGTTTGTTTGTTTGTTTGTTTGTACAGAACTCCCCACGCCATCGATGGGGAGAAGAGGAACCAAATTCACAAACGGTGAGAAACCTTTCCAAAAAATGTCCGCAGAAGGCTTCTGATCCATTTCTGCTAGCAGCATAGAGGCGGAGGCAGTACTTGTTGATTCTTCCATCCCCCTGTGATTCCATATGCCTCCAAAACATCTGCTCTAGAGGGTTGAGGGACCCTCTGGAACAGTGGGCAAGTGGCACTGGGCATTGCAGAGGAAGAGGCGAGTCAGCAAAAATCACCTCCACTTTCTACCTGCGCAGGCATTCTGAGCGGAGCTCTGTTCAAGGGATGCTCCCGCTGACAGAATAAAATGTCAGATCCAACCCAATGTTTATATTGTGAGCCTGAACTATTCTAGCCTACGCTATTCTAGTTTTATATTCAGAGTACTTAAGCAGTTAAATTAAGCCTCCCACTCATAAAATTGTATGACGATAATGAATTGTGACTAGAATATTCAACTAAATGCACTCACATTCTAGGGTAATTGTGCAAATAAGTTCTCCTCTACTGCTGTTTTGCTTAATATCTCATTGTATTTCCAGGAAAGAGATCATAATAGTGAAGACGAAGATGAAGACAAATATGCAGATGACATTGATATGCCTGGACAGAATTTTGACTCCAAAAGGCGCATTACAGTCCGAAACCTGCGTATTCGGGAGGACATTGCTAAAGTAAGAAAATCCGTGTGAAGCATTGTCATTATATAGCCACTCTTTTCCATGTTGTTCTGGTGGACTGAGGAAGCTATCTCCTGTTTCTCTTAATTCCAACCTCTAATTACTGGTTTGTGCAACCAATAATCTCCTCTCTACATTTTTCCATCCTTACCTACAGACATTAATTGCTAGTGAGATGCAAAAATTCATTGGAAATAATCTATGTAAAAATTAGGGAAGTGCACCAAATACAAGATTCAGTTTGGATCCTGCTTCAGAAAGAGCCCCAATTTGGCTTGGGCCACTTATAAACAAGGTAGCAGAATTCTCAGGGACTCTGATTGTTGTTCCTGTTTTTGAGAGAGAGAGATCAGCTGCCTTCTCTTTCTTCAGCACAACATAACTCTCTAAAAGTCTATGGATGGGGACTAGTGATGGCATAGTGATGAGTGACGGGGTTGGAGTGCATCCCAGCTTCAGTATGCTAAATTCGTGTCAGGGTATCATGATGATTTTCTGACCTATGGAAAGTATGGGCATATCTTTTGAAGGGAAATTTGGCAACTTTTTTTTTTTAACCCTTGCTTCAAGTGAGGTATGCTTTCCAAATGGCATTATGCAAAGATGTATCACCACATTAAGGTGCTTCTGTTACTCTCTGGACTGGAGTTTCAATTCAATATCCTTATTCTTTTCAGTACTTGCGGAATTTAGACCCCAATTCTGCATACTACGATCCCAAAACCAGAGCAATGAGAGAGAATCCGTATGCCAATGCAGGAAAGAATCCAGATGAGTAAGTTTCAAACTATCTTGCTTCAATACTGTTAGGTATGTTACCGTGTGCATCCTTGCTAATTTGAAGATTTTGATACCAGTGAACCAGTGGAAGTTGAGAGGTATACTTTGAGTACTAATTTAATATTGCACATTTGTTGGAAGAAACTTGACTGGCTTCCAATGTCTGTTTGCAAATATTCTTTAGAGGAATGATTTTGTCCTTTGCGTACTGGAACAGCATATGCGGCACAGACATCCACGCAGCTCACCAGGCACAAGCACTCTTGGACTCTGGTGAGAAGGATGCTTAGAATCTCACATCCCCTTCCTCCAAGCTCTCATTTGCACAGGGGTAAGAAGAAAATAAAGAATTGCAGAAGTCTCTCTCTCTCTGTCTCTCAGCTTAGACAGACCTGAGAGCAGGTGAGATGAGGCCTTGACACTCTCACCCTATGCATGTGCCAGAGAGGCAGAGGTTTTTCTCTAAGCTGCAGTTAGGAGAAGGTAAGAAAGCAGGAGCCTCTTATGCTGCTCCTTATCCAAAGCTCAGGACTGGTGAAAGAAATCCCAGCCTCCCAAGTTCTCTGGCACATTCAGAGGGCTTGAGGGGAGGGGAGATGATTGATGGTGAGCATAAATGGAGGCTTTCTAGTGAGCTGCCAATGTATGTGGATCCCAGATGCTGCATTATCGATGTCTAATTTTTCTTTAGCTGTTTTCCCTTTTCTGAAAACCTTTAACTGTTAGGGAACAATCATGGCAAATGTAAACATTTCTTCTGTTCCTTGTGTGGTAGTTTATGGAGGAGATGCAGTTATAGTTCTTTCTCATGCACATTTTTTATCTGAATGTGGTTTCTCGTACTACATTTTGACAATGAATGGTCATGTGAAGGCAAATTGAATTTCACAGCTCTTTGGGGTGCCAGTCACTCATGTTGCTTATTGTGAAAATGTGTTACCATACCTTTACATGCTTGGGAACTGCTCTTTTAGTCAAATGCATCATGAGAAGTAATGCTGAGTTCCAGTATTGTGTCATTAGTGAGCAAGAATGAGCTCTCACTGTAATGCCATAAAAGACTAAAACCTCTCATACTTTGGCCCAGTTTGCACACAACGACAACCCTGCATTTTTTAGAAGCCTACTTTGTTGTGAACGAGTAAGCTTGCTAGTTTGCACTGCTCAAAAGCTCCTGCTGCGAGTGGGAGCGGCTGAACAATTCAGGGACACACCAGGGTTTTATAAAACACTGGATGGTTGTTATGTGTGAACTGGGCCTTTCTGTGCATTTGCTTTACATTTGTCTGTTTAAATTAATAGTTGCAACCTGGTTATTTGCAAGGTCGAATGCTGTCTTTTTCCTACAGGGTCAGTTATGCAGGGGACAACTTTGTTCGTTACACGGGGGCTACCATTTCTATGGCGCAAACTCAGTGTAAGTACCAACTCCATCAGGCCAATGTGTTTTCTAATGAAATCCACTGTAAATATGGTGATTAATTTTTTTAGACAAAAAAAATCATACCTAGCTTACTGTTAAGGGCATTGTCACCCTTGGACATGTGGGTGTCCAAATAAAGGGAGAAGATATGAAAGCAGTGGGTACTTCCTGGTGCCGTAGGCTAGAAAAGCTTGGATTTTTAAAACTGCTCTACATGCATGCTCCCCTGTTTTAACAAAATACACTAACCAAGCAAACTGCCAGCTGCCAAGGGTTATGTATGCACACTCCCTCATAATGCCAAAGGAACATTGGCTACAGAGAACAGCATGTGGTTGTGTGAATTCTCAGCCTGTTGGGGTGGGGAGTTAAGCTGAAGGGCAGCGAGCAGCTGGCTGATTGTTTCCCTTGACCATGGGGCATTAAGCGAAGGTGGGAATTGGACTCCAATGATCCGTGAGTCCCCCAGCCCAATTTTCCCTCTCTTCTTCAAGTTCTTGGACTGGAAGTGGCTTAGAAAATGTGTATCCTCCAAGCTAATTCTTTCTTCTCTCTTTCCCCTGAAGACCATCAGTGTCCCAGGTTGAGCAGATGGGCAGTGGTCCGGCAGTGGCTATCCTTGGAGCTGGCTCAATGGAGCCAAGCAAAGAGTGACTCATAATAGCTCTATCCCCAGTTGGCTCTGTAGGGCATGGAAGTGGTGAGAAGGAAAGGATAAAAGAAAGGAACACCTCCTCCTCTCAGTCTTGCCTTTTTTCACCCACCTCTCCATAAAAAAAAAATTCTTGGGTTTCTATTTAGAAAAAGCTGATAAATAGCTTTCAATACATACATCAGTAAAAATGAAAACATTCCCTTTTTTAATTTCCAAAGTATTTGCCTGGGAAGCTTATGAAAAAGGCTCGGAAGTTCATCTTCAGGCAGATCCTACAAAACTTGAACTCTTGTACAAATCCTTCAAAGTGAAAAAAGAAGACTTTAAGGAACAACAGAAAGAAAGCATCCTAGAGAAGGTGAATAATAAAAACTCAGTTACCTTAGGAATGTTCTTTTTAAAAAATATATATATTTTTACCACCATAGGTTTTTTAAAAAAACAGATAATAAACATTTGTAAAACACTGGATTCACTTCACAAGCCAATTGGATTTTGGATGGGAATCAATTTATAGTCTAACCTTGTTGTGTCTTTACTTTAAACACACACACACACACACTTCAGAATTTTTGTGCAGGTTTTTTTTAGTAAGTAGAATTTTGAAAAAAAAATCATCACTAGACTCAGGCATGTGAAGTGTGATCTCTTTAAAGGCATGCTATGATAAATAAGAATAACATAGTGGCTTGTAAAATGCTGTGGGTTGAATCCAGTGGTTGTCCTACTTAGAGTAGACCCCTTTCATTTCCCTTGGTCTACCCTAAGTAGGACTAACATTGGATTCAACCATAGATATTTACATTCAGATGATCCTTCACTAAAGATTTTTAAAACTTTCTTTTCCTGTAGTATGGAGGACAAGAACATCTTGATGCCCCACCACCAGAATTACTTCTCGCTCAGACAGAAGATTATGTGGAATATTCTAGACATGGCACAGTTATCAAAGGCCAAGAGAAGGCTGTTGCTCGCTCTAAATATGAAGAAGATGTAATGGTCAACAATCATACTGTAAGCTCCTGCAACAAGAAACTTTAGTAAAAAATAAGACTGTTCAAGTTCACTAGATATTTTTCAGAATTATTCTGGCCTGTACTTGCCTTCAAATGCAAGCAGCCAAATTTTGGCCTGCATGCAACTCATAAATGTTACTTGATCTCTCTTATGCTCAAGCAGCCACTATTTTTTATTATTGATTACAGTTAGTTATTATCCTCCTTGAAATCCAACAGTGCACCTGTTGTTTTATCTATTCCCCACCACCACCTCCTCAGCGTCACAATAATGCCGTGAAGTGGGTTAGTCTGAGAGATAGCAAGTAACCGAATGTAACCCAGTGAGTTCTCATGGCTGAGTGGATGACTTTGGGCCAAAATCCACTCTGATGGGTAAAATGTAAAAAGGTGATTAGTCTGTCAACACAAGGCAAAAATGTTTTTTTCATATGCAAAACAGTCATGCATTCAAGGTAAACAATGGTTTCTGAAATGTTAAGGTCATGATTTAGGGAATGTTTGTCATGACTGAATCCCTTGGAAAGCAGTGTAACATGGTGGTCATGACTAACTTCTACTTGGTGACAGCTAAAGGTATTCTAGGTGCATATTTTCTTGGTTTTAATTTTTTGAGAGATACTTGAAGTATATTGAAGAAAATACATATTTCAATATAAAAGTGAAATGCTGTTGTAGTGGTTTATACAAAATGTGATAAAGCATAATCCTGCCAAAATGAAGCTCTTTCATGGCAAATGCTTAAATCTCTTATTCAGATAACCAGTGAGACTTAAGAGTGCTGAATTTTGGTTAGATTGTATCCTAAGGTGTTTGCTTGTTTGTTTAAAGGAACCTGTACTTCGTTTTTCCTCTGTGGTTTATTTGTAAACAGAGCAACAACAAAAAGATTGAATAGAAATATTTATTCTTCGTTGCTTTACTACTTTTTAATGGGTCGTGTTCCTTAGATATTATTCATATCTAAAGGAATGATGGTATTACACTGTGCTCCTTTTTAGGCTGAAGATCTGACTTCATAATTTGAGTAAATCCCATAAGGAGATTGAAATTCTACGTTTTTTAAGGAAAATAATATTTCTCAAATTTACTGTATTCTTTTCTGAACAGTGTTTTTAAAACTATACAGCTTTGGCATCGCAAAGCCATTGTGGTAGCCAACTGATCATTGTCTTCTTTGTTCCCCTGCAGTGTATTTGGGGCTCCTATTGGAAAGAAGGCAAATGGGGATATAAATGCTGCTACTCATTTGTCAAGTATTCATATTGCACAGGAGAAGCTGGAAAAGAAATTGCTGTAAGAACTGGTTTATCTACTAGAACCTGACTTCATATTTGTAAAATCAGGCTGAGATTAGTCTCTCCTTGTGAAAACTGATTCTCTCACCTATTTCTTCTGTCTGCAGAATGCTGATGAAGAATTGCCCAACGATGCGTGTGAGGAAGAGTATATGACCAAACCCAAAACTCTAGTGGAGGCAAGTTGCCCTTTTTTCCTGCTTGTTTGCCTTACTAGAAAAGCTTGGTGGGTGTGGGTGGGTGAGTGGGTGTCAAAAGAGAGAAAGATTATTCAAGAAAGGTGGTCTTCAACTGGTGGGTCACAACCCAAAAGTGGGTTGCGAGATCAGTCTAGATGGGCTGCGGCAAAGCTGTTGCCGCCATGCTGGGAAATTGTGAAAGTGGGTCCCATATTGCAGGCTGGGAGTCCAATGTGGGTCTCAGGTCTGAACCATTTGAAGTCCACTGTTCTAGAAGATAGACTACACTTTGCGTATTTTTTAGCTTTTTTAACATTTCATCTCCCAACGGTCATGAATACTTGGTATTCCGACAACCTAAACGATAACTAAAATATGTTGAATGTAAAATGCACATTCCACTAGCTTCGTGATACAGCTGGGTTCTTTGCTTTCTTTGCATTGCCTCTCCATTGCACTTGGCCCATGATAACTTTCTGCAGAGAGTGTGGTGGACCATAGAGCTTTCAGCTAGCATTGGGCTCAGCCATGTTAGGGGAAGTGGCCTGCATGTGATGGGGATCCATGAGCGCAGCTGTCCCCATTATAGTAGCAAAGGAGGAAATCTCCTAGTGCGTGGGAACTTCATGTGCACATTACAGCTCCTATATGTGAACTTGCCTGCAGCTTGGGGCACACGTCTTCACATTATTCTCTGCTGTGTCAACTTTATACTATTGCTCTTTCCCGCCCTCAACAGATGCATCAAGAAAAACAAAAGGAGAAGAAGAAGAAGAAAAAGCATAAGAAGAGCACAAGTTCTGATAGTGAGGGAGAAGACAGGAAGAAACAGGAAAAATTGAAAAAGGTATGGTTGAAATTACCATCTGCCAATTGCATTTGTCTTGTATACCAGGGATTCTGAAAGTGCCCTCTTGGAGTGTGTGGGCCATGTGGAACACAAATCAGGGTAGGATAGGGCACCTGAGGCAGATGCTATGTTCCTTCCCCACCAATCAAGACCTAGGTAGATTGATGCTGTCCGCCACTACCCCATCCAGCAGTAGATGTTCCCAGATCCACATTGGATTTCTGGGATAACTGCTCCTTTTCTTGCCAAAGCACATTGGTAGTAAGGAATTCCAAGAGATACTGCCTTGCTCTTATGCTTTCCTGGCTTTAGGAGAGAGACAAAGAATTCCTGTTCTGTTTCTCTTCTAATGCCAGTGTGAGATTACTGACACAATCTACAGATCCTTGCACACAACAGAAAGCTGTATTCACATGACTATGTGCAGGAATCTCTGTGCATTCACTTGTGAAATAGTCCATAGTTTCTGGGATTGGAGGCCCCAGAAAGTACAGTGAGTTTTCAAAAGTTTGAAAACGCCACCTTATGCTATCATTTGTTTTATGTAGCTGGGAGGGTCAGAAATGGAGTGTATTAGTTCTCTGTTCACAGTGAGTTCACAGTGGGTGAATGCTTGTGCCTTGGTAAACAGACGAATGGCTAGTGATTGATATCCCTTGGGCTGAATCCAACCCAGAGTAGGCCACTTGATCTTAAGGCTTATCACAACTCCCTCTCCAGGTTCCATTCTTCCTGCCTGTCTGCCTTTCAGTGAAGCCTTGCTCTCTCTGTTGGTTCTTTCCACTTGCTCGCTAGCTTCTGTAAACAAATGTTGCAGTCTCCCAGGCTTAGTTATAACACAATTATGGATTGTGCTTCCATTTCAGGCCCTAAATGCAGAAGAAGCCCGTCTCCTTCATGTGAAAGAAATCATGCAGTTGGATGAGAGAAAGAGGCCGTATAACAGCATGTATGAAAGTCGGGAGCCAACAGAGGAAGAAATGGAGGCTTATCGAATGAAGCGCCAGCGACCAGATGATCCTATGGCCTCTTTCCTGGGGCAGTAAGAAAGAAGTTGCAAGCCCACAGGACTTGGATGTTGATATTTAGACTTGGGGACCAAGCGGACAAACTGCTGCCAGTTTCCTGTATATAGGTCTGGGTGTAGCAGTAATATTTGGTCTGTGGGGGACGGGGAATGTAAGAGTTTACAGCAGGTATTTTATTTGTAAATACTTCAATAGTTTGTACATCTATTGAGTGACACCTGCTACTCTGTGATGCCCAATAGATTTATGAATTTTGAAAAATTTACTGCCACTTCATTCAGAGGGTCAGCAGGTGTTGCATTTAAACAGAAAAGATAGCAAGAGATTGATAGTTTCTACATGGCAAATATGTAAGAGTGCAGCAACCTACTTCTGTGTATAGATTGTATTGAATTACTATAAAAGCTTTAAAGCTGCTGAGTGCGCAAATGTTTTTAGCAAAAATTAATGGAATGCCACTCTTCTGAAATCTTTCTCTGGTTATAAGCTCAGCTGTTGACAGCTTCTCATCAGAACTGAACTTGGAATGCTAAATGCCAATTTTGCACATTCTGTGGGATTAGAAATTATGTCCTATTTTTATCTTCTCCAAAAGCATCTTCAAATAGATGGGGAATGATCCAGTCCCTTCCTGTATCTGTCCCCTCCTGTGCACAGAACACCACATTACGTAGTTGATTCCCAAACCACCAGTTTCTTCCCTAATTTCTTCCTCTCGTGCCCCACCGCTAATCCATGCAGAGCTGCACATGCACGCACAAGAAAAACTGGATTGTGCTCAAAATTTTCATTGATAGCTGTGTCATAATACTGTTGCCCTGTTTTACTCTGGGTGAGCTAGATGCCAAAGACATCTAATAAATACGGTGTCATCTTCCTCTTTTGACACTGCTGGGTTGTGACTACCTTCTCTTTTTTAACAAACTTCCTGGTTTCTCATGGATTTGCATACATCTAGTGGATCCCTGTGTTCTACACGTTTCCATAGCAGCCATGTATCCTGTAGGAATATTTTGGAATCTAAGAATCTTTTTCTAAACAGTTTTAATTGGTTATATGGTTTTGGCGAAGCTCAAAAGTATGAGTACTTTACTTTCAACAAAAATACCAGTTTTGTGACATCCTTAGGGTGAGTAAAGGGGAATCCAACTCTGATCTGACTTTCATATTCCAGAATGATACCTGTTACGCAATGAAGAGCAAGCTCACATGAATAATGTTTGTTTATCTTGCTGATCCCATAGAACTTGTCTTTGTGCATTAATGGCATTAAAATGCAAAAAAAAGGCCTTTCTGTCACTATACTGCCACTCAGCTCCCTAGTCTCTTGTCCAAAAATTTTATCACCAATTACTTCTGATGTTTCTGCTTTGATGATATAGCAACTGAAGCAAGAGCCCTTTCTCATAAGTTTTTTTTCTTGCTCATTCTCTACAATCGACATCCACCTTTTCTGGGTAGCCACTGTGTTTTCACTGTTCCAAATTCAGGCCCTACTTAAATTATTCCCCTTTTTCTTTGTCATGGCACCAAAGTCTCCTTTTCACTACCATAGCCAAAACATTGGTTTGAATAATATATTCTGTTGCCCTGATTACTACAACCCTCTAACCTCCCTGTCCAATATGGTAATTAGCTTAAGAATTTCGAGCTTAGTGCAACCTTTTTTATCATTTTAAAAAAACACAGAGGGGGCCAAGCCATGTATCCTAGCAGCATTGCAACCTGATGTACTCTTCTCAGCCTAGGTATAAGTGTGAATGTTATCGTTATGTCGTCTTATGGAGGGGCTAATTTATTTGAGTAAAAAAACAAAAACCTTTGCCAGCTGTGCTGCAGCAAAGTTTGCTAAAATTTTGTAAATGAAAATGAGATTACAAGCTTAGAAAAGCTGTCTGGATCTATTTTTCTCTCTCTGAAATAAATGCCAGTGGAAGGCTCACAGCCCCAGAAGTGTGTCATCTTGCTATGACGTTCTAAATAGGCCACGATGCAGATTGCCTCCTATCATGCTACCAGTACATGATGTTATCTACAAAAAAGAGCTAGCACTAACTACAAAATGTGAACCCCTGTTTTCAACTACCCTGCTCTTCTTCAAATGTGGGTCTCTGCATGACTGAAATTTGTTTTGTAGGCCCATTTAGTCTTCATTAGGGTCTTGTATGGATGCTTGGGCCTGGTTCATGTCTAGGAAAAATCATATAAAGGCTTTTAGCTAGAATAATAGTCTGTCTAAATCGAGCAGCAAAAATCTGGTTACCATCATCAAACCAAATGTAGTTTAAGCGTACCATTTTGTTTTGATAATAAAAATAGTTTACAATATATTCTCCCTAGGGATGCTACACAAACTCTCCCAGACTTCACAAGAAGCAAGGGCCAGCACAATATGTATGGTATTGCAGTAACTAATAAATATAGCCTTAATGTTGCACATGCAGTTTATGGTTCCTGGAATAAAGGAGGCTGAGGTTTGGGAAAGAGCAGGGCCAGATCAAGGTCATGATGGGCCCTGAGGCTAGTTGTCTGTAGTGGGCCCCTTACTCTGCTCCAGTAGTGAACTCATGACCTTTGTGCATACATACGCACACAGACACACACACGAAATCAATAATATACAATGATGATGCAAAAACTTTTTTCACTGCGCTTTCCTGGAAGCAAAAAATTAATCGCCTTTAAGAGAACTCAGATATAAAAACAAGCTTCCCCTTTTACAGCAAACAGACACAGAAAACATAATACACATCGAAGCGCTGCCTTTCTCACTAATGTCTGCTCAAGAACACTGGGTTTGGATGGCTCATTGTGGGTTATTTAACCCATGATAACATAAGACGAGCCATGCTGGATCAGACCAAGGGTCTATCTAGTCCAGCACTCTGTTCACACTGTGGCCAACCACCTGTCAACCAGGGAACCACAAGCAGGACATGGTGCAACAGTAGCCTCCCACCCATGTTCCCCAACAACTGGTATATACAAGCTTACTGCCTCTCATATGAGTAAGTAAATAACTTATTTGTGTAGCAAAAGCCATTACAATAAACAAAATAAGAGCATAATACACATCAGTTTAAAACAATCATAAAACTTAATAGTAAAAGATTATGCTTCAAGACAGTGCAACTTGTCACAAAATTTCCTCCTTAGAATTGCTGCTCTGAAAGCAAAGTGGGCCAACGTTTCAGAAACTTGGGGCAATCTATTCCCAGGTGATGGCAGGTCTAAATCCCTAAATACGGCTGTCCTTAAATCTTCATAAATTGAGCAGACAAGCAGATAATGAGGGAGGTCTTCAGGCAGATTGGCCCCACATGGGCAGACTCCTTATGCATAGGCGATCTGATGGTAGCATCCAGAGAATATAGCAGAGCTCATGGACTGAAATCGTAAGGCTGTAAAAGCTTTCCTCCATTTGAAATTTGTAATGGTTGTATATTGTGGGTAGGGGTCTGAACGGGTAATTTAGCGTACCAGGAGGCACATTTTGACAGACAGACGGAGACACGGTCAGCTCGGAAATCCTGTTTTAGTATATAAGATTTTAAATATCAAGATGCCATTTCAAAATTTGAAGAGCTCAAAATATCCCCTGAGAGAGTCCATACATCTCAATAATTTGTAGCATTTCCTGGTTCCAGGATAGAAACACTTATTAAAGTTTGGCATCTCCCTAAAAGCAATTAATACTAACATAGACCCTATTCCCCTTTTCAGTTTTAACCAATATCTGAGGGCAAGAATATGTACTTTGGTCTTCAGCGAACAAAGGCCCGCTTCCAAATGGAGAATAGAGGACTCTGTTGTTTTGGGGAGCTCAAGGATAGCTCATAAATATTTATTTTGTGGAGTTTCAAGATTAACTTTCTATATAGACCCCCATATTTGAGCACCATAGCAAATCTGTACTATGACTTTGGACTCATAGGTTTTGAGAGCTGAGAGAGTCTGTCTGCCACCTTTGCCCTAGTAAAATCTTACTAGGGAATTCACTGTGTTAGTAGCTAATTTTTTATTTTTATTTTATTATTATTATTTTTGCATTGTCTAGATGGGTATTCTAGTTTCCAGTTGAGGAGAACCATAAGCCTAAAGATTTTAAAGATTTCACCTGTTCTACGGGGCATCCGTCAATTTGCCACTTGTATATTTTTAATCTATTGGTGAAAACTAGCACTTTTGTCTTTTTATCGTTGATTTCCAACTTTTCTTTTGTGGCCAATTAATTGAAAGATTTTAATACTCTCCTTAGCCCTTGTTGGGTCTGAGATAGTAGAATAGTGTCATCAGCATACATAAGAACTGTAACTTTCCGAGATCCCAATTTGGGGGGCACATAGCAATCATTGTTACTTAGGTCAATTATTAAAGAATTAACATAAATGTTAAACACTGTTGGTGTCAATAAACTTTCTTGATGTACACCTCGCGTAGTATGAATCAAGCCTGAGAGGGAACCTGAAAGGTCTGTCCTAACCTGAACTTTAGTATCAGAATGAAGTTTCTACATCAGCATCACTCAACTTTTGTCAATTGAGGATTTGTTTAGTTTATCCCAGAGTTGGTCACGATTAATTGAATCAAATGCCGCTGAGAAATCAATAAATGCCACATATAAGCGTCTGCGCTTCAGTTTTACATATTTATGAACCAAGTGAGAAAGAACAAAACAATGATTGAGTGTTGAACGTTTGCAGCACTTAGCCATCAGGACTAGTAGCCATTGTTGGCCTCCAGGAATTTATCCAACCCCCTTTTAAAGCCATCACCACATCTTGTGGAAGTGAATTCCAGAGTTGTAACTATGCACTGTGTGAAGTACTTCCTTTTAACTTCCATCAGTCAGCTTCATGGGATGGCCCTGGGTTCTAGGATTATGGGAGAGCGAGAAAACATTCTCCACACCATGCATAATTTTGTACACCTCTATCATATCTCCCCTCAGCCTCCTTTTTGCCAACCTAACCAATCCCAGCAGTTGTAACCTTCCCTCACGGGAGATGTGGCACCCACAAGCACCAAATTTCACATTGCATCTGCATCAGGTGCCTCCTTAGTAGAGAAGGCTGGCTATTCGGTTTGGTCCTGATCCTGCAAACCCCATGGGTTTCTAGCCACATCCCCCTTTTGGGTGCACTCGGGATTTTTGCTCCTCTGGAGTAAATGATTTGATGGTGGATTGGGTGCCTCCCAACTAGGAGGCTGTGTGTAGAGTTTGGTTCTGCAAACCCCCAAGGTTTTCTAGCAGGGCTGTGCACAGCACACACACCTGAGCCGTCTTGGAATCTGTTTTGGAGCATCTGAAATGGCCCCAATTTGACTCTGGGCTCTTAGGGGCATGGCCACCTCACTTCAGGACCAAGGTCAAAGCGAGATTCACCCCCGCGCACACACACCAAGTAGTTCAGCTTTTGTGGGTTCCTGGGTGCCTGCAGTGCAGCCACCAGCCAGGCGCAAGGCCACTCCTCCCTAAATCCAAAGCTGCCACTACTACCACTAGGACTTACCTTGCCATGCATCCTTGTCCCTTAGAGCCATAATTTAAAGGTAAGATCATGGGAGCTCTCTCTTTTTAATAGGCCTGTGGTCGCAAACTAGGGGAAATGGCCCTTTATGGCTGACATAGTTTGTGGCCATAGATCTATTAAAAAGAGAGAGCCCCAAAAACAAGGTAAGTTGTGGCAGCAGCGACTGGGGGGGCGGGGGCAGGAGAATCTGGTAAGTCAAGTGCACACATGGTCAGCCTCACGGCAGCTTTCCACACAAGCAAACAGGAGGAATGACCCACCACCAGCCCAAATTGGCCCAAGGCACCCCGAGAACTTTGGTACTGACCTGTTTCACCTTTGGCCAACCCAGCACTGCCTTATGTTCAAGCCGAGGCAGCCTTGCCTTGACTCGAATTCAGGGCTTTGGCCTGAGGTGATGCCCAGCCCTATTTTCTAACCACTTCTCCCAGGGCTCTTATGTTTTTATAAATGAATAGCAAACTCATTCTACAATCTGATTCTTTGATAGCCCAAATGGCACTATTAGCATAGAAGAGGGAGGTATCAGCAGGCTTGGTTGAGTGTTTACAGGAGTGTTTACAAAAAAAAGCTTTAGGAGAAACCCTAAGGGGGGAAGGGAGCAAAAACTGCTCAGTGAGGACTGAGTACGCTCAGTAGGCACAGAATGCTTATTGACGGGGGGGGGGGGGGAATGAAACAGTATCCTGGTAAAAGGCATGGCTGGCGGAAATCCTGAACAGGAGCACATCACACCGCAACACTGTGTTGCAGATCCCCCTGTTGATAGACAAAACCTAAAAGCAAGATGCAAAACGCTAAAATGTTGAATACATCTTAAACCAGGGTGGGGAACATGTGACCCTCCAGATGTTATTGGACTGCAACTTCCACTAACCCTAGCCGGCATAGCAAAGGATAAGGCATGTTGGGAGTTGCAGTCTGTTAGTAATTGAAAGGATTACAATTAAGAACGTATTATTTTTAAATGAGGAAGATCAGTAGTGAATGAGAGTGGAGATTGAGAACAGGTGTTATGAATTAAGGAAGAAGACACACCTGAATTAACTGCATAAGTAAGAAAGGAAAAAGCTAAGCTTGGTCAGTCAGGAAAAAGTGGTTCAGTCAGGCGGGGTGGTCGAGTATGCAGAGGCTGGTGTGTTTTTGTTTCTGTAAATGCTGAAGTGAAAGTTCAGAGAAGCAAGCTGTCTGGAGAAGTAAACTGGAGGAACGTTGCGAGGAACAGGCAATGTGGTTCGTATGAGAAAAAGAGCACAAGAAGGCAAAGGAATGCTCAAAGATTGTTTTGCATCATTATTTTGTGAAAGGTTGCTCAAAGGAAGGAAAAGATTGTAAAGCATAAAGTTAAGTTGTTTTTTCAGTTCATTATAAAAGCTTGCCTGATTAAGTAAAGTACTTCCTTAAAGAAAAATCCTTGTGGAAAGAAGTGATTTATCTGGTGTGTGGGAGGAAGTGACTCTGCTGAGATTTCAGTCTAGAGACGGAGAAGGAAAACAAACAAACAAAACTACAAACAAAATATATATCACCAACAAATGGTTATGGGCCCAGCCAGTGGAAACCCAGAGGGAGTCCAGTGGAAACCCAGAGTGTGAAAAATAAACCCAGCAGCATGAGAAAACCCAGCAGCGTGTGAAAGCCCAGCAGCGTGTAAAGCCCAGAAGCGTGGAAACCAAGTGAAAAACCCAGTGACACTCAGTGAAAAGTGCTGTGAGTAAACTGAAACTACTTGTTTGGGGAATTTCAAGGACAGAATGGCTGTATCCCTAAGTTCCAGTAAGCCACTGGAGAGGCTAACAGAAAAGAATTATGTTAGTTGGAGCGTTAAAATGGAGATGTTACTCCGGAGAGAGGATATATGGGAGCCTGTAATAAATGACTCACCTGTTGACCCTCCTTCCCCTGAATGGCTTCGCAGAGAGGAAAGAGCAAGAGCCACAATAATTCTTGGTTTAGAAGATAGCCAACTATTAACAATCAAGGGACTGTTAACTGCAAGAGAAGTATGGACTGCTTTAAAGAATCTACATGTGAGAAAGACTGCAGGCAGTAAAGTATACCTTGCAAGAAAGCTGTATCAGACAAGGCTAAGCAAAGGAAGCTCTATGTCTGCACATTTATTGACACTGAAGGGTCTCTTTGCTGATTTACAGGAAAGAGATATGATTTATACCCCTTTAAATCAGGTGTATATAATCTTATCATCTCTAGATGACTCATGGGATGGGATAATTAGCACTTTGGAAGCAATGGCAGAGTCAGACCTAACAATGGAATTTGTTACAGGGAAATTGCTTCAAGAGTGGGAAAGAAGACAAGAAAAAGATAAAGAATGGGGTGTTTGTTCAAGAAATAAGGGTGGAGTAAATATGGAAGAACGAAAAAGTGAAAATATATCAAAAGCTTATGGGATTCGTAAATGTTATAAATGTGGATCTGAGAAACATATTAAAAGAAATTGTCCCAAGAAAAATTGGGAAAATACATCTGTAGATAGAGATAAATATTTCCAACAGAGAAGAGAGCCTTTCTCTGTGCATATTGCTAAAATAAATGCAAATAATGAAAGTATGATAAATGATGTAAAATGGGTAGTAGATTCAGGAGCTACACATTTTCTGGCTAATGAAAGAAAATTGTTTAAAACAATGATTCCAGCAAAAGAGTATGTAACACTTGCTGATGGTATGCAAAGAAAAGTGGAAGGAAAAGGAAGTGTGTATATAGACTGTATAAGAACAATAGTTACAAATGTTCTGTTTATTCCTCAACTTGAAAATAATTTGATGTCTGTTTCAAAACTGGATGCTATGAATTTTGAAGTCAGATTTTTTGAAAGGAAATGTAAAATATTGCAAAAGGGAAAAATCTGTGTAGAAGGAATATTAGAAAATTCATTATATGTTATAAAACAAAATTGTTTGGAAAATTATAACAAAGGAAGGATAAATATGGGAGTGACAGTGACAAATAAGCCTCCACATGATGAATGTATACATTTATTTCACAGAAGATTTGGGCACGTAAATTTTAAGACAATAGGGAAAATGCCAGGGTTATGTTCAGATATGAAACTAAAACCGTGCAAATCGTTTATGGACTGTTATGCTTGTAAAGAATGCAAGTCAACAACTGCTCCTATAAACACTAGTTGTGAAAGAAATACTAAGAGAGTGTTAGAGTTACTGCATATAGATTTGGCAGGACCATTCCAAAGTACATTAGGTGGAGCCAAATATTATTTAATAATAGTAGATGATTATTCAAGATTTGGTTTTATATATTTGTTAAAACAAAAGGGAGATGCAGAAAAGACTCTAAAGAATTTTATAACTTGGGTAAACGCCAAGTATAATACAAAAATAGCAGGAATACAATCACACAGAGGAGGTGAATTTACATCAAAAACGTTTGAAGAATTCTTAACTGAAAAAGGGATAAAACATAGATTAACAGCACCATATACGCCACAACAAAATGGAATAGCTGAGAGAAGGAACAGATATTTACAAGATATGGTCAGGACAATGCTAAATGATTCCCCTCTATCCATAAAGTTTTGGGGTGAATGTATAACTTATGCTAATTATATTCAGAATAGACTTTATTCTAGTGCAATAGATACAACACCATTTGAAAAGTTCCATAGAGCTAAGCCTAGAATTAGTCACATAAAAGCATTTGGATCAGAGTGTTGGGTACATATTCCAAAGGCACAAAGAAAGAGAAAAATAAGTGTGAGAGCAAAGAAAGGTATCTTACTTGGATTTGAAAATTCAAGTTATAGAGTGTGGCTACCACAGGAGAAGAAAATAACAATAAGTAGAAGTATAAAAACATTTGAACAGAATTGGAAATCAGTAGGAAAATTTACTGAAGTACATTTAGAATCGAGTAAAGAAAGCTCAAAATTAGTTAACAATCATGAGGTAATCAGAGAACCTGTTTCTCTTGAACCAGGAGTTGAGCAACCATTAGAAATTAAACAAGAAGAAAACTTATTACAGAAAATGCACAAAGAGGAGGGGAAGGAAGTTCCAATAAGTTCACAAACAATTCCATCCCCAATACCTCTTAGAAGGTCAGAAAGGTCTAATTTTGGTAAACCTCCTGAAAGATTTCAAATAAGTGAAATAAAAGCATTATGTACAAAACTAGAACCTGAAAGCTATACAGATATAGAGAAATTATCTCCAGAAATTGCTAAAAACTGGAAAAATGCTATGCAAGATGAAATTGATTCTATGGAGAAAAATGCCACATGGACATTAACACATTTGCCTCCAAATAGTAAAACAATAGGATGTAAATGGATTTATAAAATAAAAAGAAATGCATCAGGTGAAATTGAAAAGTATAAAGCACGATTAGTAGCTAAAGGATATAATCAAAAATTTGGAAAAGATTTTGATGCAGTATTTGCCCCAGTGGTAAGGCATGAAACAATAAGATTACTACTAAAATTAGCTGCAACAAAAGGTTTACAAGTATTTCATTTTGATGTTATGTTGATGCAGATCATGCAGCTGATGAATCAGATAGAAAATCCACTTCAGGAATGATGATAATGTATCAAGATTCATTAATTGAATGGTATAGTAGAAAACATGGAATAGTTGCAATATCTAGTACTGAAGCAGAATATATAAATTTATCAACAGCGTGCAATGAAATTGTATGGTTTAGACAACTGTTATCTGATCAACATATAGAAATGAATAAACCTGTTATAGTTTATGAAGATAACCAAGCATGTATTAAACTGGCAAATGCAGATAAATGTTCTAACAGGACAAAGCACATTGATATCAAATACCACCATGTAAAAGACTGTATGAAAAAAGGTTTGATAACATTGAATTACTGTGAAACAAATTGGATGATTGCAGATCTTCTTACAAAACCTCTGAATGTTGAAAAACATGAAAGATTAGTAAGACAAATAGGAATGGTTGAAAAAGAAGGAAAATAATCATAAAAATAATAAGGAGGGGTTTGTTAGTAATTGAAAGGATTACAATTAAGAACGTATTATTTTTAAATGAGGAAGATCAGTAGTGAATGAGAGTGGAGATTGAGAACAGGTGTTATGAATTAAGGAAGAAGACACACCTGAATTAACTGCATAAGTAAGAAAGGAAAAAGCTAAGCTTGGTCAGTCAGGAAAAGGTGGTTCAGTCAGGCGGGGTGGTCGAGTATGCAGAGGCTGGTGTGTTTTTGTTTCTGTAAATGCTGAAGTGAAAGTTCAGAGAAGCAAGCTGTCTGGAGAAGTAAACTGGAGGAACGTTGCGAGGAACAGGCAATGTGGTTCGTATGAGAAAAAGAGCACAAGAAGGCAAAGGAATGCTCAAAGATTGTTTTGCATCATTATTTTGTGAAAGGTTGCTCAAAGGAAGGAAAAGATTGTAAAGCATAAAGTTAAGTTGTTTTTTCAGTTCATTATAAAAGCTTGCCTGATTAAGTAAAGTACTTCCTTAAAGAAAAATCCTTGTGGAAAGAAGTGATTTATCTGGTGTGTGGGAGGAAGTGACTCTGCTGAGATTTCAGTCTAGAGACGGAGAAGGAAAACAAACAAACAAAACTACAAACTGTCTTAAACAATGGTACAGTAGAGGGAATGCAGCAGCAGCAGCAGCATGTAGCTCCAGTCTTCTCTTCAGAACAGGAGGGAAGACTGCATCCTCTGAAGCTCCAGGGTAACTGATGGACCCTCCTTGCTCTGGCAAGTGAATGAGGTGATAACTGTTTTATGAATGGCCCCTCTTAAAAATGTGATTGTCTCTGGCAGCATTCGAAAGACACTTTAGACAACAGGGTGGAAGAGGCAACCATCAGTTGTGTTGCTTATTGTGTCACACAATGTACACACAACTGACGGTATATTATTAAGCAACGAGGGAAAACAACAACGGGCTGCTCCATTGTTTTTCGGAGCTCTGGTGCTTATTATGAGGCCGAGACTTTCAGCCGCGCGACGGGAGGAGGGGCAACGTGTCATGTGGTGGGCACTCTAAAAATAACGCACCGTCAATCACCTCTTCCCCCCTCCGTTGCCTAAAATGTCATCCGAATGCTGTCACTGTCTGTACTTTCTGGTTGAATTTCCTTCTGGCCTCTGTTTATAATCTTATTACCACCAGGGGGTATATATTAGAGATGTGTATTGACCACAAGATTTGACTCAGATCCTGATTCAACTCAGACCTATTCAGGGGCCATGTGCTTTGACTTGGGTAGCAAACCAGAGTCTGGATTTGAGAATCCAAGGCTTCGTGCCTCCTGTTGACTTAGAGCCTATCTACACAGTCCCTTGGAACGTTTTAAATAGTATTTTAAAACGCTCCAAATAGGTGCATTCTAAAACGTCTTAGGCCACATTACTGAGTACTCACCTTACAGGAGAAACAGTCTTCAGTCTTTAAAGCAGCGGGTGCAGTCACACACCCTTCTGTCCGTCTCTTTCTCTTTCGTTTTTACAATGAGTTTAGGGCAAGGCATTGTGGGTGTTGTAGTCACCCACTTCCTCCTTTTTTCCTCTGTCATTCCCTAGCGAGTATAGGGCTAAGAATTGTGGGTGTTGTAGTTCACTGGCCCACTTCCTCTTTCTTCCACACCAATCAATTGCTAAGCATTTGGGCACCAGTAAACGAAGCACTGCCCCCATGAATAACAAACGGTAAGGAAAGACACATTATTTTACTTAAAACGATTTATTAAAAGTGAAACTGTTGTATATAACTGAAGTGAGTTTTTAAAAAACCTCAGATATACAACGTTATAGGGAGTGTGTCATGTGGCCCAAAGGGTTTTCATAACCCATATAAAACGTTAAAAACCTAGTGTGTAGATCGGCCCTAACATGGTATTAAAAACAACAACAGGTATAACGTATTTTCTTCTTTGTCAGAATTGGATGGACTGGGCAGGCATAGTAACTTTTTACGAGGGATTACAGCTGCCAAATGTCAGAAAAATAGGTGCAGAGATTTTGTGCTATGCACCTTTATAGTTTGATTTGAAAGGGAACTGCTGATAAAAATTGTATTTCTTGGCAGAAATTTACAGGGATAGTTGCCCCTTCTGATCAAGCCTGCTGTGTTTGAGATTGGCATCTCGAGATAGGACTAGGAAAGAATCGTGCCTGAAACCCTGGAGAGCATCTGCCAGTCAGTGTCGACAATACTGACCTAGATGGACCAAGCTGCATAAGGCAGCTTCCTAGCCTATGGATTTTCCTTAGGTGTGTGGCTGTGGGCTCCTGCACTTCAAAATCTACCCCTACACCACAGAATGTATTACTTAAAAATGCACTTCTTGTGAGAGGAACCGTAAGCAAATTCTTTGCCACACCCTGGTTGAAATTTGGCTGCCTTGCCGGGGGCCAGCTAATATTCCTTTAGTGGACTTGGTCCAGCTGGCAGGCCACCTGTTGGACATCCATGTTCTAGAGAATGTAATCTTGGCTTTATGTTTGAAGAAGATGACGGGCGACTCCTGATCCTTTTAAGCTGTAACAGAGGAGGGGAAATGGGGCGGGAGGAGAGAGAGAGAGACGTTTTGCCCATGAACCTGGAGCCTTCCAAGCATTCAGCCACATGTGTGCAAAGTTTTCTTCCACGTCTCACGTGACACGAGGCAGAAGCTCAAACACATTACACAATAATCAAAATATGCCTCTGGCACAGCCGAGCCAAAAAAATAACTGAAGCTGCTGCAAGAAACCAAGAATGCAAATGAAAGGCACCCACTTTTTGCAAACTTCAAGGGAGACGTTCAAGAATGCAAGATTTCAAACCCTTCATTTAAAGGAAGCCTTTTGCAACAAGAACTAGGAATCCTATGAAACTGGACAACAATGTTCTGCAAAGCAACATCTGTTTGAGATTCAGCAGATTTCCTTCTGGATGTCAGGTTCTTTTTGAAGAAATTCTTGCCCGTGAGTAGTATTTTATATTTAACGTGTCTTAAAATAATTTCTAAACAAGGCTTACCGCCTGATCCTATGCATGTTTACTTTGAAGGAAGTCCCATTTTCAATGTGCCTTACTCCTAAGTAAGTGTCGTGAGGATTGTAGCGTTAAAAACTTGAAGCCTGTGCAGAAACTCCTTAGTAGGACCATTGAAAAGCTAAAAGAAACAATGTGATGGGAAAGGCTGAGTTTAACATAAGATAGCTGTTGGTGCAAGGGTTGCAAAACTTTGTTTTGGAGAGGAAGAGTCCCAAAGAATTGCTGCAGGCTCAACGGCAGACCAAGCTCTGCAGCTGAGCAACAAGTTCTGGAACTGGAAAAAAAGATGAAAGAGGCCTACTTCATTCCTGGTGTATCACTCCACCCGCTCTCGCTCTCTTTCTCTCTCTGAAGTCCACCAGACAATGACTTCCTTTTCAATCTCAAAAGACCCCACACTACCGTTAACCAACTCCTTTGGTTTCAGCCTCCTCCTCCTCCTCTTCATCAAAAGGTCTGGCAGTGGCTGGGAAGATGATCAATTGAGTCCAAAACAAAATCCATTGCTGCCTTTCTCAACTGGTGCCACCCCACCACAGATGTTTTAGATTGCAATTCCCATCATCCCCAGACAGCATGGGTAGTTGTACTCTAAGCCTTCTGGAGGATGCTGGCTTGAGAAGGCTGATCTATAATTTTTGGAGCTGAATCCAGATATTTTCTGTCTGAAGTAATAGTCATAAACCGGGGGGGGGGGGGCACTTGTCTTCAGGGTCAAATTAAAGGGGCCGCATATTTTGTAATAGGGTCGGTCTGTTTCATTTATCTATCAAAAAGCCTCCAGTTTACTTACCTTTAATCAAAATTATGATCCTTACACATAAAGGAATGCCTTTACTACATAGTTTTATTTATCCATTATTGAATGGTGAGTTGCATGACTTGTTGGCTTTTTAATCATTATTGAGCTGTCCCTCAGTATTCTTAGATCCTGGTGATTCCCAACCCCTTCCCAGGGGTGTCTCCTTTCACAAGCTAAATAATAGTATGGTATGGTTACTGTTATTGACAGTATTTCTTTGCCTCCCAGTGACAGTGTTTTCTGGGTTGCTTAGAAGGCTTTAAAATACAATAGCAATCAACAATCAATAAAACAATAAGAAAAGAATAATGTCAGCATCAGTGAGTAAATCAGCATAAAAATACTTGTGTCTTTCACAAAGATGGGCATAAACACTTTCCAAACTCTTCTAATCATGGGACAATTTGTGGGAGCAGTTGTACAACTTAAAATTTGACTTGACTGTGTTTATTCAATAGTAAGAAAATAATACCTTATACATGCTCAGAGGCTGGGCACAATTTCCATAATCACCACCTGGGTGTTGGAAACAATCCTCAAATCCTCCATTAACCCATGAGCTGTTGTAGCCCTGTTGGATGGTTGTTTCCAGTTAATTATTTTGATTTTGCAAACCAGGTCATTGTCTAGGTTCGATATCACAGAGCAACCTCTTACAAAGCCAATTGGAGGTTGTATGTTCAAAATAGCAGTGGCACACACTGCAACAAAGTGGGTTAAGCAACCCTCAATTTGCTGCCATTAGGTAGGAATGGGGCCTTTTTTTCAAATCCAGGGATCTGGGTTGCTCTTTTTCTCCCTCCTCTTCAGATTTAGTAATTAAAATAAAAACAAAACAAGTTCTTACTTTGAGATTGCTCTCAGGATATTGGGAAATGGATTTTCAGGGGTCAGACATTTAGAGAGGAAAGAAGACACTGGTTTTCTTTCTCCTTTGTGACCTGGGGAGAGGGAGCTTATGGGCAAGATATTTGCATAACTATCTCTAGCTATCACAGGTCCAGGTGAGGAATAGCCACAGGGATTTTGGTGATTGACTTAAACAAAGGTGTCTAAACACTTGCAGACATACAGGTCCCTTGTATTCTTGGAACATTTCACAAGACCCTGTTAGGTTATCTCTGTTTTTAGTTTTGGGGCAAGAAAATCTGAAAGTACCTTACCTGTTCCTTTTTTCCCCATTTTCTCTTGTTTTCCTTTTTTTTCGCTTTTTCTTGGGGTAAAGTGGGATCTCTTTAGAAAAAAGGCTCAGAATCTCCCCAAGATGGACACACTAGGGCAGGGATGGGGAATGCATTGCCCTCCAGATGCTACTGGTCTGAAACTCCCATCAATCCTAGCTAGACTAGCCAATGGTGAGTTGCAGTCCAGCAACATCTGGAGGGCCATACAGTCCCCATCCCACTAGGGCAGGAATAGGTGACCTGATGTTTTGGACTACATTTCCCAGAAAGCCTGACCATTGGCCATGGTGTTTGGGTCTTGTGAGTGTTGCAGTCCAAAACATCCGGAGGGTACAAGGATTAGCCTGTGGTAGCAGTTTATCAGTAATTCATTTCAGCAAGACCCTTGTAAATGAGAGGTCCATCTGTAGGGGAAGCCCCCCCCCCCTCAAATCTATAACAAAAGCTCCACCTGGAGGTTTCATCCTTCAACCTGGAAGTTCTAGTTCTAGTTCTAAATTAAACTGGCTGAAGTTGCTTGGAAATGACAAGCCAGTTATTACTCTACAATCAGCCTTCCCCCACCCCAGTGCCCTCCAGATGTTTTAGACTTCAACTCCCATCAGTCCCAGCAACCATGTCCAATGGTCAGGAATGTTGGAAATTGTAGTCCAACTACATATTTCAGGATGGAGCTATGGAACATCTTGTGACTTCTGTGAAAATAGGGTGACCAGATAAAATCCAGGTCAGGGCTCATGTAACTTTAACAGTTGTAGAAAAAAGGGAATTTCAGCCAGTGCCATTTGTATGCAGTTAGTTCCTGGTGATATTCCCTCTTCATCACAACATGCACTATACTAGAGTAACCATATACAAAAGAAGGCAGGGCCCCTGCAACTTTAACTGTTGTGATGAAGAGGGAATTTCACCAGGAACTAATGCAAATAAATGACGCTGGCTGAAATTCCCTTTTTTCTGCAACTGTTAAAGTTACATGAGCCCTGACCTAGATTTTATCTGGTCAGCCTAGTGAACAACAGGAACATGAGCATTTGCTGAGGTGTGTCTGAACTCAGATGTCTGGTTCTGAAAAGTACGCAAGAATGATCCTGTAGAATAATCATCACCCAATTGGGGGGCTGGCACTCCATGTATTACTTTTCACCAGGAATTGTTCAAAAGCAACCAGGAATAGAGGGAAATATTGAAGGATAGGCTAGAGGCAGAACTCTTTTTCAAAGACTCATTCTCTCTCTTCTGCATGTTCTTCATTATATGTATTTCAAAATGGTTGGGGTCCTTGAATTACAATAAGTTTTAACACATTTCTCCAGCAAGTGATTTGGAATGCGAAGATCTGAAACCAAAGATGCAATGTGTGTTTTCTCTCCACCTCACCCCCTGCTCCATAAGCCACGTACACACTGATCCTTCCGTTCCCTCCCTCCCAAGATCTGAGGATATGCTTAGGAAGTGATGACAGCCTGATTTTTTTATGTTATATTATTTGAACTCATAATCCGCCCTATCCCTACTGCTCTGAGCAGGAAATGACAGTTATATGCATTTCTTTCTTTTAAAAGAAAGCATGCAACACACATATATAATCTCCCAAATGCTAATCCTGATTTCATCTCATAAATTTCCTGTCTCTTACCTTTCAAATTTAGAAAGGGAAGTCAACGGTGAGGTGGGGGGGGGGGTTGCAATCTTATACTCACCTACCTGGAAGTAAACCCCATTGAACTCAAAGGACTTCCTCCTGAATAGACAAGTATGAGATTGCCCAGTAATGCTCCAAACCTTTAATATAGGGATAGGCAGCCAGGTGCTCTTGCGAATGTTTAGATTACAACTCCCATCAACCCTAATCAGCATGGCCAGTTATCATGGGAGTTGTAATCCAAAACATCTGGAGGACACTGGGCTCCTTGAAAAGGGGCCTAATAGGGCACAAACCCTTTTCCCGACATGGAGATATAATGATAGAAAAAGCTGTATCTGCTAGGGTGACCATATGGAATGTAGGACAGGGCTCCTGTATATTTGAGTTGTATAGAAAAGGGAATTTCAGCAAGTGTCATTGGTATGCATGCAGCACCTAGTGAAATTCTCTCTTCATCACAACAGTTAAAGCTGCAGGAGCTATACTAGAGTGACCAAATACAAAAGAGGGCCTATCCGCTAGTGTCCTCCAAATGTCTTGGACTTCAACTTCCATCAGTCCCAGCCAGCTTGGCCAATAAGTCAGGAATCCTCGGAATTATAATTCAAAACATCTGGAGGGCACCAGGTTGTGGAAGACTGCACTGGAGCCCCACAACAGTTCAGATAACAAGTCTGTTTAACTTCCTCTTCTTTATGCCATAAACTTTCAGCATCCAGCTAATCCCTGGAAAGAATTGGGAATGAGCAACATGACACAAAAACGTTTTTGGTCAGTTAACCTCCCTTGTGGACTATGGGAATGCTGTGGACATAATATATCTTGACTTCAGCAAAGCTTTTGACAAAGTACCCCATGAAAAGTGGGCTAGATGGAACAGCTATTAGGTAGGCTGACCATATGAAAAGGAGGACAGGGCTCATGTAACTTAACAGTTATAGAGAAAAGGGAATTTAAGCCAGTGTCATTTGTATGCAATTAGTTCCTGGTGATATTCCCTCTTCATCACAACAATTAAAGTTGCAGGCACTATACTAGAATGACCAGATACAAAAGAAGGCAGGGCCCCTGCAACTTTAACTGTTGTGATGAAGAGGGAATATCACCAGGAACTAATTACATACAAAAATGACACTGGCTGAAATTTCCTTTTCTCTACAACTGTTAAAGTTACATGAACCCTGTCCTTTCTTTTCATATGGTCAGCCTACATTAGGTGGATCCACAGCTGGCTACAGAATCGGACTCAAAGGGTCATTATCAATGGTACCATCTCAAACTAGGAAGAGGTAACAAGCAGGGGACCAAAGGGCTCTGTCCTGGGCCCAGTGCTCTTCAACATTTTTATTAATGATTTGGAAGAGGAGGTGGAGGGAACGCTTATCAAATTTGCAGATGACAAAAAATTGGGTGGGATAGCTAATACCCTGGAAGACAGAAACAAACTTCGAAGTGATCTTACTAGGCTGGAGCGCTGGGCTGAAAACAACAGAATGAAATTTAATAGGGATAAATGCCAAGTTCTACACCTTGGGGGAAAAAACAAATGCACAGTTACAAGATGGGGGATACTTGACTCAGCAGTACTACAAGGGAGAAAGATCTTGGAATTGTTATAGATCACAAGCTGAATATGAGCCAACAGTGTGATATGGCTGCAAAAAAAGCAAATGCTATTTTGGGCTGCATTAATAGAAGTATAGCTTCCAATTGTGCGAGGTACTGGTTCCCCTCTATTCAGCACTGGTTAGGTCTCATCTTGAATATTGCGTCCAGTTCTGGGCATCACACTTCAAGAAGGATGCAGACAAGCTGGAGCGTGTTCAGAGGAGGGCAACAAGAATGATTAGGGGTCTGGAAACAACGCCCTATGAGGAAAGACTGAAAGAACTGGGCATGTTTAGCCTTGAGAAGAGAAGATTGAGGGGAGTCATGATAGCACTCTTCAAATACTTGAAAGGTTGTCACACAGAGGAGGGCCAGGATCTCTTCTTGGTCATCCCAGAGTGCAGGACGCGGAATAATGGGCTCAAGTGACAGGAAGCCAGATTCCGGCTGGACATCAGGAAAAACTTCCTGACTGTTAGAGCAGTACAACAATGAAACCAATTACCTAGGAAGGTTGTGGGCTCTCCCACACTAGAGGCATTCAAGAGGCAGCTGGACAGCCATCTGTCAGCTATGCTTTAAAATGGATTCCTACATTGAGCAGGGGATTGGACTCAATGGCCTTATAGGCCCCTTCCAACTCTACTATTCTATGATTCTGTGAAAGATGTGCCCAGGAATCTGGCAGTCTGAGAAGAGACCAAATAAAGTACTAAATAAATTTGCAAATAAGCTTTCACAAGGCTAAGGACATGTAACTGCAGATTTTGTTGACAATATGTTGACCTAGATTTGTGTGTTTGTTCCAGCATGGCTGGCTCCCAGCATAAACTGAACCCCCTGTGACACTGGAGATTATTCTGGAGTGTAATCCCAGTGCTTGTGGGAGCCCAGATTTATATGCTGTTCCAAGCACAGAGGTGGGCAATTTTAGGCTTGCAGATCTACTTCTAAAGTTAAAAATACAGACATAAAAGTTAAAAATACAGAATTCTGACCTCAGGAATTTTGAGTACCTTCCACACACAAATCCACTCCAGGTTACCTTAAGCTTTCTTCATTTCAGCAGTATAATTTAGGCTGGGAGAGAAATCATATCAATGCCTTGAGTGCCATTTTTTGGTAGAAGTGAGGTGCAAATCAAATAAATAAAAAAAATAAAATATTGTGGCTGCTATTGCGGAAAAAAGGGGGGGACCAGATTCTTGCTGATCTGCTGCAGTTCATCCAGAGATCTACCAGCAGACCTACCTTCTGCCTACCGTTGGCCTAGCAAAATGGTGTCATCCATCCAATCCAATGAAAAGTGGCCTGGCCTGGACCCAGAATATAGGAAGTTAAATCCTATAATTCTCATCTTCTCCAACTTGATGGCATTTATGTATGCCCTGTTGTAATACATGTCCCTAAAAGCCTCTGATTAATTTCTTCCAGGTATTACCATCATGATCTTCCTGGTTCTGTTTGCTCCCTGTATAGCTAACCAGCTTCTCAGTAGCTTTGTAAAAGCAGAAATTCAGAAAGGTTCCAAACAACTCATCTGCAGCGTGCCGGGACCACAAGGCTCTCCAGGTGTTCCTGGAATCCCAGGTGCCCCTGGGAACGTAGGAAGGATGGGTTTCCCAGGAAAAGATGGACAAGATGGGAAGGATGGGGAGAAAGGAGAGAGGGCTGAAGATGGTAAGAGACAACTTGCTTTTAAGACTTTGTTTTAAAAGGGAATCCAAATTCCCAGAAGGCAATCTGAATCATATGGCCATCTGTCCTCACTCTATGCCTCCCTAAATGCTACCATGTCACAAAGGCAAATGAAATAGGAAAAAGAAACCATGTGTCTACAGTTTCCAAGAGCCAAGGAGTTCACTGTTAATTGCTGGGTCTGGCTGGCTTTGTGATGATGTTAAAACCCAGTGTCATGTCTCAGAAATGTCATTTACTATAGGTGGCGTCACAACTGCAGGTATTACGGTAGACCTTGGTTTTGCAACGTTTCATGTAGCCCACTTCAGTATAATTAAGCCAAGGGTCATTAAAATGCACAATTTCAGCTGCTCAACTAAGCAACTGGCTTTTTCTTGGGATAATATTGCCAGTCAAAAGGGACCAGAGTAGTAACACTGTGCTGTGCGGAGTGTGGTGTTTACCAAAGGAAATGGGACACGATAGGGTTCGGTTACAGGTTGCTTCACCCACAGGCTACCCAGATCTCAGTTTCTTCCCATTTCCTTCATTAAATATCACACCAACTATGAGGTGCTGCTATGATGCATTTCTATTGACTATATTTTTCCATCGCCACCATCAAGATGATAGTGGTCATGTCTAAGGGGTGATATCGTGGGTTAGAAGAAGACACATCAAAGGAGTGATTTTATAACAGGGGTGGGCAGCAACTCCTACCATCCATCAATATTGGCTGTGCTGGAGTTGTAGGCCAAAACATCTGGAAGGCCACAAGTTGCCAATCTCTCTTTTACCAGAAACATTTTAAATCACCAAACCACAAAGACCACCTCCTCCCACATGACCCTGTCTGTGTGTTGCGATCATCATCAGATGCTCTGTTCTGGGTGCCCTCTCTCAACCAGAAGTGAGGCAAAAGGTGACCAGGGAGAGGGAGTTATTTTGTGCAGTGGAATGCCTTCCCCAGACAATTCCACCTGGCCCTTTGCCTGCTTTGCTTTAGCCGACAAGCAAAAACAGTTTTGTTCAGGAGTCCTTTTGAAGAGAGAGAGGGGGGGTACATGACTTAGAGCAGTGATGGGCAACCTTTTGAGATTGGTGTGTCAAACTTCGCCAAAAAACTGAGCATAACTCGGGTGGTGTGTCACTTTGAGGAAAAAACATTATTTCGCGATATTTATAATTTAAATAACATAAATGTATAATTGTTATTTAATTTGCAACTAGAGTCTTAGTCGTTAGACTCTAACTCCAAGATTCTAGTCGCAAATGTTTCATCCTCAGGAGCAGCAAATGTTTCATCCTCGGCTACTGCACTTGGCTGTGCAGGAGCCGAGGATGAAACTTCCTTCTCTAGGGTGACCAGATTTTAAAAATAAAAATCCCGGTCCGCCACCCCCACCCAAAACAACCCCCCCACCAAGCCCCTCCCCCCAAAACAACCAGCCTGGACCTACCGCCGGGTTCTTCCTCCACCACCCGCGCGGGGTCCTCCGTCGCCGCCCGCGCAGAAGAGGCAGGGGAGAGCCGGATCCAATCGGCCCTCCCCTGCCTCTTCCGCGTGGCCACTGGCCTTACGAGCCCAGCGGCGCCGGTAGACCCGGCAGCGGTGGCGGCGAAGGAGCCCGGGAAGCAGCCCCCCCCCCCGCGCCGCCCGCCCGCCCCGCGGCGCGCTCCTTACCTGGGCGTCCGCTTCCCTCCGATGCTAGATTCTACTGAGAAACAGGCTGCGTGGCCTGTCTCTCAGTCTCAGTATCGCGCCAGGTGATGACGCTTCCCGGGCTCCTCCACCGCCACTGCCGCCGGCCCGGGTCTACTGGCACCGCTCCTAGCTTGCTGCCACCTGGGCCATCTGGTCACCCTATCATGCGGCCGCCTCAGCGGCCGCGTGTCATCAGAAATGGCTACGCGTGTCAGTGCTGACACGCGTGTCATAGGTTCGCCATCACTGACTTAGAGGAAGCTCTTCGCTGCTTTGCATTTTTGTGATCGTTGTTATTTGGGGGGAATTGTGAACATGCTGTTTGAAAATTATTTTGTTAGCTGCTTCAGATGCTTATTTTTTAATGGAAAGTCCCAATATAAATATTTATTGAAATAAATACTCAGTCACAAGACATTTGAAGAAACCAAGAACTGAAAGGACACCGATGCGAATCTCCCTCCTTGCACCCTGGGTCGGAGCAAGGGTGATGATGAAGGCGAAGATCTGCCACTCTCTCTGGGGAAATGGAGCACTATTATGTTCTTTGCCTTACCTTTTCTGCAAATGGGCACTGGGTTGGGTCCAGCACAATTTCCTTGTGTCATTGACACATTCAAATGGGGCAGCCGTGTTAGTCTGTAGTATTCCATTCCTGCATCTGACAAAGTGGGTTTAGCCCACAAAAGCTCATGCCTTAATAATAAAACACTGTTGGCCTTTAAAGTGCCACAGACTCTTTTGGTTTCTGGCAGTGAGAGGCTTTTGATGCAGAAAAGCTTTTCCTCTGGCTGAATGGGGGTGGGATGAGGGTGAGGTGAGCTTCACCGTTTGCCCCCTCCCTTTGCAGTCAACAGCGGGCAAGGTAGTGCTGAGGCCTTGCTCCGACTGCTGTCCAGGAGCCGTTGGCAGGCATCTTCACAGTCCACCTTCCTCTTGATGGTTCTTTGTCTTTAAACTGGACTTGGACTAGGCAAGCCTCCAGATAGGGGACACCTCCAAAAGAGTTCTGTCCTCTGTAATAGAGGACACATGGTCACTCCTCCCAGCAACAGAATAAAATGCTGGATCCAACCCAGTAGTTAGCATTTAAGTTTGGAAAACGGTATCATGGAGCAAAGATATGTTGCAAATGTAGAAGATAATGACTTATAGATCATGGTGGTATTTGGCCCCAGTTATTGTTTCTTGGGTATTGCCTTTAAGCAGGAGTTAGTGCACCAACTTTTTCCCATTAAAAATATATTTTACCTATTTAAAAAGGTACAGAGCCTCTTTTCTCATCTACACTGTACATGGTGATGGTGTATACTAATTTCTAGCAGAACAAGCATAGACAGTTGCAGTAAGACAATAACAGCAGCTCAAAGTCCCACAGTAGGTAGAATCTGTTATTGAAAGGACTTTGTGTTGCATTTCCTGTTGCTGCTCATAGTGATGTTCCTAAGTACCCTAAAGGTCTCCTCCATAGTGTCGTGGAGCCAGAGCTCACAGGGTTGAAGCATCTGGACTTTTTGATTAGCAGGAATGATGATGTCATTGGCCACACCCCTTAGGCATCCCCCTTCTCTCTAAGCTTTGCTGTATTCTTCACAGTCACTGGTAATGGGGAAATGGATTTCCCTAGCAATAATGTATTGTTATGAGCCATCCCTATTGAAACAAGAATTTTGGGGTGGCTTGTTGTCTTAAATGGACAATTAAGACCCATTTGCTTTACCATAGACCTGCTCCTGGTGGAGATAAAAACTCCTAGACTTGGTTTGTTGATAGGAATCAACACAGCTGCCTGCATTTTTGGCCTCCCCCCCAGAGGTATGGCTATGGGGTTGATCATGATAGATACCCACCACGGTCCCTGTTCTGAATACTCACTGAGATTGATTTATTTCTTAGGTCCACAAGGCAGAACAGGAAATCCTGGAAAAGCGGGGCCAAAGGGAAAAGCTGGAGCCTTCGGCAAAGCTGGTCCCCGTGGTCCAAAGGGCCTAAAGGGAAACCCTGGAAAAAGTGGAGGGCCAGGAAAGAAAGGCCCCAAAGGAGGACAGGGAGACCTCGGGATGCCAGGGCCCTGCAGCTGTGGAGCCAATAAAGCCAGGTCGGCCTTCTCTGTTGCAGTGACCAAAAGCTACCCAAGAGAGAGGCTGCCCATTAAATTTGACAGGGTCCTCATGAATGAAGGTGGGAATTACAACACCTCGAGCGGGAAATTTATATGCAGCATCCCCGGCATCTACTACTTCACCTACGATATCACTTTGGCCAATAAACACTTGGCTATTGGACTGGTGCACAATGGGCAATACAGGATAAAGACATTTGATGCCAATACTGGGAACCACGATGTCGCCTCCGGGTCAACAATCCTTTCCCTGAAGAAGGAGGACGAGGTCTGGCTGCAGATATTCTACTCGGAACAGAACGGGCTCTTTTTTGATCCCTACTGGACAGACAGCCTTTTTACCGGCTTCCTGATATATGCTGACCAGGATTATCTCAACGATATATAAGGGGAGACTGCTGACACCAACCACCCCTAGCAGCAAACAGAGAATGATAGATTATAGCTACAATGTACATGTACCTTGAGCCCAATCTCTGCCAAAGCAAATCTAGCCTGGACTGTGGCCCAAAGCCACTGCTACAGTATTTATAGATAGTCTAAGCCTTTGTGTTCCTTTGTCTCAAGCGTCTTAAAGAAGAATTCTTGCTAATAAACTGAGTATGCAAATGATTTATGAAAGGGAGTGGGGTGGGTGGGGAAGAGAGGAGAGCAAATGCTCACCCATCACTGGAATTCCATCTCCTGAAAGGGAATGTTTGTGCAGCACCCTGTATGGAACAATTCATATTGAGGGCACACTCAGGACAGCATGCAACTGTGTCATTCTGTTGGCACAAATGACATTGCGCTAACAGAAACTGGGTTCCAAACTATGCGCAAGAGAAGAATCCAGCTAAAGTTACATTTGTGCAAGCGCAGCAGCCCAAGCGGTTGTGCATTCTGCTTGTACAACCTGTTGAGCAACCGGCTGCGCATTCTGCTTGTGCAGCCTGTTGAGCAACTGTTTTCACAAGTGGTTGTGCAAACGTGATGGCAACGGCTTGCACAATGGAAAGATTTCAAAGAGCTCCACTAGTGCTATTTGAGGTTGTGGAATGACAGCATTGGATGCTGCCCTCAGTATCCTTGTGCCCTTTTTGCACAGCACAAAACAGACCCTTATTTGTGATGCGCAAATCATGTTCTCTGGGGACAGAATGAGATGCCTGGGCAAATCTATGGTGGACGCAGTGAATATAGAAAGCTGCTGTACCCCAGCTCAGTTGTGCCTAGTCTGACTTGCAGTGGCTCTCCGGGACCTCAGGAAAATGTCGTATCCAGTTGTGCTGTCTGTAAATGGGTAGAGATTGATTCAGGCACCTTCTGCATGCAAAGCATGGGTTCTATCCCTGAGCGATGGTTCCTCCAGAGCTTCTGCTCCCTAAAAGCCTTCTTCATCACTGTCCTCATTTTTTAAGGGTGCTGGTGTCCTAACATTTTGTAGGGTTGCTATGAAAACAATTAAGGATGTCCACATGCAGCAGATTTCTCACTTTTTGAATACACCAAAGTGACAGGAAGTAATATTAGCATTTGTTCTTATGAGGACAGGGGGTGGGTGAAGGGACAAGAAGTATTATTTGTCCCCTCACCCAACTAATAAAAAATGTAAAACCCAGTTTTTATTCATGTTAAAGCATGCAGACCTCTTATTGGACAGGCCCTTCTGGGAAAGAAAGGACCCCTTTCTGTTCACAAGAGGGAACCTCTGACTCTGTCATTTCTGGGTCCAGCCCTTTACATTTTTAAACATGAGGGAACAGCTAATTTTGCTTATTTCAATTCTCCCAGTAGCCCCCGATACATCCTGAAATCTCTCTGGCACCTAGTGAGTGGGTTTCCAATTACCTCTGCATCACTGATCTCTGCTGCACTCCATCTTATCTTCTATAAAATGCAGACTCTGAGGCAGCTTACACCATGCACAGTTTTTCCTAACCGCCAGCCCTACATCTTTGCTTTGCTCAACATGCATTTCTGGAGAACTCTAACGCTTGCCTGTGAAGTTGTGACATCTTGGTTGGTCCCTGATACCAACCGAAATTACCATCTGTAGCCTTCTTATAGAAGTGACAAATGATTGTGATTCTCTGCCTAAAGAGAAGAAACTAACACCCCCCCCGAAGGCAAATTAAAAAGAAATAATGTATTCATTTTAAAAAGATGTTGACAACACTACTAGATGGGGGGCTGGGGGGAGAGAGATGATGAGGTTTGTGATCTGGGCTGCTTCCAGACAAGCTGTTTATCCTGCAGTTGCCCTACCTCAAGCATGAAATGTTATAGGGTGTCTTTCATTTGCATCCCTCTCATGTTTTCCCACTGCTCTCTCCTCCTCCTCCTTTTTTGGTCTTCCCATAAAAAAAACTCTGTTAAGGAGGAAAAGACAGAATAGGTGTGCAATGCCTTTTGATTCGTAACACTGGGAGTCACCCACCTGGGCAAGCTAAAAACAACAGTGATCTGCTTTGCACAATCAAATTAAGCCACTGTGACATAAGCTACAGTGGCTTCTTTTAATCAGTGGAATGTACAAGGTACGTGTCAGCCGCCATTTTCCTAATTATCTGTCTGGGCATGGCTTGTTGTGTCACCTGAACCCGGATGGCATGGCTTGTTGAAGAGGAAACCACTCTCAAATAACCCATGGCCTATTGCAGTGTCATTTGAGGGTTGTTTCTCCCTCAGTGGCTTGTTTCATCGTGCGAACCGGCCCAGCATCTTCTTCAGGAGATCACTTTGCCAGCTTGAATGAGGCATGGTATGAAGATACTTTGCTACACCTTTTTCACTCCCATAATTTTGTCCATGCATTTAAGGCAGATCTCAGCTGAAATGTGGTAAAGAAAAAGGATGGGGAGAAAACCACTTAAAATGAACAAGATGTATCAGCCAAGTTGATAGCCATGCCACACCTTGAGACTTCACAATGCTGAACATACCTAGTGGCTAAACATGTAATGCCACCTTAAATTCTCATTGCACAAGAGGCTGCCTCAAGCAATAAAATTTTGCAGCCAAGTAGAGGTGTTTTTCACAGGTACAAATAAAACTGTCTTTTAGCATGCTCTTTAGGCATACATGCCAATGATAATGCAAGATTACATTCAAAGGTATCCATTTGTTTTATTACTTGCAGGTACTTGCTTTCCATTTGCAGTCATAAACCCTTTTGTGTCTACTGTGAAAAGATAAAGCACATGCTTTTCTATCACCTGGGCCATTTGAAGTGTATTACTGGTCATCTATTCCAGATGACTCTGTGGCGAGGAGAGTATCCTCTCCCATGCAGCTAGAGGGGAGCTTTATAGTGGGAGAAACCTCACATGTGAACAAGTGAGAATAAGCTGGAGCAGTTGCCATATCATCATAGTGACAGTGATTTATGAGTGATAAAGGGCGCGATCCTATGCACATTTCTCACGGCTGACTGTGGAATGCCGGGCATTGTGATACATTTTTCTAAACGTGCATAGGATTGCAACCAAAGTGACTTAAGTTACTTTTTAAAATATCTCATGTCTTTTTCAGAATAATAATCATGTATCTATATCCTCTTCAACACACCGCTACTTCAATTTTGGGACTGCAACATTCTCAAAGAGGGTCTTAAAATCCAAAAGATGTCTCTGTTCATGACTCACCTTCTCAGCAAGTGAGATGCGGTTCATTCTCTTTACTGTAGCTCTGTTTACTTTCCCCTCCCAATCCTTCAAGCATATTGGACAGCTTTCATACTGCAGGAAGTGACCTGGATAACCACAGTCAGTACATTTGAGCTTGGAGTCAGACCCCTCTCCCAGGCATGTTGTTGAAGGCATACCGTTAAGCAATGGGGAAGATGTCTACTGGATATTCCGTGATTCTGTTGTTTTGACAGTTGGGCAGTTGTCAGGAGTTTTCAGAAATCAGCTTAGAAGGAGTTTCCCCTTTTTACAGATTACATATATTTGGTAACTATTTAAATCATTGTCTTTTTTCCCTTCAATAAATTCATGTGGGATGGCTCTCTAACAATACTATCAATAAACTTTTAAATGATAGTACATTAATAGCAGACACCAGTGTGTCTGTTAAAAAAGACCACCTCTGGAAATAGGTTGCTGCTAAGGTCTCCACTCTAGGTTGTTATGAGACAACTTTGCAACCATCCACTGGAGGGATAGCAACACTGAGATGAGACTTTAGGAGGTGGAGAAAATATGAGCTAAGGTCAGCTTGGCAGATCTTGAAACACTGGTCCTTTCACACTTTCGGTATCTCATTCTTTCCATCCTCTGGTTTGAATAGTTTCAATTGGTGGCTACAGGGGAAGATCTTGAAATACACTTGTACTTTTTTAAAAAAATAATGGATAGTAAGCTATAGCATACCAAAGTAAAGGAATTTGGTCTCTTGCATGCTCTGTGTGACATGGGTTTGTTGTCTGATGAGAATCTAGTGATATTTGAGAGCTGTAGCTGCTGTCTTGTGTGGGTGCTTTTCATTGGGGGACAGTGCAGAGAGACCCCAATGAAAATGGATAAATGAAAATGGAGTATATGGAGTACATGAAAATGGAGTACTCTTATGGTGTTATTATACAGGGACACTTAAGCTCAGGCATGGATGTGAATAAATTGTTTTACTGGTATTCTGTACTTGTCTGTGGCTGCACATCATGTGAATCAAATGCTCTGTGCTGCAAGACGTGCTCTGGCAATGTGCTAGGGATGGAAACATGGTGATTTCTCTCTCTCCCATGGAAACTATCTGATAGAATGTGTGGGACACTGGAAAGTGTCCATAGCTTAATGGACCAAGGATGAATGACCCTGGAGGTGTACTAGTACCTCATTGTTACTGTGAATTAATCCACTCTCAGCTCTTGGTTATACTTAAATATGTGCCTAAGACTCTGGAATGTAATGACATCTTATTTCAGAGATAATTTATTTTCACCTGTGTATATGGCATTGTAATGGTGGAAAAACAAAGGACCCCAACATTAACCTTTAGCTGAACACAAGATGGATGGTGACATGGCTTGTTAGAGTGGCCATGTGTCCTCTTCTATGGAGGACAGTCATCTATTTGAAGGGCACCTCCTTTATTTTAAAGATGTCCTCTATTTGAAGGACCATCCAGTCCAAGTCCAGTTAAAACATAAAGAAACTTAAGTAGTTGCCCATCAAGTTAATACCTGTACAGCAGACTAAGCAGGTGCACAGGTCACCTGGTGAGAGTCTTCCCCACTATGGTGAGGTGTATTATACTAAATTATAGTAATGATGTCTTCATTTTAATCTATACATATAAATTAGCATATGGGCATTTGATGCAAATGCAAGTCAGGTTTTTTGCAATGTGTAAGTGGTCACCGTATTTGTATGTTAGACGGTGAGTTTTATCTACAGAGTGCTTTATTTTAATCAGATCCACCCATTTGGCAATCCAGTCCTCATGACAACCAGACAAGGGGAAAATATGGGCCAAATAAGGGCTAAGTTGAAGGTCCCATCAGACAATGTGAACAGAGGGTTTGCTAGTGCCATATTAAACCTTGTTGTGAGGTCAGGGAGTGGGCATTCCTTTACCTCTAGTTAAGCAAAAACCAGTGTAGCAAGCACAATCTATTATCAAGAGTCAAGATTTGGGCTAGGGTCTGGATTCAAATTCTAGCTTTGCTCTTCCCCTTGCTGACTCTCCCTCCAATGCCTTTTTTAGGAAGCAAAAATTCAGCAGGTAGGCCTTCCCCCCCCCCCCCATTTTTATTTTTATTTTTGGTTAATGGCATCTCCATTCTAGGGGGAAAAACATGGTGATGAAGATGCCATTTTTAGGTTTGCTTCTCACACAGCTATTAATTAGCAAAGTTGGCAACATATTGTGTGTTGGGGGGAGGTGGTCTTCTTTCTAGGCCATCTTTCTACCATTAAATATAAAGCACAAAGCCTGTACCATCGGACAATTGATTCCTCCTCCCTCAACCCCAATGGCCTGTTTCGGACGACATGCTAATCAACGGAGGCGGGAGGGGGGGACGACAATCGTCCGTTGTGTTGCTCATCATCAGCATTCGGCCTACATTTTAGGCAACGAAAACAGCATTCGGACAACACAGTAATCAACACATCTGACTATTGTCCCCCCCCCCCCCCCCGTTGATTAGCGTATCGTCCGAAACAGGCCAATCTGTACAGGGGCAGTGGTGAGGGAATAGTAACAGAGACATTGGCTCAATTTGGACGACACAATAAACAACTGGTGTGGGGGAAACAATCAGTTGTTTTGACTATTGTGTCATCCGAATGCTGCTTTCAACTCAGCATTGATTCTCATCCACACCACGATTATTTATTATCATGTTGTGTGGGGAGTACCCTCTAGGGTTAGGGTTAGTCAACCCACCATTGACTAACGTGTCGTCTGAATTGAGCCAGTGTGTGAGGGCAAATGCAGTAAGGGTGCACTTCTATGCATGTTTTGATAGAACAAACTATCACAGGGTTTTGTCTAAACATGCTGAGAACAGTGCTTTAAATCATTTTGCAAAAATTAAAAGGTGTTTTATAAACTATAATAGTATCATAGATTCTTGTGTTCTTGTAAGTGTTCAGAAATTTTGTAAGACTAAGATTGCAATCCAAATTCAGTGCTGGGAGTTGGGGGACTTTTTTCTGCTTAAACATGTATAGGATTGCACCCTGAAAGAAGCAGCTTATTTCATGTTCACATGATCATTAAGGTGGTCATTTGCCAGGCTTGCCAACATGGTTGCTGGTTGTGTACTGTTACCCATCTTCCCTTGTTTGGACGGTGCTTTCCGAGTTGTGCATAGTGAATCATTATCCTGTGTGGCAGCCTAACACGAGTTAATAAAGAGGAGTCTTTTACATATAAAAGGCAGTGAAATGCACCCCCATCCTCTCAGGAACTTGTGGGCCATTTAAATTAAGTGATCATTCAACTGCAGTAATTGGCAATAAGTCCATTGGCTCCGTTAATTAACACCTGTAGAAGTCACCGAACCCATGGTGCTTCACGCTCAAAGGGGTATAATTAAATGTCTTGATAGTTCGAATTGCATGCAGTGGTTTCAGGCCCTTTTGACATTCCTCTTTTGGAGAACGACGGCGACAAGGAGGCACGGAATGAGATCTGATCTGGGAGACTCCAAAGAGCACGCCGTCGAGATCCACGAACGAAGCCTTGAGGCGTGTGCCCAGCGTGAGCCAGGACCTCACTACGCGGAAGACGCAGAGCAGGAAAAGCGGAAGAGCGCCGGTAGAACTACGATACCCAGAAGCCCCGTGGGCTGCGCGCGTGCGTAGTGTAAAGCCGGTATTGCGTTCACTCTCTCTCCTTCTCTCGTGAATGGGAGCCGTTCCCTTGGCGTCCAGAACCAGTAGGGATTTGGGGGAGAGGGCAGAAGGAGGCGGGGCGTGGGGCCCTTTCCGCCCTCCACTGTACACCCTGGGGGCATGCATAGAACTTCTGCTCCTCCCTCCAGTCTCTAGTCTAGCACTAGGGGCTGGGGGGTCATTGAAGTCCACCCCTCACCCCCACCCCCCGCTCTGGGCTGTGGTATTTTTCCAGCAGAAGGAGCTGCCTGCCCGATAGGACAAAGGCTTGCGGTCCCAATTTGCAATCGGCAAAGGTAACCACCAATGCGCGGGGCGGTTTGGGTTCGCACCTTAGCAAACGTTGCCAGCTGCAGAATGTTGCAAAGTTCCACACAACTTGTAACCTAGGGATTTATTTTTAAGCTTCTGGGTGTAAAAATCGGCGCGGGAGGGAGGGATATATTGTTTTAACTTCGCGGTAGTCTGATGGGGAGAGGAGCCGAGAACGGGTTGGGTCCTAATGCCGCAGAAGTACCGAGTATTTCGTGCCTCCCTGAAATGTGTTAGAAAGCAAAGCCAGTTTCCTCCGGTGAGATGTAGATTCTTAAAATGCTGTCCCCTGAGAAGGACGGAGGTAGGTTTTTGGACAGGAGCCGCGTAGCTATGGTGCCTTGCATTTATAGGGAAGCCTTATTGTTCCCCGCCAAACAAGCGATGTTGCTTACAGCAAGTAAAAAGTGTTGATAAGACCGTGTGGTCAGGGTAAGATGTGCTGATCAAGGATTTTTTGCCTGTATAAAACTCTGCATCCGTGATAATGCTTTATAAAACGGGCTGGGGAATTCTACTGTTCCTGAAAAATGTGGAGGCTTGAGTGGTTTTCAGCCCTTCAGGGGAGGGAAATGCTAGGTGTTGTAGTTACACTGGCCACATGATGCTATAGCTGTTTTTCCTCTGTTTAAAGCTCACACGTGTGTGTGTGTGTGTTTTCCGGCTGAGGAATCTTGTCTGAAATGTCCCAACCAAAAGAACTAAACAACTGATCCTATGCAAGGTTAGGTGTTTGTTAGTCTATTGGTTTCAATGGGGTTATGGCAGGGAAAGGGAATGTGTGACCATCCAGATGTATTTGGACAGCAATTCCCGTCAGCCCTAGCCAATATAGCCAGTGGTGAAGGATGGTGGGAGCTGCAGGGCAAGGACACCTGGAAGGTCGCATTCCTGGGTTATGGCCTGCCTAACTGCCCAGGATGAGTTGATGAAAACATCCTTACTAGAGTGTAAGTTGGAGGTTGTCAAAACTGTAGGTACAACTTTAAGATTAGGCATGATCTGTTGACTGATTTGGCTCATGATTTCCCCTTCTCTTCTCCCCCTTCCCCACCCCTGTAATTTAGGTGCTGCCTATTTCCCCAGGCTGAATTTTTCTTTGAATGGGAAGCCTTGAGGATGGAAGAGCCATGGTGGAAAGGAGACCTTGTAGCAGAGGTCCATCAGACTCTGAGGCTGAAGGTAGGGCAAAATTAGCTGCTTGTCTGTTCTGCCTTTGCTTGATCAAAATCTGTTCTAGTGGTGTTGTTTATTCATTAACACCAAAGGCTGCAATCCTATGTGTGCTTGAGAAAGTTCCACTGAACGATATATGGAGGATGATTATGAGGATGATAAAATACATCTGTATCCTGCTTTTCAGAGAAAGACCCACACAAAACAGCTTACACAGTTATAAAGAGGTTGGACACAATCTAAATATTTGTACAAATACAGCAAAGTTCAGGAAATTAAGCCAAGTTTGAGGTTGTTGGGAGTGGGATACACATATCGGCTACCTACTCAGGGAAGGCCAGTTTGAAAGTTTTTAAAGCTTTCTTAAAGGCCTGTACCAATATTGTTAGACGTACAGCAGCAGTAATGGAGTTCCATAATTGAGGAGCCACCATCAAGAATGCACTGCTTCTCATCAAACTTTTTAAATGGGCAGGTACATGAGCAAAGACCATGGTGATGAGCTAAGTGTTGGAGTAGATGTCTGAGCATTTAAAACAGTAGAAAGAATACCCTAGTCCAAAAGGCAATTTTTAGAGTCCAGGGAATCAATGGAATTTTTGGTTTAGGGCCAGGATATACCTGTTGGCTGGTTTTATGATGGTATCCACAAAGAGGCCCGTGGTTGTGTGGGTGTCACACAACTGTATGAAAGCAACATCTCACTAGTAACTACATTGGTGCATATTCATGCCAATAAAATATGTGTAGAAGATATACATTGTTCTAGCAGGTGGGGCAATAAATAGAGAACATGATAGTGGTGTGTGGTTAGACCTTCCAACCATTCATTCACTGAATGAGCAAGGATTGAACAGGACTGTGCCTGCTCGGTCACTTACCTTAGCTGCAGGACTAATGTATTCATCATTATTACTTATTAATTCAATTTATGAGTTGCCCTACAGCCCGAAGCTCTCAGAGTGACATACACAACAGAAGCAACCACAAGACTACCAATGATCAAAACCAGTAATAAAACCCATTAAAAATATTACTTTAAAAGCAGCAACAAGAATCCAGCATTGAAAAGAGATGAATAACTGAACAGCTCAAAACAGAGAAGATGATTTTAGAATGCAGCCGTACACACATTAAGCAAACAGCCATTTAAAAGGCCTGTGAGAATAAAAACGTCTTTTCCTGGAGCCAAAAAGTCAACAAAGCAGGTACCAGGCGGACCTTTCTAGGGAGGGCATTCCCCAATTTAATATCTAAGCACCCCGTTCCCTGTGTATTTCACCAAGAATAAAATTGCTGGCGACCCCTCCACATTCCATTTCTCCACTGGCAATTCAGTAGGGTGCAGTGTTTTACCCCAAGGCAAGATGCCAAACCAGATGTGCTGAATGAGAGACTAGTGCAGTGCACATCATATATTGAGTGCAAATAGAACTTTTGGATAGCTACTAACTGGTTCTGCATTTAAGGTTATGGTAGTCCCGATCTTAAGTTCTGTCTGAGTTGGTTAGTGCTATGCTATTTCTTTCACCTGTGCAAGCTAGTCAGTAACCTGTCCTATCAAATACTTAAGCTGTCATCCCATCCCCATGTGTGTATGTATGTGTGTGTGCTGATGTTGGAAGATGCTGTTCTATTAGCCCGTGTGCTCTCTGCTTTCCCAGTGAGAGAAGTTTCCTGAGTTTTGGGGGGCTGTTCCCATGTTTTTGCGAAGGCATAAGAACATAAGGAGAGCCATGTTGGATCACACCAAGACCCACCTAGTCTAGCGTGCTGTTTACACAGTGGCCGGCCAGCTGCCCATGGGAAACCCACAAGCAGGACATGAGTACAACAGCAACAGAGTTTATGAAGTGCAGGTCTGGGCGGGGGGATGTGTGCATGTGTTAGGTGCTCTGACTTTTGGGGTGAGATGTCATGTGTATGTGTATTTTCCTGCTATTTGGGGTTGTGGAAGGGTATCTGTGTGCTATTAGTGTTGTGTACTTGGATTCACATCTGTGTCTTTGGCGTGCAAGCTTGCACAGGTATCAGGTGTGATCCCTATCCTGGTATTGTGTAAACTTTACACAATAATCTGTTGTGGTGCAAGGTGGAGACTACTACACTTTCACCAATTCCAAGCTGCTTAGGGTGCAGTCTTGTCATCTGGTTTAGGATGAAGTCCTGTTTGAACACTTTGGGGCTTCCTTCTGAGTCAACATACATAAGTTTTGACATAGCCTATCCAATCGAGGTTGCAATCCTCTGCATACTTACCTAGCAGTGACTTTTGTATCATGTGGAGCAAAGTTTCCTAAGACGATTGTCTAAAAGTACACAACAAATACACCTTGAAGCCATTGCAGGTCAAGGGTACAGTTTTTCTGAGTGTGTTTAAACTCTCTATGCATTATTATACCTTTGCTGTGAAAACATGTGATGTACACATAAGAGCCTATCCATAATCCTGTGCATGTTTAGACAGAAAAAAAGTCATAAATTTCCCAGCATTCCCTAAACGTGCACAGGGTTGCACCCTTTAATGATTTCATATTTGTGAGTTAGAAGGGTTCATTTAATAGGTGTTTGTAACTGTAATCTAACACCACTAGCTATCCTTTTTAAAGTTTATATTCCAATCTGTCTAGTGTATTTTATTCCAAGGTTGGTCCTGGTACTTTAGAAAGCATTCCTGGGCAGGATCTACGCTACTGCTTTATAACAGTTCTGACAACATTTAGGGCCCAGGACACACTCCATATACAGTTTTCAAAATGTTTTCAAAGTGTTATAGCCTGCTTGGTGTAGATCTGGCCCTGCAGTGTTTTTGTGACCATTTGAGTTGGGCTAATAAAAGTATTGCCCTAATAAGGATTTTGTTAATGGCCATCACAACTACCTTTGGTTGGTTGTTTTGGCTGTGTTTTTGTTTTTGTATTTTTGTAATGTCTGCTACCGAGCTAGCTTGTTGGGATAACCCTCCTTCAAAGCCATGAGAGAATTAGATTTTAACAGTGTGTTTTTATTTTATTTTCTAGGTTAAGCTTTTCAAGCAACTGTAGAAAACTCCTTGGCTGATTGAAATAAAATTTGACTGGTTGTTTTAAAATCATGAAACCCAACAACTGCATCTCAGATGGTGCCTGGCATATAGCTGAAGCCATATATTTCCCACTCAACTACACCTTCCTTTTATGTGTATTTTTTCATTGTTCATTGGGTTGTCAGTTACAATGAGAATATACCAACCTGCTCAAAGGGAAGAAAAAGTAATCTTGGGTTGTTGTGCAGCTTGTTTAAATATGAAATACGCCTAGATGTTTCTCTTACATATAGTTGTGTATAACTCTTTTAGATGTTTCAGCTAAATAAAATAGAAAAAGTTGTCGTCAGTCCTCCTAACCCTGGAAAATGGTGAATTTCCTTCAACAGCACTACATGTGTAAGTGCTCTCAAGATGTATGACACTTTGGCTGATTATTTCTACTAAGAGGTTATGTCCAGGCTTTATTATCTGGCATCCCCGCCCTTCTCAGTTAAGCTAATAAAGTAGTTCATCCACCCCCCCAAAAAAAATCCTGAGAACTTTGGCAAGCCAAGGAAAGATGTCAGAGCTTAGCTAACAGGTTACTTGACACAATCATGTTTTTCTCAGCTGGGGATGATGGGAGTTGTAGTCACAACATATATGGGGTATACCAGATTGAAGAAGGCTTCAGCAGACATTATGTTTTCCCCCTTAATTTTCTACATAGCTTATCAAGGCATGGTGAGTAACAGGCAAAGCTGCCTTTTTCACAAAACCTTGGAACCTGTAGGGATTGTTAAAGTTTACATTGTATCCTAATCCTTCAAAAGCAATCCAGTGGTCATTCCTGCCAGGTGGACTGGTGAGTGGAGATGTCTAGGAGCAAACAAAATAATAAGATGCACCAGTCTGTGGGATAAGGATTTATATAGGCTCTTAAGGCAAAATGTCTGTCTGTATGTAGACATATGCACATATCGTGCAGTTTTCAGGGCTTTCTATTCATTTGTATATGATTTGCAGCCTGCTTTTTTGTGTCTTCCTACTGTCTTGTATCCAATAAACCATTTTTGTGTTCAATAATTTTACAGTAAAACATCATTGTTACATTACTCTTGTCTTAATATTCCACAAGTAGTTTTGGATTTGTATATTGTTTTGGATTTGTATAATAAGAGGGTTTCCCCCCCTTCTGTAGTGGTAGTATCTCTTCTCCAGCACTTTTTCATATCCATTACTGCTCATTTTTGTTCTCAAATGTTGAAGCTTTGTTCCAAAATCACATCATTTGGAACAAGTTGTGGTCAATATATTATTTGGCTTGTGAGCATTTCAATACTAATCTCACTTTGTCCTCCGTACCATCAAATAAGGAGCATAAACTGCTTAATGGCTCCCAAAATGTTTACATTTTGAATGTAATGTTTGGCCTCTTCCACCTCCAGAAGGTGGAAGGTATTGTTGGGTTTCTTTTATCCAAAGCAAACGTTCAAAGAAACTTCTGATTGAAGACTCTCCCTGTGGATCCAATTCCACAGGCACGTTGCTCTGTGGTCTAACAGCTTATGCATATATTCACTGAAGTATATTTATGGATTAAAGGCAGGCTGACACAACTGACGTGGTCCTGCACTTGCTGTGTGACACATGTACACACTTTGCAGAATGTGTGTAAAGGCCTTTACTAGTCATGGAATTAAGGTTGCAATGCATATTTGTTTTTAAAACTTAAGTCTATGAAAGAAACTGCAATCTAGACCAGCAATATTGTGCTTGCAGTTTCTGGATAAAACTACTTTGCCACATTGCATTGTCACCCCACATACTGAAATGTCTTGAAAAATCATGCTTAAGTGGTGTATCTTAAAAAGGAGAAGCTTCCTAGCTTTTATTATAGTTCCTGTTATCCTGTCTGGGATTGATGGGTGTTGTAGCCCGATGTAGCTGGAGGTCACCAGGTTGGAGAAAGCTGCTAAATGAATACCACTCAAGCACTAATAAGCAGCTCCAAGGGCTCCATACCTAACAGGGATGCCATGCCTCCTTAACCCTACCCCTACCCCTCCTCCTAACCCTAATCCTAATTTGAGCATTGAGCCTAACCCTAAAATACCACTGAAACTCAACTCCAGGCCCTAAAAGTCATTATGCAAGCTCTCATGGTGGCCCACTCAGTCTCTCAAGCAGATGTAAAGGTGTTTTTTTTTTGTATCGTGAACAGTGTAGAACTCTTTCCTGAGCTGGGAAATTATGGTGCTTTGGGTTTAGGCAACTTTTTCCATGAAATTGGATAATTCAAAACCCAGTTCCGTTTTTATTTTCTAATAGAGTCAAAAGTTGTAAAGTATCGCATCCCTGAGTGATCTGTTTTGACTTTAAAAACCTCCAAGAGGAGGCAGCTGAGGTCAAATGAAATGTGTTTGTCTCTTGAACCAAGACTTGTTGGTGCTGTCTAATTGTCATGTTAGTTTGGAATGGATCTAGTGTTCAAGTAGATAGTTAAGTGTGTTTGTCTGAGGAAATGAGTCCTCTTCACCATTGCTTAAATATTTACATTGCAGTTCCTTATTTAAGAGGCCTTGTCTTTGGGAGGTAAGTCGTGAACTGGCTGGCGTCTCCTTTTACTCAGGAACTCTTATCCTTTTCTTTTTAATGTAGTGGATCAGAAGGTGGACTTCAATTTTAAATATCAAGACGATTATAATCTCATTTGTGCTTATATTTTTAGAATAACATCCACACTGCTTATCAAAAGGCCATTGATTTGTTTCAAACTCTTAAACTGGTGGTTCCTAACTGCTTTACTTAGAGAGCCAACATGTTTCCCCAAGCTGCTTTAAGCCCCAGAAGGGGCTACTAGTCAGTGGAGGCCTCCCTTCCGGGGCTAATAGCAGTTTTGGAAGGGTAATTTTCATCAGAACCACACTGCGGGGGGGGGGGGGAGTTAAAAACCCAGTCTTGGTCCCATTCTTGCATGGGGAAGGCGACACAGCTGCAACGTGAACAGGAAAACCTAGAAACGCTAGATTATGTTTAATCAAATCAGTATCTTATTTAGTTTGGTCTTAAACAGCTACCACTGAATCTAAACCAATGGAGGGGTGGTGAGGCCCACCCCATCACGGACCATGTTACCCTAAGTGTCTGGTGGGGGTGGACTTTGCCGTCTTCCAGCTGATTTTCAGCAGGGAGGCTTCTTTGTTGCCTAGAAGCCAGTGGAGCAATACATTTTTGTGGTGTGTCCCCCGTCCAACCGCCTATATTTGTGGTGGCGCTCAGGACACATTTTCAAAATAGTGTGCACATAGGGACAAGAAACTTGGAGGTCCCTGCTCTGAACTATCCTGTTGGATTAAAACTTCCTGTTACCAATGTTTGGATGAAGCAACCGCACATGAACTTGAAAATGTCTGTATGTAGTTCTGATGTTGAAAAGTCTATGTACAATGTGTTTTAAACTGGGCTGTTTTCAATTCTAATTTTGCTACAGCCACCAAACTTTGCAAAGATCATGGGTAACTCTATACTTAAAAAATAAAAACGAAACCGTGGAAGGCAGCACTTAGTACTAGAAATCAGGGCAATTCAGCTGATTGGATAAATGATACATGGGAACCTGACTTCCTTCCCCTTCCCATACACTCCCAAATAAATCTGCAACTATTGTGAGGGGAGGGGAGTTTGTTGCTGTCTGGTCGGTTTGTGTGTGTGTGTTGGTAACAACTTCTTGCAAATCAAATGTTATATTTTTCAGTTTTTTTGCTTACATAGCTGAAAATTGTGAAGAAAATTCCCTTTAATCTGATCACCTATCAAAATTGGGTTACAGACTATCATGGTCTCTTTCAAAAAATATTTCCATAAACCATGTTTGTTCATCTGAGCCACAATCATATCTGCCTTGATATGGAACACAATAACTGGTGGTGGTTCCCTCCCCCCACCACCAAAAACAAAATACTGCTTGACCCACAGAGTATGAATGGTTGGAGCAAATTTAATTGCCTTTCAAAATATCTTGGATTGTCCTCCAGTATGAGAGCTGGGTCATTTTTTATTGCTTTTTGTTGCTAAGCACTTGCCAGAACAGGTGGCAGATGCTGGTCCTGGTATTCTGGCTATTGAAATGGATATTCATTTTAATAGCCCTTCTTTCCCGTTCCTTTTGTGTTGCCATAGGAGCTGAAACTTCCCATGTACAAGGCCCGTTCTCCACAGATCGGGATGCGGCGTTATTTTGCTGACCTCTTGGCAATCATCAGCAACCGCTGCCGACTCTGCCCCACAGCCCGGCACCTGGCTGTCTACTTGCTGGACCTCTTTATGGACAGCTATGATGTGGCTGTCAAACAGCTCTATGTCATCTCTATTGCTTGCCTTCTCCTTGCAAGTAAGTACACTTGGCTATTGATGCTTAAATGTTGCAAGAGTGTGTGTGTTCTTAATGTGTTAAATTACACGTTTATAATATCAATGACTATATAGAAAATATTACAACTTTTCAACTTGGTGAAACACAAACATCGCATTGGAAATTGACTCCAATTAACAGGAATCACAGGAGATCCCGTATATTAAAAACCTTACATTTATCCACAGAAGTTTATTGAGGATTTAAGATTTAGTTGAAATTATCTAAATATATGTTTCCATATCTGTTCATGAGATACTGGTGGTTTTCTCTGGGAACCTTGTTTGGTAATAAAACCAGTATATTTATACCAAATTGTATGGAAGGGGTCAGATTCTTTTTGTTGCCATTGTGCCTTTATTAAAATTTTCAAGTAACACCTTGTTCCAAAGATGCTTATACAACACGACCATTGACAGATCTGTAATTTCCCCCCCAATTCTTTGCTATTAGTTGATGGGATGCCACCATTACAAAAGTCAACTTTTCTTTGTCTGATAGTTGTTCATTAGGGCCACTAAAGATTGATAACAATCGTTAGTGGTTTGCCAGGAGGGAGAAACTAATCTTTTTGTTTACTGTAGTTTTCCCCAACCTTGTGCTCTCCAGATAATTTTGGATTACAACTCCCAGAATTCCTGACCATTGGCTATGCTGGCTAGGGATGATGAGAGTTGTAGGCCAAAACATCTGTAGGGCAATGGACTGGTAAGGCTGGTCTACTTGAATGCACTGAGAAAGCCAATGGAAACTGCCTATTAGACAAATTTTAATAGACCGTTGCCTTGAATACAGAATATTGGTAACCTCTTCTCGCATTTCTTATGGCAACATGCTCCGCTTTTGCTTGTACAGGGAGGATTCTTGAAGTTACAAACTGTCTTCCAGTGAAGGGGCGTGTCCAGGACATCTGCTATAGGGTGATGTAGGTTCCATGTGGTACCCTTTAAATGTTACACTCATGCCAAAGGAAGCATTTTTCCGTTGATTTGCCTTGTATACTATTGTGACATTTTAAAAGTCTGTAATCATATGGGCAGAGCCAATTTTTGAACGCTATGCTGGGACTATTGAATGAGCCAGTGTTAAAATGCCTTACACAGGGCTCCTGTAACCCCTTAGGCTCCCTGCCATGTAGTACTTTGCACCTGAGCAGAAGCTTTTGCTAGCTAGTTCTTGAATCGTGGCCCTTTCCATGTACTTGCCTAACCTTCCACCCACTGTTTTCGGCAGTAGAGTTTTATGCCAATTTGAGAAAGCACAGGTGTCTGTTCTCCCATAAGGTTGATGAAGCTTTGTGTGAGGGAGAAAATGCTTGTGGATGAATTGGAACCAACTCTGGAGTCTTTTAAGCCAGTGTTAGGAGTCTAACAGCAAGTTGGAAAAATAATTGCACGAGAATTAACCTGGCCAAGCTAGTTGTTGGTCAGGATTTACTCTTGACTACTTCACGTTTGCAGTGTTCGTCCTATTAGCATGTGTTGTCCAAAGCTGCTAGAGACACAGAATTTGTCTTTGACAATGATACATAAACGTAGCAGTAGCAATCGCTGACTGCTGAATCTCTGAATTATGTATTTTTCAACATTGTTTTCTAGCTGATTCGCAGGATCTTGGTAAACCTGGGTGAAATGCTAACTTGTTCTTCCCTCTCAATCAGCAAATTTTGGGCACATTTGGAGCACTCTGTCCTTCAGATTTGCCAACTGAGAGGGAAGAAGACTCTATTGGCCTCTTTGAACAAATTGAAAATATTGGGCTTGTTCAGACAACACACTAAGCCACAGTTAGGCTGCTATCCCTTTTGCAGCAAATGGTTAACGTTTTAAACCATGGTTATGTAGGCACCATGGTTAGGAATGATTCACATGACATGCTAAGCCATAATGTTTAACTCAAAATGCTTAACCACTGTGGCTTAGTGTGTCGTCTGAACAGGGTTGTTGTGTTTTTTAAAGTAATGACTGTAATGAGACAGATTTGCAGAGACTAGCCAACAAGAAATAAGAAGATCCTTGCCTAGCCTGTGTCAGGAGTCTGAACAAAAAATCAAAACCTAGAAAGGAAAGTCACTGCTCCTAAGTAAAAACTAAGAGCCAGTGTGGTGTAGTGGCTAAAGTGTTGGACTGGGAGCTGGGAGATCTGGGTTCTAGTCCCCACTTGACCATAGAAGCTTACTGGGTGACTCTGGGCCAGTCACAACTCTCAGCCGAACCTACCTCACAGGGTTCTTGTTGTGAGGATAGAAATGGAGAAGAAAAGGATTATGTATGCTGCCTTGGGTTTCTTGGAGGAAAAAAGGCAGGATATAAATGTAATAAATAAAATAAATAAAAATAAATGTGAGAGCTGCTGATTAACCCTGCTCACTTATGGGAAGCAGGGCCAAGACTGAGATGGGTTCCTCCCCTTCTGGGTGGATACAAGTCTGATCTGATTGGCATTGCTTTCTACAGAAGTGAGTTAACCCTTTCCATCTCTAGCTGACCTGATCACCACTTCATTGTAAGTTCAACTCTCCTTAAACGTTCGTTTCTAGCTGACTCCAGACCAATAGAGTCTTGGTAACCCAGGTGGAAATAATGGTTTGTTCTTCCCTCTCAATAAGGCAAATTTGAAGAGAAGGAGGATAGAGTGCCAAAACTGGAACAGCTGAACAGCTTTGCCTGCATGTGCAACCTTAACTTGGTGATCACGAAAAAAGACCTGCTGAAGATGGAACTGTTGCTCCTGGAAAGTTTTAACTGGAATCTGTGTCTGCCGACCCCAGCGCACTACATTGATTACTACCTCTTTGCCTCGGTTAGCGGGAGTGATCTACACAACGGCTGGCCCATCACATCCCTGGCCAAAGTCAGAGCTTTCATGGAGAAATACACTCACTATTTCCTAGAAGTCTCACTGCAAGGTAACGTCTTGATCCACATGCCAGAGGCAGGCAAGAGCTCAGGCAGCTCAGCTTTGCACTAGCCTCATAGGATGTCTGCATGGATTGGAAATGGGATGGTGGCGGCAGGGGAATGTCATGTCTAATGAAAATACCACTAAAGCCAGGGGTGCAGAACTTCTTGCACCCCGAGGGCTGAATTCCAGTTCAGGGGCCACGTTCCAGTGGTGGGCGGGGCCAGAGAAAAGAGGCATGACCTAAATACCAGCTTACTTTAGCTTAAAGCTCGCTGACAGGAACGAAGGTATTTCAGCCTTTTAGAATGGGGAAAAACATTGCGCAAAGGCTGTGAAACTACTAAACGATCAGTGATTGTGGGGAGGGGGAGGGGGCAAAGGGATTTGAGATTCTGCAGTTCTGCACCAGAAGGCTTGCCCCACTTTAGAAACCTGTAGGCACTGGTAGGGGATGTGAGAATGGAATCCTTTCACTCCAAGGACTTAACTTGCAGGTAGGTTTGGACCAAGCTAACTCACATCGCTGGCTTAAAATCCATGTGTGCTGCTCCTTGATCCTGAGCAAAAAAACAAAACCCAACTTAACTTCTAGATCTTGGGCTGGCAAGCTTTTGCCCCCTCCTATGGATGAGGCAAGTTCAAGAACCGCAGGAAGGCCCATTTTCTCAATTCTGCCTGAACTGAGGCAAGACATGAAATCCAAACACGTGATATTTTGTTCTTAAAGCTAAACCTGTGAGTGTTTGAAAGTAAATCCCCCGGAGGTTAATGGGATTTAGTTTTCTGGTAAGCGTACTTACGACAGCATTAAACAGTCTGGAATCCAGAGGCAATGGCAAATGAAATGCCTAATTAAGTGCACCATTCCAAGCCCGAGTTATTGACCATAAAGTCTGCATTGCACACCAAAAGGCTACACTAGATCTAGTGGTGTTGCTTACAAGACATACTGGCCTACCTTAATTTGCACTCTCTTGGGCCAGAGCTGCTTTTCTGACACCTTACTTTACAGCTAGAAGGTTGGCCTGCAGCCAGGTGTACAGGAAGATGTTGGTCAAGGATTGCTCCCTATGGATCGGAGGTGTTTAGGGCCTATCTTGTGATTCTCTTTCTTCCAGATCACGTTTTTCGCTCCTTTCGACCTTCTCTGGTTGCTGCCACTTGCGTGGCTGCCTCGCGCATCTGTCTTGAGATCTCTCCCTCTTGGACCACACAGCTCCAGCTGTTGACGTGTTATTCCTGGGAGCACCTTGCTCCATGCATTGATCTCATGCTTATGTAAGTTTGGAACAAAGACAGGCCACGTGTTTATACTCTTGTTTTAATTCAAAGTATGAGCACTGAAACACTCCAACCTGCCAGCACAGTGCTAAGGCCTCTTCCAATGCTACACATCTCTGACCCTGTTCAGACAACACACAAGCCACAGTGGTTAAGTATTTTGAGCTAAACATTATGGCCTAGCAGGTCATGTGAACCATTCCTAACCATTAGGGCTACATAACCATGGTTTAAACACTCACCATTTGGTACAAAAGGATTAGACCTAACCATGGCTTAGTGTGTTGTCTGAACAGGCCCTCTGTGATCTTTGGTGTGGCTTCTGGAAACATGATTCTGAAATTTTCCATGTCTTTGAAAATAAATAAATCCTAGAGCAATCATATGCCCCACTCCACTCTGAAAATAGGAGAAGGAGTTGAGTTAACCCTGCCTCTGTGAATGCTATTTATTCAGTTCTTACATTTCCGTTTTCTAATATAAGACCTGTCTTTAATGTTGATTTTTTTTTACCTGTTTTTCTCTAACAGAGCTCATGATAAGGATGTCAAAGAAGCCAGTAAGGACAAAGATCATGCAACACTATTGCAGCCAGAGCAGCAAGTTGTGGAAAGCCTCACCATCCAGACCCCAACTCAAGTTCTCTTTCAGCACTCGCGATATCACCCCCTGGCTCAGCACTCCGCTGTCCTTTCCCAGTTCTATTCTCCGATACAGGATCTGTGCTCGGCTTACCGGGACTCTTTACAAGCTCCTCGATCTAGTGGCCTTGCCTCTGGGGGCAGCAGTTCATTGCATTCCTACTCTGCCTTGCAGGCCAGCTTTCAGCCTGTTCTGCAAACCATTCAAGGGCCTATCACTATGCAGGTCGCCTTTTCGACAGAGCCTCGGCACTGCCTCTCTCTGACCTATGGCAGTAGTTATTTCAGTGAGCATCATTCGTACACGACAGGCTGTTTTGAGGGCTGAGTCTGGCAAAGGAAGGTAGCAAGAGAGAGCAGTACGTTTTGAAAGCAAAATGCTGGTGGCATCTAAACTGAGTTGCCCTTGCCACCAGGAAAAGGGGCTCTGTGAAGGGAACTGCTTGCAAATAGCTCAGACTGAACAAATCCATCACTGAAGCTCGTTTTAACTTAACAGAAGTAAGACTTTCAGAAAAGAAAGGCAAAAAAATATACCTCAAACTCAAGATGCTACTTTTGCAGAAGTGACTTAATGAAAGGGGGGATATCGTCACATCCACCACCACCCCGTTTGTTCCTCCATAAAATGCTATTAAAAATATTTCTTTGAAAAAGGGAAATCTGGAGAAAGGCCTGCCATCATATATTCTTGTTCTAAGATGCCTTCCCCATGAAACCTGTTTAAGGTTGCAGTTCTCTACACTGGAAGCTTTTGTTGACACTTAACAAGGCTTGTCGTCTTGTGATACCTCTCAAACTATCTTTGGAAAACTTTATGAAGAATGTTCCTTGCCTTGCTTTCACCGGAATATTACCAGAATAAGACATTAAACTTGAACACCTGCACAGAGAGTCATCAACACTTTTGCCTTAAAATCTCTTTAAATTTGGTGAAGCCTTGGTAGACAAAACAGCCTTTGGCCCTCCTGTTTTTAGTACTTTTCCTCCAATGCAATCTTAAATTACCTCTAAATATTTAAGATGCTGCTGCCTTAAATAACTAATTATTATTTTTGGGAAAACGTGTTTTACAAGAAATATCAGGGATTAATGTTTACTTGAAACAATTCATTGTAAAAAATACCTTAATATTTGAGAGTATTGCTGCCTTTTAATGTAGTTTGTTAGGTCTTGCTGTCTGAGTTAGTAATTGTAAGATGGATAAAAATGGAAGTTTTTGTTTTTTAAAAAGGATTTTTTAAAGTTTTATGGGTAAGGGAGTCTAAGGTGATATTGAAAACTGAACAGACTTAAAGGTTGAGGTCCTTGAACCACTAACTCTGGAATAATCGTATAGATGCCCAGGGTAGAGAGCTGTGCATTACGTCCTATGACTTGTGACCTTCCAGTTGTTTTGGCCTACAGCTCCCATCAGCCCTGGCCAGCATGGACAATGTTGAGGGATCATGGGAATTGTAGGCTAAAACACCTGGAGGGCCACATGTTGTTCAACCCTTGCCCTATGAAGTTAATGTAAAGTAACGTTAGGCTACAATTTAGTTTAAGCATCACCATACAAAGCAGAGACCGACTGGCAAGTTTCTAAATGTCCTGATTACTTAAGAGAGAGACAGTTTCTGCTGTTGTTCATCCAAAGTTTTTTTTCTGTTGTAAATATGTTTTTTAGGAGTGAACCACACGTAATGGGGAAAGCAAAGGGTTCCCCACTCCCATGTTTTTTTTCCCTGTAAAGCAGTCGTGGGCAACTTAAAGGTGAAAACATCTGGAGAGTCACAACTCCCATGATCCCTTCCCATTGGATATATTAGCTGGGGCTGGTGGGAGTTGTAGGATAAAACATCTGGAGAGCCACAAGTTGCCCAGCTTTGTTATAAAGCAAACCCTGAGGCAGGGGATAGCTGGGTAGGAAGGGGTGCTTAACCCTCCCACCCACCACCCACCCACACTTCTGCAAATTCCTCCCCTGGGACATTTACATTTCCCCTTCTAGCTGCCCTTCACAATTTGAAATTAATCTGGTTGATGGGAAAACGGGGTGTTTTGAAGTGCACAAGGGAACATTTGCAGGGAAGGATCTGTGGGTATAAGAGGGGTGAAGTACCTTGCCTAGTCACCAATTCCCCTCTGCATGAACAGATTTGGAAGCACGAGTTTGCCAAGGTAACTGGTAGTTTTGTCTTAAGTCCCATAGATTTGGTGGAGCTTAGTTCCACATAAGTGTACTTTAGGATCATGGCCTTAACAATTGGGTGCGATTTAAACTTCACACGCAGGATCAGTTGTGAGATGTTTTGAAGTCTACTATTTTGACTGTGAAATGCCCACTTAACAGGCAGCTTTTGTCTGGGAGTCATTGAAAGCCAGTATTGTTTGCTACAAAAAAAAAGGTTCTCAGGATTGCAATACAGACTATGTGCAATATACTTTTATTCTGTCTAATGTCCAGTAAGTGTGCACAGAATGTTGGTCATTCTGCTTTTAAATTATACTTTTTAAAGAGAGTTTTTAAGAGGAGTGTTGGGGTGGGCTTTAGAATGGGGGCAAATCCCTTTTCAGAGGAAATCTGTATGGGGGACTGATGGTGTGTCTGAAGCATCCTTCCTCAGCCTAGTGCCCTCCAGTTGTGTTGGCCATGCTGGTTAGGAATGATGGAAGTTGCAGTCCCAACACATTTAGAGGGTACCAGGTTGGAGAAAGCTGCTCTAAAGTGTATTACAGTCTGGACTCATCACACTTTTAAGATAACAATATATGTACTAAAACAACAGTAAGAGAGGGTTTTTGTTCAGGGTTGGGTTTTAGTTACAAATTTTTATGAAACATTTTTGTTAAAAAAAAAAAAGTATCCAGAGTTGTCTTTTAAACATCTTTGTATTTATATACAACTTGATATCTGCAAAGTTTTGAGTGTTTTAAACATACTTTTTAACCACCTAATTGCGTAAAATACCACTGTGGAAACTTTGGCCTATAGAATCCAATGTGTTTTGTTTTCTTAAGACCTACAGAGAAATCTTTTTCAGGTTGACTTTCTGAAGTCACATCTTAAGGGAGGTTATTCAATAAACAGCGCAAAACACTAACATGCTTGTCTGCTTTTTGTGTACTTTGGGGGGGGGGGGTTGAAAATAATTACAGACTTCTATGCATACCCACAAAAAGTATTCACAGTTCCATCAGTAATCATAGTTGCAGGCAAACATGTTGATCCACTGGTAAGACTGATTTTATTTCATGGGGCTCAATATGCTTAGGCTTACAGCTTTAGAGATGCAGCTTACACAAAATGTTATACTGAGATAGCAACTGCTTAACTCATTTCAGTCTCTGATTAGCTCAGTGTCTCAAATAGATCTGCAGATGCAGGATGGATTTACAGCCAACTCGTGTCAAGTTGTGTCTCCACCTAGTTCCCTGGTGGTAATTCTGATTTACGTTGATAAGGAATTACATTCTGATAATGCTGCTGGAATACTGAAGACTAGAGCCAAGATACTTGCCCCAAAGTGAAGCCAGTCGTTTTGGAGTAGTGTGCAAAACAAACTCAAATGTTTTCTTTCCTTTCCTCACAAATAAGAAAATGGGTCTGGCAACGTAATACAGGGAATCACAAGCAAAACGCAGATAGTTGCTTACTTTCCTTTCAAGTACATTTGAATGTTCCCCTTGTAACTTGAATATTTCTACAAGAAAACAGTAAGGTAATTGTTGCCAAATGGTAGGTCTTGTCTCCTTTTGGCTTACTGAAGTTATGTGGTAGTAATCACCAAGTGACAATTGCTGAGCTGACACAGTCATTTATTAACCTATGTATATGAGCTGAGAGACCTGTTTCTGGGATTATTGCTTTGAACTCTGTATACATTGTGCATATAAACTGAAGGCAGAATGATTACTCAAATCAAAGGCCTATTGGAGTAGCGTGGCCAGATACCAGCTCTTTGGATATGTCCACTGTGTATTATGTCTCAAAAGAACATGTGAATTAGTACATGTGTTCTCCATGGGTAGGGAAAAAATGTATGCTATATAGCAGGGGTGGGCAGAAAATGCATCTCCAGGTGTTTTGGACTTCAACTCTCAGAAGCCCTTGCCAGCATGACCAAAGGTCAGGAAGTCCAACACATCTGAGATCTACTCTTTACCCAAATCTTCTATACAGAGTATATAGCTGGCAGTAATTTCACCATGGGCCATATAAACGGTCAGAGGGGTGGATTTGTATGGCAAAGTTTATATGGCTTCTGGAGGTATGGATATTTGGGATTTGGACATGCAACTCGGCATTGTGAGAAGCTCAGCTTTGATTTGTTTTTGTTTTTTAATGTTAATGTTCCAAGTATTCACCCCTTAGAACTGCAGAGATAAGCTTGAAACAATATGATAATGCACAATGAACTCTCACAAATCAGAGTAGGGACTGTTCAGTTTTTCAGGGATCCATCCCAAGGTAGTTCTTTACCTTCATGCACCTATCAAGGTGGAATAAGCAAATGTATGCCTCTGTTCTTAACCTGTGTAACTAACTCAGATCATAGACTTCAGCTCCTGCACATGACCAATTGCAGGCAATGTCTACCATTTGTGTGCTCTGTCACACAAATATAAAGTGTGGGGTTTCTTAGAGTGGTTCAGAAATTGCATTTTTAGACACTTAAGGAGCAGCCACACCGAGGAACATCCTGTGCTGAAGTCTGTGTTTAGCACATGCAAGCATAGTACTGAATTCTTTATAAACGGTTAGAAATCTCCATCCTAACATATAATGTGAATGCCACCTGATCTTTGATATAAAAAGATGGGACCTGACTTCTTAGAGAGGGAATAGACCTGATATCCTTTTCTGACTTAGAAGTTAAACCTCCTGAGCAAATTCTAGCTCAATTCCTTTCGCCTTTCAAAGTATTAATATTGAATCTATGAAGCAACCAGACCCCTTTCCCCAAGCAGGAAAAAGAAGTTTAAATATTTTTTTCCCTCAATTGCCTCATGCTTCCAAGAAGCAAAAAATTATGGATCCAAATTAAATATAGCAGTCTTGAGTCTCGGTTTTTGGTTTTGTCTAGACAGCAAGGATGATACAAAAGCAGTCTGTGGAAGGGGATACTAAGACAAATGTATTCCAAATTGAAAACAACAGTGGCCGTTCACATATCGGAAGGCCTTTTAAATTTGACTAAATTAGTCTCGGTGCTGTTCTGCTACAAACTGTTTTTTGTATTGTGCTCATTGGGAGGTTTTTTGCTGGACTGGTGTCTAGACAGTGCAAGCCAGACAAAAGTACTTATTTCTTGTCTTGTCTGAATTTCAGTGCCATCTCCAATGGAGGACAAAAGACGGGGAGGGGGTGAGAAACAGCAGCTGAGTAAAGGTGCAGCAGAGCAAATATCTCAGTTTTGTGAGACAGAAAGTCAAGCCCCTGATTTCAGATGGAACTGTGACAGCATCGCCATCAGTCAGCAAGCAGGAGCCGGAAAGAGTTTATGCATTGTGAGCTCTTAGTTGGAACGCATGCTCAGATTTAGTTGCTAAGTGACAGTGCAAGAGCAAAAGATACACACACACAGCTTTCCTGTAACGGAGAGAGTAGCATGTGAACATGTCTCTTGTTTTTAACCTGAAAGCTTAAAAGGACAGTAGGACATTGTCGCCTGATGCTGTGGCATAATAAACTTATCTTTGACATTGTGCTTGCAGTTTGTGAAGAAAACCATATTCAAGCCAAATAATTCGACTCACGCAAAACATACGTATACTTGCGTGCACCTTTCTCCCCCTCCATATAACAGGAGCCCAAAGACAAAATTGCAGCAAAGTCCTTCTCCTTGCAGTCATGGAGGCAGGGAGATTTTTGTGTTTCTTGTGCTTGTAGGACTAGATCACACAGCACATCACATGCTACTTTCTTCCTGGCATTGGGAAAGTCGTTGGCTGAATTCGGATGACACAATAAGCAACTGGGGGGGGGGGGGGGGGACACAATTGTCAGTTGTATTGACTATCGTGTCGTCCGAATGCTGCCATTGTCAACTCAGCGCTGATCCTAATCCACACCACAGTTGATTATTTATTACCATGTTGTGTGGGGAGTACACCCTAGATGAACAACTGTAAAGTTGATTATTACCCCACCATTGACTATCGTGTTGTCCGAATTCAGCCAATGCATTGGAATCTGGTCTAATCCTTGATAATGTCACCAGTTTGGAATATGGTGCAGTGGAATTTAGACAGCACAGCACCTTATCATGTAGAACTGCAACATTCCACCTAAGGCTGTTGCCCAAACAATCCTCCCTCTGTATTCTCTAGCTGTAATTTTTGTGCCTAAGGAACTTCCTCTACTGGGGCAAATCAGGCACAGTTTTAGAAAGCTGAAACGTGTAGTAACAACTGTTAAGCTTTAAATAACTGAGATGCCCTTTGGATAGTAGCTCTAATGGCTGCTTTATTTACAGAATTAGTAGGAGCACCTTCTGTAATGGATGAGAGTAGCACAAGGCTTTTTTTTTTATCAATGTATGTGTGAGACACATAATTAGCTCCACAATATGTACACACAGTATGATGGCAAAGAAAGAAGTGTGGGGCACTCACACTTCGCATCATATACACATTCATTGAATAACTTGAAGCAGTTTTACAGCGCCTTCACTGGGTTTCCCCCATAGCAATGTCCTCTGTTGTGTTCTCCTTTACTATCACTATTTGGATAACTTCCACCAAGGGTGGAATAGCTGGGAATAGCTGAAGATGAGACCTTATGTGAGAGGAAATAACCCCTTTCTCGCTTGCAAGAGAAATAAGAATGAGACAAACTTCTTATTTGGTTACTTTATCAATATTTTGCTTTTAATTGCTTGTTTTCCAGTATTGCTCAGGACTGGGTTATACTTTCTCCGGGTACGTCTCATGCCACCCTCTTGCTGATTCTCTTGTAAGTTACATCAGCAACTGTACAAATCTGCAACAAAGAATAAAGCAAACACTATTATTGGACCTGGCAGCTGGAATCAAATATATAGCCACCAACTTCCTTTCGTCCTGGAATGCTTTGCACAGCTGAATTCCCTCTTCCCTCCCCCTTCTCTACAACCACTAATGACACAGGAGTTCTTTATTATGCTTTTAAAGATGGGGGAGTTGGAAGAGAGTTCTTCCTTTAGGGCACTCTGGAACAACAGATTTCAACCTGGTATATCTGTAGGCTGTTGCAACTTAGTTCAAGTGGTTTCTGTGTTTAAACTACATGGAAACATCTTGATTCTCAGGGTCCCAGATCATCTGGTTATAACAGGAAGAACTCTGGACCTCAGGGTTCAGTGCAAGGATATTTTGAAAGCATTATATTGCCAGAAATATAATAATAATAATAATAATAATTTATTTCTTACCCGCCTCTCCGTTTGGATCGAGGCGAGGAACAACAATATGATAAAATACATAAAACTGACCAAAACATGACACACATTATTAAAACTGCATTAAAACATCCTAAAAACATCCTAAAAACATTCTAAAATTCCACTGGCTCAGTCCCTGAGTTTTCCTGTATACCAGGGCTGGTATCAAGAGTGAACACATTTGGCCACCTGCCAAGGGACCATACTTGAGCAGGGACCCACTGACAAGAGTCCGCCGGAGTTGCTCCTCTTCATCTGCCTCATTCACCTGCTTCCCACTGTGGCTCAGACTACAGTCATGGTGGTAAGGAGGAGCAATGGAAACCACTGCCAACTTACTCGCTGGCTCTCTCCACATCAAGCAAGCAAGTGGTAGCAACAACGAGAAAGAGGATGAGGAGCAGTAACCACGGGTGACAATGGTGGTGAGAAGTAGACTCACTGAGGAAAGGGGCCATTGAGGGGTCTTGCCCAGGGGCCCTCAAAAACCGGCACTACTGTGAACTATGAATACCCCCAATTCAGCAGGAATTTTAACAATCTAGTCAGTTTTCCAAGTGTCCTGTGAATTACTTAAGGCTATCAGAAAGCAATTATAGCCGGCACATCCTGAAATTCCTTGTCCATGTGAACTAGGGTTAGGGTGGTGAGGTGAAAAAGAGGACCCTGCACCTTTAATACTTGTGTACAAAATGGAATTTCAACAGGTGTGGCTTGCATGCTGAGGCTGCGCTTGCTGAAATCCCCTCTTCAAGACAACCCGGTTGTCTTTTCCATTTGGCTACCCTCTAACTGGGATGTGACCTCAGGATAACAACGAGGTAATAACAGCCCTTCAAAGTTAATTGTATTCCCAAATGCAGAGTTGTAAACAACAAGCATTATCTGTTTGAACTATGAAGTTGCCCCAAACAGAGTAAAAAAAAAAAAAGAAGAGTTCTGATAATCAGCAACCCAAGCTCCTTCCTAGTCCTGCTTGCAGCAATCCTGATTTTTTTAAGTGGAGGGGGTAGGTAGGCACGTTCTTTATTTTGTATCCATATTCCCAGGACAACTTTCTGCCACTGGACCTTCAAACCAGCTTGCAAAGGTAATAACAAAGGAACATGGGGCCTCTGCATGCACTCTACCACTGACCTATGGCCTGTTGTGCTTTCAAAGGTTTAATGTCCTTGAAAATGGATGGGTGGGGGACTTTTTTGGATGTCAAATGGATCAAGCAACTTGCTAATATTGTACTTGGGTATTGGTAGCTGTTAAAACCATTGTGCCTTCCATCCACTTTAATGTGTTAATGTTTTGTTTATTTTAAGGCAGTGGGGCCAAATCCAGTCCATTTTGGTCCATATCCAGCTGTCTGGGAGTTTCCCAGATGGCCATGCCTCTTTCCCTGGCCCCACTAACCCTTTCCTAAGGCTTAGTTACCAGCAGTAGGAACTTTAAGCAAAAATCTTCCAGTATGTTTGTCCCCCTTTTTTTCCCTTTGGCCTCACCCACCATTGAAATGCAAACCCACCCACCCCTTGAGAACTTCCCAAACTTGAATTCGGCCCTTAGGCTAAACATAGCTCAAGTCCTGTGGTTTAATCTTATGGCCTCCTTTTTTTCTTTTTTTTCTTTTTTTCTTTTTACAAGTCATTTTGGCATCATATATTCTATTTCCCTTTGGAGAATTACCTCTACTAGTTTGCCATCAGCGATCTCTGAGGTATGATGATAATTAGGGAAGTCAGCAACCACTTTTCCGCCTTCCATTTTAACTGTGGCCTGTAACAGATTGCCATACATTAGTGGTCATATTGACTAAGCAAGTTAAGGATAGCATTTAGATGAAGTGTGATTGTGCCAGACCAATCTTCTGCTAGCAGGTGAATACTTAAGCTTGCAAATTACAAAGTCAGAAACAACTCAAAAGTAATAGCTGAATAGAAATCAAGGGGACACTTGGAGCTTATCTAGGCAAACTGTGATTCTTATTTTAGCATTAGCAGGACAATCCCAAATTCTGATGCCAACATAGTGCAATCCAGTACTATCTGCCGATGAGTACAGTTCTGGTAACCACACCTAAAAAAAAGATGTTGTAGAGCTGGAAAACGTGTAGAAAGGAGCAACTAAAATGATCAAGGGACGGGAGGGAAGGTCTGGGATAGTTTAGCTTGGGGGAAAAGCTGGGATAGTTTAGCTTGGGGAAAAAGAGGCTAATGAGAGACCTGATAGAGGTGTACAAAATCATGCATAGTGTGGAGAATGTGGATAGGGAGACATTCTTCTCTCTCTCCCAAAATACTAGAACCCAGGGCCATCCCATGAAACTGATTGGTGGGAGATTCAGGTCAGATAAAAGGAAGTTCTTCACACAGTGCATAGTTAAATTAGAGAATTCACTACCACAAGATTTGGGGATGGCCACCGATTTGGATGGCTTTTAAAGGGGGTTGGGATGGGATGGATAAATTCCTGGAGGAGAAGGCTACTAGTCCCGATGGCTGTGTGCTACTCCAGTATCAGAGGCAGTAAGTCTATATGCACCAGTTGCTGGAGAACATGGAGGGTGCTGTTGCACTATGTCCTGCTTGTGGGTTCCTAGTCGACAGCTGGTTGGCCACCATGTGAACAGAGTGCTGGACTAATAGGACCCTTGTTCTGATCCAGCATGGCTCTTCTTACGTTCTTAATCTTTAATGCAGGGGTACAGAACTTCAGGTTGGGGGGCAAATCCAGCCTGCCTGGGGTCCTAATCTGACCCTCCATTCTTCCCAGATGGCCACACACTTTCCCCCAATCCCAGGCCCTTTCCTCCAACTACCAATTTTTTGGTGGTTTCCTGACTTTTTGCACAGTTTCTTTCCCCATTCCAAAAAATTGAAATCCCTCTCTCAAGGCAGTAAAAGCTTTAAGCTCAAATATGCTAGCATTTGTTAAAAATATTTTGGCCTTGCTCCCTTTCCCCATTCACCATTGGAATGTGCCCCCCCCAGCGCTTCTCCAATATGGAATTGGGCCCTCCGGCTGACAAAACTGTTAATGGATTGCTTGGAAAGAAGTAGGTTAGGATTTGTTGCAGCCCTGCAAAGGCAGAGTGCACAACTTGCAGTGTACTAACTAAAATAAATGCAAGTTCCAGCCCAAATTAGGCACTTTGAAGACACATTTATTTCACTAGGAGAGTTAAGCATATGCTCATTCTATGCCACTGAAATCTATGGGACATTAAAAGTGCTTAGCTTTGACTGGATTATTCCATTATATTTTTTAAAAAGTTAGAAGTATCACAGAATGGTGGGTATTACGGTGGGGGGGGGGGTAGCATTTCAGATATCTGCTACTTTTTTAAAAGGAGACAACCACTACATGCATTGGAATTCTACAGTAAGGGCTAAGCAGCCTTTGCACTTGCGTTTGGACAATAAGACTCACCTTCCCATCGGTGCCCCATGACAAGCTGCTTTTGAAAATAAAACTCTTTGAATCTCAGCACAACCCTTTCAAAAGCAGTAGTTATATTCAGCCATTCATTTACCTTGAATCTTTTGCCACCCATGGTCTCCATGTCTGATTCCTTGCCAATAATAAACTTATTAGTCATGGTTTTCCCGCCTGGGTAAATCTGAGACCAGGTGAAATCATCTCCATTTTGTACTACTTCAGTAACGACCTTGGCATTTCTTCCTTTTTCAATTAAGTCCGCAGAAAGCCCTAAACCAATGGAAGTACATATTTGTTTTTCATCCATTTTAATCTGGTGTATTGCTTTTCTCATATCTGCAATGGGTGGTTGTGCTGAATTACCCTCCTAGAACAGCCCTCTCCCCCTAACTTTTGGGCCAGTGGTCACATTTGGAATTTTGAGAGAGTGCTAAGGGGACTCTCACAAAATGGCTGCCATGGGGTACTTGGCTAATCACAAAATGACTGGCACGATGGGCATGGCGTCACAAAACACCCATTTCCCAAAGATAAAGTGGTGAGGCTAAATGAAAAGTAATGTGCCCAATAACCTAAGCAGAAGGCAGAGATGTGATCTGAGCTTCAAAACCACTCTTCTGAATGTTTTTTTAAACTCTAACATCAGTTTCACAGAAAGCAAACTGATTAGGCTCAGAGACAAGTAAGTTGGCCAAGAAAATGAGTAGAAGGCAAAGGTGGAGTCTGAGCCCCAAATGGCCAATCACGTATTTGTCCCCACAACAAAATACCCATTCCATGAAAGAAAAAGACACACACACACACAACTAGGCAAAACATACACCACAGCAAGGCAAGCAAACAAACCAGCTAATACACATCACATCACACCAAAAAAACACAGGGAAAACACACACACACACACAGAGAGAGACAGAGAGAGACAGAGACAGAGAGCACAGGCAAAATATCCCGCTCACTCCCTTGTTCTCTCCCTTTGCCCTCAAGGATACACCCCATCATCTTCAGCCTCTCTTTTTCTTTTTTCTGGGAGGCTGGGCACACTTCAGAATGAAGTGTTGGGCTCTAACTGCCCACAATTTTTGTTTTCTAATATATCTGGGGCCTTCATGGGGCTCATAGGCATTCTTGGAAATAATAGTGGTGTTCAAGGTTAGCATTAAAAAAAGACCCCCCCAAAAGTAATGAAAACAAATCTTTACAAATAAAAATAAACCATAAGGGGAGGGAGCCTAGTGGTACCATGCGAGGTGACCATAGACACATGTGCACCCACAGGCACCACACTGGGGAGCTCAGCCATAGAAAGGTGTGAGCTAAAAGATAACTCCCCCCCCTTAATTTCAGAGTTCAGAATAAAAGCTGGGTGCAAATGTTAATGAAATGTGACCCTCCAAATGCTGACAACGTTTTATTATTTTTAAAAAGTATGTTGCTTTGGGTGGGAATCAATTTTATATTTCATGATTGCAACTTTATCTTTATAAATGGGAGTAATTTTTGAAATTCACAATCATTACCTTTGGTATGCACAGTCTTATATGCGCACAAGTGAAAGCCATCTCATTTTTTTTTATCTTATTGCAGATTCAGGATAAGAAGACAATGGAAAAGAATGCAAACTTTTGAGTTACAAAGGAATCCTGTTAAATGGAATTCGACATCACTGGAATCTGCCTGGAATTGACTGGTTTTTATTCTGTCTGCCAAAGGACACTGTGTAACCTTGAAAGCTTGCACTAACAGATCCCAGTTAAAGGTATCACAATCCTCATTTCGAGGCTTTCTTGAAACCAGCCAGGAAACACCTGTCTTTATCAATTCAAACAATTAACTAAGTGATGAAAGAGAAATGTCTTGTTATACGTACCAATGCGCTTCACAAAATTGTCGTAGTTTTCCTCACGTTCCACTTCATATTTGCCAGAGAAAGGCATGCTGACTTCTGGGACACGGACAGGAGAATTGCAGAATAGCTGTGGTTATGAGGATGACTGGGCTCGGCTTGGCTCAGGGGCCTTGACACCCCTGCTTTATAAAGCTTTCTCAGATCAGGTTATCCACCCTAAACACATTGCACTCCTCCACCATACCATCTAATCAGGAAGTTAATCTTTTATTTTTATTTTTACAACAGGAGTGCAATTTTGTATGGATCACTAACACCGGTGTTATTGACTCTTCCAAATTGGTCCTTGGCACTTCTGGCGTGTGAGAGACTTTTGAGAGACTTTCCCCATGTATGTTCATTCAAAGTGGCACTGGATTTTTATTTTTCATTATTGCTATTGCTGTTTAAAGAGCAGAAATGATACCCCATTGGGGGGAGGAGGCACAGGCTGTGTAGTGGTCTTGTCCATCTATGAAAGAATTTTACCAGCCATATTCTTTTGTTCTGGTGTCTCTAATCAGATCTCCAAATGATTTGGCCTACAACTCCCATCCACCCCAGCCAGCAGAGCCAATGCTGAGGGATGATGGAAGTTATAGGCCAAAACATCTGGAGAGCCACAAGTTTCCTACCTCTGCTCTAATCCAGGAGTCAGCAGAAGATAGATTTCCAGATGCTCTGAACTTCAACTCCCAGAAGCCCTTTCCAGCAAAGCCAGTAGTCAGGAATGCTGGGAGTTGAAGTCCAGAACATCTGGAAATATAATTTCTGCCTCCTTTTGCTCTAATCCATTTGCTCTATACCATTTATAATTGTATAAACCTCTTTTAAACTTTTATATTACATTTTATTATGATGTATTTGATGGTTTTAATTCTTGTGACCATCCAGAGAACTTTGGCTATTGGGTAGTATAGAAATGTAATAAATAAATAAACATCCCCCTTCATAATATTTTTTTTCCTAAATGAAAAAGGCTGTGGTCATTTTGGCTACCTGCTTCTGCATCTTTTCCAGCTTTACAATATCCTTTTTGAAATGGGGGAAAGACCATAACTTTACTCAGTTTTCCAGATGTGGCTACAGCAAAGATGAATATAATGAGAAGAGAAGACTGAGGGGAGACATGATAGCACTCTTCAAGTACTTGAAAGGTTGTCACACAGAGGAGGGCCAGGATCTCTTCTCAATCTTCCCAAAGTGCAGGACGCAGAATAATGGGCTCAAGTTACAGGAAGCCAGATTCCGGTTGGACATCAGGAAAACTTTCCTGACTGTTAGAACAGTACAACAATGGAACCAATTACCTAGGGAGGTGATGGGCTCTCCCACACTAGAGGCATTCAAGAGGCAGCTGGACAGCCATCTGTCAGGTATACTTTAAGTTGGATTCGTGCATTGAGCAGGGGGTTGGACCCAAAGGCCTTAAAGGACCCTTCCAACTCTACTATTCTATGATTCTATGACAATATGTTGCTTGCTGTTTATTTTAATCCCTTTCTTAATGACTCCCAACACTAAGGTTACCTCCAGCAGCAGCTGAAGTCAAAGGGGATTTGGGAAATGTTTGGCAGCCACTGGCTAGGCTGATGGATCAGGGAGAACCCAGCAACAGAAGCATTGTTCCATCAGCATGACTTGCTTGAGACCAGGCTCTGCACTGCAACCAAAAGGTTCACGGAGAAGCCTGCCATGGCCAGATTAGCAATCCATTTACTCTGCTCATTCAGTGCAACAACATCAGGTCCTTTCCCCTTAGTTCACAAGCTCTTCTAAACACACCTCTTCTAAGTCACCTCTTCCAAGTCATGAAACGATTATATCCTGTCACTTTACAGATTTAGTAAATTAGAACTCGGATATAAAGACCCAGTTTGGGAGAGGGGGAGAAAAGAATGAGCAGGTGCAAAGGAAGAGAGAGCTCACAGGTACCTGGAAAGCTGCCTGATACTGCGTCTTACCATTGGTCCAGGGAACTTCTGCAGGCAAAGCATGTGCTCTATCTGAAGGTCATTTAGCATGTCTTATGTAGAAGATTCTTTTGTAGGAACTATACAACAAAGAACACCTTCCCGAATTCCCTCTTCTATTCACAGGCTTGCCAGGTCTCAGACTTGGCGTAAGACTCAGGTTTGAGGATCCCTTTTCATGGTGGCAAATTTAAAGCATGTTCTGTAGTCTCACATTACTAGCTTTGAATCTTGGGTCTAAGGAGGTTTGCAGCAATACAATTGGCACTTACATTTGAAAACGCTATTTTAAAAAATCACGAATTATCCTGAAAGAGAAAATATTGCATGAGGGTTGTGGCTTTTTAAAAACCCAACCCCCCAAAAAACTTCCAATGTTTCTGGTAGAAAAATGTGTGTGGGAATCTCTTTTTCTTCCCCCACCCTCCCCTAGATTCCTAGTCTAGATGGCAAGAAATATCAAAGGAGGTGAATGAACTCAAACCATGCTCATTTCCTGCTTGTGCTGAACTTGCAGCCTTGCTATTCTAGTAAAAATGCCGACAACCTTGAAAGTCTTCATCTCATCTGGCAGTTGCACAAAAGCTACAGAACTGCTGGGAACCAGATAATGCAATTGGTGCCTCAATGTTATGTGCAAGTTGCCCTGTAAAAATCAAATTACATCATTCATTTGCTCCAACTGTCAAGATGCTCTTATACATTCAATAGGCTCCTTGGATTCATAGAATCATAGAGTAGTAGAGTTCGAAGGACCTATAAGGCCACCGAGTCCAACCCCTTGCTCAATGCAGGAACCCACCTCAAATCAAATCATATGTTCATGAATTTTGGAACATACTAGTGGTAAGCCATAGCAGGAAATGGAGCATGCCAAACATTTAGGAACATGTTATCTTCATGGAGGAGAAGGCTATCACTGGCTACTAGTCATAATGGCTATCTATTACCTCCAGTAGTAGAGGTAGTGTGTGTCTGCATGCCAGTTGCTGGGGAACACAAATGGGAGGGTGCTATCGCACTCATGTCCTGCTTCTGAGTTTCTCATGGGCATCTGGTTGATAAATGGAATACTGTGAAAATGGAATGCTGGACTAGATAGACCTTTGGTCTGATCCAGCATGGCTCTTCTTATGTTCTTAGGTTTAGAAAGAGTATGTTTGCATTCCATTTTGCCTTGTGCCTTTCACTATTACATTGGTCTAGTCCAGTAAGATGATTGTCCCTACTTGAATTTGTGCCTGCTAGTCAGTCTCCTATCTTCACTCACCAGCAGTTCAAGAACTGAGGACATCCATCAGGGGTTGATATGGACCTGAAAGTTGCATTCCACGTACAGAAAGAACATGCATGAAATACCCTGTAGCAGTGGTTTTCAATTTTTCTCTCTTCAAGGAAAAACTGCACATGTATCATAAAACCCCTGTGTATTGCTGAAAATTTGGGCTCAGTGGGGAGTTCTAGGGGCTGCGCTCATTTCACATGGGACATTGGCCAGGCCTAAGGAGTGTAACGATTCTCCCACATGAATTGAAAGTGTACCATAGAACTGTTGCCAGACAAGCCAATATTCTGCTAATTTTGACATAAAAAAGGTTTCATTCCAGCTTGAGAAAGCATAGGAGAAATCTGCCACTCTAAGGACCAAGCCTGACACTCAAAGCAGAATAGTATATGTGATACAAAGCTTGAATTCCCACCCCCCACATGACCATGACTTTTCAGATTTGACTCCTTGACCTCTTACCCTCCCTTCATCCTATCTTTAATTTACATAAAGGCCCTTTCTACACCACACTGGTGTAGAGGGCGGGAGGGGCGGCGATCCCGGAAGTGCCTGCTTCCGGGATAGTCACTGTAATGCACGCAAAATGTGTGACGACCCAGCTTCCTCCCGGGTCGTGCCCGCCATTTTTTATTTTATTTTTTTGCTCTGGGAAGAGAGCACTTGCGCTCCATCGGTCGAGGTTAGTAAAAAAAAAACTGTGTGTGAAATTGGTGGGAACAACCCCCTCCCTGCCCTCCCGGGGGTGGCAAACCTGGTGTTACTCCCTCCCCTGATGGGCACGGAGCCGCACGGTGCAGCGCCATGTCCATTGCTGCTGCTGCACTTACTTGTGAGTAAGCACAGCAGCAGCCAGGATGGGCAGCCACATCTCCTGCAGTCCCAAGAACGTCCCGGGACCGCAGAAGATTTGGGATTTTCAAGGGATCCCTTAACCCTGGCAAATCCCATGCCTGCCTACCCCCCACCCTCAGGAGTCACAGGGACCAGCCGGGGGCCATCCCAGACAAACAGCCTGGTGTAGAAACAGCCTAAGTCTCCAAACTGTCATCCCAAGAGAGTCACCAGGAAATCCACACATCAGGTGTTAATGTTTACCTGTTTGTCCGAGTCTAGAAGAAGGAAAGGTTTGATTTCCAAATAGCATTTCAATAAGCCATTGTTTAAGGATAAAGGCTATTGTTTAAATTTAAAAGATTAAGCTCAATTTTGGGGGCTTATAACCAGCTCCTAGACAGCCCAAAAGTGGGGGTCTCTTCAAACCAAGAGAACCCTCACTCTTTCTCACAAGCGGAATCTTGTGGAATTCCCTTTTCTTCCTCTCTCTCTTTCTCTCAGCCAAAGGAGTACTCCACCACCTCCAACTTCATTGCACCCCAGACCACGCAGATATGGAGAGGTAACCAACCCCTTATTAACTTCTTCTCAACAAGTCAAGAAACCTTTACCGGCTTTCCCTCTCTTCTTTTCTGCCATTGCCCAGTCAGCTTTCCCTGCTTCTTTCTGCAGGGATAGGCAACTTGCTAGCGACCTCTCTCTCCATTTACCCAACTTGATACCAGCCTCTATTTCCTTCCCCTGCCAGTCCCGAGATCCATTTCCCATCTCTCCACCACCAAAACTTCTTCTCCTCTCCTTTGCTAGTCAGTTACACCAAACCATTGCTTTCAATGTGTCTGTCTAAATCGTTAGAACTAGAATTTTGGACAACAGAATAATGATCCTTTAAAAAGCCTATTTCGATGATCTGATCTCTTGAAAGTATGTCTTTAATTATTTTCAATAAATTACTCCTCGGTTAAGCAATTGTGTCTTCAATCTCTAAAATTCTCCTTAAGGTGCATAGCGTTGGGACACTCAGTGCTCAATGTTAAAAGATCCCTGCAAGAGTCCAGGTTGCATGTCTGAAAGTGCACTCAGGCATACAGGCAACAAGGATACATGCTAACAGAACACAAGTTGTTAGGGCTACACAGAGCAGCTGAGGCGAACAAACTGTCTTTCAGGAAACCTTCTCTGCCATTACTTGGTCTTTGCATTGAAGAACCTCCACTAATTTCCCAAGAATACAAGTTTGAAAGCCATTACCAAACAATTTGCCTGGTTTCTAAATTTCAGTTGAGATGCCCAGTAGAAATCTGTGAGTAGAAGTTCTTTTAAAATGGGTTGTTCTAAGCCCATGAAAAGAACAAAGATTTCTTTTGGTTGTATTAATCATCCTTAACCAGCATACCGAGCATTTCATATCAGTGTTAAAGATTAACAGCAGTGGAGAAAAGATGACTAAGGTTCTTTTCATTCAAAGAGTATAAATTCCCTTTCTGCCATAAATAAGAAATTATTGTTATCTCCTATTTTTTTATTGTCAGGGTTATTATTTTATGACTTGATCATTTCTTCACAATCTAACTTTCTCATGCATACGAATGGGAACTTAATCTCCATAGTAATCTTATCGATAATCAACTATTTTTGAGATAAGACTTTGGATTCTTCAGGGAGTTTTCACCATCTTTATGGCAATCAAATTGTCTGTTTGCTCAGCAGATACCCAGGCAACATGTCTTTATGAAAGCTTCTTTGGATGAGAAGTGTGGGGAGCGGGCCAGGAACTCTATGTGAAACCTGACAGTCTTGATAGAGTGCTTTGGCACATCACTATGGAGTCTGTACAATGAAACTAACTCCTTTTCCTTCTTTTAAGGTTGTCTACCTCAGTCTCTTTCCTATGGTCGTTTACAGCCTGGAAGAGGTTGGCAGAGAAAGTTGCTGACTTGAATCATGGGCCGTAGAAGTCAGATTAAAAGTTGCAAAGATTTTTTGTAGCCCTTAAAAAACAAAGGAATGTTTTGTGGTGTGGCCATTTCATTAGCTGCATTAAGCATGACTTTCTCTGACTTGTAACTGTTTATCATGATGATGCTCCATTTTACTGTTTTTCTATTGTTTCCTTTTTGTTATAATAATAATAACCAGGGCAGATAACTTAACACAGAGGCAAACAAGTCTTCCGTTACACTGAAAGGCAGTACGGCATCAAAACAACAGAAATCTTCCTCAAAGATGAACAAAAATGCCTCATGACTGCATGCCAACCAGGTGATAAATCCCCCAGGTGAATTATTATTATCAGCAGCTGAAAATACATTTCACAATGTCACTTTTTCTTTCTTTAGTCAAACACTGGCTGAATTCGGACAACACATTAAGCAACTGAGGGTGGGGAAAACAATTGTCAGTTGTGTTGCTTATTGTGTTGTGTGGAGGGTAACATGCTGCTCACAAACTACTGACGATATGCTATTCTGCCCAAATAAGCAACTGAGAGAAACAACTGGCTTGCAAGTTGTTTAGCTCGAAGCCAATTGTTTAAAGTGTTGTGTGGAGGGGTGAGTGTGTTAATGGCGTGTGGTGAGTGGGTTAAAACACAAGCCCATAGAGGCTGGTGAGAACTGGGAGGACTGAGGGAGGAGGGAGGGTGGGGAGAGGGGCGGGGGCTGTGTCAGTCAAATGCTGGGTTGACTATTAGTCCACTCAATGCCAGCCCCAACCACCCACAGTTGTGTAGGAATATGTTGTGTGGGGAGTACCCACAAAATAACCAACTGTGAGTTGGCTACTCAACCCACCATTGACTAATGTGTTGTCCGAATTCAGCCAATGTGCATTATAGCTCCCCTCATCCTGGTACTTCTGGGTGTATTGAACTACAACTCCCATTATCTCCAGTCAGCATGGCTATCGGGGATGATGGGTATTGTAGACCAACGCATTCAGAGGGGACCAGGCTGGGGAAGGCTGACCTAGCAGTTCTCCTCCTGTTGTATATCTTTCTATTGCCATTAACTATGTGTCTGTACAAATATATGAATATTATAAGAATGCCTAGGCATACAACTGTACAACACAGACTTTACCCAGTCCTGCTTAAATAATTTTTACTAATTCAAAAATAGTCACACTAGTATAGTTAATATTTAGATATAATCTCACTCACAAATTGATACAAATGATGCAAAATAATCGAGTATTTGAAGTACAATGAGACTATAGAAATTATTTTTCAAAATACATTGAGAATTCTTCAAAATACATTGAGGATATAACAATTCCTTTTGGTTACAATGATACATATTGAACATAATACATTGAGAATTCTTCAAAATGCTAAGAGGATAGGACAGTTCCTTTTGGTTACAATGACATTTTAATGAGAGTCCGGAAACCTCCTCATTTCGTCATACTGATGTCAGACTTCATCAGAATAATAATATAGTGATTTCACCTCACTAGCGCTGCAGTCATGAGGGTGTTGGTTTGAATGTGCCAATTCTTTAAACTCCTAAGGCTAACCGACGCATTCCTTTGTCCCCGACTATAAGATTAGCAAGATGCTATTTTTGAATTAGTAAAAATCATTTAAGCAGGACTGGGTAAAGTCTGTGTTGTACAGTTGTATGCCTAGGCATTCTTATAATATTCATTAGTTTCAACTGTAGCCCGTTTTTTTCTGAGTTTCTCTGTACAAATATAGTCATGTATGTGCACTGCAAATTCCCAAGCTATATTATTGTAATCTGTGTAATTCAATCTTCTTTACGTAGATCTGTTGCCTGCTCTATTCCTATAGAGACATCCTGACCACATAGAAAGGGCTTGTTCACAAAGTGCATGGTTAACATTGCTGCCACAAAACCCCAGAAAAAACCAAAATAGGGCACCAGTTGAATAAGTACCAAAAAATAAATGCTAAAAAGCAAACAACTGCACAAAAATATTATAAGGAGTGAGAAAAAATGGGTCGGCAAATCAATACAATAGATAATACCATATAACAATGTACAAAGTAAGCAAAGATAGGATAAGTGTTACACAGCTAATTAAACAGGTGCACACACAAAAGACACATGCGATAGAAATTCAGTAAGTACAAGAGAACACAAAAGTGTGAATATTATTAAACACAGATGGGCAAAGGTTTTTACAGGAACCTGGTTTCAGTCCTGTTTCGCTATGTCTGGCTTCGTCAGAAAAGCGGTACTTTATCTGTAAGAAATCTGTTGCCTGCCCAGCCAGAACAGCTTGGGTGGGAGACAGACTTTGCTGGCCGAAAGGAATAGAACTAAGGCACCTCACCTGCATAGGCATGTGTGCCTCTGGAGACAAGGGCGGCACAGAGGCTATAAAGGCCAGCCTCGCCCCAACATTTGGCCTTTTTCATCTCGGCTGAATCTAGTATGGGATTAGCTAGTCACGCCCTTTGTAGGGAGGGCTGAGTAGGAATTTTTCCTCCCACTAAATGAGGGCAGGTTTTTGCCTACTCCATGCTGGAAGTGCTGAGAGGAGAGTGGATAAATAGGTTGATTGGTATAGGGATGTGCGGGAATTGACAATGTATTAGAATAGGGACAGTGAGCACTCTGGCACCTTTTGGTGATTGGCATATCTAGAGGACCTGTTCTTAGTGAGCTGTGAGGCTCACAGGTCAAGATATGGTTTGCCTTTAGAGACTCTCCTGCCTCACCTACTCCAACCTGTGAGGCTTCGGGTGGGGGTGAAGTGGGCTGGTCTCCCCACACATGCAGAGTGTCATATAAGAAAGGGGTGGGGTTCCCTCCCCCGACTCCTGGCTTTGGAGAACACTCGCCCATAAAGCCAGGGAAGTGCCCTGAGGAAGGACCCATTGATTCCCACACTTTCACATGCAGATCCAAGGAAGGGTGAACTACCCATGTTATTCAAATAAAGAGGCTCTTAGTTTAATCCAAGTTCTGGTGTCTGTGCCTTTATTCTATGCATCCTTCTCCACTCACAACTGAAAAACATATAGTACAACATAATATACATTAGGGATGGGCATTGAATAGGATCCTATGTCCTATTCTGATACAATTCAAGCAAAATCGGACATCCAATTTCCAATTCTGATGTTGTTTCAAGGAGCTCCAATTTTATCTGATCCGATTTTTTTCAGTCCAATTTTAATCGGATAAAATCGGAGAATTGGACGCCATTTTGAATGATTTTCCCCATAGCCTAAAATTGTGTTACAAAAATGCCTATAACTTCTTTATTTTTAAAGATCCACACATGAAACTTTGCCACATTGCAGATGGTATGTTGGTACTCATGTCTGTGAAATTTCAGAAACATAGGTGCTAGCCTTTGGTGGCAATGCATTTTTGAAAAATGGGTTGCATTGGAGAAAAGACAGCTACGCCTTCTACTTTTTTATTTTTAAAGATAGAACTGTGAAACTTGGCCACATTAGAGACGGCATGTAGGAGCCTATCTACACAGTCCCTTGGAATGTTTTAAATAGTATTTTAAAATGTTCCAAATAGGTGCGTTCTAAAACGTCTTAGGCCACATTAAGGAGTACTAACGTTACAGGAGAAAACTTCTTCAGTCTTCAAAGCAGTGTGTACAGTCACACATTCTTCTGCCCCGTCTCTTTCTGTTTCATTTTTACAATGAGTTTAGGGCAAAGCATTGTGGCTGTTGTAGTTCAGTCACCCACTTCCTCCTTAGTTCCTCTTTCAATCCCTAGCTTTCAATTAGTATAGGGCTAAGGACTGTGGGTGTTGTAGTTCACTCGCCCACTTCCTCCTTAGCCCCTCTTTCTTCCCCACCAATCAACTGCTAAGCATTTGGGCACCGGTAAACGAAGCACTGCTCCCATGAATCACAAACGGTAAGGAAGGACACATTATTTTACTTAAAATGATTTATTAAAAGTAAAACTGTTGTATATAGCTAAAGTGAGTTTTTAAAAACCTCGAGTATACATCATTCAAGGGAGTGCGTCATGTGGCCCAAAGAGTTTTCATGACCCTCAAAAACCTAGTGTGTAGATCAGCTCTAGGTAGTCATGTGTAAGAAATTTCAGAAACATAGGTTCAAACATATAGTGGCAAGGTATTTTTAGAAAAATGAGGAAAGAAACGCATTTAACTTTTTTATTTTTAAAGATCCACACATGAAACTTGGCCACATTGCAGATGGTATGTTGGTACTAATGTGTGTGAAATTTCAGAAACATAGGTTATACTTCAAGTTGGAATTTTTTGCCCCATCGTGCATCACTTTACACTTGCTTATATTGAACCACATCTGCCATTTAGATGCCATTTGGATGTTAAAAACAAGGCAGACAAAAATGAACCCTGAGAAAGCCCATAGTACAATTTTCTTGAGGAGAAACAATAGCCTCCCAGCACTATTGCATAAGAAATAGAACTAAGTACAGGCATTTGTGGGGGCAATCCTTATCACAAATCCTATGTACATGCTGGGGATGCTTATGTATTTATTCCCCAGTACAGAGCTAAAAAATGGGGGGGGGGTCGCACTTTAGAGGAATCTTTCTCCTCTACATTCTCGCCACAAAGGGAGGATTTTAGACTCCAGTTTCACTGGGAAGTAAAGACGTTAAATCCAGTGATGTGGAGGTACATTTTGAAGTACAGGCTCTCAGCATGACATTCCCCATAGCCAGAGACCAAGAGAGGTAAAAACAACAACAATGCAGGCAGCTGCGTTGATCCCTGGCAACGAAGCTCTTCAAGCAGTTTTCATCTCCAGGAGGAGCAGGTCTTTTTTAAGGCTGATGAGTCTTAATTGCCCATTCAGGACCAAGTCAGCCAAAAACACTTTGCATTGCAACAGAAACAATATATTGTTGCTGGGGAAATCCATGTCTCCCCCAGGTACTGTGAGGATGGGACGCTAAGAGGGAACAGGGAAGCCTAAGGGGGATGGCAGTTGAAGTCAGCAGTCCCTGCTAATCAGAAAATCATGAGCATCAACCCAGGGCCCTGCAGAGCTGGTAATATGCCTAGGACAGACTGGAAGTGTGTGCCTCCCCCCCATTTCAAACTGCTCATTAAGTATTTTTTAATCAGTGGCACTGATTCAGTGCTAAATACATCTAAGAACTAGAACGATTTATAAAAAAGGTAATGGGAAGCACTTTTATTCAAGATGTAAGACATCACTTCTTCGCATTCAGAATTTCACGACGGATGGCTTCTGCGCTGTTTCCGCAAGGCGGGCTCCTCGCTTCTTGATGGGCCGCTTACGCTACAGAACTAGGGGGTAAGCTAGGGGGGGACCTCCTCATCGGAGTGCCCCCTCAAAATCGTGGGGCCCAGGCCAACTCACCCCCCTGCCCCTCCTGCACGACCCTGCTTCGATCTTGTCAGCTCAGGCTCTATTACACCACTGCATAAGCTTCCCCTCTGTACCTGTGGCATCTGTGATAAAGACTGTGCACCCCACCCCCACCCCAGTATAATCAACCTACTTAAAACTGGAGACTATATAAGCTACTTTTTTCAGAAGGTCTGCTTTGGCCCTCAGGTTCTAGAGAGGGAAGCAGTTGGGCAAGGCAAACAGAAAGCCTTGAGAAGGAAGTCTCAGAGAAAGATCACTGCAGCTTGCTGAGGGTAAACTTGTGAGAGGACAATTAGAATTCGATAAAGATCTTGCCTCCAGACACAGGCATACTTAACGGTTTACTCTTAAGTATGACTAAGTCTGGATCCAAGGAAATGTCTGCAAGTATTTTAATTTATGCTAATGAAACAAGCACTTATCTTCAGAGCAGCCAACCTTCCAAAAAACCATTGTGAGCAAAGTTTTTTGTGAGGGAAACATTTAAAATGTTTTCTTTTGATACAAGGACTAAAGTATGAAGGGTTAACAGTAAAAGGGGAAAAACATAGTATCTCTTTCTGGCTTTAGCAGAGAGTAAAGGGACACTTCTTCCTCCTCACAGTTAACCCCTTCATACATACATCCTTGGTTCACTACCATACATATGAACAGAGGGACATGGGGGATAGGGACATAAACATTGTTTCCTATCCCTCAATCCAGAAAGCCGGTACAAAAGGATACTACGGTTGATGGTACTGAAAGCTGCCCTGAGAGATCCAGAAGTATTAACAGGGCAGGGCTAGCTCAAAACATTTTGATGCTCCAGACAAAGGACAAGTTGGTCCATCCAGCCTTCATTCTACATATAGAATCCGACTAAACTGGCAATTAAATCTTATTTAAATACTGGTGTCAGGACAGCTTACTCCACAACACGGGGGGGGGGGGTAGCTTAGGGGAAGCAGGGAAGGCTAGCTCAGGGGACTGATGGAAAATGGTGGGGAGGTGCTGCCCTGCCACCAATATCTGCCACCTGAGGCAACTGCTTCACTGCGCCTCATGATAGGGCTGTTCCTCTCTTGGTACAGGTCATCTACAGGGTGACCAAATCAGTTTCCTTCCCAAACCCAAGCTTGTAAACAGACCTGTCAGTGATTTTGTTTAATATCTTTGAAGTAATTTCAAAATTGTATGTGCCTTCAAAGTTCATTATTTATGTAGCAATTAAAATAAGGCTATGCTGTATGAAATTGTGCCATCTGGTGGGAAAAATCACAAAGTGAACGGAGACTGCATTCCCCCATTCTGTCTAAATATATCCATGTAGGTTACATTGATTTCTGAAAGACTTATTTCAAAGTAACCCTCTTCAGGATCACTGATGTAATGTGATTGCAACGGCTTACTATGCAAGCTATTTTGCAAGAGGAAGATAGACATAGCTGAATTTCACATGCACGTCTCTCAGCCACCCCTTTTTGCCACATGAATTTATAGTAAACTATAAAACAAACATATTTGGCCTCCATACCGTTTAGGCCAGGGTTGGGCAACTTCCAGGGGACAAAGGGCTGCCCTGCCCTACTGGAACTCACCAGGGGTCACACTCCTACTATCACCCAGTGTCAAATATGGTGCAGTAACAACAAAAAGGACCCTGATTTAACAGAGGAATAAGATGTGCATGGAGCATGCACTTTGTTTCCAAGCAGAATTGCACCTCTGGGAGCACGATTCTGCATTCCCTGCAAAATCAGCATGACTTTTGCCACCACTGCATATTGGCTGTGGCAGTGGTGGTGACAGCAGGAGCATACAGTAGGTGCAGCAAAAATGGCCAGGGGTGGCTGCAGGTGGGCTGTGAACCCTGTGTTGCCTGCCCCTGATTTAAAGGCTTAGACTATGGCTGCATTTGGACAATACATTAAGCAACTGGGGGGGGGGGGGACAATAATCAGTTGTGTTGCTTATTGTGTTGTGTGGAGGGTAACACGCCGCTCACAAACTACTGACGGTATGCTATTCCGCCCAAATAAGCAACTGAGAGAAACAACTGGCTTGCAAGTTGTTTAGCTCGAAGCCAGTTGTTTAAAGTGTTGGGGGGGGGGGTCAGTGGGTTAATGGCGTGTGGTGAGTGGGTTAAAACACAAGCCCATAGAGGCAGGCAGCAAGAGCAACCAAAGCGGCAGCTGCCACTCTGCTACAACTGGTGCAACTTGCAGAGGCTGCTGGGATAGAACTGGGAGGACTGGGGGAGGAGGGAGGGAGGGGAGAGGGGCAGGGGCTGTGCCAGTCAAATGCTGGGTTGACTATTAGTCCACTCAACGCTAGCCCCACCCACCCACAGTTGTGTAGGAATATGTTGTGTGGGGAGTACCCACAAAATAACCAACTGTGAGTTGGCTACTCAACCCACCATTGACTAATTTGTTGTCCGAATTCAGCCTAAGAATGGCTAAGCCTCAATCCATCTCATTAGGTGGTATGAATCCACATGTGCATCCATCAGTGCACATACACAATATGAAATGGGTCGGTGTGACTGCAAACATGCTACACTTGCTTCTCACAAGCCCTTTTGGAGGTGTTCAGTTCATAGAATTGTGTACTGTCCACATCACATGTTGTATGCAATGACAGTGTTATACTGCACAAAAAGGGTTGGATCCAGAGTTAGTCACCGTTGTAACAGACCCACTGAAGTCAAGAAGATTTAAGTTAGTCATAATGACTAACATGTCTCATTGATTTCAATGGGTCTCCTCTAAGAACACTTCAAGATGAGGCTTTTATCAGGCAATTTACAGGGTGGTAGTCCAGATGATGTTGGGACTGCTTGCGGAACAGGACTTTTGTGTCTCTCCTCCCCTGCTGCGTCCTCTAACTCTGCTCCACATAACTGCATACCTTTTGATTGTTACCACTAGAAGTCATCCATTTGGAAGCACCCTTTGTATGACTAAGTCTGGATCAAACCCATAGTATTCCTAAATTACCCACTTTGTGACCATAAGGGGTCCCTGAAAATCTGTAGTTACAATCAAAGCTGAACTGGGCCTGGCAACTAAACTATGTCATGTAACTCCCTCCTTTTAACTACCTTGTCCAGATGGCCATTCTGAGCAAGGTTCTGATTCTTTGGTTAATCTCATGCCTTCTCCCACCCAAACATAAACTGATTGGTTTTCATTACATAAGAACCAGGACATAGTCTACTTTGCTAACTACTTTTTATGCTTGTGTCCCCCTCCCCCTGATGGAATTAAGTAGCTGGTCAGAGTTCATTACCCCAGTCTACTCAATTTTGATATCCTGGTATGGATATCTAACTTCCCCAAGCAAACTGATCTGGATTGCGAAGGACTCCTTGATATATATATATATATATATATATATATATATATTCACAGAAAGTCAAGACTTTCACATGAGCATAGACAACTGATGCCACATCCTGGATTCTTTATTTTTTTAATTAAAAGGCTCCTGACAAACAGCAAATGTTACAAGTACTATCTTAGGCTAGGAGCCAGAGAGGAAGGCTTCTCAAAGATAATCATCCAGAGAAAACGCAAGATAGATAATTAAATAAAACAAAGAATGAACGATAATGGTATAATATCTAATGATAATGAGTGCCTGGTGAAATAAACAGCTGAAGCTGGCTCTGAGATGTTTTCTTTCTACCGAACAGAGCAGGGTCTGAGTTGGGTTTTTGTAATATGGAGGGCAGCCAAGCCTGGAAAGCCAGGAAGAGGAGTCTTTTGTATACAATTGTCAAGCTCCCTCTGCATTTGATGAATGAGGGTATTTTGTGATGTAGGAAGCTGGGCTGAGCCAGAAGCAGCAAAGACCTGAGGTCTAACCAGTCTTCCTGAAGAGCACAAAGAACTTTCAACAGTCATGATTTCATCATCAATCTAACAGTGTTCAGTTGCTAACCCAAACTCATTCTCCTGCCTCATACAGGGGGTGAACTATTCTACTATTGTGCATCACAACTGGTGCTCTACCAGCGCTGGATAACAGGTTTTGCATTTTGAGATCAAAAATGTGCCTGTAGGAGCAAAATGGGCACATGTCTGTAGAGAGATTCACTGCTTCTTCCTTGACTATTTTGTCTCCAGTGACAGGGTATATAGAAATAGCAATAGGAACACACTGCTTCTGGTCCCAAACATTCAATCTCTTGTGTTAAAACAAATACCTGGCTTTTGTTCTCATCCAGTTTTAAAAGGTTTACTTTTGCATGGGCACTGCCAGCGCTCCATCACTTTGCCTCATTGTGACGTACATAAAAAGATAATCCAAGCTAACCTCTTTTTTTTTTCTTAATTTTTCAGACAGCAGGGTAAGGAGGGTTTCGCTCAGGGCCTCACAGCTCCCTGGACATCTGCTGGAGATGACTCTCTCTGTCCTGCTGCCTTTGACCAAAGCAGGGAAAAGACGCGGTGATATGAATCCCTGGTCCCCTCTACAAGAATTCGGTTTGACGCCCGGTTGGCTGATTATGTGCATCTTCTCACAATCGCTTTTACGCCTAATCCCTATACACGGGAGGCAATGAAGCACATTACCGGTTGTATGAAACCCTCTTTAAAGGTGTTTCCATGCAGAGAATCGCTTGTTTACATGGTCATAAGGCGCTTTAACTCCCGCGGAAAATTAAAACTCGCTATTTAATGCGCATTCGATAATGCCCATAATCGGACAGAAAAAGCGCCTCAAGTTGTTCTTGAGAAAGAAAAAATGTCGAAAGATAAAGCCGTGCCAAAGGTTTTATTTACAGGCAGCTGGGGATGCTGCAATCTCCCTGCGACACACATTGGGTGGGCCGCGGTTGGTTTCCCTGTGAATGTATCTTGTTCTTCTCTCTCCTCTGAACCCCATCCAGTTTATCCGCATCACTCCCAAAACACAGGGCCTCCAGTCCTTCAGTGGCTTCCATTTAGTTCTTCCTGTAGGGAATCAGGGGATTAAAGTGTAGATTTTTAACCTGAAGGAAAAAATTAGAACAATTAAATGATTTTAGTTTGATGTTTTGCTGGAAATATTAGAAGACAGGAACTTTTGTTAGCTGTGATTGTTGCCATACCGACCACACTTCTGCCTGTCAGAAAATGCAACTATAACATACAGGCTGCAAGACACCTTAAGTCTATATTCCTCAGACATAGTACCATTAACAGTCCCACAGGAGAAGACAGGTTTATGGCTTTTAAGTATGGAGAAGGATGCCCCCCCCTTTCAGAGCTTCCTTTAAACTCCTTTAACAATCTGCCAAGGAGTCTAGCACATGGCTAGGCCAGCATCCAGGCTAGACAAGAGAATCAAATCAACTCCAGTTTCCAATCCAATATATTTATTAAAGAACAAAGCAGAAATAGTCAGTTGCTTTTAGAAATAAAGTGAAACATCAAAGTAGCTTACTAAAACATACTTATCAGAATCCTAAAAGTAACTCACCAAAACAGTTTATAGATGGGGGAGGGGATGGCACCCATACCTGGACTTTCTGGCATAGCTAGGCAGATGTTGCCTTTTTGCTTTCCACTAGAAGACCAAGAAAATCTTAAAGAGCCGGGGCCGGCATCAAGGGTAAGCATGGTTGCGCACCTACCAAGGGCCCACACTTGAACAGGGACCCACTGAGAACATTTTTCCACAGTTGCTCCTCTTCATCATTGCGACCTGCCTGTTCACCTGCCTCTTGCTCTGGCCCAGACAAAGGTAGAGGTGATAAGGAGGAGTAATAGATGCCACTGCCTACTTGCTCACTGGCTCTCTGCCTGGCAAGCAAGCAAGCTGTAGCAATGATGAGAAAGGATGAGGAGCAATAACAGCTTGTGACCATGGTGGCGAAAAGGAAGACTCACAAAGGGAAGAGGCCCATTGAGGGTGCCTTGCCCAAAGGCCCTCAAAAACCTGGAGCAGGCACTGCAAAGACCCCAAGCATTTCTGTGGGGCTGGGGAGTTCCCAAGATGGGAAATTCAAACTCAATAACCTGGGGAGAATCTGGTCATGCATTCGCCAGGTGATTTCTACTGCACTTCTTTTATGGAAGCTGAGTTATAGGGGAGGGGAAGGGAAAGCTGGAGGGTCAGCCTGGAATGTATAAAGAAATTTTGGGGTCTATTGAAGATTTGCCAAGCCTGATCTGTCGTTTGTTCAAAGTGCTTTCCCAAAAAGGCAGGGGGGAGGGGTCAGATTCATCACAGTAATTTACCAGGACTGAAACGGGTTGGTGCGCGAGGAGATTATTTACAGGATGGATTTCCAAAAACAGCCACTATGAAGTATTAATACAAGCCTTTTGCCCAACACCATTTAAGCCCGTGCTCCTTTGACCTAAATTTTATGGGACAGGTATAATATGAAACAATGTTAGAGAAGTCTTGTCCCCCACACCAGATTTTGGGGACAACAGGTTCTGGAATGGAGGGGGTTTAAGTGTCATCCCTCATTGCAGCAATACTCAGCATCAAAACTGCATTCAAACTATGCAGGTTCAGAGGACTGGCCTGGAACTACAGCTAAAGATTAGTTTGACAAGTATGGAAAGATGGTAAAATTGTAATGCTTTTTTATATTCAAAGGGATTTCAATCTGGAATTATTATGTTTTTAAATTCTGTTTAGGACTACCTTTTTTGGTGGTCCCCTACTATGTCAGCTTTTTTTACCCTATAGTTTTTATCTGCTAATCTGGCCTGATTCTGATGTGATGGGCCATTCAGACATAATCATGTGTTTGTAGATATGGATGTCACAGTAATTGGAAACTCTAGTTTAAGAAACTAGGAAATCTCATCAGCCAAACACATGAAAAGTGGGGAGGATAGCACCATGCTCAAACGTTCATGTGCTAATATGGTTTGTTGAGCATCCCTGCTATGCCTGAACCAATCCTCTGGCTGGGTTTGCATGATTGCTGCAGTTTATTGTGACTTATTTAAGCTATGACAAGATGTGGCACCCACAGACACCATCCTGTAGGGTGACCAGATAAAATCCAGGTCAGGGCTCATGTAACTTTAACAGTTGTAGAGAAAAGGGAATTTCAGCCAGTGTCATTTGTATGCAATTAGTTCCTGGTGAAATTCCCTGTTCATCACAACTGTTAAAGTTGCAGGGGCCCTGCCCTGTTTTGTATATGGTCACTCTAGTATAGTGCATGCATCTTTAACTGTTGTGATGAAGAGGGAATATCACCAGGAACTAATTGCATATAAATGAAACTGGCTGAAATTCTCTTTTCTCTACAACTGTTAAAGTTACATGAGCCCTGACCTGGATTTTATCTGGTCAGCCTACCATCCTGCATATTCAAGCCATGGTTGTGTTGTCCAAACCCAGGGATCATGGGTTATGCAAGGGTTATGCATGGCCTGTTTCATGGTTCTGTGAGAGTTGTTCAACTCTTGAATAAACTGTGGTCCCCAGATCTGGACAACATGACAAGCCATGGTCATAGCTTGAATTTTCAAAATGGCCACTGCAACACAACACAATCCTTGTGGCTAAGCCATGGTGGGCTGTTTGATTATGTGTGTTTAGTGACTGTTTTATGTCTGAGTTTTGAGTCCACTACGTTAACATTTTCAGTGGCTCTGATTTGAATTAGAAATGTAGTATATAAGTATTCTCAATAACATAAATAATACATGGGTCATGGTTATATGAATCTGAATTACATTGACTTTCCCTTAAGACGTGAAACCAAAGCTATCTGTTTGTATAAGTCAGTCTTCATTTGTTTTATAAGAGGATACAGATTTAAACTATCAATTGTTCTAAATTCCCTCAACGCCTTGATTCTCAGACACTTAGGTTGATCTGATTGCCAGTTAAATGGCCAATCTGGAACCTGCTGCTAGAATACCAATTTGCTCAATCCCAAGATTTCAAATTTTCACCAGGTGGTCATGTTTCTGGGCAGCAGATACATTATTCTAAGAGCTTTGCGTTAGATTGAGTTGGATTTGATATACCAGAAGAGCATTGTCCACATACAGTTCAATTTTACATTCTTGGATTTTAATTTTTATACCCCAAATCTCATTATACCCCCAAAATGCATTATCATACAAGTGTGGCATTCCAAGGGATATCATACAAGACTAGGGATAATGTTTAACCTTGCCTTCGACTTCTTTGTAAGTTAAGTGTTGGATTTTTGCCTACCAAGCATTGCAGCTGTTAGAAGGAACAGCTGCCAGGGAGAGGCAAAACTGGCCAATAAAGGTTTGTAGAAATTAAATCTGTAGATTAGACTAACATGCAAAGAGCTCTAAGAGGTACTGCTCTTGCCTTGTGCCATAGATATGGGGAAATAGAAGAGAGTTCTCTTGAAATCCTCATATTTTGAGGGCTTCCTCTATCCATTACATAATATGGAGCAATTGCTGAAGAATTAATTGTGTGAAATTGAAAACATATAGCCCTCATTAGTTTTGATCCCAGATACAAGCATATCTTTGCATCTTTCATTGGACCGTTTTTTGCCACCTTCTCACAGATGGGAGTTTCTCCTACCATCTGTCTCCCGTTCCACCAGGATATATTTCCAGTTTTCCATTTTCCAGCTTTGTTTTCCTAGCATGCCTCCTATGCCTTTAATACAGGGGTGGGCAATGTGTGGCCTTCCAGATGTTTTGACATACAATTCATGCCATCCCTATCTTTGGCTAAGTTGACTAGAACAGATGGGAGTTTTAGGCCAAAACATCTGAAGGACCACACATTGCCTACCTCTGCTTTAATAGCTGTGCTGCCACTGCTGTCAGAAATCCGGCAAGTATTTTTTCCCCCTACTGCACCATCTGCATGCTGGGGAATATTCACTTACTGAATTTCTATTTTTCTTGGCCTGCTAAAGACACAAATTGTAATCAAGCAAGGAAAAAGAAGTTGGCAACTCTAATTTCTGGATGTTGTATTTCTTCTAAATACCATTGGGCCTCTCCAGCCTTCCTTCACCTGTCTAATATTGACTAGCATCAAGACAGAAAGTCATCCTTCTCTTTCCTGCTGCAGCAAAAGTTGTGGTCTTTATAAAATACTGCCTAAAGGTTTGGTATTGATGGAGTTTGGCTTCCAATTAAATAGACCTTCATTCATGTTTAATTCTTTCTTAGAATAGCCTGCTAGCTAAAAACCCACACATATAATGCTTTTCCCATTATAGTACCTTCCTCAGAAAGTAGACCTACATTCCTCCCCTCAAAAGTTGCCCTTGCGAATGGCAGAACACCTGGCTGAAGAACCAAGGAGCAATTCTCTCTCTCTCTCTCTCTCTCTCTCTCTCTCTCTGTACAAATAGAGAAGTTCAGTTCCCACTGTCAATCTGGCCCCTCTTGCCAGCACTACATTACTCAGCAATTAGCAGAAAGAAAGCAGTAAACATTTCAGTACTACAATTGAGAAGCAGATATTTGCAAAATAAAAGAGTGGGCCAGGGAGTGGTTAACATCACTATGGTGACTATACAGGTTCACATCCTTTTTATGCTGGGGGGGGCGGGCTCTCCATATCCCTTTGCTAATGATTACACTGGTGTCTTTCAGATCCATTTTATTGATTTCTCTTTCAGAAACCTTCCCTGAACAATAATATTGTTGTTGTTTATTGGTTTCTTCCTCTTCTTATTTAGCCAAGACCTGGAATGTCCTCTACATCAGGAATGAAAATGTAAGTCATCAGCACTGCCTTGCTCAAATCAATTTCTACTCTGTTGGATTTTCAAGATTTTATAATGTTGTTAGTGACAACTAGATAACGAAGGGGCAACTGAAATACTATATATTGCTATCCAAAGGGTTTGTTTTATTATGGAAAATATTCTTTTATTCAAAGTTTAACTTGGCTATTAGCCTGCTGGGCTGAGGAAGATCATCCTTGTTGTATTTGACTCACCCAGCTCTTGTGCAAGAAGGTACTTCAGAATGTATACCACCATGTGAAAAACTTCCTGCTAGTCCATTATTGCATATGTATACGTAGGACAACAGCTTATGTTGTCCTACAGCAACAAAGAATCTTGTAGCACCCTAAAGACAAACATATATTATTGTAGGAGTGAGCAACTTGTGGTCCTCCAGATTTTGACCTGCAATTAGTATCAGTCCTAGCCTGCGTAGCCAATGGTGAGGGATTATGGGAGTCATAAAACAAAACATCTGGAGGACCACAGGTTGACCACCAATATGTATAAACATGGGTACATGCAATGTACACGAGTCCATTTTGTTAGATTCACCCTTCCAGAATGTCAACTTGGCTTCACTCAGATGACTCAGATGTTTCCCGTTTGGCTTGCCTTTCCCTGGATTTACTACTTTGGACCTTTTCCTTCATCTCTAATCCATAGATAGTGAGCCACAGCTCCAATGTCTCTAGAAAACCACTATCAACTCTATAGGCCTAAATTCAGGGCATAGTGATTAGGTAACTTCTATCTAGAAGGCCATATTGTACTATTCACTGAAGCACTGTAGTGGGAGAAACTTTGTTCTGTGAACATTTGCAGGCTTACACCACTTATAATCCAATAAGCTGAATGTAGCCCCAAAGGTATGAATTGTGCTCCACTAGATGCATCACAACACATTTTTGTAGTTCTAGACAAGCAGCCAAACCAAGAGATTTATTGAGCCCCCAGTGAGCTGTCATACATGGCTGGCAAGCTTCATCCAGCTTTGGGCTACAAGTTGTGCAGGCCTTCGTTAAAGGCACAGGAGCCCCGTGTGGTGCGATGCTGACATCCCAGGTGCTTTATCTTTTATAACAAAGAGTCTTGTGGCATTATAAAGACTAACAAATTTATTTCTCCGTAAGCTTTCATGGACTATAGCAAAAGAGCTGTGCGATGCAGTGGGCTGCAGTCCACAAAAGCTTTTGCCAGAATACATTTGTTAGTCTTTAAGGTGCCACAAAACTCTTTGTTGGTTTTGGGGCAACAGAGTAAAATGGCTACCCTTTGGAAATAGGGGGTTGTAATAGTATTTTGCACAGGAACCTCACATTAGGCTTCATGGCCAATGAACAAATTAGTTCTCTCAGATGGCAGAAGTAGAGAAACATGCCTTCAGTCCCTGTTCCTGTTTACCATTTGTATGGGATTTTATTCCCATTTTACAATTTAGGCTAACAAAATTTGGAGAGTCAAGAATGCGCTACAAACTCTTTAAGTCAAGCTTCTTCCATCCTTCTTCAGTTTCCAGATTTCCTCTAACCAAGGTTTAGTGATGACCAAATTGGAGAAATGACAGCCAGCGCTAACTGTCAAGCCATGATTTTAAACCATGGTTTGTAAACCATGATTTTGGAGATCACCACTAACCACAGTTGCCCAATTTAGATGTCATAGTAGGGGACACAATAATCAACACAATGGACAATTGCCTCTTCCCTCCTCCATTGCCTAAAGTGTCATCTGAATTCAGCTACTGAGTATGGCTTTAAATGATGGCAGAGTTGGGGGTCGCGATCCAAAAGGTCAAGGTTAACCAGAGAGTCCAAACACATGGGCAGCTGGATGGGCCAAACACCTGGGGCTGCATGTTGTTTCCAGCGTCTTCCCTGGGCTTCTCTGAACCTTTTAACTCCTGACATCAGATGCTGGCAATTAGCCCCATAACTTTTGAACTCTGGCAGCCTGCTGACCTGATCCCTCACTATCATTAACCTGCACTCAGCTGCAATTGGAGGAGCCTTGTGATCCTCTCCATCACTGTCTGACTCTGTTAAAGGGGCTGCAGTCAGATCTTGCCTGCCCCCTGAAAGTAAGGGGTTTTGTCCTACTTTGCTGCTAGCCCCTTCCCCAGGATCTGCTGGAGGTTGCCCTTCTCCTCTGTCCTCTGATGATGATGATGACACAGGTGGAGGTATGACACAAGTGGAACTTGTTATCCATTGAAATCACTGGATCGCAACTGCCACACATGCATCCAACTTAGGCCTTACAATGAGGAAAATCTATCGATGTTATAGTAGCAGTTGTAATTCTGGGAACGAAAAAATATCCCTCTGCATAATAACAAATTCCAAACATGAGTACCATAGATACTTTAAAATTTGTCCAAAACTTTTTTTTAATGAAGACAGATGGATGTTCTAACAGGGAATAGAAAAGAGCCAGACCCTAACAGGGAATAGAAAAGAGCCAGACCCCAAGCTGTTATGTTTACTTAAAAGCATAAGAGAAATAGTGCATAAAGGAACTCAGCACTGAGTACATACTTGACATTTGCACTTCTCTCTCTCTCGATATCTGTGGTTATAATGGAGAAGGGATTTTGTTTCATACTGGCTACTGACATGAGATTTGAAGACTATATCACACCACATTCTCACCAAAAATATAAGCCAGATCCAAGGCCTTACACCCAGTAAGATTTATTACTGTTAAAAAATACATCCATACACCCACATGTCATATTACAAGCTGTGTTTGAATCAGATCCAAAAACATGGTTTCCCATGAGGACGACTGCAGTTTGAGAAACAGAAAGTCAAACTTCCTTGAACAGGCAGAATGACCAACATCATTTTAATTATTCAGCTTTTCAAATTCATCCAGATATATGCAGCAGTACATGAGGCTATATTTTATAGATACTTTTCAGAATAATTTATAGTCTTAGCAAAACAAAACACCCTGCATATTTGCTAACTATGAGGGGGAACTGGATGATTCCCCCCTCTCTGTAGTGGCACCCACCCTTTAGAAAAACCCTCCCTTGTGTGGTTCGGGAGGCAGAAAACATTAATTTTTTTAAAATGCCTCCTGAAGACATACCTTTTTACACAGGCTTTCCCTGGTTTTGAATGTAGCTCGTTTTATACTGCCTTTTTAACTTTTTGGTGTTTAAATTTATATTGTTGTTCTTATGGTTTTTAACTGTGCATTGCCCAGAGAGCTTCATCTGATGGGCAGTATAAAAATGTAAGAAATAATAATAAAAAATAATGATTAACAGCATAGCCTAATTAAGTTGAGAAGTTAAAGACAAAAATATCAAAAACAGAACAGTTTAATCCCATGAATTTTGGTGAGTTTCTGATAGTGATGTGCATTCTTATACTCCCCTTAATTTGGAAATATGGAAGGAAAGGTGCCTTCTAACACAATATCATTTTTATTTGTAGTTTAGCATTCCTTCAAGCCTTAAATTGGTGCCTTCCAGAACAATACTTTGTCCTTCCAAAATGTATGAGGAGCAGGAATGTGCATGGAGGGGAGAGGTTAGTCAACCTGGTGCCCTCCAGATGTTTTGGATCACAACTCCTATAATTTCCAGTCAGAATAGGCAATGGTCAAGGATTACAGGAGTTCTAGTCTAAAACATCTGGGGGTTCCAGGTTGCCTCCCCGCTGTGGTGTCATAGTGGATTTATGCTTGGGAGCCCTGGATTCAGTTCTCCACTCAATCATGAAGTCATTGTTTCTTAGCCTATAGGTCTTGGTTGCTCTGTGCAGCCCATGAAACCTCAGAGAGCCACACGCATATTTCCCCACAACTCAGCTGATTAGCAGCAATGAGATAGAGATTGGGATTGCTGGCAGGGGAGAGTAGAATCTATAACCTCCCCCCTCAGCAAACTTGATGCAGCCAAGATAGCTATTTCCCTGATTGGGATAGCTGTGTGCAGGTAGGGGTGGGAGTTATAACATGGGTGCACAGCTCTAGGGCTTTTTCAGAACAGGAGTGATGACATCATCTGCTGGAGTGCCAAGCAGGACTGATTACATCTGCTGGAGTACTTGCTCTAAATCAAGCAGATGAGGTGATAATGAGGTTTTCAAGTTTTACTATTGTTTATGAGAAAGAATGAGAAAAATAATTAGAGGCTGGATACTTTTCATTTTCTTTGATGGAGTTCCTACTTCACTCTAGCAGTTTAGTTGCAAAATTATTTTGCAAGTTTGTTTGAATTTATAATTAAAAGCTAAAGGTAGAATTACAGCTGGCTGAAGATCTTTTGTTAAAGCTCAGTCTGGTTTACAATACATCCTTTGCAATCAGAAATAAGTACCTCTTTCAGTGCAGTTTATTCCCAGATTATTATGCATAGGATTGCAGGTATCCTGATCCTAATCAACTGGGTATTACACTATATACTGCGGGGGGGGGGGGAGGTTGTGTTTATACACACTATCGTGATCAGCTACTACATTATTTTTTTCATAAATACATACATACATTAAAAATGCACATATTTTTACAATTATATTATATTTTACAACAGAGGGACCATTTTACTAGTGCTAAAATAAGTAATTTCCAATGCATGCCTACTAAAAAGTAAGCCCCATTGAGATCAAGGGGTCCAAGGAGAGGATTTATAGGATTACAGATGTTCTCATAACAGAAGTGCAACCTTGAGGAAAGATGTCCAAATCCCATGCAAAACTGATTAACGACTACAATTATTGTGAAAAAAATCAACAAAACAAAACTCCATCATGGAGGGACCTTGATGTCTTGGCCTCTCCCGTTATATGGATTGCACTCTTGCTTCTCTTTTGACTTGGAAATGAGCTCAACAACTTGGAAATTGACTTGGAATGAGCTCAACAACTCATTCCTCAGCACAAAAACATCTTACATGAATAAGCCACCCAAATACTGAGAGCATAATCTTTTAATTCAGCAGTTGTTATGCTAAATACAGATGTTATATCTGGGCCTACTGGTCATTGGCAGTTAATTCGAATCTTTTCATTGTCACAGAGACAGCAACTGGGGAAAAATGGTCCTGGCTCAGTCATCTAAAGACCCTCATTCATAGTATAATTTGAAAATCTGAAAAGCTTGCAATACTTTTGAAAGAAATGTTTACGAAATAAGGGGCTTTAGTTGTCACTAAAAAAAAAAAAATACACCTTCAGCCTTCCTGAACCTGGCACCCCAATGGCTATGCTGACTGGGTATAATGGGAATTGTAGTTCAACACCTGGTTGTGTTAGTGGCAGCTATCATGCTAAGGATTCAAAAGTGTTGTTTTATAGAGCACATATCCAGCATATGTAGAGCAACATAAGCAACAAGAAAACAAAATCTTCCTTTTGCAAATAACTTTCTACATCTTGGCAAAGGATTGAAGGGGAGAATAGCAAAGGGAGGAAAGATAAACATAGATAACAAAACAATTAGGTTAGATTAGGCCAACAAGGAATGAACTTGAGCAAATGCAAAATATACAAAATCAGGTCCAAGAGAAGTGGCTGGAACAGAATTGGGTTTCCGAGTGAAATCATACTTGACCCCTTCTATTAATGCAGAATTAAGAACCACTTTCAAGGATTTACACAGCATTTCTGCCCACCTTGTAGTTTTGAGTCTCTTTGGGGGACAAGAAGGGGGGCTGCTATGAGCAATTGTTCCAGACCTTTTGGCAGCAGCTGCCAGAATAGATATATTCCGGTTAACTTTTCCTCATCTTCTCTGTCACACCCCACCTCTTTTAACATTGTTATGTACATGTAACGACAGCACATTTCTTATTTGGGGCCTATTCATAATGTTAATGCTGTTCTATATGCAGGAGGCTGTAGACCTAGCGATGTATGATTCGTAGTACTGTGCCGGGCAGTGTTTTCATAGTTAACTATAAAAATCCAATCCCCTGGAGGTGCAGGGCAAGAGGAATGAAGTTCCAGGATTCTGTTAAACGTGGAAGGGTGAATCTTTCTGAAGCTCAAGTAATCCTGTTATACAGAGAGGGAGCAGCTGGCATAGCCTAGGATATTGTTATTGAGTCTGTATCTGTATGTAGGTTTGGAAGCCCAGGAATTCCTGTAGCCACCTTTTCTTCAGAAACTGCTTGTTTTCTGTTGTAGTTTTTGAGAAAAGCTTGAAACATGCTCTCAATACAGGACAGCCATTTTGAAGTTTCTGAAACTACTTGTATTTTAGGCATAAAACTGTAATACTTTTAAATGTGATGATTTCAAAAGGTTCCTTAAAATATATTATGTCATTATCCTTTATGTATTATTAGTGCAGAACTTAAATCAAGACACAGATTCCTACTTGCTAGAAAGTTTCAGTAGTAAATAGGGAAACAAAAATAATTGATGGTGAAGAGACTTATGTATTTCCTCAATCTTGGGATTTGCAACCATAATTTTCTTTTGTCCTGCTCCCACTTCTACTTTTGTTATACGGCCTGTTCTCATGCGGGTTCTCAGGAGTAAATCCATTAAGCTCAATTTAACACATTCAAAGTAGGTGTACATAGGGGCCTTACTCCCTTTTCCGCCTTTCTCCAGTGCAAGGCAGGTTTCTTTGAGGAGGCATGCATGGGATATGTCTAAAGAAGGTCTATGATTTTCTCTGTCCCCCCCAATCACTATTATTTTTAGTATTCTGGTTGGCAGAACGCTGACGCTACATATCACGGGCTTTCCCACTTGCTCCTCTATGTTTATTGTTGCTAGTACCGGTAATCGATGGCACAAATTCCTGGTCTTATAGCTTTCGAGTTTTTCTGTTCCCCTTGCTCTCAAAGCACACTGCACATTCGATCTTCCTGTTGGGCTATACTTTTCTGTTTGTCTGTTCCAAGGCCAGGAATAGATGCCACCAACAGTCTTCTGGTAACTGGGTGGGTGTGGAGGATCTTTCTTTCCGTGCTCTCCCACTCTCCTTAAGAAGCCCCATCAAGATAAATCTTGCAAGTTCCCAATCAGAGAGCAACAAACAAGCCCTATGCGACCACAGCTTCTAGCTTGCTCCCAAACCTATTATTTCACCAGACATCTTCCCGAACCAATGAGCAGCTTCAACGAGATAGGCGGGCCTATTTTTTTCTCCTCCACGAATAGAAGAGCTGCTCATTAACCTGCCCCCTTTTGATCTTTCTCGACACAGATACCAATAGCCCCGCCTCTCTTTTTCTCTTCCTTCCCTCAAGTTCAACGTTTGCTCTCTTACCCAATGGGAACATCCTTCAAGGCTTGATGGATTTCCCGTACTACCAATAGGAGCTTACAAGCAGCAAGGTACGTACCCTCCCCCCGTGGGCGGTAGCCCCCTCCCTTTCCAGGCGGGCGAAGAAGGCCGCGGTTATCGATCCTGCTGCTGGTAGAGGGAGGAGGAAGGAACAGGAGAGAAAATGGCGGCCGTGGCTGCGACTGCAGCAGTGCCGGGTGATGGGGGAGCCGGCGAAGCCGAGCCCATTCCGGGCAGTGAGGCCGGTGCAGACCCACTCCCTGCCGGCACTGAAGCCGCGGTGGAGTCTGCGGTGCTTGACGCCAGGGAGGAGCCGGAACCAGCTCCGGGTGGGGAGGCCGAGGAGCCGCCGCCGCCTCCACCCAGGAGCCCAGCAGGGACGCGAGACCTGCCGCAGGCCCTGCCGAGCCCGGACCCCGTGGGGGAGCCGCCTCAGCCTTGTTCGCTCACTGCGGGGCTCCCTGAGCTTCCCCGGGAAGAGGAGGAGAAATCGCCGCAGCCCTGCTTGCCGCTGCCACCGCAGCCTGCAGCTGGGGGCCCCGCGGGGCCGGAGCCCGGGGAGGAGCCGCCGCGGCCGGAGGAGGAGGAGCCGGATGCTGCTGCTGCCGCCGCCGCCAGTACCGACACCACCGTCGTGGCAAACCAGCCCTCGGAACTCTCGGTGACTGTGGAGCCGGCGGTGGCGGGTGGAGAGGAGGAAGAGGTGCTGTTGCTGCCGGGCTCGGAGGTGCTGGTCACTCTGGACCACATCATCGAGGATGCGCTGGTGGTATCTTTCCGGTTCGGGGAGAAACTCTTTTCCGGGGTCCTCATGGACCTCTCCAAAAGGTGAGAGTTCGGCCTTGCGCGCCCCACCGGTCCTTTTCTCCCGCCCTTATCGGACCTCCCCGTGTTACGAAAGTGAGCCCATCCTGTCCCCGGATTTCTTTGACCTAAGGGCTCTTTCTCCTTTTTCTTCCCCTTCACTAATCAGGGCCTCCTGAGGGTGCCTTCTAGATGGCTCCGTAGAAGAGGTGGGGCGAGCCATGAGGTGTTTGGTTTTATGCCTCCAAGAGGGCTTCTGTAGCAAGTGGCCTCGTGGTCTACATCAGAGCCCTGCCCTCTCCTCTCTGATACCAACAGAGGAGGGCTTCTCCCCTCCTCCCAGGTCTTTCTCCAACCTCATCTACTCCTTGTTAATACTTAATTCCTGTCGTTCGTTTAGTTTTTCTTTTTGGTTCCGCCCAAAGTGAAGAGACCTGAAGGGGGACCCTTTGGCCCTGCTGGACTGAGCCAGTGCCAAAACGCCATCACCCTATTCCGATCCCACTCTGTTTAATAAGCTTTTAGCACAATTCTAGAATTGAGACACACACACACATCCCTCCAGCTATTTATAGCAGTAGCAAAGAGTTGCCCCTTAGCTTTCACCTATTTTCTACCAGTGGTTGTATCGAACTGCACTTGGCTTTACTTATATTATGAAAAAGCAAGACGAAGTGTAGTAATATCCTAATTTGGTTTGGGTTCGTTTTGGTCCTTCTGTTAGTGATGGTGTTTGACTGCTCCTGACTTCTCAGGAATAATCGACCTCTGTACTGAGGGTGGGGGGATTGCATGGATGATAATTTATCTCTTTCCACAGGCACTCACTCATGTAAGGAAACTGCTGTGTATATTGGCTTCCAGCTGCATGCACCCAGCGTGAAAAGTATTCGTAATTTTTCTGTTTCGAAGAAGAATCACATGAAGCAGTGCTGTTGTTGGCCTTGTACTCCAGTCACCATCTTTGAGTAGACTTGTAAGCATGTCAACAATGCCATCTATATGATGGCATTGTGTAAGTGTGTGTGTGTGTGTGTGAGAGAGAGAGAGAGATTTTGAGATTTCCAGTCATGCAATACATCTACCTTTTCCATGGTGTCCAGATGCAAGCACTTACCTATGTTCCAAAACACATATAAGTGCAATACCTTTCTTAGGCCAACTGAAAGATCTCAAGCAATGCCCAAGCTTTTGAGGTCTCCTTGCTGTTATAAAAAGTGGGGAGGGAGAGAATAAAGAAGGGGGGACCTGACTAGATTGTGAAGTAAATGTCTGCAGGTTCAGACTCCCAAGATGAAATGGGAGAGGAGGGCTCTACAGATGTTCAAATTAGGTTCTACAGGTCATGTGATGATTACTAGTTGGGCCTGCAGCTGCCCCTAGGACTGCTGGGAGCAAGAAAGGGGGAAATGTTGGGTCCTCCATTTTTAAGGGCTTTAAGTCTATCTGTGTGTGGGAGGGCCAGAAGTTTTCCGTTGTTTATCGGGAAATAGCACATTACATGCAAGTAGAAACTGTTTCTTAGATGTTCTCTGAGGTGACAGTCTGGCCTTGGATGAACCTATGAATTTAGAGCAGGGGTTCTAAGAACTTTGCCACACAGGCCAGTCTTAATAAGCAAAGACTTGCAACACTAATTCTTGTACATTCTTTGCATTCATTCATTGTAGGCTATGTACCTCTGGCACCTTTGTTGTCGTCTACAAGGGCCAGCTCTCTTGTTTTAAGGTTTAAATCATGAATATGGGCCCTAGTGGAAGGCATCAGGGCCACAGGAGGACCATGTCATATTTAAATATGTTAGAAAGAGGAACAAATGGACAAGTCGGGGGATGAGGTAGGAAAATAACCTTGTTGAATCACAACCCTGCCAGTTATCACAATGGTTAGAGTGCATAGCTTGCTTTAAGGGGGCTAAGAGAGCAACAGTGTGTACCAACCCAGGATATCTGCCTGTCCTTCATTTGAAAACCGTTGCTTTTATAACTTGCTTTTGGGAACATGCTGTTCCCTGGCACCACTTCTCAAGGCAGGGAAAATAAACTAGATGTTAAAAGAGGTCCTCTCAAGTATATTGAAATGAATATTTCCTATAGTCATCTGCAGCATAGAATCAGATGTGTAATTCTTAATACTTTTTTGAGCAGATAATCTTTAGTTGTAACTTGGTCAATATTATCCTGTGTGCTTTATTACTGAACAGCAACTTGAAACTGGGTCCAAAGATAGCTCTGTCCACTACTGAATGCTGGCCCTTACCTTAAAACAGAGGGTGACATCCATCATTGTGTAAGCAGGATTTCCCTTCCTCCAAATCTGCCTTGGCCCCTAACCCTCTGGAGTAGATTTGGAGGAGGCTGCAAGGAATGTGGGAGAGCAAATCCTTTCTGCCAGTCAATGGACACCATTGAATACAGCCCATTGAGCTCCATCAAATCAGCGATTTATCGCACTCTCGCCATGCCCGGTATGTGTTTTTGCAACGCAGTACTCACATGATGCCTTCCCTGTCCTGCGCTCATCTCACGTCTTCCCATCTTATTTTGGAGTGGGGAAAGTCTGGGTTTTTTCCCTCCTTGCGCAATAAAGCCACTCTTGTGCATTGCTCTCCTGTGTATTGCTGTCCTTGTGCTGTATCAGACCACCCCATTTTTTTTGTTGAGGGTGTGTGTGTCAAAGGGTGATCTTGCTGACAAAAGAGGAGGGCAGGGTGGTTTTCTGCTTAACTGTGAAGGAGGAGAGAGGGTGCCTGAACACCCCACAGAGGAGCCCCAGGACTCTGTCCCATTCAACTCTATAGTTCTTACTCCTGAGTAGGCATGTCTAGTTTCCTGACCAGAACAATGCCAGCTTCCCCTTGCCATGCTAACATTGACCACAAACTTCTCCAAAAACTAATTGTAATACTTTCTCTTCACTTGTTTAATATGATCTTGGAGGAAAAGCATAGTGTGTTGTTTTACCATAATTGCACAGTTCCAAGTTGCCATACTATTGTATTTGCGCAGAAAAAAAATAATTACAGGGGGAAAGAGAATGTAGGGGGTGGGACAGGAGATTTCAACGGCATAATAACGATACAGATTAAACAATACGTGAGCACAACAACGCACAGATGTAGAAGTGCCCTGCGCTCGACTCACGAAGGAAACGGGGAAACTGCAGGCGCAAACTGGGAAAAAAGTAGGTGTGATGGAGCCCATTAACTCTAGAATGTGCAGTTTGCTCAGTTTGATAAATGTAATGAAACATTAAATAACTACCTGTACAGAGTTTTGGGTGTATTATAATATTTCATTGGATTTCATCAAGCTGGTGTGACATAAAGCATACCCATTTTATAGTCTTATTTAGAAACAAAGGATGATATAGGGCTGTTCGTACATAATGACTGCAGAACTTGGGTTAATTAACCCATAATTTGCTATGGCATGTGCTGGGCAGGTTCTGCAGCCTTTTTGAATCTTCAGCCGTTGTAATTGTGATGTCTGAACCTGGACAATATAGGTTAATCATAAGTTAAACAACCCACAATTAACCTAATTACTAATTGTAGGTTAACTAGGGTGTTTAACCCACAATTATAATGTTTAGGTTCAGACATCACGTAGCAATTCCTAATCAGCCCGATTGGGGTTGAATATTCAAAAGGGCTATATGAAATCATGGGTTAATTTACCCACGATTTGCTGCTTGTTCATGTGAATGGGGTAATAGTAAGAACCGTGTTTCTATCCTTGATGGATATAGAATACAGTGTACCTTACAGTATGGCGGCTGCTTGTACGCTAATTGTGGGACACATGCAGCCATATGGAGGGCTGTCTGCCTGTAGCAATTGACAATGAGGCGTAATGAATCTTCTTTCCACTGGCATACATTTGCAGTAGTTTACAGGGTGACTTAAAATCTTCTTTTCTGTACCAAGTTTGCCATGCATTACCCCAGTTTACCAGCTTATCATATGATTTCTTGTGCTCCATAGTGAGTTTGGCACATGTCACTCTCTTGCAAACAGTCAACTTTATCAAGATTCCCTTAATAGAAGTGGTTTGCTTACTCAGCGAATAGGCTGAAGTTGGCCGTCTTCTAAGGCTTTATTTATTTATTTATTTTATAATCATGCCTTTCAGGGATGAGGTCAAGTGTCTTACATTACATTCTGTTTTGCAGGTATGGAATCTATGTGGGAAGAGTTAAGTAGGGTTGGAAAATAAAGTAACATCAGTGTTCTGAGATTAGCTGGAAAAGCAAAATACAAACCCATAAAAGCAAAGAACTGAAATTAAGCCAGCAAGTTATTTCTCATAAACATTGTACACCAAGCATGTTGGGTACAATGCAATCTTAAGTTCACACAGTGTTGTATTGCCAGCTTGTCTTCTCTAGCACATTTCTCCTCTGATACATTAACATTTTATTTTGTCTTTTAACCAAGAGTAGAAAACTTTGCCTCTGCTTTTCCAGCTGAAGTTACATAAATAAGTCACTTTGAAGTGGGTGTAGAGTGGGAGGCAATGCTGTTCCTTCTGCTTCAAAGAACAGTGCAGGGCTATCTGAGCTACCTCTGCTTTTTTGTAGTAGAGAGCAAGTTCAGGGAGTATATTAGTTAGGGAAAGAATATTCAGACTATATTTGCTATATGTAGTATATTTTTTTCAGCCCTTTCTCAAAATGATTCTCCTTGTTAATTAGTGCCACAACTTAGAATTGCAATGAAATACATTAACTTGGGCATACAAGTCAATACAGTTATGGAACAGGTTGTAATAAAGGTGTGTTCACAGTGCATTATCTTACAAAGCAAAAGTGGTGCTCTTTGCTCATCAATCAAGAGCACTTTTCATAAAAATGTGTTTGCTCATCATTCAGCAGTTTACTGCTTTTCTAAATTTGAAATCTGAAAATTCTGTAGATGGCAACTCAGAGCTCTAACACAAACACAGGAGTCACGTTTTTACTAGCAAGTCAAGAACCCAAAGCTTTGTATTTGGGTTAGTGATGACATTAAGAATGAATAGGTGTGGAGTTGCTCTTCCTTTGGCCATAGACATTTGGACTGGTTAGAATAATGCAGAAATTGTTCCCTATCAAAAGGATACATCAAGCTATAATATGTGGGAGACAAAATGGATAATCTTGCCCTTAATATTGCAGTGTTTGCTTGATCAAGTGAACACTGACTGCAGCATCCTTTTTGAGGACAAGATTGTCCCCCATTTTGTCTCCTACATATGATGTCTGTATGTACGCTTTCGACGGGAAACAATTTCTGAACTAGTCTGATAAGCGAAATCATCTATGGCCAAGAAATAGATATTGTCACGCAGATAAAATAATTCTGATTTGCTGCTAGGTAGTTGTATCCAAGATATTACCCTATGATTGCCATCTTCGGTTCTTAATATTGTATGTATCACACTTTTTGTAGTTGTAGACAGTAGCAAACATTCTCCAATTCCTTAAGGAGGCTTAACTTTGCCTGTCCAGCTTTGGCAATGGACAGGTCTCTTGATTTCAAGTCTCTTTTGACACATATTAAGGTGCTGCAGGTTTTGAAGACTGCCCATCATCGAGATTTCTTTCAGCAATAACTTATCTGGCTATCTCAACTAAGTGTCTTAAGTACCAGTAATGCTGACGCTTGCATATTTTTGTGTCTTGTAAAGTTTATGGGATTGACATATTAAGTATGTTCCATGTGACACCTCAGAATTGGAATGGCTCCACATTATCATCTTCCTGAACTATTATCTCCCTGGCAGCCCCTAATCCATAGCACTTTTCTCACTTCTTCCTTTCGTTCATGTGCTGCTACTAGCAGCAGCTTGAGTCTTTAATCCAGATGATGGGAACTAGTTTGGGATGAAGGGGACAGAGTACACCCCAGCTCTCCATGGACCAAATGATATCTAATGCTGTTGCTATGCCCTTGGCATCATTTGGTTTCCAGCTGAGGTGCTGGGTAGATGATCCATCTGGCATTTTAGCCAGCATTAATGCATCCCGATGGGGGGGGGGGGGTACCCATGCACAACAAAGCAGTCTCAGCAGAAGTGCTGGAGGAGTGATCTGCCCTGCATGCCAGCCCAGGTGACTTTGTCTGCCCTACACTTCTCCCATTGTGGGGGATGCAGGGCAGGCAAAGCTGAGATGGACCAACCCTTCACTACAAGGAGCAGTGGAAATTGAGCTGACTCCATTTGTGCTTTCCTAATCAGGGAAAGCCTGGGCAGAGCAAAACAGTCTTCCCTGCACCTGGCTTTGGTGCACATGTACTTTCCCAGTTGAAGAAAGCTCAGACACATCAAAGCTTCCCTGGCCGATGCATCAGATCATTCTTCCAGCTGGGGATGCATTTAGTGTGCCACTACTAAGTAAGGGGATTCCCTACAGTTATCTCCAAACAGATAAAGCAGGGACTCTCCTCCCTCTCCCTGTCTATTCCCCAACCCTCTGGTAACCTCGAGAAGGTGGGGCTTGTGGAGTGAAGGGGGCCTGAGCCTCTGCGAGCCAAAGGTTCCCTTTCCCTGCTTTAAGCCTTAGGAGGAAAGTCTGTTTGTGCAAGAGAATTTCATAGGGCTCGAACTGCAAGTAAGTTGTGGATTAGTAACAACCCATCTTTTGCTTTACTCTCCTATCTTAAAGCATTCAGATTCTGACACTGCTGGAATATTGGTGCTGGTCATCCTGACTGATAGCTAGAAATGCTTAATGCATTTCTAAACAAATAGTATGAAGAAAAATGTTTAATACTAAAGCAGTTTTTTTAAAAAAAAAAGTTCGCATTTCACAAAGTTAACATATCAAATCACCGAGCTTTATAATAAAGCTGAAAAGTACATCAACAATCATTTAGTCTGACTGCTGCAATCAGTACTATTTCCTGCAACTAAATTTATTTATTTATTTCATTTCTATACCATCCAATAGCTGAAGCTGTCCGGGCAGTTCACAAAAATTAAATTACAGTATTGGATCCTTCTCATGACTTATTTTTAAAGCCTCCAAAAATAACTCCAATTTGCTGAATAGCTTATTCAGTTGTTCAGATATTCTTAACTTAAACAAGATATTACAGAAGTCTGCCGAAGTGCTTCTTCTCATCTTTTTCTTAGTAGCCCTGGCAAAATGTTCTTTTTATTAAAACAAAAATGATTATATAGATATTTTCACATCCTCTGATCTTTTTGCTAGGCTAAATATTTTTAGTTCCTTTAGTTTAATTACATTTCCCCCCTTGTATTCCAAACACATTATTTGTTCTCTAAATCCTTTCTAGCACATGTATATTTCATACTTGGGGAGACACAATGCAGCTCAGAAAGAATTGAGATCAAGGGCATTATCTTAAACACGGTTACTAATTGCCAGATCTAGGCCCACTGTTTCATAGGAAGTTTGAAAATTGGGTCATAAATGAACCCGTTTCCTGAGTTTCAGTCTTTTCCAGTGATTTCCAGACATCAGGTATTGCCACTGCTAACATACGTATTATGAACCTGCTAATTCCAGTAGGTCATTGCTGAGGCATATCTCAAAAGACTATGTATGAGCTCATATGGCACAATGATGGTGCTGGAGTAATGCATTTGCCTCATCTTTCATTTGTGTTGTAGAAATGCAGTTTCTAACCAGAAGTTTACAGCACACATTCCTGTGGAGGAGAAAGAAATGGTCACATCAGAATTTGCTGACATCTACCATTATCTTAATCTGAATAAAGGCCGTGTGTGAGTTTGTACTTTCTACCCATCTCTGCTTTTTAAAGATCTTTGTGATCTCTTGATAGAGCATTAAGAATGCTACAATAGCAATGCGCTTAGGAGCATTTTGTCATGACATCAGTGTCATCAAGACACAGTGGATTTCTCTATATAAAACTAGCTAAAGGTCAATGGAGAATTTTAGTAAGATTGCTTCAGCAAGAAAGTGTGACTACTTAGGATGTACTGATGCCATTTGCTCCAACACGTTTTATTTTTAAATTTATGAGTTGCCTTTTGCCCCAAATATGTCCTCTCCTCAGCAGTGGCAGGCAGCTCCTTCAACCTTCTCCTTTGCAAGTTGTCTTGTTTTATTTGTCAGCTTTTTTGTGTTTTATGTAATGTGGATAGAGGAGATTGAATGGAATTATATTCTGCTGGTGCCAAATTGGGATTTGATAAACCAACCTACCCATCTCACTTTCCTTGTGTGAGGAAGGGGAGAGATATGTGGAAGCCCAGGCAAAGATAGAATGGACTAAGGAGTAAATTTAAATGCCAGCTGGGAATATTAGGCAAGTGGAAGGACAGTAGAGCAGAATGAAAAAAGCCCCAGATACTTTAGCCTATCCTTGTAGGGAAGAATGTTTCCCTTGACCATATTTATAGCCCCATTTCTGTACCTGTTCTTTTATATATGGGTATATATGGAACATGAGTGCAATATTTGAAAATTCAGGATGAGTGTATTTCATTTTTTGTATCAGAAGACCATATTTGTTCACTATACTGCAGATCACAACTGCAAAATAATGAGCTGCTTTAAGAAACTGTAAATAAGCCATCCATTGAGATGTTTGATCACAACTATAGATGCAGCTCAAAACTTTGTACAAGATGTGAGTAGAGCCAGTCAGCAATTTGTGCTATGACCAAAAGATGTGAAGTTCCAGTAGTAACTAGAGCCCCACTGCTTTTTGCTGAGCATGGAATATTCCTTATAGTAATGCAAGCTTGCAAACTGTTATCATGTCAACAGTATGACAGCCCACCATGGCAGGTGCCGTTTTGCATATCCAATACCCACTTAGGGGGTATTGTGTCACGTGAACCTGGCAAGCATGGGTAATGTGTGGGTTAAACAGACCATGGGTTATATATGTAAGGATTGTTTAACCCGCGCATAACCCATGCTCGCCATGTTCGCATCAACATGACAACCGCTGAGCAAGGGTCGGATATTCAAAATGGCATCCACAACAAGCCCTGCCATATTTTGCAAATCAGGTCTATGGCTGCAAAGTAATACAAGTGATGCAATGCTGTTATAAGCTTATTTTTTCTCACTTGTACATTTGGATTTTCATATAAGCTTATTTTTTCTCGCTTGTACATTTGGATTTTCATATATTTGTCGGTAACGTTTAATGCATAAATACTTGCAGGACAGTGCTGCGAAACCATACTGGGAACAAATTCTCAAGCATCCTTTTTGCAGCCTAAGATGCCCCTTGAGATGAAAGATGCCTCAAGAGAAATTTCAATGACTTTCACTAAAGTAGTCCTTAAGCAAGAACGGTGGGGCTAGTCAGCTTGTTCTCCAGACCTGTTGCAAGTTGCAGAATATCAACCAGCCTCCTTCTCTTAACTTTGAAGAGAATTCCCATTGCTGCTGGATAGAATCTGGAAACACAGTGGATGTGTGCCCGCGCCCAAAGCTAAGTTTAGCCTCCTGTCAACAGCAGCAGAACAGCTTGAGGATTTCTGTCAAGGCAAATTAGAGATGTCACAGGCAGGGAGGAGGAAAGGGACCCATTTCTCAGACTAGAAGCACAGGAAAATGCCTTTGATCCAATTGTAGCTTCTTACAGCAATGCACGGAATGACCTTTGTAGTTATTTTTGAATAGGTACATAAACAAAATGAATATGACAAACTGAATTACTTCCTTTGAGACTCTGGGGGCACCTGAATACTGGAGTCACCACTGTTTTGTGGAAGTCAGACTTCGCAGCCCTCTCTTGTTGGATTGCTGCATTAATTCTATCAGAGAAAATAAATGGACTAGAATTGTAGACATTGTTCAGGTAGGAGAAAACGTACCTGCTCCCATAATACGGGGTTCACTGTGGACTGGTTTAGCCCCTACTTTTATGGTGTCATCTTTACTTTTTTATATATAAATTAATGGCTGCCAATACTTCCGGAGAAGAACCATTGATGTACTTCGGGGTGGAGGTGGCAAAAATCCTCCACTCTGATACTGATCAGCTGGTGTGTATTTTTTGAGTAGTAGTTTCTCCAATCCAGATGTGTGTTCCCTGTGAAAATATCTCCTATGGTGCTGTGTGTTTGTGCACTCCTAACTGCAGGGAGGCCATGGGGCTAAAATGTCAGCCTGAGCTCCTTCAGGTAGAAGTCAAATACAAATGCAATATAGTGTTTGTGACATGCTCTCTCACCTCTGTAGGAAGCTTGTTATTTTTGGCATGCATGCCCCCATTGGTGGTCCTCCTGACTTACTGTCTCATAACTTGTAGTATAATGCACATTTATTATCGAAGGTGTGCATTTAGAGTAGATTTGGTCTCTTCATATGGACTCTGCAGAAGTGGCCACTTAAATAGTATGCCTGAGCCATGGTTTAATTTTTCCCCATCTCGATAGAATGTTAATTAGAAAGTGAATAAGCTATTTCATTTTTGTGTATAATTTCTCTGAAATACCCAGATGTATAAAGACCTAGGATAGTCAGGGATAAATTTTTTTTAATACACTCAGGTGTTGGATCTGGATAATGCCAGACATTTTTGACAAATTTCTAGGCCAGTTGGCACCTGAAATAAGGATTTTAATTGAAACCCATTGTTGGGAACAGATTCCTAATGAAGCTTTATTACTAAAATTGTAAATAAAATGATGTATAAAGCATTAATTAAAATGCTTGAATGTATTCATTAAAAATACTAAAAAAATCATTTTGGCTGCAAGAATAGGACTTCATAAGGAATGGGTTCTATTGAAATGCAAATTTATTGCATAACCTTCTGTCTAGACATGCAGTGTATAGTAAAATCTGTGAAAAGCAATCTAAATAAATAATTTCTGAAAAAGGAAAACTCACTAAAAATCTTGTAAATTAAAGTGATAAATTGAAGTATTTAAGTGTTTTTGATGCTGAGTAAAATAGTACGGCCACTATTGAAAGCTGTTGTGCATTACGGCTTGTCTTTCTTGCAACAGGGTAGAACACATTGGAAATCATACAGGTTTTTGTAACCTAAAAATGTCAGTATTTTTATGTTCATTGATCATCCTCAACCTCTCTGGTGCCTTTACAACCCCTTATGATGTGTGCCATGTGGTGGCACTGCAAAAAACTGTAAAATATGCCATTTTATTCTATATATAGAAAAACATTGTAAGTAGTGCAGTTTGTATTAGCTAGATATGAAGTTTGAGTCAATATTGCATAGTTGGCAGATGTGATTGTAGTTTAATTTGAGTTAGAAAAGCTCTATATTTAATTTGCATTATGTATTTAAGCATTGTGAGGAGAATAGTATTACTGACTATTGTCTGTATAAGGTGTGGATAGATTGTTTGAAAGAAAACATTAAATTGATTCAATGTGTCAACTACAAATCAGTGGAATTTCTAATTTTAGAGAGCACAATCTTGGCAAAATAAGCTCTATTAAGTCTCACTCACTTCAGTGGGAGAGTTAAGATATTTTCCATTGGAAAATTGGTTCAATGTGTCAACTATAAATCAGCGGAATTTCTAATTTTATAGAGCACAATCCTGGCAAAATAACCTCTATTAAGTCTCACTCACTTCAGTGGGAGAGTTAAGATATTTTCCATTAGAATCATTAGAACTTGAGGCACTTAACGTTACCTGGATTGTGCCCAGAGTGTTCAGTATAAAATCAAGATACTGGTTTTGCTACATCAGAAGTTACAAAAACAGCTTCATATTGGTGTTGAATTTTTAAAAATTGATAAAGTTTGGTCTGATTTGTTGTACTTTGAGCCAAGAAGGGCATGAAGCTGTGCTATACTTTTACTGAACGATCCTATTACTTTTACTGAATGATCCTATACAAGTGTACTCTGAATGAAATTTCATTGAGTCCGATGGGGCTCGTTCCCAGAGACATGGACATAGGATTGCAGCCTTAATAGCCATAACCAGTCTGTCTATGTCTTTGCAGAATTGCACGGCAAGTCCCCAGTGAAAACGTTAAAATGTAAGAGCTGTGCATGTAAGGCTAGTCCTGTCAAATTCTGTGGTTAGCTCCAAATTATCAGTACTTTAAAATAATTCTATTTGTAAAACAAAATAATTGGGGAAGTCACTGCAAGCTAAAATGAAATGAACAAGTCCACAGTTGAATGCTATCTTAGGTTCTTGGTGATGCAAAAAGTGTTGCTAAGTATCCTTTTATTCCAGGCTATGTATTGCATTCATTTGTAGTCCGGTCTGTATGCTTGAGCAGAAAGTAAATCTGTTTAAACTGCCCATTCCTTATACGTTATAATGTGATCCTCATCTTTGTGTGATTTCAATTCCAAAGACTTTCGGTAGGGATGAAGAAAGAGCAGAGCTGCCAACTTTCATACTACTTTGAAAACAATATACAAAAATAGTGTGTACACCAACATGCGCACGTGCAAAAGACTAGTGTAATAGTTAAGACTTGCCAGCAAAATGGATAAATATTTTCTGTTGGATTTTTGCCTTTCCATGCCCTCCCCACCGCCTTCTTGGCAGTGTAAATATGCAGTTAACCCACAATGATAATGTAAGAAAAAACCTTTTGCGAGACAGAAGAATATTTGAAAGATAACTCTGGTTCAACTCTGTCCCAGTTCTGAAACTTCCTATAGCAAAATGCAGATGGTTAGCCTCCCTAGAGGCAATGATGAGACCCAGTAGGCCTAGTAAATATCTTCTGGCATTGGCGTGGCCCCAGAATCTTCTGCAACACATGAGGGCTGTATTGCAGGCATGTCGATGTGGATGGAAAGGAAGGCTCTAGAGGATATAAAAATTGTCAGAAAGGGAAGTGAAAGGAAGCAGTTACTTTTGCTAGGTGACTTATTCTTGATTTTTTTTTAGAAGGCATGCTGGTCAAGCCTGGTGATGTTGTGTTCTAAAATAATAAGCTTGACCATGAACTCCGAACATTAGCTAATGATGATATCCAGAAATGTCTTTTTATGGACTGTTAAGATAAGTTGAGTAGATTTTCAGCTAACTGTGCATATCTCTCTTCTCTCTCTCTCTCATTAAGGTTTGGACCCCATGGAATCCCTGTGACCATATTTCCCAAAAGGGAGTACAAGGATAAACCTGAAGCAATGCAGCTCCAAAGTAAATCATTCCAAGATGAGACCCAGGTGAAGTGTGAAGCTAATGGCGTCGTCACAGACTCTTCCCCCATCCAGCCATCAGAACCTAGCCTGGCTAAAAGCCTATGGACTTCCAAGCCACCTCCCCTTTTCCATGAGGGAGCACCATATCCTCCTCCTTTGTTTATCAGGGACACATATAACCAGTCAATACCTCAGCCTCCACCTCGGAAAATTAAACGGCCCAAGCGGAAAATGTACAGGGAGGAACCCACTTCTATTATGAATGCTATCAAACTACGACCCAGACAGGTCTTGTGTGACAAATGTAAGAACAGTATTGTTGCAGAAAAAAAAGAAATTAAGAAGGGCAGCAATGCAAGTGATTCCTCAAGGTATGAGGATAGAAAACGAAGGAATGAGAGCATAACTACTGTGAATAAAAAAATTAAAACTGATCATAAAGTTGATGGGAAAAGCCAAAATGAAAGCCAGAAAAAGAATTCTGTGGTCAAAGTTGCAACGATTGCCAGCAGAAGCAGAGTAGTCAAAGTTCCCACTCAAGCAAATACATCAAAAACACAGTTAAATACTAAAAAGGTTCTCCAGAGCAAAAACATGGATCATACAAAAGCTCGGGAAGTTTTGAAAATAGCCAAAGAGAAGGCACAAAAGAAACAGAGTGCAACCTCTACTTCCAAAAATTCACATTCAAAGGTCCACTTCACACGGCGTCTTCAGAACACCAGCTCAGGTTCACTGCCTCCACGATTGCGTCTAAAGCCACAAAGGTACCGAAATGAAGAAAACGACTCCTCTCTCAAGACTGGGCTTGAGAAATTGCAGAGTGACAAGATGGCAGCTAAGCCCCAATCTCGCTGCTCCTCTACCCGCTCAGCAGGTGAGGCCCCTTCAGAAAATCAGAGCCCCTCAGAAGGCCCTGAAGAGGCCAGCAGTGAGGTTCAGGACACAAATGAAGTGCATGTTCCTGTTGATCAGGATGAACAGCAGACACTGGGCAAGAGAGGCAGCAAAAGCAATATAACAGTTTACATGACCCTTAATAAAAAGAAATCTGACTCTTCCAGTGCATCAGTGTGTAGTAGTGATAGCACAGATGACTTGAAATCTACCAACTCTGAGTGTAGCACTACTGAAAGCTTTGATTTTCCTCCAGGCAGCATGCATGCACCTTCCTCCTCCTCCTCTGCCTCTTCAAAGGAAGAGAAAAAGCTCAGTAATTCCTTGAAAATGAAAGTCTTTTCAAAAAATGTCTCTAAATGTGTCACAACAGATGGCAGGACCATATGTGTAGGAGACATTGTTTGGGCCAAGATCTATGGCTTCCCATGGTGGCCAGCCCGTATTCTTACCATAACTGTGAGCCGAAAAGATAACGGCCTTTTAGTCCGACAGGAAGCTCGTATTTCATGGTTTGGGTCCCCAACAACATCTTTCCTTGCTCTTTCACAGCTTTCCCCCTTTTTAGAAAACTTTCAGTCGCGATTTAATAAGAAGAGAAAAGGTCTTTACCGCAAGGCCATTACAGAAGCAGCCAAGGCTGCTAAGCAGCTAACTCCTGAAGTTCGGGCCCTGCTGACACAGTTTGAAACATGAACGTGAAAAGTAAGGTAGGCAAGAAATGTGGAGGCTCCTTGAAATGTATAGCCTAGTTAAAATACCATGAAGGACTTGGCCAATTAAACACAAAAATTGCACTCAGTTGGCTGCTTTTTTATATACTGAAATTTCCATTTGTAGCAATGTCTTGACTGAAAGTTATACTTAACAACTTGTACATGCAATCAAATTTAACCTAAAGTGAGATCTCAGTACTTTTCAAGAGGACTCTTACATTTTTTTGTAACAGTTAAAATTCCTCTGACCACCCCATGCACAGGAGCCATAACCTCAGCTGAAGAGCATTTATTTGCAGGGAATTTTTACTAGTTTCTACCCACTATATATACCATTTCAATGTGTGGAAAGGGGTGGGGAGGGGCAGTTAGCACAAGAAGTGGAAGTTGTAAGACACGAACTGGATGGTCCATCTTAAATGCAGATGCCTAGGTCCTGTCCAAGCCTTGAATGTTGTTTCAGTTTTTACCCCAAACCAACCCTAATAGTGTGAGTGGGCCCAAAGAGTTCAGCCTATGCCTAAAAAACACTTTCATCCCCACTGGCCACTTTAAAACTTTTTGGAAACCAGTTTAATTTGAACTCCGTTAGAAATGTCTAATCATTAGTCAATGGTCTTGGTGATCACTTCTTTCTAAACATGTTATGCTATGCACCCAAGGACAGAGGCATGAACTTCAGGTTTTGGCAAGTTAAGAGGAAGCCCGTTGCTCACAGGCATATTTGGGATCAAGGGCTGTTAATGCTGCATTAGGTGTGAATCATAACTTCCTATGGGGTGGGGTTGGGGGTACTCTTAGAACAGTTGTCCTGAGGGTTTAGTTTGAGAGATTTTGTGTTGTGTAAATAATAAGTCAGATTTTTTTTCCTGACTACTTGTTTAAATTCTTAGGATACGTCCTAGTAAATTACACTTTGTGAACTGTCAGATGTGTAATTGTTGCATTTGGATGTACCGAACTGCATTTTTTTAAATATTTCCATTTAAGGTATCTGTTTGCAGGTCAGAAAATATGGAAAATGTAATTGTGTAATGCTCTGAAATGTACAAAAAATGTAAATAAAATTGACTAAATCTAATTATTTGTGTGTGTTTCTCAAAAAGCTTTGAAAAAATCAGGAAACAAGGCTATTTTCTGTTTACACGTTATCTAGGAGATATTTTTGAAGAATTTTTTTTCCTCAATCAACAGTATCTAAACTAGCTTCACTAACTGCATATAAAATATTATTGGTGTTCAAAATATAAATAAGGTTCTACTTTTGGAAAAATTAATTTAGCTGTCTGTGTCCCCTAAGAAAATAATTTTCATTGGCCTTCCAAAAAAAAAAAAAACACTCTTTAGTAATATAATTACATTTCTGCCTTTTGATGGTTCTTACTCCCAGTGTCGAATTGCTGTTAGATCTTCCACACGTCTCATGCTCTGCACTGGGCATTTTAATACAGTCGACTCACTTAAACACTGCACTTTCTAATGGGCTTGGTTAGTTTGTACTATACTTAATTTTATTCCCAAGAAATTCACATCACAGTTTTATGAGTAAGCATTTGTTTTTTTAAAAAAAGAAAGAAAAGAAACTAAACTCAGATCTGTGTATCTCAAATACGCAGTCCAAATATTTAATGACTAAAAGCTCTGTTGGACAGTTTGATTCTAAGGTATGTTTTTGTTTTCATAATATTCAAACCTCATTCATTTTAACCAAAATCACTTTTAAGTTTTAACCTGCTTATTCTGATGCTGTGTACATAGTTTTGAAACCTGCTCCAACTAGTTTCTCAGCTTTCCTGAAACACTCCTTGTAATAATTCTTAGGTGATCATAAATTTTGAAGCCGATAGAGAAACTTGCATTCAGTCAATGCTTTTTGAAATTAGAAAACACACAAAATTAATAGCATGCAATCCTATTTCACTCTTGTTCTGTGTATTCTTTCCTGCAAACAGAAACAAATGCAGTATTTAACTAAATGAGCAAAAATGTAGTCTATGGCTTCTTTCAATGCAGGCTGTACTCAGGATTTTTTTAAAAATGGACAATGTAGCAGACAGCTTTTAGTGCTTACTACAGATTTAAACATGCAGCTCAACTCAGGGCCATTATACACATTATGAAATTAATAGGTATACATGGGCGTGCCTGCTGATTTCGTGATGTGTGAACCAACTCTCAGGGAGCATGTGGCCAAAGCATAAAGTTAATGCTTGATTATGCACATCCAAGTGGTCAGGAATACTGGGAGTTGCAGTCCAAAACATCTGGAAGGCACCAGATTGGGAAAGGCTGCCATATTGAATAGATGCAGCCTTCCATATTTGGAGTACTACTATGGATATAATTGATTTCTCAAGACATAGTGAGAACTGGAGATAAATTGAGCCTTGTCTTTAAAATTATGATGTTTTTAACTCCATAGAAGAATGAAATTCCCAACTTAAGCCCATAGGTTACAATTTGGCAGGCCATGCATAACAGACTAGTATTAAGTTGAAAATATTCTTTGTTTTAAATTTAAATCTTTGGGCAAAGTCCAACATCACACAAGCCAAAGCCCATTTGTGCGATGGGCTTTCTCCTCCATACTGCTTTGGAGGGTCCCAATCTTACGGAGCAGATTTCAGGGGTGCACAAGAAGGCTACAGGGAGATTTGGGAATTGTGTCCCCTCATTGAACCCTGTTCTGTTGACAGAAACAATTCCGTTAGCAGGATCACTTAATTAGATGCCACCCTTGTTTTTCTCAAAATACTTAGCGCTCACAACTTGGTATTTTGAAAATACTTGCTTTTCTGATCTGTTTGAATTCTGGAGTTCTTTAGTGACATTCTGACATGACTGGCACAGGACTCTTAACTGGCTGGCTTCCTTGGCCTATGTGGTTTGATTTTATAAACCATAGAGATGTCATGCAATATGTAACGACTATCAATCCATTTGCTGCAAGGCGTCAAATACGCTAGTGTGACTTATTTTAAATATTGCTTCCAGATGTGGAGGCAAAAGCAGCTGTTCAAGAAGGGGCACCAAACTACAAAACAAATAGGGGCTTGAACTCAGGGCCCTGCTGTATGAGCAGAGAATATTTTTACACTTGCCAAGGGAGTGCTCTTGCTGACATCCATCTGCAGACTCCCGTGTTCCCCTCCCCAGAATAATTGACTCGGGATTACAGGACCTTCTAGTGTAGCTTTTGAGGGAATGGGTGGTGAGAGCTGCAGTGGAGAATGTGATGGAAATTGATGACATACATACACATCCTACACAATCGGGATTTTTGTATTCAGACTGTGGAATTATGGCTAAAATTACCAAATTGTTCGATTAAAAAGTTCTGTTTAAATTCTGATATCAGACACTGCTGTGATTTCTGTGCAGCCCTATGGCTTGTAAGTTATCGAGGGCAAATGATTTCAGGCAGTTTCTTCCACTTCAACCAGCTATTTCTTTAATGGAGGGCCTTGTACACACGCGGAAGAAACTAAAGCTTAAAAATGGATGATTTTTTTTTGGTTTTTTTTAAAAAATCGTTTATTTCAGCATAACTCTCAGTGCTTCATATCCAAATCTAAAACTATGGGATAGTTTATTGTGCAATGGAATGGAATGAATGATAGAATGACTGGCTTGTTCCCATAAACAAAACAAACTGCTGGACATAGAGCACTCAGACCTTATTGCCTTCTTCTATCCATGTCTATTTTGGAAGTATCTTAATGGCCACAGTCTTGCACAAGCTGTTTGCTCGCATTAAAGAAATGTGAACCATGCACATTTTTGTTGATTGACTTAAATCTGCTTAAACTTGCATATGAGTAGTTCTAAAGGCGGGGGGGGGCATATGACTTGTGTTTCGATGATGCACACGTGGCAGCAAACAGTCTTAAAATCATCCTCCTTTTCTTGCATAGGAGGGATGCCTCCTCTAAGATGGCACCTGCCACCTGTAGTTTTTAATGAAATACGTATTAAAACTATCAGAGGGATTGCTGTATCTGTTGTTGCAGTAAAAACAACAATGGCCCTTGCAGCACCTTAGACTACACTTATGATTGAATGAAGTGGACCATAGCCTACAAAAGCTTTTGCCTTAATTAGATTGCCTTGGAAATGCAAGGAGATGTTGTATTAAAATGAACAACTCTTTTGTGGGGGGGGATGGTTATCTGATTAATTTTAGTCTGTAACCCTCGTTTTAAGTAGACCTCACATGAATAAACATCTTGCCATTGCTCAGATCTGGCATAATTAGTATCGGATGTATAGCTAAATTACCACTGAAGAGTGAGGCCAGTATAAAAATTCAGAACAAATTTTGGAATTCAGAACAAACTTTAGAATGTGTGCACATGCCCCACTGGATTACAGCCATAGTCATTTACACAAAGAAAAATGTTGACAAGGATTAACATCCTTTTAGTATGCGTTGATCTGCTCTGTAGACAAGTCCATTCACAGCTTGGTAATGGGCCAAAGGCATACTTAGGAAAGGTCAAGTGACAGAGAGGCAGCTTAAATGATACATATATTTATTAGTTGTAAAGGAAATGAGAAATCACTGCTATTTCCAAGCTGAGTGATAAGGAAACATTCCACTGCAGTAGTAAACAGCAGGCATGTTTCTCAGTGGGCTGGGCATACCTGAGGGAGAGTCCCATCCAGTGGGGTGCAAGTTGAATGTCTGACATGAATCAGAAAATGCAATGCACTTGGGGATGCTGTTGCAAGGAGGGTAATCCTTACTTTCCATCCCTGTCGCTTGGTGCCCTGCAGGAGGGTGAAATGTATATTTGTGCATTATGGTGCACTACATCCCTCAGGGGTCCTTGCATTATGCATGCCCTTTGCATATCCCACCCATCCATCATCATATTGGCTACTTTGTAGCCTCAGATTCAAAAGCTCTTTGCCATGTGACATGGAGGGCTACGATTCAAGAGGAACAAATCCAACCCTCCCATGCCTGTGGAAATAGTTATAGTTTCTTCAAAATTGGTCAATTGGCAGTAGTCACCACTAAGTCCCATTAAAAGCAATGCAACAGGAATCAATGCCACTAACTCATCGGATTTATTTCAGTGGAACTTACTTGTGACTAATATTTGCTGAATTATGCCAGGTCTTACAATGAACCAAACCACTGCTATTGTACCTTCATTAAAGGCCATAGGCAATATGATGTAGAAGAACCAGGATGTGGTTTTCCATTTTTTTAAAAAATGGCTAAAATGTAGCTATAGGTGGCCCCAATTTGGATCTGGGCTCGTGCCATTTCCTCTACTTAAATTGGCTCTTCCTAGCTGCTATTAGCTGGGGGTGGGGGAGACAGGTACAATCCAGATACCTGTGCTTTCCTCTCTGCAGCCAAAATAATTTTCCAGAGAGACAATTTAAGTTGAGGAAAGGGTTAAAAACGCCAGCACCTCTGCCCTGATCTAAATCCACACATACACAACCCATTGCCTTTAAGCGAAGAAAAAGATGTCTGAAGATCTAATCACGGACTCTGCTACCTCATCTAGTTTGGCTGTAATTTATTTATCTTAATGGACAGAGCTTAGCTAACTGTGAGGCTTTTACCTAAGAGTCTTGGTGTTTTCCTTTTGAACATTCATTTTTGAACATTCATGGGACTATACTGTATCCTGAACAAGAGAATCCAAAGTGGGGAAAGTAATTTGTTTATTGTAAAGTACATTTGCTGGCGGAATGATAAATAGTCATTTTAAGCCACAATACTATGAAAACTTTCCTAGGAATAAAACCTATTGATGCCTAACTTCTGAGTAGCATATAGAATTGCATTGTCAGAATTTATTTCTTTCGTTAATAGGCATTAATAGGCATTTCAGCTTTTTCTGCCTTTTAAAAATATACCCAGTTTGAAAGCCAGGAGTCCATTATGTTGTGGGTTGTATGCTTTGAAGCAGGGGAACCTAAACTGTCAAGTGGACTTGCATTAAGTCAGCCAAAATAGTGCTTAGCTTCCCAAAACGGATGATGATCAAAAGCAGACTCTACGCCATACAGAATTATTATGCATTTTAAATATGAAATGCCCTCTTTAAAAAGATGTGTTGAGTGTTCATGAATCAAACTAGGGGCATATGGTATTAGTACAAGAATACTAGACTCAGAGAGGCTCAAAGGTGGGTGTTAAAAAGCATGGAAGGATCAGAAATCCTCTTTCAGACTTGAATACACTGCCCATTTTCATCAAAATCCAAGGTTGACCCAACAGGAAAATCCTCAGCAATGTCATTTCACCACTACTTCTAGTGGAAGGCGTCTTGCTGAATTCTAGCTTGTCTTTTATTTTGTTTCCATCCTATGAGCTGCTCTTCTAATCCCCTCTGTTTGCAGCTTAGGTTTTCCTCATTTCCTTGGCTCGACTATATTGAGCCCATTTGAGCTGTGGTGTTTCCAGAAGGTATGAAGAGCTTCTGCCCTAATTTGTGATACCTGATGTCATTCAGAGCTCTGCCTTTGCTTCCATTCATTGTCCTCGAGTCACCTGTTTTTGCAGGGACTACTCAGAGCACAGTCAAGGTGCAGGAGTCGCTGTGTCTAGAGATAACGGGGAGCAAAGTAAATGTAGCTACTCCTCCCACATTAAGCAGCATGGCAAAGTGTTGTGCATGCAGCCATCCTATACAGACTGCTTGGTCATAGTATACAAGACCCAAGATAAGACTCTTGGCAGCCTCTATCTTACAGTGCGAGTCTTTTTGTTCCCAGTCTTCCTCGGCTGACAGAGTTGTTTCAGCAGCTTTGTTTGGCTCTTTAAGTGCAGTGCTGTGGAATCTTATTTCTTTATGTTGCATGATTCCAAGGAACGGAGTATGGTGTTTGTTCCTAGACTAATAGCCCTATCCCAAGTTTTGCTGTGTCGTCATATAAATGCTTAGGATTGGACATATCAGCAGTGATGGCGGTGTTACAGGAAAATCATGGTAGCACTCGCAAGCACAAATTCTGAAACAAATAATTAAAAGGGCAAGTCTGTTATGGATGGTGTCTTCCTAGCAGATTCATCCTCTCAATACTGGAATGGACATACTCTTCTCTGAGCTCTTCAGTGGAGCCCTTTGATATTGGGGATACTGGGTTGGATGCAATACAGCACAAGTTGTGTTCATGCAGCAGGGCTGTCAAGTTCCCTCCCCACATCCTCCAAAAAAATCTGCTCTTAAGGAACAGGATCCTTCAGGATTGGGTTGGATAAGGCAAGCATGGGGATGGGGTGTGTGTGCTGCAGCAGGACATGGAAATTGGGGATTCAGAAAGCACATTACATAAGCATGTCTGTCATTCATGGCCCCTTTTTGATCCAAATGGCAGAGTTTGACTGTACAGTTAGTGGCCAGTACTCTCATGTGTTGCCTTTGTTCTGCCTGCTCTGCAGGTAGTAGGGGAGGGGGGTTTACTGTATGTACCATGATTTTGCTGTCCTGTCTTGTATTAAAAGCTTGATCTTTCTCACAGAAATGGGTTAATGGAAGAGGCCGTGTGAGAAAATGTTGCTTCTTTTTATGTGACCGTCCCTCTTTGTATGTTCTTTCCAGTATTTTCTGTCACCTCTGGAGCAAATTATTCCAAAGCGCTGTATTTCTGATTCAAACGGAGTTCTCCACAACGTCCTTGGGTGCCATCCTGAATATTCAAGCCATGGCTTGTTGTGTCGTCCAAACCCGCACACCGTGGGTTATGGAAGGGTTAAATAACCTTCACAGAAACCCTGCCGTTTTAGGTTTATACGAGGGTTGTATAACCCTCGTATAAGCCATGGTTTTGGGGTTCAGATGACATGACAAGCTGCAGTTGCAGCTTGAATATTCACAATGTCTACCAGATCAGCCTTCCACATGTTTATTGACAACCATTGCCAGTGTTCACAATAAATTGAAAAAGGTTAATGAGACAGGATTTAGCTTTGCAGAAGCTAGCTCCCTCTATATGCTTGATAATTTTACCTTTGATCATATTTTCCACCAGTTTACTTGGAACAGAAGTTACATTAACAAGCATGTAACTTCCTGTAGCTGTTTTCCTGTTTCTGATGCATTAAAAGCATTTTGTTGTTGTTGGCATTAGTATTATTAGTAACATGCTGTGCAAAATCTTTTTTTTTTTTTTGCACCCTTGTTTCTTCCATACTCATATTCTCTTTTTTGGAAGTTTGTTTTCCTTTTTCCCCCTCACTCCATTTTCTGAAGAAAATATTATTTTCTCTAATAGTTTCCTTGACACTGCTCCTTAACCATGCTGGTGACCTCTTGGACTTTGTGCTCCCTAGACCTCAGGTATACATTCTGGCTAAGCTTCAGTTATTGTAATTTTGAGAATCCCCAAAGCAGTCTGGAGAGATGTGACCCCTCTTGACTCACCTTACAACTTTTTACCAACCCCCTCGCTTTTTAGAAGTTACCTCTTTTGAAATCAGATGTGACTTTGCTGGACTTCCTTGGCAATTTCCCATTAAATTTGATACCTTGGCACATGTATCCAGTAAGCACCATTATAAGAAAATATAGGCAACTAAATGTTTTGTCAAATTCAGCAGCCACAACCTATGTACTTAAATCCCACATCAGTTGGATATGCCTTGAGTACATACTTTTAACCTATGGCAGTAGCTAACCTTACAGAAATGAGAGCTGGTGTAGCTATGGTTAAGAGATCAAGCTATGAATCAAAAGGCGCTCATTCAAATGTTACCTCTGCCATGAATTCATTAGGTGTTGTTGGGCAAGGCACATTCATATCCATCTACAATGTAGAGATAATATTGACCAAACTTGTAGGGTTGTTGGAAAGATTGCAACATTTAAAAGAATGAAAATGGGCTGTTGAGTGCCCTTGGTGTGTTAACTATCAGATTTATTTGTATAGGCATAGTAAAAATTCCTACCCAACTACTTTAACAAATAAGATGTGACTGATTAGGAATATGAACTGTCCTGAAGTCCTTTATGATGGTGTAGAAATAGGGTTTAATTGCTAATTTGTACCATTTTTCTCTCCTTTCCAGCGCAAAGACATTAGTCTCCTGCTGTATTTATGGAACCTCCCAGCACTGGCATGAAGAGGGTCAGCTAACCAGAAGTGACATACGTCTGAAATTCCATTTTCCTCTGAAATCTAGATCATGGTGTACACTGGGAGAAAATTTTTTTTAAAGAAACTCACTCCTTTTCCAGGAAACCTATACTTAATTGTACATTTTACTTTGGAATTTGAAGTGTTAGAAAATAAACATTTTTGCAATAAATAAGGCATGAGCCAAGGAGCCTGTTCAAAATGTACATGCAAGGAACCACTTGAATTACTAGTATGAAGAATCACAAAGTGTACTTTTACTCTTCAAATGTGATAGTCTGAATAGGCCCCAGCGATGGAGTCAAGACACCTGGCTGTAAACTTCTAAACCTTTACTTTTGTTCTTAGCGTGTTATATTTTGCATCTTCACAAACGTTAGTCTTTAGTGCAGGTGCTAGCAGACCTGTAACCTTTTACTCGAAGCATGTCCAGATTCAACTGTGGTGACAAGTACTGACCATCCTGGTTTGAGACCAAGATTTTTATAGAGATGATGGCAATAGTGTATACAAGTCGAGTGGTTATGGCAAAGATGCTCCCTTGTGGAAATTGTTTCTTGGATGGCCAGCATTGAGGATCATTTTTATAAAAAAATGCAATGGGAGAGGCTGGCATCACAGACAGTAAATAGACGTTTATCTGTCTGAGATTATCTCATAGTATCCACCATAAAGAGCAGGTATTGATATGATGAAGTGGTAACATTTCCTTTCTAGCACAGTGATGTATTGCACTTCAAGGTAGTCATGACTTAGTCATAGCTAATATGTTCCACTGGGACTTATTCACAATGAACATTAGCTAGATGGGGATTTAGCATTACCAAGGTTAGTTGGTTTACACTGAAGGACCCCCACCCCAATCCTCTCATTGTTCTCTCAATTGGACTTAATTAACTGCAATATGGTTCCACATTTCAACAGGAGTAAGGTATACCTAATTTTTGCAGGTATACCCAATTCTCACTGTCAAAAGGAGATACTTGTTCAGTATTTTTAAAAAATTCTGCTTCTCTTTTTAAGGTTTGCATACCTTAACTTGCATTTAATTTTCTTAAGAGCAGAGCAAGATTCACTAGGGAGCCTGACAGGGTGATATCAAAATGAATGCACAATCTAAAGACTGATACAAATATTAAGCTGTCATGAAAATATAAGGATGCCTTCTACACACAGATGTATCAGTCGTGTACAGCATTAAGACAGCTATTGCCAGGTTAACAGAAAAAATCTTTTTCCCCAAAGTTATGCATAACAGCAAATACAAACTGAAGTGTCAGTGCCATCATTTCCATGCATGTTGTTGCAATCATAAGTTTTCCCTTTGGCTTTATTTGGCGGCAGATTTATATTTTTAAAATAGCGTTCTAAAGTTGGGAAAAGATGTATGAAGTATGGTACAATATAATTATATATTAAAAATTTAGTAACTGGCTGTGAAATCATAAAAATATCTATTTATAAAACAGTCCACAGCACCTACTTAAAAAATTACCTACATAATGAATAGTAGGTTCAACTGTGTAGCTTTTCACAGAAAACTGTAGGTGATTTTTGAGGATGACAAGCAATTGTTTTGCAGTACTCCTACTTGCAGGCAAATGGCATAGATGGTCGCCACAGTTTAACATTCAAAAGGGTTACTAATTTGGGGAGGTAAAAAAAAAGATACTGCAGTGAGTCAGTGTAGTGTTATTTGCCTCTAGAAACAAAATGCTGCTTTAATGAATCCTTTTTATTTAAAGATGGGCTGGGGATGTCTTCGCTGGAGAAGGTACGTATACCTTCGGAGGGTAACCATGGCACAAAGTGATAGTTTCTACTCAGGAAAATGGTCTTGGGCTGTACAAACAAGGGTCCATATCTGGATTGATAATGGTAGAGCCAGCAGTGCCTGCATAGACAACATCCTACTTTTAGCTAGCACTCTTATTCCTTTTTCAAGAGCACCAACACTGCCCTTTTTATATCCACAACACAGGATGATGTTGGAGAGCTGCGAGATTTTACCTTATGAGTGAAATGGAGGTAAGTCTGAAAAACAGACAAGATGGCTAGTTTATACTTGCTCATGAAGGACAGAAACTGTAACTGCCTTGTTTTACACTTTGAAATGATATTGTCAGGGAAATTTTAGTGGTAGAAGTAATGTATTGCTTTTCACCTTTTGCTTTAGTTGCTTAATATTTAAGCTTTGCTCCATGCTACCTTTTACATCTGTATACAATGTCACTATGCCTCCTTCATTTAGTAGACTTGAATAAGAAAAAAGTGATTCAGCTTTACAGTTTGCTTGAAATTAAATGTTCAAGAATGCTGTGTACCATCTATTCTAATAAAGCCTTGTTTTTTTTCTCTGCACTTTTAAAATGTTTTACCAAACCATTTTTGCCTTCTGTTTGTTGCTTGACAGTAAAATCTTAGTAAACTTTAGCTACAGTCTTGTGTATTTACCTGTAAGTAATTCTCAATGGACAGAATGGCCCATCTGAATAAGCATGCATAGGATTGCAGTGTTAATTCTAATACGGCTGCTGTAGCACTTCCAGTAATACAAGAACCGTTAACAAAGTGGTGGCACTCTGTTTCATGTTCTCGCCACAACCACAGCTGCTGCCAACTTCGTCTTTGAATACCAAGTGAAAATATTTTTTCTTCCATATTTTTTCAAATGGATTGTTTCTTGCTTTCATTATACTACCACCACTTTTTGTTTTGCCTACTGCCTTATTTGTCTTAACTGTTAACGAATTGAATTTTAAACATCCATTTGATCAGCTACTCTGAAAGCTAGTTGAAAAGCAGGACAGAAGTTTACAAAATAAAAAAAGTTGGGAGTGCCTTCACTATTTTATGTTCCAGGACACTGCTCAGGCTACAGGGTTTTGATCTCTCCATTATAATCTGGTACCATACCAGATAGTTTGTGCTAGGTTTGCAAGTCTGCTGCTCCATCAGCAACTGTGAAGGGTACTAAGAATTGAACAATTGCTGTTTATATTGTGGACAATGAAATATACAGCTTCTTTTGCTGTCAAGATGGCATGCCTAGAGCCTTATTAAAATGTTGTACTAACTATTTTGTAATGACGATAATATAGTTTGCTATAATCTGTTCAACTATCCTATGAAAAAAATACAAGCAAAAAAAACCCAAAAGCTCTACCATGTGGTTTCACATATTAGGACAGGGCCACAAATGCCCTCCCTAAATTCATGAAAAAACATTGGGGAGGAGAGACGGTGTCCAGAGTGCCTACAGAGCACCAAGAGAGCAAAAATTAGCTTGCAAACAAGCCACTATAGAGATCATTTTTTCAGCACCCACAAGGGTGGGTTGGAGGAGGCAACTCCGCTGGGACTGAAGCATCATAAAAAAACAAGATTTGATAGGAGTAACTAAATTAACATTCATTGTGCGATTTTACCTCATGTTTATAGAAATCTGAAAAGCATTAATACAGAGGTTTTGGATAAAAAAGCAATAAAATGCAACCCACTGTGCAATCCATGTTTTATTACACTTAAGATAAAAGTATCCTCTCTCCATAGAGAGCAGCCTTCTTATTCACACACACACATTTGCAAACTTCACAAAACACAAAATGGCTGCACTTTGATTACAGGTATGAGAGCACTGTGATTTTTCTATTTAGCAAAGCTGAACTCCTCTCCCTTCCTCGCCAAGTGGGGGATGAGAGTGCCCAAATAAAATGCATAAAATATCGCTGCAGAAGTCAGTTTACTTTCCTCTATTGTCCATACCTGTTAAAAGTACCCCACAGGAAAAAAAATGCATAGGAGTATGTTCAGATATCTTTACATGAAGATAAAGACGTTGTGCATTAGTTGTTTATTCAACACTTTTGCATTCATGGAAAACACCACCACCACCAAGCTTCAAAGCCAATTTCTTTTTTCAGAAGAGGGTTGAGCTTATGTTATCGGTTGTTGTTTGGATTTTGAACAAAGTTGATTGAGTATGAGCCACTTGATGAATCCTGCTTCACCTGAAAGTTCTCTGTTGAGAGGCCAAAAGGGCGGAGAACCAAGTTCCCAAGATCTTTCAGTTTTCCTGCAATACATGAACAAATACACTTTCCAATACATGCAAGAAATTACACAAGACCATAGAGATGTTCCTTGCTGCATAGATAAAATTTAGAATGAAGAATTCCACTAAGAGAGGCTAAGATTACCCTATTGTTCAAGAGTCGCCAACTCAAGGATTATATTCTGTACAGCAGGGGTGGAAAGAAAATATATCTCCAGATATTCTGGACTTCAACTCCCAGTCTTCTTGACCATTATCCATGCTGGTAGAGGCTTCTGGGAGTTGAAGCCCAATACATCTAGAGATCTTCCTGCTGTACAGCGCCTACCCCATAACAGTATGTGATTGGTTATTTAGAAATGAGGTTCCTGTGGAAAAGGTGTCACATGCTTGAAACCTAGTTCATTCCTGTCATAAACTACTTAGGAATAAGCTCAAATATTGAAGTTATGCTCAACACATTTTTTTTCTAGACACAAGACTTGTTCTTCAAAATGATTTGAATACATAACTCCATTTTATCTGCAAAAGATGGTTCATCTTTTAGAACAGTATTATTTATGGCAAGCAGGTTTACTCTCACTTCTTACTAGTAACACTTTTTAAAGTGCTGAAAAGAATGAGCAGTATCCTCCAAGGTTGTTTTTTAGCCAGAAACTACAAAACAGGTAAAGAATCAAAACCTAACGCTGCCCAAATAAAGCCTGCCAGAAGACTACAAAGCATCAAAATGAAACTAAGTACTTGGATAAGAGATAAGAGGGCAAAGTCCATGTTGGATAAGCATACCCTGTTCCACATACAGCAAACAATTCAAGCTTGTATAAACTGCAAACAACACTGGCTTAGGACCAGAAGCTTAAGAATTAGACGGAACAGCTAAGACTACAGCTAAAGCATTGTAGGCACAGATGTTCAAGAAGAGAACTAGCATGACTTTACCCTGAATCATCTTATTGTTAGGACATCTTCAAATGTCATCCTTACCTCTACTTGCTAGTGAGAACTTAGCCTTCTTTATACAATCCAGTTAAGATCAAGGTTTACTAACATGTTTCCATTCAGTAACATAATGCATAGTTATATATTGTTCAGAACAATTCACAAAGACCTAAAAAAAAGATTGGATATTATGCTCATATGTACCCGTGCTGTTTTAAAGTGCTGAGCTGCAGATACCAACAAAACCTAGCTTCCTTAGTTGAAAGGTGGTGGAGAGGTGTTGGTCATGTTTCTGTTTGCCTTTCAAAAAGTTTAGCAGCTCTCATATGGGTGGGAAACGTTTGCCTCTTGAGAGCTGCACATGGAGATGGGCAGTGGGGTCAGGGGCTGCATGCTGTCAGAGGGCAGGGCATTGGCTCCTCACACACATGCACACATACACACACTGCTACTGCTGCCCCCTGAAATGCTGCTATTCAGCTTTTTCCTAAGCTAAATAGCACCGCAAATGGAAAGGGATCTTCATCAGGATCCTGGGGGCGGGGGGGGGGGGGGGGAGTAAGGGTTAAAGCTCCCCTGCCAGGGCAAGGCAGGCTTTCCTCTTCCTGCTCAGAAGATTCTTGAGAAAGAAGCTACAGAGTACAGCAGACTAGAGCAGTGAAAGGCATTGTGTCTGGACAACCTGGCGGTGAAGGGCAGCAGCTAAGGCACCAGCAAGGCACAGGGGAGACCTAAGAGCTTCTGATCAGTCTTTTAGACTTGTAAACATAGATCATTCCAGACTGTAGGATGTGGCATCCCATGTTCATGGCAGTGATGAGACACAGGATCTCATTAAAATGGAGATCATGGGAGTCTAGATGAGATGCACAAAGTAGATTTTCTGGAATGGCTGCCCATTGTCTTCAGCAGCACACATGGGGAAGGCAATTCGCTGCTCAGTATATTGTTGGGCTATGAGTGCTTGAAGGAAACCGGTCAATTGTTTGTCACATTATGGGTGGTCATCACTGTGTTCAATCCCGAGGGGCACACAGTAATCTAAATTCATCAGCATTAGCTTCTGATGAAGTGCTACCCACAGAATATGCTCTTTACACTTCTATTTTTAAACAGCAGTCTGGGAATTTCCATGAGACACTGTCAAAGGAGATTTCCCACTGGAGCACACAAGGTATTTTCCTTCTCCTTTTAAAAGTACCTTGAAGGTAGAGCAGTAAGTATTAAAAAATTATGTTGTTTCAAGGTGCTTCACTAACCATCTTTACATGTATGTTTTCCCCTCCTTAAACACATTCAAATTACAAGATGGAATTAGCAGAACATCACTACGTGGGTATCGAGGCTCATATGCTTAAAAAACCAAACCAAAGCTATCCAAATACTTTCACATAACATCCAAGTACACATGGACGCACTGGCTCCAAGAAGTGGTGAATCGCACACAAGTCACCCCCACTGCCAAAATTCAGCAGCTGGCTTACTCAGGCAGCTCTCTTCCCAACATACCAGGGATCTGCGGGTGTATCAGCAAGCCGCATAACTTACTGCTGCATTTGTGCAGCAGCCCCCACTCTTTCCCCCACTGGGGTCAGGAAGACCCATAGCAAACATTTCCTTCCCAAAGCTCTGGCAGGGAAAACTGAAGATCCACACACACACTACCCCTCCAATGGATCTCTGGATCAGAATGCAAGTGCCCAATGCCCATTTTCCACGTGTGTACAATTCTTATAACTCAATTATAGGAAGGAATAGGAGAGTATGTTCTCATCAGCAGCTGAGAAGTAACATTGCACACATTCTGATGTTTCTGGAGTTGGGATACTCTGAGAGATGAGATCTCAAGTTCCAAAATACTAGGTTCCCTGGAACCCAGAAAGAGGACAAGTTAAATTGAGTCCTGGGGAAGTACAAGAAAAAAATCCTTTATCTCTAAAACAAAAGGTTGTATAGGGAAGCCATCTTGTTTTATTACAGTACATGGAATAACTACCCCACAAGCAAGCTGGACAACAAAGCTACTTACCTAACATCTCTTCCTTAAGTTTTTCATTACGCTCTTCTATTTGTTTTGGCAGTCGCTAAGAAAGCAAACAGAGGACCAATTTTACAACGATGATTTTGGCAGCTCTGATTATATATGATCTCCTGTGCAGAGTTTGATGGAAACCCAGTGAGAGGGGGAAAAACACAGAGGGACCAATCACTGCCAATGCTCAGCTGGGCCATAAACAGTCAACAGAAGTGCAGTGCAACTGGCCAGGGCCTGGAATGGAAGGCTCATGCACACCACCCACAGAGTGATCCAGAAGCCATGCTCAAACTCAGTTAAATAACTGGGGCTCCCACCCACGTTAAGCAGGGGAGGGAGAAATAGGAGTTTCACTGCACGTAGCAAGGGATGAATCACACACTTTCTTCTTGGATTATGCCTTAATCCATTTTAAATATTTATGGCCAGCATTTTTCTATTTTTTTTCTTTAAAGTCATACAATTCAGAGATAGAAAGATGCCCCTCAAATGCTGTCTTCTATTATAAGCATAAGAAGCTTCAAAGCTGCCTGTATAGAAATTAGTAGTTAAGTATTAGATGTGTTACAAAATAGTAAAATATCGTATTTTATTCAATAAAATAAAATCCCCACTTTGGTGAGTCTTCACATCCACCCACCGCCCCACAGAGTAAAGAGTTATCAAGATCCCTTACTTAAATGAAAGAGCAAGCTACAGTGGAGGTTGGGGGCTACAAATGTCTACAGACCTTTACAAATCAAATCCCAGTCTCTACAGGAATCTATCAGCCACATGGAATGTCATGATGAACTACAGCAGTACTGGAAAAGCCCTTTTGGACCAATTTTAATATAGTTTTCACAACTCACAGTAATTAATACCCACAAGTTAATGCAGCTGCTAAGGAAAAAATATTTTAAAGAGCTTACGACCACCTACTTTGAAAACCCACAGAACACTGATTTTTTGCTGCTCTTTTGATCTCAGTCTGGCAGAATCCTCCTACATTTATAGCTTGAACTATAGTAGTGTCCTCCAGCCTATACCTTTTTTTAAAAGCAGAAGCATCAACTTCCACTAGAAAAAGGAGAAAAACTGTAAACCGACATTAACGTCTAGGTAGATAGGCTGAAGTATATGGCAGCTAGACCATACTGCATCGTATATACAAATCTGGTTGGAAATGCTGGAAAGTTCTTTTGCCAGCAACTTGTTCCCAATAATTCCAATAGCCTTAAAAAGAAGATAGCCAAGACAACAGCCTTAATCGAGCCAGGGCAACTTCCTTCAGTTCTTAAGTGGCACATTTGGCCATGAAGACCACAATTGAATTTAAAAGCTTATTGTTGATCTGGCCTTTGCAGCTCCTGGTAGTGGTTGTCCAGCTAAGACATAAAAATGGGGTCAAAGTCACTTGATTATATTTTTGCATATTTAAAAGCACGATGGGTTGCCATCCTGTCAGGTAATATCCCAGATGTCTTTCTGCTTTAAAAGACTAACATCCAGCATTTTCACCAAGTGTGGCTTACTCCTTGCTTAGGGGGGAAAAGCTTACCATACAAGCTTCTCTTGCTTGATGTATTGATGGATCTTTTTCCAATAAATTTTTGTAGTCCTCTAAGGCTTCATCTAGCTTCTCGGTTTTTTCATACAGTTCTGCTCTCCTCAGTAGTGCCTTCATGTAGTTTGGATTTAATTCTAGGGCTAGAACACAGAATTAAAGCAATCATATAAACACAGTGGTATGAAACATTTTATCTAAAGCACATCTAGCAAATTGCTGTTGAGTTTGCCTTTCCTTTAACACATTTAAGGTATGAGACAAGTGTTATCTAGTGACTCCTACCTGAGTGGATTCAGCATTTTTAACCTTTGTTGACATGTACAGTTAAATAGCAAATATAGTAAGCAATATAAGTAAGCAAAATATATTGTTACACTCTTTTGCTACTTAGAGGTCTAAGGCAACACTACATGCACCTTCATGAACCTGATTGACTTGAGTAAACATGCACAAGACTGTGCCACAGACAAGAGTAGAGTTGATTATGTGTAATGAATATGATTTTAAGATCTAATGGCATGCACATTTCTTTGGAAAATAACCACAGTACCAACTGAAAAGGCGATTAAACACCAAGAATTTAAACTGAAGCTTGATCCAAATTCAATTTACCCTGAGATAGCATTGCCAACCTATGAGAAAAAAATCTGTAGGATTAGAGCCTAACCCACTACAACAGCAGAAAACTTCAACACAGAAATATCCTCTTTAAAAACCTTTATGGTAACATTGTATTTTCCAGGTAACGTATTCCAATTCCGAACTCTTTTTGCAGTTTGGAAGATTTTACTGATAGGCAAACACAGTGGCCTCTTCTTCCATTTGGACTTGTTGCTCCTAATTATTCCATGGAAACCATAATCTCAGTCACACCACTTCTCCTCCATCCTACCCAACTAACCTGCCTCCCCTGTTCTTCTTTAAGAATAGGATAATCGGCGACAAGGTTGTTTCCATGTGTTACCCATTCCCAATATTTGTCCTTATTTGAAGTCTCAGTGACAGGCCAACAGCCATGCAGTCACTTCGCATGCTGCTAATCGCAGCCACCACACCATTCCAAACATTGGGGACGGGGGGGGAGAGAGAAAAACTTGAGTGTCTGCACCCTTCAAAGCACATACATCAATACCAGACCACAGTTAACTGTATCCTCTCCCATATCTGGTGTCCAGACATGAACACAATACCATAGATAACAGTCTTGAAGAAGATAACAGAACAGGCACTCAGAACAGAGAGCACGAAAACAGGAAAATAGTACCTTTGCTGCAGTCACTTATGGCAGTTTCTTTCTTGTCCTAGAAAAGGGATGACACTAACATTTGAAACCAAATACTCTTTTTCTAACATTCATACTTAATCAAATATTAAATTACGTTTACAGCATAAAAGAAAAAGCATATTCTGGATGTCTTACTCCAGAACCATAAGAGAGGGAGCTGGCTGAACTAGAGCTAAAGAAAGCATGATTAGCATTCATGGGCAAGCTCTCCTAAAAAGACAGCCACAGTATGCAAATAAGCTGAACTGCTTAAAGGACAATCTGAACTAACAAACCGTTTTCCATTTACTGGAAAATAAAAGCGAAACAAGTCATGCTAGACACAACATTGGTTAATGCCAACCAACTATGATTGCAATACACAATTGCTGAAACTCTATTACTCTTAATTATTGGTATACTCCCTAGCCACCCTCCTCTCCAAACAAGCATCCTGAGCCAGTCAGCCTTTCCAAAGTGAAAGGCCAGCAGAGAGGAAAACAAGCATGGTTGGGTGGCACTGCAAGAACCTTCCAGCAGCAGCATCTAACATCCCCCACTGGCCTATCCAAGGGAAGAAGAACTGGCAGGTAGAAGAACCCAGGCCTCCCTGCTGGCCTTTCCTGCTCCGGGAAAGGTTGACAATAGGGGTGGGGTGGAATTGTCAGTTTGGTCTTGCATGGCCAAGGCTCTCCCCCAAGTCTTCCCCCCAGTTTTAGAAGTGAAGAGGTCACAGGGATTGCGCACAGCAGCCCAATCTCCATCTATTTCATGCAGCTTCAGAGAAAAGGGCTGCATCACACTTGCTATGGCAAGCAGAATTGTTAAAGCCTGATTATAGACAGTGCTGACATGCCTGCTTAGTTTCTCAGAACAGAGGTCCTGGTTTTACTTTTTCTATTCAAAGTTTCTCCCACAATGAGTAAAAGTGGAAACAATGGCTTGAGCTATGAAGTATCAATTTTTTCTAAAGCTGAAAAACAGAACAAACATCACAGTAACACATCAGTTCTTTCCAATTTAATATCTTGGATACGAGTGTTACCTGTTTCATTCTTGCTGCAGCTCTGTTGGAATACAAAATGGATCTGTCTGTGCTACAACAGGCTGGACAAACCTGCAGGGCTTTTGCATAAGAATCTTCAGCTTCTTTATACTCTGAAGTTTAAAATGAAATGTTATGATGGAAGACAGCAAGGCCACATGCAAGAAATAACCGTATTTTGAAAACAGCCTTTATATCAGTTACCTATTCCCTCAAATTTAAATTTCTCTCAGAAAAAGAGATTGCTAAAATAATAATAATAATAATAATAATAATAATAATAATAATAATAAAGCAGTGCAGACAAGAGACAAAAAACCCCACTTACATTTGTTACAACTAATTTGGGCATTACAATATAAGCAGTCTTGCTTCCTTCAGCATAATTTCAAAACATGGCATTGTCTTTGGGAATTAAAAGCCGGGTATCAGCATATTATCTTTAAAAATGGTGAGATCCAAATTACTTCTATAAACATGAAGTAACTTTCTACTACCTAAGAGAAAACCTTTTATGTATTCAAACACTGTGTACTATACCAAAGAAAGATACAACGTCCTGATGCATCGCTAATAGGTGAAGATGTTGTAGAATGAAATCTGGATTTATACCGCTTTACCATTTATTCATATTATATTTGATCTTAAAGGTATCTCCTGACTTAGGATGTCCAGAGTTTGAAAAAAAAGCTTATAATGTACTACAGTTATGAGTTTCAATCAATTACACAAGGATCCTATTGTCTAAATAAAGTTTGCTTTAAGTTGCAGACACTATCTGTGACAAGATAACGCTATAGCTATCAGGAACACCATTGTCCTGGCTAAAAGTATGAATGTACTGGTTGAGAAACTGGCACATTTCCTGGAAAAACTTTGGCTGAAAATCAACACAGACCTTGGCACATTTAAATCAATTGATTTCAATGGGCTTAAGTGTGCCTAACTCTTGGGTTGTAGCCACTGAGCTTAGAATGTTCAACTGATAGGATTAATTAGGACTGTGAGAAAAGCTGCTTCTCAACTTTTGAACTGTTTAAATTTAAAGACAATTTGATTAACACAGGATGTGTGTATTTCTTGCTCAAGCGTATTAGCTAACTATTGTTCTTCATGTTGATCATTTCCAGCAAGCACATGTATGAAATTTTAATATGTAACCTGAAAGGTGACTCATGTACTCTAAGCCAGGACAGAAGGTAGTACAAAATGTATAAAATTCATTCATAGTTTCTCTCCACAATCACCTTACTGAAGCTTAACAAATTTTACCCAAACCACCTGTTTTCCCTCTATATGTACAGAATATCAAAAATTTTCAATAAACATCTGAACTTAGTTTTTACAGAAGACCTGTGAAAGACTTCTTTTTTATCGTTTCTCTTTATTATAAAGGAATTGCACAATGACTGAACTTCACTTTGAAAAAGGACAAATAAGGGAAGATATAAAAGAGGTGTACAAAATTATGCATAGCATGGAGAAAGTGGACAGGGAGAAAACTTCTCTAGGTCATCTAATGAACCTGAATGACGGGAGATTCAGGACAGATAAGAGGAAATACTTTTTTACACAACACAGAGTTAAAATTTTGGAATTTACTGGCACGTAATGGCCACCAACTTAAATGGCTTTAAATGGGGATTAGACAAATTCATGAATGATAAGGCTACCAATGACTACGAGTCAAAATGGCTATATATTACCTTTAGTATCAGAGGCTTTATGCCCTTCAATACCAGTTGCTGGCGAATATGAGCAGAAGGATGCTCTTGTGCTTCTGTTCTGTGGGCTTCCCACAGGCATCTGGCTGAACGTTATGTGAACGGAATGCTGGACTAAATAGGCCTTTGGTGTGATCCAGCAGGCCTCTTATGTTCTTATGTTATGTTCTAACTGCACTCTCCCCTCCACCCCCTTTCCCTGTGCAGCTTGGTGCTTGCATGAAAAAACATTTTTAAAAACTACATGTGAAGTGCAACAGATTCATAGAGGAAACACATCAATAGACACACACAAAAGTGCAACCATTCAACACCCAAACCCCTTCTGGTTCCCAGATTTTGCACAGCTACTAATAATTGCCCAAGGACAGCTTGGACACATCCATTGGCCAATGAACCAACAACTGCTGGGATTTTATCATCTCAACCAGCAAGAAGTCCATTAGCAAGGAGATGGCAGACGCAGCACAGGTGTACCTGCTGGCTAGATAATGGAGTTGTTTAATCTCCCCCACTTTTATGGTGGAGTGAGAGATCCATTAAAACTGTCAGCTTCTTTCTGGCTTGCTACAACAGGCTCTGGATTCGGGGTGCTGTGGTGGCTGTTATGGAATTATTTGGATTTCTCTTTTTAAAAATGCAAAATAGCATGGCCTGCAATTTTAAGCCACCCTGAAACTTAGAAACAAGGCGAGCTATAAATATAATATGACATCATCTGGACCCAAAATACAAAATATTGCAATTTTAGCAATGGCCATTAAGGATAATTAGAAGTCTTAGCATTATCCCATATTCAAAAGCACATCTTAGTTCTTTCCAGAACTTCAATGTCAGTCATAACATGATATAAGAGTCTCCAAATCAGAGAGATAAAATGTCTGTAATGACCTTGTAGAGCTGCATGGAACAGATAAGAGTATTCCAAAGCAGTTAGGAGAAGCCAGTAAGGAAAAAGGAGTTAGAGTAAGAGAAAATGAGAGACTCCACAGATATGCTTATCATGGCAACCAAGAATTTAATTCTGGTGAGCAGGATTCAATCGGCAGCCAAGAAAAGCCTTGCAATTTGCTGCTGCTTTTTTTAAACTGCTGGCCTGTATCTATGTCTAGAGAGACAAACAGAGACAGACACTAATACCTAAGGGTCCAGAAATGCACAAGCCATTAGCAAGCAGATCTTTTAAGTTAGTGAGCATGACACCAGGGGGAAACTGCCATATTCCTCCTAAGCCTGGAGAAGGATAGGGACACTCCCTCAAAGTGTACTTAGTTTTAGAGATACTTGGAAAGGAGCAATATTTCTCTCTATATTTGGACTGTATCTGAGACTCGGCAGAACAGGAATGAGCCCTCATCCTACATCTCAGCTCAGAGCTTGGGAAGAGGATAGGGGCTCCATCCACTCATCACACTGGACCTTGAACATGACGTGATCTTAAACAAGACCCTGGCTGTTCCTTTATATGGGGAGGGGGGCAGACTCATGACAAGCACAATGTTTGGACAGCTATCAAGGGCAGTCAAAATTTATAGTCAACTCATTCTCTGAGTGACAATCCTTCTATAGCCAAATCAGCATTGTCCAAGCAGAAGATAAAAGCAAGGTTCCCAAATTTACCTACCCATATATTGAGATCGCCGTCTGAGGCCTACCTACAGATACCGCTGCCAAATGATACCGGTGGCTATAATAAAGAGGGCCTTTCTAGTGGTGGCACTCCATTTGTGGAACACTCTCACCAGAGAGGCTCGCTTGGCATCTACATTGTGGCCTTTTCAACACCACGTGAAGTCATTTTTATTCTCCCAGGCATTTTAAGAACTGCTTTTAGTACTCTATTCTGCTCCAAGTTTTAATCTGGTTTTGTTACGCTGTAATGGTTTTATTCTTTGCTGCTGGTTTATTCTATGCTACTTTTATTTTTTATTTTAATATTTGTATTAAAATAATACAAAAGATGCTTAGGATCAATTTTGGCAAGTCTCCCAGAGACTAAGATCCAATAATCGTGCTACAGATTCCCCACCCCCACCCATTTGCCATTCAATATGGGCACTTCTGATAGTGATACATCATGCACCACCCTATTCAAGCTTCTCGCTCTACAAGAATAGGAACTATGTTCTTTCCTCTCTTCTGATAATAAGGGAACATTCTCAAGAATTTAAAGATGGTATTCAGGTTGCCTGGAAACACACGGAAGAACTTTGGTCTGCAAATTTTAGGATGAACCATCTGTACAAAACGGCACTTCAAAACCAAACTCCACAAGTAGCCATGCCAATCCATTATAGCAGACACAAAAGAGGCTCCACAACTAACAGATTATGTGACATGATCTTATATTGTATTGTTTTGTACATCGCTTAGACATTTCTATTAATGTAAGCAATTCATAACTATATTTTAAATAAATAAGAATCGTATCATAATGAAATACTGTATAATATTTTTGTATACAGTATACAGGATTACCTTCTTGGGAATGCTTATTGGAATGTAGGTTTTCAGTAGGTGCTGAAAATTCAAAAAGATTGGGGCCTGTTTAATTTGTAATGATAGGGAGTTCCAGAAAGTGGGTGTTATGAAAGATAAAGCCATATTCCGAGCTATCATGAACCAAGGCAGCAGCCACCATTGCACTCCGCCCACCTCCTCTCCTTCTCTCCCTCTCGCGCACGAGAGAGACGTCGGGATGGGACAACAGAGGCAGCCACAGCCGAAGAACTGACGCCGCGAGTGGGGGAGATAGTGCAGCAGCCACCATTGCACTCCGCCCACTCCTTCTCTCTCGCGCACACGCGCGCAAGAGAGAGGCAAACAACTTAAGGCAACCGAAATGTGTCTGGGAGCACCAATATCTGTTGTGTGGGACAGAGGGAGATATGGCGACAGCAGGGCGAAATGCCATTACAGGGGAAGGAGAGATGGATATGTAACACTCATCTTACCTTCCGGTTGCCCTGCTACCCCGGGGATCTTGGGGAACAATCCAGGCCACCCACAGAACCTTTCCTTGCTCCTATGTAATGCCAGGTCGGTTAAAAACAAAACAAACATAATCTATGACCTCCTCAAAGAAGAGGAGGCTGACCTGGCATGTTTCACAGAGACCTGGCTGAGAGATGACAGTGGCCCGACATGGGCTCAGGCTCTCCCAGCTGGGTACTGTGTTAGTGAGCAGGTGAGGGAAAGTGGGCGGGGGGGGGGGGGCGGAGTAGCTGTGGTCTACAAAAGCAATCTTAACCTGACCAGACATCCTGTCCGGGAATTGAATCACATTGAGTGTGTGTACCTGAGTCTGAAGGCCAGGGATAGACTAGGGATTCTGTTAGTGTACCAGCCACCCCGCTGCCTATCAGACTCCCTGGCCGAGCTCACGGAACTGGTCTTGGAGCTGGTGTTGGATTCGCCCAGGCTCTTGGTCCTGTTGGTCCTGGGCAATTTCAACATCCCATTCGAGGCTGGTTTGTCAGGTGGAGCTCGGGAGTTCATGGCATCCATGACAAACATGGGCCTATCCCAACTGGTCTCTGGACCCACACATTCAGCAGGTCACACCCTCGATGCTGTTTTCAGTTCCGAACAGACGGATCTGTGGGCGGAGGTATTGAATACCTCCGAATTGTCATGGACAGATCATTTTCTGGTCAGGGTTAGTATCACGGCTACCACCCGTCCCTGCAGGGGTGGCGGACCTATTAAGATGGTCCGCCCTCGAAGGCTGATAGATCCTTCTGGATTCCAGAAAGCCTTGGAGGGTTCCATGGCTGGTATTGTCGACGATCCTGTAGAAGCCCTGGTCTATAGATGGAATCAAGACCTAACTAGGGCTATTGACACGATCACCCCCAAATGTCCTCTCCAGCCCGCTTCTAATAAGGCGCCCTGGTATACAGAAGATCTCAGGGAGTTGAAGCAGAAAGGACGACGACTGGAGCGCCGATGGCGGAAAACTCGACTTATATCCGACAAGACACGACATAGAGAACATCTTTGTTTCTATGGAGTGGCAATACGTGCAGCGAAGAAAGCTTTCTTCTCTGCACGCATTGCATCTGCGAATTCACGTCCAGCAGAACTGTTCAGGGTGGTGAGGGGTCTAACTCAGGCTCCTTCTCCCCTGAATCCGATTTTAGAGCCTTCGGTAGTTCGCTGTGATGCTTTTAATGATCATTTCTCAGATAAAATCTCTCGGATAAGAGCCGACTTAGATGCCATTGTTATAGCAGAGGCTGACAGTGGAGTGTCCAGTTACTCCGCGAGTAGGATTACACTTGATCAGTTTCAGTTGGTGAGTACCGAGGACATGGACAAGGTACTTGGATGTGTGAGGAAGACGACTTGCCCTCTCGATCCCTGTCCTTCCTGGCTGGTCGTCCAGGGAGGAGATGCAGTTAGATCACATCTACAACATATTATTAATGCATCTCTCAGGGAGGGGAGCTTTCCATCATGTTTAAAAGAGGCGGTGGTAAGGCCGCTTCTAAAAAAGCCCTCCCTGGATCCCCTGGACCTTAATAACTACAGGCCAGTATCAAATCTTCCATTTTTGGGCAAGGTGATCAAGAGAGTGGTTGCCTTTCAACTCCAGACAGTCTTGGATGACACTGATTTTCTAGACCCATTTCAAACCGGCTTCAGAGCAGGATACGGAGTTGAGATCGCTTTGGTCACCTTAGTGGATGATCTACGCCTTAGTATCAACAGGGGGAGTGTGTCCCTGCTGGTACTCCTGGACCTCTCAGCGGCTTTCGATACCATCGACCATGGTATCCTTCTGGAGCGCCTGGGGGAATTGGGAATCGGGGGCACTGTGCTTCAGTGGTTCCGATCCTATCTCTTGGGCAGGTTCCAGATGGTGATGCTTGGGGATAGCTACTCTTCAAAAAAGGAGTTGCTATGTGGTGTACCACAAGGTGCCATCCTTTCCCCAATGCTGTTTAACATTTACATGAAACCGCTGGGAGAGATCATCCGGAGGCATGGGGCAGGGTGCTATCAATATGCTGATGACACCCAAATATATTTCTCTATGCCTTCAACAACATCGTCAGCTAGGGATAGTGTGTCTCCTCTGAATGAATGCTTGGAGGTGGTAATGGGCTGGATGAGGAAAAACAAACTGAAGCTGAATCCAGACAAGACAGAGGTGCTTGCTGTCAAAGGCCCCAACCTGGGTTTGGAGGTGTGTCAACCAGTTCTGGATGGGATTACACCCCCCCGAAAGACTGTGTTCGCAGCTTGGGGGTACTCCTGGATCCGTCGCTCCAGATGACAGCTCAGATTGATGCGACGGCCAGGAGTGCCTACTATCAGCTTCAGCTGATACACCAGCTGCACCCCTTCCTAGAGTTGGAAGACCTAAAGACGGTAGTGCACGCACTGGTAACTTCGAGGCTCGACTTCTGCAATGCGCTGTACATAGGGCTACCTTTGTGCCTAGTCCGGAAACTTCAACTTGTTCAAAATATGGCAGCCAGGTTGGTCACCGGTACACCTAGGGGTGACCACATTACACCAGTTTTAAAATCTCTTCACTGGATGCCGGTCAGTTTCCAGGCAAAGTATAAAGTGTTGGTTATTAACCTTTAAAGCCCTACATGGTTTGGGCCCAGGCTACCTTCAGGATCGCCTTCTCCCGTACAATCCGCCCCGCACTCTTAGATCCTCTGGGAAGAACGTACTCAAGCCAGCCAGAACTAGGCTGGCGAGTGTTACCCAGAGGACCTTCTCTTCCATGGCTCCCAGACTATGGAATGGTCTGCCAGAGGAGGTTAGACAAATTCGCAGTCTTCAATTTTAAAATGTTTTAATGATGTGTTTTCTCTTGTTTAAATTTTTTTTTTTAACTTTGTGATGCTTGTATTTTGCATTGTGTTCCCCGCCTCGATCCGTAGGGAGAGGCGGGTTATAAATAATAATAATAATAATAATTATTATTATTATTATTATTAAGGCAATAGTCATGCAATATTGGATTTTGTCCCTAGATTCTTAACTCAAAGAGTCCTTAAAATATTCCTAAATACAGTTACAGAGTCTAAAATGAAATAATCCAGGTAAAACTATTCAAAGGTTCCTGATCAAAACTGACACCACTTTAACTCCCATAAGGACTGCAATTATGTTACCCCCATTATACTTGACCACTGGCCAGGATGGTTGGAGATGATGGGAGTGGTAATCTAAAATTTGTGAATCCACGGTTGGATATTACTGCTGTAATATGTATGATTTATCTTAGATAGAGGCTAAGGCAGATGAGGACTAAGCATTATTTGTCACAATTGACCACAGTTTAGATATTATAATAAATAGCTCACCTACCTCCTTTCTTAAATTGTTCATTTCCTTCTTCTTTTAATTTTATGCTCTCGTTTCGTCTCTTCTGCAATAGAGAGAGAACACCGCATCTAATACAATATTTATCAGAAATAAGCAAGCACAATAAAGGAAATGAACATTAGAAGGAACTGTAATTGTAAACTATGTTTTCTATGAACAGTTTTCATATTGTATTGTTTGAAGATTATGATGTTGATTTGTATTATTGTGCAGATTATGGCTTATATTCATTTTGGATTGGGGGTCATAAATTATGGTTTTCTGTAAGTGTGTGTAAGTTGCTTTGAGATTTATTTTTGCGGCAGGAAGCAACACATAAACTTAATAATAACCCAAACTATGGCAATAGCTATCAAAAAGTTTTTGTTCTTTAATATCTTGTCTCCCTGCTTTGTAAATCTCTTTTTAAGAATGTCCCAGAATTTAAGTGGGATCTCCCCCACAAAAACACATTTAGAATCTTGGGGGCTACACCCAAATTTCATTTTGCTAGTCTATATGGGAGATGATACATCCAGTTTGTGTAAGGAAGAACTGCATATGATACTACACAAAATCCTTTACAACACTTCACATTTTACAGATGGGGCATTAAGGCTTATACATAAGGACTTCTCCAATGCCAAAGCTGAGAGGTGATTTGAATATTATCTTGGAGCATCAAGATGACAAAGACTATTCATCCAGCAAAAAAAAAAAGGAAGGAAGGCGTGATTTGTGACTTTTAACAATGCTTTCTTGTCTACCACAACATGTTCACTGATGTTTACAACTATTTCTTATATTTGCTGTTTGGGTAAGACAAGAAACAGTTAACAGTCATGAAAAAAAGCTTTCCAAAAACAGCATCCTTCAATTTCAATTCACTTACCACTAAAAAACACATACTTTTCTATCCCCAAGACCAGTTTACAATTTATTATCTTTCACTATCCTATGAAATCATAGCAGCTCAGCCTATGTGTTGGGGAAGGGAGCTTGCAGACAGGAAGATGTCTAGCCAGCAACACTTGTACCCTCTTCTCTTTTGCTCTTTTTCAAGGTCTAAACTCTCCAGCCCTCTTTCCCTTGGCCGCCTACTCCCTTCTTCCACTGGCCTCCAGTTCCTCCTAATCTCCTACATTCTTTACCCAACCCACTTCCCTCAGACCCCCCTCATGGCCCCTTTATCCTCACATCCATGGCAGCCAGGCTCCCCACCTTCTGGGCCCCTGTCCCAAGTCTGCCACCTAACTCGGGTCCTGTGACATCATAAGAACTCAACCAGCAGCTAGAGGCTTGCAAGGCAAAAGGCCTGCATTTCACTAGAACAATGGATACAACCACAAAATTAAAATGACGTTCCCTTTTACAAGCCTGCATATACCCTGCTTTGATACAACACCACTTATAAAACTGACTGTCCTGAAACAACCCACACACAACATTGAGTTTGCTACCAAGATATAACAGAAACCATCTGCAAGATCAATTTCAGTCCTTTTAGGGGCAATTCTATGCATGTTCAGACAGAAAAAGTTCTTCAACTCCCAGCATACCCCAGCCAGCAAGGGATTGTGCCCTTAATGTTTAAAAACCCTCTCCCAAGAAGCTTTTCAGATTTTAATTGTGGAAAATCTCTATGTTCTAAAACATTCAGGATATACATTTCCAAGGTTAAAGGAGCAATTCAAACCATATTAACCATTTGATTCTTTTTAGAGGCAGAAGAGCCAAGAATGTTTTTCTTCTACTTCCCCACTCACCCAACCCAAATATAGTACGCATCCACTGGAATTAAATGACATCTAATAATGGTGTGTCTTGTTGGTAATTGAAAAAGACCAAAAGACAGGGAAGATAATCAAGAGTGAAGAAATGTGCAGCAGCAACTAAACAAGACTGTGACTCCTCAAGAGTGTCACTATGGCTAAAATCAAGCAAGACATAGGCCCTGTTCAGAAGACACCTTAAATCACAGCTTTAACCACAGCGAATAAGGCTTTTTGTCTTATTCACCGTAGTTAAAGCCGTGGTTTAAGATGTCTTCTGAACAGGGCCATAGTGAAGGGAGTAAGAACTCCAGTGGCCAGAGCATCAGTATCCTGTGTAGCTTCTTGCTTTTACCAATTACTAGCTGAACTAAAATTATGCAAAGCAAATATATACATTTGCTTATTTTGAATATTTACAGAACAAGAGTTCAGCTTTGCTGAACACACTTTGATGGCTTGATGGAGAAGCAATTTTGTTTAAATGCAAAACAGACCTTACTTATAAATACATTTTGCTGAGTCACTGTTGCACACCTTTCTTCCATACAAATATGTCAGTGGAGAGAAATAGCTTTCTTCACATGAGCAGATTGACCATGCCTCAAGATAAGAACACTAAAAGCAGCTAAGCACTTTTAATGCATTTAAATCTGCATTTTAAAATCTCTTTATGAACAGTTATTCCAGTCTTCTCTCACACATTGCATTTTAAAGCTGCTTGACAGAAACACTGTTACTTTTGTTGAATGGGGAGCTTAATAAAATGCTTTAAATTTTCAACTGTTTTGAGATGGATATTCTTGATATGCTGTTTGCAAAAAACGAACAAACCCTGAGTTTAGACAATCAAGCTCTAAAGAAGAACAGCCATGCCTCTTGTAGGCAACTATGTAAGCAGTTTTGCTGTTGGGAATAATCACACTGCAAGAGTAGGCTTCTTTACATTGGAAGCGCTTGCCCACCAATCAGTGCAATTTGTGGTTTAACTTTTAGCTCCTGTCTTATTCACATCCTGCTTTTACCTGCAATTAGACAAACTGCACTAAAATGGACTTAAAAGTCTAGAAGAGTCTAACACACTCAAGAATCCAAGATAAGCAGACTACATGCAACTGTCAGGAACATGTGTTTATTAAAGCATACCTGTTTTTCTTCCTCTGGCATGTTTTTCTCCAGTTCTAATAATTCTTTTTCATCTGGATCTGCTGGACTTGCTGAAGGATCAACCTCACTATTGTGATTCTCTTCTGCCTCTCCAGATTCAAAGGAGTCATTACAGTCATGGAAAAGCTCATCATCTTCCCTGGCAGAGTCAAGCAACTGACTCACTTCTTCTTTGGCAATTTTTGGGGTACATGCACTATTGCAGTCAAATTCTGAAGGGTTCTTTTGTTCTCCAGAGAGTTTCAAACCCTCAAGTATTTTTTCAGGAGAAACAGCATCTTCAGACTCCATGTTGAGCCTCCTAAGGTGGTTATCTGCCCAAGACAAAAATATATATATTTATATGCAGCAATAGCCTTTCTAAAAATCTTCAAACAAGACTGGGAGCCTGAAACACCTAGTAGTTGAGTCACCTAAAATTTGATACTTGAAGCATTATGTATAAGGAATACTAAATCATTCTTATAGTAATACTCTATGAAGCAGGTTGAACTATAAAATGGGGTTTTATATAAACTTTTTGCACTATATTAAGGAAAACAATTGTATCAGTTTTGCCCATAAACATAGATCATAATAGCTAGTAACAACTAAGTCTCTTTAGCTTCCTGTCTACTGCACAATCACAGTTCATCTGAACCAAAGCTGTATGCATACCTTGCACTAGAAATTCCGTCAAGGACTAAATCATTACTCTCTTCCCTACTGACAGCATACTAAGAATAAGGCAGTTTCATGCCACACTGGGAACCTTACCAGCTGAAAAGCAGGTTAGAAATGTTTTAAATAAATAATGTTAATATTTAAAAGTTTTCAGTGACAGAGAAGTTGCAGTCAAGCAATGACTTCCTACCATCCTATTACTACTAAAGGCACACGATTTCTGGTTTTGTACAGTGATCCCATGCCTTTAGCAGTGGCATGACAGGAAACCACTGAGGGCTGCAACTTCTCCTGTCACTGAAAAGTTTAAAACATGAAGCTACCTTATACTAAGTCAGACCTAGCCCGTTACTTTCTACTCTGACAGGAGCTCAGGCCATTTTTCCCCGCTGGAGATATCAGGAATTAAATCCACAGATTGTAGTATCCACAGAGCATACTCTACCAATGAAACATGGCTACTCCCCAAATATTTTATCTGTTATTTATTTACTTAATGGATTCATGCCTCACCATTTAATATTTTTTCACACAAAAAAGCATGTCCCCCTTACCTCCAAGGCACATGCTTATTTTTGAAGGCCAGGCAAAACATAAAAATTTGGGGGGGAAACCAGTTTTTTCTCCTTTTTTTCTGAAAAAAACCTTTTCCTGGTTTTTTTTTCCAGAAAAAATGGAAATTTTCAGAAAAAAGGGGAAAAACCTCTTTTTTCCAGGCTTTCACATCTCTAACCATACCCCTGGACTAGGGTTTAGAGAGCAACAAGCCTGACCTAAAAAGCACATGGCGGAGAACTGAACCCACCGCCTCTCACATCAGAAGCAAAAACCATTCAACTAGACCAGCCTTTGCCACCTTCCAGATGCTTTGGACTTCAGCTCCCATCAGGCCCTTCATGATGAATGCTGGGAACTGTAGTCCAAAGCATCTGGAGGACATGAGTTTGGGGGAAACTAGACTAGACCACCACAAATCACAGCAGGTAGCCCTTGGCAAGCTTTCCCTCACAAAAAGACAACGAACTCCAAAACAAAAAAACCAACCCTCAAAACGTCTGCAACTACAGACTTTTTCAGTTCTCTTCACTGACAGAGCTGATAAAAAGCAAGTTATGAAGCATCTCGACTCCCCTTGGCAAGCCAGTTCATTCCCCACGCCTTCCCACGACATCCCAACACAACTGCTACACTCATATATTATCGGGGCTCATCCTGGGCCTCTTTGACTTCCACCCCAACCAAAAGTTTCCCAACGCGTCAATTCTCTCTCACACACACACTTTTCCCAATTCACTCTCTCGGGCGATGAGCCCCACACTTACGTCAGTTCAGACTCCGTCTCTACCCCGCTTTACCTTAACTATTTCCTGCTGCTGCGCCGTGCACTCACACGCCACTTCCTGTTTCCTCTGCTGGAACCAATGAGCAGCCGGGGAATTCGGGCGCAGCTAAAAGCCAAAATAAGGCTTCGGTCAGGCGTGCGTAAGCATGAAGTAGCGGTGCCGTCACACGCCATTCTTCGGAGGAAGCCAATCGCCGCGCTGGAGGCGGGATATTAAAACACGCGAGTGGAGACAGCAGCTCGCAGCTTTTGTTTTCCGGCTGGGCATTGTTTTAATAATTCCTTTCCGGGAAAGACCTTCAATGTACCAGCGGGGGTTTCACCTACATTGACATGTGTGTTTACTCAGAGCCAACTTTCTTGTGCCTCATGCGCTTTACTCCTTAGTAAAGTGTTTATGATTGCAGTCGCAGGGGGGGAAAGGCAAGAAAGATGGATGGCAAATTGCTGCTGGCCCTTGGCGACTGGGGGATTCATGGTGAAATAACTTGGCGGGATGGTTTAAGATTGCCGCTTGTTTGCTTTCCTTTTTCTTGAACTGGGAAGGATTGCGGCTCTCTGAAAGCTGAAGGGCAGGCTGTTAAGAATTCAGGGCACCATCTTTTTTAAAAGTTTGACAGCTAAGTTTACATGCCTCTGAACATGTGCAAGGTTTCTTCCTGAGAGTAGCAGTTTAGAAGGGGGGAAAGGAGTTCTGAAGAATGTATAGGGATTTCTAATGTGAATTAAATTATTATATAATCCAACAATCTACTCTGTCAAAATTCTTTAAACTTTTAGCATTCCAGAGAGACATGTATGTCCGGTATCCCTTTAAATCTCTTGAAGACTGGATTGTGCTATACAACATTCTAAGGAAGGGTTGCTTCAGATACTTTGCCAGTAAGTTCCAAAGCCCAACTGTTCTTAGACAACTATCCCAAGCATACTTAACAAACAGGAGTCCCACTGAATTCCTGAGATTTATCTCTGACTAAACACACTTAAGTTCATAGAAACTCGTTCCTTGTGCTTTCTGGACTGCCCTCAAAGTTCGGTCTTTTCTTTGTCAGCTTTATAGGTACTTGGAACCGCTACCATGTCATCTCTTGCCTTCTTCTCTAAACTTACCCTCTTCATTTAGTTTTTCTTCATGCATTACATGGTCCAAACCCTTACAGTGCAATTCTTTGCCACTTTCCTTTTGTATCTTCTCCCATTTTAACATTCTTAAAATATGCCAAAATGTACACAAACATTTTAAACACGTACAGAACAGTATGGTTTAATCTGGTGCCTTGCTTGCTGTGCTGCTGTCACTGCAACCTTTGGTCCTTCTTTGTGTAGTTCAAACAGACAATTCCACCCCTTTGATTTTTAGAAACTTTCTTCAAGATTATGTTGCACTGTAGCAAGTGAGGGGAAGATGCCCAGAGTATGTCTTATATCTGTTATCTGTAGTATATATATGTGTGTGTGTGTGTGTGTGTGTGTGTATATATATATATATATATATAATGCAAAATCCCTTTCCCTATGGTGAGATCCTTTGAAAAAGGTGGTATATTGTATTATAGTATCAAATAACTTGTTGATAATTGGGACGAAATAATATATACCCATTCCATTGCCGAAGGGTTAGTAACATTTCAGAAACATTTCATTTGTGATTGTAATCTGCCGCAAGTGTGCCAAACCTTGGAGGTATTTATATATTTCTTAATTCAGATACAAACGGGTTACAATGAAAAGAGACATCCAGCTACATGAATGCTGCAACAACCTTTTTTTTTTTTTTGCAACTTCAAAAAATAGACCTCAATAATAGACCACTAGAGGGCTCAAAATGCTTAAAGATATGCAGTTGCGTCAGTTCCTAAACTTCTTTAAAAAGACCTAAAGCTCCTTAGAAGTATGTCAACACATATGAACGAGCTGTAAAAATCTGAAATGCGAGAAATAAATCTGACAGGACATACAAAACATTATCTTTTAAAGAAGCTTCCTATTTATTTGAGTATCTAGGAAAACTGAGTATTGGGGTTATAACAGGATATAACGTATTCTGATCCCAAACACAGTTTTAAATCCCTTTGATTTAAATCCCTTTGATTTAAAAGAAACTTTGTTTCAAATAAGTGACCCAAAACACAGTTACTCGGAAGGAAATTCCATTGCAATAAGTGGGATATCTTTAGAGTCAGGCTGAAAATTTGTAAAGTAGAGTTTCCTTTAAAAAAAAACTATGGCTAGATTCCATTGAGTGTTATAGACTACATATTAATTGGTTGGAATGAAAATGTGTTATTAAAATATTTTAATTTTTCAGAAAGTATTTTTCTCCTAGAAGGTTACATAAAGTGATCACCAGAATATATACATACTGAGATCAGCTTCAGAAAAAGGAGGCATTGGCTTATCTAATTTTCATCAATATTATTGTTGTCAAATATTACTTTGCATGAGTGTGCAAATAAAAATTAATGTATTTGGATATAAACCAGATTTCTTAGATGAGTAGCCCTCTAGATGTTATTTCCCCAAGCAGTTTAAAATATCAACAGATCTGATAATGACAAATGTAGCATGGCAGGGTTATGCTAAGTAATTTCCTACCTTTTTACAGCCTAACTGTAACCCCAACGAATTACTGAGGGGAAAGAAAACCTTTCTCACACACACATACCACTCTTATCTGTTAAGTAACAAAATAGTGTAGATATAGAAATAAGAATATGTCTGTGATTACAATTCAAATTTTCCTGTTTTTTTCATGGGGTGGGCAACATGCAGCCTTAGGAATACAAGCAGCCCTCCGTCTAATTTCAAAATCCTCTGAATGTCTGGCAAGACTGATCTGCCTACCTGACAGCCTGCTGGGTGGGGAAAAAGAGGAAGAGAAAGAAAAGGAAGTGGCAAAAAGAGAAAAGGGGTAACCCACCCACATTGGATGCATGCCTTGCCCACTGCTGGCTCTGGCCATGCCCACCATCAACATGTGCGCCCCAACATTTTACTCGTAAGGGAATGCAGACCTCCATAGAAAAAAGATTGCCCACTCTGTGCACGGCGCTGCTGCATTGATTGTATGATGCAGAAGCCACCTTGCAGCCATTGCAGGGCTTTCCTATGAAGCTGCAAAGAAAAAAAGTTGGGGACTTACCCCGACTTTTTTCTCCAGAGCGAAGCAAGTACGGCACATCTGCCATCTATCTTTGCTCCAGAGTCACGGTGGAGGGGTGGCCGGGCAGATGGCGACCCCTGATTAGCTGCCGCCACCCCAAAACAACAAAAGCTCAGGGTTTTGCTTTTCGCGGTGGCAACCCGACGCTGTATAGGCAACCTGCTTTAAGATGTTTTGTGTTATTCAGCTCTATTAATGCAAAAGTCCCTAAAGAGTAAGAATCAGCTTTATGTTAACAGAGAACTAGGAAAGAATTACTGGGAATAAGTATAATAGCTCACAAGGTGCAAATAAAGCTAAAATTAGAAAGTAAGTGATGGGACTACGTCCTGAAAGCAAAGCTTAAGTGTAGCTAATTTTAGTTGAAATTACTAAGTGCCCAGGGGAGAAAAAGATGCATCATAGGATCCAATTTTTCTTATGCAGGAAGTTCTTCGTTTGTGCACTTTCCTAGGACTGAGCTGTAGTAAACACAGTGGGGCTTACTTCTGAGTAAACACATATAGGATTGTGCTATCAAGCTTGTGTATGCTCCAGACTTGCAGATATATGGCTGTGACATTCCATTTTATTCTACTGTGTCTGCAGACACAGATTACAACCCTGAATGTCCCTTTGATTTGGAATTTGTTAATTCTTGTTGCTAGGAGATCAAGGACACACAGGGCAGTATCCAAAGTTAAGGTGAGCATCTGGAAAGGAGATGGCTCCTGTATCTTTAACAGTTGTGTAGAAAAGGGAATTTCAGTAGGTGTCGTTTGTATGCTTGCAGCACCTGGTGAAATTCCCTCTTCATCACAACAGTTCAGGAGCCCTGTCCTCTTTTGTATCTAGCCACTCTAATTAGTCCAATGTAGAGTCAACTCATTGAAATGAATGAAACGTAATTTAGTCACAACTATCTTAGGTCCCATGCTTTTCAGGAAGTCTACTTTACATAGGACTATCGTTGGATACTACCCACAAGCCTAGAGTAGTCCTGGTGCTGACTAAAATTCCCATTACCCTTAGCCAGCAGGGTCAATGGTCTGGAATGGTATGAGTTGTAGGATACAGCATTTAATGGGCACTAGGTTGGGGAAGGCTTGTCTAGAATCAAGGAAAGGGAGGTCTTGATGTCAACTATCCTAGCAATGGCCCTACGCCAGCCTTCCCCAGCCTGGGGTAAAATCCAGCTTAAGTCCCAACTTAGTGTTGGTGAAATTAATGGGACTTAAGTTGGATTTTACCCTGGTGCCCTCCACTTGTTTTGGACTTCAATTCTTATCAGCCCCAGCCTGCATAGCCTATAGTCAGGAATGCTGAGAGTTGTAGTCCAAAAGCTTTGGAGGGCACTAGGTTCGGCCAGGCTGGACTAGGATCAAAATTTTGCTTATGAAGCAAATTTACAGGCCCATATACTAAAGCCAAACTCAGACTTACTTCCTGATTTCAGAGCAATAGCTCTACTGTGTGCTGCATGAATATGTCAATCGTATAAAGCTACATCATCCCAGTAAGCCTCACAACATTGCTGTAAGGTAGACCAGACTTATTATCTCCATAATGTAGACGGTTGCAGTGAGAGACAATGGGCCTGTTCAGACAACACACTAAACCATGGTTAGTCGCTAACCCTTTTGCAGGAAGTGGTTAGTGAGCATGTTTAAACCATTGTTATGTAGCCTCCGTAGGAATGATTCACTCAACACATTAAGTCATGGTTCACACGACACACTAAGCCATAATGTTTAGCTCAAAATGCATAACCATCATGGTTTAGCGTGTTGTCTGAACAGGCCCAATAACTTCACAGCTCACACCCTTCGCCATTACATCCCGTCAATTCTCATTCAAGGTCATTTATCTTACATCTCTAACAGAGACTGGCTTCAGTTAGGTATAGAGTGCTGAAGGTAGGAGATTTTGGCATCTCTGCCATTTGCTACAATCCTGATCCCAGCTCCCCCAGAAGGGAATTGAGCTGATTCCAAGATGGGGAGGGGTGTTTCCCGCTGATGATAAAGGAAGGTAGGTAAAAGAGAGACCAACATAGCTGACAATCCTGAAGATTAGCATGGGCTGCAGCTCAGCTAACAAGCTTGCTTCTTCCCCTGCCTGTTTAGCTATTTAAAGCATTGTAAACATCCTAATCGATGTGACAGGGGAGAGTCTGCATTTCTTGCTCTGATGTCCCAAATATAGAAGAGAACACTTCTCAGACTCCGAAGGAGCACGCAACACATTAATGTGTCAAATGGCAATGAAGATTAATAGTGTTTCATCTTTGGAGAAAATAAAAGGAGACAAAGAGAAAGAGATCATTGCCATACAAAGCGACTTATCCAAAGATCAGGAACATTCTTCGAGGATACACAGTGTGGATACAAAATAACAAACAAGAGTTTTCTGATCTTGAATGGCTTTTTACCAGCCTTCCCCAACCCGGTGCTTTCCATCATTCCCAGTCAACATGTGCACCAGGAGGGCATCAGGTTGGGGAAGGAGGCTTCAAGTCATTCCAGTCAACACCTGCAAAGTTGACATCTTTTAAATTAAAATTTCATGTCCTGCCAATAAAGTATCACTGAGCAGCTCTCTACATAGCAGGGTCCCTCACATGCCTTCAGTCATTTGTGTGTCTGAAGTAAACAACTGTGTCATGATGCCATTGGCTGGATTATGATGCAAATCCTGTGTTCCAAGCTAATTCTAGTGCTCTGAGCACTCTCTGACCCAAATAGTCCCTCTCACCCTCTTGGCACATTGACACAAACCTTGCTTGTGTCACCTGTTGCTAACGGTTTCCAAGCAAGCGTTTTTCAAACTGAGAAAAGGCAATATCCCTGCAGCAGTGGGAACGTATCTATGGAACCCACATCATCAATGTAGATTTATTGCACTGTCAATTAATTGTCTAGAAAGGATCTTTAGATGTGCATAAATCCTCTGACCTGGGTTGCTTGCAGGTAATGGAATGCTGTGCAAGAAATAGACTTAATTTTTTTTAAAAAAAACTCGGCATATGCTAAAAGTAAACCCCGAATTAGCTGAGTAACACCCGAATTAGCTGAGTAACACCTGTAGAAACTAAAATACAAAGGTATCGCATAAACTGAGGGGATGTAAAAATATGAACTTGAATGGGCACCAAACAAATCAAGGCAGGCTTCAGAACTTTTTCCCCATTCCCTGCTTTCAAGGTAATATCTACCATCCTAGTAGATAAAATTGGGCATCCATCCAAAAAAACTAGTTACTAAGATGGGTTCAACTTCCCACCAACTCAACTTCCTCCAATTACACTTTATAATAGCCTTCCCCAATCTGCCACCCTCCAGATATGTTGGACTAGGGTAGGCTAACCAGATAAAATCCAGGTCAGGGCTCATGTAACTAACAGTTGTAGAGAAAAGGGAATTGCAGCCAGCGTCATTTGTATGCAATTAGTTCCTGGTGATATTCCCTCTTCATCACAACAGTTAAAGGTGCAGGCACTATACTAGAGTGACCATATACAAAAGAAGGCAGGGCCTCTGCAACTTTAACTGTTGTGATGAAGAGGGAATTTCACCAGGAAGTAATTGCATACAAATGATGCTGGCTGAAATTCCCTTTGCTCTACAACTGTTAAAGTTACATGAGCCCTGACCTGGATTTTATCTGGTCACCCTACTATAGGGTGACCATATTGAAAGGACTTCTGTATCTTTTATAGTTGTATTGAAAAGGGAGTTTCAGCAGGTGTAACTTGCATGCATGCAGCACCTGGTGAAATGCCCTCTTCATCACAACATTTAAAGCTGCAGGAGCTTTACTAGAGTGACCAGATATAGAAGAGGACAGGGCTCCTGCAGGTTTAACTATTGTGATAAGGAGGGAATTGCACCTGCAGAAATTATCTTTTCTATGCAACTGTTAAAGATACAGGAGCCCTGTCCTCCTTTCCATAGGGTCACCCTGGACTACAAACTCACAGGCCATTCTGGATGACAATGATGGCAGATATAGTCCAGCACATCTGGAGAATGCCAGTTTGGGAAAGGCTGGATTGTAAGCTACTCCCCCCCCACTCCACTGCCCTGTCAAAGGCTGAAAGAGAGAAACTAAAGGCCCTTGCTTTCTGTTCCTCTCTTCTCCAATTTCTACACTTCTAAAGATATGGAGTCCTTACCCCCTTTTTCCTGCACAGTTCAACAATGTGATAGGAATGCATGGCACTTCATGCAATTGTTATTTTTTGAAGGTTGCTTAGTTTGGCTTAGGGCAGGTTTTCCACAGGCCATGGAGGATGAAAGGGGTTGACAGCACCTTTATGTCTGACTTGTTTGCGAGTTGTTGTTGTCATTCTCATTGTTGATTCCTTGGGCCCAGGTACAAATACTCTTTGCAAATCAGACTCAAAACTAGTAAGATGTCCTCACTTCACACAGGGTGAAGACGGCAGCAGCAGAGAGGGTACCCCAAAAATGTGAAATAGGTGAGAACAGGGATGACTTCACTCCATGCTAGGAAGTAAAGTGAGGAAGCAGATTTAATGACAGCCATTCCATTAAGATCTCCCAGATCCAAGAAGCCTGGGCTTGCAATGGGGCCAGGACAGGTAATCAAATGTGATAGTTTTGAAATATAAACTATATGAACAGCTATTTCATTTATACTTCTTAGGTTCTTTATTATCGTTATTGCATTTCAAAATCACCATGGTAGTAACATTTTATAGATGGTCAAATGAGACACAGAAAATGTTGGTGCTCAGGGTCACATGGTGAACCCTACTGAAGTGGGACTGGAACCTATGTTCTCCATATTGAAATCCATCTCAGTCTGTTGGTCCATAGTGTCTCTTGGTATGTTAATAAAACATGATTTAATCTTTAATTGCATTTTAAGTCACCCCCTAATTTCTTCTGCCAGACATCAGCTCCCACTGCCAGCAGCCTGAAAACACAACTCAGCTGCATAAAATTCTGATGATCACTGAGTCTTAATGCAGCTGGGAATCACTATCCTAGAGTTCATAAGTAGGGTGACCAGATAAAATCCAGGTCAGGCCTCATGTAACTTTAACAGTTGTAGAGAAAAGGGAATTTCAGCCAGTGTCATTTGTATGCAATTAATTCCTGGTGAAATTCCCTCTTCATCACAACAGTTGAAGTTGCAGACACTATACTAGAGTGACCATATACAAAAGAAGGCAGGGCCCCTGCAACTTTAACAGTTATGATGAAGAGGGAATTTCACCAGGAACTAATTGCATCCAAATGACACTGGCTGAAATTCCCTTTGCTCTACAACTGTTAAAGTTACATGAGCCCTGACCTGGATTTTATCTGGTCACCCTACCAGAATCTGACTATAAAAACATAAGAAGAGCCCTGCTGGATTAGACCAATGTCCTACCTTGTCCAGCATCTTCTTTGCCACAGTGGACCATCTATAGAATTCCACAAGCAAGAGATGAGTGCAATAGCACCCTCCCACACATGTTCACCAGCAACTGGTATAGAGAAGTATACTGTCTCTGATATTGGAGGTACTATATAGCCATCATGATTAGTAGCCATTGATATCCTCCATGAATTTGTCTAATCCTCCTTTAAAGTCATCCAGGTTGGTGCCATCATCACACGATAGCAAATTCCACAGTTTAACTATACACTTTGTGAAATACTTCCTTTTTTGTTTGTCCGGAATCTCCCATCATTTAGCTGCATTGGATGCAAAAAGTGGCAACAAAATTGACCCTGTGGGTCAGGTATTCTGGACAAATTGTGGCTTGAAAGCAGGTGCCACAATAGATATGGGTGAACTGCGTGCTCAGGTGTGGATGCCTTCTTAATATCGTCCAGAGTGGTTGCCCACAATGGCTCACTCTGAATTCTGTTGATCCTCTGCACCTATTAAGAGGCAGCTAGCTTAGGGTCGTTTTTGTCATGTGGAAAGTATCAAGGCTCCATCCACACTACATTTTTGCCCTCAAGTCCTTAAGGAACAGTACCAATATCCTGGTAGAGACAATACTGAGATAGATAAGCCACATCAACTCTTCTTGATCATGATAGATCCATTCACAGGACAACTTTTCTCCCACTTCCTGGAAAAAGTTTATCATGTGAGATGATTGCCTAGAAGTAGGATCCCAACCCACAATCGCTGCAAGTCTCAAAACCTAACTTGTCTGCCATCTCACACAGGCACTGGATAAGCTGAACAGTATGTCTAGAACCCTTTGGGCATAATCTGAACCAATGCTCTCCAGAGCTCTGCAACCCATATTCAATGTTAGATGTCAAGATTAGAACACGTGAGACATTGACACTATGAATGATGAAACCTTTGAACATGTGGAAAATGAATTCCTTGCACTAGCAACCACACATTTGTGACTAGGGGAAATCCTGGGCTTAGAGCAAGGTTTCTTTGCATGCTCAAACCCTCATCTTCCAGCAGGCTGCAGCAGAAGGAGATGAGATAGAAGCAGGGCCATTCCACCAGCCCTGCAGAAAGACCAATAGCTTTTTCCCCTCCCCATCCCTTTTTCCTTTTGTGTTGTGTCTTTTTAGACTGTAAGTCTGTGGGCAGGGATTGCCTCGTTGTTATTGATTGTATGTAAGCTATTCCAGGAGTCTTTTTGGTTGAAGATAAGGATAAAAGTGCTTAGAATGAATAAACACATTTTAGAAATTAATCACACTATAAAGACTTATTACAATACATGACTGACTGAAATTAATCACCCACTTTAACCTGGTTTCATGTGGATCTCATTAGCTGATAAGAGAATCACCACAAGCTGCAGGGGGGTGGGAACCCAGTCTGTGAGAAACTAGCCTTATGGAATTCTTTTCCACAAGATGTCCAATGGCAACTAGCACTGATGACTTGAAAAGAAAAAGAATTCGACAGATTAACAAGGTATGGATATCAATGAGCATTAGGCTAAATGAAACCTCCATATATAGGAGCAGTACACCACTCTCTAGCAGATGCTGGGGGCAAACAGTAATAATAATAATAATAATAATAATAATAATAATAATAATAATTTATTTCTTACCCGCCTTTCCTTCTGGATTGAGGCGGGGAACAACATGATAAAATACATAAAATACATAAAACTGATTAAAACATGACACATATTATTAAAACTGCATTAAAACATCCAAAAACATCCTAAAAACATCATTAGACAGTAGTTGTAGAAGTGATCTCCACTCTGCACTGTTTGTGAACATGATATCCTGTTGTTGGAAACAACATAATGGATCTTGGCCTGATCCAGCAGGATCATTCTTTTGTAGAGAAAGTTGACATCTGTTCTCCCTGCACATTCAGGAACTCTCCTATGCACCACTGGGAGGGTTGGGGGAGGGGGTAGAGGACTTGGCCCTGGAGGGCTGGCCCTACCATAACGTAGAGCGAGGCAGCTGCCTCTGGAAACAGATTTTGGGTGGCATAAAAGGTATTTCTTCTGCCAGGGGACTGGGAGATGTTGCCTCATGTACCAAAGTAATTGGCTGGGTTTGGATACTAAGCACCTTGAAGTGGGCTTTTGTACTCTGCCACAGGCAGCAATATGTCTTGGGATGGCTCTGGGACTAGAGCCTCATAGTGACGGGGCACCACTTGGTGTGACTGTGTGGACCATTCAGGTTTTTTTTTTCCAATGGAGGCTGGTGGCTCCGATTTCTGTGGGACTGTGAATACATTCTGGGTTTCAGTCAGAACCAGCTGGAAATTTAAATGAGTTGTCCAATGTGCTGAACCCTAATCCCAAACTAGGTTCAGCACCTTGGATAGCTGCTTTAGCCCTCTGGCTGGTTCTGACGGAAACCCAGAATAGATTCACAGCCCTGCTGAACTTGGAGCCACCAACCTCTACTGCATTGTTCTAGACAGCGCCTAGCACCTTCCAGCGGCGCCGTGTCAAGGCGACATAGGAGCTGCAGCAATGGGCAATTTTCCCCGAAACCCCTACATGGTCGACCTCCTTTGCCCTGAGTCAAGCACACACGCGCCCCTTCTGAGGGCTCCCGTGATCTTCCCCAACAAACCCAAGGGCTGACGGGCGTCTTGCGCGGATTGGGGAGGGCAGGAGTGAAGTGGGGGGGGGGGAGGAGGGAGGGAGAGGATTGTATATTGCTGCAGCAGCAGCTGGAGGCAGAGACTCAGCTCTATTCCTCTCCGAAGCAGAGCGTGGTGTGGTGATAGCAGCAGCAGGCTCCCGATCGGGGCTACTGAAGGGCGAACGAGACTAGACGTGGGAGATCCTCCTCCTTCTCCTCCTCGCCTTGCGAAGCTCACCCTTGCAGCCCTCGCCGGATTCAGGTAGGCAGGCAGGCAGGCAGGCGTCTGCAAACGCTCTGACTGTACACGACAACAGAGCTGCAGGTTCCGCCAGGAGCCGAGGTCTCCTAGGCAGTGGAGGCTGGTGGCTCCGATTTCAGTGGGGCTTTGAATCCATTGTGGGGTCCCTTCACAACCAACCAGAACTCTAAGGGAGCTATCCAAGGTGCTGAGCCTATTTTGGCCCAGCGTCCAGCACTTTGAATAGCTCCCTTAGAGTTCTGGCTGGTTGTGACTGACATTCAGAATGCATTCACAGCCCCACCGAAATCGGAGCCACCAACCTCCACTGGTTCTGGGTTGTCGCTCACTGTGTTGCTAGTCCTCCTTAGAGTAGACCCATTGGAATGAATGGGACTTAAATTAGATGGACGTTGGGGGGCACCTTCTGTTTCCAGGCAAGGCTTTCCAAAAGGGGTCGTGGATGCAATTGCTTGCCGCGGTTACGCATCAGCTCGCAGCCCAAAGACAGCGGTGTTGGGCGCCGCCGCGCAAATCCCGCGGTGACGACGACGAGGAGGGGGTGAAAGTCCGGCTTCTTGGGACAAGCTCCCTTCGACCCTCTTCAGTCGTTACTTCCCCACTTAACAGTCGGGGTAGTTTATGAGTCGTATCTAACGTTGGCTCTACTTAAAGTAGATCTATAGTGATGAATGTGACAAGTTACACTAATGTTGGCTACAACCCAAAGTAAGGGGTGTTGCTTTCCTTTTCGCGCTTTTCTTGGCTGCGATCGGGGGTGGGTGGGTTTCCCATCCATGTTTGGGGACCGTGTGAATGGGATGGAGACGTTTGTTCTTTCGACTTGATTATTCTGGTGCATTTAATATGTAATCAAATATGAACTGAGTCTTAATACGTCCACAAGCCGGTGAGTATTTCTTTTTAGTTTCTTGCTATTGTACAATGGGTCACTCTTTCCGTCAAACTCTCCTCCCTTGCTCTAAGCATCTTCTCTTCTTTACCTTTAGTAGCTGTGTAGTTCCTCCCAATTTCTACCAGAGTCTAGGACCTATACTTCCACCAGTGCAGTTGAGCCAGTTTAAATCTGGATCCAACCCGAATCTAGTAGAAATTGGGAGGAAATACCTAAAGGTACAGAAGACAGGATGCGCCTGCAATGAGGTAAACTGGAGAGCAGAGGAGATACTTCAGAGAGCAGGGGACACATATGTCAATGAAAATAAACTCTTTTGTGGCCCAGCCTCTCCTAAAATGCCCTGGTTGCATAAATTCACATAGATGCTGAGCCGCTTTGAGTAAAAGCTGTATTTGAGGTGAGCAAGGACTCTTGGAAAAGGCTAATTATTTGAACCAGTTTGCTGAACAACATTTGACTCTCTGTTAGGCTCCAAAGAATAACAAGAATAAAGAAATAAGAATTAGATTGGCTTAATAAAGGTGTTCTACTAATATGGATTTTGGAATTTTTTATTATAGTCAACATGGATGCCTTTGTGTTTGCTTTTGGGAATAAGGAAAGTGGTTTCTTTTGCTGGACCCACTTCTGTTCAGCTCTCTGTTTATACTAAGAGTGAGAGTCGAACCATGTCTACTCAGAAGTAAGTAAGGTAATGGTGCATAGGATTACATCCTAAAGAACTCAAATTCTTTGTTTTTCTGTCTCCACACACAAATGATTTTTTTTACCACATATACAGGGAGAGAGCTGCAAATCCCGGATACATAGACTTGTACAATACATGCAGTTTGAAAAGGAGTTGCTACATACACACTTTATAGTTTCATGGGTACAGGGTTGAGTTATTTGAGGTTATCCATATGAATCTATCTTGAGAAGGAGGGAAACATCATACCCATGACTGTGGTTTTTCAGGGAAGGCATTTTGCATATGATCAGAGAGGCACCTTGTTCTCTGCTATTATGTCCCCTGTCAATAATAATAATAATAATAATAATAATAATAATATATTTATTTATTTATTACCCGCCTCTCCCAATGGATTAAGGCGGGGAACAGCATTAAACACAAAATACAAAACTGATTAAAAGCACATAAAACCAATACATAATTAAAATACCAATAAAATACCAATAAAACACTTTAAAATTCATCTGGGTAGGCCTGAAGATGATTTTAAAATACTCTATGCTCTGAAGATGATTTTAAAAATACCTCTGGAGCTGAACCCTAGTTCAGATTAAGCCCTGTCTGCTCCTCTCCAAAGCTGGAGATAAAACTCAGGAGTTCTAGTTAATTTTGTTTTATTTCGCAACTTGTTGTAGGTCATGTTGCAAATGGCCATTTGTTTACAGGGCACTCCATAAGGAGACCATGGTGAGTGTCACTATTATTCTCGCAAGCACTGGCAACTGTACATGTAACCATTGCATTCTTTTGCTTACGAAGACTAATTATAAAAGAAAGGAGCAGGGCTGGCCCTACTACTAGGCAGAGTAAGAAAGCTGCCTCAGGCAGCAGATGCTGGGCTGGGGGCATGAAGCAGTGGCAAGGTTTTGGATGTCAGAGCCATGCAGCCTGCCATATGCTACCTAAGCTAACCTGCTGCCCTTAAATGCAGCGGAGGCAATGCCCACTCCAGGTTTTTGAGGAAAGACACCCTCAATGGGCCCCCACCCTCAATGTGTCTACCTTCTCACCACCATGGTCACCAGCTGCTATTGCTCCTCATCCTCCTTCTTATTATTGCTACCACTTGCTTGCTTGACAGGCAGAAGGCCAGTGAGCAAATAGGTCATGTCATCTGCTGCTCCCCTTGCTAAACCCCCACTGATGACTAGGACAGAGTGAGAGGCAGGTGAAGGAGCAGGTGAAGGAGCAGGCAAAGCAACTCCAGAAGACTGCTGTCAATGGGCCCCTGCCCAACCATGCCTACCCTTGGTGAATGGAGGATATTGTTCCGTTGCAGTGTTGAAGTAAGAACTGACTTCCAGTACAGTGGCTTCTGTACATGGAATGGGAGTGGGTGGAGGGAGGTTGTACCATCTTGTCCTTTGCCTCAGGCAGCAAAATATCTTGGGCCATCCCTGGAAAGTAGGGAGGACAGGGAGCTGTCTTCTTTGAGGCCCGTCACTAATCTTTGCTGGGATTGAGGCCACAAGTATTTTCCAGGCTCCTTGCCAGGGAATAAGAAGGATGAATCCGAATGAGGCCATCCGAGACTCGTAGTTCAATGTCAGTCAAAAAAAAGATGGCCTGGCTAGTGCTGGGCTCTGAAGACCAGAGAATACTTTCCCCACAATATTCAGATGTCTAGCACCAAATTGGGCATGGATTTCTAAAGGAGAAATGAGGAGATTGAGAAAGGTGGTAGACCAAGAGACACAATCCTGACATAGACGTGAAAGAACCGAGGCCCCCTCTAGATGGATTCCGTTTGACGCCTGGTTAGCCGATTATGCGCATATTCGCTGAAGCGCTTTATCGTTAATGCTTGTAGCAGGAGGTAATTGAGCACTCAACGGGTGACCTTACCGGTTGTTTCAAATGCGCTTTACAAGTAGTTAATGCGGAGAATCGCTTGTTCACATAGTCAAAATGCACTTTAACGGCCGGAGCAAAATAAAACTCGCTATTTAACGCGTGTTCGATAATGCGCATAATCGGATGTTTAAAGCGCCTCTACGCCCGATTTGCGCTCTGTTCTTGTAGAGGTAAATTTTTTAATGCGCCTTGAAAGAGCTTTAAATGCCTCTTGTAGAGGCAGCGAGTTTAAATCTGTGATGCTGAAAAGCCCCTAAGTAAGATACTGGATGTGTCCCATCAGTTTCAGGTCCTTACCTGTGAAAGATAATAATGGTGATTTACCCCACAGGATTGTTCTAAGGACAAACCAAATAACTACCGGAAAGCACTTTGTACATCAAAAGTGTTATTAATTTGTATTTTACAGAGTAAGGATCATTAGAGAGACTTTGAGCTGAGAGAACATGGGGATTTTAAAAGGAAATTTACAGAGAACATAAGAAGAGCCATGCTGGATCAGACCAAGGGTCCATCTAGCCCAGCGCTCTGTACATATAGTGGCCAACCAGCTGTTGACCAGGAACCCACAAGTAGAACACAGGTACAACAGCACCCTCCCACCCATGTTCCCCAACAACTAGTGTATACAGGCTTACTGCTTCTAAAACTAGAGGTTTCACTTAGCCATCAGGACTAGAAGCCACTGAAAACCCTGTTTGAAGTGATCAGTTGATCTGGGGTGCTTCCACACAGGTTGTTTCCTCTGGAATCGACAACAGTCATTCACTTTATTACTATTACAGACAATCCAGATGATATAACTGAAAACGGTTCCATTCCAGTGTTTTCTCTGTTCTCCCATCTTCTTTTTGCCATTCCACTCCCCACCTGGCTATGCTTTTTAATGCAACTGTAGTTCTCATGTGTGAACCTGTGAGTATTATTAATGGAACTGGTGGGAGAATGGTCTGTGGAGGCCATTGGGGAAGCCTTGCCCTATTGCTTATCCTGCATCTCCTGGCTGCGCTGCCACCATTACTCGTCCTGCACCCATGGAGCACATCTTTTTAAAAAATTAACATCTACTTGGGAGAGGAGGCAGAGAACTAGATCCACTTTCCCACACTTCTCTCCCTTCACCACCAAGCAAAAAAGCAGTGGAATATTTGTATAAACTGGGATTTCTATTGGAATTGGCTTCTTGCACCACTTCATAGCCTACAACATGGAGCCTATCTACTGCTTTAAAACAGTTTATCACAGTTTTAAACCAGTTAATAACCATTATTAACCGGTTTAAAACTGTGATAAACCGTTTTAAAGCAGTAGTGTAGATAGGCTCATGGTTTCTCCTCCCACTTTTTCACATCCCGTGTTTGCTTTTTTTCATTTAAATCAGTTATTGAAAAGATTCAGGTGGGGGGGTTTTGGGGTTGTTGTTTTTAAAAAAAATTGGCTTGGGATTGCTACGGTTTGTACAGTAACACACCACCTCTGTTTGCCTTTGTTGTGGGATTGGGCACTGCAGGATGGTAAGGGGAAATATAGCACTATATTATGAGGGCCATGTGGAATGACTATGACAGATCCACATCTAGCTTGATTGTAAATGCTTTCCAGTGGAGCTTTTATTGTGCAATTGCCCTGCCTCATTCACAGAATTTTACAGGGAGTCTAGATATCGTTTTGCATTTGTAAACACACCCACTCCATGTTTTCCCATTGCTTCTTCTGTCTTTTTTCTAACTACAGAAAATCTGGCAAGATGGAGCAGTTTCACAATGTCTTTTGATAGTTAGCAATAGGAGCTGTCTGTCTGGAAGCATTAAAGGTTCTGTTCAAACTGTAAGAAAGACTCCCCCACCCACCCAAGCCGAGGTGCATAGTATCTAAATCCGGCCAAATTATTTTTGGCATATGAGGTAGAAAGTCTCACAGGCACCTCTCTCCATCCCTGGCAGTAAAAATACAATAATATCAAATTAAACAGGTAACAATTTGCTACCTTTTCATGACATCCCAAACCTGCTGCCTGAGGTGTCTGCCTCCCTCTACCTAATTGTCAGGACGGCCCAGCCAAGGTGACACCTTCTCTAGGGAGCTGGTGATCTAGACCTGCATCTTGCCTCATATTGGTGCAAATTAAGCCAACTCTCTGACATCAGATGCGGCAAAGAAATGGAGGGGGGTGGGGGTGACCTTGTGCTGAAAGTACTTGCTGTGGTGCGATTTTGCCCTCTGGCACCCTTTGCTCAAAGGCACAGCAGTGAAAGCAGCAGTGGTCATGGAGGATCAAATGGATTTCACTCTCCAATGTTTCCTTTTGGAAGAGAAATCCTATATCTGTTCTTTCACTGCCAGGAAATAAATAGCAGGAAGATTTTGTACCCACAACTTGGAAGGAAAATGTTTCCATAGTTCTTGAAAAGAGGGGCTCAATCCCTTTCTGTGGTGCTCAGATTCTAGGAAGTATTGAAGAGATTTGAAGAGGGAGGGGGAGATTGTGCCATAAGCCAAATCTGAAAGAGGGCCTGGCAGGCTCTAGCAGGAGAGCTGGAAACCAGGCCTAATGGGCTCTGTTGTTGCAACTTTTTCTTCCTTTCTATGCCTTCACTCTTTCAGCATCCCTGGTCTTGCACATGGAACAATATGGCTGAGCTGCTGTTGTGTCATAAACTTCAATATATTTCGCTACTTAGCTCAACTTATATTTGTTGTGTGTGTTCCATATCAAGCCTTTAGGGCAGGGATGGGCAAGTTGTAGCTTGCTAGATGTTTCGTCCTACAACTTCCACCAGTCCGAGTCAGCATAGCCAATGTTGAGGGATGGTGGGAATTATAGGCTAAAACATCTGGAGGGCCACTAGTTGCCTACCCCTACTTTAGGGGGCTTCTGCTCTGCGAATATCAGTGGAGAACAAAGCAAGCAACATGCATTATGTCCAGGAGTTTTCAATGAGAGGCACAGATATAACAATATTAACATCAGAGCCGGGTGTATCATTAGGTGGAGTGAGGCATCAACTCAGGCAGTAGATGCTGGGAGATGTCAAGGTTTTGAAGGACAGAGATGTATGTGGCATATGGGCCTGCCCTACACTCCCCTAAACACACCTGTGGACTTCAGGTGTAATGAAAGATGCTATCCTGTCACCAGTGTTAAAGTAAGGTTCAACTGCCAGTCTATTCAGCTTCTGTACATAGCGAGGAGGTCTCTTTTCCTTCACCTCAGGCACCAAAATGTCTAGGCCAGTCCGATTACCAGACCGTATCAAGACATATCGGAACATTTTGTAAGCATTCACAGATACCCACAGGTGGGGGTTCCAGAAGATATAACGGACACACACAGGGATGTGCCCACGGGCCAGCAATTTTATGAACAAAACTGCAATTTTAATCAAGGAGTGTAGGAGCTCCTGAGGGTACCCAGGCCAACTGGTCCTAATCTCTGTGTTGCCTCCAGTTGGCTTGCCTGGCGGGAGTGGGGAGTTAACAGCAGCAGCTGCAGCTGCAGGAGGCTTCTCACTCTGGAGTCAAACAATGAACAAAGGGAAGGGCTGTGGGTATAGCACTCCAGGGGCTTATCAAAAGAGAGGAAGAAGTGGAGGGGACAGAGATGAAAGCGTTGTGTATCTAGGGGAATACTGCTGGGAGCTCTGACTAAGGGGAGTCCATCTTGTACAATCCGGCTGGCATGCTTGGAGATGAAGGAGGAGCTATTCTATTCCAAATGATTTAATAACACACACCCCTCTTCTTCTCAGGTAGCCATGAGCGGTGGTGACGGCGGCAGTGGTGGTACCATCTGGATGATGGGTATGGCCTGGGCATTAACAGTGCTGTGTGCCAGTGCTAAGGGCATAGAGGGCCGCTGCTTGCCTGGAGGGAAACACAAATCCAGTCCGAGCCCAGAAGGACAGCTGGGTACCTGCCAGATCTATGCGGAGAGTGAGTATCACTTGAGGGCATGAAGGGCAGCTTGGTAGGTGAAGTGATGCAATTTGCAGAACTGGAGGCAAGTGGGAAGTTGAGCTCTGCATCCAAGGTTTGGAGGGCATTCCCACAGGTTTGAGGAAGATGCTCTCTCAGGGAAGAGCTGATGAACAAACTTCCCTATAGTGGATGAAATGTGAATGAGACTACAAATATGGATCAATCAGATGCAAAGCAGGACTGTGTCCCTGTGCCTTTAATCAGGGTTGTATAGCTGAGGGGAGTTCAGCAGGTGATAATTCTCTCTTCCCTGTATGACAAGTGACACATGCCCAAATCCCTCCTTCTGTCCAACCCTTCAGCCTTTCCCAACCATGTATCCCTAAAGGTTACTGGACTACAACTCCCACCATCCCCAGTCAGCATGCCAATGGTCAGGGTTGACAGGAGTTGCAGCCACCTCTGAGGATGCAAGTTTGGGAAAGCCTACATTAGAGGTACTGCTTTGCATCTGATCATCCTATGTGGATAGGAGGACACAAAGTTTCAGGGCCCAGGCCCAGAAGACATGAATTTGCATAAAATGTGCATATGTTGATTTATATCTATTTATGCAAATCTAGAAAGAACTGCTAGGATTTGATTAAATTTCACAGGAGGCAAAGCCAGCCAAATCGTTTCTCATCCAAACATATATAAAATAAATTCAATTAATTTTCATCCTGCCCTGGAGAATTCCAAACCAATGAAAAATGTGTTTTTCCTTAAGTTTAATTGACATGCAGAGAGAAATTGTGTGTGTGGGGGGGGTGTTGTTGTTGTCTTGCAGCATGTGAAGAGTTAACCTTTTCCTCCCCAGCTGCAAACCCAGTTGAAATGTGTACCCTGCCTTTCTACCAAGAAAAATGGTACCCAAGGCAGCTAACATTGGAGACTCCAGTCTTATAGTGTTGATGATAAAAAAAAACCTTCCATATTTCATGCAGCTATTAGGCCTATAAGCCAGTACACTATACATAAGAACCATCTCCATAAATGAGCTAGTACCCGAGGGCCCCATTTCTTCTCTGTCCCATGACAGGCATATGTCAGGCATATGACTTTCAACAGTGCTAGATTACGTGCTGAGGATTTCTGTATCATGACATAAGTGATGGTGTCAATGTTCATGCTTCATCCGGCATATCAGGTAATAGCTGCAGCAGGTGCTACATTCATAAAGACAACCTGTAAATCACCAAGATGCAAATGGTCCAATCTCGGTCCAAAGGACTGGGGATGCTGATGGAAGGATTCTTTCCACAGATGCCTGTTGTTCACCGGAGGTTTCCCAGGACCTTGCCAAAGCCAAGGACATCTACTGGAACCACTGTGGAAGCCTCAGCAGCAGGTCAGAGCACAGCCTCTCCAGAGGAGAAGGAAGCTGGCCATGGCTCCTATACCTATTGAAAGCATTTTTACCTCAATCGTTTGCCAAAAAGGGCTCCCAGAGCAGCTTATGAAGATCAGTCGATGACAATCGAAAAGATATGAAGAACAAGAAAAAGGAGATGGGAAGGGAAGGGAAGAGGGCAGGGAAGCAAGCTCAGGCACCAGTTCTTACAATGAGCAGCAGGGATGGAGACACTTCAGGTAGTCTGATGGAATTGTCACTGCTAGTGGCTCCTAGATGAGGGAAGGCCAAAGGCAGCTGATCTTCCAGAGACAATGGAATAAACCTGCTGTCTCTTCTCTCCCTTTGCTCTGCAGCCTGCTGGAAAAGTCACATGTATGAATAGGGTTGTGAATTTGGGCCCTGCCAATGGGATGGGGGGGTGCGTTTTCCCTTGTGTTTGGTGGTTACCAAACAACCAGCGTAGGGATGGGGAGAAGCTGCTGCTTTACACAGCCTTTGTCTTGCTTCTATTTTTTTTCTGGAGACCTACTCCCAAGCCTGAGGCACTCTGCGGGTGGGATTGGCCAACATTTTTAATGGAATCCTCCGCCCTTTTAACGTCACCGTATCTATATTTACTACTACTACTACTGGTGTTTCCTTCTCCCCTGCAGATGTGAGGAATATATACAGCAGGTGGAATGTTTCTACCACTGCTCTCCCATTGCTGCCCAGTGGCCTCATCCTCGGCGACCCACAGCTGTGCTGGCTGTGCCCCTCTGCCAGAGTTTCTGTGACCAATGGTGAGTTAAACCTCCTTGTCTAGAGAGGGGTGTCCTGTGGGGGTGAAGGAAGAAGGAACGAACACCATCTCCTTGAGGTAGCAGAACTGGAGAATGTCAGCAAATGGCTGCATCCTTAACGCAATTTGGCGCCCTTTGGATATTTTGGACTACAATTCCCGACATGCCTGGCTATGCTTGGAGTTGTAATCCAAAATATCCAGAGGGCGCCAAATTGGAGAAGACTGGGACTGATGAGAGTTGCCATCCAAAACATCTGGAGGACACCAGGTTGGGAAAGGTTGAGTTAAGATATCAAAGTGTTTGCAGAGTAATTCAACTATGGTGGTGATCCTACCTGGAAAGTAAGTCCCATTGAACAAAGTAGATCTTCCTTCTGAATACACATACATACAATTGCATTGTAGGTGGTATAAAACAAAATTCTATGTCGTTTTAAGAGCTAGAAGAGGTGAAAGATCCCCCTGACATTGAAAAAGCCCTTTATAGGTTTGGAAGAACCAATGTCATCAGTTCAACACACTGTAAATGGAAAAACAGTATCTATGTGGCTTTCATCTTTTTTAGAACACCTCCCATTCTATGTTGGCGTAAGTAAGCCAGATGTGGAGAAGTCTAGCTGAGGGCAAAGGTGGAACTGAATATCAAGGGAATATACAAGCCTTTTGAAGGACATTCCCAAGTGCTGGCTCCAGAGCTGCGAAGGCCTTTGGGCAAAACTCTCTCAAAATGGCCCCTGCTCCTGCAGTGAGTCTACCTCCTCACCAGCGTTATCACCTGCTGCTCTTCCTCACCATTGCTACCGCCTGCTTTGCTTGCTTGCTAGGCAGAGAGCCATTGAGCATGCAAGCAATGGCACCTACTGCTCTTCCTTCATGCCACCACCATTCTCAAGGCCAGAAAGAAGATGGGTGAACAAGCAGGTTGCTATAGTGAAGAGGAGGAGCAGGTCTGGGGACTCTTGTCAGTGGAGCCTCTGCTAAGGTGTGGCCTTTGGCAGATGCCCAACCATGCCTGTCCTTGATACCAGCCCTATACACTGACTTGAGCACCTTGGGGGGGAAAGGTAGGAATTACAGTAATACAGTGACCCTGTTCAGACAACACGCTAAACCATAATGGTTAAGCATTTTGAGCTAAATATTATAGCTTAGCATATCGTGTGAACCATTCCTAACCGTGGTGGCTACATAACCATGGTTTTAACATGCTCACTAACAATTTGCTGCAAAAGGGTTAGTAGCAGCCTAACCATAGCTTAGCGTAGTGTCTGAACAGGCCCAGTGAAAACTCAGCTGTCTTCCTTACTGCCCAGTCCTGTCATCACCTCAGGTATGATGCTTGCAAAGAAGACCTGACCTGCGCTCGTAATTGGCTTACTGACTGGCACTGGGGACCAGATGGAAATAACTGCAGCCATGACTGCCTCTCGTATGGCCAGGTGAGGACAATAAAGGGGACAAATAACCACAAGATGACTGCTGTTCCTCCTCCTCAGCTTCAGCCTTGCATTAGTCAACAAACAGCTGCCTATATTAAGCCATGGATGAGCGGAGGAGGAATAGAAATGTGTGTGTGTGTGTGTGTGTGTGTGTAAGTAAGTGTAAGAAGCAGGAATAAAATTTTCTTGGGAGGCACTGACTACAACAGAGATGGGGCCTTTCAGATGTTGTTGGACCTCACTATTAGCCGTGCTGGTTAGGACAGATGGGAATGTTCCAGAAATCAAAGAAGTTGTGAGAAAGAGGTTTGTCAAAGACATGTGGTTTTTATCTCAACTTGTGGGACCTTTATAGAAAACATCGTGTTTTTGTCAAATAGTTCCCGCCCTTTGAGTGAAAAAGCTTTAAAAACTAATAATAATAATAATAATAATAATAATAATAATAATAATAATAATAATAAAATAGGAAGGGGTGATGTGGAGTGGGGGAGGCAAGTGAACATGCCTCCACACATGTACATTCAGGTGGTGAGCATCTTCTTTTTCTTCTTCTTTTTTTCTTTTAAAACTAATCTGTATATATCATTTGCTTGTAATTCATCTATGTGGGTTGCACTGATCAACAGAGGAACAATAATCTGAAAAAATCTCTTCTGTGGCTTCATCCAAGGGTAGGGAACGTGTGGTCCTCCAGATATTGTTGGACTGGAATGTCCATCAGCCAATGGTGAGGAATGTTGGGAATTGTAGTCCAACACCTGGACAGCCACATGTTGGTCTAATCCAATGCAGTTAGGCATTAGAGTTAGGTTTAATTCAACATCTGGAGAGCCACATGTTGGTCTAATCCAATGCTTAAACCCATTGATTTCAGTGAGGTTAAGCATGCCTAATTTAGGCCTATAACATCAATTCTGAACTGTTGTAGGAACTATTTGTAAAAGTGGTTGAAATACTTAATGATAGTCTGTTTAGAAGATGCTCTCTCTCTCTCTCTTTCTCTGATTGATTGATTGATTGATTGATTGATTGATTGCATTTTTATACTGCCCTATAGCCGAAGCTCTCTGGGCGGTTCACAAAAATTAAAATCATGAAATCATTTTAAGAAATGTAAAACAAACCACAATCTAAAAACACAAAATAACATACAATATAAAACACACAATCAAGATAAAAACCTCTCTCTCTCTCTCTCTCTCTGGGTACACACACACACATGCACAGTGTAGTGCCATCAGCCTTCTCTTTCAGAAAAAGAAAGTCAAAGCTAATTTCTTTCTTGCTATCTCTGTATATTGCCACCTATGTCATGGGGAACAGTTTCAAGCTTACCAAACAGGCAACGGGACTTTCCTTAACTCTTGCAACCATGTGGCAGGCCTCTGAAATGAGATTTTAGAGAATATGCTGCTCTATAACAACAATAACAACAACATTAAATAGATGTATATGCCACTTACCATATTTTAAAATATATCTCTAAGCATTTTGCTCTAAAAATATATCTAATACCCAACCCCTTATTGTTATGACTAAAAGCCTATGTTTGGTGAGGAGCGGATTTCCATATATTCAAGGTTAGCAAGAGAATGGCTCAATTCCGACAACACGTTAATCAACTGAGAGGACTTAACCCACTGACAGTGGGTTAAAAAGGCGGCCTCAATTCGGACGACACGCTGCAGCAGGGGATGCAAAGTTAAGTTAACCACCCTGGTGGTTAATAACGTACTCGGTTCTGACTAGGCTGACCATCTGAAAAGGAGGACAGGGCTCCTATAACTTTAACTGTTGTAGAGAAAAGGGAATTTCAGCCAGTGTCATTTGTAGGCAATTAGTTCCTGGTGAAATTCCCTCTTCATCACAAATGTTAAAGTTGCAGGGGCCCTGCCTTCTTTTGTATATGGTCACTCTAGTATAGTGCCTGCAACTTTAACTATTGTGATGAAGAGGGAATTTCACCAGGAACTAATTGCATACAAATGACACTGGCTGAAATTCCCTTTTCTCTACAACTGTTAAAGTTACAGGAGCCCTGTCCTCCTTTTCAGATGGTCAGCCTAGTTCTGACTGACAGCTTGGCCGCCATTTTCCCTGCCTACCAAACCCCGTTAGTCCTCCAGCAGGTATCCCAGAAGGCACTGCGGCCGAAAACCATGGCCGCCGCCATTGAAGCCGATGCAGGACACGCCTCCCAAACCTCATTGGCCGCCTCAGTCACTGGGCGGAACTCAGCAGCCTCGGGCAAAGAGGCAGCCAGGAGGAACCACAGCACCTACACAAGAGTAACAACCAGCAATGCTCCCCAAACGTTGGCACCCACACCCCAGGGAGCCATCCCCGCCCACCCTATACAGGAGACCTGGCATCTGCGAGAGTCACCCACCTCCTCCAGCCCCCTCCCACCTCCCTCCCAGAGCAGCCACCCGCACACACAGGAAAGAAGGCGAGAGTGGGGCGGTTGGGAAATCTTTATTCAGCAGGAAAATCAGACATGGGCAGTAAGGCACATGGACACCACTATGCCAGGGCAGAACCTACGGAGAGGACAGGCGCCCCCGGGAAGGGAGGAGGAGGCAGCTGGAAGGCACAGCGGTGAAGAGGGGATGGCCAACGCCATACCCTCAGGGAGCCAAGCACGGAACGTGCCAAGGGGAGGAGGTGGAGAGGGGGCCATGCCAGGGAGAGATGCCAGTCCAGAAATGGGACTCCACAGCCGACGCTCACACGGGATGGGGGTAGCGCAGCCAGATCCAGGCACTGATGCTTTCACGCACCCGGGATGCCTCTGCACGGGCGCGACGCTCCCCAACGGGATTCTCGGGGCCTGGCAAAGGCTCACTGTCCAGCCGTGTTGGGCGGATGGGGGGGGGGCTCTCTGGTCGCCGCTTCCCCTGCCCTCGTCCTTCTGGGTGATGCGAGGGTGGAGGTGGAGGTGCAGTGGGGGGGGTCTACTTTGGATGGGGTTCTCCCTCTTGGTATGGGGGGGCTGCCCCTTGCTCCAGGGCGCCTGGGGTTGTTGCGTATTCCGTCTCCCCCTCCCCCCCTTTGCCGTAGTGCCCTTCTGGTGTGCTTCCCTGTCCGTTTGGGTAGCTGACTGGGCACCCTGCGTGAGTGCTTGCAGGAGCTGGATCCTTTTTGAGCTCTGTGCCGGCTGCCTGGTGGGGGAGGCGGGTGTCCTGGTTGCTATGGCAGCGAAACCAGAGATCTGTTTCATCCGCGCCTGAGCTCCCGTCCACTTTCTGCTGCTCTTGCCGCTCTCCTCTATGGTCTTTTGTGTTAATGTACTCACCTCAGTTGTTTAACCCACACACCTCAAGTGGCTGAATTCGGACAACACGTTAGTCAATTGACTAACTTTTAAACAACTCACAAGCGAGTTGTTTAACTCAGTTGTTTAAAACTGCAACTTAAACAACCGTGGGTTGGTTAACCGTTGTGTGGCTGAATTCGGACAACACGTTTGGTTAACTTACTGACGGTTGTTTAACTTAACAACCATTGGTTAACATGTCATCCGAATTGAGCCAATGTCTAAGATTAAGCTGATAATATTCTAATCTAACCAGAGATGTAAGGCAGGCATAAGATTTGTACCATAATGCAAAACAGTTCAGAAGTCATGTCACCACATTCAAATACGTTTCTGCTCCTGGGGTAACAGAAAAAACATGTTCTGCAGCTTTTTCAGAGAGGTTAGTTAGAATGGAGGGCGGTAGTGCCACTGGTATCACCTCCTAATCCCTGCAATATTTCTGCAAGTCTTTTTTTTAATGTTTGTGAAAAAAATTCTAAAGCCAATAGATTAACCTATAGATGAATAAACATGTGGCATTAAATATAAATAGCTGCTAGTTAGTATGGATGGGTAGCAGAGCCGGCTTCATGCTTTGGAGGGCCCTTGGGGAAGACACCCTCAATGGTCCCCCTCCATCAGTGGGATGATTTGCATGACACAACAGCCCACCATGGTTACTCAACCCATGGTGAGGCTGCAGCATGTACAGAGTGCGTGTGGCTGCCAGTTTGCATATCCAACCCCCACTTGGGGATTGTCATGTTGTGCGAACGTGGGTAAACAACCCTCACATAACCTTAAAACAGACCATGAGCACCACAGCGCTTTCATCATGGATTAAATAACCCGCAATGAACCATAACCTGTGGTGCAAACCAGAAAATTGAGTCTGTACACCTTCTCACTGCCATTGTCACCAACTGCTAGTGCTCCTCATCCTTTTTCTCATAATCACTACCGCTTGCTTGCTAGGCAGCCAGCCAATGAGAAAACAAGCAGTGGCACCTACTTCTCACCAGAGCAAAGGGGAGGTGAACAAGCAGGCTGCAATGGTAATGCAAAACAGTAAGTCCAGGGGGCTCTTGTCTGTGGGCCCCTGCTGGGATGTGGGCCCCAGGGGCTCAATCATGCCTGCCCTTGATGCCAGTCCTGAAGGGAAGAAACCAGAGTGACAGCTTCCCTGCCCCCCCCCCACTACCACCCCTGTTCTGTGTAATGAGCCACTGTGGTGTAGTGGCTAAAGTGTTGGACTGGGAGTCCGGAGATCCAGGTTCTAGTCCCCACTCAGCCATGGAAGCTCACTGGGTGACTTTGAGCCAGTCACCGACTCTTAGCCCAACCTATCTCACAGGGTTGTTGTTGTGAGGATAAAATGGAGAGCAGGAAGATTATGTATACTGCCTTGAATTCCTTGGAGGGAAAATAGGCAGGATACAAATGCAATGAAATAAAAATACCCTTACATGTATTGGCAACCTCAGAGTCCAGAATCTTAGTCTGTGGTTCTCTACTGACCTCTTGGCTTATGAACAACCTCCCTCCCCCACAACCAGCTGCAGTCCAAAAGGCAGGGTGCTACTCTGCCCCGAGAGCCAAGAGAGACAGGCCTCAGCCGCGACCACTGGAGCCGAAGCTAATTCCTGCTGAATGCTGGTGGCCTTGCACTGAGCCAGTCAGGTTGCACCTCAGGGCAAGACATAGAGAGTCTAGAGACAGGAATGCCTGTCTCTCTAGAGAACAATAACTTGCCGGGAAGCTTGTCAGAGGAAATGGGGAGTATCTGACTGACAGTGTGACAATGTCAAGCCCATTTGACTCATCCCCTGAATATCTTTTCACTACAGAAAAAAATTATAGAAGCAGGTGGTGGAGGGTGCTGTGAGGTTATCTTCAACCACTTACTGCTGCTGCCCCCCTGTCTCGCCTTTACTATTTAGGCCCCACAGCACCATAGCCCTGCAACCTGGCCTCCAGAAAACTTCTTTATACCGCCGCCACCAGTACCTTCCTCAGGTACATCCACAGACCACACCAGAAGATGGAATAAACAAGAATTTATTAATAGGAAATTGCGTGTCATCAAGCTTAATGGTTACTTCAGTTCAATTGCGTATTGGTAACAAGGTTTCAATGCTTATTGGTTTCAGTCAGAACTCTTATACTTTAACAAACTGCTCCTTATTTAATCTATGCTCTAAAATCTTATCTCAATCTCTCAATCAAACACTCTTCTCATCTAATAATCCTACTTCAGACTCTCTCTCTCTCTCAATACTCTCAAATCTCTTTCAACGTCTCTCTCAAAAATCTCCCTTAAATCTCCCCCCAATCAACCTGTCAGCTCTCTCTGTCAGACACATATATACACTCCACTCGCTCTCTAGTTCCTCCCACTCTTACACAACCAACCAATCCAGGCACTCTAAAGAACTAGCCAATCAGCACTCACTTTCCATTCAGGCACACAGCCAGCCAATCCAGGCACTCCATACTTACCTAGACCTTTAACTACAAACAGTAAGTACATTTTGGCCTAGTTATTTACTTTACCTGTTATTATTCTTACTTCTTTTTAAAGATATAAACAAATGCATATCACAGACAATAAACTTTGCAATATATTTACAACTACAAACAGTAGAATATCACAGGTGCCCTTTTGAGTGTGTAAAGCTGTCATTTTAAGCCCTTCCTCACACCAGCCATTGCACTGCGTTTATAAAGCTAAGTCTGCCTTGAATCATTCGCAGAGTGCCATTGTCTGCCCCCACAGAGAAAGAGATCAACTATTCCAAGTATACCAAGGGACAGGAGAGGGCAGGAACATGACTTCCTGAAAAGGCTGATTCCCAGCACCTCTCATTTTAGAAATCAAGCCACATCACCAGGCATAAATTCTGGAATTCGTGCATTTTTGTGGGAATAGATGTCTATGTTCATTACCAAAACAACAACTCACATGTCGAAGTCTGAATAAGTCATATGATGACTCATTATTTATTTTAGTTATTAAATATAGATCTCACCTTTCCACTAAAAATAGTGCTCAAGGCAACTAACAGTAAAATGCAGCAAAAATGCAGTTATAATTAAAGCATGAAAACATGTCCAGTAAAAACATATTGCTAAGGGAAAAAATAGCAGCACCCACCCGATTTAAACCTACTTCAGCATCAAATCAGCCTAGAGTCTGAATGTCTGTCTGGATAAAGTTATCTTTACCTGCTTCAGGGAGGAAAACAGGGATGGAGCTGGCTTGGCTTCCCTAGGCAGGGAGTTCCAGAGGCTGGGAGCAGCCACCAGGAAGGTCCTCCCCTGTGTACCTTCCAAACATGCTTCTGATGGCAGCAGGACAGAGAGAAGAGCCTCTCCTGAGGATCTTAATCCTATATCTCCCTCACACCTAATTTTCCCCCTTGGTTTGCCTCCATTTTTTTTACCTCTGATGCAGAAGCGTGTCAAGTTTATGATCCACTTTAATCATAAGTGCAAACTTTGCTCGTTTGCACTCCACTCCACTCACTCTAGAGCAGTAGTCTCCAACTGGGTGCCCTCCAAATGTTTTGGACCTCAGCTCCCATCAGCCCCAGCAAGCATGGGCAATGGTGGGAATGCTGAGAGATATAGCCCAAAACATCTGGAGGGCACCTGGTTGTGGAAGGCTCTGCTACCACTCTCGTTCCCCTTGACTGCTGGTTTGAATCTTAGTGGGTGGAGATCCTGCTCCTTAACCTGACCTGCTCAGTGATTCCTGAACACAGGGGGTGGGCAACTTGTGGCCTTCTGGATGCTTTGTTCCCCAATTCTCATGATCCCTCACTGTTGGCTAAGCTGGTTAGGGCTGATAGGCCAAAACATCTGGAGGGCTGACCCCTGTCCTAACAGATAGGATATTGCTGGGGCAGGAAACCAGTTGCCTTCCATGCCTTGGAGTACAGTTTCCATCAGCCACAGCCAGCAGGGCTAATTATGGGAGTTTTACTCCAAAATATCTGGAGGGTGCCAGGTTACCTGCCTTCTGGGATGCTGTGTCGCAATTAACATAAAATATTTGCACACTATTTCTCTTTCATTCCACCCCAATCACAACCATTTCTCCAGATAGTAAATGTGTTTGGAATTTAATAAAACACAAACAGCTCCTTGGCATAATTAAACATTCTCTTAAAGATCCTGCCTCTATTCTCATCTATGGATGGTATAGGAATGGGCTGCATGGAGGAAGGGAAACAGACTGCCTCTGGACTCAGTAAAAGCTACCACAACCAAATTAAGACCTCTTCACTCCTAGGGTGGTTCCTCATCCTTTCCAGCCCAAAGAATCTGCACCGGTCAGGTGCCAAGGCAGAGCTGGATTGGAGTAGTGCCCTCTAAGGAAGAGTCTTTTGCACTCATGGCAACACCCCCCTCTCTCCTTCCTTAGATGTACAAGGATGGAAAGGAGTTATGTGAGACCATCTGGGACGATTCTTTTGCCATCAGCAGCGATCCCTGTGAGTGCCTGACGCTGACCACCTCTGACACAGCCTTCCCATCCTCTTATTCCCACCTTGAAGACAGCGAGAGCATTGAGGAGTCTGACACTACAAAGGAGGGCAGCAGAAGAGAAGACCGTGTCAGGATCTGTACAGGCAACCTGCTGCTCCGGCGCCTGAGAAGGAACATGCAGAAGCATTCGGTCTTCATGGAAGATGTGGAGGGGAGTGGGAGCGGGTTCTGATCCAAGACAGCTACCCTCCCAGGGGAAAACAACCCCCTCCCCTGTGATTGCCAGGGGCTTGGGGGGATCGCTTGTGATCTATGCAAATCCGTCATGTCCCACCTTACCAGCTTCTTGTCTAACTCTGTGCAACTTGGTATATGGTCATGGGGCATAGGAAGCCGATCTGTTACCTTAGCAGGTCTCCAGGTCCCATGCTGTAGCAGTAGAGTTTACCCAACCAGGGCACCTTCATCTCCTGGGAACTGGCCCATGGCCACTCCTTTCCTCAAGCTCTCCATTTGTACAGGTAGAAAGGCTTGGTTAGAGCAGTTGATGTGGCACCTCCACTCCCAATACCCTGCCTTCCCTTCCCTTTGTGCCCTTCCAAAAGCCGGCCAGAGAGGTCCTTCATTAGGAACCCCCTCAAAGGCTCTGGTGAATGAACACACTTGAGAAAACAAGGGATTGTGTGGCTGAAAAGAAATGTGTGATATGATCTACACTGGAGAACTTAGCCCCTGCTGCTGATATGGTTTCAGGTAAATTTGCTATTAGGCCTGAGCCAAAATGGAAGGCCTTCCACTGGTTGAGCCCAATGTGGAGGCAGCAGGCAATAGATAAATCACTAGGTGGGGCTAAAGAGCTACCTGATTGACTTAATTGCCATAGTTACACGCTGGGAGTCAGGAAAGCTGCAGTTAAGTGAGGACAGATAGTTGCTGCTGTGTTAAATTGGCTCACACCCAGCAGTCGCTTTAACTTTTATGCAACCAAACACTGGTTGTGCAGACCTAGTTTGTTGTTAAGTTCAATAATTCAATGTATGTATCAGGGGAAATGTTTCAAGCACTCTGTACAAAATGCATAGCATCCAACGAGAAGTGATCTGTGCCGTGTAGCATATGCTCTAATCAGAAAAGCATCTAATAAAGGGGCACAGAAACTTAGGCCTGGGGTCCAAATCCAGCCGGCTTTACCCTTTCCCTCACAACCACCTGTCATGAGCTGTTTTGGTTGGTTTTTTTTGGGGGGGGGGGGCTTATGTGCAGTCTTTCCCCTATTGTAAAAGGTTGAAATGAATCCCCTAAGACTTCATTTCAGTAAGAGCTTTAAGGTAAAACATGCTGCTGTTTGGGGAATTTTGGCCCCACCCACCATTGGAATGCAGTCCTCCAAACTTTGGCCCTCATTCTAAAAGAGATCCTGCACCCCTGATCTAATGGGAAATGGGATGTGTGTGTGGAAAGTCCGACAGTCCCTGTTCCTCCACATTCTACCAAACCAACTCCTGTGTAGTCCAGTATAAACACTGTGCAAATTCCCTTGGTAATACAGCCCACAACAGACCCAGTCACTCCCCCCTGCTTTATCGCATCCCTTCTCATGCGCTTCTCGCTTGTTCACCCTTGGCCATGTTTGTTGCAAACTGCACATTATGCATTGGTTCACACCTGTTAATCCTTATGGGAATATTAAAAAAGAAACGAGTGTGTTACAATAATTTTGTAGAGAAATTATTAGGTAGGACTTGGGTCCTCCTCTAACCTAGCCCATTAGCAAAAGCACAGAAACAGCAGCTCTGCAAAGGACTCTACATTCCATATAGAATGACAGGCCAGACTTGGAGGGAAAGGAGAGGAAAGGGACAAAGCTCAATTCGAGGCATGCTTTCTATTCATACCTCTAGGTGTCTCATTTTCTATTTATGGTGTTAACAATCACACAGAGAACATTTGTGATCAGGTAAGGGCCTTTCTCCTGGCTTTGTCTAAAACAAAAGACCTTTTGCCATTATTCCACTTGGTATTTCTTTGCCATCCCTATCGCTCCCTTGCTCAGAATTGTAGCCAACAGCTCTGCTGGGTGCTGCTGAAAACAACATTCCAACACCGCAGTATGACAAAAGTGAGGCAACCTTTGCCCAAATGGGAAGAAGGTGGAGAGGGGGGGCAGCTTGTTCAGGCAGATGAGAAGTGGGACTGGGATTCTTGAGAAGCAGGTAAGGTAGGCCACCCGACACCCTCCAGATGTTTTGGACTACAGCTCCCATCAGCCCCAGCCAACATGGCCAACAGTCAGGGGTTATGGGAGTTGTAGTCCCAAACATCTGAAGAGCACTGGGTTGCCTATCCCTGAGATAAGGTAATGCTGGATTGGTTCAGGAGAAGCTTTGGTAAGGAAGCAACTCTCGAGGAAGCTCTTCGAGGAAAACGACAGTGGCTTGACAAACAGAGGAAGCTAGATGACGCAAGGGCCATGGGAAGGAGATCAGGAGATGGTGCCGAGTGTAGGGGTGGTTGTGTAAAACTTGAGAAGGGGTGGACGAGTTAAGGGAGGAGATAGAGCTGGGCCAGAGAGATAACTTTACTAAAAGTAACAGTCAGCAAAAGAGAAAAAGACTCTCCTCCACGGAGGCAGTTTCATCTCACTATCAAGCAGTGGCAGGAACAATGTTTAGCATTTATATAGTGTTTCAGATTAACCCTCATCCTGGAAAATAGGTAAATGTCCCATCACCCACACTGTAGACAGAGGCTGAAAGGACAACTAATAAGTTCCTGGCTAAAGTGAGAATTCAGCCAGGGACTTTCCACTTCACACCCTTGGATACTACGATAGGGCATTTATTCCTACCCTCATTCTATTCTGAAGCATCAGAACACTGCTACAACTAAAAGGGCAACACTAGTCAGAATGGACTAAAGTGAATGGCACAAGCAAAACAATAGAACATTCTTATCTACAGAGGTTTTACTGATGGTGATTTTACTTGCTTGTCAATGAAAGCTCTAAGCACCCCAGCCTCAAATGCACACATCTTCAGACCACAGCCACTTCCAGGCCAAACAACGCAGATTCCCTATCCTGCTTGAGTTCCCCACCATGGAATTCTACTGCGATTGCCACATTGGAGTAATTAAGAAATTGTCTCCCTTAGGCAGAGGCTAAAGCAGGGAAGAGTTTGCTTTGCGACTTGAAATGACTACTTGAAATGTCACTTAAGAATCTAAGCCTTCATTTGCAAGCACCTCTGACATTGGTGCACCTCAGTCCCTTTTTGGGCTGCTTTTATTCTGCACACCACCAGAAGCCATCAATGTACACACAAAGGACCTCCAAAGCTTGTTTGTTTGTTTTCAGGGTTGGTACAGTCGGCCACATGCCAGGGGCTCACACCCCAGATGGGGACCACTGACAAGAACCCCCTAGAGTTGCTCCTCCTCTTCACCGTCATAATCTGCTTATTCATCTGCCCAGGCAACAGTGGTGGTGGTGAAAAGGAGGAGATGCCACTGCCTTCTTGCTCACTGGCTCTCTGCCCATTAAGCAAGCAAGTGGTAGCAGGGAAGAGGAGCAAGAGCAGCTGGTAACAATGGTGGTGAGAAACTAGGCTCACTGAAGGTGCCTTGGCTCTGGGCCACGAAAAGCCAGGAGCCGGCGCTGGTGGTTTTCAATTTATTAACTAAAAAGTAGTAGACTACTGAAGCACAAAGGCCTCCAAAAAGAGAGAGGCTTTACTAGTCCTTTTCTCTGACAGATTTTGCACCTGTGTCTTGATGCTTCTGCTCACATGTTCCCTTCACAGCTGTGACCCAAAAGGATTTACAACCTCCAACTGAAACAAAACTGACAAATTAGGAAAGCGTCCTGTGACATCAAAGCAAGGTGATGATTCCAGCAAGAAGGAATGATCTGATGCCCCCCCCACCACCTTACAGGCTAGTCACCGTCTCAAGCTTGCGTTCATAAAAGAAGCGGTGGGGAGGGCGTTTGGTAGGGGTGTCTTTCCGGGCAAAGTAGCTCAGCAGGGACTTTGCGCTTTTCTGGGATGAGTCATCTTCAGTATCATCCCTAGAAAGGGAGGCAAAAGAAGGGGAGAAATGAAGGATCTCGGTATAGCAACTTCTCCCACACCTCTCCTCTCACGCTATGCCCCACATCTTCCCCCCTTTGAGAGTTACACCCAAAGGTCATGGATCCCAGCCTTGTCTACTTACTACAACCACAGAACTTCACTGCCTGCCAAGATGGAAAAATAGGTGCCTTAGCACCCAGCCCTTTCCCCACCAACAAGTTAGTACAGGATTCCTGCCCCATCCAACTGGGGGAAAGGGAAATAGCTACATCTCAAGCTTCTCCTGTAGCATCTTGCACATCTGCCAAGGTCAGTCTTGTCAAGCTGGAAGGTAGCGGCCGTGCGGCAGCTCCTTGGATTCAAGTGGGGGAGCGGCTCAGTGGATTTCCCAAGGCCTGTGGGAATTAGCAAAGGGAGTCATGACTATCCTTTGGCATCAACAAGTCCGGCCTGAACGCTGCAGTGCTTTGTACAGCCCACATACATCAAACAGGCAGCAAGACCCGGGGGAATTAGCAGGGCAAGCCAGCCTCAAAGTGAGAATCTGGTGAAGCAGAAGCCCCCTTACTCAAAAGGCTGATTTTCCCTTTAAAACAATGAATCTATTTTATTTATTTATTTACTTATTTACTTATTTATTTACTGCATTTGTCTACCGCCCAAAAGCCAAAGCTCTTAAAGGGAAAGGGTCCCACACATACTGAACAGACACGTGAGGCTCGAATAATCCCACTCCTCAGCTTCACTACTTATATAGAAGCTCAAATTCTTAGCCCACTCTCTCTTCTAGCCTTTTCTATTCTGAGCACACAAAGATATCAGAAGGAAACCATGACATGCCACTGTCTGGAGCAGGTGTTTCCTCCTCTGCTCCATGGTCCCCTTAATCTCCCACCCCTAAGCTACAGCCATCATTTCAAAACCCAACAGCTCTTCCCTCCCCACATACCATCGAACAGGCACAGCTTTGCTCTCTAGGATGATCTGAGCTGTGCTCCAGCTGAATCGTACAAATTGTGGGTAGCCGAAGACAGGGTCCAGACTGTGTGTGAGCCACTCTTTAGTTTTGGGATCTGGGGGAGGAAAAGGATGGATAGCTAAGACTCCTAGGAAATTAGTCCCTACTTCTAAGACTGAGTCTTAGCTTGGATTCCCAGGTTCTCTAGCTAGCTCTGGAAGAGGAACAGAGGTTGGGATAAATGACATGGTGGAGATAGGACGTCTCTGTTCTACCTCCACTCACTGTGTCACTTTACATCTTCCTTTCATCTCATCTGAGCTGCAGGGACAGGCAATTTAGTCCTAGGGGTCAACCTATGGTATTGATAGAAGTAGGGTGACCAGATGGCTCGGGGTTTCCCAGTCCTAACCGGGAAACCTGGGGCAAACCGGCCCAACCGGGGGGCGGTGGGGGCAAACCGGGGTGGCGGGGGGTCACGAGGCGGTGGCAGCAAGCGAGAAGCGGCGGTAGACCCGGCGGCGATGGCGGCGGAGGAGCCCGGGAAGCGGCCGCCCCAGCAGGTAAGTGCCCCCCCTCGCGCCTCACGCTCCTTACCTGCAGGGGCGTCCACTTCCCTCCGGTGCTCGAATCTACTGAGAAACAGGCTTCGCGGCCTGTCCCTCAGTAGCGCGCCGGCACGATACTGAGAGACAGGCCGCAAAGCCTGTTTCTCAGTAGATTCGAGCACCGGAGGGAAGCGGACGCCCCTGCGGGTAAGGAGCGCGAGGCGCGGGGCACGGGGCACTTACCTGCTGGGGCGGCCGGGTCCGCCGCCGCCACTGCCGGGCTCGTGAGGCCAGAGGCCGCGCGGAAGGGACGGGAGAGGGCCGGATCCGGAAGTGACGTAATCGGCCCTCCCCCGCCTCTTCCGCGCGGCCTCTGGCCTCGTCGGGGCTAGTCGCAATGGCGACGACCCCCGAGGAGCCCGGACGCCTGCGCGGAAGAGGCGGGGGAGGGCCGATTACGTCACTTCCGGATCCGGCCCTCCCCTGCCTTTTCCGCGCGGCCGCTGGCCTTATGAGCCCAGCGGCGGGGGACTCGGCGGCGGCGGCAGCGGAAGATGTGGCGGCGGGGGACCCGGCGGCGGAGGAGGAAGATCTGGCGGCAGGGGACCCGGCGGCAGCGGAGGAAGTCCCTGCGGCGGCGGTGGGGGAACTGGGGGGGGGAGGCAGCGGAAGAGAACCCGGTAGGTCCGGGCTGATGTTTTTTTGGGGGGGTGGCTTGGTGGGGGGGTTGTTTTGGGTGGCGGGGGGGGAACGGGATTTTGGGTTCCAAAATCTGGTCACCCTAGATAGAAGAGCAATTTTCTGGGCAGCAGAACTGTCCACTCTAATAAGGTGGAGGTAGGAGCAGAGAATATCCGATTGACAATGACAATCTCACGAGGAGAAGCCTATTTAGCAAAATAAACTAAGTGTGTAATTCAAAGATGAGAGTGGAGGAAAAAATGTAACAAAATGTAGACACGTAATTGCCAAAAGAAGCTATTTGGCTTATTCCATGCTCCATATCAGAACATGAGAGCAGCCATGCTGGATCACACCAAAGGCTGATCTTGTTCAGCATCTTGTGTTCTACAATCAACCAAAAGCCTCTGGGAAACTCACAAGCAGTGCCTGAAACCAATAACATCCATCGCGGCTCCCGAGCAGCTCGTCTTCAGAGGCATGCTACCTTTGAAATCTTAGGGTGAGAGAAAACCCTGAAACAGCTAAATGAAGACTGAAAATGCTTACTGGGCATGGCATTCGGACTGTGGGGGTGGGGGGAGAGGAACGGCACAAAGGATCTTGGAAAAGGGCGGGGTTGGTTGGAGCCCTGAACAGGACCAATCCATGCTGCAACATTTATCCTTCAAGGGTTTGTCGCATCTTCTATTAAAGTCACCTAAGCTAGAAGCCATCCCTACATATAGTGGTTGTAAACCCATAGGGATGGTTCTGCACCCCAGCTAAGCAGAATGATTCACTGCTATTTACCATTGGGATAGCCAGAGCCGTAATCCATGTCGACATCTTCCAGATCCTCCAAGAACTTCCAGTCCTTCACGACCCGGTCCCTTGCTACCTGGAGAACATCAGGAGAGATAGAGAAGAACATAGGGACTGCCTTCCTGCACCAGACCAAAGAGCCATCTAGTCTAGCATTCTGTCTCCAACAGTGGACGGCCAGTTGTCTGAGGGAAGCAGAGCATGACAGCGATAGCTACCCCCTACTGTTTGGCCCCATGCCTCGTAATCAGAGGTATTCTGCTTTTGCATGTGGACGTTCCATTTAACTGTTAAGGCTGATAGACTGTGCATCTCACCAGGTACCAGAACACATATTGAGGTGGAGACAAAGGGATCCTATGCCTGGCATTCACCTTGGCACAGATGCTGGCTGCACTGACAACAGGGAAGAGGGAGTCTGCCTTGGGCTTGACTGTAATCTCCAGCTCTGGGAACTGTTGCTTTAGCTTCTCTTGGTACTTCTCCGCTGGCCCCACCGTGTCTACAAAGACCTGCAGGAGAAAGGAAGCACAAAGAATGTTGAGAGGTGGGATTTCTTGCTATTTCCGACATAGGTATGGGGTGCTGCGCTGGCTCACCTCTGCAACCTGCACTCCAGAGTCCAGTGCATGCTGGATTAGACCGATGGCCGTATCATGTGAAAGTGCATTCAGATTGTATTTTGCTCTGCAAGGAAAAGGAAGCTGCATTGACTCACGAACATAATGCCAACTCTAAGCATTAGAAAAGGGGTGGTTTGGGAAACTAAGAGACTGCCCCTTTTACCAGGACCAGCTTGTTGATGGCGAAAAGAGAAAGCCACCTTCCTTTGCACATTGTCAGCAGCAGCAGCAGCTGCACTGTCTTCCAAACAGGAATTCAAATCCCAGTTCTTTGCCAGAAGTAGGGTGGTCTATTGGTTGCCACAGCCAGTAATATAGAAAAAGAAGTCCCAGCAGTCAGCATGGGTCTCAAGAATGGAGCAACAGAAAGGAAGGACACAGCTTAAGGTACGGACACAGCAACACTGCCTCCCTGTTCAGCCTTGAGGCCAGTCTAATGTTCCTGAGACACTCATGATGAGAGATGGGTGGCAGGTTTCAGGTTTCCAACCCTCTTCTCCCCAGAAATAGATTACATACCCAGCACACCCAACACTGGCAATGCTCCATGATGGTTTCAAGCCAAGTGGTTACCTGGATTACGTATTGCAACACCACTGTAGACTCTGATCCATATGACATTTCCAACTAGATGCAGGACTGGCAAATCAATTGTCTTGGGGAAAAGTTGCCCTCCTTTTGCAACTGTGATTCAAATGCAGGAGTGGGCAGAAGGTAGATCTCCAGATGTTTTGAACTTCAACTCCCAGAAGTCCCTGCCAGCATGACTGGGGATGCTGGAACTTGAAGTCGAAAACATCTAGAGATCTACTTTCTGCGCACCCCTGTTCTAACCCATCTCTTCAGTCAGGGTGCCTTGTCCCCACCCTGCTCACCTCCTCTGCATGCTAGTGGAGATGAAGTTGGGCGAGAGGATGTGTAGAGCCCAGCCGACAAAATCCTTGGCTGCATCCAGTTTTTCAAAGAGTTCTTCCCGCTGGGTCTCTGTCAGAGTCTTGGAATCTACAAGCAAGGGGGGAAACAACTCAGAGTTGTGGCCCAGGACAAATACAAACTGGACTGTGTGTGACACCTGGTACTGGGTGGGGATTAGGGGAGGAACCAAGTAGAACTATTAGCACTTCCTTTCCCCTTTCTGTCCAAATCCCATCTCACATGACACAGCTTCATCACCACAGCATTACAAACCAGTTAGGCACTCCTCCCCACCCTTTTTTTTTTACCTGCTACCTTCAATGTCTTTAGATCTCCCTGCCGGACCACAGGACAGTAACAAATTCCATAGACCATGGGACCTGGAACAAAGCAGAAGCCATAAATATAATCTTAGCCTACAATATAATGTAATATTGGCCTACTTTACAGCGTTGTTATGAGGCTTAGAACCAGACACTATATGTAAAATGCTTTGAGCAATCCAAATACTTTCAACACTAATGGCATTGCTTAGACAGAAAATAATCCTACAACTCCCAGCCACACTGGCTGAGGCATGCTGGGAGTTGTAGGGCTTTTTTTTTTTTTGTCTAAATATTAGGGATGTGCACTGGATCGGATCCAATCCACGATCCGAATCCAATCCAGGGGAAATTGGATAAAATTATCCGATTTATCCAATTTCCCCGCTGGAAGCGGACAGCGGGGGGGGGGGGCTTCCTTAGCGGGGCTGTCCGCTTCCATCGGCGGGCGCCAGTAGGCGCCCGCCGATGGAAGTGGACAACGGGGGCAGGGGGCGGCGGACAGGAGCAGACGGCCAGGAAAGGTAAGCAGGGGGAGGGGGCGCGGGGCGCGCTTACCTTCCATGGCCGTCTGCTCCCGTCTGCCGCTGGCCGCTACTGCGAGCAGGCTTCACGGCCTGCCCCTAGGTAGCACGCCAGGTGATGACATCACCTGGCGCGCTACTCAGGAGCAGGCCACAAAGCCTGCTTACAGTAGCAGCCAGCAGCAGACGGGAGCGGACGGCCACGAAAGGTAAGCAGGGGGAGGTAAGGAGCGCGGGGGAGGGGGCTTACTTGCCGGGGCCATCCACAGCGGACAGCCCCAGGGGCAAGGGAGTTAGGCCCCCCCTCATCCACCCACCGTCATTTTTTCCTCATAGACTTGCATTGGGGGAAAGCTTTTTTTCCCCCAATGCAAGTCTATGGGGCGGGAAAATGGCGGCCGATCCAAAAATCGGAAGTTCCGATTTTTGGATCAGGATCGGACCCGATCCGGTCCGGGGGGGCTCCGATTTTGTCCGATCCGGGACAAAATTGGAGGTCCTGATCCGGGTCCCGATCTGATCCGGGGGGGTCCATGCACACCCCTACTAAATATGCATAGGATTGCGCCTTAAGTATTATTGTAATTTCAGCCGTAGGAGAAAGCTGCCTCTACAATGGGGAATCCTCCAAAGAAGTCTCTCCAAAAATGACTATGAGATCACCTGAATGTCAGGTGTTGAGGTTGCAGCTAAGAAAAAAGGCACAACAGGCATTTGTGGGTCTGAATCAAGACATATTGGCCCAAAACTGGAAGAACAAGATGTGCAAATCAGGGCTGCATCAGCTACCATTTCTACAAGAATGCACTGCCATCTCTATCCAGTTTACCATCCATATAATCCACTGGATCACATGAAGGCACGCGAATATTACGGATAAACACCTAGCTTACCCACCTACCACCCCTTTGGATGCTTTTAGGACTAGATTCAGTATTGGCATTAAAAGCTCTCCAAGAATTCGTCTCTTCCCTTCCCCCGGTACAAAAGGGCTCGTACCCAACACTGGACCCCTGCCCGCCTCATCGATTCCCAGGCTGCAGGGCTCAGTCCGACAAATGACAGGAACCGCTGAGTCCAACAAACGATTCACCGAGTTGTCCCGTTCGAAGGCGCTCAGATCCATATTTGCGCGCGCCCTAGAAGCACCGGAGAAACCCAACCACAGGAAACGGGGGAAGCACTGAGAGCGCACGGCTTTCTGGGAATTGTAGTTCGTGATGTGAGTCTACGAATGAGAAGCTGTAAAAATGCGTTCCAACATCTGTAGAAGTCCTGAGGGAGATCCTATTAGTAATTAGAATAAGGTGATTGGGCGAGAAATTAATCACGACTCCTGGTTTTTCTTCTCGGTTTTGGAAGGGCTTTAAAGCACAATTGGTGTATCCCTGGTGGGTAGTCATGCCTCTCCTTAAGGACTATTGATTCATCTGGCCCCAAATGTTGTCTGCTTTGGCTGGCGGAGTTTTTCGCCAGTTTGTTTATAGTGTGTGTTTTCAGCCCTCTTCCCCCAGATCCTGTTAGCTGGAGATGAAAGCAAGTGATTTAATCTAGCGCCTTTTCCATGCAAAGCGTGTGCTCGACCTCCGAGCTATGGCTTCTTCCTCCATCGCTCTGAGTTTACAGCGACAGCAGCAGACCACAAAGCTATGCGGGCGGTGGGGGCAGACAATTTAATATGAAGCGGCCAAGGGGCAGAACTGAAGGAAGGAGTTGTCTGTATGCGTACAAGACTTGCAAACAAGGTCTTCGGAAGTATCCATGATTTCCATGTACGGTTGCTTGCTCCCCACTTTTCTGGCAAAGCACCATGACATGCAGATTCAGTACTAGGATGCTCGCCTGTTCGATACCTGCCTGTTATGGCCCAGGTAAAGGTGAAGTGTAACCGGTTGAATGTCTGTCTCTCGTGCAGCTGTTAAAGAAACGGCGATCTGGTCAGGAAGGGGAGGGGGGAGAGAGATACCAACCCACGGTGGGGTTTTTCGCCTTATAAGCATGATCGTATCTTGGGAGAGGGAATGTCTTTATTCCCGAGCCAAATCCTGTCTTTGGAGCCCGGAGGGAGAACCGGCGAGACAAGGTGACGGGCATGCCCATGCGTTGCTAGAGGTAACGTCCAGAATACGCACCGCCCTCACGCATGCTAAACCGGCCCACTTCCAGCATGCCGGGTATAAAAGCCCGCAGCGACTGCGGCTCTTTCTGCCAGCGCCACGCCTCCTCCTCCTGCAGGAGCCGGTTGGGTTTGCTCGCTGCTCTTTGCTGACGGCTGCGCGCGGAGCCAGAGGTAGGGGCGGCGGTCGAGCTTCGCACAAGGTATGAGACGCGGGGTCGTTGCTTCGGGCCTGGAGTTGGGAGCCCAGCAGGGCCTGCTATGGGGCTGAGGGCCTCAAGCGCTTTCTTCTCCCCGTCTCCAGGCTTTCGCCGGCTCTAACGGCGCCGAAGGGTCCCCTTTCTGTCTGCGATTGGCGCTCTAATATCTATTGTGGGGTCGTGGTTCCTCCCTCGTCTTGGCATCTATACCTCTTGCGCCTTTGTTTTAAAGGGAGAAAATGGGGTTGGGGAGCGGGCTGGATTTGCATTAGAATAAGACAAAGGGTGCAGAGTCCTTCTCATCGGTTATCCTCTAATCGCCTTTCAAAAGCCGCTTCTCGATCGAAGGCGCTCTGAATGCCGCCCATTGTCTGCTTGGCATACGAGTAGAAGGACTCTCCTTTGTGCTCCAAGCGGTACAGGGAGAAGGGGGCGGGGTGTGGGGGGAGAGCAGCGGGTCCGCCGCTGTTTGCCCCTGGAATTCGGAGCTCCTTCGTCTCCGCCTTTCTTCCATTCATTCTCATCTTTTTCCTTCTCCCGTGGGAGGGCTTCTAGCTTGGCCTGGCCTGGGAACATTGTGCGGGGCAAATCGGCTCGCGTGGGGGGCTTCACGAGAGCCCATCTAAGCCCGTAGGACTAGTGAAAATGTCGTGAGAACAGAGTTTAAAATGGTGGAGCTTTTGCTTTAACAAAGAAAAGAAAAAGCGCGGTTTCGATATTCAAAAGTGGATTTAGTAGAGATAGGATGGATCATAATATGATGAGAAGCAGTACGTTTTTAAGCTAGATAAATGAAATTAAGTCTTAAACAGTGCACCTATAGGGGGAAAGATAAAAGCATCTGGTGTGCGTTGTGACTCCTCAGAGCATCCAACTCTTGAGTCTTATCCTTCTAATTGAGAACTTGAGAAGAGAGGAGGTAGAGGGAAGAAACAAGACTAGATTGAAGGTTTTGTTCTAAGTGGCTGCACCAGTAACTACAGATCTGATTATCCAAACAAGGGTTTTTGCCTTGTCCTCTTTGTACAGTTAATTCATTCTAACATTTCCTCTGGCTTAATCACCTAACTCAAGGCTGGCTACCCATTCTGTACCACCTCATGCTAGTCTAGGGAATTCTGATAAAGTTTCTCAGCTGCTGCAAAAATCTTCCTATCTTGGGTTGCCTCTTGTCTAAGGAAGTTCAAACTGTGTTCTTTTAAAGAGATTGTAAGATGAAGGGGCTTAGTTCCTAACATGTGGCGCTTCCGCATAACTACTTATGTGGGTAATACAATTCCTCTTTCTTCTCTGTCACACTCACTAGACCAACAGTGCCAAAAGCATGTGCTAGTTTGAAGTGCTTTGTGCTGTACTGGCTTGTCCCAGTAACTGGTGAGCAAGGTTTGTGAAAGCCATAGGTAATGACAACATAGGAGATTCCCTATCGTTGGCCAAAGAGTCCTACAGAAACAGTGCCACCATCTTAAAAATGCAGCCTATTGGTAAATATGGAACATTCCACTTAACATCTACTGGCCCCTCTCAAGGAAGCCCATCTCTGTTGCCTAATTTGTGGAATCAGAGTGCACTTCTGGAAGATAAGGCCTTATCAGGCAGGGATGCTATAAGGCCCAGCGGCATCATAGGCCAAATAGCAGCTGGAATGTTGGGTGAGTTGCGGCCGAACATTGAAGGTGCTCCCACGCCATCTCCAGCAATCAGCTTTTCGGAATTGCACCAGGCCCAAACAGGTTGCTCAACAGCCTTTTGTAGTAGTCAGAATACTGACTGAAGCTTAAAAACAAAAGCAAAATAAAAATAAAAACCAGCAATTGGCTTTTGTTAAAATGCATAGAAGGAATTGACTAGGCAAGCAGGCAACGACAAGAGAAATCCAAAATGCAGAGACAAACATGTAAGACTAGTAAGATGCAAACAACTATCCTGTTCTCTGTACTATACATGCAGCATAGAAGAAAGCATATGTATCTACTGATAAACTTGAATTGTAATCTGCTTTAGGAGCCAATCTTGACTGGAAAGTGGGGTAGAAATATGTTTGGCTTGCAGCACATCTTGAGCTGACCTGAACTATAGAACAATGAGAGTGAACCATTTGTCTCCTCTTAAACCTTGTTCCCTTCTAGTCTTTGCTTGGCCTGGCTTTGCATTCTATTGAAATACTATCTCTGTGGTGGTGGCTGTGTAAAACAAACTGCATTTGTCTCTTAACACTAGACAGCTAATTATTATTATTATTTATTACATTTATACACTGCCCCATAGCCAAAGCTCTCTGGGCAGCTTACAAAAGTTAAAAGAATGAACATTAAAAGTCAATATACAAAATGTAAAACCACAAAACATAAAACAGATGATATTTAAAAATTTAAAACTTTTAGGCCTGGCCACAAAGTCAGTTAAAACCTAAACTTAAGTTGTTAAAAATACCTGGGAGAAAATAAAAGTTTTGACCTGGCGCCGAAAAGATAACAGTGTTGGCACCAGGCGGGCCTCATTGGAGAGATCATTCCATAATTGGGGGGCCACCACAGAGAAGGCCCTCTCCCTTGTTGCCGTCCTCCGAGTTTCCCTCGGAGTAGACACCCGGAGGAGGACCTTTGATGTTGAGCATAGTGTACGGATAGGTTCATGTCGGGAAAGGCGTTCCATCAGGTATTGTGGTCCCAAGTCGTGTAAGGCTTTATCGGTTAAAACCAGCACCTTGAATCGGGCTCGGAAATGTACAGGCAGCCAATGCAAGCGGGACAGAATTGGTCTTATATGTTCGAACCTTCTGGTCCCTGTTACCAATCTGGCTGCTGCATTTTGCACAAGCTGCAGCTTCCGAACCGTCTTCAAAGGCATCCCCATGTAGAGCGCATTGCAGTAATCTAACTTAGAGGTTACCAGAGCATAGACAACTGAAGCCAGGTTATCGCTGTCCAGATAGGAGCGTAGCTAGGCCACCAACCGAAGTTGGTAGAAGGCACTCCGTGCCAGCGAGACCACCTGAGCCTCAAGTAATAGAGATGGTTCTTGGAAAAACCCCAAGTTACGAACCCGCTCCTTCAAGGGGAGTGCAACTCCATCCAGAACTGGTTGAACACCCTCCATTCGGTCAGAGGAACCTCCCACTAACAGCATCTCGGTCTTGTCTGGATTGAGTTTCAGTTTATTAGCTCTCATCCAGTCCATTGTCGCAGCCAAGCACCGGTTCAACACATCCACAGCCTCACCTGCTGAAGATGAAAAGGAGAAGTAGAGTTGCGTGTCATCAACATACTGATGACAACGCACTCCAAAACTCTGGATGACCGCACCCAACGGTTTCATGTAGATGTTGAACAGCATGGGGGACTTATTAAGATATTAGTGCCCATTCATGCCTATCACTGATTTTGCTTTGAAGCCAGGTTATCTTTTAATTTCCTACTATTAACCTACATGTCCAAACATGCTTCTTGGAAGCAGCTCAGAATTATCATGGTAAAAGCTGCATCTGCATTGCTGTGCCCATGCACACACCCCAAATATTGGTCTTTTGCCAAAAGGCAAGGGGAGCCTTGAGGGGCTTGTGAAGTAATGAGGCTTGGCTTATCTGAAAAGTTGTTGAGCCCACATTGGCACGTTATTGAAGTAATGAGATAAATTCTCCCTTAAGCAGCTATCCCTGACTTGTGACCTTCTGGATGTTTTGGGCTTCAACTCCCATCAACTCCAGCCACTATAGCCAATGGAGTGGGAGAAGAAACTGCATCAGATCTCAGCTAATACCAAATATGCCTCCAAGTACATTTTTCTCTGCAATCTCTTTTTCCAAGCAGTGGGAAAATGTTCAGAAAAGTGGTGAATGCATTATGGTAGCCTTCCCCAACCTGGTGCCCTCCAGATCTGTTGGACTACAGATCCCATCATCCCCCAGCCAACACAGTCATTGGCCATGTAGGCTGGAAATGTTGGGAGCTCTAGTCCCAACAGATCTAGAGAACACCAGGTTGGGGAAGGCTGCACTATATTACCACCTCCTAACTTTCTATAATGAATACATTGGAGAAAACTCTTGTCTAATTGAACCCCCAGGGTGATTGTTTTTAAGCGAATTGAAGTAGGTTTAAAAAGTGGGTGGAACATCTACCAGCTATCTAATGGTTTTGTAGCTCTTGCTAAGATGTTTCTCCCTATACTTTCCAAGATAGAAAAGACCACTTGAACCAACACACTTCCCATATTATTCCTCAAAGGAATGAGGGCACATGGCTGCCTGATCTTGTGTTCTTCAAGAATTGCTTCAGGTTGAAAAGTATTGCATTCTGTTGTTCATCAGACTGACTCATGTGAAAGGGGCTCCATGTACACAGCACTGCGTACGATTGGAAGGCACCGCGCTTTCTCTGAGGTTACAACTACTGGTTGGCTGGAAACTGCAAAAGTTGTGCGAAGTTCTAAGACAAAATGGTGCTACCTCCTTTTAAATCCCCCAAGGAAAGTCCCTGTTCTGTATTAAATCTTTGTTTGTTCCAGAGGTTGAACTTTTGTAGCCAACTTAAGCCTTGTTATGATTATTTCAGAAAATGGCCTCCGGTAAAGCTCATATTGGGAAGCAAGTTCCAGATTTCAATGCCACAGCAGTGGTGAATGGAGCCATTAAGGAAATAAAGTTGTCAGATTACCAAGGTAAGAGATACTACTGCTTCCGTTTCTGTGTAACTGCATGTTCAGTGAGTGTATTGGTATTGTAAACTGTAAATACCTAAACGAAAGCGTTCCTCAAGCCCACCTTGGTATAGAGGCTGGGTTGGAGCAGTTAAGAGACTTCTTGTTATGCCCTGGCTTGGGAAGCACAAAATCATCAAGGAAGAGACCAAGTAAGTCTACATCAAGAGGTGGTCACTAGCCCCTGAATCGCTGAGTCCATGGAGTAGCATCCAGTGTTAGTCCTATTTAGAGTAAACCCTTTGATATGAATAGGATTTAAGTTAGTTGTGGCTTAAGTCTTATTCATTTCAGTGGTTCTACTCTAAGTAGTGGAGTTGATATTACTCATGGTGTCTTCAGTTTTTCCTCTTTTGGAGTGTGCAGACAAAGGATCATGTGTTGTTGTTTCTCCCCAGAGGAAGGGTGACTGTGGCATAGTCTAGGCCAGAGGTGAACAACTTGTGGCCTTCTAGATGTTGTTGGGCTGCAGCTTCCATCCCTCACCATTGGTATGCTCGCTAGGGCAGATGGGAATTGTAGGCCAAAACATCTGGAGGGCCACAAGTTGTCCACTCCTGGTTTAGGCACTAAACATGCCTTTAGTCTGCCCTTAGAACTCCAGGTTTCCCTCCCTTCTTTTTAACATGCACTGGAATAGGAATGTCTACCTGAGAGAAGTTGAGCAGTCAAGTCCTCTGGATTGAGTACCAGGGCTCTAGCTGTTGTGATGCTTTTGCTGATAAGCAGCCTTTTTTCACACAGGCAGATATGTGGTTCTCTTCTTCTACCCACTGGATTTCACCTTCGTCTGTCCCACGGAGATCATAGCTTTCAGCGATCGAGTTGAGGAATTCCACAAGATCGGCTGCGAGGTTATTGCTGCCTCTGTCGACTCCCAGTACACCCACTTAGCCTGGTGAGTCTCCTAGTGCTCAAGGACTAGTACAGGCTTATGCTAAAGGGTGGCAAATAATAGGAAACTGAGTGAAATAAATAAATGCACATCCCAAAGAGCATGCGCTGACCTGGTCTAGATGGTTTGTGGAGATCTCTGGCTGCATTTCAGGTTTGCATGGTCTGCTTTGTGTTTTGCTAGAACCCTGAGACCCACCAACTGGAACATGGTGCAAAATAATAGCTCAGGCGGGTGGATAGAGGACTAGAGTTGACACTCAAGTCACAAGAATTCTGTGGATCTAGTGCTAACTGACTGAAGGGTGTGGAGGGCTCCACCAACCTTATCTAGGAAAACCTGGCTGTTGCTAGAGCTTTATCAACCACCTCACTAAGCAGACAGCAGTTGGGGCCTGATCAACTTAGAACACTAATTGGGTGTCCAGAACTATCTTCATCTTTGGTCAGAGAAACAGGCTTTTGCTAATCTTGGACCACCTGCAGTTCCCTTGAGAATGTAAATTTCTAGTAGGGATGTGCACTGGATCGGACCCGATCCACGATCCGAGTCCGGTCCAGTGGGAAATCGGATAAATTATCCGATTTCCGATCCCGCAGCTGGATCGGCCGATCCAATCCGAACCGGTCCGAAAAAGCTCCGAACCGGTTCGGCGGATCGGCGGATCGGCGGGCGCCCACTGGCGCCCACCGCCGCTTCCATTGGCGGGCGCCAGCGGGCGCCCGCCGATGAAAGTGGACAGCGGGGGGGGGGAGGAGGGGGGCACTTACCTTCTCGGCCCGGTGGCTCCCGTCCGGCGCCGGCGCCTACTACTACTAGCAGGCTCCGCGGCCTGCTCTAGGGTGGCGCGCCGGGTGATGTCATCACCCGGCGCGCTACTCTAGAGCAGGCCGCGGAGCCTGCTGGTAGTAGTAGGCGCCGGCGCCGGACGGGAGCCACCGGGCCGGGAAGGTAAGGAGGGGGTGCGTGGAGGGGAGGAGGGGGCGCGCGGAGGGGGGAGGGGGGAGGGGGGCCCTTACCTTTCCGGCCCGGCGGCTCCCGTCCGGCGCCGGCGCCTACTATTCCCAGCAGGCTCCGCGGCCTGCTCTAGGGTGGCGCGCCGGGTGATGTCATCACCCGGCGCGCTACTCTAGAGCAGGCCGCGGAGCCTGCTGGTAGTAGTAGGCGCCGGCGCCGGACGGGAGCCACCGGGCCGGGAAGGTAAGGAGGGGGTGCGTGGAGGGGAGGAGGGGGCGCGCGGAGGGGGGAGGGGGGAGGGGGGCCCTTACCTTTCCGGCCCGGCGGCTCCCGTCCGGCGCCGGCGCCTACTATTCCCAGCAGGCTCCGCGGCCTGCTCTAGGGTGGCGCGCCGGGTGATGTCATCACCCGGCGCGCTACTCTAGAGCAGGCCGCGGAGCCTGCTGGTAGTAGTAGGCGCCGGCGCCGGACGGGAGCCGCCGGGCCGGAAAGGTAAGGAGGGGGTGCGTGGAGGGGAGGAGGGGGCGCGCGGAGGGGGGAGGGGGGCCCTTACCTTTCCGGCCCGGCGGCTCCCGTCCGGCGCCGGCGCCTACTATTCCCAGCAGGCTCCGCGGCCTGCTCTAGGATGGCGCGCCGGGTGATGTCATCACCCGGCGCGCTACTCTAGAGCAGGCCGCGGAGCCTGCTGGAAGTAGTAGGCGCCGGCGCCGGACGGGAGCCGCCGGGCCGGAAAGGTAAGGAGGGGGTGCGTGGAGGGGAGGAGGGGGCGCGCGGAGGGGGGAGGGGGGAGGAGGGGGCGCGCGGAGGGGGGAGGGGGGCCCTTACCTGCCCGGCCCGGCGGCTCCCGTCCGGCGCCGGCGCCTACTACTACCAGCAGGCTCCGCGGCCTGCTCCAGGGTGGCGCGCCGGGTGATGTCATCACCCGGCGCGCTACTCGAGAGTAGGCCGCGGAGCCCGCTGGTAGTAGCCGCCGGCGCCGGACGTGCCGAGAAGGTAAGTGGCGGGGAAGGGGGCTTACCCCCCCCCCGGAGCCGTCCGCTTCTATCCGCTGGCGCCCGCGGGCGCCAGCGGATGGAAGCAGGCGGCCCCAGGGGGGGTAGGGAGCGCGGGGGAGGGGGTTTACCTGCCGGGGCCGTCCACAGCGGACGGCCCCGGGGGGGGGGGAGGGAGTTAGGCCCCCCCTTACCCACCCGCCGCCATTTTTTCCTCATAGACTTGCATTGCAATGCAAGTCTATGGGGAAAAAAATGGCGGCCGATCCAAAAATTTCCGATTTTTGGATCGGGATCGGACTCGATCCGGTCCGGGGGGCCTCCGATTTTGTCCGAACCGGTCCGGGACAAAATTGGAGGTCCCGATCCGGGTCCCGATCCGATCCGGGGGGTCCGTGCACACCCCTAATTTCTAGTGAGGAGGAAAACTTGCACAGTTTTCAGACACAGTTTTGATCTGAATGTCCCACAGTGAGACTTGGTCAAAAAGCTAAGGAGAACTGCTTGATGTTACATTCTTGGTTAACTAGTTTGAAGCCCGTGTCACCATGGGTGCTACTTCTTATGGAACTCCCTGCCCTTGGAGGTCAGGCAGGTGCCAACATTGTATTGTTTTCGGAACCTCCTGAAAGCATTATTGTTTCCAGAAGCTTTCACAGAATGACCAGCCATGGTTCAATCTGTACCTGTTCTTTTAAAATGAACTGTTTAATGATGTTTTTATTCAGTTTTTATTCTTTTATCCCTTTGTTCACCACTCTGAAATCCTCAGATAGGGAGCGGTATATAAATATTGCAAATAAATAAATAAAATAGTCTGCTGCTTTTTTGCCCCTCAGTCCCCCCTTGCCACAGAGGGGTTCATGAATAATACAAATGTGTCTCATGCATAGTGAATCCCCATCCAAAATTTGCATGTGATTTGGCCCCACCCTCTGTTCCCTTCCCCGCTGACCGTGACAGTCTAACCATGCGGCTGCGCCTGGGGTCTGTCGTCACGCCATACTGATTGGCTGAGCAGGGCTTTCTATCATCCCACCAATGGAGGAGCTGCCCTTCCTGTTCAGCATGGAGGAAATTAATTGCCATTAAAACTCAAGCTCTGAACTTTTTTGAACTTTCAAAATTTTCTTCCCGTTTACACTGCTCAAGCTTCAGTTTAAAACAAAAATGAGAAAAATGAGTCCAGTAGATCTCAAGTAATAAGCCTTGCACTACCATATTTTGATGTAGAAATGGTTGAATTAATTCTTACATCAGAAGTGGCTAGCATAGTGGCTTGCAGATAATCTACATGATAAATGCAGTAATATTGTAGATATTAACGGTAATTTCCTTATAGGATCAATACTCCAAGACCGCAAGGGGGCTTGGGTTCCACAAATATCCCACTTGTGGCGGATGTCAACCACAGCATTTCCAAGGACTATGGAATCCTCAAGGAGGAGGATGGCATTACATACAGGTAAGAACTGACTTTAATTCTGGGTATGACTTTAAGGGCGTATGGCTGATAGCATCTTGACAGGCATCAATCCCTTTTACTTTTAGTAGCAAACCCTCAGCATGGCTGACTCAAAAGTCCCAGTTTGCTCCTGACTCCAGTGCTGTGATTGTTGAAGGAGTTAGTCATCCCTGATGCTGCAGGACTGCCTGATACCCATCCTGGTCATCAGTTTGGCCTGTCCAACAGGGTCCATGTAATCCAAGCAGTAGTAACCTGGTTAGGAAGATGCAGGAAAGCTTTCCCACACTAACTGGGGTATGCAGGACTGCCTGATACCCATCCTGGTCATCAGTTTGGCCTGTCCAACAGAGTCCATGTAATCCAAGCAGTAGTAACCTGGTTAGGAAGATGCAGGAAAGCTTTCCCACACTAACTGGGATATGGAGCCATGGGCCTTGGCATGTATTATTAATAATAATAATAATAATAATAATAACATTTATATACCGCCCCATAGCCGAAGCTCACTGGGCGGTTTACAAAAATTAAAAGACTGAACTTTAAAAAGTCAATATACAAAATTTAAAACCATAAAACATAAAACAGCTGATAATTAAAACATTTAAAACTTTTAAGCCTGGCATGTATGCATAGAAGGTAGCTGCTCTAGCTAGAAGAATCTATGGAGGCCACTTGTCCTTGCCTCAACATCCTTCTAGTTTAGATCTTTAATTTGCGGTGTCTGTATGTGTGAAGGTTCAAAAGACCCACAATCCAGCTTCGGTCCTGGTACTAGTTGGTGCTACTGAAAAAGGCAGTAGAGGCAGGACATGGGTTCCAGTGGTAGGTAGGCTTCCCCTTCTCTGCTGTGGCCCTGTCCTTTTAAAAAAGGAAGATCAGAGCCTTCCATCTTAGTAAATATATAATAATTCCCCTTCTCCCCCACAGAGGCTTGTTCATAATTGATACTAAAGGTATCTTGCGTCAGATCACAGTAAATGACTTACCTGTGGGGCGTTCTGTGGATGAGACGCTACGCCTGGTTCAGGCCTTCCAATTCACAGACCAGCATGGTGAAGGTAAGGGGATTATGGAGTGAACACAGAAGGGTGGGTCATTATGGCTCTAGAAATTATTGTTGACCCATGAATGCTCTACTGGGCTTTTCCTTTCCTAAGGGGGCAAAGATGGGTCTGGCCATGTCTGTGGGCAATACAGTACGAAACACATTTAGTGGCGAAAGGCAGAGTCTTCCTTCTTATGTGAATTTTCCCATATGTACGGGTTAGCAACGCTTCTGAAGGCTCTTTTGCCTAGAGCCGTCTGCAGCACAGTTGGTGCCCTTTCATTCGTGGTGCCATCTTCTGGAGAGGGCGTCAAGGAAGAACTTGAAATGACTGTAAGTTGATGCAGCAGCCTTGACTTGTGGATCCAGTAATCACATGTAGAGAGAGAAATATAATGAAAGGTTCAGCTAAATAATAGGTTAAACAGAATGAAAAATCCCCTCTAATTGGACAACAAATCAAGAGCGCGAATTGGTGTGTAAAAAAGTCAAGCAACGCCCAAAGAATATTTGGGGGTTAAGGTAGGCAATGGTATATTAAAGGAATTAAGGGTGTGATGCATTTGATATACAGTAGTGCTGACTTTCTCCCAAAGGGAGACATGCCAATAGGCTCCATTTACCAGGAGCCAAGAGCTTCTAGGCCTAAGGTGTCTGATAGCCCAAACTGAGGGGAGCAGTAGGGGTGAAGAAGAGAGTGCATGGGCAACCAATCTTTGCCCTCTGTGGCAAGGAGGTTCTACTATAAATTGTCTTAGCCCAATATAACAAACCACAAAGCTAGGAGGAACCTATGTGGCAGGTTGGAATGCTGTGAAGGAGCGAGGTGAGGCCTGAATTATGCAATCTTGCCCACAATCTGCAGCTGTGCTTCCCCAAAACTCAAAAGTGCCAGTACCATTTTTGGAGAAAGGGAGCTAAAGCAAAGCTTGATGCCACATTGGCTGCTCCATAAGAACTGGCTTCACTGGAACAATCCAGCCTAGCATCGGCCTCTCCTTGTAGTGCTGCTGTTCAAATTAAATTGACCTTCTCTTCCCCTCAGGCTGTCCTGTTTCACACGTGAGAGGGCCTCAATGTCGAATAAAGCTTTCCCAACCAGGTGCCCTCTAGATATTTTGGACTACAGCTCCCATCATTCTTGTCCATTGGCCATACTGGCTAGGGCTTATAGGAGTGATAGTCCAAGATATCTGGAGAGCATCACATTGGGGAAGGCTAGTCTAGCAAGCTGCATAGAAGTGAATTCTACAAGATAAGGTCTGTGCCCTATTGCAGGTCCATTGTGGGATACAAGCTATACCTAGAAGATCCTTTTAATGCAAATCTAAGGAACCTTTTCAGGAGCTTCTTGGAATGTAAACCTGGCTAACGTATGCCCTTTCGGCTTCCTAGCCCACAGTAATCCAGTTTTCCTTGTTTATCTTCTTGCTTCTCTGTTTATGCAGCCTCTTTCATTTCATGGCCAAATGAGATTTTTTTGCCTCAGCTCTGCTAACTCTAGCTCGGGTGGGGAACCTCTGGCCCAAGGGCCGGATCAGGCCCTCCTGAGCGCCCAATCCAGGCCTCCAGGGTTCCTTAGATGGCTATGCCCCTTCTCCTGGCCCCACCTCCTTTCCCCCCAACAATGATCATTTCATGGTCTTCAGGCTTTTGTGCAGATCCCCCACCCCATTCTAAACTGTTGAAATGTCCCTCCTGAGGCCTCGTGACTGGCAATAAGAGCCTACTCCACACTGATAATTTTGTATTTTTGGCCCTGCCCTCTTTGCCTTCGGCCCCACCCACACTGGGATGCAGCCCCTGAGAGCTTCTCTGAAATGGAATTGTCTCTCGGGATCAAAGAGGTTCCTCACTCTCACTCTTAACTCCTTGCTGCACCCACTCCCTGTTTCCTTACAGGTGTCTATTGCCTCCAGGTAATTTCATCTCTAAGTCAGTTTCCCTGCCTAACACTTTGGCCTCTTCTCCCCCCTCCCGCAGTCAACAGCATCTCCTGGCCTCAGGTCTTGCGGGCCCTTCCCTTTTAATCCCTCCATCCTGACAGGTGTTCCATGCTCGCCTCCTCAGGCCTGCGTGCCCTTCATGTTTGTTTGCTTTTGTCTGCTGCCTGCACTCCCCTCCTCTTGGCTTCTCGCTCCTTAGTTTCCTTACGTCCGAGAATCTCACGCCTTCTGTGCCTACGCAGATCCTTCCGTCCTTATGGACTCATGGCATTTCTCAGCCACATTGACACTTGCTTCAACTGGGACTGTCCCTGACACATCGGATGGCTGAGAAGCTGTCAGCAGTGCCAACGGTGTTCATGGACATCCAGCGACAACAAGTCATTAGTTTGGCCGATAAGTATTAGAGGCTTTCTGACAGCTACCACAAAATGCCCCTGGCACATCACGGTGTGTGAGCTGGCAGAGTCTGGCTGAGATAGGGAGGAGCAGAATGGTTCCTGAAGAGTACGATGGTTTATGAAATCTACTAGATGATGGGCAAATGTTGAGAGACAAGCTGCCACTGAATACCAGTGGCTGATGGAGGGTGAGGGGAGAGGAGGGGGCTGAGCAGTAGCAGCATAAGGCTTTTTGCCTTCCTGGAAGCACTTGGCTGACCACAGTGGGAAGCAGGTTATTGGAATAGATCGGGGGTCGGCAACCTTTTGGGAGCATGGGCACATTTAGCAATTTGGGTGCTGCCACAAAATGGCTGCTATGGGAAGCATGGCAAAGGACAAGTAACCTGCCCCAAATAAGGCAGGGATGGGATCCTGAGCCCCAACCTGTTAAACTACACCTTTGAACCTGTGATTTTCAGCACCAGCAGAATCCCCTTTCACAGCAATTCCAGCCACTGGTTAGAAAATGTGTTTCTTAAACAAAAACAGTGGACGAGGAAAAGCATCTTGGCAGACACCAATAAAGGTGTCCGAGGGTTGCATTGGTGTCCACAGGTACCATGTTGCCTACCCCTTGGCTAGATATATCATTGCTCTGATCCAGCAGGGTTCTTACCTCCAACTAAAGAAGGGTAGGTATAACAAACTGTGTTCTAAGAAGTATTTGTCATCTGTGGTAAAGTCCAAATACTGCACTAACAACATTATGTTGCAATCTATAATTTTTTTTATATCAATTTTTATTGTACATTTCAACAAAACAAGAATTCACAAGTGTAACTACATATTTTAAAGACCCCAGTTTCAAATATTGCAACCATCTAAGAAAAGAAAAGAAAAAGCATATATTACACATACACTTCAGTAAAAGCAGACCAAAGATCTAAACTTGAATCCATTAGCAAGTGGTGCCTATATATCACTCTTTCAAACATTGCTAATGTTGTTAGATCTTCAGTCCTTTCCATTACTGCCGACGTATAGAATAACTCAAAAGGAACCCTCAGGGAAGGAGTCTGCTGGGCTGGGCTGCCAGTGATGAGTTTCTGACACCTTGCTTAAGCTCCTGTCTACCTTGCTGTTAGTTCTGTCACTTTTTAATACCTGATATATCCAAAGGTGTGCTTTACTGATTGGGGGGGGGGGGGGTCTTGTTGCCTTTGAGACATTCTGCTCCCCTGCTCCTAATTTCTTCCTTTGTTCTAATATTCCCCTTTGCTCTTGCTACAGTGTGCCCAGCTAACTGGAGTCCTGGCTCTGACACTATCAAGCCCACAGTGGAAGACAGCAAGTCTTTCTTCGCCAAGCAGCAGTAGGCCCCTTGCCTTGCTCGACAGCCATGTCCTACTGAAGGCACCTGGTCTAATGTGAAGGGATTATTCACGATGAATCTTCCCCATTTAACACTCTTTGGGAGAGCTGGGCTACCAAAATCGCCCATAAATAGTCGTCTGTAGAAGTTAACTTGAACATAAAGTTTTGAGTAGGGCATCCTTGTGTTTATGCTTCAATAAAAGTGGTGATTAAAATAAGTCTGATGGAACTTGCCTGATGTCTCTGGTCCTGCTGAAGGTGTTCTGAAGTAAGAATATGGCCACCGGCATCCAAAATGAAGAATATGCTCCCCAAGTGCCACCTCAAATAGGGGCTGAGAAGGGAAGAGTTTTTTTCCTACTCCCAACAGGATCTGCATTCAATAGACAAGCTTAACTACTTTGCCTTCCCTTGGGTTTTGTGTGGAAAATGAGAATCTACCTTCCCCCACCCACCCCAGTATGTCTCCAGTAGCAGAGATGGTAAGCCCATGTACACCAGTTGCTGGGGAACATGGGTGGGCGGGTGCTGTTGCACTCATGTCCTGCTTGTGGCTTCCTGATCAACAGCTGGTTGGCCACTCCATGAACAGAATGCTGGACTAAATGGACCCTTAGTCTGGTTTAGCATGGCTGATCTTGCGTTCTTAAATACATAAAGATGAAATTACCTAGATAACTTGAAAAGAAACCAGACGAAGTGTGATGTTGAATTGGCTCATACAAGAAAATGGGGAAAGGAAGGAGTATGCAGTTCTCTTTTGCTATGATGTGTCTGTGTAATTGGTTTCTGCCCCTTGGGTAAGGTTTGAAGAGGATCTGTTGCATGGGTCACTGGAGGAACAAATGCCATCTGCTGGAGAGGGAAATGAAGCGTAAGGGCAGTGAGAGCCAGTGTGCTGTAGTGGAAAGAGTGTTGGACTAGAAGTTGGGAGATCCAGGTTCTAGTCCCCACTCAGCCATGGAAGCTTACTGGGTGACTTCACAGGGTTGTTGTTGTGGAGGATAAAATGAAGAGGAGGAGGATAATGTACACCGCCTTGGGTTCTTCTGGTGGGGGTGGCAGGAGCTGCTAGGCTGATGGTGGGCTATCACTTTCTAGATAATTTGCACACGTTCACAATGGTTTGGATCAACAAGAGTTTACTTTCACAGAACAGAGCTTTTCCCCAAGCATTCTGTTAGCCAGATTCAAAATATTTGAACTGCAATCAGGGATTTGTACTCTGATAAAGGAAAACCTTTGCTGCAGGATGAAGTAGGTCTGATCAGAGTTGCTAATCAGGATCTTTGTTTACTAGACTGATGTGAAGGGGGGGGGGGGGAGGGACACCATCCTGTATTTCTGTAGATCTAGTCCCAAGGTACCTAGGTTCTCTGCCTGTATGAAGTTAGTTGGTTTTGCAAATTGCATGAATTAGACTAATCCTTCCAAAAATCCACATGTAATTGGTAAACACTAGGCTAGAAGTCCAATCTAGGCAGCTATAATATACTGCCAAGCAGATTTTGGGGGACAGAATCTGAAATGTGGCTTAAGAACTTGAAGTTTTGTAAGTGTTGCTATTTAAAGCACACTTTGATCTGGAGCAGTGACAGCCATTGGAGAAATTTATATAAACCAGATAGTTGTTCTAGGCTGCCATCTATTTCAATAGGATTATGGTACTAACTGTATTGCGGTGTATCCAGGATGAAGTAGACATGATGTTCTCATGGAAGCCTTGGAAAGTAAATGCTCAAGTACAGAAAGCACATAGTATGGAAAGCATGGCTGGCTGGGGAATGCTGGCAGTTGCACACCTCTTTTCTGTTTAAACATACATAGAATTGCACCCTAGAACATCTGAGGGAAAGATTATGCCCATTCAGGATTACTGAGATACAGTTGGCTTTATATAAGTGAGGGTATAGAGCAGATGCTGTCAGCTCTTTAAGGTGTAGGTTTGTAATATCCTTAGATCAAAACCATGTGTGCTTGAGGACACTGGTAGATTTAAAGGGCATTTTCTAGACTTAAAAAGTGATGTGCTGCATCTAATCTGAAAGGGAGAGCTTTTCTGTTTATAATCCTGCTGTACATGTTCTGCCACTAGAGGATGCTATTGCTTCACTGGACAAGCTTTTTATTTCAAATGTGTATTTGCATTCAAGCAAGACCTGATTGCAATATTAAAAAGTGTGTAGTGAGACATAGGCTGCCTCTACAAGAGGCATTTAAAGCTCTTTCAAGGCGCATTAAAAAATTTACTTCTACAAGAACGGAGCGCAAATCGGGCGTAGAGGCGCGTTTTCTCTCCGATTATGCGCATTATCAAATGCACGTTAAATAGCGAGTTTTATTTTGCTCCGGCCGTTAAAGCGCATTTTGACTATGTGAACAAGCGATTCTCCGCATTAACTACTTGTAAAGCACATTTGAAACAACCGGTAAGGTCACCAGTTGAGTGCTCAATTACCTCCTGCATACAAGCATTTACGATAAAGCGCTTCCAAGAAGATGCGCATAATCGGAGGAACAGGCATCAAACGGAATCCATCTAGAGGGGGTCATATTCTGACATCTTTTATACGGCTCTCTACCTCCAACACCAACATTAACATGGAATGCAACCAGGCAAAATGCTCTGCAAACTTTTGACCACATTCTATTTTCGGAGTCCATAAAGCAATAACAATATAAGAACCCTGATTTGGCAAGCCCTTTTCCACTTAATATAAGTGATACAAAGGAAAGCACTTGGTATAACTTCTGAGGACTTGTTTAACTTCTAGAAGTGCCCTGCCAATTTCTCTCAGGCAGGGCCTCTGCTGTTTTGGACTAGGAGGAGCAGTTTCCTGTAGAATTAGGATTCCAGCTCTCCATTGCACTGGGGACTGGTACTGTCCTCTACCTAATTTGTCCTCTGCCTTATTGCAGCAATTTCGCTATTGGTAGATTGCAAAGCACTGGAATATTCCCACCAAAGTGCCTAAAACTCCTTCCTGGCCTGTGAGTTTCCACCAGTGGTATAGTGCAGACAAGGGACATCTGTATCCCCTGCCCCTCACTTCTCTGTTTCGTTTGAGCTTAGCTGCAATCACCACAATAGCTGGGAGGCAAATGGATTTCCCCAGCAACAATATATTGTTCCTTTTGTAATGCCAAGTATCGTGGTCTAACTTGCTCTTGAATGGGAAGTTAAAACCCATCAGCTTTACAAAAGACCTGCTCTTGGTACATACAAAACCTGCTGGAACTGGTTTGTTGACTTTGAGATCAAATGGTGTTGGGAAAAGGGACTCCCACATAACCTTGAGTTGGTGGTCTTAAGCTGTTTGGGGATGTGTTGGGCCAGATCAAATCAAGTCTGTTGAGCCACATGTGCGTATCATTTTGCATAACCAACCACCATGCAGGGGGTTGTCATGTTGTCTGAACCCAATGGGGGTGTCTTATGCAAAGGCTGGACATAGGTTTATGTGAGGGTTGTTTAACCCATGCATAATCCACCCCCACTGCATTTGGACGACATGACAACCCTCAGCCACTGTAGGCTGATTTGATCCTGCAAATCAGGTCATTGTATCCCTCTCTTTCCCTTTCTCATGCAATCTCAGTTCTCTCCAGCCAAAGTCCAATATACTTAACTACTACACTGCCATTTGCCAGCTCACTGTTTTGTGACTGTCAGCTCATTCTAATAATTCAGATTTTATGTTCTCTACTGTTGTTCTTTGATGGGTATATGTACACAGACACAATTTTTGGATTCTCTTTGGGGATGTGGTTATGAGGACTTACATGATGAGCACCTGCCCTTCAAAACTGACCATTACGCCACTGGTTTCCATTCTCCTTCTCATGATCAGGGCAGAAAAAAGTACTTCTGGTGTATATTTACATATCTTAACTATTATCTTCTGTATGCATTTATATGTCAAAATTAGCCAGCCCCGACTTAATTCTCTGGCCTTAGGTCAGAAACATAACATTTTGAATATATCTGTAGCACTGGATCCTGTAAACCCTGGACAGAGAAATCCTTGGAGTGGAGGAGTCTGCAAAGTGAGGGCGAGCTACCTTTCTTCTGCTGTGAAAGTTATGCCATCACGGCTTTTCCCCTGAAATGTGACAGTCGAATGCAGAGAAAAATATGTATCCCTGACCCATGGTATAGCCCTCTCTGGTTGGCTTCACATTCCCCTGCATATCTTTTCAATTTTCAGCCAGTTCTTACCAAACTGTCAGTTCCCCTTCCTGCCACTCTCACCTATACTTGACTTATTCATCTGTGCTTCATCTCATCACCGTGCCCAGAAGACCACATGAACAGTACCTCTTGGTGGTGTTAACACAGGAAGTGGGTTACCCAGTCAGACTGTTGGCTCTGCTAGCTTGCTCTTGTTTACAATGATTGGCAGTCACCCTCCTGGAACTATGCAACCTCACCTGGAAATGCCAGTGATTGAACCTGGACCTTTCTCTACACAAAGTGTGTGCTGTACCACTGAGCTTCAGTCTTTTCCCTGCATGGAAACTTGCATATTTCCATAATACATTGTCAGCTATGATGGTTCCTAATAAAGACATTATCTTACTGTCCTTGCATGTTTTGTACTCATTTGGTTGCCTCTTCTTTTTATATGCTTCAAAGAAAAACGACGATTCTGCTGAAAAGTGCAGCAAAATCTGATGAATACAAATGAAGGGTTGCTACAGTGAAGGCAAACAGTTTACAGTTGTGCCAGCAGGGAGTGCTATTGGGTGGCTCTGGAACTGAGAGAATGTTTTTAACCCAAAAAGACTTGAACAGCTTGGATACTTACACTGTAGGGCAAGGCTAAACAGGTCCACCTCGCACAGCATCACACAAAGCCTCAGACCATCCTGAGGCCTGTCTTGGTACTCATTACACCCAGCCAGATGGTTACTGAAAACTACAAAGACAGGTGTAGCCACCAAGGGAAGAGGGCTCAGCTTGGCATACGTGGCAGGATTGATAATAAAACTCATTCCTCAACTAATAGCTGCATGTACATTCACACAATGTAGCTCAGGGTTAGGCAACCTGGTGTCCTTCAATTATTTTGGACTACAACTCCCATAACCCCCAGTCACACTGGCTGAGGCTGATGGGAGTTGCAGTTCAAAAAAAGGTGGAGGGCACTGGTTGTCTAGCTTTACTTGGGACATCGAAACTAGCATTCTCTTTCCCACATTCTACTCATTCTTCGTTATTTGATCTTCTGCTTCATGCATCCCTCTGCTTAGGCTTTGGAGGACATAACAGAGCCCCTTCTGAAACTAAAGTGAAAACCTGGGAGTTTGGGCTCATACACATACTACATTAAAGAAGCAGGAATGTGTAGAGGACCAAATAGATGTATTGAAACCCCTAATATCCTCTTAAAAATGCAAAATGTATCAATTTGGCCTAAACCCTTCTTGAAAGCCCTCAGAGGAAGAAATTCCATAAACATCTTTTGTAGCTTATTCCATAGTTGAACTGTTCTTTTATATCATTACATTTACTTTTGATTTTATATTCATTTCTTCTAGAGCTCATTCGTCAACCTTTCTGCTTAGGATGCCATATCACAGGGGGATTTAGTCAAAAGCTTTGAAGTCATCCTTGTACCACTTGAGTTCTGTCTACTAAATTATTTTATTGTACAAAATATAAAAACTAGGTTGATGCCATAATTGGGGTTGTTTGTTTGTTTGAATAAAGGCAAGTTCGTTGCTCAGCTTTCTTTCTAGTCTTACAAATGAGTTGTTTTGTTTGTCCTAATCTTCCAAATAAAGAAGTCAAGTTTTGAAGTTCCTTGAATTTTCCTTCTGTTTAAAACACAGGCAACTGCACTGGCTCCCTACAGTTTTCTGGACAGAATTCAAGGTTATTTTTATGTTTAAAGCCCCTAACAGCTTTAGACATTTTAGATTTTTATCATTGTATTTATGTTAAGCCATTTTATGATGTGAGCTGCCCTGAAAACTTTGTTATAGGGTGGCATATAAATAAAATAAATGGCTTGGACTTCATACTCAGAGTCCTCCTTCTCTTATTAATATATTTGTGACTGAGAGCATTCTGACTGTACCACCAAGCTTCAAAGGAGTGGGAATGTATGGGCATTCAAAGGGGGCTGCCCCACAATTGTAGAGCTACCTTCCCCTAAAAGTCCATGCCTCAATACTTTCCAGAGGAGTGGTAAAACTTTCCTTGCTGAACCACCATTCAGTAGCCAAAGTAAAGCAGGCATAGGAATTCATGATTGGATTTCTTTTGTTTCTGGTTTCCCTGTTACCATCTAGGCTGAGCCCTTTTAAAGGGGCAAGATAAATGTGGGGAAAAAGACATCTCTACTAGAGCCACACCTGGTTTCCATGAGTTTGCAGCTAGGAAAGATAGTGGTTCGGAGATTTGCCTGCTATCTCTTCCACAAATATCACCAGGATCCAACCATTCAGATTGCCCAAGTATTTTGAACTGTTATCCTAGCTTTCGACCTTTCCCCATCCTTGTTTTTGTCAGCACTAAATGTCTCATCACAGTTTCCTCCTTTGTAAAGACAAGCAGAAATACATATTGAGTAATTCTGCCCTTAAAAACAATAACACACCACCTCTCAGTCTCTTTCGTTCAGAGTTGCATAGCAAATTCACACTATCACCTTGTCCTGCTTTGATTGAGATCATTAATAAAACCACCCTCCCTTTATTGTTTCCAATATCCCGTTAGCTGCAGCTTGGTTTGTGTCTTTGCTTTTCTGATTTTGGTCTACATATGCTACGATATGTGTCCACAGTCACCTGTTTTTCCTTCTACTTTTAAGTTTTCCTTGTGATGTTAGGGTGTTAAACAGATCCCCTGCTTTACCTTCCTGGGCCTCCGGTTTCAACAACCCAGACATGAACTGGAGGAGGAAGCTGACACCACAATAGCCTCCCCCCCTTTTTGCCTGGAGGTATGACACGAGGCTAGGGACAGAGTGCAGGCTGTGTCTCACACCACACATGCTCTACTACGGCCTTCAACTGTGGCATGCACCGCGACGACATTCCATTTCGCATCATCTTCTCGTGCTTCCGGAAACGGCAGGCTGCTCTTGATAATAACCCCAGGCAGGTTCGGCAAGGGCCTTGCCCCACCCCCCCATTGGACGATAACAACAAGTAGTGCCATTCTTTTTTAAGCCCACAAGAAGGCAGCCTAGAGGAGGAAGATGTAGAATACGCCAAAGGAGTTAGTGGCACTCTGGTCCCCAGTTTCCCCTTAAGGGCCTACCACACCCACCACAATCGCGACTACACTCCCTACCCAAGGCTGGAAATAGAAGCCAGGAAGCTCCACTGCTATTCCCATGAGACAGCCAGACTTTTCTCAACTCCCTGACTCAGAGACTGATTTAGATCTCCTTCAACCTGTTGTTTTCCTGGCTCCTGTTCTCTACCGTCGCTTAGATCTGGCCTGGCGGAACTACACCCCTCTAGATGTTGCTGGACTTCAGCTCCAGATAGCATGGCCAGTAGGCAGGAACGATGGGAATTATAGTTCAACATCTGGAGGGCTACATTCCTCACTCCGGACTTAGTTCCATCTCTCCTTCTAGAGATGCAATCTGATTGTAGGGCTCCTATATCTTAACTTCACTCATTCCAAACTAATTAGGCTTTTCTATACACCCCTTTTCCCCATCAAAAGCTGGAGTATAAAATGAAAGAGTGCCACTGTTCCCACCACACTACTCCATGTTGCACTCCACGGGTTATCTCTTCTCCTCCTCCAGAGAAATGGTTAAAATGCAGATCTCTTAACTCACTCATTGCCTCAAGAGCTGTTCCACAATGAGATGTAAGGCAACTTATCACCTTTGAAAAGGAGGGGGGGGGAAGGACAAGAGTGTGGAAATAAAACTGAATAAGGGCACAATCCTATGCATGTTTGGACAGAAAAAAAGTCCTACAGCTCCCAACTTTCTCCAGTCAGCCATAGTGGCTGGTGAATGTGGTAGCTGTAGGATTTTTTTTTCTGCCTAAACATGCATAAAATTGCACTCTTAATGTTTTAGATGAACTTTTTGAAATAAAATAAAAATGCATAGGACAAGATTTTATCTGCATCTCAATTCCTAAATTAGATAGACAAATACTTTTTGGAAAGGCATTTTAGTAGCGTTTATAAAGAACTTGGTTTCCCCCCACCCAACCCACTGGTAAGTGCGTTTTTCACTGAAACTTGTTTCACACCTTTGAAGAAACTACATGTAGAGATCGAGAATGCTAGTTGTCGCTTCTCCTTTCCTCAGCAGCAACATAAATGATACAAGAAATAGCTCCCCCACCCCTTTGCTCAAAACCATTTTCTCTTTTCCATACACAGTGTTGCATCTGAACCCATTGGCTTGAGAAGGGTGGGTGGAACACTTCAGTCCAACCACAACAGGTTGAGATCTGCTATAATGAAGTTTGCATGCAGTCCAAGTCCAGAAAGTGGATAATCCAATAATGCCTTTCTTCCTTATTCTGCCCTTGCCCCTGGGAGTTGATTATAGGTGCTCTCTTAAGGTCCCATTAATTTTTATCTGAGTCACCTTGACCTTTTGCTCTATGGCTAAATGGTTGAGGGCCAGCATTCTTCTATGGGAAGAAAAATTTGAATCCCACATCCTGCCCTCATGCATCTCTTGTTCTGGTCTGCCTCTGCAATGGCCCTCACACATGTCCAGCAGAATGACACATCTGCTGGATCTCAAGCCAGATTATACCACATATATAGAATGCTTTGGAGTTTCATTGCCCATAAAGCAGGGATGGGGAACATGTGGTCTTCCACAAGTTGTTGGACTGCCACACCAATCATCCCTCACCACTGCCTATGTGGGCTAGGGCTGATGAGAATTGCAGTCCAACAACATCTGGAGACCACACATTTCTGATCCCTGCATATAGGATGGCTGTATTATAAGCACCTAACAGTCAGCAGTCTGAAGAACCAGGCTACCTCTTCCTTTGTAGTCCATCCATCCTACTCTTTCCTGTCTTCACTGCCCTATAATGGGCATTGGCTTGATAACATCAAGGCAAATGGGAAATCAAACCGCATTCACAGACTGACAGAACCCTTTCCCACCTCTCTCATCGGGGCAGTGAGAGATGTCAACAGAAGCTATTGCTTTTATTAAGCCAACAAGCAAGCAAAGATCCCCTGAACTTTCACAGTGCTTTGCTGAGCAGAGTTTATAGATGACCATGACTGAAAGAGCAGCTACTCATAGACTGGGTATTACAGGCAAGCAACAGAGCAGGCAGATAATGGGATAGTACATCAGTACTACTTAAGACACTTTTTATATGGGAGGCTAGTTCCTGACTCACACAGCTCTGTTAGTCCCCTTTGCTCTCCCCCCAATTAATATCAAGACAGAACAGAAAACTCTTGAAAGTCCCTTAAGAAAAAAAAAACCCTGTTCTTCCACACAATCATCACATCATACCACACCCACCTTCGCTATCTATTTACATCTGCCACTATGCCCCCAATGACCTGAAACTATTTCCCCTAAAGAATTAATGCATTCATTGAGCACGTCCCCATTCCTTTCAGAGGCTGCCTGTGAGACCAACCACTCCATTTCCATGGTATTTCAGGCAGGAGCAATAGGTGTGTGTGTTTTAAGGGGCAGCTTTAGGCGTAATATTCTTTTGGATCACAGAAATCAGCTTTACCACTCACTCCATCCTGATCTGGGCTTTTAACTTGCTCTTTACATCACTCTTAGGTAGTACAGGGGTACCTAGGTAGCAACTGCTTTGCTCCAACCCTTCCACAAGACTGAAAAACTTGTGTTCCAACTCTTGGAGCAAGCCATTAAGAGGCAACATCTAAGCTCGGTCAGAACTTTAGCAAGATATTCCCCCTCCCCCTTCAATTCACCCGCATGTTGAGTTTGAGATAAGCCTAGGTTGCTAGTCACCTATTCAGCTACATCTCTCAGCCTTCAAGTGGTTGTGGAGAGGCTTGAAGTAAAGGCAAGATTAACGCGTTACCGTTGTCCTATATTTCCATTTACTGAAGTTGGTTACAAAAGGAAACCTCCGAAAGCCAGGGCTGCAGAGTCTCTCCCATGACTAGCACACGCATTGGGAATCCGCGGAGAGGGGCCTGGAGATTGAAAAGCTAGTTTAACTGCGACTGGCTGTGCCAAGTCTGCAATGGTTTCAGTTACCGGCAGCGATAACTGCTGTGACGGGAAAGTTCACACACACAAAAACCACCATGCCCTACGTTTGGTGTGTGTCATTCCCCGCAGGATCAGCGTGTGAACGAGGCATTTGCGTGGTCTCCGCGGACCAACCACGCCCCACCTCGGCTCGCGGGGGTTTGTGGGTCTGCCGCGCGCCCTGGGACATTCCCAGCCCCAACGCATCAACCCCTGCCTTCTTTGGCTGGAAATTGACATCGTTCAAGGCCCTTTGCCTGGCAACGTGGGCGGGGGTTCCCGGAACGGAGCCCGACCAGCAAAAAACGTCACTAGGCAGAAACTGACCATATATGGCCATCTTCCTCTGCGTCAGCGCACAAGCCCCCACCTTTCGAGCCTGACGGCTCCGCCCACTAGAGCTGAAGTCAGAGCTGGCGAGATCAAGGAAGTGAAGCTAAGCGTGTGGGAGGCCATCCCTCGGGGCTTTGGCGCGCGCGCGCGCCCCCTCCCCTTCCCGTCCCTCGCTAGAGAAAGGGAAAGAGGCTCAAGCGGGCTGTCGAAGCACCGGAGCTTTTGCATCAAAGCTTAGAGTTTGATATCAAAAGGAAAGCGGTTGTGTGGGGGGGGGGGGGAGCAACTCCCAAAAAACTCGGGAGAATGACGCGAGGCAGAGAGCGGAGCAAGGTACAATATCGTGGCACATACAAAAAGCACATATCTAGTTGATTAGGGAAAGTACCCCGAGGAAGAGAAAAGTATGAAACGCAGTTAAGACAACAGGGAGAAGGATGTGCCTCAATTATCCTAGGTTTACACTGAATAAGCCCATTACAAAGAGCAAAAATAGCCACACATGAAGGGAATGACCAGGTAAGGGCAGGCAGTAGGGCTATTAAGTTGTTGCCGAAGTGTAACAAAAATTACCCCCCCTCCAATCCCTCTAAGCTTGATAGACACTAAAGACCAGGGGAGTTAAAACTGCTCCTAAAGAAACTGACAAAGTCTGGGACTTCACAACATGTAAGTCCCCATTTTTCAATATGAAAGCAAAAGAATCAAGATGATTGATGGGACAGCATTTCTGGCATATTAAAAGAGGCACACAGATAAAGTAGTTAGAACATGTTTACTTAAATAGTTTCAATAAAAAGTCAAAAACACAAATACAATCTTTTGAAGAAAAAAAACTGAATTTGAGGACTCAAAAGCAATAAGAGCGCAAGTAGTAAACAATCCCCTTCTCCCTCCGCAGTGACCCCTCTGTCCATGCAGTGGCCTTCTGAGGAACAGAGGTGCTGAGATTCCATCACTTCCCTGTCAACCTGTTTTCTGGTCCCTTTTGATTCAATTATAAATTAAAAGATCAGCTCCTTTTCTACTGGCTCAAGGAAGAGAGCAGAAGGCCAGTTTTTGGCTCTGTACAGAGTACCTCCGGTTCTACTGCACCATCCAGCGATGCAGCAGAGAGAAAAGGCTTTTGTTTTTAAATACACACACACACTAAATCACTCTCACATACAGATATAAAAAAAACCTCGTACACACTCAGCACAGATCGGAGTACTGGATCCACCAGATTGAGAGTCACAGACATAACAACTGGGAAAACAGGACTTCAGAAGAGTTGGGGAACTCGGGCGTCAGTCCGGTTCCGTGTAAACTTTTGCGTTACAACAAGTCCGCGTCTCTTCTCCCCCCCACCCCAAAAAAGGTCTTTGAGGCGGCAAAGATCGGCTCAGTCCCCACCCCTCATCAGAAGGTCTGTTGCATCTTGGCCGTCAAGAGGAGCTGGCAGCCGTTGTTCACGTGGTTCATGACTTTCTGCTTCAGCTGCGCTACTTGGTCCCGCAGCGCGCTGGCCGTGTTGGACAGTCCCGCGTTCTCATTTTTCAAGGTCTTCACCTTCTCCTCCAGCCGAGCGATGCGCTCCAGCTTCCTCTTCCGGCACTTGGTGGCGGCCAGGCGGTTGCGCAGCCGCTTCCTCTCCACCTTGATGCGCTCCTGATCTTCCATGTTAATGGGAGACACGGGCGGGCTTTGCACATCCGGCACCGTCTGGGGCTCTTCTTTGAAGCCCCGCGCAGAGTGAGACAAGGCCAAGCCGTGCGGCTGCGGCATGTAGCTGATATTAGCGCTGGGGAAGCTGGAGGAGTTGCTCAGGGAGACGGCGGGGTTGTAGCTGGTCAAGTTGGTGTAGACAGGAGGCGGCTCCTGGGGCAAGGAGGCCCCGTAGCCACTGCTGACCGACGAAGCGGCCGCCGCTGCTGCCGCCGCCGCCGCTACCGCCCCGATCGAGACATTGGGGGGCGGCATGTGGTTCATCTTGTGCAGGTCGTCCAGCGCCTTGACGAAGCCGTCGGCGAAGCCCTCCTGCTCCTCGGTGGCTCCTCGCGGGTAGTAGTACTGGCCCGGCGGCGTGGGCGTGGTAGTGATCACACCGTTGCTGTTCTGGACGATGAGGCGCTCCAGCTCCGGAGCAGCCAGCTTGAGCGAGGAGCTGCCAGTCTCGGCCGAGGGCTGTTGAAGCGAGCTCGGGAAGTAGCCCGCCGGGCCGTCCTCCTGGCCACGGAGGTGATGGGGGAGATGGGACTTCAGCCCGCGGAACGGCTCGGCCGACAGGTTCAGGGCCATGCCCGACTTCAGCGTCTTGTACTCCTGACTGTAGCCGGAGAAAAAGGAGTCAGGGTAGAAAGGCTGCTCCATCTTCGTGCACATCAGCCGCGCGCTGGGAGGGGGTGGAAACCCGGGCTGGGACGGTCCGGGACGCACAGGAAGGGCTTTCTCTCTATCTGCCTGCCTAGGGCGTGGGTCGAGTCTTCTCCCAAAGCGAGGAGAGCGCGCTTCCGCCTCCCTCCCCAAGCTTCACTTCCAGATTTCAGAGCGAGAGACGCGCAGAAGAAAAGGCTCGTCTTTCCGGCGGCTTCTCCAACCACCCGCCCTGACTAAGCTCGGATGATGATTAACGTTTGTCCCCCACAGAAGGCGGGCCCGATGGACGAGGGTGCCGGCTTCGAGCCCTCCCCGAGAAGCAAAAAGTACCGTACCGGCCAAGGGGGGGGAGAAGCGTCCGGCGCACAGATACAGCTCGCGAGTTATCTCAGCTGCAGCGTGCGTTTTCCGGAGCCTTTTATTGCGGGCGGCCGCGCGGCAGCGACGGAAACGCGCCGCCATTGGCTGAACAACGCAGGTTGCTCCGCCCATCGCGGCGCACGCGAAGGGGGAAACTGAGCTCATTGCTGGGCAGCTCGTGCTCCAGTAAACAGCCCGCGGGAGGGGGAGTTGTACGGCATGCGCGTCAGAGGAGCGGGGCTGAGCGGGGGCAAAGAAACAAACGCACGCAGCAGCCGCCACGGCGAGCGAGCGAGAGAAAGGGGCAGACCTTCGTCAACGGCAGAGACGTCGAACAAGAGAATGCCTAACACAGGCTGCGACCCTCTACCCACTTTCCTGGGAGTAAACCCCACTGAGCTCAATTAAGATTTACTTCTGAGTAGACGTGGATAGAATCGCGCTTTTAGCCGTCGGAAAAGTGGTATATGCACTACAGATAAACACTACAGGCGGCCTGGGGAGTTCCTAACCCTTTTATTATTATTATTTTTACCGATAGGGTTCTTGGCAACCAGTGTGGGGGTGGATACGAGAAACTCAGGTTCAAATACCAATAGGAGATTAAGCTTGCTGGGTGGTCTTTGGCAGGGTTATTGTGAGTAAAGATAAAATTAAAGAATGTCCTATAAGCTAATTTATTTATTTATTTATTTATTAGACTTTTATACTGCCCCATAGCCAAAACATACAACATACACACAATACACGCATACATTTAAAACCGCTACCAAAAAAGCTACCCCCCCCCAAAAAAACCAGGCTCCTCAGATATTGCCAAATGCCTGAGAGAAGAGGAAAGTCTTGGCCTGGCACCGAAAAGATAACAATGTTGGTGCCAGGCGAGCCTCATCAGAGAGATCGTTCCACAATTGGGGGGCCACCACAGAGAAGGCCCTCTCCCTTGTTGCCGACCTCCAAGCTTCCCTCAGAGTAGGCATTCGGAGGAGGGCCTTAGATGTTGAACATAGTGTTCGGGTAGGTTCATGTCGGGAAAGGCGTTCCGTCAGATATTGTGGTCCCAAGCCGTGTAAGGCTTTATAGGTTAAAACCAGCACTTTGAATCGGGCTTGGAAACATACAGGCAGCCAATGCAAGCGGGCCAGAATAGGTCTTATATGCTCGAACCTTCTGGTTCCAGTTATCAATCTGGCCGCTGCATTTTGCACAAGCTGCAGCTTCCAAACCACCTTCAAAGGCAGCCCCACGTAGAGTGCATTGCAGTAATCTAACTTGGAGGTTACCAGAGCATGGACAACTGAAGCCAGGTTATCCCTGTCCAGATAGGGACGTAGCTGGGCCACCAACCAAAGTTGGTAGAAGGCACTCTGTGCCACTGAAGCCACCTGAGCCTCAAGTGACAGAAATGGTTCTAGGAGAACCCCCAAGCTACGAACCTGCTCCTTCAAGGGGAGTGCACCCCATCCAGAACAGGTTGAAGACCATCCAGTCAGCAGAACCACCCACTGACAGCGTCTCAGTCTTGTCTGGATTGAGTTTCAGTTTATTAGCCCTCATCCAGTCCATTGTCGCAGCCAGGCACTGGTTCAGCACATCCACAGCCTCACCTGATGAAGATGAAAAGGAGAAGTAGAGCTGCGTGTCATCAGTGTACTGATGACAACGCACTCCAAAACTCCATAGACCTCCTTGGAAGGAAGGTGAACCAAATAAATATGTCTCCCTAAAAAGTTTAGATGCAGGCAGGTTTGACTCTTCCAGCACCAAAAGCCCCAGCTGATTTATTTTTCGTTCAGAGAGCTTCCAACCTCTCCAAATCCCAGGGAAGTCATTTCTTCGTGAGCATTAGCCTGTATTCTTCATGTAGATAAATCACATACATGTACAGCCTCTAGCAGGACACATACCAAATATACAATTAAACCCAACTTCTCTGGGCACTTAAGCATGCTTGCCCATTATTTACAAAGATATAACTGCTCCTCCAACACACACCCTGAGCAAGAAATATGTCCAAAATAATCACATACCAAGTGCAAAAGTTGTATGCACAAACCACAAACACTGAAATGCCACTTTAAAACATAACTCAAATATAAAGTTACACCCTGCCATATTCAAAACCAACACTGATGCACAATCTTTGTGAGACCTGCATACCACATTAATGTTCTAGAAAAGACACACACATGTATACCAAAGGCTACAATGTACACCAAAGTTCAGCATTTTAAACTTTTAAATAATGGTGGCTTTATAATTAATTTATTGTTATTAATATAACAATAACAATAAATTATTACTATTACATGACAAGTACATGGCACTTTTAGAGTTTCATCATTATCATCATCACCAAGAACAACAAAAGACAGGTTCCTGCACCCAAGGATTTTCCAGTCTAAATTTTGACAGTAGGGAAGAAAAGAAGAGAAAGGGGGGAGTGAATAGCAGAGATAGCAGTAACAAAGGATAAATGTGAGCAGTTGCAGTAATTAGGCATGAGAATGAAGGGATTAAACTAAACACCTCATGGAAAATATGAGTTTTGAGGAGAGGCCACACAAATACATATACCTAAAGACTGAAATACACACGAGATATACCAACCCTCACCCTACCCATACACCCACAGCTAGAAGTACAAGGTGCAAAGTGATAATCAAGCCCAGTGGCCAACCTTTGGGTGGGTCTCTCTTTTTCTACAAATATGAATACCTATTACATTTAGTTCTTTATCTTGGGTCTTAACATATAGATATACAGATATTTGGAAGAACCTTGATCGCCCACATTTTTGCGCCTCTAATGTATGAACAAACTACCTCCCAGCAACCTCAAGTGTCACTCATTAGTTTTAGTCTTGGTGATTTTTGTAGATGTGTTTTCAAAGGGACTGAATTGTAAATGGAGATGAGCTGACTAATTGCAGCTAAGATTTGCCCCAAGAGCCATAATTTTTATTAGCCATGAAGCTGTCTTAGTGACATAAACAAGAGACACTATTCCCATAATTAGGTTTAGATGGTTGTATAGAGATAAGGAAGGTGACTAGGAAACATAGAATCATAGAATAGTAGAGTTAGAAGGGGCCTATAAGGAATGCAGGAATCCATCTTAAAGCATAGCTGACAGATGACTGTTCAGCTGCCAGATATGTACACTGCATTAATCAGTTCATGGCACTTTTCTATGGCAAATATAGTGAACACTTCTTATACTGGTCATGAGCAATTGAATCCACACTCTTAAACACATTGCATGTTGTTTGTATGCTGCCTTTAATGGAGTCAAGTAAGCATGCAGAGGATTCCCAGTCAGTACTACTGATGTAATTAGGGTTAATAGTTTGTTTGGTATAAAAACAGCTGTTTGTCATAAACAAGATCTTTCTCCCAAGCGATAGGCCTCTCTTCTGTCTCTAAAAGTGAGAGTCTGCTAGTCAAGGGATTCACATGCACAGTGCGATTGGGATTTTCTAGCACAGAGTAAAATTTTCTGAGCCTCAAATGTAATTCGGACAAAACTCTGACCAAAATATGTTACATTTAAACCTGGCCCATTATCAAGCAGCACCAGAGAAAAGGCTGGGATGAGGGCCACGGTGAACTGTGGTATGCTTTAGGCAGTGCCTAATTTTTAAAATGAGAGGTGATGGAGCTAAAGCTCTCCTGGAAGTCCTTCCTCCTTGTCCATGATGTGTAACGGCTGATAATTACTACTCAGTGGTGAAGGCTCTTTACACGTGCTTAGTTCTTTACGATTTCACATGTCCTAGGGCCAACTGGCCCCTGGTATTGGATAAAGGGTCCCGGGCTAAAGCCCTGGTGAGTCTGGACTCAAAACAAGCCAAGTCTGAAGACGGTCAAAGAGGAAACATAGGCTGCCTCTACAAGAGAGGTTTAAAGCTCTTTCAAGGCGCTTAAAAATTTTTACCTCTACAAGAACGGAGCGCAAATCCAGCATAGAGGCGCGTTATCTCTCCGATTATGCGCATTATCGAATGCGCGTTAAATCACGAGTTTTATTTTGCTCTGGCCGTTAAAGCGCATTTTGACTATGTGAATAAGCGCTTATGCGCATTAACTACTTGTAAAGCGCATTTTGGTCATCCGTTAATGCGCTTCGCCACCTCTCACCGCGTCTTGTGCAGAGGTATTAGGTGTAAATGCGCTTCAGCGATTATGCGCATAATCGCCTAACCGGGCGCAAAAGCGAATCCTTGTAGAGGGGACCATAGACAAAATGAACAAGTTAATGAAAATAGATAATAGTGATTTTCCTTTGCCCATCCTGCCTAGGCTGAGCCCTGTCTTGACCTCTGAACAAAGGCCAAAATGAGTGTGTGCCACCTCATCATGGACTATCCAAGGCCAGGAGAATAACAGTAGGTATCTGGGCAGTAAGGAAAAGCAGGATCTCAGAGAGAAGTTGGACCGAAGCATGGTGGAACAGTCCAAGGGCAGGCGTCATTCCAGAAGCAAGGTCTAGCAGGGTCCAGGGGTCAGTAGCACAAGCTGTTAGTCCATGTGGGACCTGTGTTCATCCAGCAGACCTTTACTGAGAGCTAATATAGACTGGTCTTTCAGCCCCCACCCAGGCCTAGGTGCAACTGGTTAGTCAGAACTTCAAGGCCTCCCTACTCCTGAGGAGTCCTTTATTCATGTGGAGCCTGATGGTGTGTGCTTTGTCACTGGTGGCCACATGCACCTTCTGGCATTGAAGCTCTTGAGGGCTAGAACCAAATTGACCTCCCTATCAGGAGAAATATGTCCCTTCCTCAGCAGCACATTGGTCAGGGAGGAAGAGGGAATGGGATTTTGGAGAGAGAGAGAGAGAGCAGAAAGAGAAAGGGGATTACCTCACCCACTACCAGAGAACCTCAGCCAGTAAACCAAATCTGCCCCTCCGGGGCCAGCCCTGCAAGGATTCTCAGGTGGCTACACCCCCTTTCCCTGACTCCACCCCCTTTCCCCCAACCAACTATCATTTACTGGTTTCCTGGCTTTTGTGCAGTTTCCCCCCATACTAAAACACTGAACAGCCTCTCCTATGGCTAAATTGCTAGCAGTAAGAACTTTCTATTAAAATATGCTGTTGGGTTTTGTTTGTTTACTTTTTTGAGGGTTTTTCATCCCCTACTGGATTGGGGCTACTGGATTGGGGCCACCAAGAGCTTCTCCGATATTGAATTGGGCCCTCGGTCTGAAAGACGTTTAACACCCCTGCTGCCTTTGACAGAAAAAAGGTTCTTCACCCCTAGTCTAGGAACGGTTTGCCTTTTCCCCACCTGGCCTGTGCCTCCTTATTTAGATATCCTTAGGCTTCTATTTTCCTCAAACCCCCTGAACATCCTGTCTGTCACCTTGCTGCACATCCAAACCCTGCCATGTGTGCGGAGACTGTGGAAATGATGGAAGCAAGCAGCACGGAATTAAATCAATGGGAAATTGCAGGCTGGGGGCAGCAGGAAGCGGACTTCCAAGGAAAGGCAGCTACAGTGCCACAGGTGATGCTGAGAATAATGATGCAGCAATCCCAAGTGATGAAAGGAGCAGATCCAGATGGGCTCTCTGCCAGAGTGGGCAAATATCGCAGGCGCCACCAGGCTGGGACGAGGGTCAACCCTGGATCTTGCTCTCCTCCCAGGCATCACAGCAGGAAGTGCCAGCCTCTGGCGTTGCCCTTTAATCGCTGCCTTTGTTTGCCTGCTTAACCCAGGCATCACGCAGGAGGGTGAAGGTTAGGGTGCGGCAGGTAACACGCCCTTGCATGGCAAGCGTCTAAAAGGTGCCCAGTCTTTGGGAGCTTGCATAATGGGAGCAGGGAGAAAGAGACAAGCAGCCCAGCATGCAGAGACATCTTTCTCCACCGGGCCAGCCAGTCAATAAAAGGACAGGAATATCTGACCTGTGACTTTGCATCAGGCAGCATACTTTGCTGTCCTTTGCAGCGTGGTGCTAAAACACTCTGCTTAGTCTTGCTGCATTTCTCATCGTGCACCTTTTTTTTGTCGGTTATTGCTCCATTCGGCAGACAGCCCAGTGCCATTGTTCAGCACATGCAGAACTATGATTTGCCCCTACTGCATTTGTATAAAATACTATGGTGAAGCCTTCAAACCCAGTTATTTTAAGATCAACAGGTGGGAATGCAATCATTTTCTTCAAACTACATGCAATTGGTGAAGTACAAATAAAAAGTAAGCAGGAATATGAATTTTCCATATGACTAAAATGGCACGTTTTAGTTTTGAGTGTTTATTTGACTTGTAAAGTTCAGGTCATAAAGATAACTGATCGTCAGTGTGATTAAAAATGGCTTCAAGTATATCATACAGTGCCTGGTGTTTGTGGCTGGGGTGGTGGGATAGGCAGAGGGAGAAACCAGAAGCTAAAAAGGGGCTGTATGGTGCACGTGTGCAGTCTCTGTACAGGGGTGGTCAATTTGTAGGCCAAACCATTTGGAAGGGCACAACTCCCATCATCCCTTACTCACCATTGCCTATGCTGGCTATAGCTGATGGGAATTGTAAGCCAAAACATCTGGAGGGCCATTGGTGGTCCACCCCTACTCTACAGGCCTCTTATGTTGCTGATTTCCAGCCCCACCTGTCATGGCCAGATTAGTCTAAAGGTGCCTTTCTCTAAATCAGAGCTATTTCAGAGGATCATGTTGAGGAAAAGAGTCCAGGAAGCTCAGAGTGGAGACAAAGTTTAAGGCCAAAACACAGGTCATAACCAGTAATACAGTCTAGAGTCTGGGAAGAACTAGAACAAAGAAGGTGGGGCAAAGGAAACCAGAACATGAATAGAGGTTGGAACAGCGGAAGGTAAACATCCAGATTCTAGAAAGAGCTGGAACTCACACACAAAAAGCTAGAGTCAAGGAAATGCTGCTCTGTTGACCAGGAAGAGGAAAAGACTCAGCTTCTGCTTTTTATAATGGACATGGTTTGCCCACTTTGGAGGTCTCTTACTGACTACTGATCAAAGGAAGTGGCATCTGGAATCCCTCTTCCCAGCTAGGTCTCAAGACTTCTCTATATCCCTGGTGCATCTAGTCTTTGACAGCTCCTCAAGCTAGATCTCAGTATCAGCCCCTGAAGCCCCCTTTTACCACAAAAAGGACAACTGCTTGATCAGGGCAGAGTCTAACCTGGGTGATGGGCTTCTTGGTGTTGTTGGCATGGAGATACTTGTGGAAGGGGGTGGATGGATGAAAGAGCATCATCATTTAACCATGTTTTGTATTTTGCAACAGAAGTTTTTTTAAAAAAAATCTATCTGAATTTGCCATATGAATGTGCTAGAACTGTCAGTCTGAATGCACAATCAATAAGGGCAGGAGGGAGCACTATGAAAATGATGAATTGTAGGTGGCTGAGAAGCAGTGCAAATCTGAGGATGTTTGCTTGGTGGCAGCTTTCCAGGCAACATGTTCTGGCTTCCTCTCAGGTTTTCAATAGTGTGATTCTCAGAAACAACCTATTTCCCCCCTCCACCGCACCGCCCCCCACTCCACATTTCTTGGTCCATTATTAAGACCACAGCGAATGAATCAAATATCAATCATTGCATCCAAGTTAAAAATTCACTCCTCCTTTCTGAGCTTTCCAAATGAAAAGCACAATTCCTCTCCTATTAAACGTCGCTGGCAAGACGTCCCTTGCTTTTAATGGAGATGAATTGCATTCAATATGTGCAAGACAAAATCACTGTTTTTAACTTTTCCAACATTAGTGACTGAATGCAGGTTGACTAGTCTCAGCTTCATTTGTGTGCTGATCTGGCATTCAGTATATTAATTACATTGCTCAATTGCTCTTCATTAGGGTTCAAGCTTCGAGACATGACAATCGATAGGACTTACTCTTCAGTGCACTTAAGACGACAGCCTAACTTACTAATTATGCATTACATATACTTTGATTGATTAGCTGTTTCACCAGGTGAAGAGTAAGTTATTCTGTCAGGTGAATGGCTTTTCAGAATCTGGTTATTTTGCAATTTCTAGCCTGCTCCATGGATGGCTTACTATTATTTATTATTTATTCATTAAACTCAAGCTCTGTCTTTATTAAGCAGTTGTTGTTCCCAAGTGACCTAGCTCACTGTAAATTCCCAATGCCCTACCTCAATTTAAAGGAATTATTGTGACTTTTAGAGCCCTAAGTGGTCTGGTTTGAGTTAACTCAAGGAGCGTTTGCTCCCATACACCTCCCCTTCTTCATTCAAGCCCACAAATTAAGCTTTGCTCCTCAAATTTTTGTCCCCCCTCCCCCGGTCAGTTGGCAACTCTAATTGCTGGCACAGTTATCAAATAGGAGGAAACTAACAATGCATGTTTATGTGGGACTGTGCCCCACTGTGTTCAAATGGATATACTGATAGGTACCTGTGCACAGGATTGCATCCTTATGCAATCTCATGCATATTTGCTTAGGAGAAAGTCCCACTTGTGACTTGCGGGAAAAATACCACCCATACATAGGATTGGGTTGCACACAGATGAAAGCAATTCTGGTTATGTTCTCCAATAAGGCAATGAGGATATCTAGGTTTGGGAGGAGCTTAAGTCAGGACTCTTGGGTTCTATTCCCGGGCCTGTTACTGATTCAGCATGTGAAGCCGAGTGACTCACTTCCCCACTGTGGCCTCAGCTTCCCCATCTGTGGAAAGCCCTTTGGGATCATTGGCTAGGAAGCACTAAATATAACACCCACCTCCACCCCCACTGAATTCTCCAAAGGAGGAAGGGGAAATATGCAGGACAGGGCAGCTCTGCTATCCTCAAGAAGCATAACAGGTCCCAATAAGCTGCCATATTTGAATGTTAACACTCTTCTACTCAAAGAAAAGAACCCAGGAGAACGTTAGCAAATGGTGGCTCTACCTATCATGTCCCAGGTGACGCTACACCTCAGCCAGGGCAAAGCCCCAGGAGTATCCCAAGAGAATTTTAGAACATTCCTTGTTAATACTGGAAAGCAACACCTATGGATGACAAAAGCATACACCATGCACAGTTTACATTTGATACTTGACAAGAGATCATGTTTGATATTTTGCTTCTGATATTCAACTTCCAGGTTTGATTTGCTATTTAACAGTATGTGAATATTTGCTATTCTATCATATGTATGTCGCTATTGACAAGCATTTAAATTTGGTACTTTAAATTCATTCATTCAGCTTGTGTCCTGCTTTTAGACCCGCAGATCGCCTACAACTATTATTTGATAGCTAATATTTGGTGTCTGTAAATTGACACAGTGATTCATTGTGTAAAAGAGAGGTTCTCTGGAGAACAATGTCTTATGAACAAGAGTTTTAGTTTTTAATACCACGTGTGTGCTATGGTTCTTCAGTCTGGCAGAAATGCCCTCTGTACATTAAAAAAAAAGTATGTGTTAATCTTATTGTTAAAAAAACAAAGAAAAAAACCTTAAGCCATCAATAACCTGAGAATCATAAATCCAACAAAAAAAGAAGAATGCTTCTGCTGTTTCCAGAGCAATCCCATACTCGAGTTATGTCAGTTTAGGGGCCACATAGGATTGGAGGGAAGCCCTCCTATGCCAAGGGAACGAGATACATGGCCAACACAAAATATATCCTGGTGGGATGTTTCACCTGCTCTTCTGGCAAATATACACCAGTGGAAGAGCCAAAATGGGGTGGAGCCATGAGCAGGATGGGGCTGGCACAGGGGAGGAGCACAGTTTCAGATCATGGCCACACTCTTGTCAATTGCAGAGGTTTACATCAGCCCCAGACCTGATGCAAGAAATTTTCCTCTCACTGAAATCAATAGGAGGAGGTGGGGGAAGAAAATAGCCACCCTTGTGAACATGACCACCCAGCCCTCCAGAGTCACCACGACAGAGCATAAGATATGGCAGAACTCAGCACCCAATCATAGCACCCCACCCCACTACCAGTATATATATTATAAACCCCATGGCAAACTCATTACTCAGATGATAGGGTGTGCAGCATGGGACTGTTATCTCCCTGAGCCCAGGTGATGGACACTTAGAGCTCCCAAAGGGAAACTCTGGTGAGGGGAAAACGAGGGGAAAAGGGCACTTTGAAACAAAACAAAACAAAAGGAGCACTTTGAACAAAACAGCCCATCTTCAGAATACACATAGGAACTTGAGCAAAATGCTAAAATTTTATCTGCCTAGAACCCTTATATTACCTCAGGATTCCAGACATACACACCCAACAGCAACTCACACTCCACTACACCAACGGAGGGGCTGGGGTGGCAGGATAGAGCACCTCACATAGTTAAGGAAGGGAAGAGGGAAACCATGCTATGAAGTGGAACTGTTGTGGCTGTTCCCCATCTCCCCCCTCCCAATCCCTCCCATGCCCTTTCGCTATATATGAATACTGGGCCTGGTGCGACCTGTATTGTTTTAATATTCTATCCCCCAACAGCAGGGAGCAGTGTCACCCACACACAGAAGCACTTGCCCCTACATGCAGGTAACATCACTTGTGGCAAAAGCCAGGCACTCCACTTCAACCATAGCTGCTGCTGGCCAAACACTCATGAGCATTTTTGCCTTGCAAGATCAAAGCCCAGATGGAACATAACAAGCATTGTCCACACACACTGAAAACCCAAAAGGGGAGGGAAAACATATAGGCCTGTTTCGGACGACACGCTAATCGATGGGTGGGGGGGACAATAGTCTGTTGTGTTGCTCATCCGCAGCATTCGGATGACATTTTAGGCAACGGAGGCAGCATTCAGACAACACAATAATCAACACAACTGACAATTGTCCCCCCTCCTCGTTGATTAGCATGTCATCTGAAACAGGCCATACAGTCACTGCAGTCTCCTTGTGCCCACATGGAGGGGGTGGTGGTGGTGGTGGTGGTGGGAAGCTTAGGCTGAGGCATGAGCACTGGCTGAACACACAGGTGTCCTCTCACTCCCTCTTTTCTCACACATATTGCGCATCCAGGTTGAGGGAATATGTGCTCCAGTTGCTGAATATTACTCATTGCTCTCTGTGTGTCCCTTGCTTTCCCACAGGTATGGCAGGGCCATAGCTCAATGGTAGAGTATCTGCTTTGCATGCAGAAACTCCAAGACTCAATCCCCAGTTTCTCCAGATAGGCCTAGGAAAACTCCTGCCTGTAACCCCAGAGAGCCACTGCCAATTAGTATCAATACTGGGCTACTGGACCAATGGTCGGACTCTGTATAAGGCAGCTTCCTGTAGTCCCTCCCACAATCGGTTATATGCAGATGAGGAGAAAGCCCACCCCATGACTAGCAGCAATGACCAGAATGGTCCCAGGTGTTCCTCGGTGGGTTCGTTAACCTCCTTGCTCCAGGCTGGCTCCTGTGCCCTTGCAGACTCTTTGACAGACAGTTATGAAACAGGTAAAAGTGTTCCTAACATAGAGCTGGTGCCATAAGGGACACTACACCCGCTACCCTGTTGTCTGTCAAGCCATTGTGCAAGTAGTGTCCTGCTGAGGTGACTGGTTGGGAACATCACACACAAGTGTCTTTCCTTTTCAGGATCTCCTTTATCCCAGATGCGGTTCAATAAAGACTTTGCCTTTGCCACATGTGTCCCTTCGTTGTACTAGGTGGTGATAGACAGGAGCTCCTTTCCCGTACTCTAGTACAATCTGGCCTCAGGATGAGACTCTGAGTGTGGGACAGGAAGCTTCATGGCTCAGGGACAGGGGACCTTCCTCTCTTTGCTCACTTAGGTTCCCTGGACTGTGAGGGGGCAGACCTCTCAGGGCACACAGGAGGGATGGGTGCTACCACCAAAGTGTAGTCAGTTGGCAGGGAGAGGGAGGGGCAATGAGGCCTTCTGCAATCTACCAAGGCACAGCTGGCCTAAGGGTCAAAATTGCAAGGCGTAGATTGTTCACATGGAGTGGTTGCTTCATGTAGACAGTGGCAGCATTCAGACGACATGATAATCAATGGAGGGGAAAACAATCATCAGTTGTGTTGATTATCGTGTCGTCTGAATGCTGCCAATAACTTACTGTCTGTTGCCTCTTCCCCCCTCCGTTGCCTAAAATGTTGTCCGAATGCTGCCGATCAGCAACACCACAGACTATTGTTTCTCCCCCTCTGTTGATTATCTGTCATCCAAAACAGGCCAGTTGGTCGGTACCTGGAGTCCCCAGACTGCTGGGGAAGCCTGGCTAGTAAAAAGTAAGTTAAAGGGGTGAGGTGTAGGGAGGGAGCAGTGAGACTTGAACCTGGGAAGGATGAGGAAACAGCAAGGCAAAGGGCAAAGAGCAAGGTTAGAGGCTGGGAGGACAGGTCAAACAGGAAGGTAAAAGCATAGAGAAAGAGCAAAGCTAGAGGCTAAGGGGGGAAACAGTGAGCTAAAGGGGTGGGGAGATAGAAATATTGGGGCTAGAATGGGAGAGAAAGAAGACTTCCCTCACATTTTCAAAGGATTTCATTTTAAGATTTTTTTTTTTGAAGGGGCAGGGCGTGGAGAGCTTCATAGGCACCCTTGAAGGGGTCTGTGGGTGCCACCTTGGGGACCTCTTGTCTATACTCCTCCTGATTGGCTCAGTTGTGTCCGACTGTAGGACAGCCCTCTACACCTTTTGTAATGTCGGGTTATACCCTAGATTTAAAACTGGGATCACCTGCATGTAAAATACAAGCTGCTCCATCAGACTAAGGCTCCTCCTGTAGCTCTGAGAGTCTATAATTAGATGTTGAGAGGTGGGGGAAGGGGACACACAAATGCCACATAGAGTGTTTTATTCCTGTCTGCTGTAGCAGCTGAGTGGTTGGGGAGTTTCTCTGTGGCGTTTGCCATGTTGGTTCAAATCCCAAGAGCGCCTGTTCTTTTGCCCGATATGATTGCTTTTTGGCCAGGCATGCAAAAGATGAGTGGCCAGGGGAATTTCCCCCTTTCCTATGGAGGGACTGAAACTCCCATCTCCTACTTCCCAACCCTATGCTCTATGTAGTGAGTCACTGGAGGATGCCACTCTCAGCGTGGCTCGCCTTTTTTCCATGTCCTGGCCCCTCCCTTTCCTACTTGGCAAAAAGAGTCTTTCCTTTCCTGGATGGGTCTTGAACCCTTGTCCCAGAAGGGCTCTGTGTGCTCTCTACAGGGGTCCTGTCCAGGAAAGTATACAGATGGCGTGTTCAGTTGCCTCTCCTTATTTCCTTTTGTGTGTTGTGCTCCAAAATGGTGCTTGTGAGCAGTCCCAGATTGGTGCATTTCAGGGCAGTGTGTTCCCCCTCCCCTCCCAGGCTGAGCAAGTATAGGATACAGCAGATGTTTCACCAGTGTAATGCCACTATTCGGCTGTTGGGTGGTATAGAAATGAAATGAAATAAACAAAATGCTAAGATCTATCTACTGTTCATAATATGTCAGAGGTGAGTTCCATTATATAATCATTTATAGCAGCCTACACTTTCAAGGATTTACTCTGCATTTATGTATCCACTGAAATACATGCTCCTGCATCTCCTCAATGTAGAGGTACTCTATGGGGAACCTACTTTAATTAGATCCTTTTACTCTAGGAGTATACACATTAAGATCATTTAATGTGGGATATCTGTTGCTTTGGAACACTTTATGCAACACACTTAGTCATACCCAGTCTTGTAGAGGGCAGATGGGGATGAATGACTGAGGATAAAGACAGAGGTGTTGTTAGTCAACAGAAAGCCTAACTCAGGGTTTGGGATTCAAACTATTTGGCAAGGGCTTGTGCTCCCCCTGAAGGATCAGGTCTATTACTTCTTGACCCTACACTTGACTCTGGATCTTCAGGTGGTAGCGGTGGCAAGGAGTGCATTTGCACATTTATTTATTTATTTATTTATTTATTTTGTTGCATTTATATACTGTCCCATAGCCGAAGCTCCCTGGGCGGTTTACAAAAATTAAAAACATTGAACAATTAAAACACCAATATACAAAATTTAAAAACATAAAGCATAAAAACAAGTTAAAATTACAATATCCTTCTGGGTCAAAGCACAACAACAACACAACAACACAAAAACCCTCATCATATGCTGTTAAATGCCTGGGAGATGAGGAAAGTCTTGACCTGGCGCCGAAAATTTACGCTTGAATGAGCCAGCTGTGATTCTTTCTGAATTGGTGTGACTTGGCAAGAGTTATCCATGCCTTGGGTACATCCCATTTAGACTATTGCAACATGCTTTACATGGGACTACCCTTGAAGAGTGTCCAGAAGCTTCAATAGGCTGCTAACGAGTGAACAGTATCTGGACCATATGACACCTGTTTTGAAGAACCTGCATTGCTTGCAATGACTTAGGACTTGGCTCTCTAAGGCACCACTTGTCTCATTATGAACCTGCCCAGTTAATGATATCTATGGGAGAAGCACTCTTGAGGGCACTATTGCCTGCACAGGCCCATTTGTCAGAGACACATAAGAACATAAGAAGTGCCATGCTGGATCAGACCGAGGGTCCAACTAGTCCAGCACTCTGTTCACACAGTGGCCAATCAGCTGTTGACCAGGGACCACCAAAGCAGGACATGGTGCAACAGCACCCTCCCACCCATGTTCCCCAGCAACACATAAATGGCTTTTCTCTTGTGTTGCTCCAAAACTGTGGAATGCACTCCCCCCAAAAAACCACACTTAACCCCCACTCTCTTGGCTTTTAGAAAGGGTGTGAAGACACATATTTTTAATAGAGCCATTTAATATTCTTTTTTTAAAAACATTGTTTTGTTTCAAATTGTTACGCACCACTTTGATGGCTTTTTACAAAAAAAAAAGGCTTCAAGGTGGTGCACAACAATATAAATGTCAAAAACAAACAAACAAATAAGTGAAGTAGGGATTATACTATACTTTAGTAAAGACCAAATTAGATGCTCAGCTGAAGACTTGGGCTGCTGGCCGACTGCTTGCAAAGCAGCAGGGGCAGTCACATTTTGCAGCGTAGGAGGACAGGCAGGTGCTTTTACCCACAATGCAGCAAACACATGCCCAGGACCCCAGTTCGGAAGATTGTAAGGACAGAAGTAGGGAGTGACAGCTATCCCACTATGATTGTAGTACAATAAAAAGGTGTTTGGGTGGTGTGGGTGGGTGTGTAAGAGAGAGATGCTGGACTTTTACCTAATAAAGTTCAGTCTGCACAGATGTATGTGGACTGTTTGAAGGAACCAGGAATGTTGCAACCCGTTTGACGTTTGAGGAGTGTCTCAGATGTGGGAGGGCACAGCTGCCACCTGGACATATGGATGAATGAGCTCCAAGAGGATCAACTGTGCTAATGCACAGGCTTCAGAGCCAACACAGCCCTGCCTGAGCTGCCCTCTCCAAAACGGACGTGCACACAAAGGCTCCCGCTGGAACAGTCTTTAACGGAAATAAACAAACTTGGTCTGGACTAAACTCCAGACAGTCATAAAAACAGAGACAGGGGTAGGGCTCCCTCTTATCAGGGGAGAAGCAGTAGCAGAGCCAGGCACAGCTCCAGGGAGCGGAATCGGAGTCCCCAAAATGTTCTCTTTGGTCAGCACTGAGCTCCGGATAATACAACTAGCATCCTATCTTAAGCTGCTGGTCAGCAGAAAATCTATAAGATGGAGGAGTACTGGGCTGGTTCCGATTTGCCCAAGCCTTGACCCATCTTGTCTTGTCTTAATTCACAGTTTTTACTCAGGATCAGGACCTTGAAGCCAGATGTGGTGAAGGTTCACAACAGACAAGCATCCCAGCTCTCACTACCCACTAGTCCCACTGCCCTTCTAGAGCTGCATACAGCACCACTTTCTGCTCCTCCCCATCCACCCAGATGCTAATTCTTTCCCTAAGTTCACTCTCATGGTTGTTGGCTCTGATGTCTGAACTCTACCACATAACCATTTCTTTAAGGATTTCCACTCTTACTCCCCTCCACACATGAATCCCCCCATCTGCAATAGAGACTGAGGGTGAAGGTGAGGGGAAGGGACTTGGCCACACTATGGATTTTCAGAGAAGTTGGAGATTAATGCTAAGGGCAGGGAGTTTTCAATCCTGGCACTTCGTGTTTCTGCCCATCCCAGGGCTGTGTCCTACTCACCCCTTGCAACATTGCAAGCTTTGCCCTTCCTCCACTAAAAAGAAAAAAAGAGGGATTTGTTCAAGGCAAAGAAAAGAGGGAATACATTCATAGGAAATCCTCCTCCCAAATCAGATTGAGAACCCATCTTGGTGTCTCTTTTTCTCCCCACTGATTAGCCTTAACGTGGTTTCAGTGGGATGCTATAAAGAAGGGGGCAATGTGTTACAATGACAGCCACATCTACCAGAATGTAAGCTCCTCCTTTCACCCCTCCTCACATGCACTTTCATAAATGGTGCAATGTCTGGTGGGTTGGTTTTTTTGGTAATGTTTCTAAGTTTCTAGCACTCATGGTTACCAGGAAATTGCTCCATCACAATTAAATTGTCTGTGCATTACTCGTAGAACATAGAACAGTTGCAGCCATGGCTTTGTACCTCTCAATCCTTTTTCTCTCTCTGGTGCAAAGATGGCAGTGGGGTAATCCCAAAACTGCTAAGTTGCTCCATACTCAAGTGTGAGGCTCTAGGATCATGGTCTTGTCCCTCCAAGAAGAGGGACATGGTTGGCTTATTCCTTCTATGGCAGTCCAAGAAGAAGAAGAAAAAGAGAAAAACTCACAAGGTCAGCATGGCAATCACAGACAGAACATGAACAATACAATGCAATCGTATCACCTCAAAAGTGGGCTGCCAAAATTCCAGCCCCCTCAAACATACATACATAGTTGTCAATACCAACTAGAGCTGAAGCAACTGAACGTACATTCATACAGATGAGGTTTGCACAACCATTCCAAAAACACCTTGATAATGCATCAGCAGTGCTAGTTGCTAGCGCATGTGCACTCACACGCATGGTGGGGGGAGAGAACAGCATTGTTTACAGGACGTCAGTACTGAGAAAACACCTACATAGTGTTAATAGAAGTGGTACTGCTTGTACATACATACAAAACAGTGTAGCAGGAAACAGTGCCGATCTCATACGCATGTAGTTGAGGCCAGCCCAAGACAAGTTGCTGCCCAAGGCAAAGGACAAGATGGCGCCCATCTCACTCGCTGCATGCAATCTGCACAAAATGTATCGACAATTTGATCTGAAGCCAGAGACCATAAAAAAAGGGGGGGAACCATACCAACTACAAATCATCAATACTCTAAGTTGATTTCCAGCCTGACAGTAGAAGGAAGGGCATACATGGAGTTTCTCCAAAAGAGCCCAGAGATGTAGGTTAGGCAAAGCAATAGCAACTTGCCAGGAGGGAAAGAAAAAGAGTAATTCACTCTGACTCATGCTTTTCAGGACCCTTGATTCATATTAATAACACTAATACTTCTCTGAGATCAAAAAGCATTTCACCAAGTATTAAAGAAATCACTGATAACAAAACTGGCATGGAGTGGTTTGATATTATTTCACCCATTATCTGGAAGCCGACTCTGCTCAGACCATACCACCAAGTGTAGAGAGGCAGGAGTGGGGATGAGCATGCTGTGGTGCCCCGCCATCACCTGCCGCCTAAGGCAGGTGCCTGACTTTGGATTATTATAGGGCTGGCCTTGTGAGTCTGGCTCATATGGGGTTGGGGAGGGGTAGCTATCTTCAGAAGTGGACTTAATAGCAAGACCCAAATGTTTTCCTCAGACCTACCCAGAGGCCCAGAAATTCTGTAAGTGCATTTCACGGCAAAGCTGGAATGGAAGAGGGCCTAGAAAGTGGTGCTGAGGGTCCCTAGGGTCCAATCATGTTCTCAAGATGTTCTTATTCTTCACTGTCCAGGTCAGGAATTTCTCCCTGTCATGCGGCCATTAAAGACACAGGGTCCCAGCCAGAAAAAAGGAGTGTCAACCCAACACTGGCATGAGGAAATCATACAGCAATACTTCATTTGGACATACAAAGTTGTCAACCTTTAAAAAAAAAAAAAACAGGACTTCAGGATAATGGCTTCAGGACAGTTAGAAATTCAGCAGGTGCAGCTTTCCTTGCTAATGCAAACCAGGAAAGTTTTTCCTATTAAATGTATGCCTGTCATACAGGTGTGAAAAGGCACAGGATCTTTGTGCATGAGGATGGCAGAGCAGGGCCGAAGATTGCTTGTGGATGTAGCACAAGTTCATACACAGAGAAGCTCAGGGCTGCTGGTGAGGACTGAAAGGAATGAGGCTATACAGCTTATTCTCTGGAAGGCTCCTCATTCTATTGAAGCGCTGAGAGAAGCCAGTGGGTATGTCAAATATTTCCCTGGAGGAGGATCCCTCCCGCCAGGTCTCCAACCCAGCCTCACTCCACACGGGCACGTTCCACCCTAGAGAAACCTGCCCCTGCAGGAGCATCTGGGCCAGAGACACCTCCCTGCCAGCCAGGGCTGGGCAGAGTACGGCGCCAGGTTGGCGTCGCCTCCAAGCTTTGCTACAATAGGAGGCCTGGCACCCAGACTGGCCAGACCAGTGCATCTCAGGGACAGAAAGGGGGAGGGGACGGCGAAGCCTGAGTCAGCACTTAAAAGCCCTTTAACTGGCCACACCTGGAGTTTTCCTAAGGCACAAGAAGAGCTGGCTAATTATAGGCAACACAATATAAAAAGTACCCCTCAAGCCTGAACTGAATTCCAAGCAGAGTCACCCTGCCTGCCCCTCCACATGGCTGCCCTCCAGGCCTAACCCACAGCTCCCTATGATCTTCTGAGCCATGAGATTCCCCATCAGAAGTCTGTTATGAGCTCCCCATGTCAGGGAAGGCTGATGGCACAATCCTCTACATGTCTGCTCAAAAATAAGTCCCACGGATTTCAGTGTAGCTTACTCCCAGGTTGGTGGGTACAACATTGCATCCTTAAGTTTCCTTTGGATGAAAGAGCATTGGAGGCTTGTGTGGTCTTTGAAATTACTCTTTTATTTACAAATACACTTGCAGAGCACAGTGGAGGCAAACAAATTCCTACAGCAGGCAGCAAAATTGCTAGTCTTACATCAGATTCTCTAAATGCCAGAGTGTGGGGCTCCCAAGCCCCCCAGGTGGCTTCCAGTCCAGCTGCCAGCTCAAAAATTCTATCCAGATATGTCTTCAAATTCAAACTAAAATGGCTTCTAGCTGTACGCTATATATCTTGCCACCAAATTTGGATAGGTGTCACATTCCCAAGGTTGGCGAAAGATTCCAGTACCTTTTGGATCATTAGAGCTCTTCTGTTACATTACATTCCTGGCCATGTTTGTCAGGAAAAACATAGCAATAGGTACAATTATGATAATCAAAACAGCCAGACTCATAACAACAGGTCTTATTGAAACATAACTAACACACATAGTGTGGGAACCAACAAATACATGGTGGGGAAAAGATGAATGAGTGACCTAATTAAAGCCCAGAATATCTCAAGTTGGCAAAAGTAGCTTATTTGCTATCCTACACCCAGTTCTAAGGATTTTTGCAAAAGACCAAATTTGAGGAAAATGCAGCCTGCTGTGTTGTACACCGCCTTAGCTATTGAATGAGCTGCAGTGATATCACAGAAGCATGGATGTCAAAAACAACAACAAATCAGCTGTTAGCTAATTTGATGAAAATATCATAGAATGTTCATAAACATTCTAACTGCTCAGGGTTTGAATGATCAACCCAAAGGGCTGAGAGGCAGAAAGGGTTTGTGGGCTGTTGGGGGAAAAGTAATGCAGATCACAATGTTGATCCACTGCGAGTATGAGTATATGAATGGTGTGTTTGAATATGTGAATCAGTCATGGGTATAGCCCAGTTACTGAAAATAAAATGTAAAAATCTTGACTTTTTCGGGTCTCCACTTTTCTACTATTGTTTTTGACACCAAACCACAACCAAGCTCTCTTCCAGCCTTGCCAAGTCACTCTTCTTATTCCAAATCTTGACTTCCATGGTTGAGAGCCCAGTCATGGGTTCTCCATGCCCATCTTTTCTGCTTAAGTGCTTGGGATTCCACATTTTTAAAAAAATGCTGCCAAAAAATGCTGTTCCAGGAACTGAGGATTCCCCTTCCCTTCGCCAAGCCCACCTTTTCTCCGTACTGACTTGAAAGAAATTCCCATTGGGTTGAATGGAGTTTACTTCCTTGGAACTGTGATTCTGATTCAGAGGATGGCAACAAGGGAGAGGGCCTTCTCTGTGGTGGCCCCTCAATTATGGAATGATCTCCCCGATGAGGCCCGCCTGGTGCCAACACTGTTATCTTTTCAGCGCCAGGTCAAAACTTTTCTTTTCTCCCAGGCATTTTAACAACTCAAGTTGAGGTTTGGATTGACATTGTGGCTAGGCTTAATAGTTAAAATGTTTTAAAGTGTTTTAATGACTGCTGTTTTATGTTTATGGTTTTAAATTTTGTATATTGTCTTTTTAATGCTCAATCTTTTTAATTTTTGTAAACCGCCCAGAGAGCTTCGGCTATGGGGCGGTATTAAGTGTAATAAATAATAATAAATAATAATAATACAAAATGGAGGAATTTCCAAGTGCACGTAGCACTGGGTAGGAGGTAACCAGTATGAAGAGTGAACTAAAGTAAGGTATATGGTGTGTCAGTTAATACAACGTTTGTTAGGGCTTATCTTGTTTTCAGTGCCAAAACTCAGCTTTGGAGTATATAATAACAGAATACATCATCACTATGTAACCACAACCAGATGCTGGACATCTGTGATAAAAATTAAAGGGGGGGTATGATTTCCAGAGAAACATGAATCCCAGCACCTCTTTTAAGAAATTAAGTACTGGCTATATAACAGTAGTATCATGTTCCTACTAGATAATGGCAATATCCCAGGATGGATCCAGAATTCTCATATTCAAGGCCACTTTAATGCACATTATTCCCCCCTCATTGCCCTGTATATGGGGAAAAAAATTCAGAATGGTAAGAGAATAGGTGCATAATCCATACTTTTAATGCATGTGTGTGTGACTATAATTCATATGTTTGATTGTAAGGTTGCAGGAAACTGTAGTGATTCCAGACAACATAATCTAGAATCTTTTGCCTACATTTCTGGGATGCAATTGGCTTTGAGGCAGGGAGTGTTACCAGTAGTCCCATGCTGAGGAAAAGATTTCTGACCCTGAATTCTCTTTTCTTCCTCTTGTTTCTTCTCTTCCCCTGCTTGACCAATACTAGTGAATTTTAAGGATGTTAAGACCGGCTCAACTTCTCCTTCCTATAAATACACTCAACACAGCTGCAAGACAGCTGGGTGGGATGGCACAGGCTGGGATGGAAAGTACGATTGGTCTTTCTTTTTTGTTGGTGTCTCCGCCCATCTAATGGAGGGGAGGGGGTGACCAAGCCACTACCCTGAGCATGGCAAGAAAATCAGGGCACTCAGAATTTCCTTCTCATGAACATCTCTCTGAGTCAACAGCAGGGAGGAAATAAGTACCAGAAGGCTTGGGTCAAGTAGGAAGGTTGGATTTGTTGGGGGGGAGGTGTCTATTGCAACTCTGATTGGAGTTTGGAATTTGAAGGCTTAGATTTGACTGGTTGGAAGGCAAAAATTAGGATACAGATCCCAGGTGCAGATTAGGGTCAACTGGGTTAAAGCAAAGGAGGGGAGTCAGGATTCTTGGAGCAGATTTAGATTTGGGGATGAATTTGCCTATCCCAAAACTCACCAGAGACAAAAGAGTCAGAATGAATAGCGAATACTTTCCCCTGTAGGGAGCTTTTTAGTGAATTAAACCCTAAATGATTCCAAAACCATTCTAGGTTTTCCAGGTCAACATCCCAATGCTCTCTCCAGTGAATTGCACTGATTGTGCCCCACTATCTTGATCTCTGGGTTCAAATGATTCACATGGCCCAGTGAGCTGATACAACTGTCCACTCTAAGCCCTTTTCACCCCAACACTAATCAGCACCATAATGCACCTCAATGGGAGACCATCATCCAAGCCAAATGGGAATTATATTCTGCTCAATCCTACTGATACCCAAACCTATATTTGGAGTCCACCAAATCTTTTATTTCGCAAGCACAAGGCCATGGAGTAGATAAACTGAATTAGAACTAGGCTTTTTCCAACTCATGGGACTCAGGCCACCTAATGCGGCAGTTCCACGTGAGCCATGACTCACTGGGTAAGATGGGGATTGTCTTCATAAAAACAGGGAGGTTGAACTTGTTGGAGGGAACAGTGTGTTACATGGGGTTTCATGAAGCTGAGGGATGTCTCCTGTGGAGCAGGATGGTTGCATTTCCTGACAATCATATATTCTGCCTAGACAGGCAGAGAGAAGTTGCAATGTCTGAATAAGTTTCATGGGTAGTTCAACAGTAGTCACAACAACATCCTATACTAAACATGGTGGTAATCAATTGCATGGAGAAAAATATGAACATAGGATGAAAAAAAAAAGATAAGGTAAGAAAAGGGGATGTGCTCTAGTCAGGGTGGGGCACTTGAAAGGTATGGGAAAGACCTGTTAGAACTTGACAAACCACAGAACCAGACAGGCTATATGAAGACATATTGAGAGGTCCAGGAAATTCAGAAATCACAGAAGGGGGATTTTGGTCAGGTCAACTATGCAGAGAGGCTTCTAGCCCAGGGGTGAGTCAGAGCCAGCCTTGAGCCACAAAGAATAGATTTCCCTCAGTAAACCCCACCCCCCACTGCTTTGAGAATCCATAGCCTCTGCCAACATTTTCCTGAGCCTGTTCCAGACCGTTCTAGGAGGGGACCATTGAACACCTGGGTACCCGAGAGCAGTAGTGCTAAACCCATCTGGCTGGCAATTCTTTTCTAGGACGTCACTATCTTCAGGCCTTTAATCCAAAACCTAGAATCCTGCTACATTCATTAATGATCCCAATGATAAAATCATCAAAAACAACACCCTGCCCTAAACATGTTGGAGGAAGAGTGGATGGTTGGATTTTTTTTTTTATTGCACTAATGGGGAAAGAGAGTTAGGGAGTGGCAGGGACTTTCCCAAGGAACTCAAGGGAGCCAGTGGCAGAGCAGGCATAGAATTCTGGCTTCACAACTCGCTGCTGAAGCTCCCAGGCGGGGGGGAAGGGAGGGCTGGGAATTACAAGCTCTGAAGTGCTTAATAGAGCAGTGGAACTCCCTGCTCATGGCTTCCACCTTTCCCTGTGGAAGATTATAGAGACGATTTGCACAATACTAACCCACCATTCCCCTGCCATGTGCCTCGCAAGTGTGTGGGTTCCTCCCCCCTTGCCTCTGCTCTACAGTCAACCAACAGAAAACAAAGTGCTGGTGCTCAGGAAGTGGTTGAGAGTGAGAGGAAGTGTTTGATGTCAGAGAGAGAGAGGCTGTTTCCCCAAAAGATCCCTGGACCCTCCTCCTCTAACTACCAGGGCTCTTGCCCCTAGGGACCAAAGGTGCCAGATGCCCTTTGATTTGGGGAATGCCCCTTAAGGCTCTTTCATTTTGAAACACCCAGTTTCATAGACCAGCCTTCCCCAAGATGGTGCCCTCCAAATGTTTTGGACTACAACTCCCAACATTCTTGACCATTGGCCATGCTGGTTGGGGCTGATGGGAGTTGAAATAAAAAACTTCTGGAGGGCATTAGGTTTGGGAAGGTTGCATAGACCATAACAGATGTGCTCCAGATATTACCCCTGAGCATCTCTTACATTTTTCCAACCCTAACCTCATCTCAGTATGTCTCTCTTAGCCCCCAATGCAAACAGCATCATAAACTGAACACTGACAGCAGTGGATAGAACGTTGAACTGTCATCCTGTGAGACCTGGAATCCCATCAGTGTATTAACGAAGGGCCATTTCATATTAAAGTGTACAAGTAAAACATTTTATATTCAAGTAACAACAACAACAACATTACAAGTCAGATATGCAACAAACCTATATTTGCAAAAAGCTTATATTCCACATGGGTGCTCTTGCCAGGGAGCTGGAATTGGCATGGCTCCTTGACGCAATGTAGATTGAAGTCTACTTCCTACAAACAGCAAGTGAGATGGTAAACTGACCCCTGGATGGTGCCACTTCACATGATGGGGGCTCACATGATTAAATCATACCTAAATAAAAATAATCATAGCATGTAGAAAGGAAGGGTTCATGCCTATGCATCTCCTTGACATGCTACCTTTCTACATTTAGGTTTGAGGGGTGGGAGTTGAGTATATCCACACACAAGTTTACCATCTCATCTGCTGGCAAACAGGGCGGGTTTGCTACACATAATGTGTACCCATCTTGAGCAAGTAAAGAATTCTCAGCCTCAGTTTCTTCTCTGTAGAATGGGAACAAGGCTGTGCCGTGAGAATGTAAAGGACCTGGAAAGGGACGTGTCCTCACCAGCTTTGACAAGCCAAGTATCACTCAGCACAAACGGTTTGCCAATTCAGGGGAAATAAGGCGGGGTGATATTCCATAGGCACTCATACTGAGCCCTGGTCCGTTCTTGTCTGTCTTTGCCCACTTCAGGAAGCCCTTAACAGCCATCCGTCCCCATTTGGCACTAGGCCAACCAACTGGGAAGAGATTGTGGCTCCTGGGTCCGGCCTGCTCAGCGCTAGGGAATGAGGTTCCGGGGCCTCGAGGCAGGGACCGGCCCAACGGGTTCAACCTCATTCCTGTAACCATGCTCATATCCTGGAGGGGAGGGAAGGGTGAGGCGCACGCAGCCCGCGTGAACCCTCTGCCCTTTTGCGGGGGCAGAAAGAGTTCCGACTGGCAGCTCTCTACGCGTCCACCGGCGGGGAGTGGGAGGAATCCCTAAAATCCCAAGTCAGCAGCAAGAAAGCGCTGAGTCAGGGGCGGAGCGGGAGGGTGACACGGAGAGACGACCGGGGAAACGCGACCGGAACTTCTCGCTGGCCTAGACTTTTCCCTGTCCCATTCCTGTTCGTCTCCTGACCTTTCCCCTCCTCCGCAGTTTACTGCTGGCTTTGGATTGTATTCTACGTGAGTCTAACTCATCTGTCCCCAGTCTGGTCCTTATCTAGCAGATGTTTTTGGACTACAATTTCCATCATCCCTAACGATCAGCCATGATGGCTGGGGCTGATGGGAGTTATCCAAAACACTGAGAGGACCCCACCTCACCTCGGTTGGGAAAGGCCGGTCTAACTTCAGTCCCATTCATTTCAATGGGTCTACTCGAAGTAGGACTAACATTGGACACAACCCTTTCGTTCCAGCTGCCATCGATCCGATGACTCCAGGGTTAATAATACAGCTTGAAGGAGGGGATTCAAAAGTGTCCATTCTTTCTCCTCCTCCTTCCCCGCCCTGCCGCAGCACCGGCCTCTGCTAGTCTTCGGCTGAGTCACCGGACGAATGAGCAGCAGAGTCCACAATCCCTCCCCCACCCCAAGTCGGTCGCTGTCCCACCGCACCGCACCCCACCTCCGAGACGAAACGACCCCAACAGTCTAGCCACGGCCTGGTTTTTTTCTAGATAGAAAAGGCTTGCTTTGAAGCCACCAGCGGAGATGGCAGAACGGTATGAGACGGGGTGGGTGGCGAACCTTTTTAGAGCTTATTTGAACCAGGACTTAAAGCCCTGGAACCGGTTTCCAATTCCTCTGGATCCGTGCAGAGTGCCTTTCCGCGGACGTAGTATTGAGATAAAGAATTCCGTGGTAGAAACGCGAGGTTTAAGGGGAAGGGGAATTTGGGTGATGCTTGTGCATCCTAATCTATTCCGCCATCAATAATGTTTTGTGTGTAGCCATGAACTGCACATTTAGTATAAAGATTAAATGACATCTGAGACCATGTTGGGTCATATCAGGAAGAGGGGGCAAATGTGGGCTATATCAAGGAGTAGGAGCAAGATACTATTCCTTTTGCTGGAAATCAAAACAAACGTTATTTTTGCCCACTTTACAGAAACGGTTATACAAAAGTGAGTGGGAGGGGCATATGTCCCTGCAAAACGTCACAGCTGTTCTCCCCCTCCCCAGTAGAAACTGACTGAGCAGCCTGTGCGGCTCTCTGTGGACCACAGATTAGGGCAATAATGTGATTGGCTAATCTGAGCCTTCTGACCAATGATTGGTCTAGGAATATATACTGCACACTGCCATGTACAAGAGTTGGGAGGAAAGCAACACCACATGGTCTGTTGGCTTGTTTTCCAGTGAATATCAACAGTAATAATAGTAGTAGTATGTAATATCTGTATCATGCTTTGAAATGATCAAAGTGCTTCACACACATCTATCTATCTAGCTATCATCTTTAAAACAACTTGGTATGGTAAATCAGAATTATTATCCTCCACATTCTTGGGGGAGGGGTTTGCTAAAAAAAAAAAAAAAAAAAAAGTGGTTCGCCTGTGGCCAACCAGTGAGTTCATGACAGAGGTGACATTTGAACCATGTACTTTTTTATTCAAAACTCAGTTACTTAGCCATTAGATTACACACTATGTATGTATACATACGCATACACAGCTAGCACATACATTTCCTTTATTTCAGATCAGCAAATGTTTTACTTAGCTGTATGCTGGAGCTGTATGTGATACATAGTTATAGCACCAGGCATGGTGTGTGCAAAAGTATTCACCGTCTAAGAAAGGCAGTATTAAAATCTTCTAATAAATAAAATAGTCAGTGAACTGCCCCTAAAATACAGATAAGGAAAATAAAAGAAACTCACCAAGAATATCACTGGTGGCTGTTCTAAAAGCAACTGGATGGTCTGGAATAATTGGATTGTGGCCTGACTCACTAAGAAACTTAGAACCACTTCGTCCAACAGTTCTGGTTCTCTCAGCTTTCCCCTGCTCTCAGTATCAGATCCCAATTCCAGAATTCCAGATCCTGTTCCTAAATACCCACAAGATACTGTATCCTTTTCTCATTCAATCTGAAAATTCTCTGGGCCTTTGAGCTTCTCTTCTTTGTGTGCATGTGTGAATATTAGTGCAGGGTAGAAAGTGGAAAAGAGACAATTTAAAACTATGAACGCTTGCATTGGTGTTAGTATATTACATTGAAGTTACAGACATGGGAAGTGTAAAAACAAACATGAGGGGAAATGCTCTTTATTGGCATAGCATTATGTTCACAAAGTGGCCAACCTGCTGTCCATGGGAAAGGGTCCCAAGGTACCAGATAGGCACATAAGGACCGGAGATAAGTATCAGCACACTCAAGAAACCTATGAACTCTGTAATTAGGGTCTGTGTCCCTTATGTCTAGTTTAGAAACCTGGAAGTCCTGGCTCCTATTACTTCCAACACTAACCTGTGCCAGTTGAAGCTGGTGGCTCCGATGTCAGTGGGGCAGTGAAACCTGGAGTGACATTGGAGCCACCTGCCTCCATTGACTTTTGGAAAATGGATGGTAAACTGGAATTGGCTTCCATTAGGAGTTCATCAGGCCCTTTCTTTGCAGGTCTTGAAGATGGCTCTGAAGACCCACCTGGTTTTGCTGGCCCTCCCATAGTCCATAGGTTGCAGATTTTATTGGTAAAACCTCTTTTTATAGATTTTTAAAAATTGAATACCTACCTATTTATTGATTTTAAATGGTATTTCTTTTGCATTGTTTTGTACTGTTTTTATCTTGTATATCTTCTTGAGTTCTGCCTTTAAAAGCGGCCTAAAATCATTTAAAATAAAACAAATAAATATAAAACCCTCCAGGCCTGACTGTGATGAAATCGTTGAGGATATCACAAGGGAACAACAAGAGGCTAAGACTCTGGCAATACTCTCCAAGGAGAAGAAAACATAGGTTGGGGTTAACTAAGAGAGGGAAAGAAAATCAGACAACTCTGTCTTGCCCCGGAGCGGAAAATTCAAGTCCAATGTGTGTACAAAGAGAAACCAAGCAGCAGAGGGTCTCTGGTATAATTTGCCTCGGAAGATATTAAAGAGCATTACTGAGTTAAATCATGATGCCTTGTCCAGAGAGCTGAGTTACAGTTCTCTCTTGGGCACGGGCAGCTGTTTATACAGGAATCACCCATGGCCTGAGATGCAGCTGCCTCTGGGGCGGAGAACAGCTTGCTCTCTAATTGCCACACAACAGTCCTGTCGGGCAATTTAGGAAAGGAAGTGAAGGAGGTGGCTGGAATTACTCAAACTGAATGGCGGCACATGCCTGGGTTTCAGTGTTGTCAGAGAAGGAAGTGCCTCCTGCCAGAGCACTGCGCCCCATCACTACGCTAATTGTCTGGGGCGCACTGCTTACAAAAGGGAAAGCTTCTCCCAAGCCGACTATTACAAAAGACATCGCCTCATGACCCCAATCATCGCACCACCTCCTTGCACTGGAATGGCTCAGCAGAGGAGGCTCTGACGCCAAAGCAGCAGCACCCTAGTTTTTCCTCAGGGCTGTCGCTTCCACATTTTCCCCTGGCTTGACCTTGCTTAGCTTGCAAAATCCAAATGGCTCCAAGCTGGAGGCAACACAGCTGCAAAGAGCGGAGGAGGGGCCCCCGCAGGGAGGGGCGTGCGGAGCCAGATGGAGTTGGATGATGGGGCACATGAGGCTGGATCAGCTCGGTGGGGAACTTTTTCTTTCCCAGCACCATCCCATCTCTCTCTCTCTCTCTCTCTCTCCCCCCACCCCCATCACAAAACCTACAACTGTTCTGAATTGTTTCTTCCTTTTAGGGCTGCTTCACATTTTTTTTTTTTTTACATGTACATGCAAACATGAAATATTTGTATCAAACGTGGACATGTATTAACATGGACATGTCCCACGGCCGCCTGTCATTTTCCACTATAATAATAATAATAATAATAATAATAACGATTTATTTCTTACCCGCCTCTCCATCTAGATCGAGGCGGGGAACAACAGCATGATAAAATACATAAAACTAATTAAAACATGACAAATATTATTAAAACTGCATTAAAACATCCTAAAACTATCTGTAAACACAGTGGAAAATATGAATATGTGCCACTACATATGGGTAACTATAGGGAATCCTAGGTGCCTGGTGCCCTCCTTGCTTCTAGCCTATTGTCTAGAACACATGGGGGGAGATTGGGATCACACACATACAGGGCCTGCCCCCACCTCCATGCATTCATTTGAAGGTCAGCCCCAGCCAGCATGGAATGGGAGTTGTAATCTAACACATCTGGAAGGCAGATTGTAAAGATCACTTGACACAGCTGGATTAGTTACTTCTTCATTTACTATCCTGTAACTACCTTTCTTATTCACAAACATTAAAGAGTACATAAAAGAATATATATTTTCAGTGCAGCAGGAATTCTGATTTGTGTTACTGATTGTGAGTAAAGAACCTGGAGTGGTAGTAATTCTAGATTAATTCTTGCTGTGTGTAAGGCTGTGATCTTGTGTTGGCAGCAATACACAACGACTCTAGCTATTTTCAAAGTAAGCCCACATCACGTTACTAAATTCTGACACAGAAGGTGTGTAGCAAACTACATCACCTCACATGACTAGGGTCCCCTCTACAAGGATTCGCTTTTGCGCCTGGTTAGCCGATTATGCGCAGAAGCGCATTTACGCCTAATACCTCTGCACGAGAGGCGGCGAAGCGCATTAAGGGATGACCAAAATGCACTTTACAAGTAGTTAATGCGCATAATCACTTGTTCACATAGTCAAAATGCGCTTTAACGGCCGGAGCAAAATAAAACTCGCTGTTTAACGCACATTCGATAATGCGCATAATCGGGAGAGATAACGCGCCTCTACGCCCAATTTGCGCTCCGTTCTTGTAGAGGTAAATTTTTTAAAGCGCCTAGAAAGAGCTTTAAACCTCTCTTGTAGCGGCAGCCTATCTGCCCCATCAGCTGACACCTGGCAGCAGCCATTATTACATCAGGCTGTATCAGAGAGAGTGAAAGGAACCATGGACACCAACAGCTCTCTAGAGAAGACATTACTATCAAGCTACTCCATCAGGCTGTAGGAGAGGGAGGATGAAAAGGGAAGCAGTACGGCTCAACCAGTTCATCTGAAAGACCAGTAACATTTGGTTCCTCCTCTCCTTGAACTGTTTTCTATTCCAGCTGGTCATTATAAAAACTGAGTTTCTTCTTTTCCTCCCTCCTCCCTCCTAACCCCATTGCCTTTTCTGCCATGTCTTATTGTAAGCCTAAGGGCAAGAACTGTCTTACAGATTTTTGTAAGCCACTTTGGGAGCCTTTTTTGGCTGAAGGTAGTACATGCACAGATGGGAGATTTCACATCGCTTCCACTTACATTTAGGAATTAATCTTGACACCTCTTGTAGTAAAATAAATAAATAAATAAATCTGGTATCCAGGGAGGACTGTCATGGTTCCATTTATGATTTTAAAGAAAATCAGGGGACATGTATGCTCCAGTGCTGGGAAAGGAATACACAGAATTCTAAAAACCTGATCTTAAGTGGTACAGCAGGGAAGAAAATAGGCAATCATTTTGTAAAAATTCAGTATCCATTAAGTGCCTGTAATGCTTAGGAACACAGGAAGGGCCATGTTGGACAAGGCCAAAGATCTATCTAGTCCAGCATTCTGTACCCTCAGTGACCAACCAGCTGCCCAATGAAAACCCACAAGCAGGGCATGAGCATAACAGCAACTTCCCACTAATGTTCCCAAGCAACTGGTACTAAAAGTACCGCCACTGTTGAAAATAATGTATAGCAAGCATGACTAGTGGTTACTAATGGACTTTCAATTTGTGTAGTCCCCTTTTTTTCTTATTTACAACATTTGTATACTGCTCCAAGTCTAAATAGATTCCAGAGCACTAAACAGCAAAAGATAAAATGACAGAAACACAAAAAGAATAAAACACGATATTATAATTATTATTTGTTTTAAAAAATCAGAGTGCCAATTAAACCACACTGTTCAACCAAGGAAGGCTTCCTGGAAAAGAGCTGTTTTCAGGAGGCACCAGAAACAACACAGTGTTGACACCTGCCTGACCTCCAGAGGCAGAGAGCTCCATAGGATGGGGGCCACCTGACTGTGAACACTTTTAAAGCTATCCAAGTTGCTGGCCATCACTATTTCTTGTGATAGCAAACTCCATAGTTTAACATTTGCCTAATGAGGTCCCCCACATCATTCACAATCATAATGAGTGGGATGACTGTCTAAAAGAGAGATATTGATACTGTAGGAGCATATATATATATATATATATATATACCATATATATACCATATATATATGGATATATATATATATATATATATATATGGATGGGGGGGAGAGAAAGTTCTGAGTGGGAAATCTGACTTGCATATATGAACTGTCAGAAAAGTTGGGCTCTGAAATGTGTAACAATGTCACTTCAACACATAGGCTTGTACTGGCCCTTAAGGACTTCTCTTTGCAGGGAACCACAATTCTGAGCTGATTTAGGTGTGGGGGGATCTGAATTTTAGAACCTTCCTGTGCAGAGTGACACCAACTCAAGTGTGATGGTTCTGCTTTGGTTACTGATGAACCTGGTTGACTCATGGATGTGAAGTGTGTGTGTGGTGGTGATGGAAAAAATGATTTTAGGCATCTTTTGGTTATATGTTCAATTATTGATACAGAATGCGGGAGGAATGGGATGGGGGGGTGTCCTCTTGTGATTCTGATTCTAATCTGGACCACAGCTAAGAGAACTGACTGATTTGGGGGGGATGGGGGAGAGTGAAAACAGGATGCAAAATCATTTCCCCTGCTAAATTAGCTTAGTTCCATGCCAATTATGTGCCTAGGAGGTGGGGTCTTCTCTGTTAAAGGAGTACATGCACTGACCCAATAACAAATTCTGCTTCACAGCTTCTATTTATTTATCTTTGACTTGTTCTCCTGCTTCTAATGGCTTATCCCTGCTTCACATTGTGATGGCATACAGCTGGGGATTTTGCTGGCTGGCTGGATCCTGTGTGAATCACTGCCATTTGCCCACAGCGTTGGAAGGATGTGCTGCCTCCCCCACAGATTGGCACATCCTGTATTGATGGCCAGGGAAGGGTTAACTTAAATTGGGCTACACTCCAAGGCCTGGGAGCTGCTCCCCACACCCCATCCCTGCGTCAGCTCCGCTCCGCTCCCTTTCCCAGCAGCTGTGCTAGAGCAAGCCCAGGAAAGGGAGGGAAGCTGGGGGTGAGTGGGGGTTCTCGGATATCAAGCCCCACACTGGCACCAGGCCTGTCCCCTGTCGTGCAACAATCTATAAGACAGACATTGGGCTATCAAAAGCAGCACAGAATACCATAGTGAGGATGCTAGGCTAGAAGCTGGGCCAGATTGTGGTATATGTGTTATTGATGGAACAACATTATCCGGGTGCAGGGGAAGGGGCATGGTCACTTTATTAGATCTGTGGTTATGATCTTGAAATGGATATTTTGCTGATCAGGCCTGAAGATCTTGTCTGGCACGTGATTTATGGGGCTAGCTAAACTCAATGCCCTCTAGGTAGGAAGGCCCATGCCTTAGTAGTCAACTCTATCCCCTCCCTCTCCATCCCCCAGTGAGGATGCTCCTTCCCTCCTATGACAGGAAGTTCATTGTTGAGGCCCCAGGATCTGCCAGACAATACAGGAAGCAGCCGCTACCATGGCAATGACGTGCGACAGAAGCAAAACTTGCGCCATAATGGGTGTGGGGATATGTCCCAATTCACTGTCTTCTTGCTGTCATGGGAACAGGATCTGTGCTAGCTGGGCTGTTCTCTGTGAGCTCCTCCCATTGCAAGTCCTAACTGCTTCCCTTCACACACCACAGCAAGGGGTGAAGAAAAACAAGGTCACTGGGTTCACTACCTGCCTTGACCTGTACTGAAGCCCCAGGTGCACCAAGCACGACAGCCACAGGCACACAACCACACAAAACACTTCCCAGAAGACACACACAGTCACAGAACCCATGTGACACATGCAACAGAGGCAATATAGCCACAAACATGAAAATATCTACTCTAAATAGTGACTATGTCAACATAGACTGAACAGAATTGTGTGGTACTACCCAGCAACAAAATGTATCCATCCAAAAGGCAGCACAATGCAACAATGAAAGCACAGCCCAAAGATTTTGACCAGTAACATAGGCCTCTCAAGTCCACAAGCATACAATTATAATATATGGCTGCAGTAATACTATCACTAAACAGAAGCCCAAATCATATATATGCAATGCACTGAGACATAAACATACACGCCACATGCCATAAAAAGAATTAAAAAGCAACACACAACACACTCCATACACCATACTCACTGTCTGTAACACATACATACCACATATGCATCCAAGGTTACATATCATTTAAAGGCACAACACACACACAACCAGCCCGAAACACAAACTAATACATGCTGTTAAGATGTAGTGCACAGTGCTTGGAAGAAGAAAAAACACTGCCTGCAACACACAATACTGCCAGCAAGGGTCCCACATGTATTCAATGAGAGTCATTCCTATAGAGAGAAGGAGGGAAGAGTTAGGCTGAGCAATTTTGCATGTGCGTGCTGCGTTGCACCTCTCTCCCCACTGTTATCTGGACTACAGCCTGGTGGTGGCTGCGGTCATGAAGGGAGGGGGGTGCCTCGCCCAGGGTATGAGTCACAGAGAGCAGACTTCCCTTCCCAGCAGGGCCATGGGCTCAGCCACTTGCCTGCCGGGAAAGGCTCACTGTGCTAGCTGGGGTCAGAGCCGTGGCTGCTCTGAAGTGGCCACTGGCAACGGTAGGAGAGGAGTCTCTGGTGAGAACAGCTGTTGGGCTAGGAGGAAGGAGACATGTGTGTGTGAGAGAATTTGGTTCCAGTCCATACACTCTTGTCTTTTTGACAGTCTATCTCTCCCTGTAACTAGTTTCAGTAGAAATGCTCCCCCACTTCATGGTGGCAGCCAAATGTATCTGATTTTTTGGCTAGAAGGAAGCAGCAAGCAGGTACGACACTCCCACCTACCCACCACCAAGTAGGAAGGCACACTATCTGCATTTCTAGAATGTGTGGTTAATGAGGGAATGAGGGAATAATGACCCTGTTCAAAACAAGAGAAAATGGCCAGTGCTTCCATGCCTTTCAGACTATGCCCTGCCCTATGGGGACCCCAGTTGAGGTCTATCAATCCCAACCTACACAGGGGCACTGAACGGTTCAAAAATATAAAAAAACATATTGCTAGAGCATGGATGTAGGTCCCTGTTCTTTGGGACAGCCCCAAATAGACTCTGTCTGTCCCTCAGTGCCAACTGAGAAATCCCAGTAAAAAAATAGAAGCAGAGACCCAGCTGGACCATTCAGCTGCCACCAAACCCAGCAAGAGACTCGGCATGTATCCTCTCATTCTCACACCACCTTACGAGCTACTTCTTCACCATCCACGTCCCACCCTCTCAAAGTGCTACAGCGTCCCCTGCCCCTAAATATTTTCTGGAGCTCTCTGATCCTCTGGACACTGGCACCTGGCTGTGTCCCTCCCTAGCCCAGGCTGTAATTAGCAGCTATTAAAGGCCATTAACAAACTGGAAGTTAATGACTAGGTAGGAACAACTTGGCCTCAGCACCAGGGTGTTGGCTTCTCTACCTGCCTGTTTACAGCTTTGCCAGCTGCTGGAATACCACCACTAAGCAGAGAGCAGATGGAATAGATGACGCTTGAACAGGTCAGGGAGGGATACTTGAGCAGGTCCAGTAAGGTTGAGCGAGTCAGAGCTGACTCCAATTCTCTTTTTGTTTTAGTTCATTTTAAAAAGGATTTTATTAATTTTCAAAATACAAAGAAACAAACACACAAAAGAAAATCACATCAAGTTTAATATGATTTTGACAGAGGGTCACATTTAACATATTTTCCCCCTTTACGGGCGAAAAATCTGGGTGGAATCCATTGGCTGCTTGGAAATTCTCTTCATGATTCTTCACAATACCAAGTTAGTCTCTTTTCCATAATTTGGGGAAAGGCTTGGATAGATGTTGCTATATATATCCCTGATTAGTATATGAAATAAAATCAGACTCCATCTTTCTAAAACCCCATTAAGGAGCACAGGAAAGAGAGTTGATTGCGGTGGTGTGTGTGTGTGTGTGAGAGAGAGAGAGAGGAGGGGGGATTTCTCCATGAAGAGCCAACACTCACCTCAACCTCCTTGTGTGGCACTGGGGAGTGGAGAATCTTGTTTTTCAAAAGTCTCATAACCCCAAGGATCCCAAGATATGTATCACTTCAATATGCTTCACAAGAGATGGGGCACAAACCCCAAAGTTCTGGCCCATTGCCAATCTAGTTATTTCCATTCTTCCTGGTCCCCAAAATTCCCACATTGATCTTCATGGGATTAATCACTTCCTCCTCCTGGGTGTTGTTCCATATTGTTGGACTGGGTAGCACACCTCACTTTAAAAGCAAATGTACATCAGTGCTAAATGGGGTATGTCGTGTAACCGAACACAACCAGCACCCAATTTCTGGTGTTCCCACAAGCCTGCCCACCCCACCTGAGCTATTATGTTCCACGCATGAGGGATTACATTTGCCATAAAACAGGGAAAGTCAGGAGTAACTAAATATTGACAACGAAGGACCCTTTTCCTGACCTCTCACTCCCATTCTAAAATATTCTTCTTTCCCTCTTTTGCCTCCCCTGTTTGCTTTTCTGTGAAATCATCTGTTTTTAACTGTGGGCGGCTTCTCCAACTAGGACGTGCCTAGAGCAGAACAGCTGCCAAGGAACCGCACGCCAGAGACAGGGTGTGTGTATGTGCATAGAGAGGGTGGATATATGTGGCGTGGGGGTTGTGATAGAATGAATTGTCTTAAATGTGCAGAGGGTAGGTAGGAGTATGTAGGAATGTATTAAAGCATGTGGAAAAGGGGAATCAATAGACCATATAAAGTATAGTGTGATTAGCACATAGTGTGCATTTGACCAAAAAGAGTGTTGGTTATGTTTTGCTTATATTCTACAAATGTGTGGAGAGTGCATCTCAAGCAATTGATTTAGAATGTAGAAGGTATTTTCTTGAACAGCATATGGAATAGTGTATCTGAGTTTGTATAGCATGCTATAAAATATTTGCATATAGAGAGCTGTTATAAAACGTGTTTACTTTGTCTATAAAGAAGGGTCTGATCAAAATTGTGGGCACAATTGAACATGTACAGAAGGTGTGTGAGAGTGTTTGAGAAGGGGCAGTAACAATATGAGTTCATGCCAGCTAGTAAATACCCATACTCACCTGGTTGCTTGTGGTAAGAAGTGTTTCCAGGCAACCAATGAGGGGTGTGTATAGAAATTGTTACTTTTACACCACAAATCACTAATAGAAGTAAGTGTAGACAGGTGGGCTAGTAAAAAATATGTTATGGAGTAATAATTCTTGTAGTCTTATTTGCAAGGCAGAATAAGGCATGCTGTGCTGTTTCACCTCTCCTGCCTACTAGGAAATCCCTGCCAAAAAGTCCAACTCTAGACACTCCATTTGTGGATCTGGGCGAGTTTCCCTGTCAACATAAAGCCTTAAAGGGTGCCAGGACTTGCCTGAACAGTAAGGAGTATTACAAAGTGGTTAGGCAAGGGAGAGGCAGGGTGTGTGTGTGGGTTGTGTGTGCAGAATTTCCAGCTTAAAAAAATAGCCCAAAGAAATATACCATATAAAAACAAATAGGGACTGGCCATTAAAAAAAAGGTGGTCGGGTGGCAACCCTGTTGGGATTGAAAGCTGCCAGCAAAGCTGATGGAAGTGCGAGGAACAGGGCTGAGAAATGGGATCAAGGGACTGCTATGGGGAGATAAGGCACCTTATAATTTATGAAGTTTTTTCTAGGAGTATTCAAAATGCTTCACACACAGATACATTGTGCCAGTAATCCTTACAAGTATTCTTATCATCATGTTGTAGATGGGAGGCTAAGTGAATAGTGGCTTAAGTAAGTTGCAGTCAAGATGGGATCTGACTCAAGGATTCTTTAGTTCACTGGTCACATTCCTGGCCACTCCACCACATCAACTGTCAGAAAGGACGTGGGATAGCAGGGTTGCTCTTGTTGGTTAGAATTGAAGGCCATCCCAAACCAGGAGAAGCACGAGAAGAACAAACCCAATCCATTTTCCTTTGTCACAGCCTTGAAATAAACTTGGTGAAGAAGTGACCTTCTGCTAGCACTATATGGGTTAATACTAGACTGTCCCAGGAAGGGAAGCAGAAAGCAGACAGTGTCTGAGTTGCTCCTGAGTCACATAGGCCGATAACACGTTTCCACCTTAGGCAGCCAAAATAACCCGGCTGGGAACTTTCCCACATGGAGTTTGTTTTCCATCTCAGTGGTTGCATGGGGCAGGGGATGTGAGAGAATAAAACACAAGGCTCTCTTGTTGAGGCGTGCATTGGCCAAATGCTGCTAAACAGCCAGTGTGGCACAACAGACAAGAGTGTTGGGCTTGGGTGTGAGAAACACAGGTTCAGCTCGTGGCTTAGCTGTGGAACATGCTGGGTGGCCTTGGGCAAGTCCCTATCTTGTTTTGAGACTAAAACACTACTCTGCATACCTTAGAGAAAATGTGATATACACATAAAATGAATAAATATATTACACATCCAAGACCATAGGCTTCCCTTGTACAAGAACATTTTGTGGGTGGGGGGGGGGGGAATGCCCCAAATGTAGCACTAAAAGGATCAAAGCCTGGTAGCTGGCAAGTCTACTGTTATTTGGTTTATAGCACATTCTGAGGTTCGTACAGCCTGATCCTATGCAGAAATAAATCCAATTAAGTTCAATGGAATTTACTCTCAAGTAAGTCCACATAAGATTGCAGTATTTACTGTCCCAATACCTCACCATTATGGATTGAGACTGAGATCAGCAAAAGAACTTGAATTAACAGGATTGTGATTGAGGGAAATTTTCAAAACAAATTACACAGCTGAGAATGGCTTCTGGAACCCTAGAGAAAAGCTGCTGTGCAAAACCATAGGGCCCAGAGGGGGCTAAGAAACAAGGTAAAGTGAGAAGGACAGTGAATAAAGGCGATATATGACTACTTCTCATGGTATATATTGCCTCCAGTATCAGAGGCTGTACACCTCACACACCAGTTGCTGGGGAACATAAACAGGAGGGTGCTATCATGTCCTATTTCTGAGCTTCCCACAAGCATCTGTTTGGCCACTGAAAACAGAATGCTGGACTAATAGGTCTTTGGTCTGATCTGGCAAGGCTCTTCTTCTATTCTTAAGGAGTGATATGTGACTATTTGGGTTCTTTGCCTTCTAGGATATAATAGCCTTGATTCAGCCTCAGCAACTGGGATATGGAATAAGCAACGCTCTTCTGCCTCCTTATTGACCGTATAAAACGAAACACTGGCAGTAGGCGTGAAAATCGTTTCTTGGAATCATAAACACATATATACAAGCGTGGATACCAGTGGCATCGCCCATGTGAAGCAAGGCTAATGTTTCCTCCATTACTAGTAACTTCAACTCAAGGCACTTTGCTGTCCCCTGGAGGGGGCTCGCGTTCCTGCAACACACGGGACTCTTTAAGCATTTCCTCCCCCACAGCGCCCTCTTGGAAGATCCTTCATTTGTTTCCAATTCGATTTCAGTATACGTACTTGTCCCGTTGAGAAACAAGTATATACATACTGTTTTGGTTATCTGTTGTGACTTGACGCGGAAGGCAGAACAGCCCTTGAAATGAGAGAATCCCAGGAGTTTTATTTTCAATGTCACGGCTGGAATAAAGTGTGCCTCTGAGCATGTGCAGAGTGCATTTGCCCTAAATGAACAGCCCCTCAAAAAAAACCCAGTCCCCAACACGTCAGATTAAGAAACAGGGCGGTTGGCATATCTCCCTGGTGAGCCTGAGCACCAGCCCCCCGCTTTTTAGAAATTAAATTGGGAGCACAAGCCCCACCCTCGAAGGAAACTCCGTTGCCATATACAGTAATAAACACTTGCCTGGCGCCGTTCCGTCCTAGAGCGTCTCCAGCGGTGCGGGCGGGGCTTTCCCGTCCCTCCGCCCCAAGACACAAATGGCGGAGAAAGCGGTGTCGACGTCACGCAGGGCCGCTCTAGGCCGGCAGGGGGCGTGGCGCTCGGAGTGCCGCCGCCGCTGCTGCCTTAGTGGTGGAGGAGCCATGAGCGAGATGGGCCCGGGCGAGCGCTGCGGGGCTCTTCTCACTTGGGTAAGCCGCAGTCGGGGCGCGGGAGGCGGGCTTGGCGACGACTCCCTTAGCGGGAGAGCCCCGACGGCGCTCTAGAATAGACGCTCAGTGTCCCTTTGCCGCCTTTCCCCGCTATCACGCAGCCTTCGTAAGGAGCCGCTGCCTTCCCAAGTGCTTCTTCAACAGGTGCCCTCTTCTCTGGGGTCTGAACCTAGCCGCTGCCGCCCCCCCTCACCGCTTAGATAACTCCCTCCTGGGAGGAGATGGTGCGAAAGATCCCGCAGCCTTTTAATTCGGAATTCGTGTATTGCCACCCTCACTTCTACTCCTACTATATTTTCACGGACGTGGTTTACAGCCGCTGCTCCTCTCATAAACATGTACCGAAAGAGGAGGAGGAGGGGGGCTTTCACCGGGGAGACGCCTTCAATAACCACCTGATTTGTGAGCGCACACACAAAATTGTTGGTTAGAATATGCGAAGGCATAATTAACCTGCCCCCGGTGTCTCAGCGCCTTGGCATCCCTTCCACGGAGGCATTGAACCCGCTCTCTTTCTCTCTTTAAAAAAGAAAAAGCAAACGCAATCGTGTTGCGCAAAAGTCAAATGCCAAAATCCACACTGCTGTAATACCTTTCGCCCTGATTGCTGAGATCCTGCGTGACTCTGCATTTGCGACCACTTTTCCTGGTTCTGTGGATAATCTCAGCTTCTTCTCCCCCCCACCCCCACATATGCAGACTCTCACACTTTAAACTTGATCTTTCTCTCTTGTATATATTAGAGACTCCCTATTGCTTACAGTGATGTAATTTATATTCCTTGCTATTCTGATTTCTCCCTTCCACCCAAAGTATGTTCTCCCACTGGCTTTGCTGCGATGCCCAGTACAAACATTGATGGTCCATTGAAGGACATCTTATGGAATGGTCCATATTTGGCCAGTCTGCTTATATGTAGTAGTACATTGGGGGAAAGATCTAATTCAGCTGCTTAAAATATGCAGGGTTGATGCATTAGCGCAAGGCATATGAAGTTGTAGTTCATCAGAAAAAGAGGGCTCTGTTTTTTTAAATCCCCCCCAATTTATTACCTATTTTATTTCTGTGATTGGTTGAATTGGTTGGGTTAAAATTGCCCAGAGATCACAATTAGATTATTAGAAATATATTTCTCAGTGACTAGACTGGGCCCCAGTACCAGTTTTGGACCAGTCCTGAAACAAAACATTTTGCATTTATTTGCTTTTTCTTTAGTGCTACAGAGTTAATGCTGCTGTGGATTCCAGTAAGAGTGATAAATAAAAGGTGGATATTTTGATAGGGTTAGTTTTTAGCATATCAATATTCTGGTTTATATCTGAAGATGTTAACATTACCTAGCAGTGATGGGTAGTCCAGACCATCTGTTTTAGTAGTAAAATGCTCTTTGATCTTTGAAGAACTGTATTATCTACACTGTGTAAACAAACTTCCTACTGCCCATATACACCTGTCAACAAAGGGTCTCCAAATACACACATCTCTGTCCATCTTTAAGAACAAGGTGAAGTAATCAGTCAGTATTGTATCAGATGGCATGGCCTTGGTTTGCTGTTGCTGAATATCTCCTACCTAAAAATAAGCTAACAGTGCAATCCCATAAGTGTCTACTCAGAAGTAAACTCAGTTGAGTTCAAATGGACATGTTGTTTGACCCAGAATAGTTGTTTTAAATGGATATTGTATTTATAATCTGTTTTATGCTTTTTATGCTTCTTAAATTGTGTATATCGGTTTTTTAATGTTCAATGTTTTTAATTTCTGTAAACCGCCCAGAGAGCTTCGGCTATGGGGTGGTATATAAATGCAATAAATAATAATAATAATAATAATCCAGATGTGTATAGGATTGCAGCCTAAATTGGTCTTTGGAATTGACCTATGTTAGGACCATTTAGCAGCCCCTGAGAATAGCTTTCTTTAAAGTTCTTATGTACCCATTAAGTTAATCAAATGTTTTGATTAGAAGCTTTGAAGGAATTTCTAACAAACATCTATGCCTCTGTGCCATGGCATAATAGAGAACCTTCTGCACTCTGAGAATAGTGAATAAGTGGACTTTGCACATTTGTTCAATACACAAGGACAGAAAAATAAGCACCTTGTTGAAGGAAAACTGTCTATAATGTTGTTTCTTGCACAAATGGAGTCAATAGAAAGATTATTTAAAGCTTTATTTGTGCTCTGATCTGTACTGTCTCATTTTAAGTGTGATGTTACATATAATACATACTGTTTTTGCTGGATAAATGCTTAAGTTGAACATCCCCGATGCTTGGTTTTTTAAGAGTGGTTGCCCGGTATGATTGCGCTCTGTTCTTTTACCATTAGTAAGCAGTGGTGACTTACACTTGTTCTTTTACGGCTAATACTCTTATTTTCTCCTTCCCCCTAGCCCACTGTGTTTTGCTGGCTAAAGATGCCAACTGTTACTATGCTTAGTCTAGGGCAGAAAATACTGGAATTATTGTTTCTAGATTCAATGCGCAACAGCTATGTTAGGAGGAAGGATTTTGGTATGAGCAGCTTTTCCTCTCACTGCAGCAATAGGCTGCACATGACAAACTTGTCTCTCCTTCAACTAAGTATTAAAGATTCAGGAGTCCTCTTCCTTACTGAATCTAGCAACCCTAACAGAATTTGTTTTCCCTGTGGCTGAGCCCACAAATGCTTTTCGAAGCTCCCTTCTAGCAGGAGAGGACCTCTCCTATGGGATTTGGTGAATTGCTGTCACCAAGTTAATACCTAAAGAGAGAACTGAAAATCTGTCAGCCTTGTATGAGAAGGCTGGAGTTGGTAGGCAAGCTAATTCTGAAGGGAAGATGGCTGTCCATGTGCTGTGCCATTATTAAGCAGATTAGCCTGAGTTCCCAGACAGTTCACTTTTATGTGCCCAGAGCTACTGAGACTTCCCCTAACTGGAGTTTCTACTTATAGGCATGCTAAGGTCAGGTGTCAAAAAAACCTTTTTATATTTATGGGATGCACTGCCTCAGAAAAAAGGTTGAAACTTCCCTTCATAGTCCATTGAGAGGAGAAGCAGTTGGGAGAAGTGAAGAGGGAACAGGCACATACTCTTTCCTTGGTATAGTGACTAGAGTGTTGGACTGGGAATTGAGAGATCCAGGTTCTAGTCCCCACTTGGTCATGGAAGCTCACTGGGTGAGTTTGGGCCAAGTGCACGCTCTCAGCCCAACCTACGTCATAGGGCTGTTGTAAGCATAAAATGGAGAGGAGAATTATGTACTCTGCCTTGGGTTTCTTAAGGAGGAAAAATGATGGGATATAAATGTAATAAATTATAAATAAAATAAATTCTTGTTTTATACTAGTGGTTCCTATACTGGGGTCTCCAGATGTTGTTGATCTACAATGTCTATCAACACTGACCAGTAACCATGCTGGCTGGGGGGTGATGGGACTTGTAATCCAACATTTAGGGACTTGTGTTTGATTCCAGTGAATAAGAGAGCTTATTAATGTCTGATTCCTGCATGAATGAGAGCTCTGTGCAACTTGAAAGATATCACTAATAGGAAGGAATTAACCCAGTGAAATATATTTCCATTTACCTATTTGCAATACAAGATGTGAACTTATGAGCAGGTACTCAACAGTCCAAGGGGGAGTAGGGCTTTCTCCCCATAGATAATTTGTGGAATTCATTGGATGTGATGATCAGAAGAGGAGACATCATGAAAACTAGTCCTACCCAGAGCAAATATTTATTATCAAGTGGGTAAGAGAAATATCTGGAATAGTGCTGTAACCAGAAAAAACCCAAACTCTATGAATTGGACTAGATAGTGCAAATTAAGGAAGCTTGCTTATATATTTTAGCATTCTTTTTGGTTTTATTATGAAGAACTTTTAATATTTTGTTTAAGCATTTTGTAAGTAATTGAGGAAGTCATGGGCGAACAAGCAGGAGATGCTGTGCATATATTGCAATGGTGAGCCAAAGTCACTGCCAGGCCAGACTTTGTGCAGTGTTAAGGAACCAGAGGGGTCCAGTTTTCAAACTCCACACTTGCCATTCCTTCTTGGCCCCAAATCTCCAAGATGTAAGTCCTGTAGTTGTTCTCTAGGCATCTTCTTCCTTCGAGGGGAGGTGGCTATTGAGAGATTTTTGTGCTATTGTACTCAAAGAAGTCCTGGCTGTGAGCGTGACAGCTGGGCTGCCTCTGCTTAGTGATTCACTGTGTGTATGAGTACCATGCAGGCATGTGGGAGTACTCGTGTTGAGCTCACTGTGCGTGGGGGTGGAGGTGGCACTGTTACCTTTCTGCAAATTCATCTATTGGCATAGAATTCTAAATTTGTTAACTGTCTTGAGAAATTATAGAGCTTTTGGAAGCGAATCACTGGTTTTTAATCTCATCTAACTCTGCATAGGATTGCTGGTTGAATTGGACGGAGATAATGTTTCGTGTAATGCCATAGTTCTTATACATACATGCACATCAGGCGAGGGTTATCCAGAAGAAGTTGTGTATCTCTACATTAGGGTTTCCACTTATGTCTCTATAGGATGCCATGTAGGCCACAGCTATTTCTGTTTTGGAATGAGCTTCCCCTTTTCCCAGATTGAGTCATTCTCTCTCTCTCTCTCTCTCTCTCTTTCTCTGTGTGTGTGCGTGTGTGTCTCTCTCACTCAGAGCAGGGTATCACTTAACAACTTGATTTGCTTCTTCCAGATGCAAACATTTCATGTTCCATCTCCATGTGTCAAGGAGGAGGATCTGGCCAGTGGGGTTACAATTGCCCAGGTGCTGCACAAGATGTAAGTATCATAGGACTCTAGCTGAGGATGGAAGTATCTTAAAGGGTTCTCTTGAAGTTAATCATGAAACTGTCAGACAGAAAATCCCTGTCTGCCCCCCACATCCACAAATTTCTCATCTTTTTTTCCCAGCCCTGATTTGCAAGTTGACAACTTGAATGTGTGCTGCCAAATATTAGATTTATTACTATTTTTTCTAACGAGTAGCTTGTAAGCTGAACAGTATGGCACTAGGGCAGAGCAGAATGAGAGACACCAACTAGGAATGGGGAGAACACTTGCTAGTTATACTCTTTGTCGCAATGGGAACATGTGAATGAATTCTTGATTTGTGAGATAAAGGGACAGCAAAGCCACTGAATGGCCACTGTATAACCTGTCACCTGGAGCTTCTGTGGGAGATCGTGGAGTTACTGAGCTCTTGTGGTTGCTGTAAAGAGCTCACTTTTCCCACCCCCTCAATCAAGGTCAACGGCTTTATGTTTTTCCTTTCCAGAGACCCCTCTTGGTTCAATGAAACATGGCTCCTGCGAATTAAAGATGATACTGGTGACAACTGGAGGCTGAAGGTATAAAGTGGGATGGGGTGAATTGATGTGCCACAGACAATCCTAGATACTGTCATGAGATTCTGGCTTATCAATATCTCAAAAAGTGTGTTGTCTCACTTGCTCGGGACTTGCTCGGGAACACGTGTCTCTAAACACATTCTTAAAGTACTTTTCTATGTGCAGGGAATATTTTTTTCTGGAAAATGAATGCTGGGAAAATCTAGCTCAAATGCATGCTGGAGGGGAACTGTCCACAATGTCTCCCTGGCTTTAAACTTCTGGAGGGCTGCTGCTGTCTGTCTTGTAATGTTTTAACAAAAGCACAGGGAACCAAATGTTAATAACAGAGATAAGTAACTCTGAGAAGTGGAATGCCTTTGTAGGGTGCCCATAGGATGGCAGCACAGACAAATCAGAGTTTTTCCAGCATTAACCAGTTATTGAGGGGTTATAATACAGCAGAGGCAAGAACCTCAGGCCCAGGTGTGAAATCCAGCCCTCCTGTGGGCCCAATCTGGCCCTTTGTAGTTCCCCAGAGTGCCATTCCCTGGCCCCACTCCCTTCCTCCAACTACTGATTGTTAGTGGTTTCCTAGCTTTTGTGCAGTGTTTTTCCCGTTCTAAAAGGTTAATATGCCTCTCCTAAGCTGTGTTACTAGCAGCAAGAGCTTTAGGCTAAAATAGACTGATATTATTTTGTATTTTTGGCCTCACCTCTTTTGCCTCCGGCCTCTCCCACCCATGGAACGTGGCACTAAGAGCTTCTACAAAACTGAATTTGGACCTCAGCCTGAAAGAGGTTCCCCACTGCTGCTATACAGCACTTAAATGGTTGCCTGTGAGGCTTCCCAGGAAAAGAGAGAGAGGTGTGGGGAGGAGGTTGAGAATGAGTTGGTGGTGTGGCTGTGCAAGTGTGCCTTCGGAGAAAGTGGAGAGAAGGAAGAAGTGTGGTGGGACTTGGAGAAGGTAGGAAAATACATAGAAATAGGGGTAGGAGGGGGATTAATAAGTAGCCATCCCTTTTGGGTCCTGTGTGAATGCAAGGAAAAGGGGGTAATGATCAGCTCTGTAAGTGGGCACCAGCCAGGAGCTCACAAATTCAGGGGCAGGAATGAGAATTCAGAGAAAGGGAGCCCAAAGGGAGGCAAGTGGGAACTTTTGTAAATTCTGCTGTGTTGTGGCAGTTAATAGACTTGGGGGCATAAGAGGTTTGAGGTACAAAGAGTGGTCCTAGAAGGGCAATTCACAGGTGTGCAAGTAGTAAGCTGTGTAACAAAAGAGTAGAATGTGCTTAGGTAGTGGCCTTGTAGCATTTCTTGTACAGTGCATTTTACTTCTCAAGGCACTGGTAGCCAATTCAGTAGGTGTGCAGTAGCTTTTGCTAACCTGGTGCCCTCCAAATGCTTTTGACTACAATCCTCAGCATTCTTGACTATTGGCCATGGTGTCTGGGCTAATGAGAGTTGAAGCCCAGAACATCTAACAGGCACCAGATCAGGGAGAGCCGGGGTACAATGAAGCTTGATTGTAGTAGGAGAGAGAGATGGTTGGATGTTTACTATCTCAGGAGGTCCTGCATTCAATGAATAGTGGCTGTGGCTGATCCCCTGTCCATGTCAGTAGAGTTTTCAGTGGGAAACATCAGCGTGATTTGCTTTGGTCTCCCAAGCCTCAGCTTAGCTTTCCAGGTGTTTTTTCCCAGGCAAAACCAAATAGCAGTAGTTTGAGACGTGGTGCTCTGTGAGGTGATGTGCAAAATGACAGTGGAACTTTGCTCTCTCAGCAACAACAGAGTTGTGCAATATTCAGGTTTTAGACAAGATATTCCTAACATATTGTGTTAGCTGGCCTAGGTTGACCTTGAATCAGCCAGCCCAGCTGCATGATTTGAAGAAAAGAGTGGGATTTAGTAGAAAGGCATCTCCTCTAAATATAGGGAGGCCTGACCTGCATTCATCTCTAAACTCTGTTGCCTGCTGGAGCATCAGGACTATCACCTCCCATCAAAGTACTTTTGAATCCTGCTGAGAAGTTGTCATGGCTGGCTCTTTTTCCATTATAAGTGGGAACGTAGTGGACTTGGAGTTGGGGCTAGTGGGAACTTGGACAAACCCGCCCATTTATGTATCATCTTTCTCCCACCTTGCACCCAGGTGAGCAACCTGAAGAAGGTTCTGCAGAGTGTGGTTGAATACTCCCAGGATGTGAGTATCTTCCCTGGGCTGGGCTTGCTGGCATGGTGGTAAGGAACCCTGCATTGCTGGGGATGGGACAAGACTCCTATGAAAATTAAGGGACTCTGATAGGCAACAAAGGAGCTGGTGAATGCTAATGGGGAAAGTTTGAAATTGCCCAGCCTGGCTAAGCCAGCACTGAAGCTTGGGGGTTCATGGCTCCAGCCTAGCATTCATTGCTTTCTACCCATCATTTTGGTAAAATAGCTCTGCCCAAATGAGCTGAGTGTGTTGTTGCTGTTCTATGGTTGCGATTTTGCCATTTCCCTTGTTTATAAAAGTATAACTCAACTGAGAGTCAGGCTGGTGTTGTGGAGAGAATGTTGGGCTGAGACTGGGAAGACTTGGGTTCAAATTCCTGCTTAACCTCAAAGCTCCTTGAGCTCCTTGGGCCAATTACTTCCCCTTGCCCTAACCTACCTCACAAGTTGATTGTAAGGATAAAATGGCAGGGGGTGGGGGTAGGGTGGGCTTGCTGGCATTGGGGTGGGATGGAGTGGGGAGAGTGGGGTGCCTCCCTGCAGTGTTTGGAGGAAGTGGGTGGTAGAAATGTAACAATAGTAACAGTAGAAGATCACTAGCGAAATCAGCCTTGCAAACAACTCCTCCAAAATTACTAGCCCACAGCCACTTTTATTAGTGTTACTAATAGTGTTCCACCTATTAGTAACACTGATAACCTAAAAAGGCCCTTGCAGTTTTCAAAAGCTTCCCTGTTTGGCAATCTGGAAGCGTTTTCTGCTTGCCACAGACTACTGGGCAGGTGGTTTGTTTCAAGCCTCAATTAAAGATCCTTGAAAACAATTTTCCAGCTCCCATACAAACTGCCCTTGCTGTCTGTTCTGCCTGGCACAGACCTTGCTACCAACAGGTGCCATGAGCTGAGTGAAGCAGGTGGCGACAGCAGAAACATTGGAAGGGCTGCTAGCTGTCAGGTACGATTTTTACTGCTTTCTCCTCTGCAAATCCCTCAGGTCCTGGGCCACCAAGTCCCAGAGCAGCTGCTGCCCGATGTAGCCCTGGTTGGAGAGCTGTCTGACACAGTGGAGCTGGGCAAGTTGCTGCAGCTGGTGCTCGGCTGTGCCATCAGCTGTGAGAGGAAGCAAGGTATGTGTATGCATGTGAGTAGCACAATCGGGGGATGCAGCCGTGGAGCTGCATGGACATCTGTGCCAGAGGAATGTCTCTGCGAGGGGTGCTTTCAATACCCAAGGGAGGGGAGAGGATCTAGCTATCAACTGTCCCACTTGTTGGAGCATTGCTATCCTGCTCACAGGAATCTAGGTTCTCCTTATGCTGATGCCTTCTCTCTTTCTCTTTGGGGTCTCACCTCACTTCTCTTTTCTTTACTCCTGTTCCCCCTGGGAATATCATCTGCTCAAACATGTTTGAGGCAGAGATGTTCCTTGTGTGTGCTAGCCCCTGGCCTTCTGCCGTGCCCGCAGACTCCCTTGCTCATCTGACCTCTAGTCCCCCCTCCCAGAGGCTCTGCCGCCCAACCTTCATAGCCACATGATTCCAGTGGAAAGGGGGTGGCATGAGGAACTGGGCAGAGGAGGAAAGGAGCAGTCGGACAATACCTTCCGTTCCCAACCTCATCTGTTTGCAGATCACATCCAGCAGATCATGACCCTGGAGGAGTCTGTGCAGCATGTTGTTATGGCAGCAATACAGGAGGTGAGTGTGGTTGTGGTCCATAGCTTGGCGTGACTCTATTAGGCTCTGGAACAGGATGCTTAGTTGACATAATGAGCCATCTCCCTGGCTAGGAAGTGGATCTCATGATCAACCTATAACCTCACCTCTTCCCAGCAAGTGCTTCCATTTTTCTGTTAGTTGAAATGTTAGTAGTAGTAGTAGTAGTAGTTAGTAGTGTTAGTTGAAATGAATGAGCTCCCCACTGAAGCCTGCCTGGCGCCAACACTGTCATCTTTTCGGTACCAGGTTAAGACTGCTCTCTACTCCCAGGTATTGAAAGGCTTATAAAGGGGCACTTATGTCAGCTCTCCTGCACAGGTCTGTTACTGAAATTTGGCATTGAAATTGTTTTTAGCTACTCTTAATTGTTTTAAATTTTGTGCCTTCGGTTTTTTTTAGTCATGTTTTATTGTAATGTCGTTTTATAATGTTTATAATGTTATACTTCTGTGTTTTGGGTGAATTGTTTTGAACTGCCCAAAGAGCTTTGGCATTTCACAACAACAATAATAATGCTCCTGCTCCATGGCAGCCCAGGTTCCTTCCTAGATGAAAGTTGGGTAATGTGTTCTACTTACCCTATGCCTGCTTCCTAGGATACACTGCTTGGAAAGGTATGTGAGGCACCTGTATGCAGCCAGATTCTAATGCTTTCCCCTTCTCTCTTGCAGCTGTTGACCAAAGATTCATCAGACACACTGAGCTCAGAGACGTATGGGAATTTTGACAGCCAGGTACCCATGATGATGTATATTGAGGTGGGTGGGTGGGTGGAAAAAACTCCAACGATGTAAAAACAATAGACGAAGGGTCCACTGAACCTCTTTCATCTCAAGGGACAAATTCCATTTCAAAGCAGCACTCAGGCATTGCAAAGATAGGCAGTGCTGAAAACAAAAGGGACCGGCTCAAAATACCAGCATATTTTAGCTGAAAGCTCTTACTGCCAGTAACTAAACCGTAGGAGAGAGATCCCAACCTTTTAGAATGGAGTAAAAACCTGGAAAACCACCAAATTGTCAGGTGGGCTAGGGGAAGGGGGCATGGCCATCTGGAGAACCCTGGAGGGAGGGATTGGGACCCTAGGTGAGCAGATTTGGCCCATGGGCTTGAGGTTCAACACCCCTGCAGTAGGCATATAGCGAACAGGAATGGCGAGCCATTCCTTTGCTGGTGGGGTGAAAAGAAGTGGAGAGAAGATAGGAGGCTGGTCTTGGGCTGGTCTTAGTCATTTGCATTGGTTGGTGTCTATGGTAATGCGGCCCTTCGCTGACTCCTTGCCCCTCTTCCACATTCCTGTTTTGTCTTGCAGTCCCGGAAGTACTACTTCCTCAGCGATGACCTAGAAGAGACAGATGTCGTGCGGCAGCGCTGCCATGACCTAGAGCAGCAGGTGGGTGCCTCTTGGGAGCAGGGCTCTTGCAGGTGGAAGCCAGCCTTGCTTGCGGTGACTTTGGAAGGCAGTTTCTACTGTGCTTTGGGTGGTGGCAGTCAAGGGCTGCTCATTCAAGTGCTGCAGTTCTCCATCAAAGGGGGAAAGCTGAGCAGGTTGAGGTGTCTGCTGGTCTGTCCATTCCCGGAGGTGGTCGGTGCATTCTGGCAAGGTGAATGCTGATGACTGGGAAAGTGTTTGTCTTGGGCTGGACTTTGGCAGGTATCCTGACATGCCGTTTCTGAACTGGTTTCTTGGTTAATGTTTCCCCCCATATTGTACAGCACCATGTATTGACAGACGTGTTGGGGATCAGTCCTTTCCCAGGCCCTTGATTCGTCTGTCCCGCTTTGGAGAAGGCAAAGTGAGGACTTGTCCTCCTCCCCTCCCCTCCCCTCCACCATGCAGTCCAGCACCTTGTGGTTATTTGAGAATGTTGTGGGCTTGCTGAGCAGCATGGAGCCAGCTGGGTTTGGCCGCAGTGTGGTGTGTGAGTATCTATTCTCTCCCTGACCCACCCACTCCAGTTGTTTTGAGGTGCTTTGGAGGGAGAGCAAGACCAGCCTGGTGGCTCTGGGACTGCCCCTGGGTCTGGGTTTTGGGTTTGCTTTGTCAGGTGGCCAGAGTCCCTGGGCCAGCCATTCTGGGGCTCCTTTCCCTTTACGAGCACTAGTCACCAGACCATTGTCTTGCAGAGGAGCTACATTGAAATAGATGGCCTGTAACTGTGGATGCTTTTGGATATACTGCAGTAGAAGGAGACTGTGGGTGGGGAGGGAACAGGCTGATCTCTCTCCCTTAAACCGCCCCCACCTTTACTCCTCCAAGGTGCTAAAGTGCCCCTGGGGATGCAGCCCCCTTCAAGAAGGTGAGTGTCGTCCCCCCCTTTCCCTCCAAGCTCTTGCCTATGATAACACAGCTGCTCACCATGCAGTGATGCCCATTGCCTGCAGGGGCCAGCCTAACCTCCTTGCATGAGCATGTACCATGCTGACAAGCTAACAGCTGCTTGAGAGTGCCCGAGGGATTGCTTGCACCAAGTACAGAAGTGGACTTGTGGCTGGCTGGAGCTAGGAGAGCCTCCTGACTCTATACTTATAGAGCTACGAATGCACACTTCCTCACCTACGGGTTCTAATAAACTGCATATGAAGACTTTTAAAAAAAAATCATTTAGACTTTTGAGATATATTCTAAGGTGGGCTGAGGTTGTGGCCTCTTCAGTTAGCAGCATTTAATCCAGGGATGGGGAACGTGTGTCCCTTCCAGATGTTGTTGGGCTGCAATTCCTCTCAACCCTCAACACTGGGTAGGGCTGATGGGAGTTGCAGTCCAACAACATCTGGAGGGCCACACATTCCCCCACCCCAGATTTAATCTTTGTAGCCTTTCAGCACCCCTGAAGCTTGTAGGCCCCTCCGTGTCATAAGGCCTTTGGCTTCGCTTCCATTGAGGGAACACAAGCCCTGGCAAGAGCCTGCTAGAGGGTGAGCATGTTTGCTTCCCAGCATTTCCTCGCTGTACTCTAGCAGCTCTTGTTTGGGTGGTCAAAATCCACCCTACAGGTCGTTGGTTAGCGCAGGAAGCTGACAGCGTTAGTCTCGATAGCTGCTGGGTGTGGGGGATAAGAGGCCAATTACAGACACTGCCTTGGACGTACACACAAACAGACACTGCCTTGGACGTACACACAAACATTTGCCCTTCTTCCTCTGTTACCCGCTGCATGGCTTCCTGACTCACAACAACCGGGGATGCTGCAGTCTGTGGATATATCTGCTGCAGCAGCAGCAGCTGCAACAAGAAGAGAGCCTGGTGGAAGCCGGGAGGCCTAGCTTCTCTTCAGTCTGCTCTTAAAGCAAGGCAAAGAAGTCAACAGACAAGACTTCAGGAGTTCTGCCTCCACCCACCCACCCCCTCTCTGCTTTCCAGTTCACTTGCAGGATGAGGTTAAACTTCACAGGCTGTTGGGCTTTTTGAATACCTGTCTGTTTCCTCATTGAGCTCTGCTGGAATCTTGATGGCCGCAGTGCTGCGTTCTGTGGCCCTGCAACTTCCTAGAGCATCTGACTCTTCTTCCTTCCCCACCCCTTTTCAGATCTCCATCTTGGTGGAAGAAAAAAATACATTGGTGCTGGAGAACAAGACCCTCCGAGAGCAGAAAAGCTCTCTGGAGTCGGATGCTGCTGGGCTCACTGGCAAGAAGTTGCTTCTGCTTCAGACCCAAATAGAGCAGCTACAAGAGGAGAACTTCCGGTAAGGCAAACACTGGGAGGTCAAAGCCAAAGGCAGTCGGGTCTAGTGCATTAGAACCAGAGGTGTAGCTAACGAGAGGTGTCTTTTGGCCAGTCTGGAAAATGGCAGAGATGACTTCCGGGCGCGCTGTGAAGATCTAGAGAGAGAGGTGCAGGAGCTGCAACACCGCAATGAGGAGCTGACCAGCCTGGCAGAGGAAGCACAAGCACTTAAAGACGAAATGGACGTTCTGCGGTAGGTGTATCTTGATACCTTGGCTGTAATACTGCGAAAGATACCTTGGCTGTAATATAGAGGTATTGTTTTATTTTTGTGGCTCTGTTACATAAAAAGTGGCCTCGATGAGTATTGTGTCTTCCTTAGCTTGAAGTTCGGAGAAAGTACTAGGTTGTAGTAACTATAATTTAGAAGTCCAGGAATTTTGTCTCAGCGTGTGGAATGTGGCTTCTGATGTAAAATCTATTTTTTTTACGAAATCTTTAAAATCTCTACTATCTTGGGTTGATTTCAGTCAAAAAGCCTGGAAATGTATTGATAGTTTCTTTTAAAATAACTTGGTTAGTTGGGATACTTGGAATGTTTTTGTCAGTGTTCATAGTCTGCTATTTCTATATATTGCTAGGCTTCTTTCTCTCATATTTGAGTTTTCAACCAATATAAAGCATGCCATTAAGTAACTTTGTGTAAACTATGCAATGTATTCTGGAGTCTCTCTCTCTTTTTCTTTACCTACAGTTTTTGAGACCATTTTGCACAGGTCTTTCAATTCCTTTCAATTCTACAACTGTAAAATGTATATATCAGTCAGTTTTGGCCTTTATGTAGAGGAGCAACCAAGAAGTACAGCCTTCCTTGGCTTCTGTTCCACTCCTTAGTCGCTTCTGTGTCCATGACTCCGAGGGACAGAGTACGTGGGCTTGGACGCCCATTTGGCAAGAGAAAGTACCAGATAACCCCAGTTTGCACACAGGGGCGTACAGCTTTTGGATTGAGATGAATGGGGTATTTTGTTTCTTACTCACTATTGTTCCAGTATTTGGCACACTCTGACCTTGCTGAGGCAGTTCCCATTGCTTTACATTGAAGCTTTCTATAGCCAGTAGTGTTACTTTACTGGATAAAATGTGGAGGCATAGAAGGTGACAGCTCAAGTCACTCTGATATTAAAAGGGGAAAAGCATTTCACTTTTCTGCCCTTCTTCTTCTTCTTCTTCTTCTTCTTCTTCTTCTGCAGCCACTCATCAGACAGGGTGGGACGGCTGGAGGCCATGGTAGACTCCTACAAGAAAAAGCTGGAAGACCTGGGCGACCTGCGGCGACAGGTCCGGCTGCTCGAGGAGCGAAACACTGTCTACATGCAGCGCACTTGTGAGCTGGAGGAGGAGCTGCGGCGTGCCAATGCTGTGCGTGCCCAACTGGAAACACAGAAAAGACAGGTGAGACAGTGGCAGAGGCCACGCGTGGGCAGCTGGAAGCCTTCCAGAGGGTAAAGTCAGAACAATTGCAAGAGGACAGTGCTGTGGTCTGGCTTGAAGCTGTCCAACAGACAGGTTAGTTAGAGCACCATTAGGCCAGGGTGGGTGGGTGGGTTGGTATCTAGACAAAAGCAACACCTCTTGAGTAAACCAAAACAAAGCCCTGTTTGACCAAAGTTGAACCAGCAGCTGAATCTGTCCTGCAGCTTTGCAGGTAGATCTGTTGTCTCAAGCAGTCTCCTTTTGGCTAACAGGAGTACAAAAAGTAAGCCCAGGATGAACGCTGCTAATAGCCGCAGAGCAGGAAAGTGGTGGGACGAGGAGGAGACGATGGTGCACCGAAAGTACCCCAGCAGACCCCCATTCTTCCTTTCTCCAGGTGCAAGAGCTTCACAGCAAACATACAGAGGAGGCCTTGAAGGCAGAAAAATGGCAGTTTGAGTTCAAGAACCTCAAGGAGAAGTTTGAGGCATTGGTAAAAGAAAAAGAGGTAATGTAGGACTGGTTCTCGAGATGGGTGCTGCTCCCCTTGACTTAGGGGTGGCAAGAACAGGGAAATATGGAGGAAGTAGGAGTTGGGGCATCTAGATTCTATGACTTGGGGCAATACAGTACAACTCAACATAGGCTGATGTCTTAAGTTGTTGCCTTTCCTCCTTCTGGATCTTTTTACAGAGGCTGATTGAAGAGCGGGATGCCCTTCGGGAGGCCAATGAAGAGCTGCGATGTGCTCAGGTGCAGCAAAAATTCCTAAACCAAGCAGGTGAGCTGAAGAGAACCTCCCAGTATTTGTTCCGGGGGAGGCTTAGATGGATTGCGTGAGGGAGAGGATGGGTGTGTGTAGAAGGGCAGTCCTAGGTGACAGTGAACTTTTGTACATTTAGCTTTTCTTAACACGTGCGGATTCAGAAGGAAAGGAGAGAACCTGCCCACCCATTATATCCATCAGAGGAGGCGGCCCTGCTCCATCTGAAATGCAGAGGGTGGCAATGTGGATCAGGGCTGCCTTTATGGTGGTTCCCAGGGTATGGGAGTCCCATGGTATCTGGCCAGTCCCTTCTCTATGTACATCTAGGTGTCAAATCATAGAATCATTGAATAGTAGAGTTGGAAGGGGCCTTTAAGGCCATCGAGTCCAACCCCCTGCTCAATGCAGGAATCTACCTTAAATCATCTCTGACAGATGGCTGTCCAGCTGCCTCTTGAATGCCTCTAATGTGGGAGAGCCCACCACCTCCCTAGGTAATTGGTTCCATAGTCGTACTGCTCTAACAGTCAGGAAGTTTTTCCCGATGTCCAGCCGGAATCTGGCTTCCTGTAACTTGAGCCCATTATTCCGTGTTAAGACCATATTGTTTAGACATGCATCTTGTCAAAATGTCCCTTGATTTAATTTAGAACTGATTGCTGATTGAATGTTGTGATATTGATTGACTTTGGGGTTATAGCTGGTATTGCTGTTGGAATTGTATCAGCCATAGGAGAGCTGGAAGGGTAAGATTTTAGACTATTTTGAATTCTAGCTTTGCTGATAGATGTGTGAGATTATCTTCCAAAAAGCTTTGCCTACAGTATGAATGTACACTTCTATGTTCTCGTTTGCTTTCTTTCACTGTTTCTCATTAGAGTGTCTGAACCAGCTTGTAGAGAAGACCCTGCAGTATTGTTCAGCATTGCCTGATGTGAGGTTATCAACTTAATCTCAGCCTGAGTAGCATTTCCCAGCCTGCACACTTTCCTTGTCTGACTTTTCTCTCCTGGCATGATGGGAGATTAGCATTGAGCACTTCTTGCTTAACATTGCTAGGCCACGTAACTCTGTGAATTGCTTCAACTAAGGGTAGACAAGCTGTCGAACTGTGGATGAATGAAATGATTTGGAAGACTGTAATAATAGGCTGTACATATACCAATGCAGTATTTGGGGCATTTGGCCCCTCCCCATAAACCTGCACCTTTCTGTAAAAAGGCAGAGTAAAAATAATCTCCTTTTCTTCCCCCTCCCTGCTCCCTTGCAGATACTATGCTAGAAGAAATGGCTTCTCCTGTGGATAACTTGGCAGCTGAGATTATGCCAGCAGAACTCAAGTAAAGTTGGTTTCCTTGGGATCCTGTGTTAGAGGTGGAGGGGGAAAACCTGAGGAGCCTAGGCCAGATGGTAATACTTGACTACTTCCATCAGTTGGAAACATAAATTACTGCGGCCAGAAGATTCTTTGCATATGAGGACAGCAAAACGAAGAGATTCTATCACTCCTGGTGTCCTTGATACAGAAATAGATGGGCAGGTGCCCTCTGGTGTGTGTAGGGGGGTGTCTTTCTCCCCCCCCCCCCCGATCTTGTAGGTAGAAGTCCCAGTCCCAAGGATGCCTTCAGCTTGTTTGCTGAGGCTTGTACCCCAGCCTTCTCCTATTTTTACCAGTCAGGGCCTGGCTTTCCCAGAGTCAAGTTCAGGAGTGAACATATCCTACTAGTACAGAAGGATAATCTCTGAAGGTCATCTATGCCAATATGCATTGCTCTGTTTTGATAGGAGTGCCTTCCCCCATCATAGAGGCTGCAGCCTCTCTAGGAGCTATTGTACCTCTTAAGTCCAGTTCTTGGGGATGGGAGGAGAGTTGAGTGTGAGCCGCATGAAATCAGCTTTTCTCCCCCAGTCCATAGGATCAGCTAATGCTGCTTCTCATGTCCCTGATCTGATAATCCTAACACTTTTGTTTCTTGTGCCTAGGGAGACCATTGTGCGGCTGCAGCATGAGAACAAGATGTTATGTGCGCAGGAATTGTCCTACCGGCAGCAGCAGGCTGAATTGCAGGGGCTGCTGGAAGAATCGAACCGCACTAAGAACCAGCTGGAAGCACAGCAAAGGTATCCAATCGATCTGGAAGGTTCGCTAAATCTGCTGTGTGAGGGCTAGACCTACGAGGCCAATACTTCCTTCTCTAACCCCTAAAAAAGAGAGACACGGTGTTTTATGTCATTGAATTCTTAACTGGAAACAAGTGTGCCAGATAACTACCTTGACATAGCTTTCTCCAAGTTGTCAAATTTGGCGGTACTAGCATAGAAATCTAGAATTCTGTTCAGCGTTTGAAATCCATTAATATTTGCAAACAGTGAGACAACTCTTACAGTTTGCCTATTGAATGAAACCACATGTATATATTCAAATAGGGGGGCATTTGAGCTTAAGCTCTCTACGTGATCTAATATGAACTTTAGGCAAACGTTTTCTTACTGAGCTTCATCCTAGTTTGTGCATTTTTAACTAGTGATGGGCAAGCACCCCTCTGTTCATGTTGGAATGGCTCCGAAACGAGCCAAGGCATTTTTTCACCCAAATGGGGAAAAGCTTTGACTTTCTCTGAGACCATCAAAATTTGACCCCTTAACTCTCCCCAACACAGAAACAAGATGCGACAACAACAACAAAAGTTGTATGCAGCTGGGGATTGTTGAGGCATGCAAGGCTCCATGTAGGTTGAGATTGTGGGTGCTGGCCAGCTCCAGAGCAGCCCCAAGCAGCCTGAGAAACCACCCCTCTCCCCCGAGTTGCACTGGCCTGCCGGCCTTTAATAGCTTTGTATGGTCAGCAGAGATCCTGGCAGGGATTCCCCTGGCTGCATAAAACTCTCAAAGGCAGCCAGAGATCAGGGTGGCTTGGAATCCCCACCACCACCACCACCACCACCACCACCACCACTTCCCTAGCTGTAAGTGCTTCCTCCAATCAAGAGAGGCCCTGCCCACAGTGAACTGTCCTTTTTCGGGGCTTGGAGGGTAGGGTAGGGTGGGCTTTTATTTCTGGGTTAATTTTTAATCCCAAATGGTAGAAATACTTGGGGAGTATCTGTATTTTATCAGTTTTTATATTTACTGTTGTTCCCCGCCTCGATCCAAATGGAGAGGTGGGTAAGAAATAAAATTATTATTATTATTATTATTATTATTATTATTATTATTACTATTATTACTATTACTATTATTATCTGTAAAATCTCTGTATTGCTGCTCAGTTTTATTCTGGTTGCACTTTTATGTTGAGGTTTTATATTATGATTTATGTTTCTATATTTTATATTTCAAGCTGTACTCTCTGGTTTTAATTTTTGCGAACCGCTCAGAGAGCTTTGGCTATTGGGCGGTATAGAAATGAAATGAATAAATAAATATTGGGGTGCTACACCTCTTAGAGATGAGCGTTAGGACCCCATGAAACTACAGCAGCAATTCCCTAATTTCAACGAATAGCCTCATTAGGAACCTTGTAGAATAATAAATAAATAAACAAATAAATAAATAAATAAATGGGTGTTTTTTTTAGAGATTCACTTCCTATTAAAGCCCTGGAGAGCATTTCATGTTCCTAACATCTTCTTGTCTCTATCAGTAGTTATGGTCCTCCCCGTGCATTGTGGAAAACAACGCCAAGATTATTCCTTATCATTAGCTGTGGAACGGGTGATGAGCAAGGCTGCTCCTCCTGCTCCCCTTCTGACGTTAAAGAAGGGGTGGGAGTTCTCTAGGAATAGGAGAGGTGATTGACAGTGCAGTCTTATATGCGTCTACTCAGAAGTAAGGCCCACTGTGTTCAATGAGGCTTACTTCCTGGTCAGTGTGCTTAGGATTGCAGTCTTTTAAGTTGCAATCTATGTCTTCTTTCTTGGTAGTAAGCCCTATTGAACTAAATGCAACAGATTTGCACTGTTAAGTGATGTAGCTCCTTACTAGTGCCTTATTGCTATGAGAAATCTGTATTCTTGACACTGTAGGTTTTGTCCGTATTTGCAGCTGGTTTTCCCCTTCTCTGTTTAACACCTTCTGTTTTCCCTGGCTAGACTGAGCCAGCAACAGGTCTCCGAGCTCAAGGCACAAGTGGAGGATCTCCAGCGGGCCCTCCAGGAGCAAGGAAGCAAGGCAGAAGATGTGAGTCTCCCCGGGAATGGGCTCTAGGAGGCCTTAAGTTGGGCTGATGGGGAGGTGTCAAAGGAAACATTCACGAAAGCAGCTGCATCTGCTCTTCACCTCAGTGCTGACCAGGTCCCAGGAATGGGGAATATGGCGCATTCTCCATCTCTGTGCCAGGATGTAGGATACTTGTGCTGCACCATCTTATGCACGACTGTGCACTCGCTAACTTTTGCATATAAAGTGGGGAAGCTTTGTCTATTTCCTGCTTATATCCTTTCCCAGTTAACTTTGGGACTCAGGGCAACAAAGAAGGGAGAACTGAGCCTTAAAACTGAGGTTGCCCCTTGACAAAGTTGTTATGATGTGGGTGGCAGAGTTTCCTTAAGATTACAGAGCTCCCAAGATAAACGTCACACATCAGGCTGCACTCTTGGGAGCTGCCAAGTCACAACTGGGAGCATCCAGGCTGGACAGAGGGGTGCTATTTGGCTAAGAGCATTGCTTGTCTGGAAGCTGTGTAGTGTGGTTTTGGCCCTAGCTAAGAGGCTTGTCTCTCCTCCCCTGTTGCCTGTTCGGAAACTTGCCATGATTTCCTAAACAGACCTGGGTCCCCTCTACAAGATTTCGCTTTGACGCCCGGTTGCCTGATTATGCGCATATATGAATAAGCGCATTTACTCCCAATACCTATTCACGAGAGGCGGTGAAGCGCATTACAGGCTGCATCAAACGTGCTTTAAAGTTGTTTACATCGGAGAATCACATGTTTACATGGCCATAAGGCTCTAACTCCCGCGGTAAATTTTAAGTCGCTATTTAACGCACATTCGATAATGCGCATAATTGGAGATAAAAAGTGCCTCAACCCCCGATTTGTACTCCACTCTTGTAGAGGTAAAATCTGTAATGCGCCTTGAAAGAGCTTTAAATCGCTCTTGTAGAGGCAGCCCTCTTCTCTTCCCCCTCCCCCCCTCCCCTGCATCTCACTATGCTAACTACCTCTCTTTCTCCCCTCTGATTTGCTGGCTGTCCTGTCCAGGCCATTGTAAGTACTTGCACATCCTGTGTTGCTTCCATCATCTACCCTGCTCTGCTGCAAATTCGCTGTCGCTTCTCTTTTGTCAGTGTTCAGTCTCTGTGCGTCAAGGAGGGGGGTGCTACTCTGGGTTCTTGTGCTAAGAGCTTTTAAGGGGCCTTAATTCTGAAGGTTTGGAGGAGGGAGGGACACAAGTGCGAGTTTCTCAGTGCTGAAATGAAGCTGGGACTCATAGGTTGGTAACTGCTATTCCAAATGGCATGCTAGTATTCTGAAAAGGTAGTGGTTTGAATGTTTTTCTGAACTGGTGCAGAGTAGTTACTGTGTGTACTCCACAATTTCTCTGAGGAGATGTGCGCAAGAAGCTACAATCCCTAGCTGTTTCACTGTTTCTGAAATAAGAGGCAGCATGCAGGACACCAGTGTGCTAGGGATTAGGAGTGTAAAACTCATTGTGTATCTCCTATACTAATACATTCTATAAGGAGTCAGTTTGACCTTTCCCAGAGTGAGGGTTGTTGCCTCTCTGGGATGACTGAAAGGGAGTGTGTCATAATTTCCTGATTGTTGAGAACCTTGTTGAGAGGCAAGGCAACTAGCTGGTGAGAAAAAAGTAGAGCAGAGGGTATTGTCTCCTGTATGAGGGCAGCAAGTACACAGAATTCCATAATACATTACATAAATAACATGTAATATAGCACTAGGTCACACTCCAGAAGCCAGGCAACACATGACAGTTTGTTCCTTGCTACTTTAGCAAGAGAATTGGCAAGCAATGTACCTGGCTTACTCAGCATAACAAAAAACCCTAAGCCATAATTTTTTATCTTGTTTTAGTCTTCTCTGCTGAAAAAGAAGCTGGAGGAACACCTGTAAGTGATTCAATTCACAGTCTCTGAGGTAGGGCTGGAAAGAGGGTTCCATGGACAGGAAGCGCAAGAGGCTTGCTTGGTTGCATTGGGTAGATATGGGTCCTACATGTGCTTCTTGCGCCGTATCAATTCCTCCCCACCCCCACACCAGGGCTTTAGTCTCTTACCCTTTGGGTTTCTGGCTTTTATTGTTCAAGCCAATCACATGCCTAACTCCCCACTTCTCTCGTCTCCTGGCCAGAGAAAAATTGCACGAGGCCCATGCAGAGCTTCAGAAGAAGAAGGAGTGCCTTGATGAACTGGAGCCCAAAGTGGACAGCAACAGTAAGTGGCTGTTGGTTCCATTGCTTTAGACTCCCAGTATGTAGCCTAGTCTTTTCTGGTCACCAGGTGAGAGGAGTGGTCTAGTACTAGAGTAAGATTCAAAATGACGAAATCCAGAAATTCTGAGATATCCCATAGCTCCAGATGTTTTGGATTTCAACTCCCATCAGCCCCAGCCAGCATGGCCAATGGTGAGGAATGCTGGGATTTACAGTCCAAAACATCTGTAGAGCAGTGGGTTAAGGAAGGCTGGCTTTAGGATGAAGATTTTTCTGCCCTTCTCTTCACCATCCAAATTTGGAAGTTTGGGCAACTTTGACGCCCTGCCTTTTTCAACAGCTGCCAAGAAGATTGATGAGCTGCAGCAGTCTTTGAAGAAGAAAGATGAAGACATGAGAGCCATGGAAGAGCGATACAAGCGCTATATGGACAAGGCATGCACAGTAAGCAAAGTCTTCCCAACTGCTTTGTGTCACCCTATGTACGCCTATGGAAATGTATTGGTGAAGTCTTGCAGTAGGGCTTTGTAGATGACGCACTCTCCTGTGATCAGTGTCTGTGGTCAGTCAGTAATGCTGCTTCAGGGCCTTCCTGGTGGCTAAATAGTCTGTGCTTTTAAAGAGCCTAATAATTATAGAAATTGTCTCGATGTTTCCACAGGTCATCAAGAAGCTGGATCCCAAGCAGCAGCCTCATGTAGTTCCTCTGGAGATCCAGGCTTTGAAAAACCAGCTGCAAGAAAAGGATAAGAAAATAAGCCACCTGGAGGTGAACTCCACTTCCTCTATAAAGGGCAAGGGGTCCAGCCCCTCTTCCACTCTGGGAGTTTTCTTGAGTGAAGTATCACATCAGACTGAGTCAAGTGGCTGGAATGTCCGAGAAATCAGAAGATTTCTGGGCCTTTGATAACCTAACGCAATTGTTACCTGGGTGTTGCCTGGCAGTGGATCATATAACACTTGAATATCTTGTACATGGGGTTCCTTTGTATTTGGGCCACATGGGAACCATGGAATGCAATGTAGCCCCACTAGTCTTTACAGATACGAAGCTAGAGCAGAATGTCTATTTATTTTGAATCTTGAAGTATGACCAAATTTTTCTGTAGTCTGAAACATGGTTGACAGGGCTATGGCTGGTTGATCTGGGAGTATGTATTTACCAATTGTGTCATTTAAGCTAGCTACTAAAGTACTGGTCATAATTTTATAGTCTATATGATTGTGTAATTGAGCAAATTCTTTCCTTCTTTAGGAATAGCACTATTTTGGCCTGGTTCCAGCTATCTGGAATGACACACCCCTTCCCTTTTCACTAGGCAAGAGTTGGGGTGGGCAGCATATGGCCTGCAGGCCGCATGTAACTCCTGCTGCTCCCCCCCCCCCCATGACAAATAAAGAAAATATTTTTCAAGCTAAACTTGGTCTGTTTGGTATTCCATAGCCACTACAGAATGCCAAAAGGATTAAATTTAGCTTGTAAACAAGTGAATTTCACCATAGTAATGCTCTGTAGCCCTTTTTTCCCTTGGGGTGGGGCATCTGTGGTCTGCAGCCTGCAGGGAGGGTCTGGGGGCCCAAAATGGTCCCCAGGCCTCCTGAAGTTGGATAAAATTAGGTGTCTAATTCATCTAATCCTACGTCTTATTCTTTATAGGTCTTGAATATAAGATTGAATCTTATATCCAAAACGGGAAGATTCAGACTTGATAACACTCAAGACTAGAATTGGGTAGCTGAAGAGTTTCCAAAAAGTTTTTGAGATCTTTTCTTTTTTGGTACTCAATTTGGTAACATGAAGTAAAAGAAATTATTTAACTTTAGTGGTAGGCCTGGTTGTTTTTTCTTACTAAAGGGATAGTATTCCATTCTTGCTTTCTCCTATTAGACTGATTTTGAGAAGACAAAATCTCAACAGGAGCAAGAAGAAAAGCTGATCATCACTGCCTGGTATAACATGGTGAGTTTGGCATATATGTAGGGGAGGGGCTGGCACAGAGCAGGCAGAATTTAGGCTGCGAGATGTTTGCAGTACACATTGAACAAAAGGGTGCATTGAACAGAGATGTAGTCATGCAGATCTCATGTGAAGTTTGGTATTTCTCTCAGAATTTAACAGCTTGACTATCTCTGCTTTCTCTATAGTTAGAAGTGTGGAGAATATGTTTCCAGGCACTGGCCTCTTCTGCGTGAAATGTCTGAAACCAGAAGGGAGTTTCAAAGGACTTTCCATTGTGTGGGGATTGTGTGAACAACGTATTTTCTGTCTTCCATGTGTAGTGAAAGTAGACCTAACTGTGTAAAACAATCACATGTGCACCTAGTATTTTGTTGTAACACACTACACTTGGTCTTAGCCAAAAGGGTGAAGGAGCAGCAAACGGTGCAGATCATTGCATGTCTGGATCACAGAACGTGACCCTCTTTTGCTGCAGAATTTTGAGGTTTGGATCCAGATCTCGCCTTCTGCCAACAGAAGGACATCTATTCATGTAACATAACAGGACTTCTGCATCCTCTCCCCATCCCTGTAGCCCTCTGTGCACCCTCTAAATCTGCTCCAGAGGGTATATCCCAATGCTCCAGCAGATTTGGAGGAGATGTGGGGAGCTGCAGGGGAGAGGAAAGGATGCTGTCGCCCAGTTCTGCAAGCGAGTGGTGTCCAATCAGCTAACTTCTGACAGAGGGTGCATTCAGACTTGATCAGAGCCATGTGGAGGAAGCGTATTGAGGACTGGTGGCATGTCATCATCTCATTGTTCTCTCCTGCTACAGGGCCTGGCACTGCACCAACGAGCTACAGAAGAGCGATCCTCCACCCCTCCAATGGTCCAGTCCTTCTTGGCCCAGCAAAGATTGGCCACCAATGCTCGACGGGGCCACCTGGGCCGAGCACAGCCCTTGCTGCTTCGATACATTGGTGCAGACAAGCCTTCTCAGTTATCGTGATCTGAAAGAGCTGCCCGGTGGATGCTTTGGGTGCAGTGTTTCCAAAGGAGGTGGAATCTGAGCTCCTATTCTCCACTCCAGTTTTCATTGCTGTTGTTGAAATTAATGCTTCGCTGTCCTGGATTCCTCCTATGCCAAGCGACAGTGCTTTGGTTGATGAAATGAGAGGAATCTTTGGCAGCTAGGAATTGGATTCACTATAGCAGATGTCTACCTACCTATTCCCTCTCCCGCCACAGCTGGGGACTGTCACAAAGGCTGTGCCCTGGGTGATGGGGAGGCATCCTTTGCCACTACTCCTGAATTATCTCTCCTCCTAAATTCTGGTTTTGTATGTGGCTTCTGCATAGCCCTGTCACTGCCATTTTTAAAATGCTCCTTCCCCAGGGATCCCATCCTTGTATGTTACAGAGGGGATATATTCTCTTCCTGTCAGGTCTGATTTCCTTTGCTGGAGCAGTGAGCGTAGCAGAATCTCTCTGGGTGTGTCTTGGGAATCAGGGCATAAGGACAAGGTGGCTGTTCCAATCTTGATCCTGTGAGCAAAGTAGCCCCTTTAAAGCAGGGATATGGCCCTCCAGCCATTGGACTGCAACTCCCATCATGCCTCACCATTGGCTGTGCTGGCTAGGGTTAATGGAAGTTGCAGTTCACCCAACATTTGGAGGACCACAGGTTGCCCACCTCTGCTTTAACTGATTGTGACAGCCCTGCTTGAGCTAGCTTCCCTTCCCCTCCCCCCTTACGCACACTGCAGTGCCTGAGGCACATCTGACTCAGCTTTGCTTTGCTTAATGGCTTATCACTTCGTTCTAAGAAGGGACTGGGCCTTGGTGCAAGAAAACAAAACAGAAACATTTTAAACTTTATAAACATCAAACTGGCTTTAAACTTAAGGGGATGAGGAGAGTGTGTAGTCCTGCCCATTGATAGTTTGTGTGCACACCTATAACTGTACTGTCCTCACAGCAATATTTAGAGTTTGGTGCTTTTTTAAAAAAAGTGTTACTCTGTTTTTCCTGTTAGTATGTCTTTCCTTTTTGGATCATATCCCAATCCTGGGAGGAATTGTAAGATGCATTGTGCTTTTTAAATTTGTTCTTTAAAGTTTGATTTTTTTATTTTTAGTAAAGGTCATAGTTAATGCTGTAAATGATACATTTTGTAAAGCTATCTTGTTCATCCAGGTAGGTACCTCTGCCTCTTTATTTTTCTATTGGACAGAAACCTGGCATACAGTGATGTAGAGGGATATGTCTCTAGAATCTTTACACTACAAATAAAAAGACCATGAAATCTTTTCTGTAGCTTCATTCTAGTAGCGACCACCACATTTTTAAAACAACTTTACTCTGGGAGGGTATTTTACCCCAGTTTTTTCCCCTATCTTCAATGGGGATAGGTATAGGTGTAGGTATAGTAGGGCCAGGCTCAACAGAGACAACAATGTCTCTGTTAAGCCTGTGTCTGGTGTTTTGTGTGTTTTTTAATCCTGCTTCAGAATCTGACACCATATGCTACCACCAGTTAAAACTTAAGATGCTGCCTTAAGTTTTTCCTGACAGCCAGGTGCAATGCTATCTTGAATTTAGCATTACAGAGAGGCTTGGCCCTGTGGTAAATTGTTGCTCAAAGTGGTGTATTCTCAATTGGGATGCATCCCTAGGAGTAGCAACAGAGCATCTGTTAAAGAATCACATCCACTGGCCTTGGCAATAGGGTGGCTTTGTTGTTGGTGCTTCTATAACATAATTCTACTTGTGGAAAATAGCTAAATACTGTCATAAGGATTGCTAACTTTGTTTTAGAATGGGATTGAGTGCAAAGTAGAAGTCCCAAACTGAAGACAATACTACTCAGCTGCTCCCTGCAGTATATACTAAAGGCTCTAAGCGTCTTTTAAATAGCTAGTATAGAGAGAATGGGTTTAATGCAAAACTAGGGTAAGTTTCCTTGGAACACAAAAACCTTGAGAGAAGGAATGGTGCCACTTACTGAAGAGAAAATCAGGCAGCTGCTTTGATACAAAATGTACAGAGCAGGTTATAATAGCACCATATATTAACTGTAGAATACTGTCCCAAAAAGGAATATAAACAAACTTCATAAAGAGCATATTTGTCTACTATTGCACACTGAGGAGTATGAGATCTTATTGCTGCGTATCATGTCCAGTTAACAGGCTGGGATGGGATCAGAAGAGGGTAGCTGAGAGAGATGCATTTGCAAGAACTAACACAGTGCTGAGCATCTTTAGAGAAAATAATTCAATATCATAGGCTTTGGAGTTTTGACAAAAGAGTATTAGCAAAAGGGGAAAGAGGGGATTATTCCTGGCTTTCTTACAATACTTGAGTGAGGGAGCTTGCCTTGTTTTAGGGAAATAGCCGTTTTAAGAATCACATTTGCCCTACCTTTTAAAAGGCCATGGCTTTAAGGCACAAATCAGTACCAGTTGCCTTGAGATTCTTTTGAATCCTTCAGCAGTAGGACTCACAGCTTTTGTTCTCTCAAAGAGACTGTTTTAAATTTAACTGAGCATGTTGCAGGCTGTAACTTACTCTGTGTAGCATGGGCCACTTCAATTATCCGTCATCAGACCTATCTTGCTGCTGTTTGGCCAGTGCCTCTCTCTTTTTGAAAGGAAAAAAAGGATACTGAGCTATGTTGACCAATCTTTTACAAAATGACCTCGTTTCTAGGAGAGCAGCCTGTGTCAACATGTATTCCACCTTGTATAAACTTAGAATATGTTTGAGAGGCTGGAGTAAGAGAGAAGAGAGTGCAGGTTAATACTATAACCATGTCAATTTAACAACAACAGTAAAGCTCAAACCAGTTATATACTTGTTGGCATTATGGGACTGGTGTAAATACATCCACCTCCTGCTTTTCTTCTGTCACCAATTTGGATGGCTTTAAAAGGGGGTTGGATAAATTCCTAGAGGAGAAGGCTATCAATGGCTACTAGTCCAGATGGTTATGTGCTATCTCCAGTATCCGAGGCAGTAAGCCTGTGTGCACCAGTTGCTAGGGGAACATATGTGGGAAGGTGCTGTTGCACCATGTCCTGCTTTGTTGGTCCCTGGTTGACAGCTGGTTGGCCACTGTGTGAACAGAGTGCTGGACTAAATGGACCCTTGGTCTGATCCAGCATGGCTCTTATGGTCCTGTAGACAGGATTCCCAGGTGATTTCCCAGACAAAGGCCTGATTAAAGCTTTAACAAGATTTGCTTGAACCCTCTAGGGCATATACTAACTACCAGATCATGGTAGACATGTCTAACCCAACTTCTGTCCCTCCTAATGCCTTTAAAAAAAGTGTTATCTTCCCCAAATCTAGTAATTTTTAATATGGCTATAAGGTAAGTTTGTTCTGACAGGCAGGCGGATGTCTTGAGCTACATTAGAATAAGGCCATCCCTAATCTTTGGGTAGTGATTGTCTTCCCAGGTAAAGTCAACATAATGCACCATTACTAACACCAGCCAATGCTGGAGTTCATTGTCCATGTGTCATACTTGACTAATACAAGGATCAAATGCAAACCAGCAAGTCCAGATTTTCTTAGGAAAAGAAGGAAACCTAATATTGACATAGATGCTAATTGTAAAATGTTCCTTGGAGGGACCTTTGAGGTTGCCTGGTCACCCGCTCTGCTCAGCGCAGAAATCTTTGCAACTAAAGCATCCCTGAAAGATGGCCACCCAACTTCTGTTTAAATACCTATAGCAAGAGCTATTGGAACAGCTCTTACAGTTAAAGCATTTCTCCTTACATTTAGCTGAAATCTGCTTCCTTGCCATTTCTTCCTATTCTCGTCTTGCCATCAGGATCAACAGAGAACAAGTCGGTTCCCTCGTCTGTATGACAGCTTTTCAGATATTTGAAGACTACTATCTTATCTCCTCTTAATCTTTCCTTCTCCAGGCTAAACATACCCAGCTTTTTCAATCATTCCTCATAGGACTTTGTTTTCAGACCATGCTCTAGTTGAGCCTTCCCCAACCATGTGTCTTCTGGATGTGTTGGATCACAACTCCCACCACCCCTGTCTTTTGGCTGTGCTGACTGGGACTGATGGGAGTTGTTGTCCAAAACATCTGGATGGCACTAGGTTCAGGAAGGCTGCTCTAGAATGAGGGAGATGAGCTGTACTGGGGAAAAAAGAAGCATCTAGTACCTTTAGTCAGCACACATTACTTTGTTTCTTCTAGGGCTGTGATCGGCCCAATCTGGGCCTGAACCGAATCAAGCCGGATCAGATCTATGATCCAGATCCACTCTGGGTCAGTGCAGAGCCCGCTCTCCCCGCTCTCTCCCTCCCCCCACTCGCCCTGCTTACCTGCAGCTTCCTCTGCGTCGTCCTGTGTCATCCTGCCTCTCTGTTAGAGTGCCACATTTACCAGTCGCGGCCGGTGATGTCATCACCTGCTGTGACCAGGAAGTGCGGTGGCCCACAGCAAGGAGGCAGGACGATGGCGGAGAAGGCAGCAGGTAAGCAGGGTGATGGGGGGAGGGAGGGAGGGGGGGAGGGCTCTGCATGGACCTGGAGCAGATCCGGATACAGATTCAAGCCCAATCTGACATGGGTCAGATTGGGCTGGATCTGGACCTCCCAGATCGGGATCCAGATCGGATCGGGGGGTCCGTGCACAAGCCCTAGTTTCTTCTACAATGTGCATGAGATGAAACTGGATATAGATAACCTTTTCTCCCTCTCCCATAATACTAAAACTCAAGAGACACCCACTGAAACAGCTAGGTAATAAGATTCAGGCGAGACAAAAGAAACGTTTTCATACAAGATTGAGTGGAATTCACTGCTACAAGATGGAGTAACGGCTAAAAAAAAAGATTGTAGAGCTGTGGAAAAGTGCAGAAAAGAACTAAAGTGATCAAGGGGCTAAAGCAACTCCCCTATGGGGAAAGGTTACAACAGCTGAGATTGTTTAGCTTGGAAAAAATACAAGTAAGGGGAGACATGATAGAAGTGTACAAAATGAGTGATGTGGATAGGGAGACATTTTTCTCCCTCTCGATACTAGAGCCCAGAGTAATCCCATGTTGCTGATTGGTGGGCGATTCAGGACAGATAGAAGCAAGTACTTCTTCACACAGCACATAGTTAAACTATGGATTTCGCTACCACAAGATGTAGTGAAGGCCACCAATTTGGATGTCTTTAAAAAGGGGGTTGACAAATTCATGGAGAATACAGCTATCCAAAGGCTACAATCCTAATGCCTCTGCTACTTCCAGTATCAGAGGCAGTAAAGACCTTTTATGGTCTGTGACAACCTTCTCCAACATTATGCTCTCCAGAAGTTTTTGACTTCAACTCCCATCTGCCCCAGCCAGCATGAGACAGTATGCCTATGTACACCAGTTGTCGGGGAACATGGATGGGAGAGTGCTGTGATACTCATGTCCTGCTTGTCATGTTCCTGTCAACAGCTGGTTGGCCGCTGTGTGAACCAAATGCTAAACTAGATAGACCTTTGGTCTGATCCAGCTCTTCTTATGTTCTGTGAGCCTTGGATGGCTTAAAAAAGGGGATTAGACAAATGTATGGGAGAATAAATCTGTCAATGGCCATTGGAGATTTTACTTTGTCGTCATGGCTATCTTCAGTGCTAGTACACCACTTTTTACCAATTGCAGGACAATTGAGTTTTACCAACTGAGCTTTCTAGAGCCATCTGGTTGGCCACTGCCAAAAACATACTAGACCAAATCGAGCATCAATTTCACATGGAAGAGCTAACTTTGGTCTGGTGGAATCACTGTTGGGTCCAGAGAACCCTACTGGCAGTCTATATGACTAGATAAGTGATTGATACATGGGGATGGCTTGAAAAATAGCATTGTGTAAACACTCCTCACAAATGTTACTCTATGCAAAATACTATTTAATAAAATATTATAAAAGCACACTTGTTAAACAAGCTAAATCCATATTGGGAGGGGGCAGGAAGAAAGCTCCAAAGTAGCCTATAACTTCCCCGTTTTTCTCTCCCTGTTCATCATCCAATGGCTGCATAAGAGGGAAGAATGAAATTCAATAACCAGAGCTGCCCATGGTTGTTTTTGGGATAGAAGAGTGCCTTCAGGGGCAGTTCATTCTCTGTGTTACCCCCTTTAAGTGTCTGTAGATGTAAGTCAAGAGTGAGTGAAAAATAGTGGGGTGGCAATAGGGGTCTGATTAGCAATATTTCACCTGATCCTTATGAGGTGGCACCACATTACAATGTACCAATAAAGACCAGGTGTCCACCAGGAGGGGTGGCTCTTTTTAAAAAACAAAACAAAATCATTTCCCCAATGGCAGCGTTTAAGCTAAATGAGTTTTTAAAGGTAATCAATTAAGCCATCCCTGAACCGCAGCTGCAAAGGCTGCTCCATCAGTCTCATTCCTGCTGTCCTTTAGTTACAGGCCCTGCATTGAACAGTACTGTGAAAGGCCATCCTGCACAGTAGCTCCAGTTGAACCAGTGGAGGCTGAAGTACCAGCTCAAGCCACATTTTCCTCTTCAATGGGGCTCTGTAGCCAGTGGGGGTAGTTGGCTGGTGGAAGCACCCCCTTGGTGGGGGCCTGCTTTGGGGTATGAAAGGAGGCATCTGAAGAACCATGCTCTAGGAGAGGCTGGGACAAGTCATTATCCGTTTCAGGAACAGACATGTCCACCAGGGACAGTGCATCTTGAGGGTTGGCCACAGCACTCTCTTGGCCTAGCGCGTTCTGAGGTGGCTCACCCAGTCCATCAGCCTGGACCTCTGGGAGGTCATTGTGTGTATCATGGCCGGTGGCATCGTGGACAGGGTCTCCCTCCCCTTCCAAGTTGAAGTGAACACTATTGCGGGGCAAAAGCTGCCCAGGAGGCCCACAAGTGCAGTCCATGGTCTGCGTGTCCTGACAGAGGCAGCTGTACGTGGTGGATGCTTCAGAAACGCAGCTGTTCTTGCGCCTCAGCAGGGACAGTCGGCGTCCAAAGCCACCAGGTGCGGGGGCTGTGGAAAGTAGCCGGTTCAAGAGGTGCGCAGGTACGTGGCGGCTGTGTTCGAAGCCCTCGGCAATATCCTCAAGAGGCTGGAATTGCATGTCTTCCTTGGGAAGGCTAGAAAGCAAGAACAGGATGTTAAAGTGCTGGTTCTTCTAACCCAGAGGTTGGCAACTTCTGGCCTTCCAGATGTTTTGGCCTACAACTTCCATCAGCCCCAGACAGCATGCCCAATGTGAAGGTTAGGGTTAGGGTTGCAGACCAACAACATCTGGAGGGCCACAAGTTGCCCAGCCCTGCACTAAAGAATGAAGCAAGGCCAAAAAAGGTGAAAAGAAATGTTCAACTGCTCCAGGGTGTTCAGAGGAGGGCAACAAGGATGATCAGGGGTCTGAAACAAAGCCCTATGAAGAGAGACTGAAAGAAATGGGCATGTTTAGCCTGGAGAAGAGAAGATTTAGGGGAGACATGATAGCACTCTTCAAATACTTGAAAGTAGGGATGTGTATTGTATCAGGTCCGATGTCTAATAAACCGATAAGGACATTATCGGACATCCAATGACCGATAACGATTATTCCCTAAGGAGGCCCTATCTGATCGGATCCGATATCCATATGTCCGATAGCGATCGGATATATCAGATTTTCGGAGTGCCAGTTTAGGTGTTTTTGCCATAGACTTGCATTGGGGGAAAGAAAGCTTTCCCCCAATGCAAGTCTATGGCAAAAACACTGGGCTGGTGTTTTTGCCATAGACTCCCTCCCTCCCCACCATCACTTGCGCTCCTTACCTGCTGCCGCCACCACCATTCATCGCTGCCGCCCACGTAGTCCATAGTACCGAGACACAGGCTTTCCAGCCTGTTCCTCAGTACAGAGACACGCCGAGTGATGACATCATCGCTCAGCGCGTCGCTGTACTGAGAAATAGGCCGGAAAGCCTGTGTCTCAGTACTACGGACCAAGCGGGCAGCGTCAGATGGCAGAAGGAAAGGCCGCAGGGAAGTGGGGACCCCTCCCTTCCCCCCCTCGCGCTCCTTACCTGTGGCCTTCCCCGCTGCCGCGTGCTTGGTCCATAGTACTGCGAAACAGTCTTTCCGGCCTGTTCCTCAGTACAGCGACATGCCAAGCGATGACAGCATCACTCAGCACGTCACTGTACTGAGGAACAGGCCGGAAAGCCTGTCTATCAGTACTACGGACCAAGCAAGCAGCAGCGCTGGATGGCAGCAGGTAAGGAGTGTGAGTGGGGGGAGGGAGCATGAGTGGGGGGAGGGAGGGAGTGCTGGCCCAGTGTTTTTCCCCATAGACTTGCATTGGGGAAAAGCTTTATTTTCCCCAATGCAAGCCTATGGGGAAAATACCTGAAATGGCGGTCTGTAATCGGAATAGAACTTCCAATATTTATCAGATATCGGATCCGATCAAATATGGGTACCCCCCGATATGATCGGATCCAATATTTTTAATATTGGAAATTCCAATCCGATTCTGAAATTTCTGATCGTGCACATCCCTACTTGAAAGGTTGTCACATGGAGGAGGGCCAGGATCTCTTCTCTATCAACCCAGAGTGCAGAACACGGAATAATGAGCTCAAGTGACAGGAAGCCAGATTCCGGCTGGACATCAGGAAAAACTTCCTGACTGTTACAGCAGTACAACTATGGAACTAATGACCTAGGGAGGTCGTGGGCTCTCCCACATTAGAGGTATTCCAGAGGCAGCTGGACAGCCATCTGTCAGGGATGATTTAAGGTGGATTCCTGAACTGAGCAGGGGATTGGACTCAATGGCCTTATAGGCCCCTTCCAACTCTACTATTCAATGATTCTAGGGTGCAGCCCATTCTCTTCTTTCTCCGCCCCGCTACAAAGCCATAAAACTATATTCCCTCTTTCTGCTCCAGAGCAAGCAAAATCCTTACGTCATATCAAAAGTGGAGCCCTGGAATGATGGCTGTTGCAACTGGAAAACGGTGGCTGCTGTGTATGGGGCCCGAGGGTTTGAGGCATCCCAATACCGATCCTTCTCCAGGAGAGGCAGGTCCCCATACATCTCATCCACAGCCATCATGGAGACCTGTAAAGGAAGGAGAAAAGCAGGAAAATACTGCAGTAGGGACACAGAGCGGGTGGCCAGAGACCCAGTACTCCTATGTGTCCTTGGGAAGGGGGCAGATGGCACCTGCTATTTAGGAACTAGCCTTGGACTTGCAATTATTGGAAAATGGAAATCATCCTACACATAGAGGGGCAAAACCAATCTCTTTCCCAAAAGTTGCTTCACCCTATCCTGAACAGAAAAGAGGAGAGGAGAGTTACCTGGAAATTCCTGTCAATCAGCAGATTGGTTTCAAAGTCATCATCGTCCTCCCCAAAAGGGTTGATGAGCTGCTCAGCCACCTACAGGGTGTGCAGATCCACAGTAAGGAAAAGGACCTTCACCTGGCAAGCTCTGTGCCCAGCCCCACATACAGCATGGCAAAGGGAAGCAAGTCAGCCTCTCTTCCTATCAATCTATCCATTCATTCATTCTTAAACTATTTGTATCCTGCCTGATATCACTGGGATCTCAGGGCAGCGTTCGGATAAAATACCTTCCAGGCACCACTTCCTGGCCATGGAATTATTATTATTATTATTATTATTATTATTATTATTATTATCTCTTTCTCGCTGGTGGCAGTTTTTCTAGACGGACATGACAGGCTTTGCCAAGTCATGCTGTCTTTTACAGATTCAGGAATTTCCTAACAATTGAGCATGTTTTAAGTATGACTGCTTTCTGGATGTTGGTGTGGATGTATTTTGGTAGGCCCAGTTTCTGAAGGTTTTCTGTATAATTTTTTAATGTGATGCCAGTGACTGATGTGACTAATGGAATAATTGTGACCTTTTTCTGTTGCCATAGTTCTTGGACTTCCATGGCCAGTGGTGTATATTTGTTTCTCTTTTCTTCTTCCTTTTCAACAACATTTTTGTCATCGGTATTGCTATGTCGATGAGGTATGTGTGTGTGTTTTTTTTCCTTTTTGTCTGTGACTGTTATGTCTGGTCGGTTGCAGGGTATTGTCTTGCCAGTATGAATTGTTTTGTCCCAGTATATTTTATGATCTGTATTTTCCAAGATTGTTTCGGGCGATTAAAAACATATAAACTAATACATTATTAAAATACCAATAAAACTCTTAAAATTCAACTAGGTAGGCCTGCCAGAAGAGATCAGTCTTTATGGCTTTCTTAAAGTCAGAGAGACTGTTAAGTTGACGAATCTCTTCCCAACAACCTAATACATCTTCACCAACCTTGAACCTCTCATACCTTGAGCCATCCCACATAGAAGAAGAACTGCAGCAGCGTGAAAACAGGGACCCACAGGTCCAGGTCATGCCCTTTATAACCCTGGGCAGGATCGAGGAACTGTCGCCCAACGAGACAAGAAACAAAGAAACTGTACACAGCAATGGTCACCACCTGTCAGAACAGGACAAAAAGCAGATAAGGAGGCCAATGTGTCAGTCACAGGATCTAGGCAGCTTGGCTTCTTGGGCCTAATTAAATCACACAGATTAATTACCTAGGACTTAACCATTCATCTATGTCTTCACCCCTACTAATTATCTTTAATATATATTGTCGGTTGCTAAGGAATAGTAATAGACTACTTTCTAATGCATGTTCATATGGAAAAGTCTAGAGATTCTAATTTTTGTAAGTATGTGCACAAGAACACAGCTTTTCAGTTTCAATGAATAAATGTGAAACATTTGCCCCTCACTCAATATTTGGCCACTAACGTGCATTAGAACCACTACTCCCTGGCTAAAAAATGTTAAAAGAGTAGAAACAATGCCCTCTTTGCCACTCCTTAATAATCCTGGATTCTGTATATGGAATGGCACTTAGTGTATATTACAGGTAATTAATTTAGCTTAAGTGTTCCTTGAGATAGTAACTGTAAGCAAACAACTAAAGGGTGGTAGCTGTTCTGGATTAGTCTAAAACAGGAGTGGGGGAACATGTGGCCCTCCAGATGTTGTTGAACTCCAACTCCCATCAGCCCTTGCCAGCATAGCCAACGTTGAGGGATTATGGGAGTTGCAGTCCAGCAACATCTGGAGGGCTGCAGGTTCCCTATCTGTGATCTAACAGGTGAGATCCTGAGTATATACTTAAGAACATGGGTGGGCAGAAGGTAGATCTCCAGATGTTTTGGAGTTCAACTCCCAGAAGCCCCTGCAGGAATGTTGGGAGTTCATCTGGAGATTTATTTTTTGTCCATTCCTTCTTTAGAAGATTTGGCCAGTGTGGTGTAGTGGCTAAAGTCTTGGACTGGGAATCAGGAGATCTGGGTTCTAGTCCCCACTCATCCATGGAAACCCACTGGGTGACTTTGGGCCAGTCACACACTCTCAGCCCAGCCTACCTCACTAGGGCTGTGCACGGATCCGGATCTGTATCCCGAATCTGGATCGGGCCTGATCAGATCCACAATCTGGATCCGTGCAGAGCCCTCCCTCCTCTCCTCTCCGCTCTCTCCCTCCCTCCCCCCATCACCCTCCTTATCTGCAGCCTCCTCCGCATCGTCCTCCATGTCGGGCAGCCTCCTCAATGTCGGCTGGCCACTTTCCCACTCGCGCCGGGTGATGATGTCACCTGCCACGACCGTGGCGGGTGATGTCATCACCCAGCGCGAGTGGGAAAGTGGCTGGCCGACATTGAGGAAGCCGGCCACCGAGGAGGAGGAGGCTGCAGGTAAGCAGGGTGATTGGGGGGAGGGAGGGAGGGAGCGGGGAGAGCAGGAGGGAGGGCTCTGCACAGATCTGGATTGGATCAGGGGGTCTGTGCACAGCCCTATACCTCACAGGATTGTTATTGTGAGGATAAAATGGAGAGGAGGAGGAGGATTATGTACGCCACCTTGGGTTCCTTGTAGGAAAAAAGGCAGGATATAAATGCAATAAATAAAATAAATTTCAACTGCCCTCACATAACATTAGTGGGGCTGTGACATGCTGCTCTGTATATAAGGGTTGCTCTCTGAAGAGACATATTAACTGGGGCAGAGCTAGGTGAATCACTGTGCCAAATACATTGCAGAGGGAACCTCAGTCACAACAAATGTTGTGCTTTGGCGAAATTATCTGAGAGCTGAGTTCCTTAGTATAGAACTCAATATGCGATTGCAGCTTCATTAGCACAGCAGCCACATGCTTTCATATTGAGAACTTTTAAAAACCTAAAACACTGTCCATTTTGTTCTATGACTAATTTCATATATACAGATTGGTTCACAATACAGAGAATCGTGTATATTAATTAAAAGCAGCTTGAAATAAAAAGGCCTTCAATGTCTGCTTAAAAGCAAGTAAAGGAGGGGGCATACCTCCCTCAAGGGTTGAGTTCCACAGATACGGGGCCACCACCGAAAAGGCCTTGTCTCTAGTAACCATAATCTGATAGACTTTTTGTTTCCTACTCTATGCATGGCTATGGGTGGCTCTTCATGTGTCTGGAAGGAACATTCTCAGAGAAGAATCATGGGGCAGAGGGGGAGTGCTTAAACCTCCTCTCACCTACTGATTTTCTCTTGTAAATGCACCCCATATCATTAACAAACATTGTTACCCCGACTCTGAACCTCAAAATGTCTTGCTGGCAGGAGGTGGTGATGGTGGCAGTGGGATGGTCTCTAGGGCATTTGCAGAAGAAAATTATTGGGTGAAGTAGGGGTCAAAAGATCCCTCCCACTCATCTCCTTGCAAGTACTCTGTCCCCTCACTGTCTCAGGAAACATAGGTTGGGAACACACATTTACTGGGGCAAGGAGCAGTTCCACTCTCTAGAAGTCCTAGCAGACATGAGGCATGTGGACAACGTAGTTCAGCAGAGGTTTCCACACATCCTTCAATCTGGTCCAGTCTGGTGAGGAAGAATGTAGAAAGCTGAAGGTGGTTCATAGGATGAACACAGCCCCATTCACAAATGGTGGAACTAGTCAAGCTTTCTGTGTGCTCCATGTCCTTAACTCACCTGGGTGTAGACTAGTGGTACGCTGATCCAGTCATAGTGGTAGAGCATGCTACAGTTGCCACGGAAGACATTCAACTCCTGAAGGGAGGAAAAGAGTCATTACTAAGTATGCACAGCACACAAAAACAATTCTGCCTGGCTAAAACATTTGAATCTGGCTTTTACAGAGGGCTTTGGTTGCTCCCCAATAGATGACCTCTGCTGCAAGAAGGATGGGGAATATGGCCCTGCTCTTTCTCCTGGAGCTGTCCGTGGGTTTTGATACCACTGACCATGGTATCCTTTTGGATAGGCTCTCTGATGGTGTTTGCATGGTTCTACTCCTTCTTTGAGGCCCAGTTCCAGAAGATGGTGCTGGGGGACTTTTTCTTTGTCCCATTACATTTGTGCTATGGGTTCCCAAAAGATTCTATTTTTGTATCCTATGATGTTTGACATATATAGCATCCTTCCTCAATCCAGTGCCCTTCAGAGGGTTTGGACAATATTTCCCATCATTGCTGACCATGTTGCTGGGGCTGATAGGCACTGTAGTCCAAAACATCTGGAAAACACCAAGTTAGGGAAGGTTGATCCATGTGAAGCTGTTGGGAGAGGTGATCTGGGGTTGTAATCAGTATGCAGATGACATCCAACTCTAATTCTCATTTTCCTCTGAGTCAGATGAGGCAGGGAAAGTGCTGAAACTGATGTCTGGAGTCAGTAATGAGCTGGATGTTGGCCAATAAAGTGAAACTTAATTCCAATGATTAAGGTGCTGGGAGTGGGCAGTTTAATCTGCTCAGGTAAACTGGATCGCACTCCCTCTAAAGGATCAAGTTCAGTCTTGGGGTGCTCCTAGATCCATATTTGTCACTGGAGGCCCGAGTAGCCTCTGGCAGAGAACACCTTCCATCAGTTCAGGCTGGTGTACCAACTGTGATCTTTCCTGGACAAAGAGAGACTGGTCATAATTACCCATGGCATAATGTGATCCCAATGCCATGGTTTGTTTTTTCAGTCCATGGGTTGTTTACTTCTCTTGTCCTTCACTCCCTCCCTCCCTGTATCCCAACTGCTTTTGCGGCACTGTAGTACTAGCATGTAAAGAAGCTGGTGGGTTTTTTTACCGCTATTGCCCGCTGTCTCTGTATCCTGGTGAAACAACCCATGAACAGCCCATGATTCTCAAATCACATGTTAACATCAACTCATGGTTTATACACCCCACAGTTCACAACCCAACAGCAAACCATAGGTTCTCTTCATGGTTTGTTCATCATTAACAACCCACAGTTCCGACAACCCATGTTTAAACAAGGCATGGTTAAATAAATCATGGGTTGCTGTTACATGCAAACCAGATCATTGTGTTTTTGCCTTTTGTGTGCGTATGTGTGTGGGGGGGAGGGGGGTTGAGTGAGTGTGTCATGGGATTTGAATAGGGATTCCTACTACTTCAAACTGATCTAGTAGCTAAAAGGAATTTTCCTTCTGGAAGGGGAAGAGAGATTTGCCTTTCCTATGGTTACAGCTCTTGTTAAATCATTGTGGGTTTTGTGTCTTGTTTCGAGGAAGTACATGCTTATAGTCATATGTATATGTTAGTGAAATGGTGTGAGGTCAAACATGACTTTATTATCAAAGGAAGGAACAACAAAGCAGGATCTATTCCTAACAACTCAATGCGAACATTCAATATCACACTTTCTGTAAAAAAATAAAGAATAGACAAAATAATAATAATAATAATAATAATAATAATAATTTATTTATTTATTACCGGCCTCTCCCTCCGGATTGAGGCTGGGAACAACATCAAATATAAAATACACAAAAATGATTAAAAGCACAGGAAGAGGTAGAGAGGGGAGGGATAAGAGGAAACCAAATTTGATAGCACAAGGTCACACCATTTCCTCCAGTGGTATGGACAGAATATAGCAAAATGACAAGAAAACCATTTAAAAAACAGAATTGGTTTCTTGTGGGGATCATACATTCCAATACCACTAGTAAAAACAAATTGGGGAAACAACCAGAGGTACCAGCAAGAAGACTCATGTCTGGAAGCACCCTATCTGGGACCAGGCACTGGCATCACATTACACCAGTGCTTCACTGGTTTCCAGTCCAGTTTGTGCACAGTGCAAGGTTTTGCTGTTGACCTTTCAAGTCTTTCATGGCTTGGGACATGAAAGGATGCCTGTTTTGAGGCAGAGATCTTTTTCTTCTCCCAGGCATTTTATGCTCAAGTCAGATCTCTAAACATTTTAATTTACTGCTTTTAACTGTTGGTCTTACTCTTTTTTCCAACGTCTGCTTTTATTTGGATTATGTTGTTGTTGTTATCTATCTTATTGAAAGCTGCCCTGGGAACTAGTTGGGTGAAGGCATACATACGCATAAGCAAGCAACACTTCTTAGGCTTTCAGAGTAAGCACAGAATCAGAGAGAGACTGGTTTTATACCCTCTAAATTATCACAACTTCCCTAAGGAATCCTAAGAAATGCAGCTCATTGGGAGAATGCTGAGAAGTCTGTTAGAGCACCCCACTAGAACGCCACTTCCCACCATTTCCTGGGGAAGAAGGAATAATGATTAATTCAAGGACAAGGATTCCTAGTCTCACCTCCATGAGCAGTTTGAGAGCAGGGTTATCACGTATACGGCCTTCTTTGCGCGCCTGGGCAGCTAAGTTGGTAAACCAAACACAGGGGACCCAGTATCTGTTGTACGAAGTGTTGAAGTTCTCAAATTTCTTGCGCTCTTCCCGAGTCATGAAACCTGGAGCAGAGACAGAGAGATGGCTGTTGGATGCAGCGGAGGTCGCGCAACTGGTATTGTTTCGTTTAACTAGGTCCAGTCTTACATTCTCTTGTTATGTTTAGTCAGAATGGTGGGCTGTACCTAATGCACCCTTCCCCAACCTGGTGCCCACCAGATGCATTGGTTGGAGTGCAATCCCTGTCATTCCCAGACAGCAGGAGCATTGGCCCTGCAGACTGAGAATGTTGGGAATTGCAATCCAACACATCCAAACATGCAGCTGGTAGAGGAAGGCTGCTATAAATCATCACACTGGATCAGTGGGAGGAAGGGCCTCCAGTCCCGCACTCACCTGCCTCCACTACATGGTCCATGGTGGGGAAACGCTTGAACACAGCAGTGCTGACCGAGCGCAGGATCAATACGGCAGAAAGGCTGCAGTAGCGCATGAGCGTTCGCCGGTAAAGCCGCCCCTTCTCATCAGCCCCATGCACATTCCCAGAGATGGTGCACATCAGGCGGTCTGGCATTGGCATGCAGGTGTACTGGCTCCACCAGCGGTTCACCACCAGTGTCACATAGAAGCCTAAATGAGCCCAAGAGACGGGAAGGATTAGATTTGAACTTGGCCCCCTTCCCACAGTCAGGGAATCTCACTCAGAGCTCAAGCAAGAACATTCAATTTGAACCAGGGCTGAGACCCAGAACAGGTTCTGAAAGCCAAAGCTCACTCCTGGAAACACAGAGACTTGTAAAATCAAGAGAGGCCTGCAACAAAATGTTGCAGCATGGAGAGCTTCTGTTCACTTTTTCAGCAGGGGAAATCAAACCCATATACAAAATAGGAGCATTTTGGGCCTTTTTATCTTTATAAGATTACCCTGTATTGCAGCAAAGGGAAAGCAAGTCATTAGATTAGACATTTCAGATGAAAACAGTGGAAGCTGGTGGCCTCAATTTTGATGGGGCTGTGAATCCATTTTGAGTTTCAGCCAGAATTCTAAGGGAGCTATCCAAGGTGCTAAACCTTGGCCCCAAATAGTTCCAGCATCTTGAATTGTTCCTCTAGAGTCCTGGATGGTCCTGACTGAAACCCAGAATGAATTCACAGCCCCACCGAAATTGGAGCCAGCAGCCTCCACTGGATGGAAAGTTTGGTCCAGCAGCCAAGGGGTTATGATAAGAAGAGCACACACTCCCATAGGAGTGGGGTTCCAGCATCTCACCCAGGACAAAGGAGACAGGGATGAGGTTGGCATAGTTGTCGCAGTAAATGACCACCTTTTCGAAGACTCGCTTCCGATCCTCGGTTAAGATAAAGCTAGAGGTGGGAACAAGAAGGAGAGAAGGATTATGGAGGAGGTAAATTTGGCACCCAGGGACGCAACACAATCCACCTGCTTGCATTCTTGCAAGGGGAGAGCCCAGCAGAGTCTGAAAGGCAAGTGTGGGCTGGCCACCGGAGCCTGGAAGTGAAGGCTGTGTTAAAACAACACGGTGGAACAGGAACTAAGTCTTGGGGCAACCCCATGCATCAAGACAGCCTTTTCCAACCTGGTGCCCTCCAGATGCATTGGACTACAACTCCCAGAATACTGGCTGGGGATTCTGGGAGCTGTAGTCCAAAACATTTGAAGGGCCTCCGGCTGGGGAAAACTGCATCAGAGTGTTAGGAACACTCTAATGCCAGGAGGAGGAGGCCTGCCATACATAATATACAAAGAGCCCGATGGACCTTGCAAAGGGATGGGTGTGTATCCCACCACACCTCTTCTATAGAAGTAAGCTGTGTGCATAACAAGATGACTGCCAAACCTGGGAGCCGATCTGATGCCAATCCAGATTGGCTTGTCCCAGGAGAGTCTCCTCCATCCGCCAGAGAGCAAAACATACAAAGCTAAGTGAGAGGGTGCTTCCAGGGAGAGGGCTCCTATTACTGCTACCAGTCCAAAGGCGTCGTGCAGCTATTCCATCTTTTTTTCCCTTAATGGATTTGATGCAGTAAGGAAAAGGTGGAAGAAGCACCTGGGAAACCTGGGACGGCTACAAATGGAAGAAGACAGTGCCCGGTCCCCTTGCAAAAGCTGGCAAAGAAGGCAGGGCGATTGCATAATAAAAGCCTCAACCGGAAGCATCCGAAATCATCCTGACCTAGGTTGGAAAACTGGGGAAGAGCAACTTTAGCTCAGAGGGGAGAAACTGTACAGTCAGCAGAACAAACACAGGCTGAGGATGCTTCCACACATTACCCCTCATGATGACCTACATGTAGCTGATCCGAGTTCCAACATGGTACAGTTCAACGGAGAGCAGGGGCAGCCATACGCACACCATGCTCCCCTGGGTGGAGACAGCAGGGTGTATGTGTGTGTCTCTTTCTTTTCAACCCCATTCACTTAAACAAGTTCTGACTGACACAGCTTATGTCAAGATTGCCCAGAAGCAAGGTAATTACAGTTGTTGTGAAAGGGGGTGAGGTTGGGCGATGCCCATGTTTACACACACATCTTCCACATCCTCCTCTGCTGTGTTATGTTACCACTGGGGCTGATTTGCCCACGGTTGTGGCATGGGCTGTGCAACAACGCCCTGATCCAAAAACATCCGAAGGCAAGAACGCATTTGGTGAAATCCAACATTATGCAATTGGACGCCCGCTTGGGCAATAGGACTTGGGCTTCAGATCCTCACTCCCCAAGTGAGATCTGGTGGGTCTCCCAACCCTCCAGAGCAGAATGGATGAGGGGGCTTTCGGTGGGCTGCAAGGGGGAGTGCAAATTCGATCTGTCCGCAGAGCCCATTCCGCTGGTGGAAGGACACAATTAGAAACAACCCACTTTCCTGAATGGACAAAGCTTCTCTCATTATTAAAGGGTAAGCTGTGCCTACTCTTAGGAAATGAGTACTGCCCTGCGGATTGGTTCTAGGAAACAGTGAGTCAGAAAAAGGATTTGATGAGCCCTGAATGGGGCGTGGGCGTTAACAATTAGAAGCTTTTTCACTTGGCCTGTGCTGGGATGCCTGGACCCGTGTTTGCCAGAGAGATGAGAATGCCTCCCCCCTGCCCCTATTTACCGATAGGTAAGGCTGAGTCCCAGGTAGGAAGCCGAGAAGACCAGGAACTCCTTGTAGAGCAGCTTATAGATGCTTCCACGCCAGAGGCTGAGCAGCTTGTAGAAGCCACCAAAGCGGGCATTGGCCACACGGGCTGTGTACGTGACCGTCATGGCTGGATGGAAAGAGGCTCAGTAGGTCTGCAGTGCAGGGAGAAACACAATTAGCCGCAGTGAGAACAGCCTGCTGGACTAGATAGGCCTTTGGTCTGATCCAGCACAGTTACTCTTACATTCTTCATGACTCGCACCAACTAGAATTCACCAGCAATTAATATGAGCAGCAAGTTCAATAGTGTAAATACATCCCTGAAGAAGAGCAGCAGAAGTGGGCCCTTTTTGACCTAGTAAAGATCCCAGAGGGAACTGCATGCACACCAGTCCTGTCCCTGCAGTTGAGCGCTGGAATGGCCCATTCTCTAAGGTCTGGATTTCCCCAGTGGAAACAGAATTGTAATATTTTAGTGGGCAACAACGTTAAATTTTGCCATCAAAGACCGGAACAGATGATCAAGGAACATAGCACAACGATCAAAGTACATGATCAGGTACTGCAGCATGGCTGGGGCTGATGGGACATGTTGTCCAAAACATCAGAAGGGCACCAAATTGGGGAAGACTATCTTGCTGTAGCTTAGCCAAAGCATGTGCAACTGAGACCATCTCCTATTACTAGTTACCCCATCTCCACTCCCTTTTCCCTCCTTTATTGTTTCCCCTGTGTCAATTTTTACATTGGAAGCGCCTCAGGGCAGGGACCTGGCCTTTTATAATCTGTAAAGTGCCCTGCACACTGATATTTTTTAGAAATAATAACAAAATAAAGTTACCCCTGGAAGAGTAGCTCTGTGCACTCAGGCATGCTAACGCTGAAGAGGCATTACAGATGGTTACAGCATTCAGGGCATAATCCTGTACAGAGTTACCTGGGAGTAAACCCAACTGAACCATGTGGGACATACTTCTGAGTAACCATGCAAAGGATTGTGCCATCCAAAGAGCTCAGGATGGCTTAGAAAGCCGCCACCACCCATTTATCCTCCCAACAACCCTGTAAGGTACATTAGCCAGAGAGAGAGAGAGAGAGAGAGAGCATGTGAGTGGCCCATGAACTTAATTGCAGTGGAGGCTGGTAGATCTGATGTCAGTGGGGCAATGAATCTGCTCCAAGTTTCAGTCACAACTCTAAAGGAGCTATCTAAGGTGTGAAATTCAGAGCAGATTAACTGCCCCACTGGCATCAGAACCACCAGCCTCCACTGCTTAATCGGTTGGATGGGGGGTTGAACCCTGATTCCCCCCCCCCCCCAGTCTTAGTTCAGCATGCTACTAAACCACATTGGTACCCAACTGATATAGTTGGCTAGAGCATTTTATACTGCCTCCCTTCTAGTGTGTAACAAGAGACAGATCGCGGGTTGACACAATCACAGAGAGAATATAAGCCATCCAGGCTGTGAGCTGTCTAATTAGCATAATTACCCTCCCTGGATGCAGGTTGTCATTATATCCGAACCTGGCAAGGATGGGTGGCTGGAGTGTTTTACAAACCACCTTGAAACCTCAAGCTCTGTCTGTACTTCCTGCTGGAAGTACCTGGGATTTCAGGGTGGTTTGTAAAAGCAAATATACTCAATGATCCTATGATGGAATCAAATATACATACGCTCAACATCCTTGGCTATTTATAATGAGAATTTATACAATACATGGTTTGGATAAGGAGCAGTATTACACTTAGCAGCAATTAAAAAGAAGGCTGTGGCACTGTAAGACTTAAGAGATGTGCAAACAGTAGTTTCTGACCCTTTTCTTGCACACAGTAATATGAAATCGAAAGAACAGGGAGCAATACAGCCACACATACATGGTGCAAAGTTGTGTGGAGCTTTCCACAATAATCCTTTGCTTGGATGGAGTGTAGTGGCCTTCCCAATCCCTCAGCCTTTTGTTCCAAGCATCAGGTATCAAGTGTGCAGCTTGTTAGTGATGGATCAGAGAGCTGAAAGAATCCTCTGTCAGGATCACAGCATTTTGACTGGTGCATTGTGGCATGTGAGCTATTTATTTATTTATTTATTTATTACATGTATATACCGCCCCATAGCCGAAGCTCTCTGGGCGGTTTACAAAAATTAAAAACATTGAACATTTAAAAACCAACATACAAAAACTAAAACCATAAAAGCTTAAAAACAAACTACATATCATTTAAAATGTCCAGGGGTCAGTTAAAAAGCTCAACATATGCTGTTAAATGCCTGGAAGAAAAGTCTTTACTTGGTGCCGAAAAGATGACAATGTTGGCGCCAGGCGAGCCCTGCATCCAGGGGTGTAGTGGTAAATGTTGGAAGTGCTGACAGTCCCCATAGCTATGCTCCCAAGGAGAGGCCAAAAAGCAGGCAGTTGCCTTGATCCATATCAACAAACCAGTTCTAGCAGCGTTCATCCCCACCAGGAGTACGTCTTTGGTAAAACCAATGGGTGTTCATTGCCCGTTCAAGACCAAGGCACCCCAAAATACTTTGCATTACAACAGGAACAATATATTGCTGCTGGGAAAACACATTCCCATCCATTACTATGAGGATTGCAGCTAAACTCAGAGGGAATAGGGAATTCAGTGGGGTGGGAACAGATTATCTTTTCGGTGCCAAGTCAAGACTTTTCTCTTCTCCCAGGCATTTAACAGCATATGTTGAATTTTGTTTTGTTTTTGACCCAGAATAGTTGTTTTAAATGGATAGTGTATGTAATCTGTTTTTATGCTTTGTATGGTTTTAAATTTTGTATATCAGTTTTTAATCTTCAGTGTTTTTCATCTTTGTAAACTGCCCAGAGAGCTTCAACTACGAGGCGGTATATAAATGTAATAAATAATAATAAAGACAATAATAATGACAACAGCATCCCTGCTAACAAAAAAAATGCCTGCCTGCATCTGATGAAATAATAAGTAGCAGTCTATAGAAGATCATCTTGTGGGAAACCTTTGGTCATCGAAAACAAAAGCAGCCATATTGGCCAGAAGAAATATTACAGAATCCATATAGTGTAGTTAATACCTAAGAACATAAGAGGAACCATGCGGGATCGGACCAAGGGTCCATCTAGTCCAGCACTCTGTTCACACAGTGGCCAACCAGTTGTTGACCAGGAACCGACAAGAAGGACAAGAGTGAACAGCACCCTCCTACCCATGTTCCCCAGCAACTGGTGTACATAGGCTTACTGCCTCTGAGACTGGAGGTAGCACATAGCCATCAGGACTAGTAGCCACTGATAGCCTTCTCCTCCATGAATTTGTCTAACCCTGTTTTAAAACCATCCAAGTTGGTGGCCACCACTATGCCTTGTGGTAGCGAGTTCCATAGTGTAACTATGCGCTGTGGACCTTCATTAGGCCAACTCAAAGCTGCAGGAGCCCTGCCTAGCATGACCAGATGCTAGGCAGGACGACCGGAGGCAGCCGTGAACTGGCCGCGGGAGAACAGCGGCGGCGTGAGTGGGGGGAGAAAGAGAGACAAAGTGCAGCGGACATCTTTGCACTAACCCCTGCCCCCTCTCTTTCTCTCTCTTGCGCACGCGAGAGAGACGGGACAACCGGAGGCAGCCGTGAACTGGCCGCGGGAGAACAGCGGCGGCATGAGTGGAGGGAGAAGGAAAGACAGAGTGCAGCGGACATCTTTGCTCTAACCCCCGCCCCCTCTCTTTCTCTCTCTTGCGCGCGCGAGAGAGACGGGACGACCGGAGGCAGCCGTGAACTGGCCGCGGGAGAACAGCGGCGGCGTGAGTGGGGGGAGAAAGAGAGACAAAGTGCAGCGGACATCTTTGCACTAACCCCCGCCCCCTCTCTTTCTCTCTCTTGCGCACGCGAGAGAGACGGGACAACCGGAGGCAGCCGTGAACTGGCCGCGGGAGAACAGCGGCGGCATGAGTGGAGGGAGAAGGAAAGACAGAGTGCAGCGGACATCTTTGCTCTAACCCCCGCCCCCTCTCTTTCTCTCTCTTGCGCGCGCGAGAGAGACGGGACGACCGGAGGCAGCCGTGAACTGGCCGCGGGAGAACAGCGGCGGCGTGAGTGGGGGGAGAAAGAGAGACAAAGTGCAGCGGACATCTTTGCACTAACCCCTGCCCCCTCTCTTTCTCTCTCTTGCGCACGCGAGAGAGACGGGACAACCGGAGGCAGCCGTGAACTGGCCGCGGGAGAACAGCGGCGGCGTGAGTGGAGGGAGAAGGAAAGACAGAGTGCAGCGGACATCTTTGCACTAACCTCCGCCCCCTCTCTTTCTCTCTCTTGCGCGCGCGAGAGAGACGGGACGACCAGAGGCAGCCGTGAACTGGCCGCGGGAGAACAGCGGCGGCGTGAGTGGGGGGAGAAAGAGAGACAAAGTGCAGTGGACATCTTTGCACTAACCCCCGCCCCCTCTCTTTCTCTCTCTTGCGCACGCGAGAGAGACGGGACAACCGGAGGCAGCCGTGAACTGGCCGCGGGAGAACAGCGGCGGCGTGAGTGGGGGGAGAAAGAGAGACAAAGTGCAGCGGACATCTTTGCACTAACCCCCGCCCCCTCTCTTTCTCTCTCTTGCGCACGCGAGAGAGACGGGACAACCGGAGGCAGCCGTGAACTGGCCGCGGGAGAACAGCGGCGGCATGAGTGGAGGGAGAAGGAAAGACAGAGTGCAGCGGACATCTTTGCTCTAACCCCCGCCCCCTCTCTTTCTCTCTCTTGCGCGCGCGAGAGAGACGGGACGACCGGAGGCAGCCGTGAACTGGCCGCGGGAGAACAGCGGCGGCGTGAGTGGGGGGAGAAAGAGAGACAAAGTGCAGCGGACATCTTTGCACTAACCCCCGCCCCCTCTCTTTCTCTCTCTTGCGCACGCGAGAGAGACGGGACAACCGGAGGCAGCCGTGAACTGGCCGCGGGAGAACAGCGGCGGCGTGAGTGGAGGGAGAAGGAAAGACAGAGTGCAGCGGACATCTTTGCACTAACCTCCGCCCCCTCTCTTTCTCTCTCTTGCGCGCGCGAGAGAGACGGGACGACCAGAGGCAGCCGTGAACTGGCCGCGGGAGAACAGCGGCGGCGTGAGTGGGGGGAGAAAGAGAGACAAAGTGCAGCGGACATCTTTGCACTAACCCCGCCCCCTCTCTTTCTCTCTCTTGCGCACGCGAGAGAGACGGGACAACCGGAGGCAGCCGTGAACTGGCCGCGGGAGAACAGCGGCGGCGTGAGTGGGGGGAGAAAGAAAGACAAAGTGCAGTGGATACCTTTGCACTAACCCCCGCCCCCTCTTTCTCTCTCTCTTGCGTGCGAGAGAGAGACGACGGGACATCTTGGAGGTGACTGAAATGTGTCTGGGAGCATCAATATCTGTTGTATGGGGCAGAGGGAGATATGGCGATAGCAGGACGAAATGCCGTTACAGGGGAAGGAGAGATGGATATTTAATACCCATCTTACCTTCCGGTCGCCCTGCTACCCCGGGGATCTTGGGGAATGATCCAGGCCACCCACAGAACCTTTCCTTGCTCCTATGCAATGCCAGGTCGGTTAAAAACAAAACAAGCATAATCTATGACCTCCTCATAGAAGAGGAGGCCGACCTGGCATGCTTCACAGAGACCTGGCTGGGAGATGACAGTGGCCCGATATGGGCTCAGGCTCTCCCAGCTGGGTACTGTGTTAGTGAGCAGGTGAGGGAAAGTGGGCGGGGGGGCGGAGTAGCTGTGGTCTACAAAAATCATCTTAACCTGACCAGACATCCTGTCCGGCAACTGAATCACATCGAGTGTGTGTACCTGAGTCTGAAGACCAGGGATAGACTAGGGATTCTGTTAGTGTACCGGCCACCCCGCTGCCTGTCAGACTCCCTGGCCGAGCTCACAGAACTGGTCTCGGAGCTGGTGTTGGATTCGCCCAGGCTCTTGGTCCTGGGCAATTTCAACATCCCATTCGAGGCCGGTTTGTCAGGTGGGGCTCGGGAGTTCATGGCATCCATGACAAACATGGGCCTATCCCAATTGGTCTCTGGACCCACACATTCAGCAGGTCACACTATCGATGCTGTTTTCAGTTCCGAACAGACAGATCTGTGGGCGGAGGTACTGAATACCTCCGAATTGTCATGGACAGACCATTTTCTGGTCAGGGTTAGTATCACGGCTACCACCCGTCCCTGCAGGGGTGGCGGACCAATTAAGATGGTCCGCCCTCGAAGGCTGATGGATCCTGCTGGATTCCAGAAAGCCTTGGAGGGTTCCATGGCTGGTATCGTCGACGATCCTGTAGAAGCCCTGGTCAATAGATGGAATCAAGACCTAACTAGGGCTATCGACACGATCGCCCCCAAACGTCCTCTCCGGCCCGCTTCTAATAGGGCGCCCTGGTATACGGAAGACCTCAGGGAGTTGAAGCGGAAAGGACGACGACTGGAGCGCCGATGGCGGAAAACTCGACTTATATCTGACAAGACACGACATAGAGAACATCTTCGTTTCTATGGAGTGGCAATACGTGCAGCGAAGAAAGCTTTCTTCTCTGCACGCATTGCGTCTGCGAATTCACATCCAGCAGAACTGTTCAGGGTGGTGAGGGGTCTAACTCAGGCTCCTTCTCCCCTGAATCCGATTTTAGAGCCTTCGGCAGTTCGCTGTGATGCCTTTAACGATCATTTCTCAGATAAAATCTCTCGGATAAGAGCCGACTTAGATGCCATTGTTATAGCAGAGGTTGACAGTGGAGTGTCCAGTGACTCCGCGAGTAGGATTACACTTGATCAGTTTCAGTTAGTGAGTACCGAGGACATGGACAAGGTACTTGGATGTGTGAGGAAGACGACTTGCCCTCTCGATCCCTGTCCTTCCTGGCTGGTTGTCCAGGGAGGAGATGCAGTTAGATCACATCTACAGCATATCATTAATGCATCTCTCAGGGAGGGGAGCTTTCCATCATGTTTAAAAGAGGCGGTGGTAAGGCCGCTTCTAAAAAAGCCCTCCCTGGATCCCCTGGACTTTAATAACTACAGGCCAGTATCAAATCTTCCATTTTTGGGCAAGGTGATCGAGAGGGCAGTTGCTTTTCAACTCCAGGCAGTCTTGGATGACACTGATTTTCTAGACCCATTTCAAACCGGCTTCAGAGCAGGATACGGAGTTGAGACCGCTTTGGTCGCCTTAGTAGATGATCTACGCCTTAGTATCGACAGGGGGAGTGTGTCCCTGCTGGTACTCTTGGACCTCTCAGCGGCTTTCGATACCATCGACCATGGTATCCTTCTGGAGCGCCTGGGGGAATTGGGAATCGGGGGCACTGTGCTTCAGTGGTTCCGATCCTATCTCTCGGGCAGGCTCCAGATGGTGATGCTTGGGGATAGCTGCTCTTCAAAAAAGGAGCTGCTATGTGGTGTACCACAAGGTGCCATCCTTTCCCCAATGCTGTTTAACATTTACATGAAACCGCTGGGAGAGATCATCCGGAGGCATGGGGCAGGGTGCTATCAATACGCTGATGACACCCAAATATATTTCTCTATGCCTTCGACAACATCGTCAGCTAAGGATAGTGTGTCTCCTCTGAATGAATGCTTGGAGGCGGTAATGGGCTGGATGAGGAAAAACAAACTGAAGCTGAATCCAGACAAGACGGAGGTGCTTGCTGTCAAAGGCCCCAACCTGGGTCTGGAGGTGTGTCAACCAGTTCTGGATGGGGTTACACCCCCCCTGAAAGATTGTGTTCGCAGCTTGGGGGTACTCCTGGATCCGTCGCTCCAGATGACAGCTCAGATTGATGCGACGGCCAGGAGTGCCTACTATCAGCTTCGGCTGATACGCCAGCTGCGCCCCTTCCTAGAGTTGGAAGACCTAAAGACGGTAGTGCACGCACTGGTAACTTCGAGGCTCGACTTCTGCAATGCGCTGTACATAGGGCTACCTTTGTGCCTAGTCCGGAAACTTCAGCTTGTTCAAAATATGGCAGCCAGGTTGGTCACCGGTACACCTAGGGGTGATCACATTACACCAGTTTTAAAATCGCTTCACTGGCTGCCAATCAGTTTCCGGGCGAAGTATAAAGTGTTGGTTATTACCTTTAAAGCCCTACATGGTTTGGGTCCAGGGTACCTACGGGATCGCCTTCTCCCGTACAATCCGCCCCGCACACTTAGGTCCTCTGGGAAGAACTTACTCAAGCCAGTCGGAACTAGGCTGGCGGGTGTTACCCAGAGGACCTTCTCTTCCATCGCTCCCAGACTATGGAATGGTCTGTCGGAGGAGGTTAGACAAATTAACAGTCTTCATGAATTTAAGAGAGTCATGAAGACTGTCCTCTTCCGACAGGCCTATCCAGATGAATTTTAAGATGTTTTTAATGTTGTATTTTTCTCTTGTTTTTAATTTTTTTTTTTAACTGTTGTGATTTTTATGTTTTATATTGTTGTTGTTCCCCGCCTCGATCCGGAGGGAGAGGCGGGCTACAAATAAATATTATTATTATTATTATATCACACAAAAAATGTGCAAGCTTTTGAGATTTGGGGTTCATTGTATCTGTCCAAGTTGCTTAGGTTTCAACCCATTCTGAATGGTAATGATGAAGCCTCATGTCATGTTGTGTTGCCCTTTCCGTTTTACGAGTGAGTCGCTCCTTGGAGAGCTGATCCTCTCTTTGCACAACAATCCACTCCACTGTTAAGGCCTTCCCAGACATACTTCGATAAAGGCCTGACAGGTCAGTCTCTAGGTAGGAGGGGATGAATCGACCACCCCCTGCGGCAGCCAGTAGACGCCAGGCATGGCCTGGTAACCCTTTGTCAGTCTGGTACATTCCACGGAGGGATTCTTTTCTCCTGCTTGTTTTTCCAAGGTCTGCAATCAAACCCTCCCCGCGTAACAATGGCAGGCAAGGCCTTTGGAGGAGGCCCACTTCCCAGGCTGTCTAAACGAGTTCTTTCATTAATGAGTAATGCTGGGCGCCGATTTTTCTCTCCACCAAAGATTGAAAGCTGTCTATTGTATGAGCCGACTGCTCACCGACGAATCCCCAAAGATCCTGTTTGTCTTTCCTTTCAGAGCAACTAGCAGAAGAAGAACAAGAAAAGGAGCGGCGGAGGGGGAGGAAAATGTAACTATGCGTGGGAGAAAAGCATCTTCAAGCCAAAACCTTGCTTTTAGAAGAGATGACTATTAACTATTTGGAACTGGAGCTGATCTGATAGCATCTCGGCCAACTGGGCTTGCTCTGCATGCAATTATGCTGGAAGTCCAGAAGCTGAACTATCTCGGGATCAGAGATTCCAGGAATCAGACTGAAATCAACACCTTAGCTGCAGGTAAGAGCTCTATAGGAGCTATCCAAGGATGGGAGATCCTAATGGATAGGCAATTCACATGCTCAAACAGGCAGCAAAGAGACATACAAGAGTTTAAAAGAAACCCAGAATGATAGGTAGCTATTTTTCAGACATATGCTTGTTAAGGATCTATCATCTATGCATTCCCCAATCCCTCCCCAAAATGAGAAGCAGAGAACCTCACCCCCTCAATATGCCTCAGCAACCTTTAAGAAAGAAAGAAAATGGACAACTTTTCTAGTTTCAAGCACATTCAGGATTTAGCTAATATAGTTTACTACTAATATCATTAGCCATATGGCTCTTTCATAATGTAGAAAACAGCACGAAAAGGATTCCAGCTTTAGAGTTGTATTCAGTGTTAGTCTTACTTAGAGTATACCCATTGAAATTAATGGGATTCAAGTTAGACCAACATTGGACATAACCCTTAATGTCTAGTTTCTCTCTCTCAGGTCAGTCTGCTTGGGGCAAAGGTTATACACATTTCCATATGGCTGAAGAATAGAAACCTTAATACACTCAAAAGATTGTTTTGGGGAGATTTGTATGCCGTACTTTCTGTCTTAAAAGAAAACAAAACAATAGTCTTGTGGCATCTTGAAAACCAGCAAATGCATACGATTTGTGTGTGTGTGTTTCCTGTAACAGGTCGAAACAGTTACACCTCTGGCAATTGTTTCAAGAGAGACACTCCTGGTAGCTTACACCAGTTCAATGTAACAATTCTGATTACAAATGCCTATGGTGCCACAGAACTGATTAAATTAAAAAATACTATAATTTTAGTTCTGTGCAGGATTGGACTGCTACAGGCAATTCAAAAGACGTTGTTTTAAAAAAGATAGGTTTAGAGCCCTTAATAATATGGTGATGCCTGCCCTGTTCTTAGTATGGAAATCAACATTTTATTAATGCATTTGTCACAACATCCCAGAGGTTATTATCATTTTTATGGATAGCAAACTGAAGCTGAAGGAGCACCACACTCGTGGCTACCCAGCAAGATAGGATTTCAATGCCGATTTCAACCCAAAATTCTGTTCAGTAACATACATGCCTACAATTCCAAGGGCAAATGCCCCCTGGTTTTGACACCTTGATCGTATCCTGATAAAGAAAGGAAAGGCAAGTATCACATCCCTCTGGTTCCAGACCCGCATGGAGACAAACTACACAATACACAGCAAATCTCCATGAGTAAAGGTTTCTAATTCTCTCTTTAACAGAATACAATAGTGGTTAAAGAAGCCACAATTTTGCAACAATGTTCATGAGCACCAAAACTGTGCCAGAAGAATGCAAAAGGCTCAGATCCTCTTCGGACCCGGGCACACAATAAGCAGTAAAAAGGAATCTGGTTTCACACTAACCTGTGCCAGAGGTTATCAGTTGTGTTAGCTTCACCCTCAGTTCAGGGCAATTGCAAGAACGGAGAGATCCAAAGAGCACATACCTCCTTGACAATTATTCCCAAATCCAAACTCCACCTGGGAAGCAACTCTTAGAGATAAAATAATTTTAAAAAAAAGTAAAAAATAAAGCTGCTCAGACAGCCTTTACAGGTTTTGACATACCAAGGAGCCTAGCTTGCAGCATCCTACACTGACCTTTTACACTTCTCCCAAAGGTAAGGCTCTTTGTTTGGCATCACAACCTGGAGGGAGGATTAGAGGGGCGGAGGGGTGTGTGTGCTGAGCGGAGGAGCCTACAAGGATTGTTGCAGACACCAAGGATGCAGAGTAATTTCCCCCTCCCTATTGTAAGAGGTGTGTGTGTGTGTGTGTGTGTGTGTGTAAATTCAGGATGGGAGCCTGTAGGGCATGAGATGAAATATAACAGCCCCAGGAAGTGGTGAGAGTAAGCTAAAAGTAGAAGAAAGGTAAGCAGGGGGTAAAAGGGTAGAAGATCAACATAAGTCTCAAGATAAAAGTAAAGATAAATGAAATGTAGACCAAAAGGAGAGGCTTGGAAATTCCGTGTAGGATCCCAGTCCTTACAATGCACATCTACTCAGAAGTAAGCCTATTGAGATCAATGAGATGTACTCTCCTAAGTAATCTGATGCATCTGTTAAAGTGGACACAGCCCACAAAAGCTTACGCCAGAATAAATGTCTTTAAGTTGCCAGAAGACCCTTGGTTGTTTTAGCTGCAACAGTATCATGCGGCTGCCCCTCTGGAAATCTCCCAAGCATGTATAGGATTGCAGCCTTAGTGAGTGAACTAGGTTTCGGAGCCCCACCCAGCTCTGTGAGAAGAAAGAGGGTTTATTTCAGCAGTGATTTGGGAGGTGGCAGCAGTGGAAAGGCAGGAAGAGGGTGACACAGATGATGGTGTGGGAGTTTCATTGCCAGCTCTGGTAGTTCACCGAGTTCTGATGATCAAATCTTGTTTGCTGGACTGATTATATATCCATGGTTATTTATTTAATTTGGTGTATGCTTTACGGCTGATTTTCTGATCAAGGTCTTTAAAGCAGCTCACAACGTATAACAAACACATTGCAATAAACGAATCAAATAATGCTAAAATTTAAAGATATATGTTTGTTTTGGTTTGATTTTTACATCCGAGCTATCCAAAAGCAAGCATAAAAAATAGCCCAAGTACACAACAACATACAGATGGAACAGCAAACAAGGAGAAAATAAGAACTCTTCTAACTCAAAAGCCCAACAACGCAAAACAGTTTTATTGGCCAGAATTCCTAAAAGATGGTGGCCAAATTATTGCCCTGGGGTGGGGGGAACTCCCAAAGCCTCAGTGCTGTTACTGAAAAGACTCCCATTCCTGGTCACCCCCAACTCCACCTCTGAGGGTGATGGGGGAAACAGCACAAGGGTGACCATATGAAAACAAAGACAGGGCTCCTGTATCTTTACCAGTTGTATAGAAAAGGGAATTTCAGCAGGTGCTGAATGCATACAAATGACATCTGCTGAAATCCCCTTTTCTATACAACTTTTAAAGTTACGGGAGCCCTGTCTTCATTTCCATATGGTCACCTTGAGTCTCTACCAAAGACCTCCATAGCGTAGGAAATTTAAGAGGCAGAAATTAGTCCTTTAATTCCCCTGGTCCCTATCCACAAAATGACCAGCATTTTGCATTGCATTCAAACACAAACTAAACAAGATGTTGCCAGCATATAAAAGGAATCCAGAGGTTAAGAGTTCAGTCGAAGGGATGTGGGGCTTGTTGTCAGTACAGGAATCAGGAGTTTGATCATTTGTTGTTTGGCTGTCTAGCCTGTCCTATTCCTAACACTTAGCATAGGGTTAATTAACATTTATAAATGTACATATACTATCCAAAACAGGATTCTGTATTAAAGGCTCAATTTGGGAAGTGCAATGCAATGATGAGTTTGTAATTAATTTCTGACATGTGCGAGTTGGATCTTTTCTTTCTGACTGGCTTTTTATTCTATGTGATCCCACATTACTGTCAAGAATCCTGTGCCGGATCCCCATCTTGCTTCCCCCCCCCCTCGCCCCCGGAAGTAAGTTCTGTGTTAGGCTGACCAGATAAAATCCAGGTCAGGGCTCATGTAACTTTAACAGTTGTAGAGAAAAAGGAATTTCAGCCAGTGTCATTTGTATGCAATTAGTTCCTGGTGAAATTCCCTCTTCATCACAACTGTTAACATTGCATGCACTATACTAGAGTGACCAGATACAAAAGAGGGCAGGGCCCCTGCAACTTTAACAGTTGTAATGAAGAGGGAATTTCACCAGGAACTAATTGCATACAAATGTCACTGGCTGAAATTCCCTTTAATCTACAACTGTTAAAGTTATATGAGCCCTGACCTGGATTTTATCTGGTCGCCCTATTCTATGTGCTTCTAGAACCTGCCTGTTTTTGGTTTGCATAAGCTCTCTAACCGTGTCTCTTCTGAAAACCTGATGGAACCGCTCTCCCTGATGGGCCTTGTTCTCTTGAAGTGTTTGAGAAGTCAACACCCTCCGGGTTTAGTTTCTGGAACAGAAAGGAGGCAAACAAATAGCCCAGTTGCAGAGAAAACTAGTTCAGAGGAGGAAAGAAAAGAAAGAAGAAAATAAATTGGTTGGTGCTGCTCATCTTCTTTGATTGTGGTGTTTTTAATGTATTTCTTTGCCTGTTATGTTTTAAGTAAGGTTTTGTTTTGAATCCAGGTTTTACCTAGGGTGACCAGATAAAATCCAAGTCAGGGCTTATGTAACTTTAACAATTGTAGAGAAAAGGTAATTTCAGTCAGAGTCATTTGTATGCAATTAGTTCCTGGTGAAATTCCCTCTTCATCACAACAGTTAAAGTTGCAGGCACTATACTAGAGTGACAATATACAAAAGAAGGTAGGGCCCCTGCAACGTTAACAGTTGTGATGAAGAGGGAATTTCACCAGGAACTAATTGCATACAAATGACACTGGCTGAAATTCCCTTTTCTCTACAACTGTTAAAGTTACATGAGCCCTGCCCTGGATTTTATCTGGTCACCCTACACTGTTCACCACCTTGAGCACCATCTCAGCATGGCAGCAGAAAGGCAAGATAGAAATTAATTAAATACAGAAATGAAGAAATAAATGAAATCTGTGAAAGGGAGAGGCTGCCAAGTCAATATACATAAAAGCTATGAACCCAACATATTTTCTCTCTCTCTCTCGTAATTACAATGGGAAGATGGAAGCCATACCTCTTATGTTGGCTTCCTCCTAGCTACAGGGTGCAGCCAACTATATGCCTTGGTGCTGTGCTTTAAAACCTGCTGTGTTAACTTTATTTCCTGCATCTTTGTGGCTAAGTTATACCTTTCCCACCTGCTACTAGTGACTGGTCCATAATAGCAGACTGATGACATCCTTGGGTAACAAACTGACACCCAAACACGCTGCCCTCAAACACTCCCACCGAGAAGCAGAGTGCTGGGGTGAGGCTTTTGTAACAGGGACAAATGACAATGCAAAGTCAGGTGCCACATTTTGGAAGAAGCAACCAGGAGTTTGGTCTCTCTGTCTGTAAGGTAGTGTAAGGCTGTTGCACACTAGGCCTAGCAGCAGAACACATCAAGCCTTCCACACACACCCAGGAATCTAGGGCTGGGATAGGGAACATGTGGCCCTCCAGATGTTGTTGGACAGCAACTCCTATCACCAGTTATGTAGTGGATGCAGTGCCAGTACTTTTTGATTGGCAAAGATGCTGATGTTGTAGAGGTGTGCACAATTATGCATGATGTGGATAGGGAGACATTTTTCTCCCCCTCCCATCATACTAGAACCCGGGGCCATCCCATGAAGCTGATTAGAGGGAGATTCAGGCCAGATAAAAGGAAGTACTTCTTCACACAGCGCATAGTTAAACTCTGGAATTCACTACCACAAGATGTAGTGATGGCCACCAATTTGGATGGCTCTAAAAGGGTGTTGAGTAAATTCCTGGAGAAGGCTATCAAGGATGGCTATGTGCTACCTCCAGTATCGGAGGCAGTTGCTGGGGAGCATGGGTGGGAGGGTGCTATTACCAACCTGCTTGTGGGTTTCCCATGGGCAGCTGGTTGGCCACTGTGTGAACAGAGTGCTGGACTAGATGGACCCTTGGTCTGATCCAGCAGGACTCTCCTTATGTTCTTACATTATCTGCTGCCGCCCCCTCCCCTCGCCTCAGAATTCCTTGTTCCCACAGAGATTAGCTGCAATTCTAACAATAGCTGCAGGTTTTTTATTATTTTCATAACAATAATATATTGTTCCTTGTTGTAATGCAAAGTGTTTTGGGCTGACTTGATCTTGAATGGGCAATTAAGACCCATCAGCTTCATCAAAGATCTGCACATCCTGGAGATGAAAACTGCTAGAACTGGTTTGCTGATATGGATCAAGGGGCTGCCTGTATCCTTGGGAGCAGGGCTATGGGGACTGTCATGATGTGTGCTGGCGCTTCCAAGCTTACCACTACCTGTAATCTTCCACTCTTGGCTGTGCTGGCCAGGGTTGATAGGAGTTGCAGTTGAACAACATCTGGAGAGCCACATCTTCTCCACCCCTGCCCTAGAGGATGGCTATTCCTGGCCACTGTAGGCTGGGCAGTCTACATTTCTCTCCTCCCCAGGAAGCTTCTAATTCATAGTGTTTGATTTGATTTATTGTTTTTAATACAGGTGACTGGAGAGCTAAGGCACATTACAACTTCTTGGACCGTTAAAGATAAGGTGATAAAGAAAATAGTTTCTCATCTCATAATTCAGACATTACTGATAGTAATTAATCTCCTGCTTAATAAATTATAATGGCCATCATAATGGGAAGTCCACTGGTATGACAGGTCTCTCTCTCTCTCTCCCCTCCTCTGTAGTGACCCCCAACCTGTAAATCTGCTCCAGAGCTTCCCACAACTCTGTGGAGCAGATTCTGAGGGCGTGCAGGGAGAGGGTCTGTAAAGGGCAGGAGGGGGAATCACCCTTCCCCCACTTCAACTGTCGGAAACAGGAAAAACTTCATTGGATTTCACCCAACATTTATAAAACGCTTGAAGGAGTTCGGCACTGTAGAAAGGAAACTGACATGACTCTGCCTGAATACTTATAAGTTAATAAAATCCTTATCCCTACTCTTGGGGGGAAATCATTGCTATTGCCATATTTTAAACGGAGAGCAGCCGAGGCTTAGTGGGAGTGGCTTGCTCAAGACAATGCATATTATTATTATTATTATTATTATTAATAATAATAATAATAATAATAATAACAACAACAACATCCATATACCACCCCACAGCCAAAGTTCTCTGGGTGGTTTACAAAGATTAAAAACACTGAACATTAAAAACCGATATACAAAATTTAAAACTATAAAAAGCATAAAAACAGATTACATACAGTATCCATTTAAAAACAACTATTCTGGGTCAAAAAAAACCCAACCACCTCAACATATGCTGCTAAATGCCTGGAAGGAGAGAAAACTCTTGACCTGGCACAGAAAAGATAATGTTGGCACCAGGTGAGCCTCGTCAGGGAGATCGTTCCATAATCATGCTACATCTCTGTGGCTGAGTGAGAACTTGCCCTCCCATTCCAAAATAATGCCTCTTTCCGTAGAATCTTAACAACAATGGTCCATTCCTTTCCAGAGATAATGAAACTGGCTCCAGGATCTTTGATCTAGACAACAGCTGGCGACTTGACACATTCCAGATGTTTTGGCCTACAACACCCATCATCCTTCACCATTTGCTACTTTGGATAGGGGTGATGAGAGTTGTAAGCCAAGACGTTGGGTTGCCCTCCCCTGATCGAGACCTACCACTTCAGAGGAGTGCCAGAAGAGATCAATATCTGTGTCCATCCAGGCAACAGCAAGAAACAACTCATGCCTTGCCAACTCCCCTGCAGCTCCTTCGTACCCAATGCATGGCCAGTGTCCATTCCAAACCTTACAGAAACTCCTCACAATTCATCACCTGCACACGGCTGCAGCTCCTGCGTTCAGTCTGTCGTGAGAAGCTGTACTGCTCAAACTGGGTGTACAATAAACTGGGCAAGTACCTGCTGGAGCCCAACCCTTGCAGCTGAGTGGATGCAAACTCCAGATAAGTACTCTTCTAAGTGATCAAGCTGGCATGGCAACCCATGATTCTGAAGCTTGGCACTCGGATATGGATTATTATTTTTAAAAAGAAGACACATGCAAGAATTGCATGTGAAGATGCTTATACTGAACCCAATGCATGTTATCTGCTTTCTGTAAACTTCTTCATTCCATAGCAAGATCGAACTACACCAGGAGAGAAGCTGCCAAGGTGGAGAGGCGGGGAGTAGATGGCAAGAAACATAAAGATGAGAGAGAAGGGAAGGAGTAAAATCCAGGGATGATCATGAGACGCGTGGCTTTCAGTAGTCCTGTTAGCCTTCAAGGTATCACAAGACTCTTTGTTGGTTTTGCTGCTACCCTTTCAAAAAAGTCTTGCTTGGTTAGATCTACACTACTGCTTTATAGCGGTATTGAAGTGCACTGATAACTGTTAGGGCACAATCCACATTTAATATAGCACTTTCGTAGTGTTATTTCCTGCTTTTTATTTCACATTATCCAAAATACCACAGCAAATGTTATTGTGTGTCCTACGAGGTATAAATGCCATACAAGGTGTAGATCTGGCCCTGGAGGACCAAATATACCTGCTTTGCTGCAGTTTGGAAGTCACATCAAGAATAAAATGTTAGTCAATTGGCGTGCCTCTGAAGAAGTAGAATGTAGCGGGTGGTATTTCACACAGCACCTGCAGCCTTCACCACTAAAACAAACCATTCCTGCTTGCTTGGCAGAATCCGTTACCTTGGCAGGCCTAAAATATTTGGCTGCCTGAGGCAAAGGACAAGATGGCACCCCCTCCCATGCCATGTACAAAATCAGAGTCTACTGACAGTTGACCCTTTAGGGGCTGGGGAACAGGGCAGGTTCACTGGCCCATAGCTCTTTCCTCCAAGACCTTACTGCTGTCTCCCTGTATATATCACCTGGAACAACTGTCTCACTGTGCCTAATGTTAGGGCCAGCCCTGTCTATTATTAACCCCTTCTAGCTTCACCTGCATAAGTCTTGGTAGACAGCCACCCACTCCAACCCATCACATGTTCTTCTCAACCAAACTTTTCCATTGAACTCATCATTCTTGGCTCCTGACTGACTGCTCCAGCTTGTTAACCCACTCTCCTCCTGCAGCAGGACACGATCTGGAGTCACTGTTTCGGTGCCAAGGATTTGCATTTCGCAACATGATGCTCTATGTCATCAGTGCCAGCTCCTGCTGAATCCTCACAAGGCATGTCCTTGGGCCTGAAACTAGGCAACATCAGAAAGCAGTAACAGTGTGTGTTTGTGTGTAGATATGTACGACTGAGTATGTGTGTTTGTGTAAATGCTTATGGGTGCGTATGTTTATAAGTGCATGGAGTATTTATGCTCTTACTGAATCTGAAATATCTGGCTTAGCAGCCATCACAGACAGACTACCGGGCTAGAAAGAACATTGGTGTGGCCAAGGTCTCACGATCATTGTTATGTGCCTTGGTCAGCAGAGTGTGCCTTCTCTGAATAAAAGATCTATCATGTATTAAATTGTAGTACAGTTTCACAGACTCAGACAAATAGGTTTAAAATATTAAGATGAAATGCTGTATGCAAAAATTGTATTTTACAGAATATGAATCTAATAATTTATCCTCTTCAGTGTTTTTGACCTTCTGTTGTGGATTAATTGGCTGATGCTAGTTTTTAAGCCTGCTTTTGAAATACTGGGGTGTTTTATAGTACACTCATGCCATCATTTGCAATTGCTTGTTATTCTCCATCATTTAGGACCACCCTTCCACTTGTATGGCTGCTGGCCTTTGGAGTGCTTTTAAACATCTCAATAAAGTTATTTGGAGGTGTAGGCCAAGGTGTCACCAGTATGCAGGGTAACAGACAGATCTACCTTTTGTTTCTATACGCTAACCCCAGTGAAGCAGCGGAAACCTTAAGTATAAGACGAGCCATGCTAGATTAGACCAAAGGTCCATCTAGTCCAGCACTCTGTTCAAACAGTGGCCAAGCAGCTGCCCATGGAAAACCCACAAGCAGGACAGCAACAGAGCCCTCCCATCCATGCTCCCCAGCAACTGGCATATATGGGCATAATGCCTCTGATAACGGAAGTAGCACATAGCTCTCATGACTAGTAGCCCTTGATATATACTCCATGAATTTGTTCAATTCCCCTTTTAAAGCCAACCAAGTTGGCAGTCATAACTATGTTTTGTAATAGTGAATTCCACAGTTTGACTATGCACTCTGTGAAGAAGTCCTTGCTTTTATCTTCCTGAATCTCCCATCAGTCAGCTTCATGGGATGACCCTGGGTTTTAGTATTATGGAAGACAGAACAAACTTCTCCCTATATTTCCTCCACAGCATGTTTCATTTTGTACATGGCTATCATGGCTCGCATAGACTCACTTTTTTTCCTAAGCTAAATAGTCCTAGATGTTGTAAATTTTCCCCATAGGGGAGTTTCTCCAGCCCCTTGATCATATTGGTTGCCTTTTTCTGTACCTTGTCCAGCTCATCAGTATCCTTTCATAGGTGCTGTTAGAGGTGTCTGGAGGTTGTTCTGGGATGGATAGAAGCAAAACAACAAACCTAATTCAGGTAAGACAAAAGCACTCTTGAGAGGAGAAATTGCTGGTATGGATGGAGGTTAGCAATTGGCTTTGGGCAGCAATGCAGTTTTCTGAAGAATTAGATATGCACCTTGGAGGCATTCCTGGACCCGGTGTCCTTTGTGGACTTGGTGGCGAGCTGAGTAAATTGGAGTGCCTTTTACCAGCTTGGGCTGGTTCACTAACTGCATTTTATCTGGAAGGAGTGGAGTGGGCATCAGTTACATGAGCACTGGTTACATCCAGACTAGATGACTATTCTATTCTCTATGGAGAGCTGCCTTTAAAGGCAGTCTTGAAATTTCAGCTGCCAGAATGCTTGTAGGATCGAGGCAGTTTGATAATATTACAGCAGAAGATGGGCAACTTTGGGGGGTCCAGGGGACTTTTCACCTCCCATTCCCCCAACCCAGAAGCTGAAGTCCTGCCACTGCTGTGCCACTAGATTTAGGAAAGGCAAAAGAATCAGTGGCTTGCCGCCAAATTCCAGTAGCAAACCGCTACAGGGCTAAATTTATCCTTTTAACCCTTTGTAGCAGCTTGCCACTAAAATTCTTCCAAAGTTCACGTCAGTGGGTTATTGTCGCACAACATGACTAGATGCAACTCTGGGAGAAGATTTTGGATTGTGACCACCTTCACAAACTCAGCCATTGATTTTGAATTCCAAACATTCTGTTTGATAACACTACTAACCCATCAGTGTTCCCTTCTCCATTTATTAGCAAATGACTGCACTTTCTGCCATTCCTGGAATCTTGTGCAAATAGAGGGGGCAAAAACTAGATCCAGCCCCGAATTTACAGTTCATGATATTCTAATCCACACAACTGTTTCAACACACATGTGTGAATGTAGATACAAGTGAGATCTTTCTCTTCCCAATTACCATACTACTTTAGACGTAGGGCTTCAGAATATCTCCGTATTTAAAACACCTGTAGACAAACGTTGAAAATATTCATCCGTGGCTTTTCAAGGTGTGAGCCACTGCTTTATATAAGCAAAATTGAACTAGCAAAAATGAATACTGTGCAGGAGGGATAGGCTCTACTAATTATATTTATTGCATGCGTATCCCAGGTGTTTAGGGCATGGGATTATTCTCATTTCATCTTCACTGTAGCCCTGTGAGAGGGGTTAGGCCAAGATAGTGATTTTTCCAGCGCAATGCTGCAAACTTTATGACCCAACAGGGGTTTGAACGGATGGCTGTAGAATTCAAGTCCAACACGCTATAGCCATGTCACACTGGCTCTTTATTGTCACAGTAAAGTTTGCCAGGTAAATATTAGGAGAAACAGTTCTAATCCTCAGTGATTTCGGAGGTTAAGGAACCTTGTATTGTTCAGTGTCGCTTTTTGATGAGTTTTTGGGTGGGGGGGGAAATAAGCTGGGAAGGTTATGCATTTCCTCACTATGTGAAAAGAAATGTTACCAGTACGCTTACATAGTGTATTTTAAGTTGCTTGTATATATTAAGTTAAAACATTCACATAATCAGCTCTAATTATGAAGACATTTTGGAACGCTGAGTCTCAGGTTTCGGAGTCAACATGTTTGCGCCACAGAAGCCAAATGCACTCATTCCCAACTTTGTCACTGACCAATCTGTGTTGCTGTTTTCCTTGACACAGGGCAGCCTTTTCCCTGCGAAGAGTGCAGCTGTTACCTGTGGCCATGCTGTGCTGGTTTGAGATGCTTGGCTGAGCTGCTGGTGCTAATGAGCTCCCCAACCTCTTGCTGGGGCAGACATGAGTTCCAGACAGCGCCAAAGCACGGCTTACATAATGCTATTGCCACCACCACCCCTGGCCATCTGTCTGGGCCTAACATCACACACATGCGGCCACACACACACATACAAGCCGCGATGTTTCATAACCATGCAGCTCAAATGCTAACGGCAGCCAGTTCCGGGAGAGGGAGGGGGAACAGGGCTAAGCTGGCGTGGAGCATCGAGGGGGCAGAGCGGCTGCCAAACACCAAAATTACCCAAGAAAGGTTGGACCTGTGCCCCTCACCTAGAAGTTTTGAAAAACAACCCTTAAAAACATGCTCTTGTTCACCTGCCTAGGCATATTATTCAGCAGTTGCAAGATAAAAATAGGTTCGAATGCTTCAACTTATGCGAGGGAGTAACCAGATAAAAACACTTGCACTTCTAATGAAACCCAATTGCAATCAATTCCTTTGCCTTCTCAAGACACTTATTTGCTTTCAAATCCCCACAAATATGTTTTTATTTCAGCATGTTATAAAAATGTACATCCAAGTGCTTTATTTTTAGTTTTAAAACTTGGTATATCATCTAGCAAATTTGTTGGCTATAGTTAGGAGAGTATTTTGCCAGTCAAATTATGTCCATTTGGAGGATATATAAGGTATGATTTCAGTATATGTTGGAAACTTGAAATACAGATTGGGAAGAGGCATTTGTACAAGTTTAGCCCCTCTGTTGCTGCCAGAAACCCAACACCTTTTTTAGTGCCAAGATATAACCTTTGATTCCTAGTCCTACCATTCTGCTTCTCAGAATGCCTGTATTACCTTGAAAATTAACTAATTTGAGGACATTGGGCTTTTGCAATGTCTCTCTATCCAGAACGTAAAACTGGAGGACTAGTCTACAAGTGACCCGCTGCCTGGTGCTATGTTACCCACAGATTACTCATTCCTTTCCAAAGAAAAAATTGAATCTACCTAAACACATTAGTCAGCCTTCCTCAGCTTCGAGCCCTCCAGAGGTTTAAGGACCACCAGGATTCTTGACCATTGGACTTGCTGGCTAAGTCTGACCAGAGTTGAAATCCAAATTATCTGGAGGGCACCAGGTTGGGGAAGGCTATGGCTCCAACCCTTCCTCCAGCACCTGTTTCAACAGGGAAGGGAAGTGGAGCACTTAATAGTGCATGGAGGAAAAACAAGGCCCTTTACATTTGGCCTTCCCAGTTACATGCAAAGCAGGAAGCTGCCACAAGAGATGTTATTTTCATATACATCTCTCCTAAGCCCTATATTGATTTATTGTTTCTGGAATGTTTTATTTTGTTGTTTTTTTATTGGCTTTTATATTGCCTATTATGTATTCCTTATGTAAACCACTTAGAGGTCTTAGTATATCAAGCGATATAAAAGTAGTTTAAATAAAGTAAGATGAAAAATTCCAACCACAAGGGCCAAGATACTGCAGCAAGATAATGCAAGAAACATAAAGAGGTCTAGAGGTAACAGTTCCAGGTTCTACCTCTGCTCTAATGAACTTTAGTAGCAGGTCAAGCGAAAATCATGACTCTAACTCAGGAAGAGCCATTACCTTGTCACAGCAAGAGCTTAATTATTATTTGCTTAATACTGGGATGACCAGACCAAGACTTGGACTTCATCCTACCCTTGCTTAGCTCCACCCCATAGCTGTGGGCCCCAATGACAGCAGTAAAAACTGTCTGGCTGTCCTTTTAAAATATATTGCAGATGTCCTTGCTATAAACCATGATCCCATTTCTGTCCACCTTTGCTGGCGAGAATGGGACAGGAGCAGGTGCACATCTATACCTTTCTCATACTGAGGGAGACGAAAGGAAGAGCAGTGACATTCCACAAGCCTGCTAAAAGAGTATTTTCCTCTTCCCTCTTCATTCCTTTTTCCTCATGTGACGTGTCTCTTTAGACTGTAAGCCTGCAGGCTGGGGTTGTCTTGTTTAACTGATAATATGTAGGCAGCTCTGGGAGCCTTTTTTGGCTGAGGAGCAGCATTAAAATACTACAAATAAATAAGTTAAAATTAATAGCTGCTATTTGGATATAAGTGAATTGAAATTATTGAGTCTGGATATTATATAAACACAAGTCAATTGAATTCCTTCACTCCCAGGAATTTCACATTGCTAAAACATTTGAGGAAGGATTCTACTTTGAACCTGCCTGAGCTTCTAGCCCCCACATCTCCCAACCAAAACGGAACGCTCTGTGAAGCCAGTGTCAAGGTATTGCTTCTTTTCTAGTTCTTCCTTTTTTAAAATACAAGGACCCTTGATGCACAAAGGCACTGGGTGCCAATGAGGTTTCCTAGCTACCTATTCTGCCTTTAATTCGGGGAAAATACAGCCCCGAGGTATCAAGGTCAAGCAGGACTACAACAACAAACTATCTCTTCACCCCAAATCCTGACACATTGCCTTTCAAGACTAATAAGTATGATGGTTCAAACGGGGCTCTCAGCTCACTTTACCAACCTACTGGTTTCAAGAATGTAGAGCTGTGGGACATAGACCTAAACACTCCAGAATTGTGTGTAAGAGCTAATTTCCTTAGAGTTGCCTGAGCCCTGGATACTATTTTTTAAGGAGGCACAACTTCACTTATTATTTCCTGCACACAATGTACTAAGTTAAAGGAAAATGTGTTTTGCAAAACAAGATGAGATACCCATCCAGGCCGATCGTCAACGGACAGTCATTCCGCTACGAACATACATAGGTGGACACAGGAAGGTCAGACTATTTGCCCATCAAGCCAAGTGCTTCCTGCTCTGATCAGCAGGGAGTCTCCAGGGTCGCAGGCAAGAGATCTTTCATGTCACCATCAGCCTGACTCTTCTAACTGGAGATGCTAGCAATGGAACATGAGACCTGAAAAGCCTGAGATCTACCAGGGAGCTATGGCCCATGGCTAAACACAACCCTGCTTACGGATATTTTGTTTCCTAAAAGGACAAAAGTTGCTTCTGCCTATTGCAATAACAGGTTACACACAATATATGACATTTTATACACTTCTGGCATCTCCCCTGCACCCAGCCTCCACCACCACCCCTTTGCAAAGTATTAACGCCAGAAAACACATGTGATGCAGCCCTCAGGTACTATGCAGAATTGTTAACTGATTATTATGTTGATTTTTACAGCAAGTATGTAAGGATTTTTTAGGAAGGCCTCTACAGTCACAGTGGGGCCTGTCTACACCTACCTGCCAAGGAGCTGTCTATGTAATATTAACTCACGCTCTACAGCAATTGTTATTTTCATGTACTAGTTTTGCAATGTGTGCTTGCTCCAATTATGAAGCGGAGAAATTTGGAAAGAGAGGCACCGCCACACATGTCCCTGCCACTGGCAAAGAAATGAAGGCAGAGAGAACAAGATGTTAGTCTGGTTCTGTGAGAAAACTGGACTCAGGACACTCCCATCTCACTGTCACGCAGTCAGAATAAAAAGGAAGTCAGGAGAGGATTCCATGGCACCCTGCCTTGAGATTCACAAGCCTAGAACAAGTAGGTATCGTATCCTCAAACACGTACAACAGCTGCTAAATCTCTTGGGTTTTGAAATTAATATAGAATAGTCAGCACATCACAGGGGCAAGTGCACACACACATACCATCATCCACAAAGGATCGGAAGTCCCAAAGAGAGCAATCTACCTTGGGGAACACTCTAGCTAGGGGATTTTTTATATTCCCAGACTGTTGAGATTCAGACATGAAAGTACTTAATTACCTGGCAATGAGCCTATGCTTAACTCAGCCATACATGGTCAGGAAGCAAGTTTGTAGGCTGTGAGGGAAACTTGCCCCTTGAAGCACAAAGTAGTTATGGTGGATCATAACCATAATTTGCTACCCACCACGGCCACATCATATCCCTCATAAAATGCTCCATTGCATCTTTTAGTCACTGCCCCTGCCAGCTTGTCTTTGAATGAAACCATGTATTCAAGCTTTTCCCCACCATTGATCATACACTGGAACACTTTGACCTGTGAAAAAGCACAACTACAACCCAAAAACCAGTAGTTCTAACTCTGCCACAGGCTGCTACATCCCAAATAAACCATACTCCTTTCAGACCATCTTTCCTCTTGCTAACCTGAGTTGCATCTTTTGAGACCAGCCAGGACACAAAACACACATGCGTGGCTAAGACTATACATGCCACAAAATGTTAATAACATGGCCTGACACTCCAGGGCACTATGAAAGTACCTGCCTATAGCTTCAGAGAGCTTAGGAGCTCTTCGTTGTTGTTTTTAAGTCCCACACCCCAATCCCTACTTTACACATCTCTAGTTTCCAGTCTGAGAAAGCTAGTCAGCAAGACTAGGGAATCTCATTCTCAATCCTTCCACACCCTTATGCAAACAAATCATTTAAGCAGAAGACTTTCCCATGTGCTTTAAGCTTCCCCAATGAAGAATACCCCCTGCAGAACTCCTAAGGTCCCCCAACTCCTCCGAGAATTCCCAATGCAAGAGAAAACGGCACCCTGATTGATGAACAGCAGCAGCAAAGTAGTTTCCCTTGCAGTTTATTTACATACTTCCCATTAGCACTGATGGCCATGGTGGTGTAAATGGACTCTCAAGTCTCTGTGTCATCACAACACCTGACTGGGACCTCAGACAGAATGGCATCAATCCCAGGAGATATGATCCAGGGAGAAGCCAGAGTGACAGAGAAACAAAAAGTGACCCAAGCTTAAATTAGCTAGCTGGTCAGTGAGGGGAATGGATTCAATGTTGTGGCTGGTTTTGGGATGTCCCAAGGAGGCAAGTATGAGCATCTGGGCAGAAACAAGTGGGAACAGCAAATTCTGTGTGTTCCAACCCCACCACAAGCCTGCCAAACACACAGATGAGAGGCCACTGGAAGGGGGGAGTTCCAGCAGGTAAGGGTTGGGGAAGAGCAGGCATGGAATGGTGGGGGGTGGGAATCAGTGGAAGTCAGTCCATAATGTTTCATTTTGCACTGGGTGGCTTGTAGGGCTCCAGTAGCAGACTTGAGAAGGTGTTGACTTTGTCAGCGCCTCGAACTTCATGGGGCAAGAGTGGCAGCTTTATAATATGAAAGTCTTCATACAGATCTTCCATCTGGAGGAAGGAAGGAAAGAACAGAACAACAGTCAAAGGAGCACCTAACAGTCACAAACTTCCTGCTAGGAATCAAGGTAGAATCACAGCAGCATTTCCTGTCTAACTTGCCCCGTCTGTTTCAAAATGTACCATATTCACTCTTGAGACCCCCTTTTGTCATCAGCATCAATTTTGCAGTCTTAATCCAATGACAGAACTAAACTATAGTCGTAAGCCCATTTCAAAGAGCTTTAGATAGAAGACTGGGAAGCGTAGTTTGGGTTTAGTATGCTCCAAGTTCACTGTTTTGAAAATACTGGCTCTCTCAGTGATCTAAATATTTCAGGTCGGTAGCCATGTCCCTTCATACCCTCTAGTCTTGACATGTCTAAAGAGGGTGCACAAACAGAAGGAACTACTCAATTGGAAGACGCTGGAATCGGCATAGGAAAGAATATGAATAATTCCAGGCTCAGCCTGAACACAGAAAGGTAGGTTTTGGGGAGAGGGAAACAGTAGAAGCCAACTTGGAGGGAAGCAGAGACAGAATAGAGCGTGCCTGCTGAGAGGGATCCTGTCCTTGGTACAGTTCCCCCTCTTTACCTCCTGCTGCCTTAGTGCCTTATTCCAGGCAGTGTGGCCTAGAGAGGCACGAGAGTTCAAGCCTACCTGCACACCATGGCCTCCGCAGGCCCACAGCCTGTTCCATGTGTTACTGCTATTATTTATAACATCCTCCAGGGTTACACTTAGCATTTGGAGCAGGGTTCAGGAAAAAGCTAGAAGTGGCAATAGCAAGAAAAGAAACCAGGATAGAAACCGAACAGGCAAGTTGAGAGCTAGAGGGGGACATAAAGATTTGAGCCTAAGAATGATGTGCCCAAGAACTCCTGCCAAAAAGCTGTGGAGAAATTAAAGAACAAGAAGGTGGGGCGTGACAAGACAAGGGGAAATGTATGGGAAAAGAAGGATGCCAGGATTAGACGGGAGTGGAGGGGAAATGGGGGGGGGGGGAATTCAATGGAAAAGAAGGGGAGGATGAACAAGATCTGGGATAATGCAAAGGTGCAGACCTCTTTCAGCCCCAGGGCCGGAGCTCTTGGGGGCTGCATTCCAGGGGTGGGCGGGGCCAAAGGAACAGGGTCAAAAACACCAGCATATTTTAGCTTAAAGCTCTTACTACCAGAAACTAAGCCTTAGAAGAGGTATTTCAACATTTTCAAATGGGGGGGGATTGCACAAAAGCTGGAAAACCACCAAAAGATTGGTGGTTAGGAGATAGGGAGTAGGACAACAGGAAGGAGGTCTGGCATTCTGAGGAACCATCGAAGGGCTGATTGAGACCCCTGGAGGGCTGGATTTGGCCCCTGGGCCTGAAGTCCTGCATCCCTGAGATCCAGGATAACAAATGGAAGGAGCCATGAAAAGGAAGAGAAAAACGGAAGAGAAAAGTTTGCCTATGCAGGATTTGGAGGCTGTCTGGGTAGTTTATCTGGACAAAAAGGAACTATCCAAAACTACTACTGAGATGTCCCCTCTTTCTTATTAACTACGTTTTTTAAAAAATGTGGTAATGCGATTGGACAGAAAATAGAATCAGAATTTATAAAACAGAAAAATCCCCATATCCAAAGGAACGTAAGATAAAAGAGGAACCAGATTCCCAAACCAGTGTTACACATGGGAGGAGCAGCAATGAGAAATCTCTCCCCCACTCCCCTCTCGCTCTTCAGCCATTTAGTTACAGGTCCATTTTTTTTAGGTGCCAGTGGCTACTGGACACCTGGATATTTGCACTCCTGTAGAGAGGTTCAACATAAGCCATAAAACAATGGTTGAGAAAGCTGTGAGCCAGGCATCCTGAGGCTGAAGGCAAAAGCAGAATACCAAAACTCCAGCCATTCAGAAGATTATTTTAATCTTCATAATAATAATAATAATAATTATTATTATTATTATTTATAACCCGCCTCTCCATCTGGATCGAGGTGGGGAACAACAACAAATATAAAACACAAAAAACACAAAATAGTTGAGATATTAAAAACAAAAACCAATACTTTAGGTATACTTTTGAACAGGGTAGGTGGGGAGAGGCCTTAAGTCAATGGCAGAACACATTCTTCGTATTCAACAGGCATCTCCAGTTGAAAGGAACAGACAGCACATTATGGGAAAAGATCCCCTACCTGAGACCTTAGCAATCTGTTGCTAGACAATACTGAGCTAAATGGAACAATACTCTTATCTCAAAGGCGTTGGGGGTAGGGTGGGATTTTTCCAGCTCAAGGGCCAAAAGAAAGGTCTTGCAGGCCACATTCCACCTGTGGGCAGGATCAATGCCAAAACATGATTACTACCAATTTTAAGCCTACTCACAGGTAAGCAGGACAGTCTCCTGCACAACTGCTCACAGGTAAGCAAGAAAGAATTACTCAGCAGCCATTTCAAATAGCACCCAAATACCAACTCTCTGCATGTCTATGTGGATGCAAACACGAGCAGCAGGTCTACTCACAAGTAAGCAGAGCAAGCCTCAGAAGGAAGGAAGATTGAATCACTTAGCTGCTTCTTCCTCAGGCCCTGATCCTTCTCTCCTGCAGGGAAATACTTTTATCTCCGATCAGCAGCTGCAGGGCCTGAAGAAACTGGCAGGCCAGCTGGGGAATCCCCTTGGGCCATACCACTGATCTATCTTGATTGAAAAGCAGCTTCAGATGTTCCAGTTTATGGCTGCCCTGACGCCCCTCCCCATCTCCCCAATGGACACTGGGAACTCGGAATTGCTTCTAACCATACCTGATCAAGGTATTTGGACTGGATTTTGTGCCGGGCCTCACACATCTTGCATGGCTTTTCTGGATCAGGGAAGACCAACTGATTGACTATGATGTTGTGGGTGTCGATTTTGCACTTGGCTAGCTCTTGGATGAGTCGCTCTGTTTCATACAGGGACAGGAATTCAGCAATGCAAACACAGATGAATGTGGTTTGTTCCTGGGGAGGGGACAAGGCAGTATTAGCTTAGCGATACAAATAAAAGAGCAAGGTATGGTATCACCTATTCCCCGCCTCCCACACAACCCCCTTTCCCCCTCTAACTTGCTTGCTTCTCCATTTCCTCCCCCACCGTGGATCTTTCACAGGCATAGAGGGAGTAGCGCCAGAAAGTAAAACTGAGGGGAATGTAGCTAAAGCTGCTCCTTCCTCAGTAAGCACTGCAGCCACCATGACCTGCCCCCCAGCCTAGCAGCCACCTGAGCATCTTGCCAAGTGCTTTACAGTTATCCCCTCTCTCTGCAGAAGGGGGAAAATAATGGCTGTGGAGCAGATGGGAAGGGACTCAGGCAGCTACTACTCTCTCAGTGGCCATGGCAACCTCATCTGACTCTCTCTGTATTTTCAAGGTGAAGTTCAGAAGGCACAGATATCTTGTCTGCCCACTCTGCCGTTGTCCATTCATCCTGTTTAACAGAATGCCTGAAGAGCGTACATGAGGGCACTCAGGCAGCTGCTCCTTGCATCTCCTTCCTTCCCACCAGAGACACAGCGAAGACACTCAAACACTTTGCCTTGTGCCTTGGAGCTGAAACACAGAAAAACACCCAGGCACCTGCTACCCCCAGATCCTCCCTCTTGGTTGCTCCGTCACAAACGCAGATAAGACAGAAAGGATGAGTAGAAGTGGTGTAAGTGGCTGCCTCTTCTTTCCAGCCTGTAGAGAATTGTTTTAGGGCTGGGATGAACTGCAGTGTATAGTCTCCAGAATGAGACTGGGGAGCTGGGCGTCCAGGGCCGTTATTCACCTCAGGTCACCAGGCAAATGGCAATTTGTAAGGTTAAATTAGCTAGCTCAGCCCATTACAGACTTAGCACTAATTCCAACTGCATTTGGACGCAGCGTGCTCTGTCTACAACTCATACAAACTTGCACAACTACTGGCAAAACAAGTAACAAAATGCAGGACTGCCAGCCCGCACCTCCTTTTATCATGCAAGATCTTACAATACACCACACTGCCATATATAACCCCCCACCCCCAAGGCCCTGGAATAAAGCTGAATTTATTGAGCATGCACATTCTTCCCAGGAGCATTTGACATTGTATCTCCTTTCCTTTGAAGTCCTTTCCCCATCTTTACAAGGGAAAATTCCAAATAATTAACAGGGCGGGCAAGAGTTTCACAATGCAGGTGTGACTAGTATTGACAGCAATTTTCAAATGGATAACAAACACTTCTATCATAAGGAATAGATCAGCAGGCATCTCTTGCCCCAGAACCAAACACACAGATCCAATACAGCATTTCAGCATCAGATAAATGCCTTTATTGTAATATCACAGTTGACAACTCTGACTGGCTTCACATGATCACAGAGGGAAAATAAGCCATAGTGGCTTAATTTCCCTCCCTTTATGTGCTGGTAATTTATATAATTGTTCTTGTTAGGTATGGGTTGCCATGATGTTCGAACCCGGCAAAGGTGAGTGGCTGTGACTGTTTACAAACCACGCCAAAACCAATGGCTTGTTCTGTGGTTGTTTGGTAGTTTGTAAACCACCCCAGCACCCACTAGCGCTGGGTTCAGATGTTATGTCATCCCGTGCCTGGTGAGGGTAATTATGCTAATTAGGTGGTTCCAGACCAAAATGTGTGGGGAGAGAAAATAAGCTGTTGTGGCTTATTTTCCATGATTGCCTCGAGTTGCCAATGAGAAAGGTTTGCTAAGCCAGTAGTTGGAAAACAAGCCTCTTCTATTATGATTCAGAAGAGGCTTCTATTCCTCAGGAAGATAAAGATTCATAGGGATTTGTCTGGAACAGTTTACAGTGGGAGTTGCAGCATTTTGCAAAATTAAAGGCAATGTTCTTCCATGCCTTTGAGGTAGATTGGTTCTGTAGCATTCCCAATCCATTTGCCTGTAGAGTTCCAAGGAGGGCCAGGAGGCATGCAGTCCCAGCATTTCTACTCTTCTGCCATGCAAATATAAGCTTTGATAGCAGCATTGGAGCCCTTTGGTCAGAAAGGAATGCACACGGACCAGTGCAGTAAAGGCAGGTAACAGTTTCTACTAGCTGAGATTCAAAGGTTGAACAACTGCTGAAGGTTTATGCTTCCCTCTCTAGATGGCAGTTGCAACTCCAAAATTGCGGCCCAGACTCAGCGATCAAAAGCCAGAATGATCAGCTGGGGAAAGCAAGCCCCACATGTGTCAAATTGACTGGAATGGACATATTACTTGACCGCCAGGACTTTAACATCAGTGAAGCAGATTAACTGCTTAAGGAAGTCTGGGGGCTGAAGATTCTGGCTGAACTCCAGTTCTACTATCAATTCCAAAAAGCATTCCAGCCAGTACCTATGTTTGCAATTCCTTGTCTGCATAAATGAACTACCATGAATGGGAAATGCCCATCTAAACTTGTATAATGCAGACTCTCATCAATGTTCTGGCGAAGGGTACATATGGCATTGTCATCTCCTGAAATACCCTTATATAATCCAAGATGGACAGAAAATCCCTGTTCCAGGACTCATTCTCCCCAGCAGGTGCCAGTTTTATTCAGACTGGAGGATGCTGTGACCAAATTGATTGCTGCTACAGTTGTTTAGGTAGGCTAAAGCACGCAGATACAAATCAGCTTTATTTACAAATACAAATAACTGCATTGCTTGCAGTCACCCATTGACTCCTCCTACTATCAGAAGAAACAATTTTTTTATGGGGCCCTGTAAATAGAAAACTCTTCAACACCCCACATTTTAGAGCATGGATGAGGTGGATTGGCTATTTAGTTAAGCAGCAGTGTCTGTAGAGCAGCTGTTATATAGCAGGGCCTCTAATGAGAACCTCCAGCTTCTGCTACATGCTACAACACTAAGAACCGAAAATCTTGCCTCACTGAACACAAGATTTCCTCTTCATTCAGGATCTACTGTACTGTCATCGGACATGGGACTAGGTTTCTCCCTGGGAGTTTCTTTTGCAGAAGGAACTGCTTTTTAAAATGAGACTCTGTAAACAGAAATCCCAGAGAATTCACCCCTCTGAATTCTCTGACCACCCTTGTGCATCTACTTGCCAGAGGCAGTGTTGTAAATGGGTCAGATCCAGCATAAGCCACATGTGGACAGAAGGATTCCTTTCAACTGCAAGAGGCTTTTAATCCTGCGGAGAGGGGAGATAATCTTGGCCAATTCGTCCCTCCTCCTGTAGTCCCCTATGCCCCCTGAACATCCACAGACCCTCCAGAACAGTGGGGATGATAGTACAGGGGGCTGCAGAGAAAAATCACCTCCCTCTGCTTTCCACCTATGGCAACATTCTGAGTGTAACTCTCCATAGGAATATTTCCACCAGCAGAATAAGACTCTGGATCCAACCCATTGTCTAGTTTTTTTGGGGGAAAAAACTCAGTTCTGACTTCATCTTGCTGCCATTTTCTGGAATGAGCTAAGCAGAAATTCATCCCCGACTACTTCCAAACACAACTACAGTGTTCCTTTTCAATCACTGAATAGAATTTTATTTTCTAAAACGAATGTATATGTTAACTAAAGGGCTGGAACTACTGGATGCATGGGAACCAGCAAAAACCGTATCACATTTGAGAACTTCGTTAACATTTGTGCAGCTGCAAATGTAAACTTACGTTAATTTTGATTAAATTTATTAAAGTTAAATTTCACGATGTGGTCATGAAACATTTTTCATTTTATACTATGGTGCCTAACAGCCACCTTCACCAAGAGCAAAGGGTCTCAGCCGTTAGCCTTCATCTCCCTGATAATTCAAACACCATCACCCGTGCATAATTTATTGGGGAAAACACTTGCTCCTCCTCTATAGATCATCCACTGCTCTGGAACTAATTCCTCCCTCCACCTTTGCAGCATACTTGCCGGATCCTTGAACTGCTCACTGACTGAGCGGATGACAGGGAGGGTCTCCTCCAGCTTAGAGGCCAGCTGGTCAGCATTCATGTCTCCCAGGCCAAGCATGTTACACATCTAGTGAAGAACAAAGGGAGCTGCAATAAGGAGCCTCTACCAACAGAGGGCAAAACACCACCAAATGCCCTACACAGCATTGCAGGCAAAGTGTGTGCGTTGGGGAGGGGAGAGAAACGAAACCAGAAGATCAGCACAACACAGAATAACAAACCCCAGCAAACTATGGGCAGTAAGTATTACTACTGTACTAAGCAACTGAACAAAATCAGAACCACCAACCATTTTACATTGCTCTTGATAGCTGCAAGTATAGCACTGGGGTCCAGGCAAGAGCCTGAAAACGCCACATGGTGGAACTTTAAACTTTTTGAGAGGAAAGCGTCGTGCTGCTGGTGCCTGTCCCCTTTTACCTGTGATATGAAGGGACTAATCTGGTTCTTTATCTGCATCAGGCGGCCCAGTCCCCGCTCTACGATGGTGGGGAAATTGAGCAGCCGTAGTGTGTGCCCTGTGGGTGCTGTATCAAACACCACCACGGAGAAATTCATCCCTTTCACCAACCTGTGCAGGCCAAAGAGAAATCTATCAGCAGCCTCATCTTCCTTATTTTGGGAGGGTAGACTAAAAAGGGCCTCCCCCATACCTCTTATTTCTAGCTGCACAGCCACCGACAAAAATACACTTGCAAATTCCCTCTCTCACAAATAGAATGTTATGTCCCCAAATGTTGTTTCATCATATAGCCACAGAATCTAGGAAATCTGATCTATCCATGATTGTAGTTGCACGACAATCTGAGGAATTTGGGCTCTTATATGTACTCACTAGGTCCTGCAGTCCTGATAATCTGAGTTTTCACGATTAGTTAAGTCTGTCCAGGAAGTGGTGTTGCACTTAGCCAAGCTGCCAACACCACCTTGCGGTTATCCTTGCCCAGAACACTGATAACCATCCGACATTCAAAGAATGCTACTGGTTTCTATGCTTGGAGAGAGTTGTGCATATGGGGTTGTGTCCAATGTTAGTATAACGTAAGTTCCATTCGTTTCAATGGGTCTACTCTAAGTTGTGCACAACAAAACAAGGTATGTTGTGAAACTGTAAGAAAGCATGTGAAAGTTGGTACAGCGGAATAAAAGATGCAAAAGCCACATAAATATGAGAACTCTGGACACGCTATGCTGGCTATCCCTGAAGATACCACTTTTCAACTCTGTTAAGCCTAGCATAAAGGTGAACACAGTAAAGACTTTGTTGAAGCTTGGTTTTCTGCTTCCCAATATAAGCCCCAAACAGGTAAAAGTGAGGATAGTGGTCCAAATGCCCCAGATGACAATTCTCACCTCATCACTTCAGCATAGCTCATGGCCTCATCAATACCAGGAAAGGCACTCATTGCCTCCTGCATCATCTTCTTGCCCATGCTCAGCATATTATCTTCTTCAAAGAATTCATCTGGAAGTTCAGCCACACCTAGGCTGGGGTCAATCTCCTGAGAAACCAAGTACGGACAGAACATGTCAGTATTGCCTTCACAAAGTAGGAGCAACACCATTCAGCCACTGAACAACAAGAAGGTTTAGAATGGAGAACTAAAACTCCTGATTTGTAGGACAATTATTTAGACATATATACACAGAAACTGGACTCAACATTGCCACACACTATTGAATTTTTTTTTGTGATTTGAAGCCATTTTTTTATAATCAAGATGCTTAAATATACACAATAGACTAGATTCAAAGTTACGCACTGAAGTCCTATTGGTTTCAAAGCAAGAGCATTAAATGCATACCTAGCTCTCCCATTGACATCAACAGGGCTTAGAAATGCTTAATGTGGGTTGATTCTTGCTCTATATGTTCACATCATTTATATCTTCTAATCATTTATAGTTTCTAAGTCAAATGACTACCACCACTAACAAATGGATGTTTATCACTGTCTAAGTTTTAACATTATTTTAATAAAAAGAGCTTGTATTTTGCAAACATAGGTTTGTTCCTAGCTGCCACAGCCAATCTTAAGAACCTAAAAAGAGCTGTGATGGCTCAGTCGACAGGCCCATCTAGTCTAGCATTTTATTCCTGCAATGGCCAAAGAGATGCCTGTAGGAAGCCCACAAGTAGGATACAAACTCAATTGCACTATCTCTGTTGTGTTCCCCAGCAACTGGCATACAGGGGCATACTGCCTCCAATACTGGAGATAAAATATAGCCATCGTGACTAGTAGTCATTGATAGCCGTATCCTCCATTAATTTGTCAAATTCCGTTTTAAAGCCATCCAAATTGGTGGCCATCACTACATCCTGTGGTAGCAAATTCCAATGTTTAACTATGCATTGTGTGAAGAAATCCTTCTTTTTATCTGTTCTGAATCTTGCACCATTCATCTACTTTGGATGACTCCAGGTTCTTGTATTATAAGAACAAAAACTTCTCCATGTCCATATGTCAACATGCATAATTTTATACACCTCCTTTCCCTCCTTAGCTTTTTCTAAGCTAAAAACCTCAAACATTGTAACCTTTCCTCACAAAGCAATTGCTCCAGTTCCTTGATCATTTTAGTCACCCTCTTCTGCATCTTTTCCAGCTCTTCTTTCTTGTCCCCAATCTTAGACATCAGGCCCATGGAGGGGAACTTCCATAGCCCAATATTATGTCCATTGGCAATCTGTGCCATCGACTACACTGTGCTGGAGTAGTAGCAGATGTCGCAGGACAGGCTTTATGTCCTGATTTTGATGACAGACTAAAATTTCCCTTTTCAGATTTTACCAGCAAACAGGTCATGCTGGCTTAGACATGCATGAACTATTATGTTTCTATTCAACTTTTATACCATGCCTGCCTTCCCAGACCTGTGAAAATAGATATTTGAATTACGGAGAGCAACTGTGATGCACTCTGAGGATTTAAAGTCCAAAATACTTGAGTTGAGGATTGCAGAACAGTGTTGTCATCTTTTCTACTGGTACTGTTCCTCTATCCTTTAAACACCCATTACTCACTTACCTTGTTTAAGCAGCACCTGAAGACACATCTTTTCATTTCAGTTTTTTTTATCTATTTTCACATTCCTTCCTTTCCCTCTTACCTACCTTTCTTTTGGTCTCATTATATTGCAAGGTAGCAGCTACAGCATTGTTTAATATAATGCCTAGCTATTTAAGATGGTCTATCAAATATTCCTCACAACCTCACAAAAATATAGGTGGAAAAGCTGTTGTCGGAAAGGAAATGAAGTAACTAGAAAAGCTTTATTTGCTTCATTTTTGTGTGTCAGGATGCTATTAGAGTTGTCAACCCTATCCTAGACCCTTCTCTGTATACAAGGACAAATTTTAAACAAATATTTTGACTTCACGGTCTCCTTAGAGGCACACTCACCATGGCAAAAAGGTTATCATAGCCCTTTACTTTGGTGGGAACCTTGGAAAACTTCTGGTCGAAGGCATCCGAGATGTTATGCGCAGGATCAGTGGAGATGATGAGGACGCTCTCTCGCACTTTGGAGAGCTGTACAGCTAAGCTGCAGCTAGGTCCAGAAAGTGAAGCAATGTGCAGATATTAGCATAGCACAGGGAAAAATACAGATAGCACAAACTCTCCATCTGTTAGTTTTAACCAAACAGTTTGGATTTGTCCAGTTGGGAATATTATGACCAAGGGAATACATAATACAAAAAGCAAGGCTACAATAACCTAAAAAAAGTACATCCTGCATGGCTCATCTATCTCTTTTTCAGGGCTGCAAATAAGTTTACAAAATTAGTAGCCTAAAAAATGTTCTACTGGCTCACTTGCCCAAACAGACACTGATGTTAGTTATTATGGGAGATGCCATCAGTTTAAAAGGTAAAAATAACAATTTTCTAATTTAGCCCTGCTAGTTCACCTTAAAGAAATTTTTACTTGTCAGCTACTCACAAACTTGTTCTATTTATTCATTTCATGTAGCAACCTAATTCCATGCATATTAACTCAGAAAAATGGCTCGCAGATTCTGGAACTTTCTCCCAAGTCAGTGAGCATACAGTAACAGCTTCAACAATTTAGGCTGCAACGCATTTCTGAATAGACATATACAGGACTACACCATTAGCCCACCACACCCTTCACTCTCAGGACAGGTTACAATTTTAAAACAATAAAGAAAACTATATAATGAACTACCAAACTAGATCAAACTGATACATATACTAGAAGCCCAGATACTTAAAAACATAGCCCTAGACACCAAAAGTCAACCAAGAGACATACAAAGCTTTTAATATTTCTGTCGTAAGTTCAGGCCTATTATTTTAGCAGTCTCCAGGACAGAGATATCCCATAATTGCAAGGCTACCATCAAAAATTCTTCTTCTTGCCCCCAAAACTATAATCAAGAATGCATTGCTGGCAGCGCTGAAAGACTGTGATGAGGCACAAAAGAGAAGACTAGCTCTGAGCTTTATTAAGTCATTTGGGGCTTTACATAACAAAATTAAGTGTTTGAAAGTTGTGCCTGGATGACAGTATGGATCTAAAGCTGATGGGCTCCACCACAATATGTCAGAAAGTGGGTTGTATATTCCAATCCACCTAAAACTTCCTCAGATTAAAGGCAACCACTCAAGAGCAAGCTAATATACCTAGCCCAGAGATTACAAAGGCACGAATGAGAATCGTTAAGGTATGAATGAGAAAAACGAGGACACCAAACCTTTTAACCTTTTGTCCCATGTCAGCCAGCAGAATAGCCTAAAACTTGCGACACTCATATGAAATGTCACATTTGTGCACGCAATCTGCTAGCCTGATAGTCTTCAGTAGGGAGAGAATCCCGTTCTCTGACTTTTAAGTTGCCAACTCCTCCCAACCCTCCCGGGCTCCTCTGCCCCCCCATAACTCAATGAGAAGCAAAAATACAGCGGGCGGAACTCGCTCCAGCGGTAGGGCAGCTGCGCTTCTTTCTACCCTCTCACGCACCTCTGAACGAGGCAGGAGGAGCCTCGCCAAGAAGAAGGAAAAGGGGTTGGCAGCCACCCTCCCAAGGCAAAAGGCATTTCCCCTCCCAAGGCTAGATCACCTGCAAGTGGTCTTGCCGACCCCGCCCTTCCCTCCGACGAAGATCCATTTCAGGCTCCGCTGTTCGATAATGTTGATGAGCGTCGGCTCCAGCGGTTCCACGTCAGGCGCGTCCTCGAATTCGTCCGCCTCAGTGGCTAATCCGGACGATGCCGCTGCCGCTACCGCCGCCATCTTGGAACAAAATCACGTGACGAGGCGCCAGGTTACACCATTTTAAAGGGAGACTTCAGATTTTCCACTCGGCGCCTTCCCTCCTTCGTGGAGAGCAATGGCGCACGCGTACCTTATCTCGCCTTACCTTCCGCTCCCTTCATACAATAAGTTCAAGTCGGTGCGTCATAGAAAGTCTTAACAACAGAGCAAAGTGCACCCCTCCACGGCCAGCTGCTATGGTTCTGCCCAAACTCGTCTTGTTTCAGCGGATTGGCTGACAGCTCTTCTCCCGATTGGCTTCTGAGCATCAAGAGGAGCCACAAATGCCCGCCTCTCGCTACCTATGATTGGTAGAAGACATCACACTTTAAACGTTCGTTTTTCGGCAGTTCTCTTTTGTGATTGGTTCGGAAGGGCTGTCCGTCCTCTACGACTAGAACGCGGCGCACTTAATATTACAGTACAAAACGCTTATTTTTGACGTGCGTAGGCTAGCAACGTTGGTTTTCCCGACCCAACTTCCTCGGCTTTCCCGCCATGCCTTGCGGCGGCAGACATTGTCATCATTTCCCATCGTGCACCGGAGCGTGTATACTCCGGGAGGGAGGGCGGCGCAAGATGGCGGCGGCTCAAGGCGGCGGAGGAAGAGGCCCAGGTTCCGAGGCGGCCGGATCGGGCGGAGTGAACGTGTTCGCCAACGATGGCTCCTTCCTGGAGCTCTTCAAGCGGCGTATGGAAGAGGCCTCTGCGGCGGGAGGGAGGAGTGGACCGGGAGCTGGGGCTGAGAAACAGAAAGAGTCCGAAGCGCGGCCGGAGCCGCCCGGGGAACACGAACCGCCGGGAAAGAAGCGGAGCGGGAGCGCCCTCAGCTTCGTAAGGGATCCGGGCACTGACCTTCCTTCTCCTTCCCCTCCTCCGCTTCTCTTTCCGTATCTTCCCCATCCCCCGTCGCCCGTAAAGGACCGAGGCGCTGGTGCCTTCTGTCCATTTCTTTCCAATCAGCGGCAGTCCAGTTTTCATCTTCTTTTCTGACAGCTCTTAATAGATGTTTGCAGGCAAAAATTCGATAGGTGCACTACTTTATCCACCTGTGTAAAATGCCCACTCCCCCTGCCCCCGTATTGATGTTCCTGCCCCAGGCAAAGATACTTTTGTGCTGGCATCAGAATAGCGTTACTAGGAGCCCTGTTGAATTCTGTTCCTTCTCCTGGGTGCTTTTGCTCGTTTTCTCTCCCCCACCCCCCGTACAGTAAAGTGGCTATCCGTTATGAAAGGTCCCGTTATGCGAGCCATAATTTTAAACCTAATTGTTTGGGTGTGGTATTTTAATTCTTATTCCTCTCCCCTCTCCCCCCGAACAAGTTTTCTCTAAGGCGTAGTTGTGTTCAAGAAGCGAACTGAACTTTAAAAAAAAGTTGATAATCCTGTGGTACTGTGCCCAATACCAGTCATTGCTGTGTAAGCTTAATGTTTTGCTCCGTTTGTGGAATGAGTGTGGACCTGGAAGCAAGCAACTCTGGGATGTTCCTGGAAGCATTGTATCTGATAAGGGCTGTTGTGAGGAAAAAATGTATGTCATTTAAAAAAACTATTTCAGTTGAACTAGCACTGGAGTTGGAGGTTATAGGACACAACTCAAAATCCCTTTTGCTCTCTGATCCTGAAAGTGTTTGCTTAGAAGTAACATTGCATTTAACATGTCTCATTTCCAAGTGGCTGTGTTCCTGCTCCACTACAGAATAGCCTAATGTTCTTTGTTTCAAGAAGTCAAGCTATTTAGTAGTCAGAGCTGAGACATTCCAATAAAATTACAGTTCTCTATTTTTCTATGCGGAATCTTGCTTTGAGGCAGGTTGTTTTTCTATAGATTTAAGAAAAAGTGCAAGGTGCAACATCATCATTGATGGCAAATGCCCTCAATAAGTCTTCCTTTTGAGGACCAAAACCTGTCAGTCATGACATAAAGCATAACATAGCAGATTTATTCAAACTGGAAGCAATGCATATATGGAACCTGTCCTTATGATCTGCAAGTAGATACCACAAAATAATGCTTTACTTTAGCTGTCTTCTGAAGGACTTAACTGATAGAGTATTATTATCATTATTGGCAAAGGAATTGGGATAAGGATAAGCTGCTAGTGGTTAGGTATGTGAAAAATTGATGTTTTCTTAAAGTGAACCAGGAGATTTTTTTTTTACTTCCAGTTGCTGCAAGTGAGTAGCTGGGATAGCTTCTTTAGCTAGCGTAGAGCAGTTTTTCTGCATAGAGAGTTTTAAAATCCTCAGCATGGTTCTTGGAACAGAAATGAGCTCCTCATCATTGTTATTGGTGTAGTAATTCTGAAATAAACTGCTAGCATCTTATTCAGAATAGCCAGGAAAGCATGCAAATGTGATTGCATTCTTTCCTGGTCAAGCTTTAATAATATAACTGGGTATGGAGAAGGGAGCCTACTCTGATACTAGCGGAATAGCGGCCAAATCCTATGCATGTCTGCTCAAAAGTAAGTTTTATTGAGGTCAGTGGAATAGGTGTGCATAGGATTGCAGCCTAAGAATTACAAAACAAGCACATTTTGCTTCCTGTATTACAAAGTGTTTTTTTTCTAAACAGAGTTTTGATTTAAATATGGTGATGGGGAAAGTATTTGGGTATGTAATGTGTGTGACTATTGGGGGAAAGGATAGGCAGAGGTTAGGAGGCATAGGCTGTCAGTATTTCATGGGAGTATAAGGGAAGCAAGGAGTTGTCATATCTGTTGGTGGCCATAGGAATCCAACTTGTTTCTTCGTGACTAGCAGAAGCAGCCCATCTATTTTCAAGCTGTCTGCAACTGAATATAAATTTCATTTTCCAAAATAAAAGCTGCAGTCTTGGAGTCTTAAGCCTGCAGGTCCTGTTAGAAATCTAGGTTTCTTGATATATGGGTGGGGATCGTGCAGGGTTCTAGGATAACATTAGCTATTAGAATTTGATGTCAGACTTATTTTGCTAACTTGATTGCCCTCATAATTATCAGGAAAGCAAACCATTTTGTGTGTACTCCAGACTGTGATGTGTTTTGTTTTAGTTTTAATTTTTTTAAAAAAACATTTTTTTACTGCTCCTTCATCCCAAAGAGGATTTCGGGGCAATGTACCCAAAATTAAACATTCAATACAATAAAATGACCTAAAATCAAAACATAAAAAATTGAGATTGAGATCAATAACATTACTTCAACTAGCTTAAAAATACTCATGTAAATTTAAAAAGTATAACACTTAATTTTAAAAAATAGCTGCACAAAGAAAGGGTTCTAATCTGGCAATGAAAAGAATAGTGCTGGCAGGTGTATCTCCTATATGAGGGCATTCCAAAGTTGGGGCACCATTGCAGAGAAGGCCCTTGCTTTTGTAAGGGCCCTTCTCCATAGTCCTTCTACAACAGAACTGCATTTATTGAGCAGGGCCTTGTCTAATCTTAATTCACAGGCAGGCTGATATGGGAGGAGGGTCTTTCAGATATTTGGCCCGCAAGCCATTTAAGGCATTAAAGGCTAGCATCAGCACTTTGAATTGGGCTTAGGAGCAGATAGGAATCAAAGTAGCTCTTTCACTACTACTGTGGTATGGCTCTAATAGACAAATGAGCCAGAATTCTAGCTGTTGAATTCTGTATTAGGTGGGATGTGAGTGAAAGTTTAATTTTAGGAGAGTATCAGAGAAAGTTTAGCGACCGGTAATAGGCAGTGAGCCTGGAAAGAGTTCAGAGTACTTCCCTTTCTTGTTACTTGTTATGTTTTTTAAATGTTTGGGCTTAATTGTACAGATGTATTGGTGAACACTGCTAAGGTGCCCTTTTACCCTCCTAGCACAACGGTGTAGGTAACGCTCGGCAGCTCTGTACTGACTGACAGGTGTGATGGCGAGCTAAGATGATCTAATTGAAGGACTCCCTATACCGTTATATAGTGGGCAACATTCCCCTTGCAGCTCCCAGGCTCGTATAACGGTTGCAGTCTTCTATCCCTTCACCCAGGTGGGCAAGCGGAGAGGGGGCAGCAAGCTAGCCCTGAAGACAGGAGTGGTAGCCAAGAAACAAAAGACAGAGGATGAGGTAAGTTGATATAAGCTTTGTAGTATATGTCGGGAATGTTCCAACTGGTAGTTCATCATGAGGCTTGTGGCAAACTTCAGCTTCTGTTTCAGCAAATGCGGAAGGTGAAGCAAAGGCTTTCTTGCCCTCTTGTCATCTACATTTGGCAGTGACATTGAAGCTGGGTCTGGGCCTCCTAGCTGTAAGAAAATTGCCATCTTTTGTGTGTGTGAAAAGCTGTTGAGGAGCTGAATGATAACTCCTCAGTTTCTTCTAAAAGCTCAGGAGAGGCTTGCTTAGAGACCCGGGGATGGGGTGAGAGGAAAAAATGAATGAAGGGGTGAGAGGAGAAACATGCTGGCTGAGGATAGTGGGAGTTGTAGTCCAGCACAAATGGAGGGCACTGGGTTTGGGAAGACTGGGTTAGGCTGAGAGATGGTCAATAACCCAAAGATTTGAACATGGGTCTCCTCAGTTAAAATACATCAACGATCTGTGCACTATAACTCACCGGCTTTCCTAGACTGATGTGTAGGCCACTGTTCTTTAGAGATTATCCTGAATATGGTATGCTTCTAAGTGCAAGAATTCTCAATGTGTAACCTTTCATATTTGCTTCCTTTTTTCTTTTGTAGGTTTTGACAAGTAAAGGAGATGCGTGGGCCAAATATATGGCTGAAGTGAAAAAGTACAAAGCCCACCAGTGCAGTGATGATGATAAAACCCGCCCTTTGGTGAAATAGCTTTCATCTCCAGCCTGGACTGACTCTGATGTACATAATTATTTAAAACATCAAAGGAGAGTAGCTCTGCCCCACAGACTGAATGCTGCCATGGCAGCAGATGACTTGCCATACTTTTATATCTGGGAATTTAGAGCCTCCTTCACTGTTTCATTTATTGTTTTCCTCTTCTTCTGAAAACTAAGAACTTTGCCTTAGTTGCAGGATTTTTTTTTATTTGTAATCCCCCAAATAGTGGAATTGGTCTGACATGTCTTTTCCCTGAATCACCAGGCAACATGCCTTGCTGGCAAAATCTTTAGCATTGACCCTTTGCCTAACACTTCCAATACACCTGAAGTTTTCACCATGGGAATGAGGCTCCATCTTTGCCAAATTCATTATCTCTTGCTGTTGATGGTGAATGTAAATGCGGTTGCAGCTAGCCAATATGCACTGCAGGCACTAGTAGTCGCAGAGCACTTTGTTGATCCTTATCTCTTCATGATGAAAGATGAGTGGTACTGGGCTTCTCGATATGCTTACTATCAGGCAGTTCTGTGACGGCATTCTTTCCCTTCCCCCCCTCCTTGTTTCACTGTATGTTGCAGTGAGTTATGTGGTTTTATTCTAAATTCCAGTTGCTGCTGCTTAAGCCTGTTCCAAGCCTTCTGCTATGCATGCTCCAATCTATCACTGAGGATTCTGTGCCTACCTGCTAGCTAAGAAGGTAGAAACTTGGTCTGTACTTACACCAAGTATTATGTATTGAAGAAAAACTGGCTAAAATTAGTGAAAACATGCCCTGGGACAAATGGAACTCCAAATACCATGATTCTCGCCTTTGATTAGCCACAGTCCTGGGCTTTGTGGCCAGAGTTCTTGGGCTGTGGGAGAGATTTAGAAATGAGGATTATGGCCATTGGTTTGGCAGCTGTTTGCTGTGTACATGGGACCTGTGTTTCTTCTTGACTTATCTTCATGTATCTCCAGTTTTGTTCCTTATATTTTCCACAAGGTAGTGTGTTAGAACTGAAACATAAACCCTTGTTGCAGGTGATAAGAATTCTGTCACTGAGAGTGACTGGACATGACAACTTCCTGGAAAGACCTCTGGTACATTCCCACAATTGGACTGTAATAAAAAAAGAAAGATTCCTTTTATAATCTGGCATATAAAACCCAAATTTTGTGCTGAGATACACGTGGAGGTTACTTCTGAATCTTACCCTATTTGTTCCATCTCCTTTTAATGGAACTGTTTCTTTGTGTCAGAGACGACAGATAAAATACCCAACTTTGGAGCTATGCTAAAAATGTGATATTCACAGGGAAGGGTTGGTACACTGAAGGAAGACCAACTGAGGTTTTATATTGCCATCTGGGAGGAGCCTAAATGGGGATTGAATAAATGTTTATTAAACAGCCCGTGGGTCATATCTTTATACAAATATCTTCTCTCCTGAAACAGTTATGGCTTGTTATCAGAACAGCTTTGGTATTTGTGTAGGACACTTAAAGGCTCTTGAGGCAGAGGAATCTGTGTTCTTCAATGTTAAGTACTTTTGCTGGAATTTCATACAACCTGAGCCCTGTTCAGACCTTCCTCTTCACATTTGAGAAGGGGATTACTGAAATGCATCTTCCAGCAGAAGGGGTTCCTGCATGTATACATCTTGAATGCATGTGAACTTTTCAATATGATTGGGGGCCTGATCATATGGCAGAGCCTTTCACACATATAGTTGTAGACGTATAGGAGCCTGAATCAGACCTTCTGAATAGGTGTGGGGAGGGCAGGGCTAGGGGACATCCCATCTCTGTCCCCTCCAATGCATTCAGGCTGAGGTAATGTCTGAAAGGGGCTCATGGCTGTCATATGAGATACTATTTGCTGTTGAAAGCCTGAAGCAACTTTGAAGGTTTAAATATTTCACTGGTATCTGGTTTCCAGCCTGCTATGAAGGGGTTGCAGTTTGCTTCCTTGATAATACACTTGATCAGGCTCCCTTCTTTATTGGTTTTGACCTCCATAGCCCAGCTTAGAGCATTGATAATCATTCTTAATACTAGCTCTTAAAAATAAAATTTTGTTGTGGATATTATTTGTCAGCTATGTTTTGCTTTCTGTACATATATTTCTTTTCTAGATGCTCCTATTGATACCTATAAACACATTAAAACTGTTTACTGCAGCTATAAAGCCTAGTATTCAAAGGTCTTAGCTACAGAATGCTTTTTTGCTTATGGAGTGAGAACTACTTACTGAAGTTGGAACACAGTGGAAGTGATCACTTCTTGTCATATACTGGGTAATATTTAAACGCTTGGATAAAAAGAATATATATATATATATATATATATATATATTTATAGTTTTTTTAAAAAATTATGTAGGGCAGGAGGTTAGAAGATTAATGAAACAGAGTTGGACTTGAATCCTATCATAAAATGTTCATGTTCTGGATTGCTTTATATAATTACTTCCCCTGGTTGTGTACCTCTGGTTAGATCATTATTCTAAAATGTGCATTGCAAGAGTGGGGAGGAGGGATCAGTTTCCTTACAAACCTTATTGTGTGGCTTAGATCTTGAATACACAGGCATAGTTCCATTACCTCTGCAGTTCCATAAACTCCCTTGCACCACATGCTTCAAAGAAATGAATGGCTGTCTAGCTGCGCTGGGTGATCCTAATACTACTTTGCATGATAAATTTGTGCTCACTTTCTCTATAGCAGGGGTGCAGAACCTCAGGCCTGGGGTCCCAAATCTGGCCCTCCAGGATTTCTCAAATGGCCATGCCACCTCTGGACCACTCACTTTTCTCTGACCACTGATGGCTTTTATGTAGCTTCCCCTATTTTAAAAGTCTGGAATGCTTCTCCTAAGGCGTGGTTACTTGCAGCAAGAGCTTTAAGCTAAAATAAGCTGGTGTTTTTAGCCCTGCCCACCACTAAAATGCTCCCCCAACAGCTTGTCTAAAATGGGCTTTGGACCTTGTTGGGTACATGGAAAAACTGAACTGACTGCATAAAATTGTAGCTCATTTGTATTTTAGGAGCTTGAATCAGGCAATTGGATTACACAAGAGGGCTACAGCTGTTTCATAAGGTTTTTCACAATGATGTTTCTTCATGTAGCCACATACATAATTTCATGGAGGAGGGAAGTACACTTTTCTCTGTGTAAAAAAATAAACTCTGTTCTGCTTTTATTGTTGAAAGATTGACTGTGTGAAGATTGAAGGCGGCATATTTTCCAAATGTACTGTTAGCTACCTACACAAAAGTTTCTTAAACTGTCTACTTCTGGAAAAAGATACTGTCAAAAGAATGGGTAAAATCTGATAGCAACTAAGGTATGAAAACATACCTCCATTTTCACTACAATTAAAACTTCCTTCATAAGATGTAAATCTTTATTTTCTAGTTGAGGTAATCTATATATTTTGTGCTGTGAAATATCTTTGTAAATACTTTTTCCTAAGAAATTCCATTGCTGCACTTACCTCTTTCAGTTGTTTGTATCCCTTTATTTATTCAGCATCTGCACCCAGTTGAATGCCTCTGTTCCCTTCCTCGTTAGTCTTCAAATGAACATTAAAACAGCAAAATGGAGTTCAGGCTGCTGTTCTCTACTAAATCAACTTCAACTTTACATATGAAATTGTCTTAAACAGAGTTAAATCAATGGCTTGTCTGACTGGTAGTGGCTCTTTAAAAGCAGAAGTCTTTACCAATATCTGCTACCTTTGATCAAAGATTACTAGGATTGAACCAGAGCCCCTTACGCTTGTTCTCTACCCTTTCCATGATGCCCTATATCTCCTGTGCCTTCAGGTGGCTTAATCAAGCTGCCACAAGATTGAGAATGGCTGGAAGGCAGTGAGGTACAACAGAGTGCACTGGCTAGAGCAGAGGTAGGCAACGTTGTGCCCTCCTGTAGCTTTGCCCACTCTTCCCTAAGAGAATGCAGCTCTTGACCCCCAAGAAGATAACTGCCTTAAGAGAACATCTTCCACCATGCCCCTTCATTATGCCTTCTATGTTCTTTGCACTGTGATTTGGAAAGAAACTGCTGTTCCTTCCTTGAAAGAGGAAGGGCCCCGATTTTGACATGGGAGTTTTGTTACTTTATGCCTGAGTCTAATCATCTTGGCTCATCACTGATTCTACCAATACAAAGGTGGGGGGAAGCTAGAGCAGAACAGTCACTGCTGGTTGACGGCTAAAAGAATTTGGCAGGTTCTGCTCATTTTCACTTTAGCTGAAAAAGTTATGCAAGGGATTTGAGTAGTCAGCTTAGACAATATATATAGGCAATCTATTTTATTTCCATTTGAATGCAATGTACATCAGTTTCACTTTCAAGTGCTAGATCCTTGTTAAGGACAATACATAATCAGAAAAGCACTTTCACACCTCTCCACTTGCAAGGCAATAAACAGAGCATGACTAAGGAAACCTTTCCAAATAGTGGGCTTGCTGCATGGTACTAATAGACTGTGCTAGCAGTTTCCTATGGGACAAGAGTCTTCACTTGATTTTGTGTAAGGCAAACAGTAAACACTGGGCAACAAGCAGAATTTCTTCACCCTTTAGAATAGTGCACTTGAATGCTGTCACCAGCAGTCAGTCTCTTGAAAGGGTTTTACCATGCTGAGTCACCAGCTTTCTATTAAAAAATGATTTACAAATAAAATTTCTGCCTCTCACCCAATAGGCAGGAACTTTGAATTGTGAGAGACATATACACCCCCTCAAATCCAGTGGACTGCACCCAAATGCAAATTGTGTGAGAAAAAATACTGTTTGCTCTTTGTATCCATTCTATCCATGTGACAAGATAAAATCACTCCTAACTCTGTGGATTTGTATAAACTTGATAACATTGGCTGCCCACAAAGGCTTCAGAAGCACCATGGTGCACTCTTCAGAACGGATATAAAACTCCCCTCCAGATTTAAGGGGAAAAAAATCTTTAAAAGCAGAAGAGAGTAAGGAAATACTATCCTTCATTCTTCTTAGCTGAAACACCAACCTTGAAATAGAAGCACTTTGCCTCTAGTAGCTACGTAATCAAGCTCCATCTCCCTCCCCAGCAATGTCACTGCTCCAAAGTGCCCACAAAGGAAGAAGACAACTCCTTTTCTGCACTGTAGCAAATGGGTGAGTTTTCAATAGTGCCCAAGATTGAAACACACCTGCCTCTCCCCACACCCAGTTTAAACAAAGCACTCTTCACCTTTGTAGGATGAAAGGGGGAATGCTGGAAAAAAAACATTTTTAACAAAAAACTAATTCTGCCACACACTGACCAGAGCTAGTAACAATCCCAGAGCACCTCTTTAGATTTAAAACAAGATTTTTGCCACCAATATCAGTTTTAGATAGTGTCTCTTTTTGGCCACAGAGTTACAGATCCCAATACAGCACCCTAGTATTACTAACTCTGAAATTTAGAATGGTGTGAGGGCAGAGAATAGCTTCCATGAATAATCTTTGTCTTCACATTCATTTGTGGGTGGAGTGGAAGGACAACTCCAGCTTTACCAATTCCTCTGCCTGCATCGCCACCTACATTGGATACAATGCCCAAACATGGCACAAGTCAGCCTCTAGGAGAGTCAGTCAAACTAGAAACGGCTGTGAGTTGTCCTTGGAGCCTGGGACCAGTTTCTTTGCCATAGCATTCTTTGGTGTATCCCAGAAGTGTGCAAATAAAAGTGTGCCACATCCCAGCCCCCCACGCAGCCACAGCCTGGAAGCATTAACAAGAGCAGGGCACAGAGCCACCTTAATTAGTCTCATAGGAGGACAGCAGAGCAGCGTCAACTGGCTCCATGCAAGAGGGACAAGTGAATGATCGCATCAGCCAGTCATCAATGCAGTGGACGTGGTAGATGTGCAGGCAGGGCAGGAACCGGATGGGATCTCCATAGACAAAATCCAGCATGCAGATCACACACCTGGAGTCAGACACAGAGCAAAAGAAATGAGTTCATTAATATGAAGATTCTGGAAGATGGCTTCAAAGCCTTCTGTCTCACGTTCCCTGCCCAACCTGCCACATGGCAGGTGCAGGTATGCCAATAAAGAACTAGCTATGCACTACCTTGCCCTATGCTTGGTTTTTTTAAATATTGCAAAATAGACCCTAGGCATTCTTGTGCTGAGCTCAGTTTATGACACTTTAAAGTACCCTTATGTTACATTCCAGAGGGGCAAAATGAAAGGGCTGCATGACCTTCCTTCTAATAACAGGTTAAATATTGAAGCTCCTCACAAATACCTCCCGAGTGCTTAAGCCCACAAGGGAGGAAGGTTGCCAGAAGTGGTTGCTGTCCTGGCAATCATAGAATACATTTGCAGACAGGTTACCCATCTTGATTTGTTCAATTTTCCAAATCAGAGATGCAAGGACCTTCCTCCATGCACATCCATCCCTTAACTTGGAGATTCTCTATTTGATAGTCTATCCTAACTAAAACTTGTCGATGCATGTATGTTTTATTAATTTACTAGATACTTTAAAAAAAACACCAAATACTATGTTTACATATCAAAACTCCAATATTTAGTTATATTCAGAGTCGGAGAGATCTGTTTCAGTTTAGATATGCTGCCTATTTACCATCATGTTCTATGTAGTCCTGATAATATTGCTCATCTTGTGCAAAGTCTGAGCAGCAATGAAAGTGGTTTAAACAATTTTAAAACAATCAACAAATTTTAATGATTGGTAATCATTTTTGTTAATATTAGGAAGAGGAAATGTTGGTATAATTTGGCTGTCTACCATGCTGTTAATCTTTTTCCCATTGGAAAACTGTATGTTAAAAAGTGTATTTAAAAATATTGTTCTGTTGGAAAAATGGAGGCAAGGAACAGAAACTCAGACATCCAAATTCTATGCAACATAATGTCTCCAGCATCATGTCCCTTTCAAAATACGACAAGGGGAGGTGTTTACAGATGAGCAGCTCTATGAAGTTACAAGATCACTGTGCTGTCAGTGCCCTACCTCAGTGTGGACCTCCAGGTCAATAATAAAACAAGTGAGGCCTGAAACAAAACATTGCACTATGGAGTGCTTCTGTTCAGGGTACTAGTCAGCCATGTTCTTTCCGAGGATACTACATTCCATTTCCCCCAAGAGTTAGCATTATGTGCCCACTCAGTCCTTATTGCCATTGTCCTCCCCTTTTAACATTTTTCCCCAAAAATTTTTTTTTAACTTTGTGATTTTCCCAAATCTGCCCTTTTGTGTGCGGGTGAAGGTGCGTTGGCCACATTGGGATCCACACTTAGAGGATGCTAGAAGGCTAAAGAGCCTGTGGCCTCCCAGATGTTCAACTAAAATTATCATCCCTGATCACTGACCATGCTGATGGGAGCTGGAGCTCAAGAACATCTGGAGGGCACAGGTTCCCCACCCACAGTATATAGATAATGTGATTTTTCTACTAATCAGGGTTCAATTACTTCCTTTGAAACTAATTTCAAATACAAGTCTGACTGATCCCATTTGCCTACAAGAGCAGTTCTAGAAAGAAAAAGAAAAGCCTCATTATGGAGGTGTGGCTAATGCAGCAGAGGGGGCAGGATGGAGGAGCGAATTATGGATCCAGCACAGCAACTCCTTCTTACTTGCTGACCATAGGCTACACTCAAGTTTTCTTTTCTGTGGCTCCTGACATAAAGCAATCTGTGTTCACTTACTCCACTATCAACATCCCCTCTCCCAACATACACACACACATTTCTGCTATACAGATGAGCTGGGATGGCAACATCTAATTATAGTTCAGGAGGCTAGGGAATGCTAAATAATAAAGCACTGGGATGGCTGAGAGTATTTAGGATTTGTGCATGCATAGGTTTAAGGAAAGACCTAAAGGAGATGCTCTCTGGCTTACCACGAAAAAGTATTTTGCTTTATAGCCACTTTCCCCACTCCCAGCTTTTAATTCAGTTTTTTGCCCAGTTCTTCAAGTCCTCTCTACAGTTATTCAAAAGTTGAGCCACTTTGCCTAGCTGAGTTATTTGCTTCATTTGGAAACTGGATTCAAGCAACATAAAGTTCTTAAAAATAGGAAGGGTCAGCCTCTACGAATGTATACAGCAATATGCTATAGAAAAAAATACTAATTTGCCTATGCCTTATACCCTAGTCTATACAGATTGAGTAACTGCATTTTTCTTTAGGGCAGTAGTACGTAGGTGTTTTTGTTTCTGTTTTAAACCAGGGATAGTACAGCATAATCTACTCCTGTTGCATTTTGGAAGGCAAATTGCTGAACACTGTCAATGAGGTATAAAGGCTATTTATACATCCGTTAGGAAATAGTATGGAGTTTATAGGACTCTGCCTGAGCTAACAGGATAGCACATGGAGAACATACTCCTTGGTTTTCTTTTCTGATGGCTCCGAGCCTGGATCAAAGATTCCTTTGGGAAGATGTTGAATCAGTCCAATCCTTTGAGCTATACGGATCTGCTCCTCTTCTGTTAGTTGCGTGGCAAGACGTGCCTGGCTGGGTGTAGGGTGATACACTGGAATAGATCCATGTTCCTAGAAAGACAGAAGAGCAAGTGGTTATTAAATGCTTGCTAATTTTGTAATCTGGTAGCAATTAAATGGAGCCATTCCCACACTTATACATACCAATCCAGCCCATAATCATTCCTTTTCCTCATTGACCACTATTTTATTTCAAAAGATCCACTTCAATGTTTCCAAAAATGTAATCCCAGAAGCTCCTGCATCCACATGCATATAAGCTACTTAACATTTCAGCAGTCCACCCCTGGGCTAAATCATGGTAATTTATCCATTTTTATTGGCGTTTGAAGCTTTTCCAGGGGACTCAACTAGCATATACACACTACTCAATGAGAGTGCAATTACAGATGCCTCAGAAGCTTATGGGTCTTCGATACACTCAGGTGTTAGCATCCTTGCAGGCCTAATTAACTTTCCATAAAATAATCAGGTCCACCTCTTCTTCTCTAACTAGGGATGTATACAGATAAACATTGTGAGACAGTGGTCCAGCTGTCCAGTGCTCCAGCTCCTTTCACACAGCAACATATCCTTGCTCCTGTATTTTAAACCAATGAAGGCACTGCAGCAAACTACAAGTCATCCCATAGGGATACATAAATACTGGTAATGTTAATGAGCACTGAGCTGGTCAAAGATTCAGGATGCAAGTACGGAAATGATGGCTGAAACCAGTGGTCCACCTAGTTCAGCATTTGGTCTAATAATGGCCAGCCAAAAGCTACATGTACCTCAGAAGCAGAACATGAGGATGACATCCAATCCCTGTTGTTAGCCTACATCGGGGTAAGCAACCCAGTGCCCTCCAAATGTTGTAGCCTATAACACACATCAGCTCCAGCCAGCATGACCGATGGTCAAGGATTATGGGATTGTAATCCAAAACATATGGACAGCACTGGGTTGCCTACCCCTGCATACACCATCTGTAAATCTGCAGGATACTGATTGTTAATAGGTCAATCTTTCTCATATATTTATCTAACCCTTTAAAAATTCATCTGTCCTATTGGGCTTCACAACATTATCTAGTAATAAATTTCATAGGTTAGTTGTGTGGGATTTTGGTGTGTGTGTGTGAAGTAGGATTTTTATTTGCCTCATCTGCTGTCTATCAGCTTTTACGCAAGAGTTTTTGTAGTTTTTGTGAATAATTCCCTATGCATCTAAAAAAAATAATTCCTCCTAAAGTCCACTCTGATACTATATAGGAAATAGAAGCCTAATTTTTCATTCCATTCCCCTGCTTTTCTTAGAAGTAAAATATTGTCTGTGCTGCTTATCCACTCCATGTGATTTCAAACAGGTCTATGGTGACACATAAGAAGAAACAATTGCACTTTCCCTCAGTTTTTCCAGCCTCTTCTTCCTCCATAGACTAGCCACCCTACTTTGGAGAATGCTGCCCTGCAGGTATGGCAGCTTGCAAAAATGCTAGTATGGGAAACATGAAATTGCTCCAAAAGGATCCTCTGATATAGAAAAGCAGAGATCAGAGGCACATGGGACAACTGTTCAAAGGATGAGACAAATCTATCATTGTATTCTAGGTAATTTCTCTATGGAAAGAGATAGTAGTGTATGAAATGTGACTCATCCTTCCTGGATACTAGGACCTGGGGCTCAGTGTCTTCTGAAAATTCATCCAGAACGGTGCAAGCACACCTGCCACTAAGATAAAGCCTGGAGCCTAAAGCTCCATTTCTAACCAAAAACTCATGGGTCAGGACATCCAACCATTCTAGCAAAGCATTAACCCCTCCCCCCTTCACCAGCATCTTCCACAGAGCAATTCATATTCCAATTTCTTTCAGTCCAACTCCAATTATGATTCTCAAGCTGCCAAAACTTCCTGGAAGCCGGCTCCTTCAAACAGTTTTAGTCAAGTAGCTGTTCCTCTACAGTTGAATCAGATTTCATACTTTCACCCCACTATGGCTACTTCCTCAAAGGCACACTTTTTCAAATTACATTTGAATCGTGCTTTTTATCCTCACAACCACCCTGTTAGGTAAGTTCACCTGATTTTATACATTAACCCAATATACATTTGATGGGGCTGCAGTCAATCCTGGCTCCCTGATAAGTGTACCTGTATGATACATGTACTTGCAAGCATGGGTTGTCACATTCATACCTCACATTTTAGATTACACACAGAAAACAGCTTAGGTGTACTTCAGCCCTCCCCCCCATACTTGAAATAGTTCACAGCTGAAGTCATCTGAATCTTGGCCTCTCCATCTAGGATGTTTATAGATGAGGCTTTTATTGTGCAATTTCCCTGGCTCAATCACTGAATATTATAAGGATCCAGATAACGTCTTCCATTTGTAACCCTCCTCCTGTGTTTTCTCACCACTTCTGTCTTTTTTTTTTTTAACAACAAAAACTCTTTTATGGAGGAAAAGAAGGGAATGCATGTACAACTGATAGCATTATGAGCTATCTGTCTGGAAGCACCCCTGGCAACTTTCCATCTCCCACTTTTTGGTATGAGGTGGCATCTTCCACAACTAACCCACAACTCCAGGTCCTTTACTCAAAATGCCCACTATGATCTCAGTCTTAGTCCTTCAGTTTATGTTTTATAGCCTTCTCTTTGGTAAGGGCCAGCAGTAGATTGACCGATTCATTCATTACATTTCTATAGCCAAAGCTCTCTGGGTGGTTCACAGCATAAAACATAATATAAAACCTTTAACATTCAAGAATTTAAACCAATATAAAAGCAAGCTTAAAACAACAATAAAACTACCAGGGCCTGATAAAAAACTAAAATCTCCTACCCATCTACAGAAGCCCAAAGCTTAAAGGGGAAATGCCCTTCTCTCTAACCTGCTTCTTCCAGATGGAGGTCTCCCAGTGCTACCAACCAAAAGACATGGGGCAGCTATTCGGGCTTTACCTCTTTAATGGACTTTATGAGAAAAGAAAAAAGATGGGGAAAGTGGGGGCAAAACAGGGGAAGGTTACAAACAGAAGACCCCACCCCTAAAATTTCACAAGGCGAGGCAATTCTATGGCAAGAGCATCGTCTGGAAGCACCCCATGTTCCATGCCCTGCTTGACATCACATGGTCATTCCTAGCCAAGAGTAAATTCACCCCAGTAACATCCACGGGATGAATGGTAGCGAAATGCGCAGCAAGCTCCATCCTTGTGTACTTGGGTGTAGTTCATGTATGTGGAAGAAGTCAGGATCTCCTCCATCATAGTTCCGGTGTCCACACACACACACCTCCCTCCAGGAAACCAAACCCAGTACCCGACCCCCCGACCCATAGGTTTGCGTACTACCCTCTACCCAGCAGAAAGCGCCTCGTAGGTTCCCCAGCACAGCAGTCGGCAAGAGCCGGGGAACATCCGCCCCAGAGCTCCGAGCCTTCCCCTCCCCCGACTTGGTACCTGGTAGGGGGGCGGCAGGGCAGGGATGGGCGGGGGAGGTGGATCCCCAGGCCCAAGGCTCGCCCCATCGCCCGTAGAGTCGTTGAGCAGCGACAGGTCATCAGCCGCCTGAGAAGAAAGGCAGCCCCCCATGCCCACCCGAGCCCGACCGCTCGGGGCCGCTGCCGGGTCCGGCCCGGGAAACCTCCCTCAGCCAGCTCCGGAACCGGGGGCGGAGGGTAGGGGCGGCAATGAAGGGGCGTACGTGGCATGACGGGAATTGTAGTTCCATCCCGAGGAACCCTGCACTTGCGCACTGCGAAGCAACTTGGACGCGGAGGGGCGTGAAAAGAGGAAGGCATCCAATTACAGTCCTCACGTTGAACAAAAGGAGCACCGTCAAATGACAAAGTATTTGCTATTACTTTGTACTTTTCATTAATTTTAGCTTTATATCTGCAGCAATGTTCAAGTTAGCTACACAATTTAATTTCTGGATGCAATTTACATTCTGACAGAAACCAAAACCTGATTTGAGGTAGACTTACCAAGGTGCTTTGACTTGATCACAGCTTGACTGAGAAGGGGAGAGCCTTTAAATTATTAGATTGAGTGTAACCAGCTACGACTAAATTCATTCACAGTGAAACTATCTGAGCTGTTCAGTGACTATTGTCCCTTAAAAAAAATCTTTACAATGTGCGATATACTCTTAAATTCAACATCACATTGCGAAAAGGGCTGCTACAAAAACATCCCCTGACTTGCCTTAACATGGTAACCTATCTCCTGGGGGGAAGGCGGTTGGCTGTTCATCTGATTCAGCACAGCACTTGTTATTAAATAAGAGTGAATATCAAGGATTATCACTTGACACAGAATAGTGATGACTTAACTGTTAAGAGATCAAATGCAATCTTGCTTTGTAAATGTAAGAATATATCTATGAGCCACAAGGATCCTTATTTTAAAAAGTAGTACACAATAGTACCTCATGCATCTGATGAAGTGGGCTTTAATCCGCCAATGCTTATGCCATATAAATGTATCAGACTTTAAGGTGCCAACAGACTCTTTCTTGTTTTGACAGTTATAGTTAGCCACCCCTGCTGACAATAACACAGAGGCATCACATTTCCTGATGAAAATACCCTGCTTCTACAACCGAGGAGGCACCATTTATGGCATACTCTTGCACAACTTGGACCTTTTTAAGGATCCATCAGAGATCGTTATGTTGAGCTGGATGGTAAATGGAGCCTGTTCTCAGGCTTAATGACTGAGGAAAAACAGTGGATTCCAGTAACTACAGAACTGCAGTTACTCCAACAATATGCTCTACACCATGACATTCCAAGGTTCAACGTTTTAAGTGAGAGTTGAAGGAAGCAATGCCATTTGCCCCTGAAGCTCTGTCATAACATAGGGATGGCCAGCATGGTTCACTATTAGATAATTGATGCGTTGGCATAAGCGTGTGGGCTATGATCTGCTGGCATGGTACTCCCACAGCGGGTTTGTTTGATTGCTCCCAGTTTAGTTTTTTATATATTTCTCTACCAACCTTATTGGAAATAACATTGCATAAACGCCACAGAACATAATGGATGCGCAAATTCCCCGGAAATATTCATCCCTACAATAATTTTTTTAATGCAACAGGATCTTGGCTCTGATGCATCTCTTATGCAGGGTGGAGTAAAAATATTTTTACACCACTGCAAGACTGACGAAACTCATCACGCTCTCATTGCTTCCCCACAAGATTTCAGAGCCAGATTAAGCGTGACCCTACAAAACGAGACTTTTTAAACTGGTTCTTTCAGCGACGAATTCCAGAGGCGCAGCTGTTGTAGCATCCACGAAAAAGCGTTGTTTTTTCGTGGATGAAAAGACTGTTTTATTATGGCATAATGTCTTTAAAAGTCCACACGACTCTTGCATTTTGTTTTCTCCCAGTGGGGCTCCATGACCAGAAGTAAAAGAAAAACTTTTTAAAAACAAAAGGCTGTTTGGATCAAGAAATCGCAGGTAAAAAGAATCCAACCACCACTCGCTCGCTATGCTTTGTAAGGACTCAACAGCAGCCAAGTTCGGCTACGCCCCGTGACGTCTAAGAGTACCTTCAACACGCTGCGCGGGTGGACTAATGAAACGAGGGCGGGGCTACCGCCCTTTCTCCGGGCCACGTGACGCGCTTTCTTCCTCTTTTCCATCGACGTGCGCAAGCGGTTCTACTCCTCCCACCTATTTTCTCTTGGTCACGTGAGCGGCAGAGACGGCGGCCGGCCCGGCTCATCGTCCGCGTGTTGCGTTCGCTTCTAGCTTGCCGCCCCTTCCTTTCCTCCCTCCTTTCTCGGAGCTGACGCCGCGGCCTGAGCCTGGGCACGCGGGAACCGGGTAGGTACCGCGCCGGGATGAAATGTGTGGTTGTGGGAGGCTGGGGGCGTGTGAGGCGATGACCCGAGGCTCTGTGAACTCCGGCCTAGGCAGGAGTTGAGCAAAGGGAAGCCTTCAGGGAGCCGGGCTGGGGCTCGCTTATGGGTGGATGGGTTGGGCACCGCTGAGGAGGCGAGGGAAGCTGGTGGTGGGGCAGACTCCGGAATTGCCTGAAGAAGGAGGGCCGGGCTTAGTCGCGGGGGGCGATGGGTCGCTGCCGGCTAAGCTTCTGGCCGAGCATGGCTGGGGGGAGGGGCACAAGAGCTTCCGTTGTGGCCAGTGGGGCCCTCCGCCACCCTATAGCAGCTGTGGCTTTTCATGCTGCTTCTGTGTGGGAGGTGATGCTGCAGAACTCAAACCGGGTGGGGCGAGGGGGAACGTGGAGAGCAAGCGCGGAGCGGTAGTGGGGTGGGAGTCGTGTAACATAGCTGCCCTGGCACATGCTTTGAGAACCTAAGAGGAGCTAGGCGGGATTAGGCCGAGGGTCTGACTAGTCCAGCATCTGATTTCCCAAAGTGCCCGATTCTAGAAAGCTTAGAAACAGGGCATGAAAGCCTTTTCCCTCCTGCCCCAGCACCTGGTAATCGGTGGGGCATACTGCCTCTGAACATGGAGGTTCCATTTCCATCGCTAGGTCTCATTTCTTTTGCCTAAGGGGTGAAAATGATTAAATATTAACGTTCCAATCTGTTCTGCAGTCCAGGGAGTGGGAAGACCTTAAGCTTATGGGATCTGTTTTGTTTTTCACTAGGCCAAGTCCACCAACTGGAGCCAGGTACAAAATAGTGGCTCGAGAAGGTGGACAAAGAATTGCAGAACAAAGCATCCCAGCCCAGAAATTTGTTTTTATTATTATTTTGGAACAAGAGCTGGAGCTTGCATGCATCCTTTCGCATGCAGATCTATTTCTCCTCAAGCTTCCTTAATTTCAGCAGCGTACTTTAGGAAAAGGGGAAAATGTGCTTTTCTTTGTTAAACCATTGGGTGTCAGAAGCCCTTGCTGATCTACTGCAAATCATCTAGTGATCTACCAGTAGATACTAAACTACCTTCTCCACATCTGTGTTATAGTCCTTTTGAATTGAGGATCCTACATTTTAGCTCACGTTGTGATGCTCATCTTGTATCTTACAAATTATTAGTGAACATGTGAGTCCAATTGAGTCTTAGTATTTGCGTGATAGTTCTTGAAGTCTCCGTTCTGAAAGGAGAATAGCAAGATATCCAGTTCAAATGAAGTACAAAAGAGGTTGGCTTGCAGTGTGTCATAGCTTTATTGTTCACTTATAAAAAAAAAATCAAAATTGCGGTAGATGTTCTGGAGAATGGAAACTAAAAAGCAGACAAAATCATATTTTTTACTATGTGGGGAGAGTTCAATTTTTTTTAAAGATAGATGAACATTCCCTTACTTAAGTACTATTGTATGGAAACGCTTGGCCGCTCATGAAACTTAAAGAACTACCATCACACAGCTAAAAAGTCACAAAAGCACAATTAAGATTGTTTAGCTCAATGCAGCATTAAATAGATGCTCATGGTTAGTCACATTTGACATGGCAATCAACATAGTAATAGATGTACTATGTAAGGGAATAATATTTTGCCCAATGTAGAATGTAGCATATCCAGAGCTTTGAAAATTCAGGATTCGAACAAAATCACAGCCCTGAGAGAAGATGCCTGGATAGCATGCAAACAAATGGGTAATAGTTGTCCATTACTGCATGCATACATGCACACATGCACACATACAAATAATAGTCTTTTGGCAGATTATTTTATAACACTTCTGTATTCTGCATTAAATAATGGCCCAAGCTGTATCTAATGGCAAAGGTAATCACTGTAGCTCGATCTACACCTTGTGTCAAATCATTACAAATGTGGAATAAAAAGCAGGATATAACACTATGAAAGTGGTATATGGAATGTGGTTTGTGCCCCAACTGTTATCAGGGCATTTTAAAACCGTTATAAAGCAGTAGTGAAGATTTAGCCTTAGATATATGTAAGGGTGAGGTTGAAGCAGGCATATTGCTTATAATCCTGAAACTGAAGTTTGGGAAGAAATCCTGATAGGGTATGGGAATGCACTTCTAACCTTCACCTTTTGCTTAAACCACCATTCAAAGTACTGGTTTACTCTCAGTAAACCAGTAGCAAACTAAAAGAAGCTGTCGACTTTCCCCAGCCCCCCTTCACTTTAGTTTCCTTTTCTATGTCAAGGTAAAGTCACTTCTGTTTATTTCAGTGTAACTCTCTACCCTATGGTAACTTGGGTATATGCACAAATCTTGTGGATGTTTCTCCAGTGTTGAGTCACATGCATAGATTTTTCACTGTGTTGCCAAAAATGGTTTTCTAGTAGCTTATAAATATCTTGAAGAATTACATTTCTCCAGATGAAATCCTCTAAGTAAAACAATCTTTCTCTAGTGCAAATTTCATTTATTCTGCCTTTTACATTCTTCTATGCTCATTGGAGAGTATACCAATTTCTGCACATGAAGCCCTTCCATACTGTTGTGCAGTGAAAAATATTTTCCTGGGATACAGGGAATCACCCTAAATATGATGCTTCCTGGTTGGCTTTGAGCAAGTCAATGGCTCAATTCGGACGACACGGTAGTCAATGGTGGGGTAATAATCAACTTTACAGTTGTTCATCTAGGAGGTACTCCCCACACAACATGGTAATAAATAATCAACTGTGGTGTGGATTAGGATCAGCGCTGAGTTGACTGGCAGCATTCGGATGACACAATAGTCAAAACAACTGATGATTGTTTCCCCCACACCAGTTGTTTATTGTGTCGTCCGAATTGAGCCACTCTCTCTTAGCCTCGCCTACCTCACAGGTTTGTAAGGCTTGAAACATCACAGGGCCTTGATAGCAATATCCCTTGTCTTCTGTGGGCCTCAAATGCCTTTCTATATGCTGTCTTTCCTGAGTATAAGCTAGTTAACCCGGGCAAACAGCACGTTGCCTTGCTTCAGTTCAAGGCAATGTGCTGTTTGCCCGGGTTAACTGTTTTGATCACAAAAGTGATGATGTTTAGAGGTGTGTAGCATATGGTTGGGTAATGCCTGAATGTCCACATTGCACTCTTAAGGCAGTGTGTTGACTATTAGCTCTGCTTTCAATGTGAATAATTATTTTGTTCTTGTTAAAATTCTTTTTCATTCTACAGTTAGGCAGCTTCCCATCATGGACTGGCAGCCAGATGAACAGGGCCTTCAGCAAGTACTTCAATTGCTCAAAGACTCCCAGTCCCCAAACACAGCAACCCAGCGAATTGTGCAAGATGTATCCTTGGTATAATCATGGTTGCTTCAGAAAGTGCTTAAGATGATGTAGGAGAAAACAAACTTTTCATTTGCAGTCAACTATGAAGAGATCAGGAAAAATCACTTGGTAACAAGAGATTAAGCAGAAAGTGATATTTCTTGTCTGTGGGCAGGAGCACATGTTCTAGCCTTAGAAAATGTACTGAATCTCTTACTGTCTAATGATTTGAGTATTCGAAACAGTAAGGACCCACATCAATATCAGAAGAAAAATTTGGAAACTATGAAGTCATTGTGTAGGGTTTTCAACACTCTTGTCAGCACTAATGTTAATATCTTCTTAACAAATGTTACAGAAACTGAAACAGCTTAACCAGTTCCCTGATTTCAATAACTACTTGATATTTGTCTTGACGCGTCTGAAATCTGAGGGTACGTCCATGAAATTTGTCTCTATGAGAGCTCAAGGAGTGAATGTATGTGTGATTGTGTTGACTCGATAATATTGGCGATGTAAGTGTTAACATCAACCTCTATGATCAAATGAAGGACTGGTTCCAAATGATACTTCGGTGAATGAATATTTTCACCAAAGTTAATGGCAAACATAGTTCCTGAGTAGCTGCAGAAAGTACTGCCTGATTTGCTAGGTTGAAAGAGGTTCTTTCCCTTTGGTGCTGAACTTGTAATTTGGCCTGTTCTCTGCTGTGCTTTGCAGTGGAAAAAATAGGTTGAATTCTAGAACCCATGTTGGTTGGCGATGAATAGGAGAAAGGGGAACTTCAGGAGTCAAAACTTCTAGCTTCTTTTCTTTCGCAAGTTGCTGCTTGAGATCTTGGCCTTCTTTACAATGAAGATTATGCTACTTTGTTTAGGAGAGCAGTGCAAGGGTTAAGGCGCTGAGGGGTGTGCTCTTTTGGTGGTGGTTGTCTATTACAAAAGGTCTAGACAAGGGCAAGGAATGCAAGCCCATTGTAAACACAGAAATGACAGGTAAGAGACTGTAGATAAAGGTGTTCTCTGACTGTGATGATCAAAGTTCTGTAGTAGCTTTTGTGCCCAAACAATTGACATAATTTGGGGTGGAACTAATGTCACACAAACGGATTTTTGCTCATGCAATGGGACTTTCTCATCTGTGCAATTCTGTACCCCCTAAAATCTGCTCTGGAGGACCCCCCACCCTCCAGAGCAGATTTTGAGGGCAGGTGGGGACTGCAGGGGGGAGAGGGAGAATCACTTCCTTTTTTGTCCCATTGACAGAAGTAGTTCTACCAGCAGAACAACTTAATTGGATTTCACCCATGGATCACTATGATACCTTGTAACAAATAGATTGCCTATGCTGGAATTTGGTAAATAGGGAACCTTCTGTATGTAGTGACTGGAAAAATTAGACCTTTAATTTTTTTCCCCTTAAAATGCACAAATTTTGCTGTTTGGCTGAGATCTAAGTACTTTTTCATTCTGCCTGGTGAAAGTTTTGTGTTCTGAAAGTTTGCATAAATCTGCTTTTTGATGCCAAAACATAGGGAAAACATAAGTAATCCAAAATCTGGTTCTGGATTAAATGCTGACTTGGTTTGTTGGCCCAATAAATGCCTTGCATTCTGTTTGAAAGAATTTGTTCCAGTAAAAAGCTAACTCTATTCCAATGTCTTGTTCTTTGTGGCCTAGGCAGCAATGCTTGCCTCTATCAATCTTAGTTCCTTGGTTCTTTTAAGGTAGGGACTTGTTCACGGCTTTCCACAGAATATGGGATGTTCTCCAGTGTTTTATTGTGCCTGATTCTTGTTTCTCCTTTTCTGTAATTAAAATAGTGGAGTTGTGCTCACTTCTCTGCCCATTGCTGGTTGCAGTCTTTGTGTGAGAAGTGTAAGGAAGCCCTATAAAGACCTCCCATTGCAGCTCATTCTGGCAGGGGGGGTACTAGAGCACATACTAAACTGTGGGCATCTTGGAAGTCATGTACCTGAAATCTTCCCAGGTATTGCTGAACAAATGAGGATCATTAAAAAAATCTAATTGCAGTAAACAGAAACATTAATTTGTATTCATATAAGTCTGAAATGCTAAACAGTAACTGCACCATGGAGAAATAGATTAACATGTGTTCAGTTAAATCCAGTGAATGGAAATAACCCACATCAATATATCAAAATTCAAATCAAACTTCCTAAAAACTGCAGTAATCTAGTACAAAGCTGTAAGAGTCTACATCAGAGTTTGCAGACCAACCAGATATTGGCATATGATCAATAATCTCTGACCACATCCCATGAACGTTCCATTGCATTATATGGCCCAAATTTTGTCACCCTGCTCATCTTGGTGGTTCAGCGTGGCCCATTCCAATTCAGTCTGATTAATGCACTTCCTTCAATCATAGCAGGACCAGGTACTAACTCCAGTCAGATCTTTGCAGTCAAAAGTATATCTAAGATTCTCGTGTAAGATTTTTGTGGAAGCAGTTCATGAACAATATGATTATGCTTCCCTAGAGAGTGTGCATTACTCCTTGGGATTTTAGAACATACACAAGTGCTTCAGTTTATGGCATCAATGACTCTTTCTGGGGGGGAATCCTCATTTTCTCTGCCTCTGCTCAGGTCATCATTATTCCTCTGTTTTCTGTAACTTCTCTGGTGTATAGTATAACAGGTCTTGCAGAATTCATTTCTACTCCAAAACAATCTCTCTGAATAGATGAACCAACTCGTTCGCTGAGCGGTCTGATCCTGAAGAACAATGTGAAAGCTCATTACCAGAGTTTTCCTCAGCCTGTTGCTGAGTTCATTAAGCAAGAATGTCTTAACAACATTGGGGATGCTTCCTCTCTTATCAGAGCTACCATTGGTGAGTGCTAGAGAAAGGGTGGGTGAAGCATGTGTCTGTGTTTCATCAAGGAAGCTGCATTTCTGTGTTTTAGTAGTATTACTAGGATTAGGTAGCCTGGTGCCCTCCAGATGTGGCCATACTGGCTGGGGCTGATGGGAAAAGTAGTCCAAAACATCTGGAGGGTGACAGGTTGCCTACCCTTTCATTAGGCTGTTCTTACACTAGATGAGTCACATGGGTACTCGCTGTGGGGAGGAATAGCAATGTTATGGCAATGTCAAAATTAATCAGTGGTATAAAAATGTTTATATTCATAAGAGGCAAGTCTCTTAAGAACAGTTGGTGCTTTAACTTGCAATTAAATCAGAAACCATTTGAGTAGGAATCTATTTGCCTTTATTTATGCCATGTACAGGTACATTTATAAATATTAGATGATGATGCTCCTGAGACTTGTGAAACAAGCACAGGCTGTAAAGCTGATAGGGCCAGCATAGAACCAAGATATGAAAGATTCCCAGTGCAGGTATAGGGTGTCTGTCTCATGGCAAGTATGTAACCTGCGAAGTGTAGTTCTCTTTTCACCTTCTCCTTGGCTCCCCCAAAGCCAGATGAGCAAAATCTACAAGTTGGTTGAAGGATTTGCACAATTCAGTTTAGTTATCTATAGATAACGGTTGGTCCTGATAAGTGTCAATGTGTTCTGGCAGCTCCTCTGCCCTGCCGATGAATAGGGTAAGTCAGGCAAGCCAAATGCTTTCCCCTCCCGAAAGGAGATTTCAGATTAATTCACAGCTCTAATTGTTCTAGAGGCAGCTGTCAACTCCATGGCAGAATTTTGTCACATTTTGTGTCAAGTATTAAAGCATCTTTCTAGTTCTGGAAAGAGAGTTGGGTGTATAAAGCTAAAATTTGCCGCATGAGCTGACATTGAATTGTAGTCTGTTCTTTCTCTTGGCAGGTATTCTTATAACGACCATCGCTTCCAAAGGGGAGCTGCAGATGTGGCCAGAGCTTTTGCCCCAGCTTTGCAACCTGCTCAACTCTGAGGACTACAACACATGTGAAGTGAGTGGGGAACTGCATAGGGTTAATTGAAGGCCTATTTGAAATGGCCAACAAGATAATCTAATCATGGTCAGAATTTATAGTATTTGACATGGAAATACTTGTTGGGAGTCTAGTGCGGGAAGAGAAGCCATGGAGTGTGTGTGTGTGCTAGATTTCTCAAGTGTGGCTGGCTGTAACATAGCAGTTTGTACTGCACTTCAACATATTAACGTGAATTACTGCCCAGTCCTATGTCTTTCTGTTCAGATGTAAACCCTCACTGGGTTCAATGGGGCTAACAGGTGTGTAGGATTGCAGGCTTAAGAGATGAAATGGTGTGTGTTTTTAAAACCTAGCTATTTATTACTAGGCGATTGTTCAACTAGCTCGTTGGAGATGTAGTTGTCATGTGGCAGAAATGTGTTCTTGCTGTTCGCAATGGAATCCAAATAGCAGTGATGCTTCACTGGTACTGGTATGTCCAGTTTTTTACCAACCCAATGAGAAACATGAATCGCACTGTATAGATAGGATGAGACTTTTGAAAACTGAGTCGGTGTTTTAGGTGAGAGGCTGTTTTAGTGGGCCTTGATAATGTGTGTCTTGGAGAGTGGGGGGGAGGGTGTGTCTTGGAGAGTGGGGGGAGGGTTTGGGAGTGGCTATTCATGTAATTACTGGCAGCAGGAAATATGGTGGGAGATTCCAATCTGGCCATTACAGGAAAAGGAGGATAGGCCTTTGGTTGTCCTTTTCTTCGTTCAGGTTTCATTCTAACCAACGAAGCCATGGTGACAGCAAAGGTAGACTTTCCAACCTAAAACTCCTGCTTTTTAATGCCAGGACAGTTATGGGGAAAACATCAGCCATCCAAGATTTGATTCTGGATGAAAATGCTGATCTGGTTCGTATCACAAATACCTCTCTGAGAGAAGAGAGGAGAATTGATCTCATCCAGCTCTGTCCACTGAGTTATTCCATGGTACAGCAGCCTAGGGGTAGGTGGAGTGGCAGCAGTCTATAAAAACTCTGTCTCACTAACCAGATACACCATCGAGCAGTCTGCCAAATTTGAATGCATGCTGCTGTGGTTTGGTGGCCGGGGCAGTGTAGGGTGTACCGTCCCCCCTGCTGCCCAATATTTGTAATATTATTGCATTTATAGCCCACCTTTTATCCTCCAAGGAACCCAAGGCGGCTTACATAATCCTCCTTCTCTCCATTTTATCCTCGCAACAGCCGTGTGAGGTAGGCTGGGCTGAGAGTCTGTGACCCAGTGGGTTTCCATGGTTAAATGGGGACTAGAATCCGGATCTCCTGACTCCCAGTCCAACACTTTAGCCACTACACCACACTGGCTCCCTCCTTGAGCTAGCTGAGGCAATCTTGGGGGTAGCGTTGGATCATTCTAGGCTTTTGTGCTGTGCAATTTTATCATTCATGCTGAGGTAGCTTAGTTCGAAGTGGGTCACAATTTCATGTCTTCCATAACAATCATTGACCTGACCCAATTAGTAACCTGCCCCACACATGTAGCACAGCACACTTTTATTTAGTGTTCTGTTTGTGTTCTGAAGTGGAGAAGCTACATGTGATTCCATTGTCATGGCCGGATCACTTTCTGATTGGTTTTAGATTGGCTGCTGACTTAAACCTCTGCAGTGGTGGTAGGCCAGTTAAAATGATGTGCCCCAAGCACCTGATGGGTCCAAATGGTTTCCTGAATGCTTGGAGAGTTTCATGTTGAAGCCCTGGCTGGTCTGTGGAATATGGAAATGGTATGGCCAGTTGACACTATATCTCCTAAGTGCCCTTTTTCCCCTGGTACAGCCAGTCAGTTCCCTGGTTTGGTAGGGAGCTAACAGCAATGAAACAAGAGGGACAAAGGCTAGAGTGCCATTGGAGGAAAACTAGGGACAAATTTGATTGAATATCGACTACAATTTAGTTGAAGGCCTACTCTATGGCAGTGGGGGCAGCAAAGAAAACCTCTATTTGCCACCATTCCACCCACAGAGAGTAATCCAGAGATGATTTTCCGCATTGTGTGAGGCCTTCTTCACCAGAATGCTGGAGAAGAGGAGCTAGAACAGTCGGAGACTTGCAGTGAACAATTTTCCTTATCTGCAGATAAAGTCACTCAGATTTACCTTGATTTGGACTCCCAACATTGGACGAGGCGGGTGGATGTATTCTTAGCAATGGCCTGTCCAGTTGGTTTGGATTCTTTTCAGCTTGTGGATCTCGAGGAGGTGGACAAAGTTTGAGAGATGAGCACTTGTGTGCTCGACCCTTGCGTCTCCTGGCTAATTAAATCAGGCAGGGTGGGACTGGCTACACAGCTAAAGGAAGTGATTAATGCCTGCTTGCAGGAGGGTCACGTCCCCTCCTGCTTAAAGGAGGCAGTCATAAGGTCTTTATTAAAGAAACCTTTCCTTGATAGAACAGCTTTGGGAACCTAGGACCTCTCAGTACTTTCAGCCATGGTATCCCTAGCAAGGCTGGGCCTTAAGGGCACTGTATTAGAGTGGTTCCAGTCCTTCCTGTCAAGTCAGGTCCAGACAGTAGGATTGGACTACTGTTCAGTGCCGTGACCATTAGTCTACTGTGTCCCTCAGGGTTCTGTCCTGTCGCCTACATGAAACTATGAGGAGAAGTCATCTGGAGCTTTGGAATGAGATGCCATCAATATGCTGATGACACTCAGCTCTATTGCTCCCTGTTATTTGACTCCAAAGAAGCTGTCAACACCATTGAATATTGTCTAAGTTTGATAATGGGTTGGATGAGGAAATTGAAATTAAATCCAGGGAAGACAGAGGTGCTCTTGGTCAGTAGAAAGCCTGGCTTGGGGCATTGGGATTCAGCCTGTTCTAGTTGAGGTTGTGCTCCCATTGAAAGATCAGGTTCGTAGCTTGCGTGTGCTTCTGAATTCTACACTGTCCCTGGATCTTTAGGAGGCTGCAGTGGTGAGGACTGCTTTTGCACATGTTTAGTGCGCCAGCTGCAATTGATCCCGAGTCAGTTACCCATGCCTTGATTACATCACAGTTGAACTATTGCAATGCGCTCTATGTGGTGCTACCCTCAAAGAGCATCCAGAAACTTCCAGAGGTTCAAGATGCGGCAGCTAGGCTGCTGATCAGTGCATGGTATCACAATTGCATCACTCCAATATTGAAAGATCTGCAGTGGTTGTCAATTGTTTCCCAACCTCAATTAAAAGTATTGGTTTTTAAAAAAGATTTTAAAGCTCTAAACAGCTGAGGGCCTGAGGTTCTGCCTATCTCAATATGAACTTGCTCGGTTACAAAGATCAGCAGGAGAGGCCCTTTTGAAGACATCCCTGTTGCAGGGGCCTGCTTGACAGCCATGTGGGAAAGGGCTTTTTCCTGTGTTACTCCCAAACTCTGGAACACACTCCCTTTGAAGTTATGACACTTCTTTCTTTCTTGGCTTTTTAAATTCCAGTTATTAAGGTTTTTAGTATCTAACCATGTTTTTATTTTATTATTGTTTTTATCTTCTGGGTTTTGAAGCCATATTGGTTAGCTTCAGAAAGGCAGTACAGGAATACCGTAAACAAGTAGGTTTTTTTCTCTTTTAAAAACAATCCTGTTGCTACTTCTCTTGCAGCATCCTTAGTTATTTAGGCAATTAGCTGGCACATATCAGGCTCTTGCGTGGGAAGACTGGCTGAGGGTGGGAGGACATCACGTTCTTTCAAACTGGCAGCTTGTCACTTAAATGGCTTTCCTTTGGCACTGATCTCAAAGTGAATACAGCTCATGCTAGAAGAGCAATTTGAGTATTGGAGCCAAACAACTAATTTAGGCTTTCCAGTAAACTTCAAGTGCCCTCTGCCTGTTTCCTAAACCTTATGTATTTGGTGCTAACTTACTGTCCTCTCTAGGGGGCTTTTGGTGCCTTACAGAAGATCTGTGAAGATTCTGCTGAGCTCCTGGACAGTGATGCTCTCAACCGGCCCCTTAATGTCATGATCCCAAAGTTTCTTCAGTTTTTCAAACACTGCAGCCCCAAGATCAGGTATGAATCTACTTTAGTGCTGATTCCTGTCCTGTTTTCCACACATTGAGCAAGATCAACTCTTGTACATTTGGTGGACATGCCACTTTGATTCAAGATTAAGAAATAATGACAAAGTATCATAACTTGAGATTGCATTTTTAATCAAATTAATCCAAAAGTACATTTGTTCATTCATTTCAAATCTTTCAACAGTCACAAAATTAGGTCAGAAATGGAAACTGACCTAAACTTCAGTATGATAAGTTTGGCTAGTTTATAGTTACCCAAAACTGCACTTGATGTGGTAATAGTAGCTATTTCAAATAGTTGTTTCAGCTGTTTTCCTCCTTTTTTCATTAGGTCCCATGCCATTGCTTGTGTTAACCAGTTCATCATGGAAAGGGCTCAAGCCTTGATGGATAATATTGACACCTTCATTGAGGTGAGATGGATTTCCATGTGTCCGTGGTTGTTCTTGTAAGTCTGGACATCACAGTCCATGGCAATTTATGTATTAGGTGCATATTTTTTTCAGATTTTATTCCTTTAAAGCATACTTCTCAATTCACCTGGTCTGCCAAGAAATCATTGAACAGCTACCACAGGACCTCTTTGTGTTTACCGAAGATCCTGGGTCACGTTCCTGGGTGTACATTAATCCACCGGCTGTCTCAGTCACAGAGGTTAACAGTGAGACCCGAGTGTGTGCTCTACAACACGCCCAATGCTCCCCTGCAGCTACACAATGGTGGGGAAAGTTAGTAGTGGGTAGCCAAACAGTCTTTCAGGGAAATGTGTCCTTTTACTGATCTCCGTGAGGAACCCCTCATAAGTTTCCAGAGTTCCTCAGAGCACAAGTTGAAAGCCATTTTACTAGGCCAACACAATTCTGTTAAGTTGTTACCTCTTGTGCAGTTCTTGTCCTATCTGAGACTTGCCTCCCATAATTTTAGGGAGTTCCAGCTCTTAAGGCTTTTGTCTAGTGCTGAATTGATCTCTTGAGAAGGGAAGACAAGGATTTTTTAAACAATTGTACCCTTAGCTTTCTCCGTCTCAGTGATTTCTTTTTTACTGCAGTAACATATCCATGACCAGAAGTAGGCTTAGGAAATACAGGGTCCAGTACAGACAGAAAGGTATTTGGTTCTTAACACCAACGTACTCCTTTGCTCCAGGCTTAGAGAAATATAGTATGGCCCTAGCTACGCTTTTTAAGAACATTGTTTCTGTTGTCTTGTGCTACCTCTGCTCTTGAAAATGTGCAGGCAGCGTCTGTGGAAATCTCGAATGTTTATATAGGATAGAAATGGTAGGCCTTGTATAGCTGTTCCTCCTTTATGTTTTCCTTTTCCCCTCCTTTACATATTTGTTGTCCCTCCACTAACAGTGCCACTTTGTTGCCACGCTTCCACTTGCCAAAAACACTAAGCTTTGCAGAGAGCTCAGGTTTGTATACAAAATAAGCACAGTTGTATATTTATTGACACAGAGCCCTGAGAATAGTGCTTCTCTGCAACGGAACAGAGCCTCTCTGTCCAAGTTGAAACAATTCTAGAAGAGCCAGCTACGTTGTGCGAGGTCTGATTTGGGCTAGTTGATGGGGATGATGTTGAATTCTTGACCCAAATATTATTTTTAGTGAATATTGTTTCTCTTGGCAGCATCTGTTTGCCCTGGCAGTAGATGAAGATCCCGAGGTTCGAAAGAATGTTTGCCGAGCATTGGTGATGCTGCTAGAAGTGCGGATTGACCGACTGATCCCTCACATGCATAGTATCATCCAGGTAGGTGCCTTTTCTTTCCTGAGCCAGGACCCCTAAAATCCTGTCTTGACCAGTATTGTGGAACACTGTAGTGGAGATTGGTATGAGTTTACAGGTTCTTGGGATATGGGCAAGATGATTATAAATACCTGTACCAGTTTGCTTGCTCCATTAGTAATTTTTCTGGATACTGTTTCCTATTTCTCCCATCTCGGTAGCCTTGTAATTGAGAAATATGTTCCAGAGTTGGCTGCCTTGGTTTTGTTTCTCTAGACTATATGTCAAAACTGCTACGAAAACTCGCTGAAGGTGATGGGGAGTTGATTTGGTATCGTTTTTGTCTCGATACCATTCCCTGGTAGTGGGGCACTGCTGATCCAGTGGGCAGCCTTATACTATGACTTGTGCATTGAGTGGTTCATTCCCATGGACTGTTGCTGCTGATATGACAGGTCACAACAAAATACCGCTGCCTTTTGATGGTAAACCTCAATGTTCTATGAGACAGCCACAGCAAATGTGAAGCAAAGGCAGTAGTTGTTTCTGAATCAGAGCTTTACGTTGCTGCTTTTCTCTCCTCCTTAGTACATGTTACAGAGGACCCAAGACAGTGATGAGAATGTGGCACTGGAAGCGTGTGAATTCTGGCTGACACTGGCTGAACAACCCATCTGCAAGGAGGTGCTATCTTCACACCTGGTGCAGTGAGTAGCTGAACGTTTGAAGTAATGCGTCTCGTTTTGAGATGCATGTTATGAAGACCAGGCTTGCTATGCTTCTTGGTAGAGGGCAGCATGATTGACATTTTGTTGCAAAGGCACAATGGGACGTGGAGGCCCCTGGGAAATTTTGATTGATTGCTTACGTTTGAAGAGTTGTCTTTGTGGTTTGGACATCGGGGCACCACAATAGAGAAGATTCTCTCCCTTGTCACATAATGTACTAACAGTAGTTGGTGAAGAGCCTCCTCTCACGATTGTAAAGCACAATTGTCATATAGGGAGGCTCTTTAGGGAGAGAATCTCCTTGAGATATTTGGGTCCCAAGCTGTTTAGGGCTTTAAAGGTTAGCACTCGCACCTTGCATTGGGCTCAGAAGTGAATAGGATGCCAGTGCAGCTCTTTAGAATCAGAACAATATGACACCACCTGGCTGTACTGGTTATAATTCTGACTACTGCATTAAGTTCCTGAGCAGTCTTCAAGGTCAGTCCCACATACAGTGCATTATAGTAATCCAATTGGGAGGTTACCAGAGCATGAACCGCTGTGGCCAGACTGTTCCTGGCCAGAACAGTCATAGGAGGTGACATCTCTGGACATCTCCATCGTATTGCTGCTAGATACATGCAGTATGGCTGAGCATAAGACCAGGATGTTCTCTTCAGAGTTGGGACAGAGAAAGGACTTCTAAAATGGCAGTGGCACAGTGGATTGTGGGCTGCCAAGGAGTTGCCATGCGTACTTGTTACATGTCTGCAGTCACCTGCTTTTCATTCTAAATAGGCAGCAGAATGTTTAGCTTTTTGTGCTGGCTGCAACCTTCTGAGTGTGGGCTTGATCGTGGGTTATAACATACTGTTGGATATGTCTGTTTGCCTGGCAATAAAGTTTTAATACTGAGCAGTGTGTATTATGATTGCTTACTGCAAAGAAATTTAGGGGCTGGGGATATCTGAACTGCCAGAAGCTCTCGAAATGCCAACCTCACTTTTTTGTTCCTATTTGGTAATGGTTGACTGCAACACCTGCTGTGATCTGTGTGATTTTCTCCCCAGGTCCAGTTGAATCACTTTTTCTCCCCTTTCTCTTGACAGATTGATTCCAATTTTGGTGAATGGAATGAAATATTCTGAAATTGACATCATATTGTTAAAGGTACATTTCTAGCCTCCCAAATAGCTTGGAAGAACTAGGGTGCTTAGTTTCTAGACAATCTCCCTTTTCTGAATTTGTATTCCTCTTTCACAGCTTGTTGACTGAGCATAACAAATTAAACTGCTTCTATGTTGTAACATCTAGGATCTCATTCCCCCTTATGACACTGTTCCTGCCGACCATCCTTGCTGGCACAGTGCAAGATAGGATGGCTGGTGAATCTACAGAACTGAAGCAGTGCCCTTTATTATCATAAACATCGCTTACCCTTCTAATACTTGAAGAGCCTTATTCTTTAAGGCTGCCGGTCTCCTAACAAATTCTTTCTTGCCCCATTCCTATAAAAGTGAGCATATTAAGTAGCTATCCAAGCCTTTTTGTTCATTAAGCCATTCATATACAGTTGGCATCTTACAATTATTTGTTCTACTGTATTGAGACTGGAGAGGTAGAAGTTGCCAGAGTGTATGGTACTGGGTCTGGAATGCATGGTGCTGGAACTGGAGCTTTTCTGTTCCATGATGAATTGCCACATATGTGTTGATGGAGCTTCTCTCTGTCTTTTCCCCCCCAAAGGCGTTTCATAGATTTATGGATTAGATCAGTTGAGTTCAAACACCTGCATTCTCAACTGTCCCCTGTGACCTGGTTTGCATGTAATGACAATCCAGAGTGCAAGTTGAGTAGCTTGTTGTTGTTGAATTGTGCATTGTCATTATGTGCCAACTCTGCACTATGGTTTAAATGGTTTGTTAACCACAAACAACAACCTTGATTATTTATGATTAACAATCCATAGTGTAGTGTTTGCATGTAACGAAAACCCACAATTCAATAATAACCCACACTCATTACTTCTGAACTAGGCCTCTGTTTCCTATCAGCATGGAAATGTAGTAAGTTTATGGCCAAGCAAATGTGTTCATGGAAATGATGCATAACCTTCAACCTGACAACAATGATGGTTTGTTGTATTCATACTGTCTGATCCATGGAAGCATGGCCTGAAAAGTCCAGAAAGGCTTGGAGGGTTACCTCTTTCTGTCAGGGTTAAGTCAGGATTAGGTGGCTTTGATCACATGATTCCCACCCCATCAAGAACAAGGGGCTGAAAAGGAAAATGCCGTTCATGGTCTTGCTTGTTCCTTACACAAATGTATCCCGCAGAGAGTAACCATTCAGGTTTGGCTGCATTCCAAATGTACTTGATGTTTAGTTCATTTATGTATGTGTTTTGATTGTTTTTTTTATGCGTGGAAAATAATAAAAAGTTAAATAACAAACGGGATTCCATATGCTCTCTCTCCTCAATTACAGGGTGATGTGGAAGAGGATGAAGCCATCCCTGACAGTGAGCAGGATATCAAACCTCGTTTTCACAAATCACGCACAGTTACTCTGCAGCATGAAGAGGAACGGCTGCAGGATGATGAAGATGGAGAGGATGAGGATGATGACGACGACACTCTCTCTGACTGGAACCTCAGTGCGTACAGTATCAGTAGTAGTAATAAGAATAATATATTGATTAATTTCTTACATGCCTGGATTGAAACGGGGAACAACATTAATACAATAATACAATATAAATCAAATGCATAAAACTAATTGAAAGAGCATATAAGACCAATACAATATTTAAATAATAATCAGGACATCTTAAAATTCTTAGGTTTAAAATTCATCTGTGTAGGCCTGCCAGAAGTGACTAGTCTTTATAGCTGTCTTAAACTCGGAGAGGGTATTAAGTTGACGAATCTCCGGCAGGCCATTCCACAGTCTGGGGGTGGCAGAAGAAAAGGTCCTCTGGGTGACAGTTGTCAGCCTAGTTTTGGCGGACTGAAGTAAGTTCTCCCCAGAGGACCAGAGTGTGTCGGGTGGATTGTATGGGGGAAGGCAATCCCTTAGATAACCTGGACCCAAACCACGTAGGGCTTTAAACGTAATAGCCGACACTTTGTACCTCGCCCGGAAACTAACAGGCAGCCAGTGGAATTATTTTTTTAATACTGGTGTAATATGGTCACCCCAGATGTACCGGTGACCAACCTGGCTGCCATATTTTGAACTAGTTGAAGTTTCCAAACTAGGTACAATGGTAACCCTATGTATAGCGCATTGCAGTTGTCGAGCCTCAAGGTTACCAGCGTGTGCACTACCATCTTTAGGTCTTCCAACTCTAGGAAAGGGCGCATAGTAGGCACTCCTGGCCGTCACATCTATCTGGGCTGTCATTTGGAGCGACGGGACCAGGAGCACTCTCAACCTGCGAACACAGACTTTCAGGGGGAGTTTAACCCCATCCAGAACTGGTTGACACACCTCCAAGCCCAGGTTAGAGCTCTTGACAGGAAGCACCTCCCTGTTGTTATACTCTAGGGATTGATAAGAGCCAAGAATAAGGCTGCCATTTGTGTAGGGCTGTATGTATGTCCTATCTTGATAGCATCTCTAGGGGCAGGTGAAGAGTGTCCCACAGTTTGTCCATTTTAGCAGCCTTTGACCAGTGTAACTGCTGTCCTGTGTATATCAAATAGTTTCATGCTTTTACCAGTCAGCTGATTTTCTATAGTACAGTTAGAAAAGAGCTACATGTAGAAATATGTTTTACTTTTCCTGTGAATCATTTGGTACTCTCTTGTGTGACTACGTTTTCTACCTATCACTACTCAATTCATTTTACATAATTTTTGGGGACATTGGGGGTGAGATACAGACCACATGTGTTTATTCAGTGGAGGTGTTGGGGTTGAAGATCTCAGGGTTCTTCTTCGTGGTCTCTGTGCATCACACATATGGGCTTGCGCCGACGCCACTTCCGGGAAGCTTCATTAGCTAGCTTAGATTTTAGGCGGGAACCCCTCCCCCCACCATCCAACCGCGCATGCTCCGGGTTCCCGCTCCTTGCTTACCTCAGTTCTTCTTCGACCGCTTCGCTGATCGCCTCGCGGGAGACTTCGTTCTGATACGGTCGTATCTATTAGAAATAGAAATATTATTTAGTTAGCTTAGTTGTTTAGACTGTTGGTCTTTTAGACTGTTTTCTCTGTTTTAAATAATAATAATAATAATAATAATAATAATATATTTAGTGTTGGTTGTTAGTTTAGCCTTTTTACGGGCATCTTGTCGTCTTATGGCGCAGACTGCCCTCTTTAAACTTTGCTCACGGTGTAGGGCTAAGTTGGCCCTCACCGACGGACACTCGTTGTGCCTCACTTGCCTCGGGGAGTCTCATATTGTTGAGGCGTGTGCGCATTGTATGCGTTTTTCGAGGCAGACTAAGAGAAACCGAGCGGATCGCCTTCGTAGCTTGCTGTGGAGCAAGGCCTTGTCAGCCGTGGAAAGACCCCATTTATCGGCTATGCAGGCTGCCCCGTCTACATCTGGGGAGCGTGGGCCTTTGCCCTCTGTTCGCTCGAGCCCAGCACCTCCTGGCTCGCCCTTGTTGAGGGTCGCAGCTCAGGCCTCATTGTTGGCATCTTCTCCTCCTTCCTCACCTCCTCCGACTGTGAAGAGGGCTAAGACGAAGCCTCGTGAGAAGGCAAAAAAGTCAAAGAAGTCTGCTCCACCATCTTCTACTTCGACTTCGAAAAAGTCGGCCTCATTACCGCCATCGATGCCGTCTTCGGCATCGACGAAAGTAGCCGTTACAGTCCACAAATCTTCCTTGGTACCGACGTCGATATCGTTACCGAGGCAACGATCACAGTCGACTCGTTCTCCCTCACCGTCTCTTCAGCAGGCAGCGTCGACTCCGACAGCCTCGATACTGAGGCGCCGTTCGCCCTCGACGTCGCCGCTTTTTCTGGATCCTTCGCTACCGAGAACACCAACTATGATGTCCCCGGCTCGCTCGCTACCGTCACCGGTACCGATCGAGATTCCGGTACCGATCGAGATTCCATCAGATGAGGAGGACACGGTGCCTGTTGAGCTTCCTCCACCACTGCCAGTCCAGCGACCCGTCGACCTCGAGCGCCGATCTCGGGATTGGGATGTTTTCTCTGAGCATTCGCATCGCTCTTCTAGGAGAACTAGTCGGTACCGATTCGACCCTTATACAGGGCAACGTATCCTGCAGACACCTTCGTGAGAGGCATCTTCAACGGCGCCACCAATTCCACCGCGTCGATCGACATCGATCACCCAGTCCTCTCGCCAGCTTCCGGATCGGCAGGTCTCGGTACCGGCACGGAGTCGCCAGCCTTCGCAGTCGTTCGAAGACTATGCCTCGGACACCTCCTCTGTCCCTTCTCCTCGCCCGTCGGAACCATTGCCATCGGACGATGTCGGTACCGCGGATAGGGCTTCCCCATCCATGGAACTGGGAAATTTTTCGGACCAAATGATAAGGTTGGCACAATCCCTCGGCATCGAATGCCAGCAGCCAGTGGAAGATGTGGAGGATCGTATTTATGATGTAATGTATACAGATCCATCTCCACAACTTGCCTTGCCTCTTGTGCCTAAAGTGTTTTATTGGTGTTTTATTGGTGTTTTAATGATGTACTGGTTTTATCTGCTTTTAATCAGTTTTTGTATTTTGTGTTTGGTGTTGTTCCCCGCCTCGATCCGTTGGGAGAGGCGGGTGATAAATAAATATATTATTATTATTATTATTATTATTATTATTATTATTACTCTCCTCAAGACTGTTAAGCAGTCATGGATTAATCCAGCTACCATTGGTGCCACATCAAAACGCCTTGATGCACTTTATAAGGTCAAAGAGGCTGAGGCACCTTTTCTTTTCCAGCACCCGAAGCCTAATTCAATAGTGGTGGAGGCGGCGCAAGGGAAGTCAGGCAAGACACATTCGGCCCCAACAGATAAAGAAGGCCGCAAGCTCGACTCTTATGGTCGCCGCATCTACTCTTCGGCTGCATTGGGTGTCAAAGTCACAAATTATCTCGCAATGATGGCCCGTTACCAACTGTTCCTTTGGGAGAAAATTGCTGCACTTACGGATTATTTGCCAGAAGACCAGCGTGAGTTAGCTCGTGTTTTTCAGGCAGAGGCCATGAGATTGTCCAAACAAGAATTGACTACAGCGCGTCATCTGTCAGACTGTGTCGCAAAAGCAATGATTGGCGCTGTTGCCTTACGTCGCCATGCATGGTTGCGCTCGGCGACTCTCCCGCAGGAGACAAAGAATAAAATTGAGGATCTTCCCTTTGATGGGTAAGGTCTGTTCAGTGCGTCCACAGATACAACTATGGACACAATTCACAAGGCCAAAATGACGGCTAAGAAAATGGGATTCACCCAGCCGCAGCAGCAGTCTTATCGACCAAGAAAATGGTATCGGCCAGTGCCGTACCAGCCCAGGCAGCAGCAAGACCGTGCTCAGCACTATCAACCCTCAACGAGCCAGTCAGCCTATCAGCAGCGGAAGTCAGCATCGCGTTATGCTCCATCTCGCGCCAAGCAATCCCAGAGTCAGAAGCGGCGGCTTTGACTTGCCACTACCACTGCCCGGCTGGTCAGGGAACAGGCTGAGCGCTTTTCTGCATGCATGGGAGTCCATAACATCGGACTCGTGGGTTCTCAATATAGTGGTGGAAGGCTACAAAATAGACTTCGAAGTCCCACCTCCTGTCGGTACCGTCAAAATCACGACGCCATCGGTGACACTAGCTCAAGAGACCGCCGCCCTTCTCAAGAAACGGGCTATCACAAAGTCCACAGCTCACAACTACACACGGGATTTTACTCCCGTTATTTTACGGTGCCGAAAAAGGACGGGGGACTTCGTCCTATTATGGATCTCAGATCTCTGAACAAGTTTATAATGCCCAAAAAGTTTCGAATGATTACTTTAGCCGCCGTCCTGCCCATGCTAAAAAGGAGCAGCTGGTTCACCCTAATCGATTTGAAGGACACCTATTTTCACATCTCCATTCACCCTTCCCACCGCCGTTATCTACGCTTTGTGATCGGCCAGCAGGCTTACCAGTTCTCCGTCCTTCCCTTTGGCCTAAAATCTGCACCAAGGGTGTTCACGAAGTGCATGTCGGCAGTTTGCGCATACCTTCGATCAAACAACATAGAACTTTATCCATACCTAGACGATTGGCTGATCGTCTCCCCATCCAGAAGCCAGGCACTAGCCGACGTCCACGAGGTCATCTCCCTTCTATCATCGCTTGGGCTGCAAATAAATTACAAAAAGTCAATCACCGAACCGTCGCAAAGGATTCAGTTTATAGGAGTCGCACTCGACTCTCCCGTAGGGAGAGCCTTTCTCCTGGAGGACAGAGTAAATGTCATAGTACAACTATCTATAAAGCTGCAGACCGATCGTCGCATCTCGGCGTTCGTGATCTTGAGGCTCCTTGGGTTGATGGCAGCCTCCGTCTTCGTAGTTCGATGGGCTCGACTGCATATGCGGCCTCTCCAACAATTCCTCATTCGCCATTTTTCTCCCATGCAAAACCCACACAAGATAATACTTACCGTTCCGCACTCCGTGTTGACGTCGCTAAAATGGTGGTCAAATCTGCGCAACCTCTCCCAGGGCATGCCATTTACAACTCCAGGTCCCTCTCGGATTGTGACGACGGATGCGTCTCTGCAGGGATGGGGAGCTCACCAAGACGACCTGTCAACACAAGGAAAGTGGTCACCTTCGGAGACCTGCCTTCATATAAACATCTTGGAACTGCTAGCAGTGAAGAAAGCATTGCAAGCGTTCCTCCCTCGTCTACAGGGCCACCATGTCCGGATACTTTCCGACAACACCACTGTAGTGTGGTACCTAAACAAGGAGGGGGGCACACACTCTCCCACTCTTCTTCGCCTTGCGTTGGACATCTTGTCTTGGGCCATTTCCCACAACATACTCCTGTCCGCATTACATATTGCAGGGACGGACAATGCCAAAGCAGACGACCTCAGCAGGTCATTCCGGGACACACACGAGTGGGAACTTTCCCCGTGCATATTGTCTCGTCTCTTTGCGCGTTGGGGGACACCCGACATCGACCTGTTTGCCACAGCTGCCAACGCGACTTGCCCTGCCTATTGTTCAAGGGCGGGAATTGGACATGCGTCCTTGGGGGATGCCCTCCAGTGGGACTGGTCACGGGGGTTCCTCTACCTGTTTCCCCCATTCCAGATGATACCCCAGGCAGTGGCACGAATCCAGCGTTATCACTCAGACGCCATGCTAATTGCTCCATGGTGGCCAAGGCAACCTTGGTTCACGCCGCTACTCAGACTGGCGCGCTCGGAGACTTGGCACCTACCGCACTCACCAGATCTTCTGTCCAAGGAGAATGGCACAATCCTTCACCCGGACATCCAGATGTTGCAACTCACGGCATGGAGTATCCGGCGTGTTGGCACCATCTCTCCCTCTCAGACGATGTAAGTTCAATTCTGGATGCATCCCGAAGGCCCTCCACCAGGCTGTCGTACTGCAACAAATGGAAGCGTTTCCAAAATTATGCAACCGCTAATGCATTTGACTGCTACGCATCTACTATGCCTAACATTATCTCATTCCTTTACTCCCTACATGCTACGGGACTTAAACCGGCATCCATTCGCGTTTATCTGGCTGCCATTGCAGCCAACCACTGTTTAGTTGACGGCTTTTCAGTTTTTACCCATCCACTCGCAAGGGCTTTTCTCAAGGGCTTGCGTAATCTGTTTCCCTCCATTCGACCAGTAGTCCCTCAATGGAGCCTCTCAGTTGTTCTCTCTGCCCTCACTTCAAAACCGTTTGAACCCTTAGCAACAGTTAATATTCGTTTATTAACACTCAAGACCATTTTTCTGGTTGCGATCACGTCTGCTAGACGCGCCTCGGAGCTTGCAGCGCTACTCGTGGATCCGCCCTACTTGCAGTTCTTTCGTGATAAAGTTGTGTTACTCCCTGACCCAACGTTTGTTCCGAAGGTCGATTCTACGTTTCACATAAGCCAAGATATTACGTTGCCTACGTTCTTCAAAACTTCTTCTGATCCGTTGTCTTTGTCGTTACATGCGCTAGACGTTCGGAGAGTTTTGGCCTTCTATAAGTTGAGATCAGCCGCGTTTCGCAAATCTCGCAAGCTGTTTGTCTGCTATGGAGGGCAGAATAAAGGCATGGCTGTTTCTCCACAGCGTATTTCCAAATGGATTGTGGGCACAATTGCCCTAGCCTACCAAGTTGTTGGAAAAGAGCCCCCTTTTCAACTGACAGCACACTCCACAAGGGCGCAGGCAACTTCTTCGGCCCTCCTCCATGGGGCGTCCATGTCTGACGTTTGTAAGGCGGCTACCTGGTCTAATGCTTCCACCTTTGTAAAGCATTACCGTCTGGATGTGAGAGCGCGTCAGGACTCCTCCTTTGGTAGAGCGGTCCTCTCATCAATATGCCAATAGGCCACCAGCATGCCTACCCTCCTCCGGTAAGTTTTTGCTTATTATTCGCCCATATGTGTGATGCACAGAGACCACGGTTGCTTACCTGAAACTGTAGTTCTTCGAGTGGTCATCTGTGCAGTCACACAACCCACCCGCCATCCCCTCTTGGCATCGCTGTTGTCCTTGTCAAGCGGTTCGCGCATGCTCATCTTATTTACATTGTTGTACCTTAGTTGCGAGGCCGAGCGGTCTCAGGGAACTGAGGTAAGCAGGGAGCGGGAACCCGGAGCATGCGCGGTTGGATGGTGGGGGGAGGGGTTCCCGCCTAAAATCTAAGCTAGCTAATGAAGCTTCCTGGAAGTGGCGTCGGCGTGAGCCCATATGTGTGACTGCACAGATGACCACTCGAAGAACTACAGTTACAGGTAAGCAACCTGCATTTCTCCTACCACTGTAGAGACTGCCTTGCAGATATATCCTAAACCATGCAGCTTTTTCTTTCTTGTTGCTTCTGTGAAATGGTCCCTATCCTCAGAGCTTGTTCCATGCGATTTCTACCTCATGGTCCCATCTTTTTTTACAGGGAAGTGTTCTGCTGCAGCTCTTGATGTTTTGGCCAATGTCTTCAGAGATGAGCTCCTCCCGCACCTGCTCCCACTGCTCAAAGGGCTGCTCTTCCATCCTGAGTGGGTTATCAAGGAGTCAGGAATCCTTGTCCTAGGGGCCATTGCTGAAGGTAAATCCTAACCATGAGTCTGCTTCTATTGAGAAGTGGAGGCACAAGCGGTCATTGACAGTTTTAGTGGGTTCTTCTAATTTCCCAGATAGGGTGCTGAGCACATCTTTTGTATTTCTAGGCTGCATGCAGGGCATGGTTCCCTACCTCCCCGAACTGATTCCTCATTTGATCCAATGTCTCTCTGACAAGAAGGCCTTAGTGCGTTCCATTGCCTGCTGGACCCTGAGCCGCTATGCCCACTGGGTTGTGAGCCAACCCCCAGACATGTATCTCAAGCCTCTGATGACAGAGCTACTCAAGCGGATTCTTGACAGCAACAAGAGAGTGCAGGAAGCTGCTTGCAGGTAAGCTGCTCATGGTATCTCTTCAGTAGATGAGCTTCTGAACAAATGTACAAATTTCAGCATTGGAAGCTGAGGTGGCTTTCTGACTCATTGGCTTGAATGGTGGCAAGGAACCAACCTTTTGTTGGTTCCTTGCCACCTACAGCCATGCTCTGCTTCAACTTGGAAATGTTTCTCCAAATGCTGTTGCTTTTTCAGAACCGTGTCCAATCATGATTATGCATTGGGGTTGGGCATGGGCATCACCAAGCAGTGAAGCTGTGGCTAGCTAGAGCAGGTATAATATGGGGAAATTAAGAGGTGCGTGTGTGTGCACACACTTTTAAGGTATATTGTTTCTATAAACTAGAACTCAACAGATTTTTTAATCTTTGAGCTACAGACCCACCCCTTTGTCCTGCACTTAAAAGGCTTTCTTTGGATATGATGATGAACTTGAAGTTTGAATTCTACAGTGATGGGTCATGTATTCATACTGTCTGATCCAGAGAAATGCCCTGATACTTGAGTTCAAAGGTGGTACTTGATGTTGTAGCTAACTTTGTTGCAATGAAACTGATATCTTCCATTTCCAGGAGACTAGAAGTTAGCTAGCTGTGTCTGGATTTCTTTTTCCCCATTTCCTAGTGCTGCTCTCCTATTGGTCTGTGCCCACCGTTTGTTCTCTTGTAACTTTTAATTTTAGTGCATTTGCCACCCTCGAGGAAGAGGCCTGCACAGAACTAGTCCCATATCTCAGCTTCATTCTGGATACTTTGGTTTTTGCATTTGGGAAATATCAGCACAAGAACCTGCTAATCTTGTATGATGCAATTGGCACCCTGGCTGATTCTGTTGGGCACCACCTTAACCAGCCGGTATGTGCATTCTTCTTTTTGGCATTGGCGATGGAAATTGCTAGCATTTAATCACCATAATTGGTTGTGTCCTGTCTTTACCTATTCTCAATTGGATGAAATACTTTCAGTACAGTCTTATATTCTAACTCTTGAATATAGGGAAATCCAGAATGTTTTTTTCCCTTTAAATCATTGGGTGTTATGGTACAAAAGATCATCTAACCTCTTTTCCTTAGGGCTGAAATCTCTCAATTACATGTACACCACATGTAATCCCCTTCCATGATAACACCCGTTGGTGAGGTGTCCCATGCTGGTGTGTCTCCTCAATTCGAAGGATAGTAAAACAGTCTATGTGTTTCCACCAAACCTGTTTCCTTGATGCTAAAATTCCACAGATGGTATTTCTAAAGAAAGGAATCCCAAAAATGTTTAGCTCATGGTCGTTGAGATTTCAAAGGAAACAGTTGGGAAATTTCCTAGGAACTGGAAGTGCATGACGAGGAGGGAACATAGCCCGATGGAAGAGAACATGCTTTGCATGCAGAAAATCCCCACACACAACTGTGGCATCTTCAACTAAAGTCTGTCAAGTATTGGGGCTGGGAAAAATCTGTCAAAGGCTCACCAGGGTCTTGGGTAGAGTACACTATATTTGGCTAGATGGACTGGTGGTTCAACTCCATATAAGGCATGTATAATTTATATGTTCATGTATGATAGATAAATGCTACTTATATTTGCTAGACCCATTTCTGGACAGCTGTTCAGTTACTTCTGTTTTATTTTACATATTTTTGTTTAGAACTTACAAAACTAGGGTGCTTTGTTATGAGCTGGAACTTCCTGAAATAAGGGGCACCAGTTTTTTCTATAGTGCCTTAGTATTGTACACGTGAATATGACTACAGTTTTCTGGGAACTGTGTTATCAAGAAAACTTGGCCTCTACCATTGAGGTAGAATATTGCAACTACCCTTAGAATATTGTGTACAATTTTAATTGCCTCATTTTAAAAAGGATATTGTAGAGCTGGAAAAGGTCCAGAACAGGTAACCATACTGGTCAAGGAGCTGGAACAAACCTTCTATGAAGAAAGGTTATATTTGGGGCTTTTTAGTTTAGAAAACGTGAGCATGGAGGGATATGCTAGAGATGTATAAAATTATGCATAGTGTAGAACCCAGAGTCATCCCATGAAGCTGAATATGGGGAGATACAGGACAGATTAAACATTATAGCATATAGTTAAACTATAGGGTTTAGCACCATACGATTTAGTGATTACCACCAATCTGGACAGCTTTAAAAGACAAATTCATGAAGGACAAGGCTATTAATGCTACTAGTCATGATGGCTATATATTACCTCCAGTATGCCTTCATATGCCAGTTGATGGGTGTGCCGCCACAACCTCAAACACTAGGCCTAGACGAGCACACCCCTCTCAGGCTAAGCACCACCACCTAAATACCTGAGGGAAGGGTAAAAGGCGCACCACTTTTCCCTTATAGCAGAGGGGAAAAGGGTGTTAAAGGTTTTGAATAAGGTTCTCCTGTGAGTACGTTGGCTGAAGGTGTAACGATATGTGTTTCTTTATTAAACTTATAGAGCAGGTTACAAAGCCAAGCTGACAAGTGGTTTGAGGTAGCAAAAATAAAAGAAAACGTTTATTGTTGTTAACAGTTCTTTTAAATCAATTTAACACCTGCCTATTCTTAACACTTCTAATAATTTACTAATAATCCAGATCCTAATAATCTCTTCACACACACTCCTGACTAGATCACACACAGCTATCTTCCAAACAACTACCCTCCACCAAACCAAGACAATAAGATAAAGTAAAACACTCCCTCACACTATATATACTCTTCCCCCTCCCTTTCCCAGCATCATCAGCCACACCCACTCAGTCCAACATTCCGCACTCTCCAGACATACTAACTCAGACATACATAGGGAGACAGAAATGTGGGGTATCATCACAATGGGGAACGTGCGGGTGCTATCACATTCATTTCCATTGTGGACTTCCCGTAGAAATCTGTTTGGCCACTGTGGGAACACAAATGTTGGAGTAGATGGGCCTCTGGTCTCATCCATCACGGTTCTTATCATATTCTTTCTTTATCATATTTGGTCACTGTTTATAAAGCCCCAATCAATCTCTCTCACTTCCCAAGGCCCAAGTACTTTTGCTGTCTGATACATGTTTGGGTTTCTGTGAAATGAAACACAGTGTGGTTTGAAGCCTGGTAAAGTTTATTCATGTCTAATAAAGATTATTCATGTTCAGTGGCATTCTACAAGAAGTACTGGTCTGAGCTCCTCTGAGCCCAGGAACAGTGTTGACCAATTAAAGTACAGGACATTCGAATCCTGAAGCAATGTGTTGAATGTTTTTCAGTTCTGAAGGTTTCTGAGCTGATTTTGTGGTGTATTGGCAGAGGTTGGGACTGAAATGTGGTTATAACTGGTCTCTTCTTCCCTAGGAATATATCCAAAAACTGATGCCTCCGCTGATCCAGAAGTGGAATGAGCTGAAGGATGAGGACAAAGATCTCTTTCCTCTCTTAGAAGTGAGTGGCCAGCCATCATTAATTTGGGTGGTGGACTCCAATGTGAAAGCGCTTGGCTCTACAGTGGATGAGGACCATGCTTGTTTGACATGAAAGCAGTGTTTTTCTGCTGATAGGAAACTGGTTCAGTAGGAATGAGCTAAAACATTACTTGTGCATGTCAAGTAATATAGGCTGTCTTGTCATTGCCTATGAATCTTGCTGCTCTGCAGGCTATTTGGCCCTGATACAGCACTCTAACCACTTGAAAGAAAGTAAATGCCATGTTCATGTTTCTTTTATGATTGAGCTCAGTGGCCTGTGCTAAATGGTTTCTATGAAGGTTAATGGGAAGGAAAGGCATGTGCCAGATGGTCCTCCATGCATGTATTTTGAGACACTGTGTTTTCTTTCTACAGTGCTTGTCATCGGTAGCAACTGCTCTCCAAAGTGGCTTCCTTCCATACTGTGAACCTGTCTACCAGCGCTGTGTGACACTTGTGCAGAAGACCCTTGCCCAAGCCATGGTATGACAGGCTTGTGTCTTGGACAAAATTGCCAACTGTTGTACTGGGGATGACATTTGGGGAAGTCAACCAGAACCAGGAATAATTGTAGCCCACCTTACTCATTATATGGAATCCTTCATCTACTATGCAACTGAATCTAAACCTCCCAGGCTGTTGCTGTAATAGTACAGCCGTTCTGTTCAACATGTGGCTCAGTGAAGTTTGCTGTAATCTTGTTGAGGTTTCACATTTTCTTTGAGGTAAATGTTTCTCTGTTCTCCAATTTACAGATGTATAGTCAACACCCCGATCAATATGAGGCTCCTGATAAAGACTTCATGATTGTTGCCCTTGACCTGCTGAGTGGTTTGGCTGAAGGTCTAGGATGCCATGTGGAGCAGCTTGTGGCTCGGAGCAATATCATGACTTTGCTGTTCCAGTGCATGCAGGTGAGGGAGGGAGTCTCACACTGAGTGTGTGGCTGGGTAGGCCAGATTGTAGCTGAGAAATCATAGGATCCCAGAACTTAGCTTCTGAGGTACTCAAGGTTAGTCTAAGTTTTGCAGTTCAGATAATGAGCCTGTGGATATGGGGTATCTGATGTCAGTAAATCTTTTAATACCATTGCATATTAATGACTAGTAAGCAAGCTGAAGAAGGAAGAGCTAGAAGGAACTACAATAAGGTGAATATAGAATTGGCTTACAAAAGCACTGTCTGATCATTGCAGCCATGTCAATGAGAAAGAAGCATGTTGAGGATTTTTTAGGAGGTATGGTGAAAGTGTTCTACATGTGCTGCTTTTAATGGCTTGCATGTAAAAGCAAGAAGCATCTCATGAAAATTGAGTGCAAATACTTTGGAAGGTTTAAATACAGCAGGAGAATTTTGAAAATACGCTAGACTCAAGAATCTGTGCTTCAGTAGAGAACCTTTAGTATTCCACAAAAGAAACAAAAAAACTGGTTTAGAACTACCAAATAAAGATGCTAAGTGGGGGGGGGGGGACGTGTATTGAACAGTAAGAGAGAAACAGAAGGGAAGAAGAGTTCATTTATTTTTGCTGTGTGGAAATTCTCAGTTGGTGAGAGAGGGTACAGGAAATAGCTGAACCTGATAGGGAACCAGAACAATGATAGGATAGAGAAAACAAATTAGAAATAGATGTAGCAGAAGCTAGAATAATAATAAGGTAAATTCAAAGTGTTTACAGAGACTCGCAGTTCTCTATATGGATATTGGGATTTCTTCCAAATTTAGTCAAACTTTTACTATGCACACATCAAAGTTAGGTTTGATGTGATTAGAACTACCAAACAAAGATGCTAAGTAGGTTGGGAGGACAGTATATTGAACAGTAAGAGATTTTTAATGCATTTGAGGTGGCTCATATGAGAAAAGTGCATCAGTTGCAGGGTTTCCCTGACTAAGAGCCTCCTGCTATCCCAGGAGCAGGTTTTGAACAGAGCCAGAAGTGGCAAGACCCATTCCCAGTGTTTGGGGGATGGGTTGTTCCCATTAATAGCTAGATTGCATAACATCTGCACAAAACTCTTCCATAATACTATAAATAAGAAAGGATAGTTTATTTGTGTCTTCAGTGAGAAACGTGTTGGCTGCAAGCTCAGGACGAATTGGATGGTGGATAAATTCTCATGCGTTTAACATCCTGGATCTTGTGCTTTGTTCTCCTTCCATCACTTAAGAGAGTGAACATTTGCTATAATGCCAAACTATATGGGGCTTGCTGCAATCAAGGTAGTGTGCACAGTACTGGTTCCTCTAATCTTTCTTACTCTCCTTATAGGACACCATGCCAGAGGTTCGGCAGAGCTCCTTTGCACTCTTAGGAGACCTTACCAAAGCCTGTTTCATGCATGTCAAGCCATGCATCGGTAGGTACCTGCGGGATTTTTGCTGTGAGACCTCCTGTTTCATGACAAAACAATAGTGGTCTTTGATACTGATCCAGTTGTTTAACCCATGAACTGCCAGGGCACAGTGCCTCCCATGCATTTGTCATATCCACTTTACATCCATTCCTGGGTTGTTGTTGTGGCATGCAAACCCGGCACTTTGGCTTACTTAGGGCTAAACTATCCAAAGATTTAACCCAACAACAAAGCATGGGTGAACCACAGCTAACTATGGGTTATTTAGCCCATAGTTAGCTGTTACGTGTGAGCCAGGTTACTGTTTAATCTAAAAGCAAGAAGGCACTAAGATAACTGCTAACATTGATAGGTGTGGGGTGAGAAAAGCACTAAGTTACTAGCAACACATTGTATCCGATTAGTGTCCCTCCACTGATGGGAATGGTCTTTGATCCTGCAGAGGCTTCCGTCTGGAATGGGGTGGGAAGTAATTTTTGGCTATTCCCCTTTCCTCGGAGGCTTTGCTCTGGAGGGCTGTGAGGCCCTTTTGGAACAGCATGGGAAGCGGCATGGGGGACTGTAGGGGGAAGGGATAATAGCTGAAAACTTCCTCCATCCCTATTCAACTGATGGGTCAAAAAGCCTTCCTTCTGCGGAGGGGTGCCAGTTAGATACAACCCACTGTCAACAGCTATCAAGTGTAATATTGAGGAAAGGAATGTAACTGCCTTGGTTTCCTTTTTTTGAAAAATGGGGTTATGGCCTTGTGGTCTGGCAGAGGCCATAGCTCTGTAGTAGAGCACATGCTTTACATGAGAAGTTCTCCGGTACAATCACTGGTATCTCCAATTAAAAATTATAAAGATCAGCTAGCAGGCAATTTGCCTGAAAGCCTGGAAAGCGGTTGTTGGAGTAGACAATACTGAGCTAGAAGGACCAATAGTATAATCGTAGTGTTACGGTGTATGCTGTCTGAGATGTATGCGCGCATTTCAAGGCTTGGCAAATACAGAAGAATGTACTGTATGGAAGAAGAAGGAAGAGAAGATGGTTCAGTTATGACCCAGTTAGAGAGTTTCACAAATGAGTAAGTTCTAAAAGAGATACGGGCTACGAAATTAAAGCAGACGTTGGGTGCAAACACAACATTGAAAATTGCTACAAGAAGGGAAGAGATTTGGGAACAGAGGGAGAGGTGTTCAAGGATAAAAGACAGAAGTGGTGGTGAGGAGAAAAGCCTTACTAGCAGTTCAGTAAGGGTTCCAAATTTTAAGAGCATCTATGCTGGCAGAGTTCATCAAAACTTGGTTAAAAATAGAACAAACTTAGTAACTATTGGCAGTAGGAAATGGAGAAAAGAGCTTCAGCTAGCTGATGGACTAGCTGGAGGAGGAGGATAGAGATTAGCAATGCGGTATACCTGTCCTTTTAGTCTGCATGACTTGGAAATGTATACAACAGCGCCCAGGAAAAACAAGCAAGGAGGGAACATAAAAGAGTCACAACACTGCAACCTCTCAGTGAAGATTCCCAAGAGAAAAGGTTCATAAGGTTCAGTAGCTCCTTGTGCCATCATTTATCCTTAGTTCTGAGCTTAAGCATAAGCAATGAGGATGTCTTCACTGTCGGCGTCTCGTCTGACTTGTGGTTTGATTTTTTTTTTAAATGTGCCAGTCGGATGTAAAACTGGCTCTGTGACTTCTTCAGTTAAGTTTTGATTGGGGCGGTGGGGAGCAGTCCTGGTTAACATACAACTGAATGTATTCCTGATCAAACCCTTCCCTGGTGGACACCTAGAACGTATTGTAACTTTTAACAGGTGGTGTGGCAAGAGGAGAAATAAGAACTTGTAGATCAAGAAGAAAATCAAACTCAGCTAGAAGCGAGGCAAGGGTTATTTCACGCACAGACCCCGAAAGGATATGCTGTGACTGAACCTCTGGAATGGTGGACTTACCCTTAGCTTGCCTTTGAGGCTAAAGTGGAGCTCTTTCATCCCAGTTCAGTTCTGACACAATATTGGGGCTGTAGGCGTTTGGCAAACAATAGCCACAAATGTGAAAATTGTAGCAACCTGTGGCGAAAATAAGAGGAAATAATCCAACGGTGGTATAGAAGTGGGCTTTATTTTAGAAAAAAAATCCTGAAGATTTTCAAGTTTTGCAACGGTCTTCAAGGGTATCTTTTCCGTTTGTAACTCTTTCTAGAGACAATGGGTTTCTTCATTCACTTTGTTTTGCTGCTGTTATTGAGACATGCTGACTGATACTCAGCACTGCTGTCTCTAGGAGGTTTCTATCTTTTTAAACTGTAGTACCTCAGTTAGCCTAGGGTAGGGAATGACTGCAACTTACTAGAGATTTGGCTAAGTGATCTTGTACGTGACTGGATATGTTAGGTGCCATTGGGCTGCTGCATTCAAGAGAGTTGAGGTAATTGAGATTTGAGCATTGCTATGCAAGTGCTGGAAATTCATGGACCAAATTCCAAGGACTGTGAACATCTTCCTTTCACAGTTTGGTTTTGAATGCAGCGCCACTACGTTGTAGTGGTCCGTTACAACTAAGGTCTATGGGCTCTTAAAATTAGACGTGATGTGTTTCTTCCAGTGTCTCTGGGTGAAAAATATCTGCCCTCGTGTCAAATGTGTCACCCCGTAGCCCTAGTTTTGGATTCTGGCACAGCTATCTTACTAACCTTGCTTTGAAAGCAATCTTATGCTATAGCTGGATAGGCCGCTATCTCTTCTGCCTGTACCAAACCCATTTCCATGGCACTTTGATCTCATTTGGGGAATCGGTTATAAGGGACTGTTCCTTTCTTAATGTTCTTTGCCATAGTGATAGTCAGTCCTGACTAAATATTTTTCTTCCTCAGCTGAATTCATGCCCATCTTAGGAACCAACCTGAATCCCGAATTCATTTCTGTATGCAATAATGCCACCTGGGCTATCGGAGAAATCTGCATGCAGATGGGTAAGTGTACCAGGATGCCACAAAAGCATGAATGCGTAGCCTTGTGTTACCATTCCACATGATAGTGATACCCTCTTCAGACTCTTTATGTGAGATGAATGTGTTTCAACATGTTAGAATTTGGTAGACTTGCTGCTTAGGTTATTTATACCTAAATGATGGCTGCATTACAGCTCAGTTTCTTGAGTTTCAGAATAATACAACGAAATTGTTACTGTGACTGCCCTATAAATGCCCTTGCTCTTGTATTCCTTAATTGCTAGGAGACTTTCTAGTGAGGGCCACAAAATATTTTAGTAATGGCAACTACCTGTAATTTGCTTCTAGTTATGATCTGTCTGTAAGCTGGGGGCTTTCCTCTCCCTATAGGTATGGTTTCATTGCTTCATACTTGACCCTCAAGACTGACACAGCTTTTCTTGACTTCCATCAGGTTGTGAGCCAGCAAATGAAGGCTCGGTTTTGTTCCTCTTTTGGGTGAAGGGTGTGTGGAAGAAAGCAGGGTATTAATAGGTAGAAATTGAAGGTTGAGACACAGGATGTTGGGGCCATGCATGGTTCAACTGATCAGTTTCTTCTTACCAGGGGCTGAAATGCAACCATATGTTCAGATGGTCCTGAATAACCTCGTGGAGATCATCAACCGGCCAAACACCCCTAAAACACTGCTGGAGAACACAGGTGAAGTGGAATCCTGATTCCTGTATGAATTGCATTCCTTTTTGCTATCCTTGTGCTTTCATGGTTAATTACCAGTCTGCAGATAAAGGATTTTGCAGCATCTGCTTTGGAAATGGGATCTGGTCTTATTTATGCTGGAGCAAATACTAATACTAATACTAATAATTTATTTCTTACCCGCCTCTCCCTCTGGATCAAGGCGGGGAACAACATCAAATATAAAATACATAAAACTGATTAAAGCACATAAAACTAATACATTATTAAAATACCAATAAAACTCTTAAAATTCAATTGGGTAGGCCTGCTGGAAATGAATTTATATCTTGCGGTTCTGTGACTGTTCCTCCACTACCGCTGCACTGAATAATTACAAGCAGTCTATATGTTTCCATTGCTCTGAGAGTCCTATGGAAGCCTTGTTCCTGGATCAAAGATCTCCTGGAAGCCTCTGCTGCCCTTTTCCGCACACGGCAGTTAACAAACGTGATTCTTGAGCACTGATAACTTCGTGCCACGATTGCTTTCTACCCGTTCTAACAGTTTTATACTACTGCACTCTGCTCTTTAGCACTATGTGGCCTAGATGCTGTGTTACCATATGCCCCTTATCAATCCTACCTACCAGTCTCTTGATGCTGCAGAACTGACAAGGCCGTTGCTTTGTGCAGTTGTGACAGGCTTGTTTCTCTCCCCTTTCTAGCCATCACGATTGGACGCTTGGGTTACGTCTGCCCTCAGGAGGTGGCACCGATGCTGCAGCAGTTTATCAGACCTTGGTTAGTGTTTCTACTGAGACAGGCGGCATGGCCTTTTGGCCTCACTGTGCAAGGGATGGCTCACCAGGGCCACCCTCTCAACCTGTCAGGCACTCAGACTTCATTCTAGAACGAGTAGATGTGCATCTTGGGGCATTTCTGCTCCATCGGTTATGACCAGTAGATGCATAATTGTCTCCAAACGTCATCCCTAAAGGTTGTAGTTCTGTTGGAGGGGTACTGCATGTTTATGAGCATTGTGTACAGCACCGTGTACTTGAAAGAATGTGATGTGTATAGTGCATCTGTTGCTGCTGTAGTTACCCAAGGACTATGGGTAACCACTAGATGTGACTTGTGATGCTAGTTAATGACAGACAGCAGAGCTCTTCCCATTCATCCTACTCTCCTCTTGTCTCTCCCCCTGTCTCTGCCCAGTGCCTACCAGTTCTAGATAGCTACCTATTCCATACTCTGGTTACACAGTGGGGGAGAGTTCTCATCCAGCAACTCTCTTTTTTAATGCAAAGTATGAAATGCTTAGAATCTCACACTTTTTCTTATTGTATGGGAAGGCCGTAAAATATAGTTGATTGCATTTAATTCGATCTGCTTCCTTCCACCCGAGTATTTGGCTCTTCGGTTATTTGAAGGTGGTGATTGGGAGGGATTTGTGACCTAACTCCCAACTAATGATCTGAGTTTGAATTATATCCAAAACATCTTCGAAGGAGTGTTCTATCTGATTGCAGTCATGTAAGAGCTTGTTCAGTGGAAGAGTACACAGTGGGCAGAAGTTATGAGAGAAATAATCCAAAACTTGGCTCTTCAGTAAATCTTGGTCCTTGTCATGTTTGTGTAATTTGTCTCTGATAAAAATGCTAAGCTAGCTCTTCTTCTGTTCTGTCTTCATATTATTGCATGGGTTTGAATGAAGGAGGTGGGGGACAGTATAGTATGTCTGCTCTTCCCTGCCTCTTTAATGTGGAGAATATATGCTGTGGTCCATAGGTGTACATCCCTAAGGAACATCCGTGATAATGAAGAGAAGGACTCTGCCTTCCGTGGCATCTGTATGATGATTGGGGTAAACCCTGGTGGAGTTGTTCAGGTAATTATGCTGTGAAGTTTTCAGATGTCTGTAAGTAGTTGTGTTTACTAGCCCATGGGTGGGCAATCTCTGGCCCATGGGAACACAACTGGAAGGAAAAATGAATGGTTCTATTAGTGTTTGAAGTAAATTGTTGGGACAGTGCCAACAGGTAAAATTCAAACTTGGGTTCATGAGATTGACGGAGAAACAGGCTTAAAACAAAGAAAATGGAAGTACTTCAAAATAACCTGTGGAATTGTGACAGGTTAATACGATAAAGGATTAGACAAATACATGAAGAATAAATTGTCAGTAACTGCTAGCCATTAGAGCCAAAAGAACAATTTGTTCATTTAAAGTTGATATACTTTACTACCAGATGCTGGAGGTGGAGTTTTTTATCATCCTGTTCACAAACGTCCTGTTACGTCTGCCCTGGCCACAGTTATAATGCTGAGCTAGAGAGACACATGGACTGTATAGGCATGGCAGTTCTTAACTCCTTCATTTATAGGGTCTAGTCTTTTGCTTATTTTCCTGCTTGTTACATGTTCTCTGAACTATTATCTGACCATAAAGCATAAATTGCTTATTGTGGTTTTGTCTCACTCCCTTGCTGAGCTGAGGCATCAGCATTCTGCTTTAGATTAGAACAGCCTTCCCCAGTCTGGTGCCCTCAATAAGTTTTAGACTACTCCCATCAGCCCCAGCCAGCATGGCTAATGGTCAGGAGTCCTGGGAGTTGAAGCCCAAAACGTGTGGAGGGCACTAAATTGGGAAAGGCTGGAATTAGAAGCATGGACTAGTAATCCTAGTCCTGTACTGCTCATGATTTGGTTTCTTTAGACCTTCCCGATTACTTCTTTTTTTTGGCAGCAATTATTTTCAGATACACATTAATGGGGAATGAACTAACTAATAAAAAACAGTATTCATAAATGTAACATAAGGCCAACCTTTAGCAGACTTTCTTAGCATGGTACTGATTAAGTTTCTGGGGTACAGTTTGTTTTCAGGTCCTATACTGATATAGAGCGGTAGGAAATCTGATTTGTATTGAGTTGGGATCTGTATTGAATTTTTCTTAAGAATTCTCATCCTTCTGTAGGATTTTATTTTCTTCTGTGATGCTGTTGCTTCCTGGGTGAGCCCAAAGGATGACCTGAGGGACATGTTTTATAAGGTATGGCACAGTAGTGGGAAGAGGCGTGTTTGGCATAAACTAAGAGGTAGACTCTCACCCATTGGGGATTTGTGCCAATTTAGTAAAATGATGACAGCTGGCTCCCTTAGATTAGTAGCTAAGAATATTCTTGAAACTGCTAGTTGTAATGTAGAATGACTCTAGCCATTTGTGCAGGAGTGGGTAATGTGGCTGACCCAGCCATTTCCAGTATGCCAACAGACTCGCATTAATTTTGACTCTTCAATTTCACCTTGAGCATTCGTTGCTCCAGTGACTAGAAATAAATATGAAAACATGGTGGCAGTATATTGCATTTTAGCAACCAGAAATATATTTCAAGTCCAAAATGTAATTCAGTAGGACTACTACAGCCATTGGATGAGCTTGTGCTCTTTGAAGCAACAGTCTTGCTGTTTGGGGGTGGGCACTTCTGGATTCTTTGTTGATCTTGGGTACAGCAGTGGCCAGGAGTGCCTTTTACCAGCTCATACCTGGTTTGTTGACTGTGAGGATGGTAGAGTAGTTTAGCCTGTAGGTAACTCGGGCAAGAACTATTGTGATTAGGTACAGCCTCTGAATGGGGCTGCCCTTGAAGACAAGCTAGAAACTTCTGTTAGTCTAAAATGATGCTGCTGGATTGGTAGCTGGGGCCAAGCAGAATGGGCCATATTGTGCCAGTTTTTGCACACCTCACTGGCTGCCAATTTTGTTTACAGACTCAATTAAAGGTGCTTGCTTTAACCTTTAAAGTCTTAAATGTTCTGGGATCAGGATATCTGAGGAATCTCCTTCTATAGGAATGTGCTCAACATCTGAGGCCTCTTTGCTTGTTCCTATCTGAGAGGTTTGGTTAGTTGGGATGAGGGAAAGGGCCTTTTTCCATCACGGTACCCGTATTATGGAATACTTTCCCCAACGAGGTTCATCTGGCCCCTTCAATACCCAGTCACTTGGAGGGCATTTTTTAAGTTTTCCTCTGATTTTTGCTCTCTGTTTTTGTTGATTATTGATTAGAAATGCAAATTAATGTAACACAAATTTAACTGACATTTCACAATAGAGGTTAGGTACAGATTCCAGCTATTATCAAGTGAGTAAATCATGAAAAAAATTCTAGATCCATTTCTATGGGATTTTAGACCTGGTTTTGGAATTGAAACTGCCTTGGTCACCCTGTGGGATGACAACCATCAAGAGGACAAGGGGGCTCTTGTTGATTCTCTTAGACTTTTCAGTGGCTTTCAGTCCCATTGATCATGATATTCTTCACGATAGGCTGTCTGAGTTGAGTGTTGGGGGGTACTGCTTTGCAGTGGTTTCACTCCAACTTGGACAGCCAATTTCAGAAGTTAATGCTGGGGGATTACTGCCTGACCTCTTGGCAATTATACTTTTTGGGTCCTGCAGGTTTCCATTATATTCCTTATGCTGTTTAGCAACTACAAGGAAACACTGGGTGAGGTCATCTAGGGATATGGGCTTAGATGTCATCAATATGCTGATGGCACCCAGCTCTTTCTTTCATCAAATCCAGGAGAGGAAGTAGGTATTCTGAATCAGTGTCTGGATATGGTTATGGACTGCTCAGGGCCAATACATCTGAGACTCAATCCAGACAAGATCGAGTTTCTGTTGGTGGGTGGTTCATACAGTCAGCTAAATGGTATTCCCCATTCTGAAGAGGGTTGCACTTCCCCTAAAGGATCAGGTGTGCAGTTTGGGAAACTTCAGTTGGTCCAAAACAGGGCAGCAATTGGGACTGGATGATTTGACCATATTATGCCAATACTCTGTCAGATGTTCTGGCATCCAGTCCATTTCTGGACACCCACCTAGTCCTTGAGGTCCTCTTTGGAGACCCTTCTCTAGATGCTCCTGCCAAATGAAATGAGGAGAGGATGCCTTAGCGGTAGCACCGATTGTGAAATGCCCTCCCCAGAGAGGCTTGAACAAGTTGCCCACTACTGTCATAGAGACTAGAGGTAAGGATCCCAGGCTCTTTTCAAGCTTCTAGAGGCTAGAGTTTATAAACTGTGTGTGTGTGTGTGTGTGTGTGTGTGTGTGCGTGAGTGCGCAAGGGGGGCAGATACAAATGTAATGTGATCACTTCCATCTCTTCTATTTGTGACAAATCTCTCCTTCCTTCTCAGATTCTCCATGGCTTCAAAGATCAAGTTGGGGAGGAGAACTGGCAGCAGTTCTCTGAGCAATTTCCCCCACTTCTGAAGGAGAGACTTGCTGCATTTTATGGGGTCTAGGCGAAGCAGCAAAATTGTACTCGGTGAGTCCCTAGCATGGGGAATAGCATTACATTCCAAGTGTTGAATGGGGGTGGGGGAATGGGGCAAAGGAGCAAAAGTCCTAAGAAGGGAGCAGAGCTATTGAGGGGAGAGACTAGGGAGGAACGGATGAATTGGATGTTGGCAAAAATTGAGAGGGAAAGAGGTAGACCAATTTTACCTGATTGTCATCTTCTCTGTGATTCTGCTTCAGTGCATTTGACACTGAACAGAGGCTCACAAAGATGGGAATGTGAAACCATGCAATGTATTTCCAGAATAGAAATCATCTCACTGTCCTTGAGGTGTCTCAGAAGATGTTGCAAAAAGGAACCTTTTGCTGTGGCATAAGCAGGGAGATGGCAGTGCAGGGAAGCCCAAGTTACCCCAACCACAATTCCTCTCCTTTCTGGTGAAGATCAAAGTCCAGCCCTTCCATTTTAACATTTGCAGTGTGTTGGTGAAGGAATGCATTAGTAGAATTCAAAATCCATCTTGCCCTACGACTGTGATCTGACTCAGCTGCCGAGTTGTGGTTAGCAGAGGTTAGCTGTGACTATGCCTTGTAGTATAAGCAGAATCCTGCAGAGTCACTAGTTGGACTGCCTGGACATTGTGGATGTGGGGGGAGGGGGAGGGGTCAGGCTTGTATCTTGCATGTCCTCTACTGGCTACCTTCGTTTCTTCTTAATACAGATTATCTTTTCTTTCCTCAGGTTCCTGTGTGCGCTGGGAGGGATACTGGGAACTCGTCCACAACCCAGTGTTGCAGATCCCTGTTAATGGGGGGTTAGGGAGGACGGGAAGAGCATTGTGGGACATAAAATGACTTCGCTCCCCATCTCCTGAAATTTACAAAGTTGGGGGGAGGGTGGGCCTCCGTGACCAATTTAAACAAAAACCAGGGTATCTCACTGGCGGAAGGAAAGGTCTCTTTACTCCGAGGCCATCGTTGGTGGAATGGGGTGGGGTGGGTCTTGGCCCTGGGCTGAGAAGGGGGAGCAATCTTAAACTGCAACACTCTTGAGAAGGGGATCTAACTAGGGGCCATCATAAAGGACTAGCTAATAATAATAAATAAAGGATAGGGTTTAAGATGTTAAAACAGGATTAAAAGCTATAATGGTTTAAAACCAGCTGATGAAGAGGGAAGGGTTAAAACTCAATCCAAGGGGGTTATACTACTGTATATTTCCAGTCACCGGTGTTCAAGAGATCAGCTATTCTTCACCTTTTCAAGACTGCATGGTGACCAAGAAGTAGACTAGCGAATCTGTGAGTAGCCCATAATGACTAAGTGTAAGCATTTTCATCTAGGAATCTTAAGGAAACCCACAAACCCTTTTTGCCATAGTTGCCATGGCACTGTGTGCTGGATGTGATGCTCAGAGCAAAGGCAGCCTCTGCCCTTGTGGGGACCTGCCAGCCATATAGGGAGCAGTCCTTATCATAAGAAATACTGTTGGAGAAGCATGTCTCTATTTTTTAAGAAGATGCCACAGTGCAATGATTCTGTTACCCTGTTGTTCAGCTGTTACTTTGTGACACTGCTATTACATTACTTCAGCCGTAGGAGGCAGGAGAGAGCAAGGAGGGAAACTGCATTCCATCTGGGAATGACTCTGCATGGGCCAAAGGTGGGCAGAAGACGGTGTGCACTTGATTCTTGTATGGCACATGATAACTGGTGCTCTGTGCTCTTGGGGCCAGAGTGGCATTTGCTCATAACGGTAACTTACACTTTCTGTCTTAAGGGAGTTCTATGCCACGTTCACCACTTTGGTTAACAAAAGGAGCAGTAAACATAACCAAGTGTAGAGGAACTAATAAACTAGAACCCCCTCCATGCATGGCCAGTGGAAGCTGGAAGCTTTTGCTGCATGTTTAGTGGAGTTGCTGTCTTAAGGAATTCTCATTAGACCCAAATTGGTTTAGTCCCTGGAAATACAACCTGGGGTTTGCTGAATACATTTGATGTAGTGAAGCCATAGATTTTTTTTTTAAAAAAAAACAGTAAATGGAGAGGATGTGAAGTAGAAGCAAACCTAGTTTCCCAAAGGCAGCTAGGACATGGGCAGAGAGGGAGTACGGCTTCACCTGATGAGAGCAGCGTTTGGGGACGTGGGAGTGCTGACGCGGGGGTGAAGGCATCAGGAATATTCTGCGGAGTCAACATAGAGCTTGTTCAAGGGCCCATTTGCCAGCAGGCAGCATGTGGAGGAAGAAGAGAACAGTGAGCAGAGCTACATCTCCCAGCTTCTCCTGAGCAGATCCCCATGGAACTTCGGCAGCAGCAGGATTGGTTGCCAGACAACTGGGTTGCCTGCAATTGCTGTGGTGGTGGTTGACAAAGTGGTGGGACTACTTAGATGTGAAGGAAGAAATACCGGATGGAGGATGGACATCCCTTTTCTGGGCTAAGGAGATGCTCTTTTGACAGCAATTGATGGTGACACTCTGGGTACTGTGGGGTGAATTTTTGAAAAGTGTATTTGTGAGATTGCTCAGTAACTTAAACTTCACTGAAATCGCCTCCCCATTTTTTTCTTTCTATCTCGGGCCTCCTTCACGTGTTACAATACCTGCAGCTCTTGGAGCTTTGTCATAGAACTTGTGGAAGCATTACTATACAGGCCTTAGGGCCTGGACCTTTTTAGCTTGGAGAGAGCACATATCCAAGCGAGAGCTGCTGTTCTGATCCTTGGATCTGATTGCTGGGGGTCACCCCTGCAGTCTTCTGGGATAGCTGGTTTAAGGAAGTGAAACTTGCAAATGCATTCCTCAATTCGTCTTTTTAATAGTGCGGAACTTGAGCAGGTCTCTGGAAGCAATCAGCTAGTTCTTTGCATTTTAATGGTTTTATTACAAGGGTTCCCTCTTGTGCCTCTTTCTTGACTTCCTCTATTCTGAGAGGGGGCGGGGGGAAAGCAGAGGGTTCTGTTTGAGCAGCAATTTGTTTTTAAACACATGGGCAAGAAATGTGCACAGATAACAGGTGGAGTCCTGGCTTGTGCTTCGAAACTACATGCCCAGAAATATAGAAAGAAGGCTGTGAACTCTTCATTCATCCAGTGAAGTTTAAGCTACTTGGCCTGACTGCCTCTTGAAATGGAATTTGTCTTTTGTACAAGTGCTTCTAGTATTGCCTCCTGTTTGTTAATCCTGGATTTGTATATTTGTAAATGTGCCGTAATGTTTCCAATGGTGGAACTGCAGTGTACCTAGTGTTGAAGCAGCTGCTTGCACCTTGCTCAAATGAGATTTTTCTCATTTTATGTATAATTTTTTTTTGTCAACTAAAAAAAAACCTTGTGACTCCAGTTTCCATGTTTCTGACCAGTTTCTTTTTTTCTTAACTTGAGTCGTTTGTATTATATTTTCCAATATAATGATTGAGTGACTAAAAGTTTTGACTAGACTAAAGAGCCCTCAGTTATGGTAGAATTCCAAACATTCAATATTTACTCATACTTCTATTAGCCTGCCTTGCTATCAGTGTACTTTTGCTATCACAACAGGGGAAGCCATTCCTAAAGTTCCTTTGATTTGTTGCGGACTCCCTTGGCCTCAACAGCATTTTCAAATTGTCACAGTGCATGTATATTGGTAGAATTATAGGCACAGATGTGCACCAATGTTTGGAATGCACAGTTGTGCGCAATCCTATTTCCATAGCCTAAAGAAGTGCTACTGTTGGTTTCTGCTTTGTGTTCTGTATAAACTGTAGTCCTCTTTTTTGCCACTAAAGGCTTCAGTAGTGCTGAGGTTGCTTGAATGCCGTTGGCTTCCAGCACCTTGAATTGAACCCAGAAAACAGGGAATCAATGCAGATCTACAAAAGCTCTTCAGGAAAGAGTAAGATTATAGAGGTGGCAATAGGTGCCTGAAGAATCCATAGTCAATTTAAGATTTAGAGAGGTACTTATTACAAGTTTGGATTCATCTTGAAACCTTATTCTTAGCATGCCCAATACATACTTGGGAATTTAGTCTGTGCAAAGGTTTGCAGCCAAACACTTTGCTCTAGTCTTGGTAGAGGCAGAAAAGTTTCAACGTATTACTATCAAAATGTAGTTAATCAGCGACAGTAATAAACTTGAATGTAGTATCCTAATGATTGTAATTTACCTTTTGGGGCAAACAAGTATTTTTTCTGTAGTGGTAATTAATGTGTTCAGCAAGTTGGTGCTTAAGGATGCAGTGCTATGCATGCTTAGGCTGGGAAAAAGTCTTACAACTCCACTTTCTCCATTTAAACAAAGGTCTAATTCTTACATTAGCTTATGCCAAACCATGTAGAGCAGAACATCCGTGACTCAACCACTTACATACATTACTTTGTAGTTGAACATACTTTGGGGAAAAGACTGATATGCAGAACTTTTACATAATGGCTACAGCTGCCTTATTTTATTAAAAGTCCAATCAGACTATCTAGAACATTCTTCCTCAGCCTGGCTCCCTCCAGATGTGTTGTAGCTAGGGGCTACCAGCAGCCCGTCTAGAGGGCACCAGGTTGGGAAAAAATTATAGATCTTGATTGGCCATGTTTGATTTTGCACACTTAAGATGGGTTTGGTAATTTGTGGCCTTGTAGCTTTTTTTGCCTACAACTCCCATCAGCTCCAACCAGCATAGCCAAGGATGAGGGCTGATGGCAGCTATATGCCAACACATCTGGAGGGCCATAGGTTAACCACCCCTGCTCTAAAAGCTGCCATGTCAGAGATAAATACTATAACTAGCTCTATGCAATGCAGTGACGATCCTATCAAGTAAAGCAGTCTTGCCTTTCCTATGAACGTGAGTGGGGAGGCCAGGCTGGGCGCTTCCGCCTTAGCAACAGCCGCCCTCTTCCAGACTGCAGCGGTCGCGCCCCTTTCCATCCGCCCAGGCCAGAAAGGCTGGGGCAACGGCGTAGCCGGCCCTGGAAAGCCGCAATAGAAGGCCGGCCTCGTGCCGTCATTACGCGGCACCGGAAGTGGTTTCTCCTTGGAGACGGGACGCGCGAAGGCGCCGGCCTGTCGGGGCGAGGCTGCCTGGCGTTTATGCTCGTCGCAGTTCCAGTCCGAGGGAGAGGCCGAGGCAGCGCGGGCCAAGGGGGGAGAGGGGCGGTGGCCCGCCATCGCAGGCAGGGAGACCGGAAAGCAGGGCGGCTGCCGGACGCCTGGGTCTTCCTCTCGGAGGCCACCCTTCCTTGCCAGTGGCGCTGTGGCGGGTGTGTGCTCTTTCCTGCTCGGAAATGGAGTTACTTCGGGGCGGGCTTGAGATTCCTCGGTTCATGCGCCCCAGAGCGGGATTCTCCTATTCTGCATGCTGGACTCCTGCAGGATGATAGGGATGGGGGGGGAGGAGGCGGTTGGGGGACGGGAAGACAACAGCTCCGCCTCCTCCTCCGGCTGAGCTCGTCTTTATTTTGAAAACTGCGGGAGGGGCTTTAAGACTTTGCTTGCAAGGTGTGCCTGTGACAGCAGGTGAGAAAGGGGTTACTGTCACCGTGGTTCCCGGTGGCGTCAATGAGGAGATAAAAAGGTTTTTTTTTGTTAGAATCCATTCCATGCGGTGTCCTGCCGGGTCTGCCTCTCGCCTTCAGGAACAAAAATAGCCCATTTCGGACCTTGTCAGCACAGCAAGCTGGGCAATCTGGGCGCACTGCCCTGTTGTCCTCCATCCACACATTCCTTTAAAGTGTGAAAAGAGCCTATATGAATTCTGTTCCTTTCCGGATAGTTTGGAACTCTGGGTTCCTGATCATGTACAGAGAGAGTTTTACTTGCATAGGCTGTGTCCTGGCCTTCAAGGTTAGAAGTGGGGACAGCTTGTGTAATCCTGCTCTTTCCTCTTCGCAACATCAGCATGTGCTGAAGGAGAGCCTAAAAAGTGATGGTTGTGGTGATGTTGGGGAAACTAATGAGATCATCTTTTAATTGTCATTCATGAGCTCAGCCTCTTGTTTGTTTGCCTAGTCAAGGATTTTTCAAACATCTTTGTAAGATTTTGTTTTTAAAGTTAAGAGCTTTAAACCTATTCCTGTGAACATTTTCATTTGAAAATGCTGATCTGAGTTTTTCTGTCTTAAAAAGACTGGAGCCTGTGCCAAATGCCTTGATCACTTACACTTCATAAGTTATTGGTTGCCCTGTAAAAGATAAATGAAAAATTATGCTGGTAAAAAAATATACTGGCCGTAAAGCAGTGTTTTACATCTTTTTACCTGAACTCTCTGTTTCTGTGCCCCATGTAGCTATGGATGCTGATCCAGATTCTTCTACTGAACACCAAGGCTCTGACAATGACTCTGACACAGAGGGTAGAGCAGATCCAGATACCCAGGCCCAGGAGTACATCGAACGTGTTCTTGGGTCTTCCAGTCAACGCAGTCAAGCATCCCAGTGCCTGCCTCCCGAATCCCTTTCAATAAGCAGTGGAGTCCGAGCCCCAGAGCACTTGTCTCCTCCTCTGGAGCTTAAAAAGTCTCCTGTTGTTGATGAGACAGCTTCAGGACTGTTATGTCTTCCTCTGGAGCTGATCTTGGAGATCTGTTCCTACCTTCAGGCCAGGTTTGTCCTTGGTGTTCTTCCTTTGGTCTGCAGGACTCTGAGGGACATTGTGCAGGATGAAGTCACTTGGAGAATTCGTGTGCTCAAAAGGATTGGCAGCTGTTATCCAGTTGTGGAAGGTGCATTCCCTTTCTGTCTACAATGCTATCGTCTCCCATTAACTCACGTACAATTTAGATTTTCCAAAGTAGCTCTTTAAGTGTTTGATAAAGTTTTGTTTCTAGATAAGGTTGGAACTGGCATTTGTCTAGGGAAAGACTAGGCAACCCAGTGCCCTCCAGATGTTTTGGACTAGAACTCCCATGTTCTTAATTATTGGCCATGCTGACTGGGGCTAATGGGAGTTGTTGTCCAAAACATCTGGCAGCATCAAGTTGCCTACCCCGATCCTAAGGTTGAAATATTGGGGAGGAGAAGAGAGCTAAAGAATGAGATTCCCATTCCTTTTGTCTGAAAGGGAAGAAGAAAAATAGAAGTTAAAGTGCGTGGAGACTATCTTTGTGATTCTGTATCTAAAGCTTGGGTGGAACATAGGCAAGCATTTTCTTAGCCTTTCTTCCTCTTAGATTCTGTTTCTCCTTTGTTTATCTATGGCTTTCTGTTTCAGAGAGTTGCAGTTAAGCTCGGTAATGTTGGCACCAAACTGATAGTGCTGAGCACTGATTGTGCAATGAAAGATAATACCTTTCAGTTCCCACAGTGAGCGATAGCAACATTGATCACAAACCAGTTCTGTGGTGGTGGAACTGCTGTTTTCTGTTTGTTCATGTACCTATTTGATGTTTTATCTTTTCATGATGATTTATTTTTGTAGACCTCTTTGAGGAAACTTGTGTGGGAAAGCAGTATATAAAACATTGTACGTAAATTGTATAAAGTTGTCTGCATTGCTTGAGATTGTTCTGCACAGCCCAAAAGAAGATCTACATTCCATTATGCCCTTTTCATGTTTCAGCAGATGACGACTTTAACTGGCCAGCTGCCTGCATTGAACTAGAGGAGCACATCCAACAATGGGCAGAAAATGGCAGGAACACAGAGTACTTTTCCCTTGCTGAGGGGCACTTTGCCTCAGTTGACTCTGTGCTGCTCCTCCAGGTAAAAGCCATTCTCTTTCGGTGTTGCCTTAACTCATACAATATTATGGTTTGGCAGAGTAGGCATTTCATCACATTTGGTTAGGAGCAGTGTGTTCTGAAGAGCCCTGTAAATAAACAAAGAAACTTCTCCAAAGTTATCCGAGAAGTGACTTTTACAAAATTGTCCATAGAGGTTCCATTTCTATGCCCTGCAAAGCTCCCTCTGCTTTTGCCCTACTCTCTTCCCTTGCCCTCACACTACCCAAATTTTAGCCAAACGGTCCCAGCTATTGCATCCAGAATAGGTTACGCAAATGTATTACAATAACACCAATTTTTTTCGTGCAGACATTGGTTTTTGGGTGCCTGCCTTTACCCCTCTTAAGAAGGAGGGGCATTGACTCATTTCTCCTAGTTATCAATTGTTTGTCATCTTATGCAGGGCGGAGAGCTCTGTGTTTCAGGTTCTCGGGACCGAAATGTCAACTTATGGGACCTGAGGCAGCTGGGCACAGCACCAGAAAAAGTGCTAGTGAAGGCACTGGGGACAGAGCGCAATGGCACACACAAGGTAACCAGAGTCCATGGCCTGTGATCATCTAGTGGTGGTACTAGCAAAAATCCCATGATATCAATCCAAAATGTCCAGCGGTCCCAGATCACTCCCTTTCTTTAAGGGTGGTTGGCTTGCATCTTCTAATCTCCCCTGACGGGTATTTTCAGTTAACACCAGTGCATAATTGTCACTCTCCAAAACACCAACATTATCCCCTTTACAACATTAATGAAAACTGTCCCCAGACCCAGCTTTCTGTTCTCTTTCCTATCTTTTTCACAAAACACAGCATATTGGTCTAAAAGAAATAAGTATTAAAAGCAACAGGCAGCCAATCTAAATTGCCTCCCTAAATGGCCAGTGCCCTGAAATGAAGGAGGGCTGGATAGATGTAGTTTATCCTGATAGAAATCTGGCCTCTCTTGACCAGGCAGGAGATGGTGTCTAGGTATCCTGCTTCTGATCAGAGAGTGACTAGCCCCTATGAAAGCGAAATGGTGTCACACCACTTGAGCAGTTCAAGTACTTCAGCCTCATCCAGGCTCAAAGTTTCTGTGATGCAGGACCCTCCAGTTTCTTCATCCTGAACTGATGACTATTTCCTGAGCAGCTCAGTTTCTCACATCCAACTGGAGCTGGATTAGAAACGTCTCTCTTTAGAGGGGGAAGTTTTGGAATCTCTGTCGATTCTTGTTGGTTTTGCTGTATTCAACAGTGTGAGGAGATAGCAGAAAGATGAATTATTCTTTTGGTTCTTCTGGAAAGAGTGAATTGATTAGGCTTGCCCCTAACAAGTGGGGTTGTTTTCTACTATAAGGTGCCTTAGGATGAAAGTATTACATGTTCTTTATATGCCACCAGAATGACCTTGCAATGTTACGCAAGAGCTGGAAAGAGGCCTGAAGCATGGTGACAGATCTTACCTCATCTTTTCATTGCCTAGGGATGGGTATGGACACTGGCTGCAAGAGATAACCGTGTGTGTTCAGGGTCCTGGGACAGCACGGTGAAGCTGTGGGACATGGCTGCTGACGGGCAACAGTTCGGGGAGATCAGGTAATGTAGTCCCAGCGCCCTCTCCTGTGATTCATCACTCGAAGGCCTGTACTAGGAGTGGCAGAATCTGGAGTGTTGCCACATGCTCAGCCAAACAGAAAGCCCTGTCAGAGTGTTCTGGGTTCAAAGCTGTGAGAGCCTTCTCAAGCAATGCCGAGACATGAAAGCTGTTGCTTGGGCCAAAGCATGTGTGGCGTTTATGCAGAAGAGGAAGTTGCTAAGGAGGATTAGGCCAAAAGGTACTAAAACCTGACCCTAGATAAGGTGGGCAAAAAAGAGTGGAATGTTTAGCCGCTATAACAAAGTTTAAGGTGCTCAGGCTGTTCAGTCTTGAAGATAGCACTGAGTACCAAAGGGCCTGATTGGTCTTATTTATTTAGGCTCATTTAGAAGGCCAGATAAAGGGATCCAGGGGTGGGCAGAAAGGCTGAACAAGGGGAAAGTTGTATGTTACCCAAGGAAAACCATCCATTCTTATTTGAACCAGGGATGGGGGCAGGCTGGCAAGAGAGCTGAGTTGCAGCTGATACCACAGCAGGCATAAAGAAGGTTATTTCACTTGCTTCTCTCTCTTCAATCATTTCATGGGGCAGATGATGTTATATAGCCACAGAAGGCAGTGAAATGGGAACCAACAAACTCCTCTCTAAATCATGTTGGTCTAGAAAGACTAGAAATAACCAAAGGCCAAATAAGGCTGAGCAAAACTTTGCTGACTTACATGTATGAACTTCACCAGTGTGTCCTGCCCCTTACCTGCTTGTTTCCTCCTCTTCCTAGAGGGAAAGCAGCTGTGTTGTGCCTTTCTTATCTGCCTGACATTCTGGTCACAGGAACCTATGATAAGAAGGTGACAGTATATGACTCACGAGGTTAGTCCAGCTGTTTTCTGTAGGCAATGGTGCCTTGAGCCTTTTGCAAGCAGTCTGTGTCTGTGGAGCTATGGACCAGAAGATATGCTTCTTGTCATCTCCTCAGCGGGAAGGAGAGAGGGCCAGAGCATGCACTTCCTCATTGAGGTTTCCTAAGTAGTTACGATTCAGCTGCTTCAAACTGCCATCTTAACTAGAAAGCTTTGTTGTTCCAAAAGCTGCTGTCTTAGGCTAGAAAACTATGAACTATTTAGGGAGCAAATCCCTGCTGCTTTTCCATATCTAATAGAGGTGCCCCAAATTAGTCAGGGGGAGGGAAATATGGGGGGAGGCTGGCCAAAGAGCCCCACGAGGAAGCACTACCCTCTCTTCTGCTTAAGTTCTTGCCTAATGAAAAGAGACTTCAACTGGAAGACTGCGAGCTACAAGGGATAAAGCACGTGTGTGAGGTTTTAGCTGAACGAGCCTTTCTTGTGTCGGTATCCGGGCTCTTGTGATGCATCGTTTGGCCCTCTCTTACAGCTGCTCAGGCCCTAGTGAAGAGCCGCAAGCTTCATTCTAGTGCAGTCCTATCCCTTGCAGCTGACGAGCGCTTCATTATCTCTGGTAGTGAGGATCGAACACTGGTGTGTTTTGACAGGCGAACCAACAGTGTCCTTCAGAGGCTACAGGTGAGATGCAGATCTTGAGTCACCTTTCCCTGATGAGGAGAGCCAGCAATTCCATGGAAAAGCAAGCAAGAAAAACTGGAGTTAGTGAATAATAATAATAATAATAATAATAATGATTTATTACCCGCCTCTCCCTCCGGATCGAGGCGGGGAACAACAACAAACACAAAATACACAAAACTGATTAAAAGCACATAAAACCAATAGATCATTAAAATACCAATAAAACACCAATAAAAACACTTAAAATTCATCTGGATAGGCCTGCCGGAAGAGATCAGTCTTTCTCTTGAGCTTTGCTTAACCTTTCTTTGTAAATTTGAGCGCTAGTTACTTTTGGGTTGGTAGAAGGGCTGGAATTGTAAACCAAAGCCCTGGCTTCTACTTGTGTTCAGCTTGGGGTGGGGGTGGGGGGTGCAATGTGTTTGATGGCACTCAGAAGGTGCATGGCTCAGCAAGCCAAATGTTTAGAGGTGATTGAGGCCTGCATCTGGTCTTGCCCAACTGTTCTTCAGATACATATTGCTCTTGTCGGAACTTTATTTTTCTGAATTTAGCCTATAATAGACAAGCCCACATGAGAGACGGACGAGAGGGTGGTTTTTGCTTTACACTTGGGCTAGGTTCAAACATTACATGAACCCATCCATGGTTTGTTTAACTAAACAAAGAGTTCACTCAATGGGAACTGATGGGAAACAAAATCAGAGAAACAGCTAACTTTAAACCATGGCTGGCTTGCTTGCTTGCTTGCTTGTATGTCTGGAAGCTCAAACTCGGGGGTTGGTTCTTAACTGTGGTTTTACATTACATCTGCACCTAGCCTCAAGTCTTGTTGATTTCCATATTTAGGGTCTTGCCAGGTTGTATTGGCAAGTGGCTCGCGGGTAGCTTTTACTTCCTACTGTAGCAGATATGGCTTAGTCTGCTTACTTGAGCTATCTGCTCCACTAAGCCAGTTCTCTTTACAGGCCCCTTGTTTATTCCTGCTGTTATTGGTGATATTAGTTCCTTTCCTTTCCTTCCCCAGCTGGACTCCTACCTCCTCGCCATATCATATCAGGGTTCTCAGCTATGGGCTGGAGACAACCACGGGCTGCTGTATGTCTTTGAGAACAGAGGAGGGTGCTTCCAGCATATCCGGGTATGCTGAGAGGAGTTGAATCACAGAGAGACAGGGAAATATGGTACTTCTCTCATCTCCACCTACCAAATCAGTTGTGCTTTGAAAAGCATAGCATAAGGTGCTGCTTACAGTAGAGTTTAAAGATATTTTATAACACGGCTGAGAGTCATCTTAGAAATCTCATGAGCTTTGACCATTTGGGGCAAACTTTCTGGCTTATGCAGTGTCCCTTCTGAGCCCAAGTAAGCCTCTTTCACTGCAGTAGTGTAAAAGTAGCTAATGCCTAACTATAGACGACTCAGCTGCTGTAGGAGAAGGCAAACGTGTGCGCATTTCCTCCTATGGTACATTCAAAGCCTCACTGTTTGTTCTTTCCGCAGTATTTCGATGTGGGTCATCGCTCCCAGATCACCGGACTCCAACACTCACTGGGTGCATTATACACAACGTCCACCGACAAGACACTGCGCGTAAGAGTTTTGCTGGCATTTTAGGTACAGTTCTGAACTAGGAATAAATGCGATCAGTCTGTTTCTGGTCCAGGTCAGTTTAGCATTTATTCATTGAGAAGTCCATTCTGTCCCAGTTCCGCATTAATCTGCAATCTTTTTTAAAATCTGCATAAAGTTCTTAGTTTAAATATATATTTATGAGCATATTTTCTCACAAGTAGGCATTTCTGAACACATTGTATCCCAAAATAGGCGTTTTATGTGGATTTTGGAACTTTTTTTGAGCTGAGAACCACATTGCAAAATTCAGAGAATTGCAAAATCCAAAGAATAACTGGGTTCCAGTTTGCACATTAGACCAAGAGCTGGGAACCAACTGGTTTGCTTTGTAATGCAGAGAGAACAAAATCCTCATGAATCCCTGTTCTGAATACAAGCCCTCCCCTCCCCTGTCCTTCGTTTGTGAGAGCAAAGCAAAACCCTGCCCACTTGTCTTTCTCAATTTTCTGACTGAAAAGTAGAGCGTGAATGATGCTGCCTGTCGCCTTGAAGTTCTAGCTACAGCCGCCCAAGCAGCTGTGGAAGCACTAATGGCTTAGAAAGAGGATCCTATCATACTCTTTGCACCCCAAGTTTCCATGTCTCTGTTCATTGCTTCACTGTACACTCCCTACCTTCAGCATTCTGATAGGCTGTTCTTTCAGGGGGTTGGTCTATGCAAAATAGCTGCATAGGCATGGTCCTCTTGTGAGTCTGGACTGATCTACTCTGTCCCACAAGCTGTTTGCTCTGCTTACGTCTGTGTGTATGGTACAATAAAACAAACGTTTCCTGTTTGTTAGACCTTCAGTCTCCAGGCCTGAACCTCTGGAATTTCTCTTCCAGATCCATGTTCCCACAGATCCACCGAAGGTCATCTGTTCACGGACACACAACTGCGTGCTAAACGGGGTAATGGGGATGGGGATGCTGGTAGATGGTGTTCCAGGCAACTGGTATTGGCTCCAGCTCAAGAAAGGGAGCGCTAGAGCTGGGAGAAGGAGAGACTGGAGGGAGAAGCATCTGCAGCTGCCTTCACCATGTGGGGTTAGGCACTAAAGGGTGTGTTCTGGCTGCTGTGGGCTTTGCTCAATCTGCTGGGTTAATTTCCACCCCCACTCTCCCTTCTTTTGCAGATCAGCGTTGAAGGAAACATGGCAGTGGCTGCTTCAGGGGGTCTCTCTTTGGAGGTCTGGAAGCTCAGTGTGTGATGACAAGTCACATAGCCATCTGCGCGCACGAATACAGGGGTGTCTAGTCCGGTGTCTTGACAGCTTCCCCTCTGGGTCCAGAATTCAGCTGCCTGTTGGGTTGTTGGTTTTCGTTTTGTATGCTCTTTGGAGCGGTGAAGTGCAGGGGTTGAAGCTTCAGCCTCAGCTTAACCCAGGTAGCTATAAGTAAGAGGCTTGCACTGAGATCAGTGTGCCACGTCATGTCTAAAGTCTATAATTTTATCCCCAGGAGGCCCCCACATGCACACAATTCTGTGCCTCCTCTGGGCCCTTTTTCAAGCCTGCCATATGCGGCATAGAGGAGCGGCACCTCTTCAGTGGCGTGGTGGTCGAATACTAGCTGGCTGTTCAAAGGAATGGATGTGCTGGTACAGGAACTGCTCTAAGCCTGGGCCATGTCAATGAGGAAGATGCATTGTGGCCCCAGGGGAGGGAGGGTGGAGGTTTAAAGGATCCTCTAGCTACCCTGTTCTGATCTATGTTTACAGTTTGATTAAAAATGTTTTGCCGCAGTGGCTGATCAGGAGTGATGGTGTCTCTTTTAAGCACAACCCTTTGTGCAACTTGTTTTAGAAACAAGAAATGAAACTTTACCAGCCAGACACGACCCTATTAGTGACTTTGGCTGTACAGTTGTTTTATCAACAATATCAGTGCTAAATTATAAGGGAATTAATGAAATGTTGTTCTCCATCTCCAAGGAGCAAATGTAGGCTGCTGGATTTATCTGTGTCGAGTTGTTTCATTTTTTAGCTCAAGTGTTCAGAGTTGGTAATGTTCACATGACACGCTAAGTCATCATGGTTCACGCAAAATGCTTAACCATAATAGCTTAGTGTGTTGTTTGAACAATGCCTATGTGTGCCTGCACGTAGAATTTGCTTATGAATTACTTAACAAAAGTAAATCATATGCTGAAATCCTTTGCCCTTATTGGATGCGCTCCCTTGGATGCCTTTTTACATGTTTAGTAGAGTCATAGTTGGGATACTTCTCTAATTAGAATCCCTGAGCTGGACAGGGCTCACCTGTAGCCTTACATCCATCCATGGCATTCTAGTCTGCAGGATGGGCAGCAGGCATTTGATAGCTTAATTTTCTGAAGGGGAGGACTTTTTTTCTTTTTTCTTTAGTAGTAGTAGAAAGCAGCTCTTGACATAATTTGTTTCTATACTGTTTGGGTGGGAAATAGCTGTTAAACAGAACCGGAATATAATAAACATTCTGTAAATGAAAACACAATAAAACAGTGGGGAAATCATTTTGGTGACATGCGGCTGCTATTCTGCTGTATATATTTTACATGACCTTCACCTCATGTATTATATGATTTAGACTTGGTTACATTAAAGGAAATAACTGTTAGATGCTCAAAATGCAAGGGGAAGTCTAGGGTGCTCAACTATACAGTAGGGCCAGAAAAACATTTTGAGGTACTGCTTGAGTGTGAACTTGGAGCTTAATTCCTTTACAACATAGCACAAGGCGATTTCTTCTATAAGGGTTGGTAGAATGCCAGAATGCCAATCAGGAGTGGATCATACTTGGCACATTGCACAGAATATTGCAGTGAGCCACTGGCTGTTTTGGAGATTTATAAGGAGAACAAAGGTGTGTGTTGCGGCGGGGTGGGTGGGTGTTATTCCTTTTGGCTATGGAGGAAGTGAAACTGGTCTTGGCTGGAGAAAAGGCTGAGTTGGAACTCTTTCACTGATCTTGGAATCCGCACAACAACCATCCTCCATTTCATTCTGATCCTTGAATTCATAGAAAATACCACTATTTAGTGCAGTGGCTAAAAGACTACGCTACTCTCTGGTTCAAATCTCATTTCTGCCGTGACCTCAAGCCCTTCTTGAGCTACCCATCTGTGCTATAGCGAGAATACCTACCTTACATGGTTGTTGAAAAGACTACACGAAAATGGATATAAAGTGTTTTTAACACGCAGACGTGGTATACATTGCTAGTATCTCAGCCAAACCCAGCTTTCGGTATGAACCCTTTGTAGGTTGATACTGATATTGTAAATAGGATTTAGGGAGGGATGAGTGAAAATTTAGACTTGATGTCTCATGGGAAGAACCTATCAATCCCAATTTCTGACAGAAGGATAAAGTTTTCTTTGGCAAGAGAGAAGTACTTCCTGCCATATTGCCAGTGCCACCCTCATTTGGACCACTCTTCCAGCTAGGTGGTGTTCCTTGAGCCTTGGTCACATAACATAGTCAGAAAGCAGCTGTGGTGTAAGCACACTGCCCCTCCAAATGAATGGGCAGGGGAAGTGCTAAGGTGTAGTGCATGGCTGCATTCGGACAACACATTAAGCAACTGAAGGGGGGGGAACAATCGTCAGTTATGTTGCTTATTGTGTTGTGTGGAGGGTAACATGCCGCTCACAAACTACTGACAGTATGCTATTCCGCCCAAATAAGCAACGGAGAGAAACAACTGGTTTGCAAGTTGTTTAGCTCGAAGCCAGCTGTTTACAGTGTTGTGTGGAGGGGTGAGTGGGTTAATGGCGTGTGGTGAGTGGGTTAAAACACAAGCCCATAGAGGCAGGTGGCAAGAGCGACCAAAGCGGCAGCTGCCACTCTGATACAACTGGTGCAACTTGCAGAGGCTATTGGGATAGAACTGGGAGGAGGGAGGGTGGGGAGAGGGGCGGGGGCTGTGTCAGTCAAATGCTGGGTTGACTATTAGTCCGCTCAACGCCCAACCCCAACCACTCACAGTTGTGTAGGAATATGTTGTGTGGGGAGTACCCACAAAATAACCAACTGAGTTGGCTACTCAACCCACCATTGACTAATGTGTTGTCCGAATGCAGCCCATATCTTTATGAGGCGTATAGGGTGGGGTGGGGAAGGAATACGAATTGCATATTTTGCAATTCAGAAGGAGATTTCTTCAGAGGATGAACTCTTGCTCAAGAGGTGGTGGCCCAGAGCCAGGGAAGGTTAGTCAGGCTGAAGTTCTCTCCCAATTGATGGGGCTTAATTACAACTAACCCCTAACATTCTCTAGATTGGCATCCACATGTCTGTCTGGAAGAAAATATACTTTGCGTTTGGTATGGTTACTCTTATACCGTTGGGTAACATGTTCCTGGTTGACCATATTCTAGTCAATCCTCCCAGAAAGGCAGGGATGGAAACCTCAAGCCCATGGGTCAACTCCAGCCCTCTTTCCCCTGGCCGCTGATGGTTTGGTGGTTTCCTGGCTTTTGCAGTTTCCCTCCATTCTACAAGATTGAAATACCTCTCCTAAAGCTTGGTTACTGGCAGTAAGATCTTTAAGCTAAACTATTATGGTGTTTTAGTTACAACCCTTTTGCCATTAGCCCCACCCACCCCTGGAAGTTTCTCCACCCCTGCAGAAAGGGATGATGGAGAGCCAATGCTCTGGCCAGCCCATCCATCTGCTGGTTCTAGCAAAAAATGGGAGCTGTACTCTGCACCCCTAAGAATGACAAAATTGGTCTTAGTGGAAACCAGCCTATGTTGACCTGTGCTCTATTGCTTTTTCATGGGGGGCTGTTGCAGAGGAAGGACAGGTTGCTTACCTGTAACTGTGGTTCTTTGAGTGGTCATCTGTGCAGTCACACATATGGGCTCTCTGCGCCTGCGCGGAGGCTCAATTCAGGAATCTTCCATAGCTGATAGAAATTTTTGCCGGGAACCCTCCCCCACTACCCACTGCGCATGCGCAGGAGGGTTCCCGCCGAGTCCCTCAGTTCTCCTGAGACCCATTGCGGGTAAGGTACCAAGGGACAATTACAAAATATATATTCCCTAACAGGGAAGAAACCGTATACAATCAGGATATCCACCCAAGAGAGGAAGGAGGGTGGGTTGTGTGACTGCACAGATGACCACTCGAAGAACCACAGTTACAGGTAAGCAACTTGTCCTTCTTTGTGGTCTCTGTGCATCACACATATGGGCGACTAGCAAGCTTACTTACCATTAGTGGGAGGATGGTCTTAGTTGAATATGGAGGACAATACCGCTCATCCAAATGAGCAGTCATCCCGCGCCCGAACATCTAACCTGTAATGCATGATGAATGTGAGCAGTTGTGACCAAGTCGCAGATCGACATACGTCAGGTATGGAGACGCCCCTTTGGAAAGCTGATAATGCCGCTACCGCTCTAGTAGAGTGGCCTTTCACTGAAGTGGGCATTTCCAGTTTCGACAGCTCATACACAAGCATGATACACTGGACCAACCAAGAAAACAACTGTTGAGTGGATACCGGTTGGCCTTTCTTATGTGTTCCATAACACACAAATAAACGCTTTGATAAATGAAAATGCTCTGTGCATGCTTTGTAGAAGGCTAAGGCCCGACGGACGTCCAACGTATGTAAGGTAGTCTCAAGAGGAGATTCCGGAGAAGGGCAGAATGCTGGCAGGACAATGTCCTGGTTGACATGAAATGGCGAGATAACCTTTGGCAGAAATTGTAGGTCTGGGTGAAGTACAACTTTATCCCTGTGAAATACGAGGTAAGGTTCATCAATGCATAAGGCTGAAATCTTGCTTGCTCTTCTGGCTGAAGTGATGGCGACTAGGAAGATGACTTTCCAGGTAAGTAATCTCAACTCAGTAGTTGCAAGCGGTTCGAAAGGCTTGCTCGTTAAAGTGTGTAGAATGACAGAAAGACTCCAAGCCGGTCAAGGAGGTTGGATAGGTGGGGCAATGTTTAACAATCCTCTTAGAAAACGTTTCATAAGAGGGTGGGGAAAAACTGTAGTACCATCAATATTATCATGGTTGGCCGAAATAGTTGCCAAATAAACTTTGATAAAAGATAACTTCAGACCTCTGTCAACCAGAACTAACAAATAGGACAGGATCTGCTGAATGGGACAGGAAGTAGGGTTTACATTCTGTTTGACAGCAAAGTCCAAGAAGGATTTCCATTTCCTGGCGTATGAAACTCTAGTGGAAGGTTTCAGAGGGGCCTTGAGGATTTCATTGATTCTCAACGTAGTTGGTGAGGTGTTATCTGCCACGCCGTCAGGTGAATGGTCTCTATATCCGGGTGCCGGACTCGACCTTGGGCCTGGTATAGCAGGGTTGGCAATGACAGAAGGCAGAGAAACGTGCCGTGGGCCATGTGAAGAAGCGGGGCGAACCACCCTTGTCTGGGCCACCATGGTATTAGTAATATGCAGTCCGTACTGTCCATCCTGAGTTTGGCCAGTACCCTCGTGATTAGTGGAATTGGAGGGAATAGGAAAAAAAGATGCCCGTTCCAAGTTTGGAGGAAAGCATCTCCTTGTGATCCCTGGCCGTAACCCGCTCTGCTGCAGAAGAGGTCGCAAACTGCATTGTCTTTTGTGGCAAAGATGTCCATTGTGGGTTTCCCCCATTGGCTGAAGATCCATTGCAGGACTCATGGGTGAATTTGCCACTCGTGGACTAGGGAGGCTTGACGACACAGTGAGTCCGCAAGGAGGTTGTCCTGGCCTGCAATATGGAGAGCCGTAATTATGATATTCCGACGGATGCACCATTCCCTGATGTGTATGGAGAGCTTGGCTAGGGGGGTTGATTTCGTTCCTCCCTGTTTATTTATGTAAAATATAGTTGTGGTATTGTCCGATGCTAGTTCGATGTGGTGTCCCCGCAACTCAGACTCGAGTGCCCTTAGGGCTTTCTGCACCGCTAGTAGCTCGAGAAAATTGATGTGTGTCATTGCCTCTCTGTATGTCCAGAGACCTTGAACTCTGAGGGAGTTGCAATGTGCTCCCCATCCTGTCAAGGACGCGTCTGTTGTGAGGACAACTGTCGGTGTTGATGGTGTGAAGGGAAAACCGGTGAGAAGATTGGATGAATGGGTCCACCAGCGTTGTGATCTGACTACGCTCGGTGGGGTCGCAAGATCATTCGCCTGGCATTTGCTTTGGTGTTGAATGCCCTCGTGAACCAAACTTGGAGGCGTCTCATTCGAAGCCGGGCAAACGGAACCACCATAGTCGTTGCAGCCATATGGCCTAGCAAGCATTGTATGGTAAAGGCTCGCAGTAGTAGCTGGTGAATTATCCTTGGGTCAGAGACATGAGTGTGTGCGCCCGGTCCAGGGGAAGAAACGCTCGTCCTGCTGAGGCATTGAGAATGGCACCAAGGAATTTGATGGACCTTGTTGGGGTGAGATTCGACTTTTTGAAATTTATAATTAGGCCTAAATCGTGGAGGAGATTGAGGACGAATTGAATGATATTGGGTGAGTTCTGTATAGGAGTGTCCCACAAGAAGCCAGTCGTCCAGGTATGGATGGACCTGGATGCCTTGTTTCCTGATGTGTGCACACACTACTGCCATGCGCTTTGTGAAGACGCGTGAGGCTGTGGAAAGACCGAAGAGAAGGACCTTGAATTGGAAAGCCCAGGACCCGATTGCAAGACGGAGGAATCTTTGGCTCCTCTCGTGGATGTCAATGTGAAAATAGGCATCCTGAAGGTCTATGGAGGCGAACCACGTGTCTTCGGTCAGTAATGGCAAAATTGTGGCCAGCAATGCCATACGGAATCTCCTGGCGGTGATGAAGGAGTTGATGTCCCTGAGTTCTAAAATGGGACTGGCTCCTCCATCGGGCTTTGGGACCGTAAAGTACCTGGAGTAAAACCCCTGGTGTATGTCCCCACGTGGAACTGGTATAATGGCTCCCTTTTCCAAGAGGGAGTGAACTTTCTTCCAAAGTATTTTTGATGGGTTCGTGAAGTGAATGAGTCCCGTTGGGGGTAGCATGTCGAATTCTATAAGGTAGCCATGTTCGATGATGGAAAGGACCCAGGTATTGGATGTGATGTTTTGCCACGCTGTCAGGAATGGAGGGAGGCATTGACAGAAAGGGATTGGCGTTGGAGTTCGAGGAAAACCTGAGTCAAAGATGACGTTTGTCACCAAAATCGTTCTTCCTACACTGGTAACGGAACTTGGAAGACAAGAATGGTGGGTGTTTGTTCTGCTGAGGTTGTTGTTGTTGTTTAATCGGAGTCCGGTCTTTCTGGTGTCGGGAGGAGAAAGGTTGGTGATACCAGGGGCGTGGTTTTGACTGGAATGGAGTGGTATTGATGCCCATCTTTCTTGCAGTTGTTTTTGCCTTCTGTACAGAGTCCATGGCATCGTCTGTCTTAGAGTTAAAGAGACCAATGCCATCAAAAGGTAGATCATCTATACGACCTCTAGCCTCCTGAGACAGTCCTGCAGAACATAGCCACACATGTCTCCTTAACACCACCACGCTCACCATAAGTTTGGTGCCGCAGTCAGTCTGGTGTCTGGCAGTCTGCAGTTCTTGCTTAGCAAGACGGATTGCCTCACTCTGGAATACGTAAGCAAGTTCCTTCTGGTCACTGTCAGCCGATCGCAAAGTGAACCCATTTTCTCCCAAAGGAAGAGCTGGTATCGTGCCATTGTGGCCTAGTAATTAGCCACCTTCAGACTGAGAGATGCTGTAGAGTACATCCTACAGCCCATGAGGTTGAGTTTTCGACCCTCCTTATCCACAGGGGCTGAGTGAAGGCATTGTGACCGACCTTGTGAGGACTCCACTATAATAGAATTAGGTTGAGGGTGTGTGAATAAAAATTCAGTGTCCTTATTCAAGACCTTGTACATATTCTCCAACCTTTTTGATGTGGGAGCTAAAGAGGCTGGAGTTTTCCAAGATTGTTGTACTGTCTGTAGTAAGGTCGGTACAAATGGGCTAGCCAAAGGCGTTGTTGCCTCGGTATGGATAACATCATATACTGGGTCTGCCACACATTGAGGAGGTTGACTTGTTTCTAGTCCCAAGGATTGTGCCATGCGCTGAATCAGGTCAAAGAAAGTGCCAAGCTCTTCAGATGGAGAAGCCGGGTCCTGAGAAGAGACTTGCCCATCAGGGGAGGCTGTCAATGGTAGAATCGATGAGCAGGATTCAGAATCAGAGCGGTAATCATCAGTATCAGAATCAGACGACTGGATAGAGACTGTTTGTCGAACAATAGCGGTCCTGATGGGAGATACGTGAGTAGGTTCTAAAGTTGCAACTGTACTAGTCTTCTGTTGTCGAGACTGTGCAGATGGTGGTCGAGAAGTCAAAGGTGGTATAGAGGGTTGCCTTTGTCTAACAGGGCAGTCAATACCCTGGATCGGTATCTGCGGTTGTCTGAATACATGATCAGGTTCCTGTGGCGGTAGTGGATGGTGTCTCGGAGGTGGTGGGTAGTGGAAGTAATCGTAGTATGGTTCCTGTCTGTCTCGCCCTTGGCAATAATGGTACTGTTCTGGATCGCAAGATTCATGGGATTATCTGTCCCAGTCTAAAGGCGGAGAGCGTGAACGATATGCCAGGTCCCTGTAATAATAACCGTCTCGACCGTGAGCCAAGGCGACTGATCTATAATGAGGTGACGTGCGTCTTTGGGTCGAGTGTTGTTGCTGCTCAACGAGCTGTCCCTGGTATGGAGTTGGCGAATCTCGAATCTCTCCTTCAGAGATGGACGGTGGGGGCACGGTATCGAGTGCTAGTAAGGAACTATGTTTGTTGTCCTCTTCCCCAACCCAAGAAGTTGAGAGAATTTCCAGGGGGGACCCTCGGTACCGAACGGTTTGCCACGGTACCGAGCATCGGTATCGAGCGGCTCAACTGAGGGGCAACATCGCATATCGATGTCGAGCGGATGGGTGGGGGGCCGGCATCGGCACTCGGAGTAGAATGTCCAAGCAGGACTGTATCAAGTCTCGACGTCGAGCATGTTGGCGGTAGAACGGAGGCGGGCCTCAGAGTCGAGCAGCTCATGGAATCAAAGGTCGGTGTCGATCGACTTGTCAACTTCTCGATGTCGAGTCCCGACATCGAGGACTCGGTACGAGTAGGCGGTGGCGGAATAGACCTATGAGATTTTTCAGGTCGTTCATCGCCGTGTCCTGCCTTCTTGCGCTTTTTCTTTTTGTGTCCCTCGGGTGATTTAGGCGCTGTTCCTTTCTTGGAACCCTTTTTCAGCACCGTTGGAGCAAGAGATGTGCCCGATGTTTGTGGGGCATCTCTCCGAGCTCTACCATCATGAGAGCTAGTGGGTGAAGCAGGGACCGAAAGGACAACTAGGTCCTGAATTGATGTGGCTGTCTCCGTAGCCATGGCTGGCGAATCCACGGCCACCAAGGCTTTTTTCCAAAGTTCCGCTCTGAGTTTATCCACCCTATGCTTTCTAGTTTGTCTAGAAAAAGCCTGGCAAGAAGGGCAAGAGGCCACCTTATGTCCCTCTCCGAGGCACAGCAAGCAGAAACTGTGACCATCCGACAGTGGTAGCTTACCACCGCAACGGGAGCATTTTTTGAAGGGGGCCCTGAGGGCCATAGGAAGACGTGGATATAGGTCCGGCAAAGGAAGAATACAATTAGAAAAAAACAGCTAATTTGCAGTCTGAAGGACGAAGATGTTCCCAACGATGCAGCCGCAATGGCGGTCGAAGAAGAACTGAGGGACTCGGCGGGAAACCTCCTGCGCATGCGCAGTGGGTAGTGGGGGAGGGTTCCCGCCAAAAAATTCTGTCAGCTATGGAAGATTCGCAAATTGAGCCTCCGCGCAGGCACAGAGAGCCCATATTTGTGATGCACAGAGACCACAAAGAAGAACCTATTGTTTCCAACCCTCAACCCCAGTGGGGCTTATGAATCAAATCAACAATTATCTGCATCTTCTCCAATCCGCCCTTGGCCTACAGTTGTGCTACTGCCTGGCATCCCTGACTGATGTTGTTACAGCTAGCTAACTATGCAGACATCAAGGAAAGTAGGTCTCTCCAATGAGACAAAGGGCCTAGTACAGCCACAAAAGCAAACGGGACTAATACCTCCTAGTTGTCCATCAGTTACTTCTTGACTGGAAGGAAAGTTTTGAACTGGTGCATGAATGTACTTGCTTGTCTTTTTCCGAGGTCCTAATAATCTTCTCCAATGTCTAAGCATTATACTCAACTTGAAACTTATATCCATACCAAGCTTTGGATTGTGACGCACACAACAGACCAGCCTTCCCCAACCTGGTGCCACCAAGATTGTAGGACTGCAATCCCCATCACAGCCAATGCCATGCTGGTGGGGGATGATGGATTTCGCAGTCTGACACATCTGAAGGGCACCAGGTTTGAGGAAGGCTACAATAGTTTATCACTGGATGACAGAATTGATTGCTAGGATCCAGGCACTTTGGACTCACAGAAGGCCAGCTGAAGAAACATTGCTGCCTGAGGCCGAACAACAAATGCTACCCCTCATTAAATCAATCAATCAATCAATCAATCAATCAATCAATCAACTTTATTGCGGCCAACAGGCCAGAAAATCAGATAAACAGTAAGTAGCATTTATACAGTATGTTTGATTCATGGGTACATTAAATCTAAACATCTTATATAACTACTTGAGCTCTGCAAACCAGTATATTATGGACAAATTTGGCTACTTGGGTTGTAATATATTTGTCTTTGCCCTGAAGTAAAAAGACTACTATTTCGCGAGGGTTCTTATCCGCTAAATCTTTAATTAAGGGGCCAATTAAGGTGATCCTATCATCTCTATAGAAAATGCACTTAATCAACATGTGTTCGACCGACTCAACCTCTAAATTATTACACGGACAGAGTCTCTCTTCGATAGGGATTTTCTCAAATCTTCCTACCAATAAGTTAGAAGGGAGGGCATTAAATCTTGCTAGAGAGAAGTCTCTTCTAAATTTGGGCACTGTTAACCATCTCAAATAGTTCATTAAATCAAGGTGCAGTTATTTTGGCACTTGAGGCTAAAAATTCCACAAGAAAAAACAACGATTTGATGCCCTTTCATGACATCCCAAACCAGCAGCCTTAGGAACTGGACTAATAGTAGGGCATTCCCTGCTTTGGTTTAGCCAGTAAAACAATTGCTTCTCCAAGGAGTCGAGATGAGCCAGCCAGGCAACCCTGCAATACCTCCTTCCACTGTGACTCAGGATAACCGACATCTTTCCCACCATCGTGTATCGAGCAAAGAGCACTGCAGGCACCCTAGTTACCATCTTTCTGTGTAACCGCCAAGAACTCAGACTTTGGCTTCTTTCCAGCGCCTCCATTTAATGCAGTAGCTACAGCCCTTGCTTTGCTATCAAAATTTCACTTACACTTTAGGTATCCCACAGAATCCAGGCTCTGTACCCACCTGTTTCTTTGGCTAAATGTCCTCCTATTCTTGGTAGCAGAAAGGGCTGCAAGATGGCCTTTCCTGAATCTAGTTTTAATCTGCAGTGAACCAGATTGCTTTTTCTGCATTTCCTGTGTTTGGAAAGCAGGCCAAGGTATAGCTAGCTGCTTCCCCAGTTAGTTGGGGTGAAGACTGGCCTATGTACCTTGATTGTATAAAGGACAGCCACGGCCTTCTGTAACTCTGCATCTCCCCTTGCATTCTGCAAGTGAAAGTGAAGGGCCTCTGTCTAAGCTGAAGCCCACCCTCCCTTACTCACGCCCCCTAGCAATAACTGCTTTCTGGTCAATCGATCTTAAGTCACCACCCCGTCTACTGCATAACAGCTTCTGATGCCTTGGATTGCTGCTGCGGTTTGCACACCAGAATGTAGTCTGACATGAAAATAGTATCCACTGTGATCTAGATAGAAGGTCTGCCTAATAATTCTAGGGCTGATACACTTCTTGCCCCCAGAGTACCTGTTAGGGTAGGCAACGTCTGGTCCTCCAGATGTTTTGGCTTATCAGCCCTAGCCAGTATAGATAATGGTGAGGGAGTTGTAGGGCAAAACTTCTGGAGGGCCACAAACTGCTCAGTCCCCGTGTTAGGTGAAGAGAGAGGCAAGTTAAAAGCACTCAATAATAGAGGAATCTGGATAAGAGACTGTCACTAACTCTTGCTAGGAACAAAAAATTAAGAGCACTGCTGATTTCAGATTTTGGGGGGCCTTGGTCAAGATGCCCTCAGTGGAGCCCTCTTTCCTGACTATTGCGCTAACGGTTGCTACTACTGCTTCTCCTCTTTGCCATCACATCTCTCTCATTTGCTCTGAGCCAGAGAGACAATCAATAAAGGTGGCAGCAATGGTGGAGCAATAAGGGCCAGGGAATTCTGGTAGATGCTCGGCTCCTGCTGGGGTGTGGACCTATGCAGGTGCCCACCCATGCCAAAACCCTGACATCAAGCCTGCCCGGCTATATTGAGTGCCATCTACCAAGTTCACCACACTCCGCTGCCTTCCTAGCACAAGGAATGGAATCAATGGTTTTGATCCAGGATCTGCCTTTTGTAAGAGGAAGGCCTCTGCTTGCAGAAGGTCCCTCTGCCTGATTATTAGGGGTTCTTCCTCCCCGCCTACCGCAGCTAACCCCATTCAGTATGATCCCAACTCTTTGAGTAGCATTTTCAGAGGGCTGAAGGGACTAGCCATCAGAAGAATGAGGTGGTGAAGTCTACTTCTGTTAGTGCCGTTGATCCAGCATAAATCTGGATCCAACCCAGTATCTGATTTCCTTCCAGGCTTAAACTGACTAGCAGTAGGCCATAGGAATGGTGTAGAAAACAATAGTCCTGCCATCATGTCTATGCTGCGGAGGGAAGACTTTAAGATTAATTGAACGCCTGTCGTCAACACCACTTAGACCTCTACTGCCTTGTGTTCCAACATCCCTTGTTCATCTCTCAATGAAATCAGGCCCTGACATGTCGAGAGACAGTTCTGGTTTGCCAAACCTGTCAAGCCGGTTCAAACAATGTGGCAAAACATGTGCACCTACCAGTGTGTGACACAAGGCACTGAGCTGTCCAGTTGTGTGACCTGTGATTGAGTTCCAGCCCTGTCTCCTTGCCCAAAAGAATGTATGTGTTGAGATACACAAGAACTGTGGAACTAGGACTACAGTCATGGGGCAGAACGTGGGCAAACCAGGTTCAGATCTGTGCGCTGCCATGAAGCTCTCTGGGTCACCTGGAGCAAGTTAGTATTAAAAAACAGACAACCGCTTTACTTCTGTAAAACAATTTAACACAATGGAGAACAACCAACAAAAGCATTAAAGATGAGAGATGAGATTTCTTATAAAACAGTAACTTCTGCTAATAGGTGAGAAAAACAATATCATCATGTAGGGTGGCCACTTATGCAGTGCCAAAAAAGAGGAGACCGATATACCTAAAATTTGCATTTGCTAATTTATAGCTATAGACTAATTAGTTATAATGGAAGCTAAATAGAAATATTATCTCAACAGTGAGCAAGGCTGTGACCAGGTGACCTGTGTGCCTGCTCATGCTGCTGTCCAGGCTAAGTGTTGATGGTCAACTTTAAAGTCCCCTTCTTATGGTCCTTTATCTATAGACCGGATTTGGACTGGACAGCCTGTCTTTCAATTAGAGGATGCCTTCAAATAGAGGCTGTTGTTTGTAAAGGACACGTGGCCACCCTACTTTCTAAATATTAAAGAAGCAATTGTAGATGAAGAATAGAAATTAAGTCAGTGATATTTAGTTGCTAATAAAATAAGAGGTAAATGGAAATCCATTTGTTTGTTTTTTACTAGAAATTTGATTGGCCTTCCATAAATGATAGGGGCACCAATCATATAGAAAATAAAACTGACAGCATCATAATGCTATTATACAAATCTATGGTGTGGTCACACTTGGAATATTATGAACAGTCCTGCTCAATACACCTGAAAAAGTTATTAAAGAACTGAAACCGGTGCAGAAAGGGGAAAGCAAAATGGGAAACTCTCCATAAGGTTCGGGGCTTTTTAGCTTAGAAAAAAGATGAGTATAGGAAGATGTGATAGAAGTGAGTGGATAGGGAGAAAAACATCTCCGTCTCAAAAGAATCCATGTCATTCAAAAAAGCTGAATGGTGGGAGACGGAGAGCAGATTAAAGTACTTCTTCACCCAGCACATAGTAAAACCACGGAATGTGCTACCACAAGATGTAGTGATGGCCATAAACATGGACAGCTTTGAAAAGAGATTAGACAAATCCATAGAGGATAAGGCTTAGAAATTACTAGCCATGGGGGCTATGTATTACTCCCAGTATTAAGAGGCAATATGCCTCTATATACCAGTTACAGGAGGAAACAAGTTGGAGTGCGCTATTGTACTCATCTCCTGCTTGTGGGCTTCCCACAGGCATCTGGCTGGCCACTGTGCAAACAGAATGCTGGACTAGATAGGCCTTTGATCTGATCCAGCAGGGCTCTTCTTGTGTTCTCTCCTGATAGAGAGGGAGATGGAATGCTGGCCAGTAGGCGAGGACACACAAGATAGGAGTGTCGGGTTCATATGGCAAGAGAAATATTAGGACATAAGAAGAGCCCTGCTGGATCAGACCAAGGTCTATCTGGTCCAGTATTCTGTTCACACAGTGGCCAAGGAAAGGTGAACTTTTTTTTTAATTGAACCATGAAACAGCATCACAACTACATAGCTCCAAACATAAACATGGGAAGGTTTTAATCTATTGTTCCGAAACCTCGTATTATCCATACGGCACTTCTATCATCAATTCCTCCAACTTCTCGGAGAAACTGCACTGGCTTTTCCATATACATTAAGGCTAAGCAGGCACCAGAATTGGTGGCTGCTTGAGTGGGCAGGGCTGGTGGCAAGTGGGGCCAGGACAGACACACACCTAATAGCAACAGGGTAACAGCAATCTTGAACTGGGTTGTGGGAGTGGGTGGGCAAACTTTAACCTGAGATTCTGGTCAAGGCAACCATCATGGAGAAATAGATTCTGTTCCCCACCACCCAGCTGGGCAGTGGGGAAAAGTGGGACTCTCTTGAATACAGCAAGCCGCAAATACGAGATATACATCAACATGGTCCATAGAATCCCTAAGGAGAACCTGAACATCTTGATGAAATATCAGCAAGTCAGCATTTTCTAGCTATTATGCAAGGCTAAAGTCATACATAGGATGAATGAACTCAGCAACCTGATCTGACCAGTTTCACACACTCCTGTGGAAAGAAAAAAAAACCCCTTCCTTCCTTGCTGCCTCATGCTCGGGAAGCAGCTCAACATCAAAGGACCAGAGAAGAGAAACTGAGCCTCCCCCATTTGTTTCTTTTTGAGGCTACCTTGTTTTCATATAACCTTTTTTTATTAATGGACTGTTCAGAGCAGTGCTTGCACAAGCTTAAAACCACTGCTTGTGCTCTCTCGCACAGGTCAAATTCATGTACAGCAAAGAAGCATACAATGAGAGAACGCACATGCACACAGTTTTAATTATATTCACACAATTAATAGGATGATTGTATCTTGACTCCAACAAAGATATTCACTCCTCAATAGCATCACCTAAGGATAAGAGCTCATCTCAAGAAGGAATGTTTTACTTGAACCAATGTTTGCAGTACATGGAATGGACTTGCAGAGCGCCATCCCACAAAGCTAGGAAGCCTTTAGATTCTACTAGCTCGGGGAACTTCCAGAGGGAAAAGCCCTTCATCAATCAGGCCAGTCCTTCTGAAGATGAAAAGTCCAAGTGATGCTTGTTCCTCACCCATTGTCACACTGCTTCCTGAAAGCAGTGTTCATGATTCTGTGCACTTCTGAGGACAGGTATGTCAGAGAATTCCATCTCCTGCATTGGTGGTTCTCCACTTGGACCAGGCCAATGAATATCAGGAAGATGCCCCTTCCTCAGCCACATAAGCTTCTTCCCTCCAGAACTGGACAAGGCCCTCTGCAGCAGTGAGCAGGCAAGTCTCAGTTGGGTGGAAGGACAGAGACTGGACTGCAGCTTTGCTGACAGGCAAGGCCAGGGTGAGGGATCCCTGTGAGGACAGAGAACAAACTGTAGACATAAGAAAGACAAGGCTCACAAAGTGTAGAGATTACATGTGCCCCACCCATGCTGCAACCACCACCGCTTTGGCAAAAGAAGCTGAAGCTCAGTTCAAAGAAAAAGTAATTGTCCTCATCGGAGGGACCACCTCCCACCACCCTTGTGAAAAGCACATCTTAACTAGTAGGAGCTTTGTGAATTTGAAGGCTCTTACATGGAGGCCAGCTGAATCCCTTATACCTTCAAGGTCAACTCGTAACACTGGCATGATGTCTCACTGACTAGAAGGGAGACCAGGACAGACACAGCCGAGCAACTACCTTCTCTACCAGTGACTCAATGGGATGAGAAGAGCAAACTGTGGTCACTTAGGATTGGATCCAGTTTTGTTCTTGCACCCATAGAAAAGATACCACTGACAGAATGGGGCTTCTGGCTACATACCCTCCAAATCTGCGCCAGAGGGGGTGGGGGTGGGCTGCAGAGGGAGGAGAGGATGTGGAAGTCCCATTCTGGGAACAGTATTTTGTTGTTTTGCAGGTGCAGCAACAGCGCTGGATCTAATCCTTATTACTGAATGAGCAAGATCAGGAAGGAACAGTCCAAGTTTAATGCATCAAGTGAAATGGGAAGAAATGCCAGGCAGTGCATAAATGTAATGTTATTTTCAGTGCACAGAGAAAGAATTGCAGTGAATGTTAGCCCTACTTAGAGAAGACCCATTGAAATGAATGGGATTTCAGTGAGACTGACATTGGAGACAGCCCAAATAATTGCACTTAGCTTCAAGCTAAACAAGCAGGTGTCATGGACTATGTGACAAATTTCAAAAATAGACAGTGCTCTATAATCCACTATTGCTTAACTTTAATTTAGCTCCTCAGCTAAAAATGTTCTGTGTTAATTCTTCTGGCTCTCTGCTTATGCTTTTAGCAATCACATTCAGGCAAGTAGCGCTCCTGCCTTCAATTAAAATTCGTGGGGCTGGGGCGGCAGTTGCCTGTTTTGTTCTCCAAGGTTAAATATTGTCCTTTCCAACCCAGGAGAATTCAGTCTCCAGACTGTAGCCCCTCACAATGCCTGTAACTCTGCTCCCATGAAGCACTGGAGCTGTTTACACAACACAATAACCCACACTCAGTGGTTGAGTGTGGGTTGTTTTGAACTGTGGGTTTTTTTTGTTGAACTATGGGCCGTGTTATCTGAACGCAGCCTGTATGGCTTGTAAACCATGCAGGGTGTCTTATTTTCTCAAACAAGCCACCTTGAGAACCCATGGTTTGTTGTTGGGTTGTTCAGGGTGGTTAACAAGCCATATTACGTGGTTAATAAGCTACCCTGGCTGCATTCAGACAACACGATAACCCACCCTGAAGAAAATGTGCTGCGTTCAGACAACACTCTAACCCATAATTCAATAAACAACCCACAGTTCAAAACAACCCACACTCAACCACTGAGTGTGGGTGAGTTGTATGAACAGTCCCACTGAGAAGTCACATGACTGCTCAAGACAAAAAGCTCTTCATTTTCCCAGGACGTTCCGCTCACCTCAACCAGGTCCCAGAAATACACCTTCCCATCCTCCGAGCAGCTCCCAACATGAGTGTCTCTCTCACTCAGGCAGCAGTCCATCTTGTAGGTTGCATTTTTGTGGCCTGTATACCTGGGGAGGTCATTGGGGGAAATGGGAGAAGAATGAGGGGAATACCTCTGGCCATCTCAGCTAGGCTTTCTCCATCATCCCACCTGCAGTTGCTAGCAGTCGCTGGCAGAGTAAGAGTGTGGATGAGGGCCCAACAAAGGGCCAGAGTCACACAGGTTGAGGTAAGACTGGGTGTGATTCACACCCACGGAGCAGCATTATGAAATGGGTATGTACAGAGCTCTCTACTGTACAAGTCTCTCTTTTCCTGCAGGTATTTTTGTGTGTAGACACTCACACACTAATTCATTTGGAATGGTTGGGTCCAACCCTAAGCACTGAGGAACAGTCACCTTTTCTAATTGCTATGCTCAGATGAGAATAAGGGCAGCATCAGGGATAGGAATGAATCACTACACTGCTTACTCTCCAAGCAGCTCCCCTGTATCCTTGTCCAACAGTCGCAGTGTAGAATCCAAGCTGGCAGCCAGTGTGCATTGACCATCTTTGCTGAAACACACACAGGTGATGGGACCTAGAATGAAAACAGGGCTCTGTGACTTCAAGAAAAGTGCATGCATGTCTGTGTGTGTATGCTTGGGGGAGCAGGAGGCTGGAAATGTCTGTCGCAGCCTCCTCCTAGGGCCGTGACAACAGCTTCTGCACAGCGAAGGAAACCAAAAGACGAAAGCAAGGGATGGTGGCTTGCAGGGATCGAAGGCAAGCCTAGAGAGAGAGCAGATGCAGTCCTGAAGATGCAAATGGGGCCCTGCAGAAGCATTTCGACCTGAACCTGAGGGGCAGATACTGAAGAAAGCACAGCAAAACACACCCTTTTCTCTTCTAGGACAAGAGAGGCAAAGGAAGCGGGCCACCCAACAGGAGCTACTGCCCTGAACAATTTGGCTCTCGCTACACCAGATTTCCAAGTAGTCCATATGCAACACTCACTTCCAATGTAATCTGAGCAGAGCTCCCCAGCACGGAGGTCATAGCGCCGGACACGCCCATCCACGGAGCTGAGGAAGAAAAGAAAGGCGTCAGGGGCATCCAGCTAGTGGCATGAGTGTGACACTCGTCAAGCGATGGCAGTCGAGGGCAGAACATAAGTAAAGAGGACGACTTGCCCTCTCGATCCCTGTCCTTCTTGGCTGGTCGCCCAGGGAGGAGATGCAGTTAGATCACAATTACAATATATTATTAATGCATCTCTCAGGGAGGGGAGTTTTCCATCATGTTTAAAAGAAGCGGTAGTACGGCTGCTTCTAAAAAAGCCCTCCCTGGATCCCCTGGATTTTAATAACTATAGGCCAGTATCAAATCTTCCATTTTTGGGCAAGGTGATCGAGAGGGCGGTTGCCTTCCAACTGCAAGCAGTTTTGGATGATACAGATTTTCTAGACCCATTTCAAACTGGCTTCAGAGCACAGGATATGGAGTTGAGTCTGCTATGGTCGCCTTAGTGGATGATCTACGCTTAAGTATTGACAGGGGGAGTGTGTCCCTGTTGGTACTCCTGGACCTCTCAGCGGCTTTCGATACCATCGACCATGGTATCCTTCTGGAACGCCTGAGGGAATTGGGACTCGGGGACACTGTGCTTCAGTGGTTCGGGTCCTACCTCTCAGGCAGGTTCCAGATGGTGATGCTTGGGGATAGTTGCTCTTCAAAGAAGGAGCAGCTATGTGGTGTACCACAAGGTGCCATCCTATCCCCAATGCTGTTTAATATATACATGAAACCGCTGGGAGAGATCATCCGGAGGCATGGGGCGGGGTGCTATCAGTATGCTGATGACACCCAAATATATTTCTCTATGCCTCCGACAACAGCATCAGCTAAGGATAGCGTGTCTCCTCTGAATGAATGCTTGGAGGTGGTAATGGGCTGGATGAGGAAAAACAAACTGAAGCTGAATCCAGACAAGACGGAGGTGCTTACTGTCAAGGGCCACAACCTGGGGTTGGAGGTGTGTCAACCAGTTCTGGATGGGGTTACACTCCCCCTGAAAGACTGTGTTCGCAGCTTGGGGGTGCTCCTGGATCCGTCGCTCCAAATGACAGCTCAGATAGATGCGACTGCCAGGAGTGCCTACTATCAGCTTTGGCTGATACGCCAGCTGCGCCCCTTCCTAGAGTTGGAAGACCTAAAATCAGTAGTGCACGCGCTGGTAACTTCGAGGCTCGACTTCTGCAATGCACTGTACATAGGGCTACCTCTGTGCCTAGTCCGGAAACTTCAACTAGTTCAAAATATGGCAGCCAGGTTGGTCACCGGTACATCTAGGGGTGACCACATTACACCAGTTTTAAAATCTCTTCACTGGCTGCCAATTAGTTTCCGGGTGAAGTACAAAGTGTTGGTTATTACCTTTAAAGCCCTACATGGTTTGGGTCCAGGTTACCTACGGGATTGCCTTCTCCCATACAATCCGCCCCGCACGCTCAGGTCCTCTGGGAAGAATTTATTACAGTCAACAAGAACTAGACTGACAACCGTTATCCAGAGGACCTTCTCTTCTGCCACTCCCAGATTGTGGAATGACCTGCCGGGAGAGATTCACCAATTTACTAGTCTTCAGGAATTTAAAAGATCTATAAAGACTGATCTCTTCCGTCAGGCCTACGTAGATGAATTTTAAAGTGTTTTATTGGTGTTTTATTGGTATTTTAATGATGTACTGGTTTTATCTGCTTTTAATCAGTTTTTGTGTTTGGTGTTGTTCCCTGCCTCGATCCGTTGGGAGAGGCAGGTGATAAATAAATATATTATTATTATTATTATTATTATTATTATTCAAGACCAGGAAATTTCAAACAAACAGAAAATGGCTTCACTGAGCAGAAAGCAAACTTCCCATTCAGCTACAAAAGAGAGAGACAGGGAGAGGGAGAGGGAGAGAAGGGAGAGAGGGAAAAGGACAGGCTGGAGCAAGGGGAGAGCAGCACAAGCTTTTCGCTCCACCACACACACTGGAAAGGCTGATTGGAAAGTGAGCTCTGCACACTGTCCGCTCAGCCAGCCACAGGAATCATCACCCATTATGGTTAGAGTTTTAATCAGTAACGTTTCCAAGACAGTTTTGTGATTTAAAGGGAGGGGGAAACAGACAACAAAATGGGGAAAAAACGGCAATATGTGTGACTAAATTAGTTAAGATGTGCAAAGGGATAAGTGTAGTACTGGGAACACTGAAGGGAAGCATGTGGACATGCACATAAAGGAAAATGATGTCAAAGAATGTGCCCACAGATATGTTTAAACAAGCATTTCCACTTCTGCGGTCCTTGACTGAGAGGCAGGATAGAAATATTTTAATAAACAAAATAAGGAGAGACATTTTATCTTATTCACTTTGCGACAAAACACCACCACTACCATGATTGTCGCTTTTAACTTTGTGTGGAGTGAGGAAGGCTGGATGACCTCCCACTCCCCATAAAAGCCTGGTGCAGTACCTGCATGTATATCTGGGAAAAAAGGGGAATTGGGCTCTGTTACACCTTATGGCAATCCCTCCACACATGGCTGCTGTGCCCACAGTGGCCTGGGTCAGGTTCCTCGTGTTTTAAAAGTTTGTATTTTCAAAGCGTTTGAATGTTAACAGAAGTCTTAAACAACATTTGGACTTAGCAGAGCAGGGAATGAGCCCTCTCTCCAGTTCTACCTTTAGCTTTGACTTCATCCCACCTTTCCTCTGTCACCGTCCCTCACCCTGTAAGGATTTCATGGTCTGACACCTTCAGACTGGAGATACCATCCTTGGCCTCGTCCAGGATCTGGATGGGATCTGGTCTGCGTGAGCGACAGTCCCAGCAGCGAACACTGGAGTCAATAGAACCTGCATGAGAATAATCCTAGTTGCAGCCTGAAATAAGTTCCCCAGGAGCAGCAGGGAAGCAAGGTGAGAAGGTAAGCAGTGCTTACCTGAAAGGATCACAGTCGCCTCTTCATTGAACTGGACACAGTTTACCTTCTGCACAATATGACAGAAAAAAATAAAAGGAGATTAGGGATGGCTACTGTCCTGAAGGCTACATCTTAACACCAAGCACCTCAACCCTTTGAACTCTTGAAATTCCTGCAGAGGTCTGTTCTCCATTCTTATCACTCTGCCTTCCCAAAGTGAACCATCCAATCTAGTCTTATAAACAATGTGCAATGTGCATTCCACTTAACTTCTTCTCTGATCCAGCAAGATAAGTGGGTTCTGTATTTTTCTCACATCGAGCCCCAATTCCACATATTCAGTTTCTCTATCCAATTCTCCCTCTACCTATATAGAGGGATGATCCTGCAAAGCATTATATTGTTTCTCCAGCTTCTACTCCCTGAAACCTCTCATAGTAATGGTCAGTATCTTGTACTCCACACACTTTTAACTGTCAAGCAGACAAAGTTGCAGACACTGTGAAGACTCTGTAAGACAAGGCACATTACTATCATCAGCTCCTCGTGCAGGGATGGGGAAGCCCTGGCCCTCAGGCCGAAATTGGTAAGCCATTCATGGGGAAGGCAAAAAAGGAGGGATGCTGGCTATGCAGTCCACCAGTGCTTTGAGACACTGACTTCTTCCCCATGTACTCAAAGTGAAGGGGGAATGCTCTTTCAACTGGCATCTCTGTTCTGTTGGGGACACAGCTTCACTCTACCTGGGCTTTCCCTGGCCAGAAATAGCCCACGCAGGTGAAGTTGGATCTCCAAAATGCTGAGATGCTGGCTAGAGCAGCCAGCACCTTAGCCTGGGACCTAATGATATCAGGAGGCATGGTGCCACCACTGATGTCAAGGGTGAAGCCCTGCCCCGATGCCATCCAGCCCATGGGAGGAGTCATGGGAGAGGGAATCTGGCCCCCAGAGCATAAAAGGTTCCCCACCCCTGGCCTAGTGGGAGCTCAGAAGAATTCATATACCTAAAGCTGGAGGCAGGACTCTCCCCATTTTCTTGAAACCTCCTAAGGACAAAATATGTCTTACCCCTGCATGGCCACGGAACTTGCGAACCACCTGCCCTGTGGCAACATCCCACAGCACTACTGTCTTATCTGCTCCACACGAGCAAAGCTGGCTGTTATCAAATGACCTGGAGGTGGGGTGGAGAGAGATGGGGAAAGCAACTGAAATAACTTTTCTTAGATCTGTTACTTCATTAGACCCCATTCCAAGGGTTCTATGTGGAATTTTCTGATTGCATTGTGAGTGTAGAATCTACCATATGACAATATCAGATTTAATTTTTCAAAAACAAGTTTCTAGCCACTAAACTTGTAAAAATAGCTTTGAAAGTGTTGGGAATGAGTGGGATTTCCTGTGGTCACAGGTGGAATAGTTGTCATTCACAGCTTTTTGCCCCTTCCAATAGCTAGCAGAAAAAGATTTTTTTTCAAAATAAGATCATGCTTTTAAATTTGTTTAATTTACTACTGATATTTCATAGAAATGGCTTTTGTTTATTGCTTTCTGGAGTAAAAAAATCAGGATTCTATTTGTCCACTTTTCCTCTTTATTATGAAACTTTTTATATGTTTTATTATCATATTTTGTAATAAAAATTTTGTAGAACAATTTTAAAATGTTACTTCACCTTGCCAACTCTTCTCACACAAGCATGCATAAAGAACAAGAGTTCTGACCACGACTACCATTAGTCACCATCTAGCCCATTTATCATCTAAAATTCTCTGAAGGTATTCACAGCAAACCCCCTTCCTTTTTCTAACAAAGTGGATCCCTCTCTACCAGCTCTTACCCTGCTGCATCCAGGACTTCATAGCCATGGCCACTGTAAGTCTTGAGGAGTGTTCCTTTGTGGGGGTTCCAGAGCTTGAGTGACTTGTCACTGCCACAAGTAAGACAATAATTTCCATCCACTGGGGTAGGGAGTAGGAGAGAGAAAGAAGCCAAGACTTTGTTTTGGTAGTGTTCCTGAAAGACCAGTCTGTCCTATTTCATCTTGCATTATAATAATAAACTTTTGCCCCTTACCCCAGCAACCAAGCTATATCTTTGGTCTAGGTATCCTCTCTCATCCATCATGACTATTTTATTGATCTAGCAAACCACTAAACGCTTACAGTCCCACCACAGATGTCACTTTATCGGAAACTACCTCTTAGATTCTTGAGCCCTAGTAACTCAACACTATCATCCCACTTTATAGAATCAAAAATGCACTCACCGTTGAACCGCACTGCCCTGACAGCTCCCTGTTTACATTCCAGTGTGCTCAGTAGCTTCTTGGGCAGCTCAGGCTTCTTAGGTTTTGGCTCTGGAAATGCCATGATGGAGACAAGTAACTTGCTTCGCAGGTACACTACAAATTAATTCTCCTGTACGCTTGAGAGCAAAATCTCAAGGCAGACTGATGTATTAAGATGCTTTGCTTCTGGGATTTTTCCCCCTTCGGAGTAACACCACCTTATTACAAAATAACACAGATGCAAAGAGAAATTAGTTCTCAGCTGCAAAAGCCACTTGAGCAACCAGATTCCTCAAAATGGTGAACAGAAGAAAACAGAACTAGAGACCATTCCACTCTAGAAAGATTAATCAGCAAACAAAGGCAAAGACCAGCCCACCAGAGAACCCTATTTCTAGATCTTCATTCCACAGTCATTGTTACATTTACAGGGCTAACCCTGCGCAGAACACGTAAGGCTCCTTAAACGTTCGCCCCCAGCCACAAACTCTATCCTTTCCCAATGCCCGTAAGAGCTCTCAATCTAACTCTGCTTCCATAGTAGTTTTATTGCGCCTCCAGTAATTTTCCTATATATTTTCCTCCTCGCCTGACTCTTCCCCGTTCGAGGAGAAACTCGAGAAAATCCCTACAACTTCCACACTGCCTATTAACTCTAAAAGTTTCCCCCAAACTTTTATAGTATACTGTAAATCAGACTTTAAAGCAAGGAGGAAGATTACAGGGAAACACAACCGTCCACTCCCCAATTCGCTCCCCTCGGAGTACAGCTTCCTTCTCCTTAGTTCCGCCCGTTCTCCGCGTGAATTTCCTAGGCAAGAGAGAAGGGGACTGACTGACTGACTCCCTCCTTTAGCCCTCCTCGGTGGAGCAGCCCCTAGCGTCTCTCCGAGGAAGATGGGTTTCAAGGCCTCTCGAAGCAGTGTGAGCCTGGAACTAGAGCGCTTGAGCTCTGTAGTGTTACACTATTAATTGCCCTCACACGGCACTGAGAGGAAGCGGAAGCCGAAGTTGCTGGGGAGGCGAGTTGGAGCAGCCAGAGTGCGATGTTCAGCAACAGCATGGCGGACCCGCGGCGGCCCAACCGTGTCCTCAGGTCAGCTATGGTGGGGCTTGGGAGTCGCTATGGCAACGCCACGGAGAGGGCACGGGGCACTAGAGCACGGAAAGAGACAGCGCGGAATTTAGTCATTTGTGATACGAAAGAGGGCGCTGAGGTGGATATCCTAAGCGATTGCACACGACCGGCCTAGGGTCACTATGGCAACGCAACGGAGAAGGCATGACAGGGCGACCCTGTCATCATACCGAGTAGCAATGGAAAGTTACCTGGGGAAATCCACGCTAGACTGATTCAGATGATCACAGTGTACCAGAGCCGCAAGTCCTGATTCAAGCAAATAGTGACTGAGAATTTTGTGGCACCTCAAAGTCTAACAAATTTATTGTGGCATAAGCTTTCAAAGACGATAGCCTACTTCATCAGATGCATGGAGTATTATGGGGATACTGTGCCACAAGATATCCAATGTTGTATTCAGTCCACATGTAAGTCGGGGAGACAGGTACAGCCTTGCTGCATTTACATGCTTAAAAATAATAATAATCAGGAACTTTACCCTGTACAGGAGACTTGTACATTTTTGAAAACAAGATTAACAAAGTGGTGAACTTTTGCAGAAGTAGTGTACAGGGGCGGTCTTAATAGAATCATAGAGTTGGAAGGGACCTTGGAGATAATCTAGTGACTTGTTCTCTAGAAAGAAAGTGCCGTCTAGTGTAGGACTGTAAATTTCTAGTGATCTCTTAGATCAAGAAAACAGTCATGATGTGATAAGGTGGCTAGACCAGAGATATAGCTTGCTCACTGGAGGAGTGAGTTCATTATTGTGAACAAATAGTAGCTCAATGCCCTGGTCAGTACATCTCTGCAATGCAGGATGCAGTTATAGCACCCTTCGCAGAAGGCTGTCCAGCCTCTGCTTAAATATTTCACTTCTTTTTTTAAAATGGTTATGCGATCACTACTGTGATGTAGGGTAGCTAAAGAATTTTTTATAAAATAAAGTTTCAAAAGGTTTACAGAATAGTATGAAGATTTTGTGTTGCTGTTCACTAAGAATATTGCAGATACTATCAAATAGGTATGCTGATGTTTGCATAATCACATTTCATAAAGAACTTATTTTTACAACTCATGCTGAAGGAGTATACTTTTTCATCTCAAATGCTTGTCGTTTTTGTACATGGAAAGCCCAATATCCTGCCAACAGGCACCCTACCATCAGGAAAGATGTCTGTGTGCCCCACAATAAATTAGTAGCAATTGCATAATAGTTGTGATATCAAAACTATTAGGGCCTCAAAGATATTTACAGCTGCAATTTCACATTGAAAATATATTGGTATCTGTGGGAAAGCCTGAGCAAGAGACTCTTCTCATGGCAAGTTGTTAAAAATTATACACCTGGATGGTGACTGCTGGGACTTGTAGGACTTTTTTCTGTCTAATACATAGGATGGCGCCCCAAGATATTTTTCCTAATGTTTAACTGAAATCTGCCCTGAAATTAAGCCTCTTAACTCTAGTCCTGTCTTCGGGGCAGCAGAGAATAAAACTTTGCCCTGTTATCTGAAGATTGTCATTCATGATTTAGATAAACTGCTAATATGTTCTTGCCAAACTCAACAGCACGGGTTAGGTCTGATGATAAAAGGAGTGATTTTTCTCTTGTCTATTGGGACAAGGTTCTTCTTACCTTAACATTTAGGAATCATGGCTAGAAGAAAACAATTAGCTGAAGCTATGATCCACATGTAATGATAGTCATACATGGATTGGGAATCATGCATTCAAATGGGGCTGTCGCAAATGAGACTGGCAATACAATCCTATACCTCATTGGGTTGAAGGAAACTTGCTCCCAGGTATGTGTGCATAGGATTGCAGCCTTAGTATATTCTGGGATAAATGAGCAAGCTCTATACTATTGCTAGCTACTTTATCTTGACCTTCCTCCACCTTGTCTTATGACTGGGATGAAGAACCTTCTTTTGCTCAAGGCCTACATTGCAAACTAAAGTGACCAGGGTGATAACACTGAAGAATAGACATGCCAATTTGCATATAGGCAAATACTCTCTCGTCTCTTTCATATATATGCATCCCCCTTTTTCCATTTGCATTGTTTTAGCATGCGTCTGTGCAGAACAATTCCAACAATGCAGGAAAAGAGTGGGAGTTACTTCATCTTCATTCACATGCTTCATTTGCATCTTGGAAAACCCAATTTTGTCTGGGGTTAGATAAAAAGGAAAGGATTGTGGGACTTTGTTTCTGGACTCATATTTTGCTACACTTCCCTTAGAGTTAGCTTGCTGTTAGCTTAATTTATGTATGGCTCATATACTATGGTTCAAAATATGTTTTTTCACTGTTATTGAATCTATTGCTCTGAAGTAATTCACAAATTTCACCACATGCAGGTACTTGCTAGTTTTATAGCATCTGAAAATTTGAGCTACAGATCTGTGTCAAAATTCTGACCTCTTGATTTTTCCATATGAAAGCAAGAAGTCTCCAACAAGCAATTGGTTTGAAGTGGCTGAGATACAACAGTCCCTTTTTTGTAACTTAGGAGAGAAGTCTTCCTTCATTCTGATGAACTACATTTTGGGAGAGAATGATATTGGAGAGGCTAGCTCCATTTCTTCTCTCACAGACACTAGACTCTAGTCTCTAGAGCAACAATTATCTGCTTGTTGGCTTAGAATCTGCATGGAATCTGATAATTAGCAGGAAAAATACCATTGATGTTTTGCTCCTTGCTGTGACGTTGTCGTGGATAAAGTTAATACTTTCCTTTTAAGCATAATTTAATGCTTTCTCTTTTCCCCAATATGTGTGATTCATTTGTAGATACAAGCCTCCATCTACAGAGAACAACCCTACCCTGGAAGACCCCACACCAGACTACATGAATCTGCTGGGAATGATTTTCAGTATGTGTGGCTTGATGCTAAAGGTGAGTTCTGGAGTGCTAGGCCTTTGACTCCAAGGCATCAAGAACACTAGCTAAGCAAATCAAGTACAAAGTTATACCAGCTGTGTGTTACCATGTAACTACTAAATTGCTTTTAGATAGTATAATTCTTCAAAGGCCCAAGGATCACCTGTCATGAACAGTTAGTTGAATTTGCAAGATAGAACTGAATTGGACAGCTTAGTCTAGTAATAAAACCCACAGCATTTCCACCTTTACAGTATACCTGAGCCTAGGCCTTGTCCATTTCCCTGCCATTTTAGACATTTCTTCAAGGCTGTTGTTATTACTTTAGCCAAAGCATTCTGTACAATAGTAAAATAAGAGATTAGATAGCATACATCTCCCAAGCCCCAAAGGTTGATCAGTTATTAACTAATTGCTGAGAGTTAAATAACAATGTCATGATACTTCAGTTCATGTTACTGCTGTTTGCTGAATTTTACTGCAGTTATAATGAGGCCACATAGACTACTTACTGAAGATGTATTTGGGAGAGCAGTTGGCTCTGGAAGAAATCCAAACTGTTTTTAAAGGCTGCACAAGGCATTGTAATGCACAGTGTGAAAAAGTTAAATTAACTTCCTTATCTGAATGAATGGTTCACTGTGTATCCATGCTGCAGGCAGTACATAAAAAGCCTGTGTCATATGCTAGCATGCCTTCCACTAGCATGCCTTCCAGTAAGGAATCTGATTTGCAATTAGTTACGCAGATCTTTGAGTACATCACTTTTCTTCTAGATAAGGGAGATAACACCTGTCAACAACACCTGTTTAGGGGCTCTAAAATAGATAACCAAGTCTTTGAACAACACTGCCAGTTAATAATTACAGCAGTTAAAATATGATTCAAATGTTCAAATATTAAAACTTATATAAGATTTTATAGTAATGGTTTTATCAAATACATGATACATGATAGTGTTAATAGACAAATATACATTTGTAGTACATTCATTTATGGCCACTGCATTTTTATATATATATATATATATATATATATATATACACCGCCCACTGTTCAAGAATTTTGAAGTGGTGGACAAATAGAATAAAAGAATAAAAACACATTAAAAGTACATTTTTAAAAGAAACAAAGTGCAAATAAAACCACAGCTGGTCATTAAGGAAAGGCTTCCTGGAACAATGACATTCTTAGGAGGCGCTGGAAGGAATACAAAGTTGGTGCCTGCCTGATCTCCAGAGGCAGGGAATGCCATAGGAGGGGGGTGACTTATAGCCTGTAAGTACAGTTATATTGAACCCATAATCTCCACCTATAAAGCTGACAGTATGTGTGTGAGTTTGTATGTCTAGAAATGTTTACCCACTTCCTGCTGAGGTAGAAGCTTGAAATTTATTATGCTGATAGGTCTTCGTGTACAAAGTTCAAAAACAATCTTAAATCCAGAATTTTTGTGGTTTAATTGTTTGTTTGTTTTTAATAATTTAAAACATGCCTTAGGCTGATGCCTACAACTCCCAGCATGCCTATAACTCCCAGCAACTGAAGGCATCCTGGGAGGTGTAGGCGTAACAGAGATCTCAGGGGATCGCATGTGGCCACATGGGAGATCATGTGAGACCTCTGTAACAGCTACACAGGCCAACATGCCTTTGCCAGAGCTGCCTGGGTTGATGAGAGGAGGGAAGTGCCTCTCAGAGGATGCAGGCAGCAGCCCAACAAAGACATGGTGGGAGGTGTAGGCATTTCAAAGATCTCAGGGGATCATGCGTGGCTATGTGGGCGATCCCCTGCGCAGCTCCCACGGCTGCTGCCAGCTGATAGTTGGGAGCCCAGCTGTGAATGCTGTCCACCTCCGCCGCCACCACCTCAGGAGCCAGGCTGAGGAGAGAAAACAGGGCCGAGGAAGCAGGTGCCGCCCACCCGCCCGTGTCCAATCTCAATGCTGTAAATCTGGACAGCAGAGTGGTGGCGGCGGTGGCCCTGATCTGGGGACCTACCCGCTTGGCATTGATGGCGGGACCGATGGCAGTGGCAAGCATGGAGATGCTGGACAGGTGAGGAAGAAGGACACGAGGACTGAGGAGACGGGGGCACTCTTCTGGGACCCAGGCAACGCCGGGTATATCAGCTAGTAAGATCTAAAGTCACATTTTAAAATACAGAATCTATTATATTCATGCAAAATAGTTCAGAGACTTTAAAAACTTTTCATGAAAAGCACTGAAGTAGTCTTGAAAAAGTAAAAAGGGAAACCTGAGATTTTTAAAAATTAATCAATGTTAAAAATTTATGCTAATTTTTGAACATTCTAACTGCTAGGCTATACTTATAGTACAATCCTATACATGTGTATTCAAAAGTAACAGAGCAGTTCTAATCCCCTTGGTTGGCTGTCTGAAGGGCAACTGTCTAAAAGGGGTTAGGATGGGGCAGGCAGAGGGGGATATCCACCACAGAAGCTCTCAGTATGCCTGCGGCAAGCTCTGCAAGTATAGGAGTATCACTGCCAGTAGGGCCACTAACAGGGTGTTTTATGGGCAGCTGTGCCTTGGATCTCAGACCCCTACCTACTTCTCTAGGAGTGGGCCTCTTAAGTATCCCACCCTGGAGCTGATGAGAGTAATTTCCCCTCCTATTAAAACCAATGGAGGCATTTAAAAAACAACTGCAACCTTGCTGGAGGACTAAAAAAAAAAGGGGGGGGGGAGCCTGTCCACCTCCCACCTTAGCCAGAGTGAGATGGCAGGGCTTCATAAGTAGTGCCTGCCACTAAGCTGCTCCAACTCTATTTAGGATTGCTGTGTTAATCCCATTGAGTTCAATGGAGCTTACTCCCAGGTAGAATTGTAGCCTTATTGTGGCTTACATATACACCTTACTTGAGAGTTTTCGTGATTCCCAGTTCTCTTCTCACAGAGATTAGATTCAAATGGCGCCAAGAGTACTGCAACCCTGCTATACCTAATCATGTCAAAGTGAATCAAGACAGGATGTCATAGGGTGTCATCTTCTCTTTACATTTATAAAAACATTCAACTTTTCATGTAGGACTCTCAGGAATGAAAATACTTAAAAGAAAAAAAATCCAGAAAAATTTACTCTGTAACAACAGTATGTTTAAATCTGTATGGTAATATGTGACTTTGCATCTTATCTATCACCAATAAATAAAAAAAATCTTTCTTTGAATGTGTTTGTTAACAAAATGTTGAACTAAGGAATGTACAATTTCCCCCCCCCCCCATATTTCCTGTAAGTTCCACAATTCTGCCTCTGGGTTGAGGGGTTTGTTTTTTTTGACATCATAAGAATTACTGAGACACCCAATTGCATACACACATGCTCTTTTTTGCAGTTCTCAGTTCATCGCCTCTCATGGATGAACATCCTTGATCTCTGAAAAGCCCACTGACAATATGGTATCATGTGAGAGGCTTGAATTCATTAGTATGTGTTTAATTTCATAGTTCTCTGGAAATCAAGCATGTTTTATTACTCACTTGGCCATTAACTTTGAGTGAGCTTTATCCAGCAAAATATATCAGTTTTAAAAATGAATAAAATTCTTGAGTTCATTGAAGAAGCAAGACGGAGTTTTATAATGGTGTTAAGCCTGTACTAAAGAGTAACTGATATTGCTAAATCCTTGTCACCCTGTTGAGGCTCTCACTACATTGCTTCATGGTGTTTGCAGCTAAAATGGTGCGCCTGGATTGCTGTCTACTGTTCATTCATCAGCTTTGCCAACTCTCGGAGCTCAGAAGACACCAAACAGATGATGAGCAGTTTCATGTGAGTCATGTTCTTATAGTTCTTCCGGGTTAATCTCTTTCCACCACTGAGTCTCTGACAACCCTTTCATTAAAAAAAAAAAACTTAGGATGTTCAAACATCCTAGCTATGTAGAATGCAATGTCCAGTTGGCAGCCAGCCTCAAATTTCCTTTTTCAACCCGCTATGAGAGAAGAGGCACGCTGCTGTCTTCCCGTTGCCAAAAGCATGATGCAGTTGTGCACAGAAAGTCCTGCTCTCTCTTCTACCATATGCAACCATCTTCTGATTGCAGAGGATGTCTGTTTTTTCTTCTATATGCATTACACTATACTAACCAGGCCAACTGGGTCTTTCACTCGTTTTGAGCTGCTTTGCAGCTGAGAAGGACCCCCTGCTGTAACGCTGCTGCTGAAACAATTCCTCCCTCCTGCCACAATGGAACCGTGATGCTTCTATGGTTGCAGCAGCTGCTGCTAACACTTGCCTTTTCACTGTGTGTATGCGCCTGGGTAGACAGGATGGTGCATCACAGTTGAACAGAAATGGTGGCCAAATAATGGACGCTAGGGAGCTGGCTTTTTCATATATTACAATAAGGTACTCGTGTGGAAAGTCTTAAGCTGTGCCTACTTTAATTAGCATCTGTTGCCAGAATACCTCCATATTGCCTCCCTATAGCTATCACATTGGCAAGAGCTAAACAGCTCAAGGAAATGGTGCGTGATTGTCAGGACCAGCGTCCACCCCAAAGATCCCTCCGTTGGAACAGAGCAATGGAGCGCCTGGACATACTAATCCTATCTCCCCATCGCTCCATTCCAATCAGGGCAACACCCTGCCAGTTATTGACAACACTGTGGACCTTTGTGATTATCCAGCGTAGTACCTGCTCACCCATGAAGCTTCTATGAGCCCCTTTCAGAAATCAGTCCTGCCATCTCCACTTGTTCTCCATGAAGCGCTTTCCATTAAATGTCGTTGACTTTTGTTCTCTAAAAATATATAATTGCCCTCACATTTCTGTGCTTAGTGTGCTTTCAAGAGGAACTCAAATGGAAGTTGCACTGGCCCAACTTGGACTTTGAACTCCTGGCCGAGCACCTGCTTTTGCATTCCACTACTTCATGATCCTGCCCAGTTTATGCACTAATGTGGCTTGGGAAACTTGATCTCCACCCCCACCCCCACTTCTTTTGCAGATTTAACCTACCACTGAGGATTCTCCTATCTCTGTCCAATTAAGAATTAGCAATAAGGCTTTTTTTCCTCCCTACCTCTTCTTTCCTCCTCTTTCGGCTCATTGCCATTTTCTCTTTCTATCTACCCCATCTCTATTTGGATAGCCTTCATACCTGGCCCTTGTAACAAAGTGTTTATAAATTGATATTTTTATGCCTTTCTCTTTATAAACTTAACCTTTTCTTGGTTAAGATTTTCCTAGACAGCCTGCAGCAATGCTTCATTATAAGGACCCTATGTTACATTTAATTTATTTAATTAATTTAACTAATTAGTTACAGTATTAGTTTTCTAAGACAACTCTACCCACTGGATGGGTGGCTGTCTATCCTCTGGGAATAAAGGGTTGCAGAGGTCAGAGGTTCCCCTAGTCATAATTCTAGTCCCCGCTCTGCCATGGAAGCCCACTGGGTGACTTTGGGCCAGTCACAGACTCTCAGCCCAACCTACCTCACAGGGTGGTTGTTGTGGGAATAAAATGGAGAGGAGGAGGAGGATGTACGCTGCCTTGGGTTCTTTGGAGGAAATAAAGTGGGATATAAATGTAATAAATGAACTTCTCTGTTCTTGAGAGAAGCACTTGCAGGATACGGAATTAGGTTCAGATGCATGTCAAATATACCTGTTCCCGAGCAACTCTGGAAATACATCATATATGTGTGTGTGTGTGTGTGTCTTGAATGTATATTTTGGGATTCTTTGGTCACATTTGTAATTTGTTCTGTTGACATTACTACTTGGGTTGCTATTACTGATGTTATGCTAGGGATTTTGCTCTAATTCTTTCACTCCTCTCTCCAGGTTGTCCATCTCTGCTGTAGTGATGTCCTACCTTCAAAACCCTCAGCCCATGTCTCCTCCTTGGTGAAATGATGACCCCTCTTCTCAGAGTTCCTCTTGCAAAGCAGAAGCGCCCTCCCTTTTGAGAGAGGACCATTTTCTCAGGCAATGCGGACCTATTTGCACAAACATAGTCTTGCAAAAGTATTGAGAGTATTCCTTTTGTTGTGTCAATAAAGTGATGGTTGTTAAAGTTACTTTGGCTAAATGCCAGATTGACTGTATATTAATAATACATTCACTTGAACACTACTTTAGCTCTTGGCCAATCAAATATCTATGGTGAGCTTTCACTGTACTTCCCAGACTGCTAGGGCTGTCTGACCAGTTGAAAAAAGAACCAATCTTGTCCAAAAACAACCTTAACCTTAATAAACCAATTAAAAGAAGCATTTGCTCGTAGTACCAGTAATTGAAGCCAATTAGTGTACAATAGAAATGATATCTTGGGAAACTTCTTTAAAGCTGTGTGTATCTCTGTACTGGTTGGTAGCTTCCCACTATAGCCTCTAGTCAGAGTAGGAGAGCTGTGGAGGCACGTTACCAGGCAGCTTCTCACTTGTAGCACTGTATTCTGTTAAGCAGGGATGTGAGACAGTGCCCTTTCTCAGCAATGCATTGATTTTTATATCTGAACCATGGGATTCTAGGAATCTATCCCCCACTTAGAACAAGAATTTGGTGAACCTGAACTGAGATGAGAATGGTACCCATTAACAAGGCAATACATATTAGTTTCTTCTTAAATGTGGCATACATTTGTATGTATGCGTGCATGCGCACACACACACAATCAGTTAAACAATGGCAAGAGGTTTTTATGCAATTCATGTTTTATGTATGAAGTGATTATTCAAATTTTTGCTACAGTATGAGTCTCAAAGGAAGAGGTTATTTGTTATTTATTTGCAGTTACTCATAATCAATTCAAAGGTTTCACGTTAGCAACACCCTTTACACAAACAAGAATGATCAAATATCAAGTGAAAGACATTAAGGCAGTGTTCTTTGGCTGAGCTCCAGAGAGGAATGCAGCTGTTGATTCATGCCTGTCCCTTTTCTCTCTCTCTTTCCCTCCCCTCTTTTCTGGCTTCTAGACTAAACGTCCTCCTCATGAGAGAGGAGGCTTGTTTGGGGGAGTGGCAGAGCTGGAATATCAAGGGGGGGGGGCTGTGGATAAGGATGGAGGGGCATTGCATGTGGTAGGGAGGAAACCTGACCTGGGTTAATGGGAGAATTTGGAGTAATGTCTGTTAAGATATCAGCAGAACATGGGGAATTTAAGCTTTTATCATTCATATTGGCATGTTCACAGGGCCCTGGCATAAGTATGCTAGGGCAGATTACCTTTGCATACAAGAGGGCATATACTCAAGATCCCTTCATATGGATTAGTTTTGGATTGCTGCTTGTTTTAACTGGCTTTGCTAACTTACCTTTAGCAGTCTGTGACAGGCAGAAATTAAACAAGTGAAGCTTTCTCTATCGGGTGAGATAAAAGTTTCGTCTGCTTAATTTCTTTGGCTCAGGCTGTTGCTTAAGGCATAAAAGCAGGCCCAGCAAAATCAAAAGGCAATTTTAGATTAGCGAAATCTTTACCATTATATTCACAGTTGTTAAAGCGTAGTGAGGAGACAAAATATTTTCCCCCACCCTTTCGAAACGTACTTCTAGGTGGAGTGGTAATTCTCATGCATTACTGATTGTGCATACACACCCGGGGGCTGGCAGTTTATTCGAAAGTAAAAAAATAAATAAAAGTAATCGCCATATGATCTCACCACGCCAGCTATGATCTTTTGTTCAAAATCCTTCGCCTGACCCCTGGGCGGTAGGAAAACTCGCATCGTCGCGTTAGCCCTGGAGCAGAGGCTCTTTAGGATCGGGAAGACGGGGCCGCGAGTGTTTAGCGGGGAAGCGAGAAAAATCCAGGTTCATTTGTCCATTTCCGTCTGTTCGGAAAAACGTGGAGCCCTATCAGGCATCCTGTGCCTTTAAGAGAGCGGCAACCCCTGCCCCCTCCTCTTCCCCTCCCCGATCTATTTTGGCTTGATGCTGTTTTCATTTCCGCCTTCCTGTTCCGCATGTGGTGCCAGGAAATTCCCCGCTTCCGCACTTGCCGGGCAGGAGACGGGGGCGGAACGGGGGCCGGGTAGTCTATGTGGAATGCAGCCGGAGGGGGACGGGCAAACAGGCAAGCAGGCGCAGGCATCAGCATGCCTTTTTAATCGCTCACCACCCAGAAGGCTTAGTGAAGCTGGTCTAGGCTGTATTCATCCGCCCTGACCTACATTTCCCGCGCTCCGAGAGACTTCTCTGCATGGTGGATGTCGGACATCTGGATTCAGGCCCCGTTTAAACGTGACGCCGGACGAGCAAGATGTACACCCGTGCGGCTTTGCACGCATCCAGAATTTGTTTCAATCAAGTCGCCTCGCCTATGTGTACGCCACGTGGTAAATTCTTGTCCGCCTGGCGTCATCTTTAAATCAGGCTTAAATGCTGCGCTTAAGCCTGCACTGGTAACTATGATGCTAGACTTGGAAGCATTAGCATTTATCTCATATTTTACCCAGTGGTAAAGAAGAAACGCTCTGTTCATTCTCAGAGACACTGTTCTTGATTTTTATGTCATACCTTCATGGGCTGGAGCTCTGACATTAAAAACAAAGAGGAATGTAGGAAGCTGCTTTCTACTGAGTCAGACCATTGTATTGTCAACATTGAGTGTCAGGAGCTGTTCGGGACTTCAGACAATTCTTTCCTAGCCAAGAGATGCCAGGGATTGAATCTGGACCTTTTGCATGCAAAAGAAAGCCCCACTTGTATTCTCCCAAATGAAGGAAGGAGATGTTGTTTATTTATGTATTACTTTCTAATCCACCCAATAACTAATGTTCTTTGGACGGACTACAAACAGTTAAGGAAATTAAAATGCCATAGAACAGTTAAAATATAAAATGCAAACTGATAAACTTAACAGGAATCTATAAAGCAAAGATAACCACATAGGTGCCAGGCAAACCTCTTTGGGAAGTTTATTCTGCAAGCGGGGTGCTACCACAGAGACAGTCTTCTCTCTTGTAGCCCCTGCCTAGTTTTGGTGGGGCATCCTGTGGAGGAGCTCTGAAGATGATCTAAGGGAGGAGATGTGCCTATAGATACTCTTGTCCCAAGCTGTTTAGGACTTTAAAGGTCAACACCAACACTTTGAATTGGGTGCAGAAATGGACTGGAAGCAGTGCAGGTGACAAAGTACTGGCTTCACATGATCATATTGACCAGCCCCAGATAGTAACCTAGCAATCCTATTTTGAACTAACTGAAGTTTCTGGATCGTCTTCAACGATAGCCACACGTACAGTACTTTGTAGTAATCCAACCAGGAGTTTCCCAAAGCATAGATAACTTTCCAAGCTATCTCTGTCCAGATAGGGTTGCAACTAGTATATCAACCTAAGCTGATAAAAAAGGGTTCCTGGCCACTGAGGCCACCTGGGCCTCAAGTGAGAGTAATGGATGCAGGAGCACCCCCAAGCTGCATACCTGATCTTTCAAAGGGAGTGCAACCCACTCTAGGGCAGGTTAAATGCCACTCAATCAAGCAGACAAACCACTTGCTAACAAGATCTCTGTTGACTGGATTGAGCTTCAGTTTAGTGGGCCTCATTCAGTCCATTATACTCCTCGGGCACCGATTCAGGACATCCATTGCTTCACCTGGGTTTGGTGAAAATGAGAGGTAGAGCTGGGTGGCACTGGCATATTGATGGCACCTCAGTCCACATCCCCAGATAACCTCTCCCAATGGTTTCATATATGTTAAATAGCATGAGGGATAAAATGGAGCCCCGTGATGTAATTGCCATCAAACAAAGCAATAATCCCCCAACACCACATTCTGAAAGTGACCATCCAGGTAGAAATGGGACCACTGTAAAACAGTGCACCCAACTCAGACAGCCACTCCAGAAGGATACAGTGGTCAATGGTATCAATACCTGCTGAGGGCTCCAAGAGAATCAACAGGGTTGTACTCTGCTGTCTGTCCCAATGAAAGTCAGCCCACAGGGTGGCTAAGGTAGTTTCTATCCGAAAACTGGGCCTAAAGCTGGATTGAAATGGATCCACAAAATCAACATCGTAGAATGTCTGGAGTTAATGTGCAATCACATGCTGATGTCTAGTTCGTAGCACCACTAAAAATACACTCCTTTTCTTTTCTTTCAAGGAGAGATCTAGATCAGGGATGAACAACTTGTAGGTTAAAACATTTGGAGGGTCACTACTCCTATCAACCCTAGCCAGTATAACAATGGGCAGTTGAAAGCCAAAGGATTAAGAGGGCCACAAATTGCCCACCTTAGTCCAGATTATGTGGCAGGAGAGCAGCATGACTCCTGGGCCACCTAAAATATATCACTGAAGTTAACTCTCCTAAGGAAAGAGAGCAAAGTGGTGCAGCCTGTCTGATCAGTGTAGTATTGAGCTGCGGTGTAAGCAGGTAGATCTTTGTCCTGCATGCCTTGCTGAATGTTCTTGCCTACACCAGAGCAGCTCTGGGAACGGAACTGATCTGACAAATGGGAAGGCCTAATGTGGAATTGTGGAGTGGGTGTTTGGGTGTAGTAAGTTATGCTAGAGAGGGGAAGATACAAGTAGCATATAGTTGAGATAATAATCCCTTACTAATATTTTTGTTCAAGGAACAGAAAACATGTTATCAACATTGGACAACTATCCATTTGGCTGCCACCTCCCTCCTTTCTAATAGACGGCAGAGAGCAAGCATTGTGATACTGGCAGCACAGGAAGAAAAAGAGAAGTAGCGCTTTGAGGCCTGTGCGGGGAACAGCTACTGCTTTTATGCAGGAAGGAAAGCAGCCCCACCCTGTAGATGTTGCTTCCCCTTCATGTCATCAGTTGCTGGTAGAATGGGCAATATCAGCTTTACTGATTTAAGTAGACATATACATACATCGTTCATATATAAAATACTTCCCAGACTTAGTACAGTAGATATCCACACACAGAGACCTGGTTCACATGTCATGACAGTTTTAACCCAGGAATTGTTGGGGCCGAGCAGCAATGAAGCATGCTGCCTCCCGGGTGCTCATCATGCTTTCAATCAACCCAGGAACATCCTGTGCATGGGTTGTTATTGTGATGTCCAAATGTGGAACTCTAGGATGTTTAGGGATTAAACAACCATGGGTGATCGTTGGGTTAACTTGGGATTATTTAACTGCTAAACAACCCAGAGTTATGGGTTCCAATGTCAAGATAGCAGTCCTGACATTGGGTGTTCCTGGGATTGAAAGCAGAAGTGACAAGCGCATACTCTTCAATGTTACTTCCACATATAAAGGCATACATAGTCCCCAAATATATTTGAATTACATATACTGCCTGTTCAGGCACACTATTTGTGTGTGCATGGGTGTGCATTCATACTTCCCCCTAACCATTGCATTATACACATGTGCACATAAATGTCTCCTGACAAAAAGGCAGTGTTGGTTTCTAATAGACCCACAAACATGCACACACAATGGGCCTGTTTGCACGATCGCAGCAATGGAAAAAAATCATGGTGACTTATTTCCCCCACTGTGTGTGCTGGTCAGATTTCCCTAATTACCTTTGCTGATGTGGCTTGCTGTGTCATCCAGGTGGCATCCATGAGAAGTAACCCTCAAATAATAGCCCATGTGTTATTTGAGGGTTTCTGCCACCTCAAACAAGCCACCCCCACCCCCCTGGGTTCAGAAGTCATGGCAAGCCATGTAGAGGGAGTAATTAGGGAAATACAGCCGGCACGCATGGTAGGACTTGATAAGCACATCGCAATCATGCAAACCAGTGTCAATACTCCATAGACATAAATGCTAGCAGTGCAATGATTTGTACACATATGCTCAATGTGAGTGTTACTTCTGTAGTAGGCATATTTGAAAGGTGGAAGATGACATAGGTATTCCATTCTTTGTCTTGAATATAAAAGTTCTCAACACTTGTACCTGGGATGGAAAGAAAATTGCTTTGTATGAACTCTGGGGATAGAAGAAACAACTGTCGGCCAGGTGTGGGATTGGCTTTCTAGATGATGCAATTTCTGAGAACAGAGACCAGTTTGGGGTCATTGACAGAGAAAGGAGAAAGGATTGCTTGGTTATCAACTGATGGCCGCCTCCTTCCAAATCCATTAAAGCTTGTTGGATGGGACAATGATTGCAAGGAGCTGGACTTTGGATATGCCCTGCGGGAGACCAGGTGGAAACAGACCCAGTACAGATCATAGCATTCAGTCTCCAGTGTATGTGTCAATGGTTTTGATTTAGATGTTCCCCTTTACTTCAAAAGCTGCACTATCCTTGCAGCTCTTGCTTACCTCAAATCCTCCCTGGCTGTTATCAAGGGCCCAGTATTTTGCCAACCAGCCTGTTGTTCCAACCTGACTGGCAGTGTGCCCAGACTGAAATGCGCAAGTGCTGCCCTGCTAGGGCGAAGGACAAGGAACAGTCAGCACGTTCCCAAGGCACCTCCCTAAGCCAGCACCAGTGAGTACCTGGCATGTGCATCCAGACTGTGTAGGAAGAGGAAGGTGGAGCTGCACAAGGAAAGATGGTCTTGTTAGCCTTGAGGCAGCAAGGGCCATTACCCAAGGTGGAAAGAGAGGCTCAGTCCAATCAAGTACTTCCAACCATGGCTGCACTCTAGGGCTGCTATCAGTGGGAACTGGAGAAAACTGAACAGAGAATCACATCTGGGCAGGAGGAAGCTAACAGCCCTTTCACCTCTCCATATAGTTCTAGAGTTCATATAACGCCCTCTCGATACCAGCAAGCCCTGTTGCTGCCAGCAGGCATCACGTTTTAGCAAAGTAAGCACCTTGTATATTTGATTCAAAGACTGAATTATCTGATAAGGTTGATGAATGGCACACAAATATTGTGTTCATTCTAAAAAGGGCTGATTCTCTCACCCAGTTCCAAACTGATATGGAGTTCCTTAGGAGTGCTAAGTCAGGTTGGAGGAAGTGGCTAGCTTTGGGTGTGAGATATGGAATATCGGCACTTCCACTTTGTGACAAAAAATGGAAAGCACATTTATAGTTCTTTATACACATGACATGCTCAAAAGGTGGCTTAAGTTGTTAGGAATACCTAAATTGGTTGCAGTGTGCAAACAGGTAAACAACCAAAGTGCACAAATTACAGCCTCTACAATCATTGTATAAAGAACTAAACATGAGGGGGAAATGTCAATGTATGAACTTTGCCTCATTTCAGCTGATTGCTTCATGCACTGATTATTTTGTTGTATATGTGACCTCTTATCACTCTCACAGCACGGCATGTGGCAAAACTGAAGGAGAGCTCATTGCTTTTGTGTTGCTGTTGGGGAACTTCAGCTCTGCAAAACCTCGGACTTGCTATTCACCCAGTGTACCGTACAGCTGTGCATGCATATTATTAGTAAGCAGATACCCATAACCCAAGGTTCAAAGAGGTCATGTGACTTGCACGAAATTTGTGTCCCTAAAAGATTCTGGTTTCCAAGTGTCTTCCCTCTAACCCACTAGATTTTTTTTGTTTCCTTTTCTGTTTGTGTGTGGGGGTGGGGGGGGGAGAGTACAATGAGAACATCAAGAGTCCTGGTTTCTAGCATAACCTGCTCTAGCTGTAAGCTTATGCAGCCTGTCTACAAAGCAGTTAGTTTCCCATGGGTGCTAATTATTCTGAGGTGTGCCCCATAATTGCCCAGGTTGGAGCACTTTAATGAGGCTGTCTGGCTGCTCCCTACCCACAATAATATTCCATAGTAATTCCACATGCTGAGGAGTGTAGTAATCGTGGGATCCAAGCCTCCCCCAGCAATGTGGCAGAGCATGAGAACAATGGCAAGGGCGCGTCCACATAGGTTAAAGGGAACTGGGGCAGAGCAAATCCACGCGGAATGAAAACTCTGAGCAACTCCAGGGGGCCGACATGGTTTTCATGCAATTTTCCATCCAGACTGGCTGGAGTGTCACAAAAAGCAAGGAATGGGGCATAGGCGGAGCAGAGGTACCATATATGGTAGACTGGATTCTAGTCTGAGTTCAGAGAGAAGGAATTAATCTGTAAGGCAGACCTTCTTTTGACTGGAATGCACTATTGATCAGGGTTGATGGGTAGAAAGGGATTACTCAAAGGACAACTTGGCCAAGCATTATTTATTATTAATTAGTACAGTTATATCTCACTTTTTAATTTTTTTGCAAGGTGGCATACATGCTTCTTTTTATCCTCACAACAACCCTGTGAGGTAGGTTAGGCTGAGAGTCAGTGACTGGCCCAAAGTCACTCAGTGAGTTTCATGGCCATGCGGGGACTAGAATCCAGAACTCGGCAGGATCTACACTGCTGCTTTATAATGGTTTATAACGGTTTTCACAACAGTTCGGGCCCAGGACATATTACATATACCATTTTCAAAGTGCTATATCCTGCTTGGTGTAGATCTGGTCCTCCTAAGTCCCAGTCCAACTCTATAATCACTACACCATACTAGCAGACCAATAAGTGCCAGGGGTCTGGAACCTGGGTTCAATTGCCAGCCTTGTAACCTGAACAAACCAAGTTCTCAAAAGTCAGGAATATAACCCAAGAATCTTGAAACAGGTGGTACTAATAGAAACCAACAAAGTCTGTGCATGTTTAGGTGTAAATGGCAGGATATGTGGGTTTGATCAATGGGCATGCAAATCTCTCCTCTATATTTTGGTACTTCAACTATATCCTCTTGATGCTATGGTATTTTGCCCCGTTATGTGTTGTATGTGTATTGTGAAATTAGGGAAACTGGGAAGTACATTCTTACTAAAAAAGGCAAAGGGAAATTCTGTGAAACCAGAAGAGAGAACGTGAAAACTCTATACTAATTAAGATATTGTCTCATCTATTGAAAGTAACTGGTAGAAGAGGAAGCTGTGGTTATCAGGCCAAAAATCTCATCAGACAGGAGGTGCAAATAAACTTGTTATGGTGCTCTCCCCTCCCCTCTTGCTACCCCACCCCGTGAGAATGCAGGAACTTCAGCAGGTGCCGGATACAGCCTGGTTCATGGTAAGTCGGAACAGGCCATCCGCTTTGGTATCCTGTCTCCAGGGGTAGCCGATACACAGGAAATCAACCTGACTGCATTTTGTGTGCTAGGCCTTCCTTGCTCTGCAGCCCTCATATCCTGGCTTAGATTCCCCCCCCCCCCCCCCCCGTCCTTCAGCCTGTGCCTTTAGGGGGTGGAGGGAGTTCAGATTCCTGGCAGAGTCACACTGTGTGAGTGGGAGCCATTAGCTATGCTGCCTTTGTTCTGCTAGAGATGTGCTTGGGGCGTTATCAAAGACCCTTCTGTCTATTCACAGGGGGAGTGTCTTGAACAGGCAATGGCGTGACAGGGCCCCGAAGTGCAATGCAGAATCATCTGGGCTCTCTGTGGGTTTCCCACACAGCACCAGAGCCAGAAAGCTGAAAAGGGTAGAAATGCTGGAATTCACACACATCTTTAAAATATGTTGTCTAATATGTTACAAAGGGGGAAAGAAAACCTGTCATTTTTAACCCTCCAGTTACCAAACACTTTCTTGAAGACAACCAGGCTGTGGCATATGTTATAGCCATATGACATGACAATGACATGTGGAAAAAGACCCTTGGATGTAACACACATTTCCCCTGTCATTCTGCTTGTAAGTATAAAGACCAGCCTTCTGCTGAGGCAGATTGTGGTCCATTTAGCCCAGCAGTACTTGTTCTGGTTGGCAGCAACTCCTCAAGGTATGAGGCAGAAGTCTTCCCTCTTCCTCCTAGGATCTTTAGAGGCAAAGTAATGATAGGTTCCATGTGGATCTATGGGCACTGGAAACTACTGCTGGTGCTATTCTCCATTACTCAGTGGGCTCTTTGGGCACCAAGTGGAACATATCTAAAGCCATGCATTTCAAAACATAATTTATTTTAAGATTAAACTGTGTATATTTCAAAGTATCTTTCATACAAGGAGACAATGGATTTCCAGAACACAGTGGAGTTGTGGAAGTCAAGCATGAATTGCATGGGAAACCTTGCATCGTATCTAGCCAGAAGGGCTTGCAGCTTGTTTAATATAGTCTGGCAAAAACAGCCCCCTGCATCTCAAAAAGTAAGCTTAATCCTTGACCTTCAGCAAGGAAGTTTATACACATTGGCTCAATTCGGACGACACGATAGTCAATGGTGGGTTGACTAACCCTAACCCTTACCCTAGGGGGTACTCCCCACACAACATGGTAATAAACAATCAACTGTGGTGTGGATGAGGATCAGCGCTGAGTTGACTATGGCAGCATTCGGATGACACAATAATCAAAACAACTGACGATTATTTCCCCCACACCAGTTGTTTATTGTGTTGTCCAAATTGAGCCATTCTCTCCCCTATTCCTTGAAGTTGCTAACAAGGATAACTGTTGGCAATGGTTCCTGGCCCTAATTAGTTACTCTGTCACAGCCTAAGGTGAAAATACTATTGCAATAACTTCTTGGGAAGTCTCTCCCTGACACAGATCAGATGCACAAAATAGGCAACATCCTTTATTAGGCCTTCATGTTAGTGAAAGTATTATTAGGCTATCATGTTATACAGATCTCATTGTCAAATACTAGTTCATATCCATGCAGGTTACTTAGTAGTGCATGGGATTTACATATTTCAGGCAGATGATTCTCCCATCTCAAAAGACTTCAATCAAAACATGCACTAAGAGGTTACAGAACTATGTGAGAGTGGTTCACAAGAACAAATAAGGCATTTTTAGGCATCTACAAAAATACCAATTAATTTTAATCTCAAAAACAGACACCTATTATTTGCTTCTTTGTTCTTTCTGTGCATAGAACGACAGACACCCCCCCTCCCCTGTGTTCTGGGGAAGACACATTGCAACGTCTGTCTTCTAATCCCTGCTCAATTTTAGACATTCTCCTGCCCTAACTTGTCCCCACTCCCCTCTGGTAATTCACAGCAACAGTGTACAAGAGAGAACATGGGACCTTCCATATTCACTACACCTGACTAAAAGCAACATGAGCCATAAGGGCCTACAGCCATATAGGTGCGCCTTCTAATTCTAGCCAGACTTTCTAGCTCTGTTCACCACTCCAACTGTACTTTATGGTAGGACAAACATTATATACAGGATCAGCAGAAGGCCCCAAATTTCATTAGCCATTTGGGATTACTGTACACAAAAAGCTCAGCTGTCACAGAAAAGTAGACTGTGGTCCTATACCCTTGAGTGTTTTGTGCATGGGGTCAGAGCAGCCAACCTGTGATGAAGACTGACTTTCAGCTGACACATTCATGGGTGGAGTGGATTGTTGTGGGAAGATGTACAGTTGGACTAAACTTGAGGCCTAGTTCTCACAGGGAATTGTTTGTATTGAAAGGTAGTCAGCCATGCAAAACCCACCTGCAGTCAGACATTGGACAGCCTAGACACAGGCTTACCGCCTCAGTCAGAATTAAGACCTGAGATTCTTATGTGTCCAACAAGTGGCAGTCCCATGCTCCCTGATCCCACCCCCCAAATCCTGAACAAAGAAGTTAAGAACGGCTAACATCAACAGGCACCATATTTCAGAAACCTCAAACACTTCATACCGGTTAAGGAATTAATCTTATAAAAGGACTGGGGCAAGCAATCACCAGATTGCTGTAGAAGGGAAAATTACCAGGTTATGGCCTCTAAACTGGCGGTAGCTCAGATTACAAGAAGTAAATTCCTGTGTCTTGAATCATAACAGAGTTCCTTTAGCCCCTGGGGCCCCATCACCATTGATCTCACCCCACCTGCATGCTCAGCTGTCTCATGGAGAATCCACTGAAACCCGCAGGGTTCCACAAGGAAAGTACTTAATAAATCCAGGGTGCATTACCCATAGCTTTTTTTCCTTTTCTTTTACTACTGAAGCCAAATGCTGGACCGTACCCAAAGCATACATCCTCAGGACAATGAATTATTTAAGAAGCTCACATACACTACTGTTATTAATATGGGACTCCTCCATTCTCCAACATTCTATTTTATTCTCTTGAATGATCAAATATCGCTCCTTGCTTCAAATATCCTGTGACTGCATTTGCTATTACCAAAAAAATAAAATATATCACACTGGAATTAGAACCAAGAGACTACCACTTTCTTGGTGATAACTGAATGAAGCCACTATTCACCTAACTAGAATTTATAGCCATCCTATTTCCATTGAAGAGAATTATGCAGCCTTTCTTGGTGATTTGCAATGGTGTCCAACACCCATGGGGTCCAGTCTGATAACCTGTATTGTGCCAACAAGTGCTTATGAAAAAGTTTCCATTACATGATCCAGGGACTGCAGACAAGCACAAGATGCTCCCTTTGGGAATTACCTCAAGATACTGCAGCTGCTAATGCTTTGCAAAGCGCACACACATCCAAGCTCCTCCTTGCCAGCACTGTCCAGCTGGCTACTGGCCCATGTTTATGGAAAGGCTATTTTTGTTCATCATAAACAAGTTTACAAGCTGTGTTACTGGAGCTCTAAATATACGCTTCCCATGTTCTCACACCCATCCTGAAACCACGCATTGTTATGCAACTCAAGCTACTTGACCCAAGTTACCTGCTATGGTGAGATCTGAAAGGCAATCCCAAACATCGTAGGAGCCTAACAGGGATGCCCAGTTACCCTGAACCAAGTAAAGCTTAGCCGCTACACAATATCTCCCCCTCCCCCCTTCAACTATATAATTAAACTGGATGCACTTAATTTGTAAAGGCTTCTGGATTGGCTTCTGGAGAATGCTGTTAATACTGTATCCCATAGTTGAATAATTTAGGTTTCCAGCAAATGAACAAGCCATGTATATTTGCTCGGAATTTTGGCACTTTTAGCAATCAAGAGGTTCTCTGTGCTGTCACCAACTTGTTATATGCCCTTATTTTGTACATTCACATAATTTCTTTATTTAGCAAGAGGCCTCAACATAGGACCCAATAAAGTTATTTGAACTTTCTCCCCTCTCACACCCTCTCTACCAAGAGATATATAACCTTTTATGAAGTTTGCCTTCGTTTTACTTTAGTAAAGAACTAAACACCACAGGAGTAAAAAAAATCAAATGGTCTTTATTTCACTGACCAAAAATATTAACACCATGAGGGTAAGAAACATAAACAAACAAGCCTGTATTTTGCCCTCTTCTTCAAGGCAACAGAAGATAAATGCAAATTACAGTTAGCATTACAAAGTACCGTGACAGTGACCAATCTATTGCCAGTTTTGAAAGCCAGAATTTTAGGAACACATTCCCATAGGTCTGTTCCCAATCCTAAACCTAGAAGTTGTATTAAACACACACACTTTAGAAGCACTGAGATGACACACAAGGTAAATCCAGGATAATAAGAACTGTTTTACACATTTGAGACCAAGCAGAAGAAACACTTCATGAACAAAAGGCAAAAATGGTGTTAAGGAATCCCATAAAATGACTCTGTTTACTGTTTTTAGAGACAAGACATTGCAGAACACACACCAATTTAAAGAATTAGAATACAGGTTTCATTGCCCACATTCTCCTTAGTTGGGTGAAAAAAGCATCCAAGCTGAACATGGAGTAGAAAGAAGAAAAAAGTGTTCTGTTTTTACATCCACATTATGCCTCATCACCGTGCAATGTGTATCAACAGCTTCAGTCATCTAGGAAAACCACCAGCAAGCCTTTAAGGTGAATATCTTAAAGAAAAAAACCACTCATCTTCCTCTCCCCCACCCTCCAGTCATTCAGGACTCCACCCACACCTAAAAAAAACCACACACACAGAGCTAAGGCAACATGAGCAGGAAATCCCCTGCACTCCTGGACCCAATGTTATGCAAATACTAGTCATATGAGAGATGTGTCATAACTAGTATGACTGGTCCGGTTTTTCCTCCCCTCCTTCTGTTCCTTCTCTCACCATACACACACATTGGCAAGACTAATCTGGTTTTGAGATCTTCTCTGGCACAAAGAGAAGGCCACTTCATCATCCTTAATTACTAGGTAAGAAAAAAGGGGTGGCCCTGAGGAAAAGAATGCTGGGTAGATTCCCCCCTCCCCATCTAAGGAGTGGGACTGACAAAAGCTGCTTTTCTTCAACAGCTCCCCGCAGGACTCTTTTTAACCCTTCAGGGGAGCTGCCTCAGCTGCCTAACAAACCTTAAATCCTTTCTAATCCCATTCAAAAAGAGGGGGGCAAATTAAAACAAAAAACATCTACCCAGAACTGGCAACAGCTTAAGTTAAGGAAAGGCAGGAGAACAAGTCATTGTTATTGAATAGCACCAAAATAATAGTAATTTTGCACCCAGTACAAATAGTGGTTGCTTTCCACCCAAATCCGGATTTGAAACGCCTGACTGGTTGCAAGTCTATCTCGTTTTCCGGGAGATTGTTATGTCTTTCCCCCCACCCAAAGTTGCATTATCTCGTCCAAGAACACCGACGATCTCGCTGGTGCGTCCAGTCTCTCGTTTTGGCGAACAGCCCCGTCCCAGGCTCGCTGCCCGGGTTGGGGCGTCCTTCTCCGACGACCGTCTCTCCCACAGCCTTTTGTCTCGTCTTCTTCCCAAGCCACCAGAGCGTCTCTCGCCTAAACCCGGAGGGGGGGGAATGGAGGAGGGACCCACTCGTGCTGCCCCCTCCCGCCCGCCCCCCCAGTCCATCATCAGCCTCCCGCTGTGCGTCTTCCTAGCCAAGGCCCCACCACCAAGGAGAGGGGGCCAACGGGCCGGGTGTGGGAGGCGGTGTTCAGCTCCTCTGCCGAGAGAGGGGCTTCCGTAGGCTCCGCTTCTCCAGAGAGAAGTTTCCAGCTACGAGTCCCTGGCGGGGGCGCTTTAGAAAGCCACCACAGCCCTCACCATTATGCTCAGCACGCCGTCGCCTTGCCTGCAGCTCGCTTTGGGCTCATCGACGCCTTTGGCCGGCGGAGGCTGGAGGATCAAGCCGGAGAACCGGTCCTGTAGGACTCGAGCTAGGCTCGGGAAAGGCCCCTCTTGGCGCTGCGGCTGCCGCTCGCCTTCCTCTTCCACCAACTTCGCTTTCTTGCTGGGCACGAGACCGGCTTCGGCGGCGCCGATCTTGCCTAAGCTGCTGCTGCGGCGCTTGCGGCTAGGTTTGGCGGCACTCGGCGGAGGCCCAGAGGCGCCCCGGCTCCACGCAGTCTGAGGCAAGGACTGCGTGGGCAAGCTGCTGCTGCTGCCACGATTGGGCTCTTCCTGAGTCTCCATGGGTTCCGGGTCAGGATTGGCAGAGGCCGGCTGCGTCTCCACAGACTGGGGGCTGAGGGGAGGCTTCTCCTGCTGGGTTTGGGGGAAAGGGGTTGCCGGGGGCGCCTCCAGATGTTGCGGGGCGGGCACGTCCCCCTGTATGTCCAGTTGCGGCTGCCGCTCGGGAAAGTCCTCCCCACTTCCAGCGCCCATCTCGTCCTCTTCCTCCAGCTTGGCGGAGAGGTAGAGGTCGCGGGCATTCCGCATAACGAGAGACAGCTGAAGGCTGCGGTGAAGTCGGAGGCCGCCGCGTTGCATCCGCGAGTGGTACATTTTCCACACAGACATCGTCATAATACGCTGCGCTTCCTTCTGCACTTCCATGATGGCGGACCTGGCTGGCTTTTGCGCGCGGCGAGGCTTCAGGCGGACTCTTCGGGCCTCTACGGAGCCGGAAGATTTCGAAACCCTGGTCCTTTCTTCCCCAAAAGGCGAAAGTGGCACGCGCGCCCCCTTCTCTTCCTCCTTTTTTGTTTCAGAAGCTCAACCTTACCAAAGCACCATCCCTTGAAGCGTCCGCCCCGACTGAACGGGGCCGCGCCCAGCGCGCTTGTTTTTATACCCCTGGTGATCTCAGCGCCTGGGCCTCCTCCGCCCACTCTGCGAGCCGTATCCGGCCCTTTGCAGCGCGCCACTGGCCGCCCTCCCCGAGAGGGGGAAGGGAAGACGGAAATATCAGGGAGGAGGAAAGAGCAAACGGCCCGACAGCCAAAGGGGATGGGTCTGGAAGGCGGCTTCTGCTGCTAACAAAAGAACCTGGGACTCGGGCTGTATGAATGCGGTCGCTGCACGGCTGTCCAGAGAAAATGCACACCCTGGGAATGCTGTGCACAACCTGTGGCTGTGGGTTCCTTAGCTAATTTGTTTCGGAGTAGAGCTATTTGCTTCGTAGGGATTGGAAGGAAATTCACAGTGTAATCCGATGCATGCCTACTCTGAAGTAAATCCCCTTCCATTCACTAGGGCTTACTCCCTGGTAAATGGTTGCAGGGTTGTAACCTTAGTGTCATTAAGGCAACAATCCTATGCACATTTACCTAGGAGTAAGTCCCATAGAACTCAAAGGGGCTTACTTCTGAGGAGATAAATAACCACAAGTGCACAACCTCTGTGTAACCGTGGTAACTTCAACAAGTGCTCAATGTATGTAGTTCGGGGCACTGCAATAACTACAGAAAATGCTCAGCGTACGTCCATTCAAGCCAATACAGTTTCTTGGTGTCTACAACCCAACCATTAGTTCCATAGTTCTCAAAGCATCAGGTAGACCTTATTGCAAGCAGAGTTTAAAGGAGATACCAACTCCAGTGTGAGCAAGCTTAACCAAATCTTTCTGCATATCTTCATTAGGTTTGGAAGGAGGATAGTTCATAATGCCCTTTTCCTAATTAATATGGCCTGGTTCACACATGCATAGAGATTGTTCTACGTTACACTCTTAATGACTGGAAGAACTAAATTCATGGAAAACCAGAGCATTTGATGTGACATACCTCTGAGTCTAGGTTACATTTGTGTTGACTCATTCACACATGCAAGCCTTGACATATCTTTTTATTTGATTTATACTCTGCCTTTCCACCAAAGAAATGGCACTCAAGGCAGCCATCAATAACCAAAATTTATCAAATACATTAAAAACACAAACAAAAACACTACAACAATAAAAGAATGAAAACAGCACCCAGCCCAAAGGACTACTTTACATGCCAAAGGCCTGCCTGAATAAATACATCTTTGCTGGCAGAAGGTTAACTGTTCTTTCCTATTTGTTTTCACAAGTGACACATGCAGCCTAATCCTGTCCATGTCCATTTGGAAGGAAGCCCCACTGATTTCAATGGGACTTGCTCCTAAATACGTGTACATAGGACTGCAGCTTTAAATTGCTTTTTGCTTTTCCCACATCCGTAATTTAATAAAAACGTTAAATTGGCAAGATTGAAGTAAATTCCATTGTCAAGAGGTCAAATTAAGTATGTTTACAATGAACATGTCTTTATCCTCCCAATTAACACGGGAGGGTTAATGTAGGAATGCACCGTTGTTTGCTTCTTTGGGGTCCTCTCTCTTGGAAATCTCAAAACATACCATGGTCTTTGGACTTATCTGGGGGAAAAGTGAACTCTGACTCTTTCTTTGCTTTGACCATTCATATTTACCAGGCAATTCCTTAACATTTTCGGTTTGGAAACCAACTACTATATGGTTAAGGTTGCACATTCGACAGCCAAACTGCCTTGTCCTTATGCAGAGCTACTGCTAAAGCAAATGCAAATATACATATACACGACTCAATCAGTTTTAATTTTCCATTTAAAACCTCACTACCTAGATCAGCCACAAAATCTTTGTACTGTGGTTGCAAGTCGGTGCTTGCAATCCCCATATTTCATCTAAAGCTGATTAAGCCTACTGGCTATAGCAAATGAAAAAGGTATTTGAATTAGTTGTATTCTAAACAGAAAAGGCATGGGAGACATTATAAATGACCCAAACAATGCAAAAACTCCTTAATGGGTGCCACAAGCAGAAGTAAACCGTGAGTAATATACACCTTTTGAAATCTCTTAAGCTCTTGCCACATGTGAGTTATGTGAGTGCAGAAACATTATATAGGTAAGCACTGAAGCATTGACTACATGAACCTTTCAACCTTGTCATCGAGGAGCTGATGCAGTACTTTGAATTACCTTCTTTACCATTCCAGCTCAAGTACAACAATTGTTTCCTAAAGTATAGGAAAAGGCCAGGTCCACTTTTCCTGTTCTCTTTCAGGAGCAAGCCTGACCCAGATCTTGGGAAGAAGCCAAACTGAGTATGCAGAATTTATTCTTATATCCAAAGCTCATTCTGTGGCCTGTCAAATTTGACAACAGGCCTGTCAGCTACAAGTAGCATGATTTTATTTATTTTTTATTTACTGCATTTATATCCTTTTTTCCTCCAAGGAACCCACGGTGGCCTACATAATCCTCCTCCTCTCCATTTTATCCTCACAACAACCCTGTGAGGTAGGTTGGGCTGAGAGTCTGTGACTGGCCCAAAGTCACCCAGTGGGTTTCCATGGCTGAGTGGGGACTAGGACCTGGATCACCTGATTCCCAGTCCAACACTTTAGCCACTACACTCTTTGATGCACCTGTATAAGTGTAGCCAGACATGTAAGAATTCTTGTACATTTTCAAGAGGTAATGGTTTCAGTCTGTGCAAACGCCTCTGCACTTTGCTACAAAAATATATGAGAATTCAGCGTTGCTTGGTGCAGCCAAGGCCCTAATGTGGCCAGCAAGTCTCCAGCTAGGGCATGAGTAGGAGGATGTGGCTTTTCCTGCTTTACTACTCTAATTGCCTAAACAGGGAAAAAGAGAGCTCTAGTTATGTGTCCTTCCCCAGTAGCAGCGCCCAGAGGACTAGCAACTTCCTCCTCAGTTTGTGGGTGCTTTTCTCCTGTGCTAGCATTGCCCAGTTTTGAAACTCCAGCTGCCAAGCATATGCATGGGCTTGCTCCGGATTGCATCCTTATTTTCTCACAGACTCGGCTTACTGTGTATACGCTAAATGGAATAAACATGGAATAATTTGTCTTTAAGGTGCCCCAAGACTTTGTTGCTTTTGCTGCAACAGACAGGACCTCCCGTCTAGAAATGGCTAGATGGAATGTCACCTTCCTTTTGCACGTGCATCACAGTTTATGGTTGCAACAGTCACATCTGTGCACTTTATCGCAGGATTACACGTAAAAATCATTGTTCCTATCAAATTTTTCACGGATTTGACAGACGGGGGGGAGGGGCACTTTGCCTTTGCACTGAAACAACCAGGTTACCGTGGTGGACAGGAACTCTCAGTCCTGGCTCTCCATTTTCCCCTCCAGGGCTCTCTTCGTTTAAGAGGCTCCCCCTTCCGCTTAGGTCAACCCCTCTCCCCATCCCCCGGCCTCCTTGGTTACCGTTTCCTTGCATGTATAATTGGCCCATGACGACAGGGGGAGGAGTCGATGTTGCGTTTACCAACGTTCTAAAACTGCTGACGTTTGTAGCAGTCTTGCTTCCTGTGTCCATAAATGGGCAACCTGACGAAAGGCTCAATTGAATTTCCGGGAGCCTGTCCAAGGAATGGCTCTGCCTGGCTATCTATCTGTTTACACACGCCGCGACGCGAGGCAACACGACACATATTACTGAACCTTGCTGCCACAGCAATATAATAATCTATCCATACACAGCACATACCATTTGTTCATATAGAAGAAGCCCTTTCCTCGAAGTTCCCAGTACGCAACACCCACATCAAGCTAATATTTATTTATTAACATTGCCTGTGTACGTTTTCTCTCCTATTGATTTTTCATCATTCTACAAGCGTTTCCAAGCAACTGCCCGTTATCCGATCTGATCACCCTCACACCCCCCCCCCTCTTGCCCTGACTTGGCTGTAGATGGGTAAACACCTATCACAAAACTCCCACGCGATCTAAAGATACTACTTTCCTTCCATTTCCAGAGGGGTGGTTGTGTTAGTCTGTTGCTGCAAAAACACAGAGTTTTCGGGCACCTTAAAAGGCTAACAGGTTTGTTCTGGTATAAGCTTTCCTGGACTTTAGCGAGCTACAGTCCCTGAAAGCTTATGCCAGAATAATGTGCTAGTTTGTGGTGTCACAACACTTTCTGTTGAGTAGCATTGCTGAGTAGGATAATAAGGGACTGTATCAATGGTCATTAAGAATTATTCCAAAATCTTTTATTAAAGCAATGTTTCTATTAGGCATTTTAGCAGCTCAAGTTGAGGTTTTGATTGACATTGTGGCCAGGCTTAACAGTTAAAATGTTTTAAAGTGTTTTAATGACAGCTGTTTTATGTTTATGGTTTTAAATTTTGTATATTGTCTTTTTAATGCTCAATCTTTTTAATTTTTGTAAACCGCCCAGAGAGCTTCAGCTATGGGGCAGTATATAAGTGTAATAAATAATAATAATAAGTCCAACTCAAAGGTAACCAACTGTCCAATTATAGATGATGGAATTATTATGGCCATCATGGTAACCTTTGCTTTTCACTTTCCTCCAATAACCCTGTTTTGGGAAATTGTACACTTAAAGGCATATGCAACTGTTTGCTTATCTGTTACATCACTCTCTCCCAGTCCTAGGTCTGGTTCAGACAACACGATAATCAACGGGGGGGGGGGGGACAATTGTCAGTTGTGTTGCTTATTGTGTCTTGTGGAGGGCAACACACAACGCACACACAACTGACAGTATGTTGTTTTGGGCACTTAAACAATGGAGAAAAATAACGGGCTTGCATGTTGTTTATCCCAAATTTCGTTGTTTAAAGTGTGGTGTGGAGGGAACCCCCCTCTCTCTGTGTACTATTCCACTTGGTCATAGAGTTTGCCGGCTGGAGCAGCTGTTCCGATACAGCTGACAGAACTTGCTGTGCATGCTGGGATTTGGCCAAAGGACTGAGGGAGGTGGGAGGGAGGAGACACAGCAGCCCAGGACATTGGGACTTTTAGCAGTAGGATGGGGTGGGGAGGGGCAACATGTCGGCTGGTTTCACACGACATATTAGGCAACGGAGGGGGAAATAGTGTACTGATGGTACATTAGGTAGGCAGTGCTCCCCACACAACACGTTGCTCTGCCGTCCGTTGAGCGGCTGAAAGTTCCAGCATCCATTTTGGCTGCAGCGCCTCCTCCCTCCCACCGCCCCTCGGTCCTCCAGCTGTATCCCAGCGTGCACTGCATGTTCTGCTGGCTGTATCAGAGCAGCTGGAGTTTTTTGGGCTGCTCTGGCCAGCAGAACTCTATGCCCAAATGGAATAGTCCACAGAGAGAGGGGGGTTGGCTTTGGACAACACTTTAAACAACGGGCTTTGGGCTAAACAACGTGCAAGCCCGTTGTTTCTCTCCGTTGTTTAATTGGGCGGAATAGCGTACTGTCAGTTGTGTGTGTGTGTGGTGTGTAACCCTCCACACAACATAATAGGCAACAACTGATGGTTGATTCCCCCCCCCCCATTTTGCCTAATGTGTCTGCAAAACTAGTCATTCTGTGGCATGTGCCTTGGTGGCAGCACCAAAGTAATGCAAGGTCAGTACCCTATTTTCCCCTCTGTTGCCTAAAGTGTGGTCTGAACTCTCCACATGCATAACTCCTTTACTGGCCTGGAGTATAAGCAGGCTTATATCATCTGCTCATGGTCTGCAAAGGTTAAACATGGCTAAAACCGCCATCCGGTGCACAATTAATCAGAGGCAAGTTCCAGTCTTAACAGAGTGCGACTTACTTCCGAGTAAACACGCTTCAGGCCTGGCTTAACGTCCCATGTAAGTAACAAGTAAGTAACAGTTCATTTTTGCCGGTTCTGGGCCTCTTATTACATGCTGCCTCCCGTCCCTTATTATTGCGTGATGCCCACATTGAGTCCACACGCGCAACCCACTTCCCTTCACCGGCCGGCGCGTGTGTGTGCCAAGCCTGCTACTACACGGACACTGAATGGGAGAAAAAAAACACATGAAGAGCACGAAAAAGGCAGCGTCTTTGCACCGTTTAGCCACCGTCCCTGACTTTTCGACCACAATCACGAACGCGACTGAAACGCCCCACCCACGAATATGCATAAACATAAATGAGCCTGTCGGTGCTTCCCGGTCTTCAGCCACTTAATAGGGGTGGGGGAGGTTAAAGAGTAACCGAGAGGCGTTGCGGCCTTGAGGATACGCCCTAGGAGGGGAGGCCAAGATCTCCAGCGTGCGGTTTCGTAAGCGGGAAGCGAGGCGGAAAATGAATGAATCAGGAACCCAGGCGAGGGGGTGGGGTGAACAGCCGGGCTATTTGGGGCCATGATGCCTCTTGCTTGAGTGAAACGGGTTTCCCCACCACCACCACCTCCTCCACCTCCAGGAGGAAGTTGAAGCGAGAGGAGGATGGAGGGAAAGCGAACAGACGCCTCCAAACAGGGGCACTAAGAAGTTCCAAGGAGGAGGTTCTTGCGTCCTCGACCCACTAAGTTCAAAGCGTCCTCTTCCCTTCTTGCGGATCTTCTGTAGAAAGGCTGATGGTTCCCTTTCCGAAGGGAGAAAACAACAAAAAAGCCCCCGGAGTTCCGCAGAGTTAGAAAGATCTGCCCGGAGTAAACGTGTCTGCCTAGGCAGCTTCAGCTCGGAGGGAAGGAGGGAGGGACGGAAGGTTTCGCCCATAGACTTATATGGTCTCGCCTCAGACGCTGCTTTCGGGCTGGCTAGACACTTCGGGAAGGCAACGCACGCGACCGACCGACCCACCATGTCTCTGGAGGACCCGTTTTTCGTGGTGAAAGGGTGAGTGGAGGGCACGGCCACCGCAACTAACTCGGTGTGTTTGCCCCTGGTTAGGATTGCAGCCACCGCGTGGTGGGTTGGCGAGCGTGGGAAGATTGGCTCCCATCCTCCAGTTTCCCCGATGACCCAATCTAAAAAACTTCGCCAAACTCTAGTGTGAAGTCAGTTCAACTACATCAGCTTTGCCCAACCTCCAGATGTTTTGGGCTACGACTCCTATCATCCCTGACTATCGGCCCTGCTGGCTGGGGCGGATGGGAGTTGTAGTCCAAAAACATCTGGAGGACATCAGTTGTGGGGGGGGAGGCTAAACTACTAAACAACCACTAAAACTCCATAGAAAATATTTATTAGCTGTTTCCCAATCACCCTACAGTTATTTCTGGATTTCCACCATCAATGGATCTATAGGGCCACATACATTTTTTGTGTCCTTTGGGAAAAGATCAACACAGCAGATATTTAATGCCCCAGGGCTCTGTTTAGGAATGCTCATATTTGGGAAGTGTGGCCTGCAATAAACAAAAATTATTATGATGGCATAATTGTCTGTCAGAACAAATTTCAGTCAGTACCCCAAATATGTTTCTGAAGAGGCAGCTTCTGTAGGCAAGAACAAGCAATACGTTTACTTAATAAACACACAGAAATGCCATGCAAAAAAGGGACGTTTTGTACAGATATGCATAGTTTGGGATATTTTCTTTGTCATTTCCACTCTGAAAGCAGAATTGTTGAGTAGGACAATAAGGACCTGTATCGATGGTCATTAGTAATTATTCCAATTTTTTTTATTAGAGCGTTGTCTTTATTAGGCCAATTCAAAGGTCACCAAAATGATGTTTGAGTTGGCCTAATAAAGATATTGTCTAAATATGGATTTTGGAATTCTTATGGCCATCATGGCAACTTTTGCTTTTCATCAAGGATTAGTGATTTTTTTCAATTCCATATTTCTTAATTAACAGGCTGTTGTTAGAAACCCATGAATATACCTGGCCACAATAGGCCCTTTGATGTCCTGTTCATTTTGTCCCATCAATCTAGTGAATGGCAGGGCTGTCTGTAATATGCCAGGCTGAAGAAATATAATTCAATTTTGGCAGTTACTCCCCAAAGATGGGAACGAGTTTGTCCACACTTTCATTTCTTGCTCTTCTGCCTTTCATTCAGATTATGAAAATGCTATGCCTCCATTTCACGCCACTCACCTGAAGCCCTTCTTTTACACTTATAGCAGTTTTAATAGCATAGAGAATGTCTCTCTCACTATCTCATTAACCCATTTTGCAGAGAAGGAACAAATAGCTACCACTGATTGTTCCATTCCTGATATTTCTTTTAACTGTAAATAAAGCATGGAGCAAAATCCCCCAGCACTGCCTTCTGGAATCAGTCAGAGAGGTAGGAACAGAACTACTGGGAGCAGCGTACTCCCAGTTGGGTCCATGGTTGATGGTATTGAAAGGTCCAGCAGAATGAGTACGGTCACACTCCCCAAGTCCTTGTGGCAAAGGTCATCCATCAGGGCAACCAAGGTCATTTCAGTGCCAAGCTCAGGCCTGAAGCCAAATTGAAATGTATCCAGATAGTCAGTGACTAGAGATATTATCATCCACTCAAGTGCCTTGCCTCCAAATGGAAGGCCCTGTGAATGGAAGTGCCTGTGAAGATGTTTATAGCACTTGATAGGAAGTCACTAGACTACAGACCCCCAGCTTTAGGCCAAAGAGTCTCTAGCTTTGAGGGGCTGGCTAAAAGGCAGGCTTTTTAGTTTTAGTTAGGTATTTGAAGTTTCATCCTAACACTCCTGAGATTCCACTCTGGAGTGAATCATGGTATCTATGTAGGGTTGATTAAGACCATCACTACATTGCATGATTACGGCTAGATCACCTATATGTGTATTTGACTTTGGTGGGCTAAAAGGAAAAAGAACCATCCCCTAAAAGGAAGGCATTGCTTTCCTGCCTGGTCCCCAGGAGGGAATTCTTATTTACTGCAGGTGACTGGGTGAATGGCTGTTGACAAGCCTGATCAGGCCCAATGTGTCTAGCGATGTGGCACCCAAGAGCAGAGTTCCATTGGTTCTTGGAACAGCTCTTTAGATGGAATTCCATTCTTCCAAACAGCTCTCCAAAGTACAATGGTGTAGTGGAAGGGGAATGTGAGGAAGGAAAAATTCCTGGCTGAAATCCTGGAGAGCCATTGCTGCCAGTCAGTGTCAACGATACTGGGCTAGATGAATCAAGGGTCTGACTCAGTATAAAGACTTTTTTCAGAGCAGGAGCGATGACATCATCTTTTAGAGTACAGCGTCTTCTAGAGCACAACCGAAGATGCCCCCCTCCTCCCTGCAACTACCTTGTCTTTGTGTTCCACAGGGAAGTTCAGAAAGCAGTAAATACAGCTCGGGGGCTCTATCAGCGCTGGTGCCGGCTGCTCCAGGAGACACATGTGGTCACCAAAGAGGAGTTTGACTGGACTACCAATGAACTACGCAACAGCTTGCGCAGCATCGACTGGGACTTGGAGGACCTGGAGGAAACCATTTATATCCTTTAGGGGCTGGAGCAGGATATGTGTGTTTGGGGGGGCAGGGAGGGTTGCCTCTCCAAGTAATGCTGCTGCCCCATTTTCTACACGCCCTGCATGCTGCTAGGGTTGCGGTGGCAGGCAGTTGCTCCCTAACTGCTCCGTACAAGGCTCTTTGCTCAAACTGGAAGGGGAGTCAATAAATAGGAATACTCCTTCTACAGGTAGAGCCCCTGATAAGTGAAATACCAGTGTAAGGCCACAGAATATGTGCAGCCCTCTGAATTGCCCAACTCAATGCCTCAGCGCTCTTTGCACTTGACCCATAAGCACGCATCGTGGAGTCGAACCCGTGCAAGTTCAAAATCGAGCCCAGTGAGGTTGCAGAACGGCGTTCTTTTGTCACAGAGATGCGGGAATCGGTCAAGGTGAGTCTCTCTCAGTCAGACACTTGCTGCCACAAAGGCATCCACAGAGCAAAAGACCAACCTGATGCTATAGAGGTGGTCCTATTGTCAGTGAAATGCCTGAGTAAAGATGTGATGGTATTAACAAAAGTGAGGGATGCTTTCTTCTGAGGGCGTTATAGTCCATGTCAAAATACTTACATCATAAAAGTACACAAGGCTTGACTAACTGGACATCTTACAAAAATTGTGGCATCTCCAAAATGGCCAGTCTAATGGGTAACTGATAGAGTGTTTAGTGGGTGGCGACTTCCTCAAACCCCTTTTTGTGGCCAATACTTACATCATAAGGTATATGGATGAAACCCGCAGCATCCATTGTGGAATAGTGTATGTAATTCCAGACTGTCCAATCTGACTGAGTTTGTTGAGGTGTATCCTCTTTCTGATCCTTCCAAAAAGGAGACTGTTAATATCATAAGGTACATAATTGGTACCATTTGATAGAGATCACATTCTTGTATCTTAAAATATCCAATCTGACTGCTTTATGTAGAGCCAACCCCAAATCAGACCATGATCTGAGTCGTATCAATTATGCCTCTACCACATTAGAGGCATTCAAGAGGCAGCTGGACAACCATCTGTCAGGGATGCTTTAAGGTAGATTCCTGCATAGAGCAGGGGATTGGACTCGATGGCCTTATAGGCCCCTTCCAACTCTACTATTCTATGATTCTATGAATTTCCAATAATTTGAGCTACGTACGTCGGTTCTGAAATTATGAACTATTTTAATAATAATAATAATAATAATATATTTATTTATCAGGTCTATTCCTGTATAGCTCCAGTTCCAAATCAGAAGCTGAGAGAGGTCTTCTCTTCCTTTCTGCCATAGAGGGCATTGGTAAAGTGTCAGCAGTTTCTTCTTCTCAAGGTTCCCATCCAACATTTTCAAAACGGCTACCATCTATGTCATGGAGATTCCTTTTCCCATCAATAGTGTTGACATATGTATCATATCCCAGGCAACTGGGGTGGCCCGCTGCTCATCAAGTGATGCAAATGTTAATTTGTTTTTTCAGCAGCTGACACTATGCCCAGGATGGTTAAGGATATGAAGGATTTTCCTATTGCCAGTGATACTTTTCATTGCAACACCAGTTGGGATTTTTTTTAATGGCTTCACATGCCCATTTGTTACAATGTACATGACAGTGTCATGTGTCTGTAGCTTGCACGTATTAAGGACATTGTCCCCCAGCAATCTTGCTACTAGGGGTTCCATGGCTGTTAGCTGATGGTGATTATGCAGAATCCTTTCCACAGTAAGCCCCAAAAACAGAAGCACCGACACATTTCTGCAGCTGCAATATTAATTCCTTACTTAACTCAGTGTAGTGGGAATTGTTATGACTTGGATCATATTGAATGGTCTGATTTGAGGTTGGCCCCACATAAAGCAGTCAGATTGGATATTTTAAGATATAGGAAAGTGATCTCTACCAAATGGTAGCAGTTTCAGCCATGTACCTTATGATGTAATTAATGGCCCCCTTTTTGGAGGGGACAGAAAGGGGATATGCCCCAACAAACAGATTGGACAGTCTAGAATTATATACTCTATTCCTCAAGCAGATGCTGCATGTTTCATTCATGTATTTTATGACACAATTATTGGCCCTGAAAAGGACTTGGGGAGTGGCTGCCAATAAGAATGGCCATTTTGGAGATACCATAGGGTCTGTAAAATGTCCAAATAGTCAAACCTTTTGTACTTTATGAGGTAAATATTTTGACAGAGGCTCTTGGACTATTAGGAACTGTGCAGTTGCAAAGATGTTAATAATATACTCAGCGTTGCAAGGGGAATTATGGAGCCCTTGTAGTTGGGAGTAAACAGTTTAGAATCTATTTCCATGTTTGGTGAGGAAATGAAGTTAGGTGGCTGAACCTGGGATGAGACTGGGTTTTAATGAAAATCCTTTGTCTTCTATTTCTACATCTGTCATGATATGCAGTGGTGTCAGTTCCTGTAATTTCATTTATTTGTATTTATGCACATTGTATGCTCGGGTTTTGGGTGGGTTACAATAAGAGATTATGTGTCTCGGGAACCTTCTAGGAAAATGCACCTTGATTACCATGACGCATGCTCTCTTAGAGGTCACCATCTTTATGGATTTATTTCCTTACTGCTTTCCATTCTTGACTTTAGGAAATGCGGGATCATATATCTAACCCAAGAACACAGGCCTTTGTGGAGAGGAAAAACAGAGAGGTAAGTACAGTCTACCATTCAGTGTATTGTTTTAAATGTTAGCTGTTTTATTTTGTATATTGATTTTTAATGTTCAGTCTTTTAATCTTGGTAAACTACACAGAGAGCTTCAGCTATGGGGCAGTATATTATTATTATTATTATTATTATTATTATTATTATTATTTTACCTGAGAGGGGACGAATCCTAGCTTGGCAATGGCTAGACCAGCCATTCCCAATCTAGAGATTGGCTGGGAATGATGAGAAAGCAGCAGGTTGGCAAAGGCTGACCTAGAGGGGTTTTGCCATGAAGTAACAGGAGGTTGTCTGCTAACCAAGCTAAAGGCCACCCCCTCCTCCTCCAAAGCACATATTGTTGAGCTAAATGGTCCAGTCTCTCTTTGAAGTGAAACACCCTTTGTTCTCTCTCTGTCTTGGTGCACAGATTGTGGCTTTGAGCTCCTAGAGGGGGGGAAATGGGTACTCCCACTTGTTGACATTCTTTCCTGTACTTCTAGGCTGCTTTTCAAAATACCACACACACCCCTCCCCCCAAAGTAGCTTACAACACTGGAAGCAAACTGCAAACCAAATACAGCAGCACAAATAGATTTTCTGAGCTTGTTACATTGAAAATGAATTCTGTTTTATATAGCCACCTTGGGAGGACTGGTGTCTCAAAAGGCGGCTAAGAAGTACATTAAATAAATACTTACTTAGACTGCCTACAAGCCAACATTTCATCCGTAATATGTCTATAGTAATTTAATTCTGGATTGCAGTGGAAACTGTTCCTGATCACCTTCCGTCAAAATGTCCCTTGCTGGAGTAGGCCTTGAGTCCCACTCTTGCTTGCTAGATCTCTCACTCAGAGATATTTTTTGGTTGGGCTCTTCCCCTGCCCCCCCCCCCCCCCCACACCTTTTTTCTGCAGATGCTGATGTGGAGCGGAGATCACTCTGCGCTGTTGGATACAGAGGATGTGTCGACTGCCAATTCGCACACTTTGGAGGAGGAGCAGCTGCATCAGAAGGTGAGAATAGAGACACTATCTCCCTGCCTTGGGCCAACCTACCCATTTATTTATTTATTTATTTATTTATTTATTTATATTATTATATTTATGTTTTTTCCTCCTGCAAGGAACCTAAGGCGGCTTATGCAGTCTTCCTCCATTTTATCCTCACAGCAACCTTGGGAGGTAGGTTAGGCTGAGAATCAGTGACAGGCCCAAAGTCATCCAGTGAGCTTGAGCCTGGATCTCCCAAGAGTCCTCTGATCCAACACTAACCACTACACCACACTGGCTCATGGTTATCTTCCCATGCCAGCCCATTCTACAGAGACCAAAAGGTTCCCTCTGGCTTAATACCAGTACTGAGAGAAAGCTTGGGCTCTAATGTGAACTGTTCCCCTTGGCCCCCACATCAGCAGCCCTTCATGCCACTGTATTTCACTTCTCCCAACTGTTGAGTTTTGAATGGCAGGAAGGGAAAGCAGAGGGTTCAGTCTGGCAAAGCAGAATTGCTTTCCTCTTCCTTTCCTGTCAGATTGCTGGTGGCTGGAGTTGAGGGGCAGTGCCCCTGGCCACCCTTTCTTATTGGAGATATGGGCTGAACCCCAGGTGTCTGCATGGGGTGCATCCCTCAGCATGAGTTTCTGATCAGTAGAACCCCAGAGGGCTGGATTGGGGCCCCAGGTGGGCTGGATTTGGCCCAGAGACTTGAGGTTCAGTATCCCTACTTTAAGAGGATCCCTGGTATCCTTTGCCTAAATGCACACAGAATGTGGACACAGGTATGTTTGGGACCTCAGCAGTGACAATACTGCTTAGCTCTCGGAGCTTGCTACTACCCCCACCCCACCCGAAGTCCCCTGAAGGCCAGGGTCCACTTCAGAGTGAGACTTTGGGCAACATTTGAGGCCTCCCTCCAAGGGAGGCCCAGAAGTTGGCAACCAGGGAGAGGGCCTTCTCAGTCCCCCCCCCCCCCCCAACCGATTATGGAATGATCTCCCCACTGTGGTCCACCAGGTGCCAACACTGACATCTTTTCGGTTACAGAATCATAGAATAGTAACCCCCTGCTCAATGCAGGAATGCACCTTAAAGCATACCTGACAGATGGCTGTCCAGCTGCATCTTGAATGCCTCTAGTGTGGGAGAGCCCACAACCTCTCTAGGTAATTGGTTCCATTGTCATACTGCTCTAACAGTCAGGAAGTTTTTCCTGATGTCCAGCCAAAATCTGGCTTCCGTTAACTTGAGCCCAGTATTCCGTGTCCTGCATTCTGGGATGATTGAGAAGAGATCCTGGCCCTCCTCTGTGTGATAACCTTTCAAGTACTTGAAGGGTTCTATCATATCTCCCCTCAGCCTTCTCTTCTCAAGGCTAAACATACCCAGTTCTTTCAGTCTCTCCTCATAGGGTTTTGTTTCCAGACCCGTGATCATCCTCGTTGCCCTCCTCTGAACCCCCTCCAGCTTGTCTGCACCCTTCTTGAAGTGCAGTGACCAGAACTGGACACAATACTCAAGATGAGACCTAACCAGTGCTGAATAGAGGGGAAACCAGTATCTCGCATGATTTGGAAGCTATATCTCTATTAATGCAGTCCAAAATAGCATTTGCTTTTTTTGCAGCCACATCACACTGTTGGCGCATATTCAGCTTGTGATCTGCAATAATTCCAATATCCTTGCTTGTAGTATTGGTGAGCCAAGTATCCCCCATCGTGTAACTGTGCATTTGGTTTATTTCCCTAGGTGTAGAACTTGGCATTTATCTCTATTAAATTTTATTCAATTGTTTTCAGACCAGCACTCCAGCCTATCAAGATCACTTTGAAGTTTGTTTCAGTCTTCCAGGGTATTAGCTATCCCACCCAATTTTGTGTCATCTGCAAATTTGATAAGCATTCCCTGCACCTCCTTGTCCAAATCATTAATAAACTTGTTGAAGAGCACTGGCCCAAGACTGAGCCCTGTGGTACCCTGCTCTTTACCTCTCCCCAGTGTGAAAAGGTACCATTGATAAGCACTCTTTGGCTCAATTCGGATGACACAATAAACAACTGGTGTGGGGGAAACAATCGTCAGTTGTTTTGACTATTGTGTCATCCGAATGTTGTCATAGTCAACTCAGCGCTGATCCTCATCCACACCACAGTTGATTATTTATTACCATGTTGTGTGGGGAGTATCCCCTAGAGTTAGGGTTAGGGCTAGTCAACCCACCATTGACTATCGTGTCGTCCAAATTGAACCTTTGAGTCCAATTCTGTAGCGAACTGTGGATCCACCTAATAGTTGTTCCATCTAGCCCACTTTTCACTAGTTTGCTGATCAGAATGTCGTGGGGCTGCCCTCTGCTCCCAGGCATTTAATGGCATATGGTGGGGCATTTCTGTCAACTGCTTTTATCAGGTCTTGTATTTATTGACATTGGCCATAGCTGTTTAAATTGTTTTAGATTTTGTATGATAAAATTTTTATACTGTGTTTTATTCTCTTGAATCTGTGGTTTGTAATTTTTGTGAACCACCTAGAGAATTTCGGCCATTGGGCAGTTTAGAAATGAAATAAGCCATCCTATCTTGTTCCGTCTTGGGCAGGAGCACTCTCTGTTCGTCTTTGAAGCTGCTTTGAATCTCGCATCTTTCCTATGGATTTCTTTTTCCTAGTGACAGACTCTCTGATCCCTCTCTCCCTGACAGTTGATCATCGAGGAACAGGATGAGCAGCTGGAGCTGGTCTCTGGTAGCATTCGAGTCCTGAAGCACATGTCCGGCCGAGTCGGGGAGGAGCTGGATGAACAATCTATGTGAGTGTAGGTAGCAGCTGGCCTGGGGGAGACTATATTTATTTAAGGCGTTTGTGTTCCACCTTTCATATGAAATCTTCTAGGAGTGGAGGGCAAAAAATTAGCTGGAAGGACAGGGATGATTTACCGCCTTGAATAGAGGTGGCAACAGGATATCACCAGGGAATCATCCCAAAGTGCAGGACACAGAATAATGGCCTCAAGTTACAGAAAGCCAGATTCCAGCTGAACATCAGGAAAAACTTTATGATTATTAGAGCAGTATGACAATGGAACTAATTACCTAGGGAGGTTGTGGGCTCTCCCACACTAGAAGCATTCAAGAGGCAGCTGGACAGCCATCTGTCAGGTATGCTTTAATGTGGATTCCTGCATTGAGCAGCAGGTTGGACTCAATGGCCTTATAGGCCCCTTCCAACTCTACTATTCTATGATTCTATAAATACAACCCCAGGGAATATTCTGGGTTCTCTCACCAGTTGTTCTCCAGAGTCTTTTTTTAAAAAAATTAAGTTTTAAACCCTGCTCTTCAGCTGGATCAATAAAAACAGGAAGATCCCCTGCCTTCAGGCTGATTGTCTAAAAAGACACAACACAAAAGGAAAAAAGGATTGGGAGGGAAAAGGCAAACAAGAAAACTCAGGCACCAGTTCTCAGTGTAATAAGGTTCTTCTAATGACTGGCTGTTATGCAACAAGTCATTGTTGGTTGTTTTAATCTTTACCAGTTGGAATGGAAAGGCTGGATCAGAGAAGAGGATCCAGAACCTTTGCCTATCTTGAACTGTGCTGGGCAACTGATTTTTTTTAAACTAGAGGCCTTATTTTGGATTTAGCAAAGGGTGAAGGGCCAGCAACGGGGGCATCCTGTGTAAGCCAAGACCCAGGCCAAGAGTGTTTCCCCTTCTCAGCAGGAATAGCTAGAGAGCCCTTTCTCAGAGCCTTCCCTTGACTACGCGCTTCAGCTGCTCACTCCCGCTTGCTGGGCCTTGGCATGGATGTAGGTTTGAGCCTCACAAGGAGAGGTTCTGCCAGAACTTCTCTTGCCATTCACACTGGCAAGAAGGGGTCAAAGAGCCCTTTTCTTGCATCTTGGCTTGGAAGAAGCATCTGAGCCTTTATTCAGGCGAGGCTTATGGGATCAGGGACTACATCAGGGCCTATTGGGTAGCCCTTGGGAAGGTCAGATGGTCCAGTTGCCTCTGCCTTAGCTAGAAAAGGCTTGCCCTGGTAGAGCTTGAATGAATAGACTTTGTACCCTTTCAGCAGGGAAGATGCCCCTAAGAGAAAAATCCCAGCTATAGGGGACATTGTGTTGACACTGCCGGCTGGCATCCCCATGCTTTTCCAGGGCAGTGGGATGGGCAGGGCTCACACACCCTGAATGGGAGAGGGGCGCCCTATGGACGGGCTGCTGCCTGAGTTGATGATGCCTTTGCCACTTCCCAGCATGCTGGAAGACTTTTCCCACGAGATGGACAGTACACACAGCCGCATCGACGGAGTACTCAAAAAGATGGCCAGAGTCTCCCACGTGACCAGCGGTAAGTGACGACCCTTTCATGGTTCATCCCTGTGGGGGGCCCCCAGCAGGGAGAAGAAGGACACCAACTGCTCTCCCCTTCTCTCCCAATGTGCTGGACCTTCACCTCCATTCTGAATGGGTTTGGCTCAAGAGGACTTTGATTCCCTCCCCCCCATACTTCATTCCCAGCCTTCCTTAGACTGCTTTCCAATAATAATAATAATAATAATAATAATAATAATAATAATAATAATAATAGTAATTTCTTACCCACCTCTCTGTTTGGATCGAGGCAGGAAACAGCAGTAAATATAAAATATGATAAAATACAGAAAACTGATTAAAAACATGGTACACATTATTAAAACAGCAATAAAACATCCTAAACCAGGAATGGGCATCTTGTGGCTCTCCAGATGTTTGGCTTACAACTCCATTGGCCATGTTGGCTAGGGCTGATGGGAATTGTAGGCCAAAAGATCTGAACGGCCACAAATTCCCCACCCCTGCTTTATATCCATCAGCTTTGATCTGGGCTTGGAATCAAGAGTTAAAGGAGGTGATTTGAGAACCAGGATGCCTCTTTCCATGAAATCATAGCAAGCTTTATTCCATGGCAGATGTTGTGATCTGATTGTTCTTTGCTCATTCCACCCAAAAGCCACAGCCTCTAGCTGTTTTGTTTATCACCGCCTTTCCCAACCTGACTCCCTCCAGATGTGTTGGACTGCGTTGGATGGCTAGAGTTGCAGTCCAACACAGCTGGAGAACACCAGGTTGGGAAATGCTGGTTCCTGGCAACCACTTGGTGAATTCTGCCCCTTTCCCGGCTTCTTCCCCAACCCTTCCAGTGCACGCTCTACCTGCCTTCTCTTCAACCAGATTGTTCCTCCCCCCACCCCAAGCAAATGGGCCACTACCGGGCTGAACTTTCGTTTGGGCTGCCTTACACTCCCCGTCCAAGCAGCAGTTGTAACAATGGTGGCATCACTCTTCAGATTTGGAAAGCCAAGTTCATCGCAAAAAAATTGAGAGGGGGTAATAGAATGGAGGGTGGTAGAATTATACCATGGAATAAACTACTACAAATTCTGGTTAGGCCAATATTGCATCACCGTTTCCACCGTCAACTCTCTCATTTTTGGCACAAGTTCTAGATCAGTGGTAGCTCACCTTTCTGGCAAATATAAATTATTTAATAGTGAAAGCTGGTGCATGTGACAGAACATATGCAACCCCGGAGCATTGGTGCGTTCTTGGGTTGGATCCAGATTTACTCATATTTAGAATAGACCCATTGAAATCAATGGGATTCAAGCAAGCCATGACTAACTCACTTTCTACTGATTTTAATTATTATTATTTTTTAATTTTTTATTGCATTTTTATACCGCCCTATAGCCGAAGCTCTCTGGGCAGTTCACAAAAAATTAAAACCATGAAATCATTTTAAGAAATATAAAACAAACAACAATCTAAAAACACAAAACATACAATATAGAAAACACAACCAGGATAAAACCAAGCAGCAGAGATTAATACAGATTAAAATACGAATTTAAAACAGCAAGAATTAAAATTGGGTTAATTTAGCTGTTAAAGTGCTGGGAGAATAAAAAGGTCTTCACCTGGCGACGAAAGGAGTCTATTCTAGAGAAGTCTACATCTAGATCCAAACCATTGGGCAGTATCCAACGGGGCACTCATGCCCCTGCTCATTCTTTTATGCCCCCCGATTCTCTTCTGCAAGTGACAGCCACCATTTGCGGAATGGAGATTTAGCGCTTCAGGGCAACCCAAAACACTAGTTTCTGGAACGGGGTAGGTCAGGGGAGCTAGCATTTCCCCTAGGAAGTGCTAGGTCTCCATTAGGGATGTGCACGGACCGAAAATATTGTATCGGTTTTGGATTTTGCAATATTTAAAATTATCGGATCCAATATTATAAGTTTTAATACCGTATTGGAATTGCGATAATTATCGGACTTCCGATTAATATTGTATGGCGCCATTTTCACCATACGCTTGACTTTTAGACATTATAAATGGGTGTAATTCTTTTATTTTAAAAGATAGAGACATGCAACTTTTTGGACTTTGCAGATGGGATGTTGCTAGTCCTGGCTCCCCAAGCTGCATGTCTGTATCTTTTAAAAAAAAAGTTATAGGGGGTTCCCGATATGTCCAATAAAGCCATTACCAGATTGTTATTGGGCATCGTAACGATATGATACACATCCCACTTGTGTAATGGACTCTATGGGGGCCGCCGCTCACAGGAGGGAATTGGCCAGGGCTTAAGTGCTCCATTGGATACTGCTCCTTGTCTCCAATTTACAAACAGCAGGCAGGAATACAAGCTTGATTCTACTCTGTGGCATAGTCAGGCCTGCAGTGCCCCTTCTGGTGCCCACCCCTGTCCAAGAGTGCCACTATCTCCTGCAATACCTGGCTTGCAGGTAAAGCACCCCAGCATAGATTAGTGATCAGACAGACAGCCCAATTGGGTGTTTAATGCCAGAGGGTTTCTCTCTCCTGTCTCATCCCCTCTAACAAGATCCTTTGAAACTGCAGAGTTGACGGCTTTGCAGACAGAGTAGCTGTTTCCTTAGCACGCACCAGGGGGGCCAACATGCCTGCTCAAATGCCCAGTGGATTCTGTCTTATCCCGGGGTGATTTTAGTGTTGAATTAGCAGCGCAGAAGAATGGTGTGCGTGCAGGCTGGTGAAATGTAGCATTTGACTCAGAGGGTCAGATCATGGTTCAGCGTGGAGCTTCCTGTGTGCTTCAAATGCAGCTCTGATTAAGACTGTGTTTCAAGCAGTCCTCCCCACGTCCTTTGTTTATTTCAAGAGAGCTGCTCCCCACCCATTGTAGTGGAAGGGGCAGTGGGTTTTGAACCCCGTTGGCCTTCCTGCACTTATGCCCCTCTCCTTCTGTTCTTTCCTCTCCTCAGAACGGCGCCAGTGGTGCGTTATCAGCCTGTTGATCATCATCGCGGTGGTGGTGCTGAGTCTTCTCTTTGCGCTGAGACACCGATAGCAGCATGGACGTGGGGGAAGGCCTAGCAGGTACCACCCTTCCCTGTCAAGTGGAATGCTTGGAGCCACCCTGGCCTTTTATCCTGTTCAAGGGGATGGCGAAACCTCGCCAGGCACGAAGGAAATTGAGTCACTTCAGTGGAAGGGATGGTGGATTTCTAACAGGGCTGCTGCTCTCCCTTGCACTCAGATCCTTAGCTGTTGGGGGCTGCAGATCTGTTAAAACGGTCAGATTGGATTCTCAGAGGTTAGTTGCTTTACAAAGGGAACCTACAGAATCTCTTTCTGATCTGTGCAGTCTTTAAGAGACTGGGGAGGGTGAAATTACACAAAAATATCTGTGCTTCTTAAATGTGGAGACCATATTGCACTTATTTGTGTTACTGCCATTGCAAGCAGAAGCACCCGTGCAAGTTTCCTTCTTTTGGGCAGCCTTTTCCTCCCATCTCCAGCAGGAATACTCCACCACCACCCAGCTGACTAATCTAATTGCTGTTGAAAGGTCCATTCATGCCCTATATTTGAATGGGAAGAAGTTGGCTCTGGGTTAAATGTGGCTGTGGCTGAAACACCAATGGACCAACCTGTCAGTTTCACCTCTGCCGCTGCCAAATGGGAAGCGTGTCTGGATTGGCTGAACTGGACAAAGATCTGTCTTGTTTCTTAAAGGGTGAAATTACTCAGGCTTTGAGGATAGTCCTAAACTGACTCACTATGTGCCAAGAAACCAATTTTGCTTAATGAAACTGGGAATAGAGCCCAAGGCTCTTAACCAAATGCCAGCTCCCCTCCAGAAACTGGGAGTATAATGTTAGAACCCCATCACCCAAATCTAGGCCTCGGTGCTGTGCTTCAGGATACAAGTGATGCTGATACTTCTGGGCTATTGTGAAGTACTCCATTTGCAACAATGTCAGTTTAATCCACTGTCCACATCTCAAGCGCTTGATCTTGTGAAGTAGACAGTCCCCCCTGAAGCCTAAATCTCTGCTGATGCTTATGTAATGAGGCTACTTTCAGCCAAGTCAAAATGACTCATAGCCTTATCTGGAGGATAGGAAAGGCCTCTGTGGGACATCAACTCGGAAGCCATTCTATGGTTTTATCACGTATTATAAAGCAGGGCTATCTAGACTTCAGGCTTGTGAGATCAACTGTGTTTTTTTAGTAGAACTCTTAAGATCCAGCAACTGAAACCCAGAGCAAAAAAAAAGTACAATTTAGAATTGAAGAATTCTAAGCCCAGGAATTTATTTTGAGCTCTGGAACTGAACAGAATTCACAGTCCTTTCTTACCCTAAGTTTTCTTTTCATCAGTATAATTGGGGCAGATGTGGAGGTGTGGGGAGTCATTTTGTTGCTGCTGCTATTGTTAAACAATTGTGAGTCACAAATGCTTGCCGATCTACCTTGTACCCACTTCTGTTATAAAGATGCTACTCTTTTAAAATAATAAATGATGATTTTGTACTTATATTTAATACACACTTTTGCTCTGGAATGTTTCTTTTGGTTGTTGGAAAAACGGGGTTGGAGATCCTAGAATCATAGAATAGTAGAGTTGGAAGGAGCCTATAAGGCCATCCATCCTCACATATTTAAAATAAACATGAGATGGTCCTTGTTCTGATCCAAATCGTCCCACATTCTTTGGCTATTCACAAATGCTGGACAGGAAGGTGGTGGCTATCGTTAATTAGATCTGGGATGGATAGAAAGCTCTCCAGGTGTTTTGGACTTCAACTCCCACCATTCTTGACCATTGGCCATGCTGACGGGCTTCTGGGAACTGAAGTTGAAAACATCTAGAGATTTTCCTTCTGCCCATACTTGCCTTAGATTACCTATTGTTGGGGAAATTTGTATTTGAATGAGGATGTTCCATTTAGCTTTCATAGCCAGTTATCACCGATAAATCTATCCTCTGTGACTATGTTTAACACAGAAAATTAGCTTTAAAAATATTGATAGAATGCACCCTGAACTTACTAATCACTGTCATTGGAGTTTGCTGGGCTTTCTATTTTCAAGGCCTTCATTAACTGCCTTTTAGGAGCTCAAATCAGTGGGATATATCCAACAATGTCCTTCTGCCAGTGGAATACACTGGATCAAATTCTCCTTCCCCCATTAGCCTCCCCACACACCCTTCCAGAGCAGATTTGGGATGTGTATGGGGGAAGAAGGAAAACTCCCATTGTGTGAGAAGTCAGAGTGTGTAATGTTGGATTTAGCCCAGTGAACAGGACAGTACAAACTCCCTAAGTAAACCAAATCCAATATTTTTTCTGTTCAACTTACAGGCCAAACCTATGATTATTTTGGAAATAAGTCCCAATGTTCAAGCAGACTTACTTGGGGCTAAGCATGTACAGAATTGTAGTCTTGGCTTCAGTTTTCTGCAGAGTAACCATTCAGTGAGTTCTGTTGAGCTTTAAAGAACAGCAGAGACTTCTGCCTGTGGAATTAGGAAGGAGGTGAGTTTTTACTATTCCCCCAAAGCCATCTCCCACACTGTTCTGAGGGGTCCTCCAGCTCTCTGAAGCAGACATAAGGGTGGGGGCTTCAAGGGCAGGAGGAATCAAAATAATTGTCTTCTGCCCTGTTCTGCTGATGGAAGCCCCCGTTAGATCAAAGAGCTTTCCATCAACAGAGGGACAGACACCTATTGGACAAAAATCTTTTAAATAGTTTCAGATTTTGGCAAATATCTCAACGCTGGTCTAAAGAATGCTTAGTCTAGTCCAGCCATTCCCAACCCAGTGTTCTCCAGATGTGCTGGACTACAACTCTTAGCATTCCCACAGCCAGCTGGCTGTGGGAATGCTAAGAGTTGTAGTCCAACACATCTGGAGAACTCCAGGTTGGGAAAAACTGGACTAAGCGAGTGCAATTTGTAGAATAGGGAATTTTATGAAAGAACAAACAGGCACTTCAGATTGCATTCATTCTGTACAATGGGTTACATTTTTTGAAAACAGGTGTTTCTTAATATGGATACCCCAATTCCTGCTTTCAGAGAACCCAATCTCATTCTAAGCTCAGCAAGGCTGCCCCATAACGACTCAAGAGAGAGGAATCAAGCTTGCAAATGAAACAGCCCGGCACACCATTGTTACAAACTTTTTTTATTAACATTTCTGAATTCCTTTTTTTATTTTTAAATCTTTACAGTAGTTAATGTGCAATTCTTGATACTCTCAGGTCACAGGGGATGAGGGAGTCACAAAATTTTTCTTGGCACTTATAACACAGAACAAATACTGGCATTACCCAGGGGCAAAGGGGTGGCTTTCGAGGTAAAAGCAGGGGGTGCTGAGGGAGCTGGGGCGGGCTGGGTGGGGAAGGGGGAGGTTGCTTTTGTTATTTTATTTTAAAGGGTTGGTTTTCCTCTCTGGAAGGATTTTACAAGGGGCAGGGGAGGGAGAAGGGGCTGATATTGGAGTAGCTGCTTGCATCAACCCAAAGCGCCTGGAAGGGGGAAGAGAAAGTCCATGCTGCATCTGCACAGAGGTTACATAATCAGGCTTCATTTAGTGCTTTTCAGTGTACATTTTTGTCTTTTTTTAAAAAAAGTTGTTTGCTCTAGTTTGGGGGGGGGGGAAGGGTATCCAACAAAAGCAAAACAAAAGATGACAAAAAAGTGGATACAAGAAAAGAAAGAAGAACACCTCGCTCCCCACCCCCAATCTGCGGTTATTCCCATCCCAAACAGAAAGCATGCCCAAGATGCAAATATGCCATTGGGGAGGATTCCTTGCTTGGCTGGTTGGAAGGAACCTCAACCAAGAGAGATCATAACATTTTGAGTCCAGGTGAGCCCTGCTGTGATCCTCTAATCTAGGATGTGAATTTGGGCATCAGAGTTATTCACGGCACACCTAGCAGATGAAGAGATTCGCTAGGTTCCCTCTGATCCATTCTCCTACAACGCCAGCAAACACCCGTGAGATTAGGCAGTATACTATGAGATGCATCAGAGTGGGTCTTATAAGATTGTTACATGCCCAGGATTCCAGAAGGCCACAGTCCCAAAGGATGCCATATATGCCCTTACTACAGACCTTCTTTAACCAGTGCCCATGTTTTTGAAATTTAGATCTGACAGTCCTACCTTGGGAGAGAGGTCAGCTTATAACACAGAGTAGAATTCTTTAATTGTCATTTTCAAGTTTAGTGGGTGCTCTTGAGAAACTGCTAAAGCAGCCATGGCTACCTGGTGAAAAAACCAACCAATGTACAGCTCTGTTCCTTAAGCCCAGTGGGTTCCTAAGGCAATCACGCCTACTGCAAAGAAACAACAACAAAAAAACCCACGGCACACAAACTACACCAGAGGCTATTCAGATCTATATTCCAGTGTAAACAGTAAGTTCAGCCAGTCACACCACCAGTTTCTCTGGACCTCCTTGGCACCAGTTCAAGGGCTCTATATACAAACAGCCATTGTGGCGTAGTACTATGTAAAGAACGGTGTATCCGCCCTATTCCACTTAAATTCAGGATCTCCCTTTTCCTTTCCTGTAGTATTAACAAGCCCAGCAGCCCAGTCAAAATGGCTGCTCTTCCCCTGCAGGTGCCACTTGTATTGCGCAATCCCCACTGTTCTCATTCCCCTTTACGCCGACAGGAGCCCGTGTTCACCACAAGGTTACAAAATGTTGCAGCTAACATGCAGTAAAATGTCACTAGCCTTTTTGTGCATGCCTACCTGCCCCCCACCCCCAACTCAAAGCAGGTTTTCAGAGGTTCTCCAGCAGTAAAAACCGTTTTGACAAGAGGGTGACGATGGTGAAAAGGAGAGTCAGGGCAAAGGCGTGGGATAGAAGAGGTTGATGTGTATTTCATTCAGCAAGGGATCCACCAGAGGTGTTTACTTCTGAGACAGCATCAAGTAGCTTGTGGTCATCAAAATACTGAAGCTAAAAAGCTTGGGTCAGGAGGTGAGACATAGACAGCTGTTAGGAAGCTGTCAGACCATGGATCTATCTAACCTCTACTGTCTTTCCCAGAACTAGCTGGCGATGCCAGGTATTGAAGCTGGGAGCTTTTGCACACCCTCTGGGTCCCTTCCTCCAAGCATAGCTGTGATACACATGCAAACAACACTCAAACTCTAAGCAGCTTTATGAGATAGGTAGGATTAGGAAGTAAGATCTCTAGGTCAAGAACTTAGATCAATTTCTGGTTTCTATTGAATATTCCCTACAGAACCAAATTGCCTTAATAGATTAAATGATGTCATCATTTGTAAAGTTTAACATCACACACACACACACACACACACACGAATGAATAAAAGCAAGAGTATTGTCCTCTAATGGCTGGACTAGATATCCATATCAATGAAATCTCTGGACTGATTTTATTTTTTATTGGAGTAAAATTCAAACTCCATTGCCTGACCAACTATATTTGAAACAACCAGACATTGACTGGATTCATACGACACGTTAACCCACAATGGTTTATTTTTTCAAAATAACCCATCGTGGGTTAACAGGTCATCTGGAGCTCTTCCTCACCTACAGTGGCTTATTAACCCATGGACTGCAGAGAGGTTTATTTTACCCATGATGGGTTAATATGTCATCTGTCAGCCCATTGTGGGTAAAGGGCATTGGCAGCAAACCAGTGGGCCAAAATCAGCCAATGGACCATGATCACGCCCAAGCCACTGCCCATGTTCCCCCTTCTCGGCTCCAGGAAAGGGTTCCATAGACTTCCATTACATTTTGAAAGGGCTCCTGTGAAAATCAGGTGGGGGAGGAAATCCCCCGCCATGGGTCCTGTTGCCTCACAAAGCATCCAAGTCTCAGACTGGGGGGAAAAGGCTTTCTTGGGGGGAAGGGCTGAGGTGGAGTGGGTGCCCCACTAGGGGGCCCCTTGAGGTGCCCCCCATCCCAGCACAAAGATGGATCCCACAGGGAAGCAGGGTGATGAATAGCCCCTCTGCTGTCCTCCACCCTGCTCTGAAACACCTGCTTCCCAGCAGGATCCCCCTTCGTGTCCCCCATACCGTTTCCCCACCAGTGGGGGAAAGGGTTTCTCTTGTCAGGAAAAGGGGACTTGGCGGTAGACAACATGGCTGTATCACCAGGTACCCTGGGATGTGGGCTGGAGGGCTGGTGGGAAATAAGCTACGCAGAGTGTGATGGGACACAGTGGGCTATTTTTAAAATAAGCTGCTGTGCTTAGGTTATAAGCCACGATGGCTTAAAGTGATGTGCGAACTCAGCCAATATAACGACCATTATCTGCAATGAATTGCAACAGACATAAAAGTGGGGAGGTAATGAGGATGGAATAAAATGTAATCTTTCCTTGCCTACCCTAGGAAGACATCTTAGTCCAAACTTCAACTCTATTGAGTTACTTCCAATAAGAAAAGGCAATTATGTCAAGTTAACCGGATGCTACTCCCAGTTATCTATCAACTAAAGAGGAAGGAAAACGACAAAGGCAGTGAAAACAGTTAAATCAGAGCTGGGCAAACTTGTGGTCCTCCAGATGTTTTGGCCTACAACTCCCATCAGCCCTAGCCAGTATAGCCCATGGTGAAGGATGATGGGATAGGCCAAAATATCTGGACAGCCACAAGTTGCCCATCCCTGAATTAAGCAAATAGCAAGCTGCACCATCTCATGCTGCGGTAACAAAATGAGGCTCTCGCTATATTGACGCAATAGGATATATAGCACATTCAATCCTGGCTCACTGGCACTTGTATCCTTATCATATACATAGTGGAGAAAGCGCAGTGAATGGATGCAGGTGTACATTACATTTTTAGACAGACACCTTAACATGTAACATGGTGCTCAGATACCAGCATCAAGGTATTGTCGCTGGACGTTGAAACCCCCCCCAAAAGGATGATCGGCTAAGATCTACTCTTTCGGATGTAAGTCATCCCAGAGCTAAGATTTTAGAGTTTCCAGAGCTTTAGAAGATTTTAGAACCCAAGCAATGACTTTTACTTTAAAAAACAAACAAACGAGATTTGCAGTGTGTGAGAGATTTAGGGGTTTGCTCTGCTTTTACATGATCAAATTATGCCCTCAAGGCAGTCTACTGCTGCTGCTGTTGGGGAAAAAAGATCCAGCTAAATTTGCTGGAGCACATGGGGTCAAATAAAAGAGTGCCTTATACAGAGTGATTCTTGCCATGTTGGTCCAGAGGCAAAAGTGGCGGAGGTGTATGCACCCATGCACTTGTCTTCAAGGAGGAGCAGGTTAAGGCATTCTAACCCCTTCCATTCCTCTACATTTACCACTGAAAATTTCACAGTAACTAGTTAGGTGAGGGAGGTGGACCCTACTAGGATGTACACCCAGGGACAGCAGCAGAATCGGGCCCACCGGAAAGGAATTTAAAAATGGTGCAGCTAGATCCCGCTCAGTCAATAGGAGTATTGAGGGCATGTCAGGATTAGCAGCTCAGTGGCAGAGGCTGGTCTGGCAACAGGTTCAATAAGGGAAGCACTGCCAATGGGGTTATTGGGGCGCTTTAAGAGCAAATGACTACAGCTCCTTCTTTCCAGAACCTGCTCGCCAGAACTAAGTCCATGGGTGCTGTGGTGAAGGTGGTGGCCGTAATCGTTGACTCCCATGTGCGTGCAGCAGTCAGCCAGTGCAGAGCCAGGGGGGTTATGCATACGAAGGGATAACTGAGGCGTGGATACAGCATTAGGGGAAGAGGAGGGGCTTGGGCCGCATGCAATTGTGGCTGTATTCAACCTGTCACCCCCATAGCAAACGGTGACCCCAGATGCAAATCCTTGTTTGCAATAAAACACTCACCTAACCAGTTCAACATGATGGACCTGAGCATTGTGATGTACATCACGTATACAGTTGCTTACACATGTGGATCTCTTTTACTGTATCAGGGTGGCAAATGCCTTGCAATCAAATTAATGTTTTCCTTTTGATCAATGCTCATATTCTTTATGACTCGAACAAGGTCAAACCCCCCCACACACACACACACTTATACACCACTTCCTTCCTTTTTAAAGCCATGCACTACCCTTTCCTTAACTGAGCATGACTAAAGCTTATTCAGCATATGTAAATAATCAACTATACACATACTCTTATTTGGTTTCTAGTACAGGTCTATAATTTTTACAAATTTCACTTTTCAATCACTTCCAACTTCTTTGGGGAAAAGTACAAATCAAGGGTGAAGTGAATTGGTTTAACTTACATAAATGACCATACATAGAACACAAAAACAGGGCACACCACTGACTGGGTGATAGAAAAGCCCTTTCTTGCATAAACGGAGCTCGTGGGAAAGGAGAAAACGGATCCTGGAAGAAAGTGCAAACAATGTTAAGTCTGAAATTGTGTTCATGTCAACACTTAAGTTTTCAGACCTTAGACAAATTGTTATCCATGTCTCCAGATGTAGTGCAAATGCCAACATAGTCAAAAGCCAAGGCATGACAACATTACAAAATTAACCCAGCTCATCATGGGTTTCCACCAATGGAATCACTGGAATTATAATTCTAGGAAAGATTGCGGATTCCCCACCCCCACCCCAGTAAATTCACAAAATTAGAATTCCCAGGATTCCTTGGAGAAGTCAGCAATGAAACCAGGATACAGCCGACTTAGGTTTGTAACACAGATTGACTTCAAACGCTTAATAACCTCAGATGCTTACCAGCCTTATTTGTAAAAACATTTCACAACAAGTGCAATGCTCTGGACCAGCACACCGGAAATCAGGGTGCCCTGCATCCAGCATAGTTTGCTTGAACTCACAGTCTGAGCTAAGCCCTCTCTGCAAAATGTGTACTCATTTATTCTTCCTTGAATATAGTCCATGTATCTATCTTTGTCTCCCCCAAGTGGCAGGAAAAGAAAATCTCTTGCTTTTAGTATCTAAAGAATTATTTAAAAACAAGGGATTACCAGCTGTCCTGACAAAAGTAAACAAACAGCATGCCTCTTGTAGGATGAAACAACGCACTGAATGTTACAGGACATGGAGAACAGGTATGTGTCATCTTAAGATAAATTTTTAAAAATCCCCACCGGGTGGGGGGGGGGGTGTCCCTAAAATCAGATAACACTGACTTCTTTGGCAATACTGGTGCACTCATAAGGACAGTGGGTGGGTGGCCATTTTGTCAAGTTCGGACTAACATGCTGAGACCCCAAATGTATTCTAGCAGCCCAATCCCATACATGTCTATTTGGAAGCAAGTCCCACTAAGTTCATAGGACTGCATTCTTCATTTTGCAGGTATTTTCTCCAGAGCTTAGGAAAATAAGGAACGTTTGTTAAGAAGTAAATATAAATTTGTACTAAGATGTTAACAGCCACTACAGGAAACGTCCCTCCTCTGACACAAAAAATGAATGAACGTGGGTGTTCTCAGAGCTACTTTGTGTCAAGTGAAAATAGTCTCCTCTTAACAAACATCAGCTAATCGCAAGTGTTTAATGAGGGAGTATTCATATATTCTTTTAAACAAAGAGTTTGGCCTTATATGCTGTAATAGTTTATTAAAAAAATATTTAAAAGGTTATATCACAACAGATAGCCAGGCCTCCTTAAGAGTCTCTTGCCCTTACAAACAGAGACCTAACTGGTAACTGCCAATCCTCCTTTGGAGAAAGGAGGCTTTTTCCCAGTCAGGTTTGCTTCGATTAACAGGAATCTACACGAGGCACTCTTGACAGTGATTAACAGCCTGACTTGAAATCATAAACCAGTTGGTCTTTAAGGTGCCACAGTATTTGTCATCTTTTTCCTGCCGATGCTCTGACATGTATTCTCACAGAAATTCAAGCACAAGGCGTTCCATTGCTCTAAATATTTCTAATTCATTAAAAAGCTTGCCACCCACTGTCTCCTACCACAGTTTAAACAGACAGTTTGATTTGCTCAGAGGAAGTCTAAGGAAGCGTTTAGTGTAACAATGAACATGGCCAGTTCTGTATTCAAAGATTTCCAGTCAGGAGAGAGATTCCCCCAATGTGACTAAGAGTTTTATCTTGAACTGTACAAAGAAATGAAAAAAGAGGGAGAGGAGCATTACTACAGTTGCGCCACCCCGACAGAACACAATCCAAATATTTCTGCTGCGCCTCATTTATTTACCATCTCAAGACGGAGGCAAAACCTATGAAACCAAGCATGGGTTTGTTACTCTGGATCAAACGCCACTCCAAAGCATCGGGAATGTGAGACTGACAAGAAGCAAGGCGAAAGCAAGGGGTGAAATTTCACGTTTCGATTAGTTACCTATTGTTGGAGAGAAGAGCTTGGCCAAAATTTGAACCATGTGACAGAAGACACTGGCCTTCAAATCCAACAGGCTAAACCCTTCCCTTGGTCTGAAGTCCAGTCCTGCTACATCCTCACATGCTGGGGAGCTTGTGGCACTGTTAAGAACACGGAAGCAATGCTTTCTCCCTTGGCTTTGCCCCTGCCTTCAAAACCTCCGACCCAAACCTCATGACCCTTGTTGTGGCAACCTAGCTGGAGTGGCAGAAAGGGATGTAAATCAGTAGCGCTGCTGCTATTTGCTCCACCAACATCCAAAAGTGCAGACTGGAAGGGACTGATCCTTCAGCCGGCAGTACTAAAGAACCAAGCTCTCGGAACAGTTCCAGGCGAGGACAGCAGAGGGAGGCAGACAAACATGGCAGCACTTCCAGGGCCCTGCACATGCCGCACCTGTGTAAATGGACTGAAATGGCAAAGGAATGGTGGGGGAGGAGGCTCAGCCTCAAAGGAACAGGAGGCGTCGCGGCGGCATTTAGGTATGCAAGCCGTGCATCTCTGCTTCACGTAAAGATTACAGAGGGATCCCCTTTGTTCCTTCGCTGCCTCTGTACCACTTAAAATATGTGAGGGCTGCTCTGGCATAGAGGTTGGGGCTAGAGGGGATCGGATTAGTAGGCTAGGGTGGTCGAAAATAATGAGCTAGCATGGAGTGGGGAAAGTGCATAGGTTCAGAGGGCATGGAAAGCAGAGGGTGTGTGCGTGAACAGGAGGGCACCGAGAACAGCAGGAGAGGAATTGATGGCCTTGCTGTGCAAGACTTGAGCGTACCTAAGGAAGATTGGAGGGGAACGGAGAAGGGGGAGAATGACATGACAACAGCCCTCGGTCCAGGTCCAGGTCCTTCCCGGTCTGCATTTATCATGGCACTAGGATTTTTTCACTCTCTGGTATGGACCTGAGGAAAGACTGGATGATGATGATCAGCCCAAGTTAGAGCCCTGGCTGGGGAGAACCAGATCTGATGAAGGAAGAGGCAGTGCTCTAGGGTAAGACTTCCCTGGATCATGGCCTCCATTTGCAAATGGATTTGGTTTTTTATTTTTTTAAAAATTCTACTAAAATATAGATCTAAAAAACAATTAATAGCACAACAAGGACAGAGGGAAGGTGTGGGGGGGCAGGCGAGGGGGAGGGAAATGCCAGCCAGAACTGCCAATGCAGCAGCAGGACTCACCTCTGAGCTCCTAACTAGCTGTGGTGCCTGAGGAAGCAAGGCCCATGTTTAAGGAGGTTTCTTTAAAAAAAACAAAAAAACAAAAAGGAGACGGCACAACGCTTTCTTTCCCCTCTGCCAAAATGAAACAAAATCAATCCGACAACGAAAAAAAAGGAAATGAAAAAAAAATGGTGGAAAACGATTCTACCAAAAAAAAAAAAAAAAATCAAATTAGGAAATAAAAACCATCGACTGGAAAAAAGAGAGGCGGGCACATTTTACTGGAGGCCTTCGGTGGAGGTGCCTGCGTCACCATCATGGCTGCCTGTCTCGAAGCTGTGCTCCACGCCCATGATGTCTGGCTCCATCTTGCCAGTGTCGTTGATGAAGGTCGTGTAGGTATCACCCTCGGCCATCAGTAGTTTCAGTTTGGGGATCCAGCTCTTGCGTACAACGCGCCGGGCGTTTGTGCACATGTCAGCAGCAATAGCATTCATCTCGCTCTCCTTGAAGTTGGGGGCAAAGTTCTGGCAATAAACTGAGAATGGGGAAGGATGGTCAGCCTCATGACAGCAACAACTGGGAAAATTCCCACAGCTCGTTGCCTCTCTAGCCTCCTACCACCTGCAAAGACTCACAGCATAATCGATAGTCAAATCTAAAACCGCAGCAGCAAGAAAAGCCCCACTTCAAGACTTTTACACACAGCACTAAATTGATTTCTTCACCAGTGATCATTATGGATTTGGGTATCCCAAAGGGATTGAGCAAAAGGTGCAGCCCACTGACCTGATGGCACACAAATTTCTCCTGCTGAATGGGTCTATAGCTGAGTTTACAATTGGTTACAGCCAGACTCCACTAAGTCTACCTGTTTCTTCAATCCCTCTTTTCCTGTGACCAAACTCAAATTCTGAATCATTGCTTGCTTCAGCTCCCTCTCAAAGCGCTCAAATTTCAACCTCAATCTCTCACGCTTCCCATCTTTACCCATCAATGCTAACTTCATGTAAACCTTTTCCTTGATTCCTTGCACTAATCCAATATTCATGTGCCAAAGGCATGCATTCAGTTTCTTCATAGCCCCTGGTCTTACTTTCTCCTGTTCTACATATTGTGCAGACCACATCCTCACACTATCTTCCTCAATTGGAAGGGAGGAATTTCCCCAAGGATTAGGCCCTATGTTCTCACAAATTGGTATCGATTTAGACTTCACTGGTACTGGAAGACTCTTCTTCCTGCCTAAGACATTATTCAGGGGAGCCATAGCTTTCTTCCATATATTCTCTGATTTCTTTTCCTAGCACGAAACAGCTTTTCAAATAGATTTGGCATTGTGCCAAAATTGTAACCTGATTACCCTACGCTCAGAAACCATCCAATAATGTCTGTGGAGTGTCTGGCTCAGTTTCCTGGCCAATGCACCAATGTGCAACAAGCTAGATTTCCCATCCACCTCCCCCGCCCCGCCCCGCCGCCTACCCTTCAAGGGTAGGAATAATATATTCCTACACTCTCCAGCCGCAAGAGGCGGATCTCTTTAGCAGACACTCACACTTCACAGCATGCAGCACCCGGCTATCGAGGGGTTTCCGGCTGGGGTCATTGGTGGAGGAGCGGATTCCAGTGCCACAACTGTTGGCAAGGGTATTCCTGGTAAGTAGTTAAAGAGAACCCAATTAAAACCTTCACAGAATGAATCTCACCGTACCTTTCCTCTAACGGCCAACTCTGTCCATCTCCATCTGCCCCAGTGCCTGTCCTGCCCCCTGCACTGGCTAAGCTCCCCGAGTCCAGGAGCCCCGCCTCCAAGGGGGGAGAGAGAGAGGGAAAAAAAAAGAGAGAAACAGAACTCTCCCCCAACCTCCTGGTTTCCACACACACACCACTAGAAGACTTACTCACCGGTCAAAGAAGGATGCTAGTAGCCGCCTGAGAAGCACTTTGTGCCGCGTCCCAGCACTGACATGGCAATTCATCAGCTGCGCCCGAGTGATGTACACGTTGGTACCTGTTTTGAAAAAAGAATACTTTGAAAGTGGGCAGAGACCAATGCATAGTACAAGATGCTTTGTGGAAGTGACAAGAAACAATGTAGTTACAACAAGATCCACCCAGGATTCCAATAACACGTTATAAAGTGATGCTCAACAAGAGGCTGGCTAAGAGCATGTTGGCTACCGGTAACTGTGGTTCTTCAAGCGGGGGTCATCTCTGAACTCACACATATGGGTTATGTGCCTGTGCAGAACAGTCATTTGGAACATTCTAGAGCTAAACAGAGTTTTAGGCAGGAGTCCCACCCGCCCCCTCTGCACACGCTCCGCACATGGCTCCCGCCTGCCTCTCAGTTCCAAATCCGCCACAGCGGAGGAATAAAGAAGGCGGGGATTCGAAGCGGCAATGAGGGTGGGTTGTGTGAGTGTACAGGTGACCACCTGAAAAACCAGTTACAGGTAAGCAACCTGTCCCCCTCCTTCGTGGCCTCTGTGACTCACACATGTGGGTGGCTGAAAAGCAAAGAGACTTGCTGGAGGGGGGAAATTTCATGCCAGAATTGAAGAAAGGGCTGCTCTGTCAAAAGCCACATTCGCGCAAGCTCTGATATCCAGGCAGTCGTGTTTGATGAAGGTAGAGGGCTGAGCCCAGGTTGCTGCTCTACACTGAAGCTACCCATTGGGCAAAGTGCTGTGATGACAGTGGGTGCCCCCTTTTTGTGTCCCAAATGGCAGACAAATAAATGGATAGATTTCCTAAAGGGTGGGGGTCCGATGGATGTGCCCTTCTGACATCTAGGGAATGACGCTTGACCTCCACTGGGGAGGTAGGTTGAGGAAGGAATGCTGGTAGTATGATATCCTGGGTTCAATGGAATTGTGAGACAGTCTTTGGAAGAAAAGAGCAGTCCAGGTGTAGCACTACTTTGTCCATAAGAAAAGTAAGGAATGGTTGGTCATGCTTTAGAGCACATAGTTTACTGACTCTTTCAGGTTGGTGCTGAAGTGGCCATGGGCGTTGTCAGTATGGATGTGATTGGTTGGTGGATTGGGTTCCAATTCACATCTTCTAGGCAGATATCGTCAGTTGTAGACACTGTCAGGAATGTCATTTGTGGATGCACTAAAAAGGTGTTCTCCACTGAATGAAAGAGCCTTCACTCTTGATCTGGGCACCTGGTGGAGTCCTGCAGTATGAAAGTCAGCCATGATGTCTCAAAGAGATAGTGGCTCCCATAGCCTTGGAGCCACAGTCAACCATGTGGAGGCCCACGTTGATTTGTTGGCCTGCTATTCTGTGGGCTTCAGCTTGGAAAATCATTGTGAGTTTTTTGGCATCTTTCAGGAGATGGTCAAAGAAGGCTGCTGCTTTCTCCCATAAGAACTATTAATAGGCTGCCCTGAATGTCTTGTAATTCACGATGTGGAGTGCTAGGGGTACAGGGGAATAAATTCTACATCCCATTGAATCTAATTTCCTTCTCTCTGAATCTACAGGGGAGAGTGAGGCTTTTGTTTTGTCTTTGATTGGGATACTTCTGCTATTATGGAGTTTGCTGTGGAGCGTTTTAAGACGAAGGAGCAGTCCTCTTCCTCTACCCTATATACCTTTTCTATTTTTCTCGATGCAGGCAGGAGAGTAGGCTTCATCCAGGATTGTTTGAATACATCCAGTAATGTTGGATAGGAACCAGTGGAGCTAAGTCTGGTTGTATTCTTTTAAAGCCCGGATCCAAGAGGGACCTTAGTCTCTAGCCAAGGGATTTTGCCATTCCGAGGATTTGTTCCACATATGGCCTTGTGTCTTTTGATTGGGGAGAGGGGATTTTGATCCCCTATGGCGGTGTCTGGTGAGGAGGCCAAGGCCTGGACAGACAAAGTAGAAGATGAGTCTTGAGCCATAGTCATCCTGTGCCAAAGAGGGGGAGTTAGGAGGTGTCTTCATGGTAGGGGCCAGCAACTGCTGGGTGAGTTGTACCGCTGGCGGTGACTGCGTAGTGGCCGGTGGTTCCAAGAGTTTTTCACTGGCTGGGAGAGGAGGGCAGAGAGCAAGAGGCAGACTTGTAAAGCTTGGTATTACTGTAGTTTCCAGTAACTAAGGTCAGGCAGTTTAGGGACTGTGTGAGAAGGTGCTGCATGGTTTGAAGGCCTTGGAGGCCTTGCGCCCTGAAGGGGCAATGAAATAAAAAAGAAAAACTGAGAGAAAATAGAAAAGGGAGAGAAGAAAAGAGAAAGAAGAACAGAGAACTCTGTTCAACATCCCAGGAGGAGACAGTATAATTTTGGGGGATATGGCATTGAGGCGAGAAAACATCCCAAATGCTGCTTGTCACTGAAGTGGACAAAAAGGAACCGAGAGGCAAGCAGGAGCCATGCCCGTAGCATGCACAGAGGAGGTGGACAGGACTCCTGCCTAAAACTCTGTTTAGGTCTACAATGTTCTGAATGACTGGTCAGCGCAGGCACATGGCCTGTATGTGTGAGCTGCATGGAGCACGAAAAACAACAACTATTAACAGGTACCTCTTTTATGGCTTTGGCCCAGCCTAATTAACTCAACTGCACCAGTGCCCAGTGTGATTCTGCAGACAACATCCCATGGGTGCTATACAGACCTTTTAGGGGCACATTTGTGGCTAGCAACTTTGGTGGCTCGGGGATGCTGAAAAGACAGATTCAATCCAATATCTGCAAAAGAGGAAAGCTAGCAGGAAGGTTTGGTCTCCTGAGTCAGCAAGTGTTGGGATAGGAATGCATTAACTTGGGGCCCTAAAGGGTTCCTCCCCTTCCTACCCCAGTTCTGGCCATCAGCCTGTGAAAGGTGCAGCAACAACAGCTGAAATCTCTGGTGGGGCAGCGGAAAGCCAAAGAGGTGGATTAGCTCACAAGCAAGATTTAGAAACTTGATTTTCTTTGTCACCACTGCCCTGGCTTTTTCCTCTGTATTGTTTAGAACAAAAAGAAAGAACTCTTCTTTGCCTATTCGACACATTTATTTCAAGCATGGTATGCTCATGGAGTTTGCTCTGCCTAACACATAAGACTTGGGAGCTGCAGGGCTGATTTACCAGGTAACATTTAATTTGGAAGAAAAAAAAATCTGATTTTGAGGGATCTTTCAAGAAAAGTTGACACAGATGGGGTGAACTTCTCACATGCCAACACCTTGTAGACTAACAATCATGACTGCCTCACATCTGGGTAGACAAATAAATAACACACACAGGATGCTACCAGACCAGGCTTTTATGGCCCCATCAGCTTGCTCCATTCGCAGAAATCCAGACATCATCATCATCTACTCGTGACCCTCCTGGGTTTTCTTATTACTTCCTCCATCTTTTTCCTTAACGCAGAAAATCAGTTAAGAAAAAAAAGATGGAACAGCAGCACAATGCCTTCTGACTGCTCATGCCAAGAGCACTCCATCTGAAAGGACTCCCCCAGCCCTGCAACGCACAGACACAACTTTGTATCAAAATGCCCCCAATCCATTTGGGATGATTCTCAGTCTGGAAGCCGCTGGGATTTTTCTGATTGGTTGCAGCTAGCTTGCAACCTATGTGCTTACCCACACGCATATGACCCGAATGGGCTTAGGCACCGATCTTACCTGTCACAAGTTCCAGCTTCTCAGCTGGGTCCCCCTCGTCATACAGCTTGGGATGGCACCGGTTCCCAATCTGGTTGATCAGCTCTGCAGGCAGCGAAGCCAGGTCTTGCCGCACCCGTATCCGGTTGCGAGACTCTGATTGCACCTGGTCTGGCAGTGCTTCCACTTTCTCTGCTGGGCAAAGAAGAAAGGTGAGGGGGGGATAGGAAGAGAGTGTGTGAAAAGCAAGCACGGAGTGGAGGGCAGAAGTCATAGGATCTAGAGAGGTAGACTCTCTTCCCCGGTTTAAAAGCTCCTACGTATCCCCACCGCCTTCTTGAACAGAACTCTTACGCGAACGATGCAGACTCACAGACTGCCTGATTTTATGAACTATAGGATTTGGTTATCCCTTTTAAAATGGGATCACTACCACCACCCTTCCTCCCTCGAGAACAGACAGCCTTTTAAGAGCTTATGCTTCAGATCTTTTCAATGGAAGGCTGAGGATGTGAACAGCTGGCTGATGTTGTAGCCACTGGGATCGCCCAAGCCACAAAAAGAGATTTAACCCACACTATACAATGGAAGGCAGAGAGAGGCAATGCAGATAGGTGACTACACATCCACAGCCTGAAGGAGCTGGATTCTTTTATGTATCCATCAGCACTGATCATCCCAAGCTGGAAGCTGCTGTTCATCACCATCCTAGGACATTTTCCAAAGTGTTTCACAAGAATCTCAGCCATCCTTACAACAAACACAAAGGGAAAGCATTATTCCCATACTGAAGACCAGGGGCGGGGGCTTTCCTAAGGCCAACTTGCAGCTTTCCTATGGCCAAAGAGTGGGCTGGTGGCTGAGCCGAGATTTGACCTGTAAAGATGTCATTTGTCCTACTTATTTTAATTTTGTGTGTGTGCGTGCATGCGCGCGCGCACACACACACCCTTTTCTCAGCAAACTTCAGAGTGGAGTACAGAAAAAGTTACACAACAATTTAAAACTAGCTAAAACAAAACAACTCAACATACAGATGCAGCAGATCTGAAGCAGCAGCAACAACTCATCTACAAAAGGCAGACAGAGAAAGAAAAGAATCTTCAATTGCTTCTGAAAGGATGGTGAGGAGGGTGCTCAAAACTCCTCCTGTAGAAGGCATTCCAAAATATTGGAGGCCAAACAAAGAAGGTCTCATGGCTCATAGCGGCCAACCACCTAAGATGGAACTTCAACAGAGGTTCCTCTGTGAAGCGCAAATGACGGGGGAGCAGGGGTGTAGGAGAGAAGACGTTCCCAGAGACGATAAGGACCCAGGTCATCTAGGGCTTTAAAGGTCAAAACCAGCACCTTGAGTTGAGTCTAGAAACCAACTGGCAGCCAACAGGTTGTATCCAATGGTAATTCTACCTAGAATATGCCCACTGAATAGGATTCAAGTGAGACGAACATCGGGTACAACCCAATGTAACTGCATGAAAGTCAGGTTGCTTATCTGTAACTGAATTTCTTCAAGTGATTGTCTGTGCATTCATACATATGGGCTATGCGCTTGCGCGGAACTCACTTTGGGAAACTTCTAAAGCTGGGGAATTTTGACAGGAACCCTTCCCCCACTGTCCCATTGCCATACTCCGGTGGATTTCCCGAAGTGAGCTCTGCACAGGCACAGAGCCCATATCTATGATTCACAGAGACCACAAGGAAGAACATAGGTGTTATAGAAGAATGCCAGCTCAAGCCTGTCAACAAATGATCAGCAGCACTCTCTACTAATTTCCAAAATTTCGGAACAGTCTTCATAGACAGGTCCACACAGAACGCATGATAGTAGTCTTGCCTGGAAGTTATCAAGGCATGCATAACAGCGCTAGGTCTCTATAACAGCCTCCCCCAATTTGGCGCCCTCCAGATGTGTTGCACTACCATTCGTCACCATAGCTGGCGGAAGGATTATGGGACTTGTAGTCCAACACATATGGAGGCTGCCAGATTGGAGAAGGCTGCTCTATGAGCTTAACCACCTTGCTACTTCCTCTGGGTTTCAATACACATTTTGCTGATTAAATCTGAGAAGATCTCTTGAGTACTTGGCCTTTTGTGAATCGGGCTGAGAAGAAATGGAAAAGCTTGGGCCGGATCTACACCAAGCAGGATATAACACTTTGTAAGCGGTTTGGTCCTGGGCTCCAACAGTGGTCAATAACGTTAGAAACGGTTATAAAGCAGTAGTGTAGATCTTGCCTTGGAGGGCACAAAACCATCCCACACAGACATGCAAGGTCATAGTTGTGATAGGGACCCGAGAAAAATCACCACGCAAATCCAGACCATTCCTGGCTCACTTACTCTTAAGAGTACGGGTTCAAAGCTCTAGTCACCAAGCCACACCTTCAAAGTGCAGAAATTGTTCACACCACTCCTTTGGGTTATCACTATTATTAATATTTAGACATTTCCAGTCATCACTAGACTAAACCTTCTCAGGGTGCTTCCAGACAGAGGGCTCCTAGCACTACAAATCAGAAAGCATTGTGCAGCTATTCTGCACTTTAACGGATTTTCTGCAGCAAAGAAAAAGATGGAAGAGGTGGGAAAACATGGGAGGATTCTGAGTGGAAGACAATAATGTCTGGACGCCACCACCCTTTAAAATCCCATGAATGAAGCAGGATGATGGCACAATAAAAGACTCATCTGGAAGCACCCTTAGTTGGGTCTGGACAGAGCAGATCATTTTAGAAGACTGTCTAGGCTTGATTCTAAGGCTGAGGAAAATAGAAATTAATTACTCTTTAATGCCAGATACGCTCCTCCCTTCAATGGTAACTTTTGGCATTGGCCATGGGCTCAAGGATGCTTCATGCAGTACAGCACAAGCAGCAGCTACATGCGAACTAAAATGTTTTAACTTCCATCTGCTTCTATGTCGTAAGATGCAAGGATGCTATCTGTTTCTTGGGTTTGCTTTTACGCTGCATGAACACTTAAGGAAACACACATCAGGGAACCTAGGCTGACGGCAGCTCCTGCATACACTTCCCCTGCATATGTGTGTGAAAGAGAGACATGCCCCCATCTCAAATGGTACAGGGTCTTTACCATCCATCTTTACCATCTACCTGCTTCTGCAGTCAAATATGAAGATCTCACACTCTTGACAGGCTAAGTAGACCCAACTCCAAGGGTCCCATTGCAATATTTCTCTCCCAGCACCCCAGATCTCCCTCATTAAATCCTCCCAGCACTTGCTCAGACGTCATGTTTGATTTTTATCACAGCATAGGCAGGAAACTTGAATAAATGCCCTTCTTTAGGGAGCAGGGAGATCAACAACCCTACCCCTCCCCAACCCATCCTGGATACTCACCCGTCTGCCCTACATTCATCATGCTGTACATAGTGTACATGTTGCAGATCTGCCGGTACTGCTCATCGGAGCCCTCCTCAGGAGCATCTTCCTCCTCATCTTCCTCGTTGTGGTAGGAACTGGGGCTGTCACTGGTGTAGGCACTGGAGGTGCCAGGGCTTGTCTGGTCTGAAGTACTGGGGCCGCTGACCACGCCTGCCCCTCCACCGCCTCCCGTTAGCGCCCCCTGCTGCTGGGCCTGTTGCTGTTGGACCTGCTGCTGCTGGGCCTGCCGGTTACCGCCACTCAGCTCCTGCTGGGAGGAGATCTTGGCCATTTTGCGGCTGCCGTTACTGCCACCACCGCCCCCTCCTCCTTCTTTCTGGCTGCTTTCCCAGAGCCGCTTAACCACAAATGTGCACTGGACGGAGTCCGAGTCCTGCTGCTCCGTCTTTACACGAGAGACCAGAGGCAGGGGTGTGTTGCCGGAGGGCCAGGTGGACGTCTGTGCCACAGGGCTCTGTGGCTCCGAGGAAGGCGCCTCCTCAGTGTGCAAGCCTTGGGAGTCACAGCTGGGTGAGCTGACCTTCAGGAAGAACTCAGTCCCCTTCTCCATAATCTCCTGGATCTGCAGGAACCCGGCTGTGTACATTAGCAGGAACTGGTCGCCTACGTTCATGCTGAGGCGGCCAGTGTAGCAGAAGCTGAGGATCTGCTGGAAGGACTGAGGTTGCACAGCAGCAGGAAGCTCCACCACTGTGCTCTTGCTGTTGTTGAAAAGGTCCCGGAAGTAGCAACTGCTGGCAGCCAGCACAGCCCGGTGCGCCTTGAAAGCATGGCCTTTCACCACCACCGAGACATCACAGTACAGGCCCTGCAACCGCTGCTCATTCAGGCACTCCAGGATGCTGTTACCAAAGTTGGGGATCTCCATCTGGAGAATCTGAGCCATCCTCTCCTTCTCCTCCTCACTTGGATAGGTGCACTGGAAAGGGAATAAGGAGCCAGAGAGGTTGGATATGGGACCAACATGGAAGGACATAAAGAGAGCCAATAGGAGGTAAAGGAAAGCGAGGGAGGGGAAGAGGAGAACAGCCATTTCCTTTTATTGCCTGGTTGGTCCCCTTTTAGGCCAGAAAGAGTGACCATGAGAGGTAGCAGAGAAGACCAAATATGCAGTCCATCCAATCAACTATTTTACATGCTGTTTCTAGACATGGTAACATCATTAGTATACTATAGGGCTTTCTCCAACAGGTTTTAGGGTGTCCATATGAAAAGGAGGACAGGACTCCTGTCTCTTTAACAGTTGTTTAGAAAACAGAATGTCAGCAGGTGTCATTCGTATACATGCAGCACCTGGTGAAATTCCCTCTTCATCACAACAGTTAAAGCTACAGGAGCCCTGCCCTCTTTTGTATCTGGACACTCTAATATAGCTCCTGAAGCTTTAACTGTTGTGATGAAGAGGGAACTGTATACAAATGACACTTGCTGAAATTCCCTTTTCTATACAACTGTTAAAGACAGGAGCCCTGTTCTCCTTTCCATATGGTCACCCTAGTAGCCAAAGCTTTTGCAACACATGAAGCATGAGGCATGGGCAATATGCACACAGTTGTACAACAAGGCTTACAGTGGAAACATTCCCTGTTGTGAAGAGTTAATACTATAAATAGCCCAGACATAAATCATAATGAGTCAGTGGGGCAGAAGAAGAATACTGGTGAAACCTCTACTACATAGTTGAAAGAAAACAGTAGAACACTTATATTAATTATGGGTTATATTTGTACATCGCTTCATGTGTTCCTTTTTAACTAGAAAAGAAGATCTGATTTGTGTGAAAGAAGCAGAGAGCAGGCTGAAGCCTTGAAGACAGTAAAGCTACTTTCAATACGAGGAGAATTACTCTTAAGGTAGCAACTTCTGGATACCCAGTTTATGACAGGGCTCAGTCAAAATTTGGATATAGCAAAGTTTGTTCCTTGAACATACAAGTTGCTTTTTTGGACAGGTCACACAAGCAGAGGAGGAAGTATGGTACATAGGTCAAAAAGCTGCAAAGGTTCAGGACAAGGTTTTTCAGCCAACAATGCCCCCCCCCCCCATTCCTATCTTTTAAACAAAAGTTGTTGCTTCCCCGAGCCACCTTGTCCAGCGGGGGGGGGGGGGATCTACATTTTAAGCATTCCTCAAGCCTGATGGTAAGAATTGACAAGCAGGGCAAACTTCTATAGCTAAGTCCCATGAACATTTTGCTTTGAACAAGACAAGGAAAATTCAGTATCTTGGAAAGCTGAGCTGAAAAATGGAATCACACAACCTACTAAAAAAAAAGCTTTTCAGTGGAAGCTCTCAGTAGAAAACCTGGGCTATATTGTAAGCTTAAGCTTCAAATAGTTGCTCTTAAAATATTTTGAACCATAGAATTATAGGAATAGAAGGAACGCCAAGGCCATTTAATTTCAGCTTCTTGTACTGAAGGCTAGAAATTCTCCATAACCCAACATACCAATTTGTCCATATCATGGAAGGCTATAAGCCTAGAAGAAAGCAAAGAAGTGGCCAATGAATAGCTCATAAATCTGACCATAGCTTATACCTCTGGTAGCTCACAAATAAGATACTTACTAGAACAGTAATGACCCAGGATTTAGAAGTCTCCATGAGGGCAAATCATCAAGGTTTTTGTTTTACCTTAGAGGGATAAAAGGTCTCTGTCTTCAAAAATTCATTATGAGAGAACTGCTGGTCTTGAAAGAACTCAAAGGTCATTGTGTTCAGCTTCCAGCATCAAGCCATGACCTTCTGAATCCAAACGTTCTTAAGAGATCAGCCTGTGTCTTGCATCATACGTGGCTGTTTTTAAAATTGTTTTATTACTAGCTTTTATTGCTGTTGTTTCTTTTTGTATATTGTTTTTATTGTATTGTATGATTTTTGTAAGCTACCTTAAGCTGTATGAAGAAGGGAGGGTTATAAATAACTCAAATAAGTAAATAAATTGCAGAATTAAGAAAGGGAGCCACACCAGATTTGTCTGCAAGCAGGGGAGAAGTTAAATCAACATAGTTCCAGCAAATGCCTCATGAGAACATATCCTTTCATGGTCCGGCAGGGTAGAACATCCACTTCTCCATCCTTGGTCGGCCAGCATTCTTTTCAGACCTGTGACTAGGTCCTACACAGGACTTCCCCCCACCCTCCATCAGACCGCCATAAATGAACAACAGGCCAACTCAACCATAAGGAAGCATAAGGTCAGGTGTATGTGTATTCATGGGGCCTATGCTCACATGCGCATGCAAGAAAAAGAAAGTAATAATAGCTTGTTCATGAATGAAAGAGCTGCCAATAGCCCAGTGTTGTTTACCATGTGAATAAGTTTACACATTCTATATAATTATATAATATAGAGAGAGATGGATGAAGGGGTCATATGTGCTAGCAGAGACTAATTTTACAAAATTCCACTACAGGAGAAGATTAAAAAAACTGCTGCTACAGGAGAAGAGGCAATCTACTGCCACATGAGACCTTTTGGACATGATAAACCTTTTATGGCTCTGTGGCTATTAGCAATCATGAAGGGCACTACTTGTAGGACATTCTTGCTGCCTGATCCGCCCCTTTTACACTAAACTGGTGTCGATAAACTTCAGCAGTTAGCTGTCAACCAGAGACATCATAGCATAATGCGATTTTCCAAGCTTATTTCTCAGACATTCATCTCAATGTTATCAAACACTGCAGGGATTATGGAAAAGTGAAAAGCTTAAAATGTAGCTCTTTATTAGTCCAGGAAAGGTTTTGTGGGCGGTGGAGGTGGAGGTGGTGAAAGTGTTTGTGTTGGAAGAAGCAAGCATATACACGATAATGAGTAGTGGCAGCTTTTTCGAGTTTAAAAAAAGTTACATTTGGTAAAAAGGCTGTAATCCAGCCATGTTGGTCGGCAAGCACAGTGAAGCTCCACTACACTACTGTCAGGTGTCTGAAGGGATAGAATCCCGTGAGCGTATGGATCTTGCCTTCCAAAAGCACATGGAGCTGTGAATCATGGGTATTGTCTGTTTAAGACAAAACAGCATGTGTGTTAGAGATAAGAAACACCATGAATTTAAATGAAAGCTTTTGCTAAAAACAGACAAAACAGTCATGTGCTTTTTATTCTTTCACACTTGCCAACTGTGGAGGCAAGTTAATGCTGGGCGGAATGTTAAATACAAAAAAAATGAATGTCAATTTTTACTAAGGAGAAGAGGTATTGTACTTTGCCAGGGATCATATTTTCCCAACCGCTTTCAAATTTGTCTGTCGCAATACATACTGCAGCGAGATATTACTGTGAGAGGGCCAGCTGTGAGGCTGGAGACAGAGGGCGCACAAGATGGGTTCTGGGGATGTAGCACTGCGAATATTACTTTTTAAAATCCCCATGTATGCAAAAGGTTTTTTGAAATGGGTTCAGCAGAACAATGCATTCAAACAAGTACATTCTACCTCCCATGCAGAGTTATCTGCATCTGTTCAGAGTGTGGTGCTGGATTTGACTGAGATCTCTGGTCCATATTTCAGTTTTCAACAGCTAAAGAAAAATCCCAATCCCACCCCACATCTTAACAGTTTGACAAACCTCTAATTTTCTTTTGGGTGTGGGGGACGTGGGAGAAATGAAATCTTCTTGCTGATTTGCATATAGTGGCATTGAAAAATCCTCAATGCGATTTTTACTGAATTCAAAGTACTTTCAAAAAGCATTATCCCCAATATTTTTGTGGGGGAGGGGAAAGAGAAGGAAGACATATTCCATGGTGTGTGTGTGTGTGTGTGTGTGATACAAAAATATCCTCCTGGTTCATGTATGTTTGTTTTTAAAATCATTAGTACTCTGTGATCATCAACAAATTAGCACTCAATGATTATCTTATCATTTGGAAGGATTCTGGTGTGGTGGATTGAAATTAGAGATACAACCCACCCCTCCACACACACACACTTTAGAAAAATCAAGAGTCTTTTTAAAAAGAACTGTATGGTTAATGGAATGAAAAAGACCCCTTTTTTTAAAAAAAAAATGGAGTTAATTCACCCAATCCCAAAATGCCCTGATTGAACCAAAGTTAGTTGTGACCAATTTACCATGTCCAACTTTAACTGGATTGAGAGCACTTTCCACAAATTTTGAAGTTTGAACACCCAATTTCTTGGTAGTGCAAACACTGCTGTCAGTTTTTTATTCATTGCAGTTGAAGCCATGATGATGCGAGGATAGGTGAAAATCCACTGAAGCACCATAATGTTCCAAAATGGTGTGCTCCCCTCCCTGCTAAGAAAATATGAGACACAATCTACTAGCTCTGTAGGTATAGCGCTATGGGCTGAAGATCCAAAGAGGGCTCAGTACAACCCCCATTTCCCCTTTCCCTTCATCTAACCCAGGTACATGTGCAGAAAAAGCAAAAGGACATTAATAGTGCAATGCTATGCATGTCTACTCAGACTTTAAGTCCCATTGAGTTCAATGGGACTTAAATTCAGGTAAATATGTGTAAATTTGCAGCTTAAAGGGAATGGGAGGTCTATGCATGCCTCTCATAACTCCATTCATGGCATGGAAAAGGAAGACTGGACGGGCATACACCCGCACCCCCAAATAGTTTACTGTGCTGTTTGTCTGCATGCCAGTATACGCATGTAGGGGAGATGATAGCCAAAACCAGGTTCTATTGAGCTCTATCAGGATAATCTGCAGTATGAGTGGATTGTTCCCCTATGAATTTTATGGGTTCTGATTTTCTCCATTACTAGTGCATTCTTGCTTCCTAGCCTGCTTAGAAAGTGGTCAGAATTTAAGTAGATTATGTTTCACTCAAAAGCAATTATTTAAATATGATATGGCCCAGAAAGTACAAGTTGCTTTAATAGCATTCTGAAGCAGCTATTAACAGTATGTCAACGTTTGAAATATTTGAGACTGTGATCTAACGCACACTTACCTCCAAGCAAATGTGTTTAAGATTAGAGTATGAGTTGCCCACTGACAGGAAAAAAAGGAAAAACCTTCAGAGAATGCATTTTCTATTTTGAGCAGTATGATGTATTTTTTATTTATGTAATCAAAGAAATAATATTATTGCTAAAACACTGGCTTATGGGATGAACAACTTTGGTAACCTTCTTATTTGTTTTATGTATTGGCAGTCTGCATAGTTCTCTTCATTATACATGATATAATAAATTATAACGATAGTACCACATTCCACTTGTGGCTTTTGTTTCGTTCTGTAAAATTATGGTTTAGCAGCATGTTTTTTTTAAAAAAATGCATTTATTCTAGTGCAGAATACATCCACTTACAAAACAGACAAAATTTGCAATGCTTTGCAAATATAAAATAATAAATGCAAGGCTTGTATTGTTGATTTTTTTTTCTGGTTAGAGGTAAGGGTTAGGGTTGGTGAACGTATGTATGTACTTCATAACTAAAATGATTACACTGATCATTAGTTACAAGCTATATCTACCATTGCAACAAATATAAAAGTAAGCCACTGATAACCTTTTTGATTTTGAACAATGGTGCTTTAAAAAAAAGTTTTACCATAAACTTTTATGTCTTTTAATTAAACCTTATTTTCCATTCATGCGATCTAACGATCAACTCTACTAAAAGGGAGCAATAGGGAAGATAAATATCATGAACTTCTGCAGTTAAGAGACACCTTTCACATAGGCCATGCATTCGAAGTACCAACCCACCCATAAAGACAATGAAGTACATAGTCCACTACTCTGTAAATCTGCCACTCACCATTTGGTGATCTTAGAAGACATCATACAATTTTTACACCACTCTCATAAATCCCAAGGTATAATATAGATGTACAAAACCATGCCCTTAGATACAGAAAACAACAGATACACATTCCATTTTCCCTCTTTTATTTAAGTTTTAAGCCCCTCTCACTTACCATGTTGGCTTATTCGCAACATTTATAAGGTCTAAAAACTGATATCTAACCTTTCAAGAAAAAGGCATTGACATACTGGCTGCATTCAGACAACATGATAGTCAACAGTGGGGTAATAATCAACTCAACAGATGCTTACCTAGGGGGTACTCCCTACACAACATAATAGTCAATTGTGGTCTGAATTAGGATCAGCATTGAGCTGAATATTAGTCCACACTGAGTTGACTCACTCATCCCTTGCGCTCTTTCCCCCTCAGTCCTCACACTAGTATCCCATCAGCCATTGCTGCCAAAAATCTATCCTGCTGGCTGGATTAAAGTGGCAGCCACTGCTTTGACAGCTCTTGCCTTGCAACTCTGTGGCTGACAAAATAACCAACAGTGGCCAAGGAAATAACCAACGGTACCCTCCACACAATACAATAACCAATGGTGGTTCAAATAGCCAACTCTGGTCATTTGCGTTGTTTATTTCAGCCAAATAACCAACCATTGTTTAAAAAACTCTCCACACAACACAATAACCCAAGGCAGTATTAAATAGCGAACAACTGACTATTTAAACCACCATTAGTTATCGTGTTCTCTGAACCCAGACATTAAGTGTTGCCTATCACATTTTTTCAGATAAGATGTTTGGCACTGTTTTATACTGGAAGAGTACAAATACAACAGAGGGGGTGGAGGTGGAATTTGCCCCAAATCAGCAAAGAATCCAGAAAGCCTAATTGTCACCTGCTCTTCTCTCCAACTAGAGCTGCTGTTCTCTCAGAATTCTGGAGAGGGCTCAAGAATCCATATACCCTTCCTCCCCTTTAACTCTGTTACTGTTAGGTTTAAACAGCATGTTGCATTGTTATGGAAATCTAAGCACTTCAACTGCATTCCAATGCAGCTGCTGCTCTCTGAAATGGCCCTTGTCAGAGGCAGGATAAACAATTTAGACCACAATTAGGACCAAGTTCAGCAGTTCAGTGTGTGCATAGGGGGGTGGGGGGAGGCAGAGAAGGATAGCGAAGTCTGGATGTGTGTGTGGTACTGTTATGATCTGCCTGCTCCCAGCTGTCAGCCTGATCTTGTCAGGAGTGGTGATGCCTCAGAGTCCAATTGAGACACCAAGGCTGCAATCCTATTACCACTTTCCTGGGAGTAAGTCCATAGAACTCAAAAAAAGTTACTTCTGAAGAAACACGTATAGGATTGTGCTGTACATATCTTGCTGTCTAAAGAGGCCTAGTAGTCAAAGCCCAGAACCTAGAAATCATGCTTCCAACTCTGCCATAGACCGTTTGTCTGGCTTAGGTCCTAGGGCAAATAACTGAGTTGCTCTATGACTCAGATCTTCAGCTGTGTATAAGCCATGACAATAGGGCCTACCACTGTGGGGATACAGCCCAAGTAAATACAACGAGAAGCACTTTAGGATAGCTAGGAAATATTATTCGGAGTTTTCCTCTCCTTGATGCACAGAAACAAACACAGACTCCTCTTTCATAGAACTACAACAGCAGCAGCATTTGCTGTCTCTAGCAGAGATCCATCAGAAACTAGAGCCCTCCTCCTCCTCCTCCTCCTCCTCCTCCTCCTCAGGGAGCTGTCCCAGATCGTGGAGTTCCCTACTAAAGGCATGCTCAGGCTTTCCTTTCTCCATCATCTTCATTTATCTTAGAAAAGCTGGAGGTAGAGATATTAATAGAGACAGCATCACTCCTCACTGACATTCTGCGCTTTAGTTAAGAGTCCAATGGCACCCAAATAGCTTTATCATTTTTCTCTTGAGTAGCTACATCCACAGCGCATTAGCTAATTCATATGTAAGCCTGCCACTATTGTGCACGGGTTATCCCTTGCCCTCCCCACCATAAACATCTTGTTCAACCCATCATAATAATAACCCATGAAACATCTTTATTGGGAGGTGGGGGTGCGGGAAGAGGCAGAGAGTAAGGGGAACAACCTTCCCCAACCTGGTGGTTTGGGCTACAACTCTCAGCATTTCTGGCCATTGGCGATGCTGGCTGGGGCTGTTGGGAGTTGAAGTCCAAGACATCTGGAAGGCATCAGATTGGGAAAAGCAGCTGTAGAAAGTTTCATTCCACAGAACATGAATTTCAAGCATTCAAATTTAATGTGATGTGGAAATTCCATGACTGGTACTCCCAACATCTTTTTCTTCTACAAAAAAGCAGCTCTTCCCTCCCTCAAGGGGAACCAATGGATTTTCAATGAAAATCACCCCCTCCCAAAGCTGCTCTTTTTCCCGATTAGAAAAGAAAGCTTACAGGCTTTACTATCCAGTCACTGAAATTCCATGTCATGTCTATTCTGACTCTAAAACTTCAGGCTGTCCCTTACTTTTGACCAGGCATTCCTACACAGAGGCCCACAAATAAATGCCCTCCCCAAGCACACACCTCCTCCACACTCACTGCTTTCCCATACATGAGGCTCTCAGTGATCTCCTATCCTGGAATTGATGACATCCACATCTGCCTCGCCTCAACAGTTGTAGAGCATCAGGTGCTCCAGGATCATTCGCTGGGTCTCCTTTGAGCCCTTAGTGCTTAGTCCCCTTGCAGATATTGCGATAAATGGCACCATCTATAATACTAAGAAGACAGGATATGTGTGTGCATGTGTGTCACTGTGTCTTCTCCATTTGAGGGGTCAAAGTTCATGAGCTTGTTATATTCCAGGGCTCAACCAACAGCTGTCAAGCAGGCCTAACTCACAAGTCATCCTAGAAGAGACTCCTTCAGTATAAGAAAATTCATCTCTCTCTTTGTTCTAGCATCACTCAGGAAGCCTCTGCTCTTTTGAACCCTTCATGCTAGCCACCTGGCTTGGACATCTGATACCACCCCATTCTTCAGAAGGGAAGGTGTAACAGAGCCAATGGACCAGGGAGGATTTATGCACTCAGGCAAGGAGAACCAAGGAACAAAAGACTCGGGGCTGCCAGGGAAAATCCCTATGGATCACTGCCTGTGTTTATTCTTATTCCAGTGTGTTTAAGGGTCTGACATGCCTGGCAGTGGTCAAATATCAAGACAATCTGCAGGAATGCCATCCTAAACCTTAGCAGTATGTTTCTCTTAAAGATTAAGAATTATGTCTGGTTAGGCAAAAATCTATTCTATTAACTCCTAATTGGAAATTTGAGGAGAAAGTACTGTTACAATGGCTGAGAATTCAAGAATGGGGAGTTGCTTAGAAAGCCCACAAAAAGAAGGAACTCTTTGGAATTCCATTTCCTCTTGCATAATATGCCTATCAAACCCTCCATCTAGGGGAGAAAAATAAACTTAAAACTAGTTTTCAACTTGCTTAGCATCATGCTTGAGAGGCCCACCATATCAATCTTCAGCCAATCACTGAAATGGTGAAATGAAGGATAAATCTCAGTGATTCTTCCTGTCTACAGAGCAAATAGTTGGGGCAAACATCAACAGCTAATCATCCTGAGCAAAGTTAAGAGAAGACTGAAGGGATTTCTTGTACCTTTGCCCTTCCAGGATGATGCTAGAGGATCATGGGGATAATGAAAGTTGTAGTCCAACAGTTCTGGAGGGCATCAAGTTGGGGAAGATTGCTTTTAAAACTCATTAGGAAGGAACCTATCAGCATGTAAAACAAACATGGAACTACAAAATTAGTCCTTCACAGCACTTACCAACGCATCAGGAGAGCAAGATGACTTGCCTAGTTCAGATGAGACTGAGTGTGGGGCAAGGTCTGTGAAGACCCTGTAATTTCTAACAAAGCAACTGTCCAGAATTCCTCAACAAGCCCATAACAACAGGATCATGGAACCAAATGGCCATAGTCTCCATTAACCCAGAGGTTCTGCTCAATAAAGCAGGATAATTTCTGGTGATACTAAATTCCTTATCCTTTGAGGTTGTGTGTTGCGAAAAGTATCCAAGGGTTAAGCCCATCACATGGATTACACCTAGAAACTCAGCCTTGCAGATAAATACCAAACGCTTACAGCCTGTGTCCTGGGTGGCTTGAGTAGCAAGTCTGGCAAGTTATTTACAGAAAGGACTTCCCCTAAATAGAGTGACAGTAAACCATGATAATGGAGCCTCCATATTCAGAGACAGTGGCTCAATTCGGACAACACGTTAAGCAACGGTTGTTAAGTTAAACAACCGTCAGTTGGTTAGCTCAACGTGTCGTCCGAATTCAGCCACACAACGGATAAACAACCCACGGTTGGTTAAGTTGGAGTTTTAAACAACTGAGTTAAACAACTCTCTTGCGAGTTGTTTAAAAGTAAGTCAATTGACTAACGTGTTGTCTGAATTCAGCCGCTTGAGGTGCGTGGGTTAAACAACTGAGGTGAGTACGTTAACACAAAAGACCATAGAGGAGAGTGGCAAGAGCGGCAGAAAGCGGGCGGCCTCTCAGGCACGCTCACAACAGACCGCTGGTATCACCGCCATAGCAACCAGGATGCCCGCCTCCCCCACCAGGCGGCTGGCACGGAGCTCAACAAGAGGCCAGCTCCTGCACGAACTCACGCAGGGTGCCCAGTCAGCTACCCAAACGGAAAGGGAAGCGCACCAGAAGGGCAGTACGGCAAAGGGGGGGAGGCGGAGACGGAATAACCAAAAACCCCAGGCGCCCTGGAGCAAGAGGCAGCCCCCCCCCACACCAACTGGGAGAACCGCACTCCACCCAAAGCAGACCCCCACCACACCTCCACCTCCACCCTCGCTTCATCCAGAAGGACGAGGGCAGGGGAAGCGGCGACCAGAGAGGCCCCCCTCATCCGCCCAACAGGCCTGGACAGCGAGCCTTTGCTGGGCCCCGAGAACCCCGTTGGGGAGCGTTGCGCCCGTGCGGAGGCGTCCCGGGTGCGTGAATGCATCAGTGCCTGGATCTGGCTGTGCTACCCCCACCCCCTGTGAGCGTCGGCTGTGGAGTTCCATCTGTGGATTCGCATCTCTCCCTGGCATGCCACCCCTCTCCACTACAACCCCTTGGCACGTTCCGGGCTTGGCTCCCTGGGGGTGTGGCCTTGGCCGTCCCCTCTTCACCGCTGTGCCTTCCAGCCGTCTCCTCCCTTCCTGGGGGCGACTGTCCTTTCTGTAGGTTCTGCCCTGGCATAGTGGTGCTCATGTGCCTTATTGCCCATGTCTGAGCTCCCTGCTGAATAAAGTTTTCTACGCCACCCCACTCTTGTCTTCTTTCCTATGTGTGTGAAAGATGCTCTAGGAGGGAGGTGGGGGGGGTTGGGGGCTGGGGCGTGGGTGCCAACGTTGGAATTGCAGTGCTGGGCATGGGGTGCGAATGTTATATTGGTGCTGCCGTTCCTCCTAGCAGCCTCTTTGCCCGAGGCTGCTGAGTTCCGCCCACTGACTGAGGCAGCCAATGGGGTTTGGGAGGCATGTCCTGCATCGGCTACAACGGCAGCGCCCATGGTTTTCGGCCGTAGTGTGTGCTGGGATACCTGCTGGAGGACTGACGGAGTTCGGTAAGCGGGGAAAATGGCGGCCGGGCTGTCAGTCAGAACTGAGTACGTTATTAACCACCAGGGTGGTTAAAAATTCTTTGCAGCACCTGCTGCAGCGTGTCGTCCGAACTGAGCCCACCTTTTTAACACACCGTCAGTGGGTTAATTCCCCTCAGTTGCTTAACCTGTTGTCCGAATTGAGCCAGTATCACTCTAGTTACCAGACACTGTGGACAAGCATCAGGGGATAACTCTCTTCATCATGCCCTGTTTGTGAAATTTGCAGAAGCCTCTTCCTGGCCTCTGTAGAAGATGGAAGTGCCGGTCTAGATGTATAATCTAATCCAGCAATTTACCTTGAGATTAAGGCCGCTAAACTCAGTGGGACTTAATTCAGAGTAAACACGCCATAGGCTTGAGCTGCACAGATTAATGAAGTAAAGGTCTCTTTTCATGCCCAAGGTAATTAGATTCTTGTTAGAAAAACAGACCATGTGGCTCTAAACTGCCCAAGGTTCTCTAGGCCCTTTCCCTGTGTTTTAACTGAGGGTTGTAAACTTCCTGAAATCTGGGCTGCTCTCTTTCCTTATGCAATCAGCCTTGCCAGCAAAAACCAGAAAACTTTTTGTGCTCTGATACTATGGTGACAGTCACCTTAGCAAAGCCCAGCAGGGAGGCCACCTGTCCCCACCCCCACCCCAGCCAAGGCTTAGAAGCTACTATTTAAAATCCTTCGTTTCCTTGTTACTGACAGCACACACACACGGTGTAAACTGTCCAAGAGGATAAAGTGGGGTGGTGGTGGATTTTGTAATATGAGAGCTCCAGCCTTCAGCCCATAACACTGACTCCACCCATAGCTGGAAAGGTAACTCAAAAGTCATTAGTATCTCCTGGCCTTCTGTTCCTAGTTTCTTTCTGTGTTTAAAACCCAAAACTGTCTCAACAACAAAGGGAGATCTCCCAGACTACACAACCTTTATGAAGCCAAAAAAAATGCCCATTGTTTTACCTACAAAAACATTTTCTACCACCATTTCTTCCTGGCAAAGTCATCAGGAATGGAACAAATGGGTGGGCCTTTGTGGCTTCCTTTCATATTTGGGTGAAAACAGAAACCAAATCAGCCCGACAAACACAGAACCAGGGAAAATAACCAACCAGCAGACCCTGGTAACTAGTATTTATTTATTTATTTATTTTCTGTATTTACACCCTGCCTATTAACCAAAGTTTTTGAGAAAGTTTACAATACATCTAAAATATAACAAAATAGACAAAAGTCATTAGGGAGGGGCAAAGGTGCATGAAGGAATGTTTCCCCCCAGACCTCAAATGTGGAAGTCCCTCCTGCGCTCTCCTTCTGAAACTCTGATCCATGGCAGATCTCAGAAGAAATAGCTGCTGTACAACAAGATCTAATTCCCTCACAGGGCAAGGTTTCCTCACCTAGGCTGCGACTACTCATGTCTCTTGCAGTTTGGGGTCCTAGTGGCAGACATGGAAGGCACTGGAGGAACAAAGGTGTTAACATGCCGTTCCCCCTGTCCTCTGATGTTTCAACAGCTACCAGCTGAACTCCCTTCTCATTTTATTCATACAGCAGTGACAACCCTGTCCTGGGACATATCTTGGGATCTTATTGACAAATGAAAAGAAATACTCTGAAGCCTGCAGAGGAGAGGAGCTCTTCTATGTGACTAACATAGGAACACACACTACTAGCCTCCTATTTTTTTTAAATTGGCTTCTACCAGATCCATCCTTTTTTTGCCAGCATGCTGGATTTCATTGCCTACCACAAAGGAAGAGGAAGCAATCTGTTTCTCCTCTGCCAGTCTACTCAATCACCTGCATAGAATTCAATGTGTTTGACTGCTTGAAAGTCAGCTATGGTGATCAGGCAAGTTGTTAAATAAAGGCTGTATTAAGTATTCATGTCTGATTGCATATGTCACCTGGAAATCACAAACATCTCCTAAAATAAAATCTCTGCTCTTTTTTTTATAAAAAAAAGGTCAGATTCTTTTTATTTATTTATTTTTAACTGCAGGGGATAAAATCCACCTCCATGCCTCCTGCTCTACCTTACACTATTTCTTTACATTTTAAAACAGCTTTCTACTATTATTGCATATTATCTATATGTCACACTAGAAATCTAAGAGTTTAGGCCAGAACAAAAATAGACCTGACCATCTGGCAAAGTCCAACTTGCTATAGGAAGCAAAACTGCTCAATTTACTAATAGAGAATTGTATTTCCTGTTGACCACATCTTAGGCAATGGCAATTTCAGAACTAGGAACACTTTCAGCCAAATTGCACATTACCCTGATCATCATAGCCAACATCTGTTGATATTTCTATCATCATTAATTGCTCCGGTTCTCTGTTAAACCTATTTATACAGTGCCGGACATTTTGCTTCCAATGGCAAACAGTATCACAGGATATACTGTACTGTGAGGACAAAAAATGAAGTTGCTATGTCTTAATTTAAATCAGTGAACCCACTAGTTATAATATGTGAAAGAGTAAACAGTTTTTACACTCTGTTCATGATTTGCATACATGACTCATACACTCACCTAGGTGTTGCTTTTGTGTTCCAGTAACTCTCAATAGCTTTACATTTTCCTCAGATGAAAGGCATTCTACACCCTTCCCATCTCTGCATCTTTTTCAGTTCTATAATTTTAAGGTGAGATGGCCAGAACTCAACATCATATGCAAGGTGCAAATGCACCAGTTTATTTTGGCACAATGCATCATTACAAAACAGTATTCACACACCCAAGTTCTCTATGCTTGCACTTGGCCCTACAGCCAGCAGCAAGAACAATAGCCCAGGCTCAGATAGGGTTGCCACCTGATATGCCTTACAGTAAACATCACACATTCTCAAAGATCACAATGCCATTAATGTGGAACACTGCAATTTTACAAAACAAAGGAATTAAATTGAACACCAAACCAACCCTTCATTGTTTTAATTATTTGAAACTTTTTCAGTGAACCTGAACAAAATGTACAAGCCCCAAAGTTTCAAGTTACCAGTTCAGGTCATAAGATTTAAAATTTAAAAAGTGATGCAGTGGTACATGTACTTGCCACAACCAAAAGTAACCATGAATACATGAAATCAGTACCTGGGAGTATTTTTTTACATTTTGGATTTGTCCACCCTACTCTGGCCTCTTCAAGGCCTAGAACACAGGAGGCAGGACAGAGACTGCTGTTTTAAGGCTGCAATGTGGGGTAGAACAGACAAACAGCCTGAAAGAAGCAAGGAGTGAAAGAGGACAGAATTTCTGTGCACTACAACATAGCAGAGCCCTCTTAATAGCTCTTAGAAATTGTCAAAACTCTCAGAGGAGTAGGTTTACAAAGACCTGGGCAGTACAGAGTCCACAATCTTAGTTCTGAAGTGAGCAGCTCCATGAGACAAGAAAGAGGGAATCTAGTGGAAAATGACCAGGTGGTGTGGAAATGAGAAAGTGAATGAAGAATTCTTTAAAATTATCCTTCTAGATTTTTGGAGGGTTATTACATCTTTTAAGATAAAAATAATAATCAGAATCAACATGATTGTCTGTGTTCCCTCCCCATCATATCCTGCAAAAGTTTTCTATCTTCTGTGTTCAGAACAGACATGGTGGGGCTCTCAGACTGCGTAAAGAACAGACTAACATTAAGAATAGACTATCATAATACCTTCATATGTGTCAGTGACAAGGCTTCATACATGAACTGGAACGGAAGCAGTTAACAAATCTTTACCTGCCTGAACCAGAACACCTTCCATCATAGATGAACGTGAACCGCAGCCAAAGGAAAAGATAATGGTTTTACTCCCAGTCACCATTTAATGGATTTTATCCTTAACATCATGAATCAACTAAGAAGGTTTGGTACTCTCGCATGGTACCACAGACCTTTTAAGAAAAGAATTACAGTGTTGTTCTATACATGTTTATTCAGAAGTAAGTCCAAGTGTATTCATTGGAATTTACTCCCAGGAAATGTGCAGAGGATTCAGATTCCCTGGACAACTGAAAGTAACCTTGACCCTTACACTCTAAGAGACAGGCCACTATAGAAATTTTAATATTTACATAGATGGGAACAAACCTGCAATCCTGTGTACACTTACTTCCAAGTCCCAATTCATATAGTGGGATTTACTTCGGAATCAACCCACAGATGTTTTCCTGGGCAGAGATTATTATCCCTTCGTGCAGAACTCATTATTAACAGAACTTGGTTTGGGCTGTGGTCTCACAATATAGCTTTGCTTTATATACCACTGCTAGCTGTAATTCACATCTGCAAGTAGTGATAAGATACTCTTTGGGACAGAGTTCCATAATCTGTCTGTGCACTGTCTCCCTCCATGTCAGACCTCAAGTTGTACAACGCTTCCTCAGTACAGCCTTAAATTATATAACACTCCTAACTGCAATGCACAGCAGAAGTTCTGGATACTCCCTAAGAAGCTTAATTCTACAATGCCATATACCTGTCACCTTCCTATTTTTAGAGTCAAATTTGTTGCAAAATCACCACACTATTTTTGGAGAGCTTACATGCATGTGAAAAATAATATTACAGCTCTTCTCTGCTATGAAATAATTATGTTCCAAGGCAATAATTGTATCCTATGACAGAATACACTTGGCAGTTGGAAAGGGCAAAAATGAACTCAGTTTGAAGAAAGAAAAAGAGACTTTCGAAAACAAATATATGGTGACCAACTCAGTAGCAAAATGTTGTGTTTACAATATTTGTTTCCCATGAGCTTCCTGCAACACTTCCACAAAAGTGTCTTTAAGAGCACAAAACAATGTTCACTTTAAACCCATGTTGTTACTTTTTCCTCCCCTCACCATGTGTATAAGGAGTTAACCTAAGCAAAATAATCATAATCCCACCCTCTTCCAAAACAACCACTGAAAACTGTAATTCCACCCCGCTCCCCATGCCAAGTAGGAAGTTGCAAACCAAGGCTGCAACGCTACACCGGAATAAAGCCCATTAATCTCGGTGGGCTTCCATTCCCAAGTAAACGTGCCCGCCGAACAGTCAAAGACTCCCACCACCCGGGTCTCTCTTCAGATCAGCGTCAGTCTTAACTTTCTCTCGTTGCCCCAGAAAAACCCACAAGTGAAACTTTGCGAAGTTTCGTTTCGCTCTGGCGTGTGTCAGGCCCTTTCTCTGCTGCGGATTTGAACATACTTCCCCCCCCCCCACTTCGGAAGCGGAGAAAGGGAGGAGTCTCCCCCCCTTCCATTTTATTTTATTTTTTAATTTCCGCGCTCCCTCCCCCACCGTGGCCCAAGCATCCTCCGGCCAAGCCCTCGAATTCCGGGTTTCCAAGCCAACCGCCCGGCCGGGCCTTCGCCTCTAAATGCCAAGTGGCTCCAACTCAAACTTTTTGTCGAGGCTGCTCACCGCTGCGCCCTGCCCCTTGGCGACCGAGTGCGGGGAAAGCGAGGCGAGGAGGAGGACAAAGCCCCTGTAGGCAACGCCGGGGAATTTCGGACAGGCCTGCTAGGAGTTGAAGCCCGCACCCTCCCGGCCACCCAATGTAGAGAGAGAGACACACACACACACCGGGGGTGCTGGTGGGAATACGGAGTTTCACCACGCTATTTGCTCTAAGTGCGGGCGGCGGCGAACGAATGGGGAAGCAATTGTTTTTCCCATCCTCAATACGGGAGGGGGGGGGGGTCGTAGACTGCAAAAAGGCCTAGCCAGGGGGACAGAGAGGCGCACCCCATGCCTCCTTCCGCACCCCAGAACAACGTCCTTTTAGTGGGATTCAATTTGGGGTGCAACTGAGGAAGAGGAAAGGGGGGGCTTAGGTACCTATGGGGGGGGAGGAGAGGATAGAGAAGCGGGAGGGCAGCTAAGGGTGGCCTCTCCCACCCAGGAAAATGGGCGCAGGCCACAGCTGCTACATGAAGGATGCTGCTCCCCCGTCCCTCTTTGGGGGATCAGGCAGGTTTGGGGCTTGCTAAATGGGGGAGAGGAAAGTTTACACATCCAGGATAATGGGGGAGGGGTGCAGGCATTTGGAAGAGGGTGGTGGAGGGGCGCCGGGACTACAGCGGGGGGAGGGGCGCAAAGTGATTAGATCTTTTGAACGGGGGCGACACCGCTCTCACCTGTGCAAAGAGAAGGGGGGAGGGAAGATCTCGCTCAATGGAGGGGCTCTGCTCCCCTATCCCTCCAAGCAGCACTAGCAGCAGCAGCCATTCATTGTCAGCCTAGGCAGGCTCAGCAGAGAGCCGAGCTGTTGGATGTAGCAGCCTGCGAGCCCGTGTAAAGCAATGCACAGCCAAGTCAAGCCAGGCCTCCATCTCTGTGCTCCCACAGGCCTGGCTAGCGGAGCTCCGAGCCAACTGCAGTCTCCTTTCCTCACCCCCCACCCCGCCCAGCGCACTCCTCCTGCCTTTCCCTTGGAACTGGGAAATATTTGCTTCTGAACTTGCCAGGCAGCCAGCATGACTTTGTTCTCACAGTTGAAAACAAGTTTCCAACCAGGGGGGGAGGGGGAAGAAAAGCTCTGCATAGAGCCCAGCGAAATAAATCTCCCAATCTGAGGACCCGCAATTAAGAGCTCTATTAGAATATTTAAGGAGGATGTCTGGATGTTGGCGACATTCTTCCTAATATGTGCCTAAGCAGGCAGAAAAGTTTTAGAAAGTTTGGACCCTTCTTCACCTAGCGAACTAAACAAATGGGAGCTCCCCCTCTGGGGTTGTCTAGAATGAATTCTCAACCAAAGTGTACAGTAGCGTGAGCCGCACATAAATCTCAGGTCCAGTAACTCAGTTTATTCTCCTGGCTGAAACCAAATCAAGCTTAGAAATACCCAAACCCATAAATAGTCATAGCTAGCCAGGAATAAAGACTGAGCACTAGACTTGGGAAGCAGAACAAAATGTTCTGTGCACTTAGCAACCCCAAAGCGCTACACAGGGATTTATCCCCCTAAAATTCACCAAGTTCATACTGGCAGGCTAATATCCCAACCTTGACCTTATTTACGAAGAAATAAGACTTTTTTAAAATAATATTTTTATTGGATTTTACATTTATAATAAAAGGATGTAACATCCAATCACATCAAACATAACACAATAATCAAACACAGGAAGAAGTAAGATCTATTGATGTTAGTGGAGCTTACTTCTAAGTAATAGGACTGATATATTTGCTAGACAAGGGTTGCTAAAATGAGACAAGAAATAGACCAATTGTTGTTTAGGCGAGGATGCAATCTTGCCAATATGATTCATTTGTTATATCTATTGATTTAAGTGGGTAGACTAGAAAATGACATATGGGTGCAAAATGAAGCAAACTTTCAGTAGGTTTAGGGATAGCTTGGTATATAGTTTTGTTTTCCTGTGCATTTAGAGGACTGTATACTGACTTTCTTATTTTGTGTATCCCAGGAATGTAGCCAAAATTTGGGCAAGAGGAGCTAACGGTACCTGTCAGTAAGACGAAGCGTGAGGTAGTCACTAAAGTTGGCAACTCACAGCAAAATGTTGCCTGGCCTGATTCTGTGTTTTTAACTGCAGCTTGTTCTGAAGAACTTTCATAACAATATGAGTATTATCACTGCAGTGTGATCTGCGATCGATAGACAGAGGAGTGCACACACACAAAAAGTTGGCAATCCAGCAGTGGTATGATGGCCCAGAATATGTGAAACTGAGCTTCAAATCCCACTTTGGCAATAACAATCACTTGGTTTCTTTGGGGAAATCAACATCTTTGTATAGCCTGCCTCCTGGGGCTAAAACAGATCAAAGGTCTGTGGTCCAAATACAAGCTTAGTTGAAAAGCTGCTCACACAAAGGAAACATTGGCCAATCATCACCTAAAGTCATCCACTGAGCTTCATTACTTAGTGGGGATTTGAATGTTGTTCCTCTCAGCATGGGTCCATTACATGATATTGGCACTAGTTGGTGCATGGGAAGAATTGCATCTACTTGATTTCTGCATATAAACTGCTTCACTGTATTCTCATGCCAGAAAAAGCCCAACCTGCTTAATTTTTCAGTGGCTGAGTTCAGACAACACAATAACCAACGGTGGTTTAAGTAAACCATCAGTTGAATGGTCAGTTGAGTTGGTTATTGTGTAGTCTGTTGGGCAAAACCCACCCCACATTGGCTGAATTCGGACAACACGATAGTCAATGGTGGGGTAATAATCAACTTTACATTTGTTCATCTAGGGGGTACTCCCCACACAACATGGTAATAAATAATCAACCGTGGTGTGGATTAGGATCAGCGCTGAGTAGAGGCAGCATTCGGACGACACAATAGTCAATACAACTGACGATTGTTACCCCCCCAGTTGCTTATTGTGTATCCCAAAATAATCAACTGAGATAACCAACACTCTGCAGAGGCCGCGTTTGGATGATATTTAGTCAACGGAGAGGAAATAGTCCACTCTGTGGCTGAATTCGGACAACACATTAAGCAACTGGGGACGGGGAACAATCGTCAGTTGTGTTGCTTATTGTGTTGTGTGGAGGGTAACACGCTGCTCACAAACTACTGATGGTATGCTATTCCGCCCAAATAAGCAACGGAGAGAAACAACTGGCTTGCAAGTTGTTTAGCTCGAAGCCAGTTGTTTAAAGTGTTATGTGGAGGGGTGAGTGTGTTAATAGCGTGTGGTGAGTGGGTTAAAACACAAGCCCATAAAGGAAGGCAGCAAGAGCGACCAAAGCGGTAGCTGCCGCCACTCTTTTACAACTGGTGCAACTTGCAGAGGCTGCTGGGATAGAACTGGGAGGACTAGGAGAAGGGAGGGTGGGGAGAGGGACGGAGGCTGTGTCAGTCAAATGCTGGGTTGACTATTAGTCCACTCAAGTCTCAATGCCAGCCCCAACCACCCACAGTTGTGTGGGAACATATTGTGTGGGGAGTACCCACAAAATAACCTACTGTGTGTTGGCTATTCAACCCACCATTGACTAATGTGTTGTCCGAATTCAGCCAACGAATGGCAAATCCGTGTTCGCCTTTGGGTGACATGGAAGTGACACTCCATGGAGAGGACTACCTCCTCTCTGTTGAGTTGTCGTCTCTCCCACCATACCTGTAGTCCCTCCCCACCAAATGGTGGCCCTGATTAGTGCTTACCTGACCAGTGCTGCCATTACGGGGGAAGGAGTGGAGAATGGAGTACAGATGAGGCTCTTGGCAGAGGAGTAATTCCATCTCCTGTCAACAGGAGACAGGGCTGCAGGAAGAGACAGGTCAGGTAAGCACTAACTGGCGCTGCCATTCGGTGGTGAGGGACTACAGGTGTGGGGAGAGACAGACGGCTGCCTCCCGCGATTGGATGGCTCATGTCCAGCTACAGGAGGCATCTTCCACCACCCCGCCCCCAAACCGCGGGGCTAGAGTGGCCAGGTTTCTGCTGCTCTTGCCTTGTGACTCTGTGGACAGAAGAGAATAATCAATGGAGCCTGCCAGACAACACGCAAAGCAACGGTTGTCGAGATAGTCAACGGATCAGCCTATAAGTATAGTCCCTATATAAGTATCTATTTTAGTCAACATTGGGTTATGAAGTGCTCGTTTTCTTCATTTCAATGTTTCAGCTATCAATTGAGGGAGACTCTGCAGAGCACAAGTACCATTTCTGAGTGCCTGATATAAAATTGTAACATTCCCCCTCACCGCTTGCTTTGAGGAATGAACAAGAAAGCCTTAGCCATTTGGAAAAGATGGAGGTTGGTTTGATGTACGTATAGCCCCCTTCACATGTGTAATTCATGAATGGAGGGCACATCTAGAGGAAGGAGTGGGGCTGTGCCATTACCCCTGCTATTGTGCAGCTGACCTAGTCCTGTCCCCTGATGTCTGCACATTGAAGGAGAGCCCCAACACATGAGCAGCTCTTCAACTGTAGAGGTGCCTCTTCAGACATCAATGCCAATATGTGGTTATGGAAGGAGGGGAGGCTAGACAAGGCCAGCCATACAACATTGGAGCATCTGCACTCTTTGCTCTACATGTGGAGCCCTTTCACTTGTGTAATGCGTCAAGGGGACTTATATTAATAATAGGTTAGCGAACTGACAAATGCCTTTTAGATACTGTTACTAAATCTGAGATCTAGTGACAGTTCTTATGTGCACTCTGGAAACCAGAGGTCTAACTCAGCCTTCCCTAGCCTGGAGCTCTCCAGATGATTTGGACTACAAGTCTCAGCATTCCTGACCATTGCCCATGCTGGCTGGAGCTGATAGGAGTTAGTTGACAACATTTTGAGTGCTCCAGGTTGGAGAAAGCAGATCTAACTCACTCACTCACCTATGTTCTGGGGCCTGTAAATCATAACAGCAGCACTGGCTCCCATTCTCCCTGAATTGTATGGTGCTTCTCTTTACCAGCTTCTGCTGCACCCCATTCCTTCCTGCCAGTGGACAGGAAATGCTGGCAGGTAGAAAGAAACTCTGGGGCTTGTAGTTTTTAGAGAGAAGATGTCCATACAGTTTTCCATCATTCAGGAACCCAGCCTTTTAGGCTTTACAATGAACATGTGCAGGACAGAGGGCCAAGCCTGCTGCCACGATGCCAGCGCTCACTGCATGCAACTGCCCAGAGAACTTCAGCTGATGAGTAGTATAGAAATTTAATAAATAAATACATTCAATGTTCTCTCTCCCTCTGTTCTAGAGGAGGACCTGGATCAGCAGCCCATTGTCTTTAATGTTGCGTGTTTTGTTTTGGGATAATTTCTCTGTCTCTTTATTATGAAATTTCAATGAAATTTCAAGAAAAATAAATAAATAAAAAGAAAGAACACATACATACACATTTGTATATATCCATAAATACTAAAATATAACTTTCTAGAAATTATACATATGGTTCACCAAAGGCAGACCAGATCTGCCTTTGGTATCTATATGAAGGTGGCATTTATATACCACCCATTCAAATATTGAAAGCATTATAAGGTCCTCAATCCATTGCATTAGAGGAGGCAAGTGTTTATCCTTCCAATGTTGTAATATCAGTCTTTTAGCTGTCAGAAGGGCAATGACCATTCATTAATTTCTAAGAAACAGGTGGATAATTTAAAAGGTGATATACATCAGCAAACATTAAAAACTGTTCCAGTATAAAATTTATCCATATAGTAACCTCATCCCAAAAAGAAGCAACTACTGGACATTACAAAAACATGTTTCAACAAGAGATGTTGTGTCCAATAGACATAAAATAAAAGTTTAAACTGAATAAGATGCAGCCTAAGATTCATAGATGCAACAGGTATAGACACCAAAACGGCAATCTATTGATTAGGCAAAATGGAACAACCCAGTTCCCTATTTCATTCCTGCTTCAAACCTTGCATATCATATTTATTCACAAATAACAAGTATTTGTAGACATGGATTGTGGGTCGCTTTGCGTAACCAGTCCCATTAAGTGCTTCCAGTAATGACAGAGACTCTGATGCGGTAAATTATTATTATTGTTATTATTATTAATTACATTTATATACCGCCCCATAGCCAAAGCTCTTTGGGCGGTTTACAAAAATTAAAAGATTGAACACTAAAAAGACAATATACAAAATGTGGCACAGCCAGGCCTAAATACTAACAAATGCTGCAATTGCAAGTATTGCCATTAAGCCACAGCAGGCAATACATATTTGGCACATACTGTAGAAAATGACAAGAACTCAACATCAGGAACCACCAGTTGATCCAAAGGAAAAGTTACCTTATCCGTTCACGTCCACCACAAAAAACATTTTCTTACCAATTTTTTGATCTGGATTGCCCCATAAAGTCAATTTAGCATGAGAAAATGCATCAAAGTGTAGTTGACGTGACATTGTATGCCACACATCTCTAGCAGTAGAAACAGTGGAAGGAACGCTATCTGTTCTTGTATGCTTAGAACCTAATGCCATCCATTTAGAGAGAGGAACTAGGCATGGACCTGATTTGCATGTCGTGCTAAACCGCTGTGGGTTGTTATTGTGGGTGGTTGCAGGGTGGCTTAGCGTGATGCCTAAATCTGTAGTGGTTTTTCCGTCATGGGTTGTTTTTTTGCAAACAGGATGATTTTATTGTAGGTTATCAGGAACAGCTAGAGAGCGGTCTGGCAAGAGCAGTGAAAGCCCTGCTGCTCCTTGTGATCTTGCTAGTGCTGCTGCCATTTTCAATCATCCCTTCTTGGTGCTCTCTGCCTCAGAATGGATTTAATTCCCCCCCTCCATGGCTAGAAATAAGAAAGGACACTGGAGAGCATCCTGAACATGTGCACAATTTTTTAAAAAATGGTCCTGTTCAATTGTGCAGGTGTGAATGGCCACTGCTAGGAATTTTGCATAATATTCTCCTCCATTTTACTGCTCTGCCATGAAATTTGTATATTTTTAGCGATTTGCTCTGCCATGAAATTTGTGCGTCTTTCCCCACTCAGTACCTATTCTGACATGAAATTTGCTTATGTTTAGCAATCCCACTCACTGCTCTGTAACCCTCATGTACGTCTGACAACGGGCAACAGACTCCAACGGATAGAAGCGACAAGCCTGGGTGGGGGAGCCAAAAATAGCTGGTGATGCAGAAAAGAAGAAGCTTTCGGGGCAAGTGTTATAACTTCAGTAGAACATGAAACAGCTTTTTTCTTTCTTTTTTAAAAAAAAAAGCCCATTACCAAGGGACCCCAAAGTGGAGGATGAAATTGACAAGGATATTGACAAGAGGTGGATATTGGTATGCTTTGCTAAATAGCGGACAAGCCATCTTGCAGTCTCACGCACTTGTGCAAGAGTCTGTGGGAAAATGCAAATGTGTTCTTGTATTCATAAGGTCCCAGAAAAATATGTATTCTTTGCAATCTATGTAGGGGGAGGCGGAGTATCGCTTCAGAAGCAGGAAGTGGAGGATGAAATTCACAAGGACACTGACAAGAGGGAAAGATGGCTATGCTGGGTTAAATAGTACATAGGCAATCTTGCAAGCCCCCGTCTATGAACGTCTTTAAGTGTTCATAACAGCTCAAAAACTTATAAATCCCTTTGGCCATCTGATGTGGTAGGGAGGGGGGAGTTTCCCTTGTGAGCCAGCAACCCCAGCGGACCAACTGCAGAAAGGGTGCTGTCATAGGGAATGAGGAAAGGAGGATTTCTGTTGCAAAAGCCCCTGGGATATGTGCTGGCAGTGGCCTGGAGGACTGAATGGGACCAAGGGAGAAACCAGTCACAGGAAGCCACCAAGCAGGTGATTGTCAGAAGAAATGGACAAACCACAACACACCTGGCTTATTCTCAAGGTGGCTTAGTGTGATGTGAACTCACCCAAGAAGACCTAGGAGGAAGAAACTCTTATACTGAGGCACACCTAGCTCAGTATTGTTCACTCTGATTGGGGGCAGCTCTCCAGGGTTTTACTTTTCCAGTCCTACCTGAAGATGCCAGTGATTAAACCCAGGTAATTTTTCATGTGAAGCATTTGTTCTACTACTGAGTTACAATGCTAACACTACTGCTGATTGGCTCTAGCAAATTCCATGAGATCTTTCAAGGCATCCATATATTGTAAGCCACACTGAAAATATTCATAAGGATATTTTGAATAACGTATTTGATATTTATATTGAAGGGTGGCATATATAGTAAAATTAAATAAATCAAAATATACATATATACAGGGCAATAGGTTTGCATAAACATCTTCAAGCATGATCTACAATTTAGCCTCATGAATATTTTCCTCGTGCTAATTGGGTTGGTGTCTGGGCCTCTCCCTAGGGACACTTAGTAAAGTGTACTCATTCCCCTCTTTTCCATGCTTGGGCTCTGAGAACTAGGAAGTGGATGTTTTTATTAAACTAATATGGAAATGGCAAACTTTTGACCTTGGCAGAGCTCTTGCTGCTAACTAAGATTTCTAAAAGAGCAACCCTAGGGTCCCTGGGACCCTAGGAATGCTCGGAAGAACCCTTACGAGGTTGGAGAAAGCACCCCGACTTCGGAAGGGGGGAGTCGGAGATATGTCTCCCTTCACCTGACCCTTCGCAATTAGAGTGGGAAGAAAAACGCACTGGTTGCCCACTGAGATTGGAAATTCGACCTTGGAGAGGGGGAAAAGGGGGCTTTCCAGTGGGTGGGGAGGGGAGTAGAGGAGTTATCCTGAGCTTCCTGTCCTCCCCTCCCAAAGTGCCCTAACAGTTCTAACTGCTCCCACTTCTCTTAGTGTAGGAATGTTACTTTGATTTCTTTCAAACTGACCTTATGCATATTTACCCAGAAATAATTCCCAGCGATTCAATAGTATTTAATCAAGGCTGCAATCCTATACATATTCACTTGGGGAAAAGTCTCCTTGAACTCAAAGGGGATTACTTTTGAGTAGATATGGATAGAATTGCATGGTAAGGGCACAAGCCTATGTACGTTTAGATAGAAAAAGTCCTACAATCCCCAGCCATTTATAGCTGGGGAATGCTAGGAATTATAGGACTTTTTAGTCTGAACGTGCCTAGAATTGCACCCTAAGTAGCTTTTAACTGATAACATGAAAAAAGGAACTAATTCATTCTCCCCAATGAAGAATTGTGCGTAATATCTTCTAATTCCTAAGATCTCCACTGTACTTCTATTTTAAGCCTAAATCAAAATTAAGTGCTCATCATCATTTAATTAGGGTGACCCGATAAAATCCAGGTCAGGGCTCCTGTAACTTTAACAGTTGTAGAGAAAAGGGAATTTCAGCCAGTGTCATTTGTATGCAATTAGTTCCTGGTGAAATTCCCTCTTCATCACAACAGTTAAAGGTGCAGGGGCCCTGCCTTCTTTTGTATATGGTCACTCTAGTATAGTGCCTGCACCTTTAACTGTTGTGATGAAGAGGGAATTTCACCAGGAACTAATTGCATACAAATGACCCTGGCTGAAATTCCCTTTTCTCTACAACTGTTAAAGTTACAGGAGCCCTGACCTGGATTTTATCGGGTCACCCTAATTTAATGCAATCGGCTATGGAAATAAAATGACAAGCGGTTTATGGAAATAAAACTATAAGGAGAGGCCCTTCTCTTAGTCCCACCAACATCCCAGGCAAGCCTAGTGGGTACCGGAGACAGGGCCTTCTCCGTGGCTGCTCCAAGGCTCTGGAACTGTCTTCCTAAGGAAGTCAGACTGGCTCCCTCTGTGCTGCACTTCCGGAGGCAGGCAAAAACTTTTTTATTCCAGCAGGCTTTTTGAAATACGCTGGACCTATGTTAATGTATGGTTTTGTTTTAAAATTTTATTACTGTTTTAAATTTTTTAAATGTTTTAATTTTGCTGCAGGTTTAATTTTATTTTAACTTTTGTAAGCTTATATTTATATGTTTTAATTGTGCATGTTTTAACTTTGTGAACCGCTTTGAGTCCCAGCCCTGGGAAAAAGGCAGGATATAAATATTATTATTATTATTATTAATTATATATTATTATTATTATTATTAATAACAATAATAATAATCGGTAGATGTTCTAAGCATATATATCCTATATGCATATAACATATAATAATAATAATAATAATTAATAATAATAATAATAATCGGTTGATGTTCTAAGCATATATATCCGGATTCTGGAAAAAATTGCGGTGAAATGGACGACAGCTGACTCCTGGCAAGCGAGTTTAAAGAACTCCAGATTTTCGGGTTGTTTTTGGGAAACTTGAGTGATCACCTCTTTTTTTTTTTTTTTTTGACTCCACAGGCATCCCATCCGCTGCTTTAGTTTTATTGGTTGGAAGAGCATCAGCTGATAATTTCCCAGCAACTTTCAATATGGCGGCGTCGGTGTAACGTGTGCTGAGAAGTGTGGAAATTGCTGCTGATTGGTTGTTCTGCTTCCCAGAGGAAAATCTACTAGTCGAAAAGTGAATTAAGGAGATTGATTGTGGTGAGATTGCGCAGAGCGTTAACTTGCTTGCATTATGGGACTTGCCCCCACCCCCCTCGCCGCCCTGATTCGTAATTATTTCATAATTCAGTCCCTGAATGCTGATTGCAGAGTGGGTGGTTCCTTAATGAACAAAGTACATCTCTCAGAGAGGGGTGTGTGTTTGTTATATTGTTTATTGGTAAATATTACAATTAGTACTTCTAGTGCAAAATAGTTGCAATTCTGTAAATAACAGTTAGAAAATATTTTACAGGGAACAGCTCTGAGGTCATTATTTCTGCACCAGAAAAGGCACAGACTGATTATGTGTGTGTTTTGTGTGCGGTGTTCTGATTTTTTTTTTTAAGGGCTAAGTGCACTTCACAGATTAAAAACAGTGAGGGACTTTGGCCACAGCTTTCTTTCTCCTCTTTTAAAAAATAAAACTTTACTGCTTGCTACCCATGTCTCCAGAGGTCGCCAACTGTCAATAGTGTATGGTGCCTTGCCCTTGCAAGCTGTCATGCATGCACAGAACAGAAGTGCCTGAAAATTCAAGATGTATGCAAAATAAACAGTTTTTCTTTTGTATTTTTAGTAGCTAGTTGTGGAGAATCCTGAGGTTATGATAAGAAAGTCTTTCCTGCAGTGTTGGTATCTGGGACACACCTTGGCTCCATACAGAAATACACCAACTCTCCAACTTCAGAAGAATTGGAACCTTGTGCCTTTAGTTGTTCTTCGGGTCAGAAACTATTCTTTTGTCAAAGGCATGGATGGTAATCGGGCACAAGATATGGAAAAAGATAGCTGGAAACTGAAACAAAGTGTGGCTCAGTCATCTTCAGTGGGAACCAGCGGTGGCTCTGAGACAGAAAAGAATGGAGAGACTATAATCACAGAAGGGAAGGCAAAAATAATTTTTCCAAGTGCCAATGAAGTGTTCTACAACCCTGTCCAGGAGTTCAACAGAGACCTCACGTAAGTAGAAATACGAGGAGACGTCAAGAGGCTGTTTTCCATTGAATTTTGCAGAAGGCCTGTAGGAATGTGCCTAGAAATCATGGGCTTATGGTTGTCTCTTGATTTTGAGAGAAAGGGGATGGGATTGGGATTGCAATTTGGAATTAATTGATGAATTTAAAATTAGCTTTGAAATTAAAGGACCTGTGAAAATTTCAATATTAACACACACTCTTCACATGCCCTCTGGTGGTACATACCCAATTTCCCTCTTAGGATCTTTCTGTGGTGAAGGTAGGCTGAGCTGTCCTTCACTTCCAGAACGGTCATCAATTTGGGAAAGATTTGGATGTGCGCCAGAGGGTATGTGTGCTTTGTGCTCAACTCTCCCCTCCCTTGGGAACCCTTGCAATGGCAGAGGGTTATGCACATTTGCTACCCTCCAGAATCATATCCTCTAGCAGCACCTGGGGACCTTGGGCAGGCCTAAATCTTTGATCCTGGTGCTCCCCTTCATTGCCAGAGGGATCTTTGTGGGCGATGGATTTGTACTCCCAGGACAAGTTCCAGAGGTTGTGTATCCTAGTTTTTACCCACTTCAGGCAATGAAGATGGGTAGCTTCCTTTTGCTGATAAAAAGTTTGATGGGGTAGGGTGGAGGTGGAGGGCAGCCCCCATTTGTTGCCAAAATTATTGTTGTCAACTGACTGAGTGGGAATTGGTGGGTGGAGGATATTTATTTATTGCATTTCTATACTGCCCCAAAGCTCTCAGGTGGCTCACAAAAATGACTTACTAATATAGTGATGATGCTTGTGTTCAGTGAGCTTTTAAGGCTGACTTATATTAAATGTTTTCCATGTGATTTGTTAACCCTGAGACACTGCTCTCTATTAGTGTAACAGAGCCTATAATCACAGCGTACCATCCAGTAGTATAAGTTGAATAGTATGGAAGAAGAGAGAGCATTTATTAAGTATGTTTTCAAGTGAATGGCTTTTGCCATTCTACTTCACCTGTAGGGTTTGGAGAGGTACAAAGGTAATTTCTTCCAGAATTGGACAGTGAAAGACTTGGATGGGTTTCCTGAACAAACTAATTAGAGATGATATTACCTGTGTGTTAACTATAACATGTTACTCCCCAGTTTGGCTGCTGTGAGCCAAATTGGGGAGTAAGCAAAAGGGATCTGTTAAATATTTGACTTGTGGATACCCTTGGGGTTCATTTCAGTGCACAAACGTAAGTGTGAAAATGGGGGATGCGAAAACTAGTCTTGCCCTTTTGTAACACATTGTGGAGCATTTTGGTTCTCTGAAGAATCAAACTTCATATGTAGCCAGCCTCAGAATACCTGGCAGATGGAGGTTTCTTGCTGAACCATGGAAAAGAATCACTGGATCACTACACAAGCATTCACTGGTGGACAGCTGACCAATTTGTGCTGGACCTTGTAGTGCCTGATCATTGCTGGGATTCTTGCAAAAACTGGTGGATTTGGTCTGGGCTAACAAGACATTTCTTATGATGAAAAGTGAAAAGTGCATTCTCGAGCTCATTCAGTGCAGATTAATTATGCCTTAACCAGTAAGGGATTCTGACTCTGCATTCTTGCTTTGTAAACCCATTGGTGTGTCATGGACATTTTAGTGTAAAAATGGAGGGCAGGGGAGAGACTGTGTAAGACCAAAGTCTGCTTATCCCTGACTTAAGGAGTGATGTCAGGTTTTTGACTAATCGTTGTATTTCAGAAGTTTTCTGAAGTGACTAATAGTTTTGGATGCCCATCTAATGATTCTTTAGATTTCTAGGATTTCTCAAAGGACTGAATATCCACATTTTGGAAAATAAGGGCCTAGGTGCTGAGTGCTTTTATGTATCCTGGCAGCACAATACCAAAACAGTTCTATTCTGAGTTGTAATACGCACTGAGACCTCTCTCGTTGTCCTTCTGCAGGTGTGCAGTCATTACAGAATTTGCTCGTCTACAGCTTTCATCAAAAGGGATTTGGAGTGAGTGGCAATGTTTTCTTCTTTATTCCATCTAAGGTCCAGCAGGAAAAACGTGTGCAAGTGGCACAATCACTGCTCGTGTGCACTTGTCATCTTTTTAACAATGTTGATACCCCTTTCTCCCTATCTGTTGGCTCCCAGTAGTCCAGACACGGGTGATTTTCTGTCTGTTCACCATAGACAGTTTTGTTGTTTTTAGAAGAGAGGCTTAGCCATGGGTTGAACTAGGAGGCAATTCTCATTTCTTCACTGGAGGCAATCTTTTTCCTGTCTCTATAGTAAAGAGTTGTGGAAATGATGATACTCTGCAGCTTTGATACTTTGTTCTTCCCTGCTCTTTTATTGTACAAACTGTGAAATTCTGACCAGGGATGATGATCTACTTCCTAGGAATAGCTCTGCATTGTGTACCAGCTTAGGCAGGCTTGTGTAAACTGGAGACTTCTGAGATTCCCATGCCCTGCCAGGCTGAAGCTGACAGGGTGGGAAGAGCTGCTACGTGCCCTCAGATCCTTGCTTTTTTCTCTAGATGGGCTTTTCCACCACTTGTCTTGCAAAGGCGCTTCAGAGGGGGAGGGGAGGAGGGAGGAGGCGGCTCAGGATAAATTGTATCCTGGCCTCTCTGCTCCACTCCCTTCTTTGCCCACCAGAACGCTCCCTTTCCTTCTCTTCTGAAGTTGCTTTTCCAACCCCGGAGAGGGGTGGTTCTCTGTGTGTGTGTGTGTGGGGGGGGAGATTCGGCTCTCTCTTCCAAGGTTTTAGCATTGTCTCCAATCTCAGTGGGGAAAATCTAAGTTATCCTGTGGTCCCTGGGATGCCCACCCAAGGTCCATATAATTGCTCTGCCTGTGGCTATATGATATGAACCAGCCAGATCCCAATTCAAAGATTTGGAGATTGTTCCTGGAACAGCATTGAAGAATATCTTAATGTCCTCTGTCTGACACTGACTTCTGTAGATATTGGTCTTTAGCTAAGATCTTGCTCTGTACTGTAAAGAGCAATGAGCAGCTGCAGTCTGCCTAAGAGAAGGCAGGGTTAATTGAAGGCAGAACTCTAGGTTTTTGGAGACCATGGCAGCTCTATAAATTCTTCTCCAGCATGTGAGAAATTACTGTTAATCTTAATGGAGAACGTATGCAGTCTTTCCCTAGCAGCTGAATTATAGGGAAGAGGCAGCAGTAGCGGTTATTCTTATAGTTAAAGTGGCTAAAGGAGATGGCACACAATATATTAAAGGCAATATATTTTTGTCAGTACTGCTCAGCTTAGTGTTGAATACCATGCCGTATTGCAGTTGCATAAATGGTTTAGGGCTTGGCACTATCCCAGGCATTGACTTCATATCAATCTCCCACCCCCCACCCCCCGTTGCAGTTCCTGGGGAGGAAAATGCCTCTAAAGTGATTGTGGATCTCTCAAAAGGGGGAAAAGATGATGACTTGGAACAGCCACCTGGTGGAGATCAGCCAGATAAGGAGGATCATGAAGTTGCAGGAGCGGGAGACGTATGCCAGGTGCTCTGTCCTTCTTTGGATAGTTTTTGGCTTTGCGGGTGCTCTGGAAAGTAGCTTCTTTTATCACTGTGCTGGCTTATTATTTTAAATGAACCAGTCCCTTATTTACTCTTGCCCCTCTGTGGCATAAAACAATAACGTTTATTTGTTTGATTTATATTCTGCCTTTCCTCCGAGTAGCTCTGGATGTTGTACAAGTTTTCCCCCACATTTTAACTCCACAATAAGCCTATGAGGTAGATTAGACTGGAAGATAATGACTAATGTCCTTGGATGAATGGGGCTTTGAACTTGGGTCTCATCAGTCTAGTTTGAGACTCTAAGCTTGATACTACACAGGCTGTCTTACAGCTTAGGTTGTAAGCCCCATAACTGGGGCAGGCACCTGTCTCCTTTTTTGCTTATGTTACTCAGTTAAGTGCTGTGTACCATTGATGGCATTATAGAAATATATGCTATAGTCTTTGAGGATAACTGCAGTGTTTGCTTTTAAAGAAGAAGCACCTGTTGCTTAAACAACAACCAGAATGTAACTGGCCACCTAAATGTCCACCTGAATAAAAACCTCTTCCATTATCCCATAATCATGGGCTTTTAGTGTATCTTCATAAGTAAGGAGTCTGCTGGGATTTGGGAATGGCTGCTGATGTGGATCCGTGATGAACAATTTACAAGACAGCTTCTCAAGATCTGCTGCAAAAGTCATTTTGTGTTGACTTCAGCATGTAAATTGATCCCAAGACTATAAAACCACATAGAAAAAAACTTATTCTGTACCTTCAGTGATTTCTTCTTAACATTTCTGGAGCTGCGCCTTAGCCTTACGGAAGTTGGGGCGAGGGTTTCCCACACATTTCAAAGTCAGCCCAGTTGTTCCTGGGCTTCCCTACATTTCTCCTCTGTATCTTTCCTCTTGTTCCTTGTAGGATGGACTCCGTGTGCTGGAGGCCTTGGCTGCTTCTGGACTACGCTCCATCCGGTTTGCCAAAGAGGTGCCTGGCCTTCACAAGGTGGTGGCTAATGACTTCTCTTCCAAGGCTGTTGAACTCATAACGCAAAACATTCAGCTCAATGATGTAGGACACCTGGTCACTCCAAGCTTATCAGATGCCCGGTATGTAGAGATCTTCCATTTAAGCCAAACTGTGATTCCGGCAACAAATCATTTTTCATTTTACAGTCTACAATTTAAAACATCTTTTCAGCTTAAGCTTGGGCAGTATCTTCACACAGCGCATAGTTAAACTATGGAATTTGCTACCACAAGATGTAGTGAAGACCACCAACTTGGCTTTAAAAGGCGATTAGCTTATCCAAATGGATTTGTCTATCAGTGGCTACTAGTCAGGATATTGCCTCCAGTATCAGATGCAGTGTGTGTTTCAGTTAGGGAACACAAGCACAAACTGTAGTGCCCATGTCCTGCTTGTGGGCTTCCCCCAGGTAAATGTTTGGCCACTGTGCGAACAGAATACAGCACTAAATAGATCTTTAGTTTGACCCAGCACCATTTTTCTTACGTTTTTAATGGGCTATATTTTTTAATATACATTTAAGTTCATATGAATTTACACACCCTAACTTGAATAAGTGATCTGTGGGGTGACACAGGTCTGAAATGTGTATTCTGAGAAATAACGATAGAAGGAATATTGTTAGTGGGGGGTCTGTCTTTAATTATTAAAGGAGGCATGAAAATCAAAGGGTAGTAGGAACCACACATTTCCATTACATTGGTCCAAATTTTTGATATGCTTCGAGACAGGAATGCCAAATACGTTTTATGTCTAGGAGTTCCGAATTGCCCAGTTTGAGCATAACCGTGTAGCATCTCTGAATCACCTGAACTGTAGAAACCGACTTTCTCTCCTAATCTTCCATTTTTCAGTTCTTTGAATTGATCTCAGTTGTGTCCTGAGCCATCTTGAGCTGACCTTACTTGTGTCCTGCTGTGAAATAAAGACAAGGGGTTGGAGTTGCAGGCTAGCTGAGTTGATTTGTCTGAACCTCATTCTCCTTCTATTCCATTGCTAGTGGCTGATGGCTCTGAAGGACCTGCCTGCCTCCCAACGTTAGGCAACCTACCCACCCACCTCCTCCCCTCTTTATCAGCTGGACTTCACTGGAGAAATCTTCTGGCTTGCATCTGAGATGTTGGCCCCAAGAAATCTTTTGCATTTCCCCTGTCTAGTTCTCATTGACATGATAAACCGATGTCTGGACTGTACCACCGCATTGCTGAATGTGCCCCCATACAGAAAACTTAGCATGTCAGGGAGGCGGATTCTGGCCTGTCCTTCACTCTGGCCTGTTGTTTTCTATGTAGAGAGAATGCTGTGGTATGGAGAAGCCTTGTCATGTGAAACCCCACTCTTCCCTTCTAAGTAGTACCATCCAGACACAGTTCAGCTGTGTCACTAAGGCCACGGTTTCCTTTTTTCTGGCCCTATTAGTGTGGTGCTTCTATTTCTTTTTCTCTGCCCCACGCACAGGATGCTGATGTACCAGAGCAAGGCGGCCAAAGAGCTCTTTGACATCATCGATCTGGACCCGTACGGCAGCCCTTCCACCTTTCTGGATGCTGCAGTGCAGGCTGTGGGTGAAGGAGGTGCGTTGGTGGGCTCTAGGTTTTGCTATTGACTGTGTAAAACAAGGCATTTGATAACTGGGCTTCTGTAGTGTTTTTTTATGTAGGGCAACTAGCCCTTCTTTGCTTTGGGGGGGGATCTCCTGTGCTTTGCTTTTTTGCCAGCAGGAAGGAACAGGTTGCTATGGCTTTCTAAACAAAATTTCGGTCTTGGAAGGTGGGATATATCTGTAGCCCTGCATTGACTCATGAGGAAGACGGAGAGGGCAGTGGTGTTCCTTCTGAAGCAGGGATGGGGAACAAGGCCCAAGGGTCCCAATCCAGCCCTCCAGGGGTCCCCAGATGGCCCCGCCCCTTTTCCCTGACCACCAGTCGTTCAGTGGTTTTCCAGCTTTTGTTGAAATGCTTCTCAAGGCTCCGTTACTGGCTTTAAAAAGAGCCTGAAGCTACGATACGCTGGAATTGGTTGGTATTTGGGCCCCAGCCCTTTTGCCTCTGGCCCCCCATCCTCCTCTGGAATGCAGTCCCTCAGAGCTTTTCTGAAATCCCCCCACCCCTGTCCTACAGGCTGCCAGGTGCCCAAGTGTTATGGGGACATGAGACCGGGCGTCTGGGGAGCGGGCCTGGAAGTGGCTCGCTCTTCAGGGGCAGAGGCTGTCTTTGCTGGAGAGCGTTTTAGCTGCATGTTGGGGGAAGGGCTGTATGAAGGCAGAGTGGCAGAACATACAGCCCTTCCCCCAACATGCAGCTAAAACGGTGTGGGGATGCTCTTGCAGGTCTGCTGTGTGTCACTTGCACCGACATGGCTGTCATGGCTGGGAACTCCGGGGAGACCTGCTACAGCAAATATGGGGCCATGTCCATCAAGGCCAAGTTCTGTCATGAGATGGTGAGTAGACTCAGGAGCCAGGGATCCCGATGTGCCAGCGCCATAGCTGCGCAACCCTTTGGCCCACTCCTTGCCTTGCTCAAGAGGAAACGGATTCTTGCAAGCTGGTTGTTCTGCAGGGTCAGGTAGCAATAGCCGGCAGTGCATTGCAAGTCTCCTTGTCCGAAATAAGGCTGTGCTTCCACTCTTTTCTCCCAGCATGACTGTTCCACTCAATGGTAACCTTAAGAAAGCCTCCTAAAATGACCAAGCCTAGACATATGTGGGAAAGTTATTTTATTTTATTTATTTATTATTTTATTTTATTTATTTATTATTTTTATAACCCTCCCCTTCATCTGCTGGGGATCCCCAGGGCTTTGTACACAACATTAAAAACAAACAAATCCAGTATAAAAACCGTACCATTACCAATTAAAAAGGCAAAGTAATAATGACAATAATATGACACTGTGTGAACAATACATGAAGACTCCATCTATTCCGTGAGGCGTGGTCACGGCCTGTCACCATCCAAAGACAAAAATAGTTCGCTGCAGCTTCTTTCTTCCTTCAGGCGCTGCGGATTATCCTGCACAGTCTTGATCTGCGTGCTAACTGCTACCAGCGCTACATTGTCCCCCTCCTGTCCATCAGTGCCGACTTTTATATTCGCGTGTTTGTCCGGGTCTTCACTGGTCAAGCCAAAGTTAAAGCTTCTGCCAGGTGAGCCCGCCCCAGACGGTGTCTCGCGGCTTTTGTTGAGGTTCCTTGTGAACTTTCCTTGCTGAGGAGAAGAACAAAATCTCCTACGTGGCTGTCTGTAGCGCTCCCACGTGGTTGAAATGACCATGAGCTTCTCTGCTGGAGTTGGCGATCGTATCTGGGCCTTTCCTCCCCCATCCTTTGCTATGTGGTAAATCTCTCTTTCTCTCGGCAGCAAACAGGCCTTGGTCTATAACTGTGTGGGCTGTGGCTCCTTCCATATCCAGAGACTCGGCAAGATGGTTAACAATGGAAACAAGTAAGAGAGCTGGGGATTTTTAATGGAACAATCTAGCCGCACTTCCCTTTGATCTGCTATCTAAGCCAGTTGGGGGTGTGGATTCCAGGAATAATTTCATTACAATGGTAGGATTCAGTTTTTAGCTGGATCAACTGAGCTGAGGGAAGTTGACTTCCCTGCCCCCTCTTTTCAACGGTAGTCCCTCCAACCCCCTGAAAACGCTACACAGAGTGAGGAGACCCTGCTGAGTGGGGTGAGCTTTGAAGTGTGTCTGTGGGGATCCACCAAAATCAGGCAGAGGGACCTTTCACAAGCAGAGCCCTTCCTCTTGCGTAAGGCAGAACCTGGATCCAATCCCAGATGTTCCTGTGCTGATTAGGGCAAGAAACCTTTCCTGGGTGGTTCGCTTAACTGAGGCCTCCTCTCTCAGATGGCCCACCTTCTCTTCTTCTCTGCTTCTTTTGCCCCCAAATTTGAAAAAGTAAAGGGTTTCGCTTGCAGTCGTCCATCTGAGGCTCATGAGAATTGGAAACGGGGAAAATAGTGTTTTTGTGAGGAGAGGAGGTGGATGTGTTGACCATGAGTTATAGTTAGAACCCCAACTTGTGGATGGTGCCCATGGGCATCACAAACTGCCCGCCCTTCTCCTTAGTGCAGAGGCTGACTCCTGAGGACTCTCCTCTAAGGGGCCGCCCAGTAGGAAGGGATCTTGGGAGCAGTGAAGGGCAAAGGCCGAAGCCCATGCAGGCGCTGTATCCATGTTTGATGCCAGCTCTGGTGGGCATCGTTCTTGGTTACCTGTGAAGACAGTCAGGACAGTGATCAGGTTTTGTCTGATGATACTCTGATCTGCTGCTGCTTTGCTCTTTGTAATCAAACAGCTTCAACTACAAGGCTGCCTGTGGACCCCCGGTGGGGCCATCCTGTGAGCATTGCCACCAGCGCCACCAGGTGAGTTTCATGGGCCTCTTAAAGCCTCATCATAACAAAATTCTTGGAGGTCCCAAAGTGAGCCTTGCTGTTGCTTCTTCTCTTCCTCCTTCTGCAGCTGGCTGGCCCTTTGTGGGCAGAGCCTCTCCATGACGCGGCTTTTGTCCAGCGGGTTCTGTCAGCAGTTGGGAGCAACCCAGGGCGCTTCCAAACAAGCCCGAGGATTCAGGGCATCCTGAGCATGGTGATGGAGGTGAGGGCGACCACCGTGACTCCACGAACGATGGCAGCTATTCGGATGCTATTCAGCAGGCCGTTGCGTAGAGGAAATGGTATAGCTGCTCTTAACTCAGGAGGTGCAGAATGAATGCATGAAAATGCCCAAGGGGGGAAAGTGCACTTGCACTCATCCCTTCTGAATATAAGTCAGTAGCTCTCAAGCTGTGACCCAGCGGACCTTGGGTTCCTTGGAAGCTTATTGGGAAACTTCCAATGGGAAGATCAGCAACGGTGGACAAGCTGCGCTGAAAGAGAACTTGTCCACCACTACCTCTCTTCCCCTGCAACCCACAGCGGTAAGGGAGGTTAAGCGTCTAGCTATCTCTCAGCACGTGTGGAGCAAAAGTGAGGTCTAGCAAGTCTGGCCAGTGCCCTGTGTGAACCGTTTGCCCTAGACTAGCATGCCCCAGAATTCTCTAAACCTTGCAGAGAAAGGGAAGGAAAGGCAGCATGTTTCAGAACCACTGTTCTGGGATCTTCGTTTGCTAGGATTCTGTATAAGATAGGTTGGTGCTGCCTCCTCTGTTGCAGCATTAGGACAAATATCCTGTTTAACTAGAATCTGGTTCTCTGTATGTGGCAGGAACTCAGTGACGTCCCTCTCTATTACACCCTTGATCATCTCAGCAAAACCATCCGTTGCAGCAGTCCTTCCCTGCTCCAGTTCAGGTAAGATTGGGGCCTGCACTGCAAGAGCCTGTCCTTGCTCTAAAGAAAAAGTATCTCAAGAGGATGTGGCAATGGACAGGGGTTTACCTTAGTTGCTGGCAGAGCCAAGATTTGAAAGCCTTTATAGATCTCTGCTGTGGCTGTGCAAGCTTGGAGCTTCAGATTCGAAAATCCAAATCACGAAGGCCATTTTATGGCAGGTTCGCCATTTTATGGGCGGCTCTCGGGGGAAGCAGGCGTCTGCAGGGCACCTGCACAACCCCCCATGGACTCCTCAAGGGTCAATGGAGTATTCTGGATTGCGCCAGCAGTGGCCGATCATGTGGGGAAGCCGGCAGTCATACCAGGAAGCCAGCGATGGCATGTAGGAGGCAATCATATGGAGGAGCTGGTGATGGCGGCAACCAGTACACTTATGCCCTCTGTTCCTGGGCCCCGGTAAGTACAGCCCTTCCAGGCACTACATACTTGGAGTTGTAGGCTGTATGGAGGCCTAGAGTTGTGCAAGGAAATGGTGGCTCCGTCATAAAATGGCCTCTGTGATTCGGATTTTCAAATCTGAAGCTTGCACAGCCCTGATCTCTACTTAGGCCTTGTGACTTCCTTTTGTTTATTGGCTCTGAACTGTTTTCCTACTGACTGCTTTGTAATTCCCTGGCTCTTTGTTGGTCAAAGTTGAGTTGGGCAGTCAAAGTTGCTGGAGCTTTGCTCTGTAATGCAGGATTGCTCAGCCCCCATGGCTTGAAATGACAGACTGTCCTAAAGGTCCCTTGGCAGGATGGGTTACTAGGGGTATAATGTTTTGCCTGGCTTCAAAATAACAACTGCTTTTAGCTTGGGGTCTGGCAGCTTGAGTGGTTTTGGGGTGTTATTTTTGGCAGGACATGAGACGAAGGACATTTCAGGAAGAGTGGTTGGGAAGAGCAAGTTGACAGATTCTGTTTTGGCAAGCAACAGATGTTTAGGGTGGCAGAATGAAATGGTGTAATTAAATTAGAATCCCATGTTCTAATGGTTACTACCAACAGATATTAGCCACAGTTTCTTCTCCATTATCTCAAATACAGGATTGAGTTAAAGGTGAAAAACAGTCTACTGTGTCTTCTATTAGCATTTTTCCCCTTTGGAAGGTAGTGATCTTGATGCATACTTTCTCTGGATTTCCTTTCCAGATCAGCTCTCCTCCATGCTGGTTACCGGGTGTCGCTGTCCCACGCGTGCAAGAACACCATCAAGACAGATGCACCACCCTCCGTGCTTTGGGACATCATGCGCTGCTGGGTGAGCAAGGGAAGGGAACTTTGTGGAAGGGAACTTTCCTTTTTGGATCTTTGACTATAGACACCTCTAGAACAGCTGTGGAGGCGTTCCAGTTTTCAAGCTCCCTGTACCCCTGGCAGTCTTTGGCATTGGCACCACAGTCTTTATTCTGTAGTGATGGGCCATGTGATTTTGCATCATGTCTTTCTCTTTTACTGCAGTGATGCCTAGCAACTTCTCTGCTCTAGTTTTCAGGGATCGTCTTGTAGTGCACTCTTTCTACACGCACACTCTCTGCTATTCAGGTCTGGTGTATTAAAGAGCCAGTGAGACTCAGCCCTGAAAATGTTTGCGAAGGACCATTTTGCAGCCATCACACTCCTGAAATTGGTTGCTTCTCCTCTTGCCTGCCTCCTTCACCTCTTGGTTAAGATACAGAGATGACATCCCTGCTCTTTCTAATCCTCTCCTCTAACTTCAGGAGAAACTCAACCCAGTGAAAAGAGAGCGGCTTTCGGAGAGCAGCCCAGCTGCCCGTATCCTCTCTGTGGAACCCAAGTAGGTGCTGGGATACTACAAGACTGGGTGATGGATGGGTAAATATGGACTTTGAGCTAAGTAAGAAATGGCTTATGGGTAGGAAACTCTGGAGATCATGAGAATACTATAGCTTGCTGTTTGCAAAAAAAGAAAAGAAAAGGATAAGCAGAGCTGGGATGTTAATATAGGAAAAGCAGCCTTGGGGGAAAGGTGTGTGGATGTGCATGCAAAATGTATTGTTTCACTTAGAAGCTGCCCCACTCTGACTCAGAGGTGCTAGTGAGATGTTATCCTACTTTGCAGTATGTGGCACCCACCAAAAGGGGCCTTCTGGGTTTGATTCCTGCCAGAATTCTCTGCACACCTTCCTTGCTGACTTTCTCAATTTCACAGGCTGCAGGTGTCCTTCACTGTCCGGGCAGATGCTAATCCTAGCTCACGAAAACAGGGCCTGAAACGGTTCCAGCTGAATCCCGAGCCATTTTGGGGGCCCAAAGCAAGAGCCAAAGCTGGGTAAGGTTCACAGAGGACTGGGGGATGTTGGGAGCAAGGCAAGAATACCCAGATTCTGTTAAGGGGGGTTGTTGTTATGGAAATACTGTCTTTGGAAGCAAGCCTGATAACGAGAACTACATGATTGGTGCCTTTCAGGGCTGCCTCTCCCTCTTTTCCTAGAAATTAAGGAAGCTTTTATAAATGTCGAAGCTGGACCTGATCCGTGGCCCCAGTTGCCATCATACCTCTCCTGGCTATTTCAGCCTGCGTTGCCTGGTCCTAGGCAAACTGGCCCTTTCCAGTGTTAAGGCAGATGGGCATCTTCCATCTCCCATTGTGGCTGAACATCCTTGCTGGGTGTTGGCTGCAGCACTGTGTTCTAAGTACTTGTGATGGTTGCACCAAAACTGAGCAGCAGCCTCCCTGGCCTTAGCCTAACAGGAAGAAAGGAGGCAAAGTCTGGTGCTAGTAAGTGTGTATCTTTAATAAGTTGTATTAAAAGCCCAACATTTCGGTTATGATCCTTCTTCAGGAACTATAAACAATGAATAAAATATATACAATGGTAAATAAAAATGCGGACAACACCCATTAGAAGTTATACATTCCTTTCTTTTAAAAATGTTTTTATATATAGAATAATGATGAATATTCTTCTATTTTAAATATATATATATATATATATATATATATACGCTTTCACTGGATAAATATATGCTTGGATTTATCCCTTTAAATTCTTCTCCATATTATTCACAGAGCTGAAATCCTTCAGCAGTTCTCGTTCGAGGCTGCGTTCTCTCTGCACATATCTGTCTGTCAGTAAGTCAAGGTCAGCTGTTATTTATTGGAGATGATTAGGAGGCATTCTGTGAACAATGTTGTTATTTTCTTTAGTAACGTGTGCTAAGATACAGGTTAGTTTGTCCCACTGATATTATGGGATGGGAAAAGTCTTGGAATAAGGTAGCAGTGATACAATGCCAAAAATCCTGTCTTTTTATGCAAACAGTGTACGCCATGGGGTCATGCTGTTTGTTTTTGGAAGGGAGAACTAAAAACTATTTGAAATGAAAGTAGATACTTCTGTGGATAGTGTGGTAAAATGATAACTATTGAGCCTGTTTTTCTTAAGATAAGGTGTGCTATATTTCAGGCTGGCATCCCCCATCAAATTTATGTGATAGCAAAGGTTGCTAATTATAAAAATCCTGTTGTTCCATGATAAACAGTAGATGTCACAATAATATATTTTTTTGTTTGATTTGGGGTTTTGGAAATATGGAATTCTTTGTAAAATGGAAGAAGACAGCAATGTGGGTGGTGTGAGAAGACAATATCAAATGAATTGGTTTATAGAATGTTCATAATGTCTACATCAATGCACGCTCCCTGGTGGAGTCTGCATGAGTATAAAGGAATGGATTTTGGCTTTTAGAGTGTATATATTTTGTTTATTTATACCGAGTGCACACTCTGTAGAGGAGTCTGCACGAATGTTAACGTTTGAAGAAAACAATTATATACATGTAAATTTAAAATACAGGTGTCTTTCAATAAGGACATGTAAGCGCCTTTATAGAGAAGAATTTAAAGGGAGAATCGAAGCATATGTTTGACCAGTGAAAGCGTGCATTTATTGCCATATATATATATATATAATTTTAAAAATAGAAAAATATTCATCATTATTCTATGGCTGAATTCAGACGACACAATAAGCAACTGGGGAGGGGGGGGACAATCATCAGTTGTATTGACTATAGTGTCGTCCGAATTCTGCCATAGTCAACTCAGCGCTGATCCTAATCCACACCACAGTTGATTATTTATTACTATGTTGTGTGGGGAGTACCCCCTAGATGAACAACTGTAAAGTTGATTATTACCCCACCATTGACTATCGTGTTGTCCGAATTCAGCCTACATATAAAAAACATTTTTAAAAGAAAGGAATGTATAACTTCTGATGGGTGTTGTCCGCATTTTTATTTACCATTGTATATATTTTGTTCTTTGTTTATAGCTCCTGAAGAAGGATCATATCTGAAACGTTGGGCTTTTAATACAACTTATTAAAGATACACACTTACTAGCACCAGACTTTGTCTCCTTTCTTCCTGCCAGCATTGGTGCTACTTCCGTCTCAACGCACTTAGTCTAACAGGCCTGCTTGGGGACAGGGGTGGGATCTCCTCCTCTCTGCAGGAAAAGAGAAAGCTACACCAGAACAAGAGGAAGGAACGTGCAGAAGAGAGCGATGGGACCCACCTGAAGAACTTCCCCTGCAAAAGGTTCCGGCAGGTGAGTAGCCACAGCTATTGAGCTCCTGCTTGGCTGTCATTTTGGGCTGGCCCACGTCTGCTTTAACTTTACCTTTCACATTATAAAACGGCCAGAGGCTGCAGAAAAGCTTGGGTTTTTCTTTTTGTTTTTTTTGGGGGGGGGCATCTATATACAATGAATGACTTAAAGGTAAGGTGAAGTCAGCTGGATGTGCAGAATTGAATTCAGTTCCTAGCTCAGCCACATACTCCTTGGTCCAGGCAGCCAATTTCTCTCTTTGTGCCAGGCCAACTCTTTGAGCAGCACAGTCTGGACTGAGTCCAAGGACTTGAAAATCTTACGTTACCAGGTTTGAATGGATGCCATTTTTCCCTCCTAGGGCAACTGTTCACTGGGGGACAAGTGCCGCTACTCCCACGAGACGGAAAGAGAAATGGAGCAAACTGACACAACGGCATCATGATGAAATAGTCCTGAATGTCTGCTTGGTGGTGTTATTTTTAATTAATGGAGACTCTTTTATTTAAAATGATCCATTTATTATGTGCTTGTGTTGTAGTTGGTTATTCACCAGGCTGCTTTACAAGCTGCCTGAATGGGTCCGCTATCTAGCCGATGAGCCTGATAAACAGCAATGGTCCTTTCTGAACTCCTATATAGTTATTTTAAGATCATCCGAACGCACCAGTTACTGTTGATGTTCCGTAACAAAGGAGGAGGCCAGTTTTGGCCATTGAGTGAATGGACTAGTTACGCAGAACTCCGTAGGATCCTTAAAGATGACCTGATTTTCTTCTTTCACTAGCTTTTCTGATAGTACTGGCTCCTGACTACTACTGGTTGCAACTTAAGAGTTGCGGTGATTTGGGAAATGGAATATTGTTTTGACTTTTATAGAAATATTTATTACTAGTACGGATATTCGGCAATAGGGATGAAGAAGCTGCTACCTCATCTCCCCGTAAAGCAAAAGTAGAGGGCTTGCTCCACCTTGCAGTCTGGCACTCCTACTGACGGGTCATGGCTTCCTATTTCCACATGGCTTATGGGGAGGGGGTAAGGAAAGAAATACGAGGCTTCATAAAGCTGTCTGTCTTAGCAGACAGAGTCTTATGAATACTGAGGGAAGAGTCACACCACCAGCCAAAGAACTATCTAGACCAGGGGTAGATAACCCAGTGCCCTCCAGCTGTTTTGCATTACGACTCCCATAATCAATGTCCATCAGTCCTGCTTGCTGGGGCTGATGGGAGTTGTAGTTGAAAACATTTAGAGAGCACTGGATTGCCTGCCCAATCTAGAAGGGGGACCCAAGATCTAATGACCTCCAGTTCTCTGGAGAATGCAAACGTATGCTGTCCTGCAGGAGGTGAGCAACACAACCCTAAATTTAGGACAGTTGTGCTTTGATCGTCTACAACACTTTATTTCAGCTGGCAGTATAAATTTGGGAGTGTAGGAGGTTGTTTGGAAAAACCACCACTCTCATGCTGTAAGTGCGCCACATCTTTTCCTGCCTGGTTCTCCAAAAACCCGGTCCATGAGTGGCAGGTTGTCAGTTTTTGATCTCCACAGAGAACTTAATTGTATAAGCACAAGTTTTGAAATTGGTACGCGTCAGCTTCAGTGAGATTTGTACGGGAGTCCCTCAGCCAAATATCTGTCTTTGGCTTGAAACGGACATAGATCTAAATGATAAAGTTGAGTTAAAAAATTATAGAAAGTAAAGCCTTAGTTGATTAGTGGTCTAGTTCAAGGAACATGGGACCCACTTTCACAATTGCCTAACATGGCAGTAACAGCTTTGCCATAAGCCATCTCAGCTGATCTCACAACCCCCTTTTGGGCTACAACTCACCAGTTGAAGACCATAGTCCTGAGACAAAGGAGAAACGGGGAAGATGGTAAGGCTGTAGTGAGGTCTTAACTGTTTATCCTTCTCAGCTGTATGTAATTGCTGCACACGAGATTCTGGGCTGGGGAGTGGGAGGAAAATGGTTGCAGCACGTCTTTCGAGTGGTTTATTGAAAAGGTAATGATTGCACAGACAGTAGCCCAAGTACTCCACCAATTCCACACACATCTCTGAAAATGGTCACATTATGGGATTGCTGTTTTGTGTGTGTGTTCAATGGGGACATAGGGCATTTTAACAGTGATCCCTTTCTTATTCACCAAGAGAAAAAAAATCCCAGGTAAGTTCTCAGAAAAGGGTCCTCCTACCCTTAATTAATTTCAGACCTTAGCTGGCCTAAAATAATCCTCTCTCCATAAGAAATGAGACTCATTTGCTCCCTCTTGAAAAAGCAACATGGAGAACTCCAGTATCTGCCACTCTTTAGACCACATCTAGCTCCATGTGGACTGAATGAGTGGAAATGTGTTAATCCGTTCCTCTGGTATCTCTCTCAGGCATGGCTTGGTGCTGAATATGAGCCAGGAAGGTCCGGATCTCCATAGGTTGTAGTACGACGTGAGCTGGGTCTAGATGAATGCTTGATTGCTGTTCTGCTGCTCCTGCAGATAGGAGTTTGGGGAATAGTGATGGTGAAATACCAGTTCTGCATCAACAAGACTTAGACTGGGAAGGAACAAGGGAATAGCCAGCTGTTGTGATGCAGCAGGATTCAATCTGCATCTGATGAAATAGACTCTGCTCCACAATTTATGCCATAATAAATTGTTACATATTTAAGGTGCCACTAGACTTTTTGTTGAGTTAGACACAGCAGTTGATCTTCACTTAGACCAGGGGTGGGGAACCTGTGACACTCCAGATGTTGTTGGACTCCAACTCCTATCATCCCTGATGACTGGGAAGTGGGCTCTGACAATACCTGGAGGGCCACAGGATTCTCATTCTTGGCTACACCCATGATCACGTGGATCCAAACCCATCCTCCCTGCTTTGGGGAGTCAGACTTCATTGTGCCAGTCAGGTCAGCGGCTTGGCCTTACCACTGAAAAAAACAACAGGTAACAGGGCCGAGAAGAGTCCCTGCTGCTAGTCAGCACCAACAAAATGGGCTGTGCCTCCACCCAAGGCAGTTCCATGTGCTGATGTTGATTAGAGGAGGACTAGCTATATAGAAGTAGTTGTATAACATTACTAGCCCTAAAGTATTGAAAGGGAACAGGCAGAGGGCTCAGAGAATAGAACAGATCACTACTCTGAGTTGGGCTTGGCCATTTCTGGAAGCCCATATGATCGGGTGGCTTAAAGGACCAGCTTGTCTGACTCAGTCGCCCAACCACCCAACCCAGAAAAAAATAGTATTATTTCACCTATCAACTGCTCAAGATGGCTTATTTGAACATAATGAAAGACATGTGTACACCACTAGGTACACTACAGATTGGTTTGGCTTATGTTGAATTCTTTTGCCACAGCCATATTGAACATACTTTTGGAAGATAAGGCAACACTTGCTTCATTGAAGGAGGCAGTTATCCAATCCCTGCTGAAAAAAGTCTATTTTGGATCTAGGTAACTTAAGCAATAAGACCTATATCAAACCTCCCCCCCCCTTTTTTGTTTTTTAGGGTAAAGGTGATCGAGTAGACAAATCAAATTGGCTGCAGAGCAGAGCAAGGTTCTAAAGTACTCATCTAGAATTGGACAGGGAATGTGATCCTGCTCATTTCCCTACACATCCCAGAATGATTCGATACGATGACCACCAACTCCTCCTGAACTGTCCAAGATGGTTCAGGGGCACAGGCCTGCAGTGAGTGGCTCTGATCCCACCTGATACATCGACTCCCCCAAAGATGTGGCAGTGGGTTGCAGCCGCTCTACGCTATGGGATGTGGCCTATGGGGAGCAGCAAGGTTCCACTTGGTCCTTTCTACTTTTTACCCTCAATCTTTTCAGCATCTGCAAGAGATTATCCGTTTGCAGTGCAGCTTAAAAAAACACCACACAAAATTCAGGCATGGCTTAACCCAGCCAAGAGAGTCAACGATAGTGAGCCAAGGCAGAGTTTTGACAGGAAGTGATCTCACCAGGCCTAGACAGATTGCACTCCCTGTCTCCAGTCTCCTAGACCTGGTTTTACTGCTTGATTCGCAGGTGGGAGCAGGAGCAGCTTTCAGCAGCTTAAACAGGAGAGCTCATAGGAGGCAAGTGATGGGGAAGACCAATTTTGACAAATACTTCCTTTCCCCCCCTCCCGAAAGTCTGCCTGGGAGGGTTGGGGAGTCTTCAGGAACAGGAGTTGGGGCTGCAGCTCCTTTCCTCAAGCAGCAGCAGCCTCTGCTAGGTTGCAGTCCGTTCCACAGAATGGAAGAAGACCTTCCATTTGCAGTAGAGCAACTCAGCTCCAGTCCTTATTGCAATGTGCTTTAAGAGGGGCCAATTTTAAGTAGGGCTCAGAAGGTGCAGCTAGTGGGAAATGTGGTAGCTTTGCTTCCATACAGCTACAGACTGCAGTTAGGAAGTGAGTTACTGTTCCCTATTAGCTTCCAGGCCCCATATATTGAGCAAGTGATGATCTTTAAAACCTTGAATGGTCTGGGGCCTACATAGCACAGATGATGCCTCCTTTGAAATGTAACTCCCTGGGCACCCTCTTTTACACAGGTGATTATACACAACCGCCCACAGAGCTTTGGCCATTGGGCAGTACAGAAATGAAATACTACTGCAAGGCCATGGACTCAAGCCCTCTGTCACAGCAGTCATGTTATGGAATTCACTTCCAGCAGAGAGCCTCCCTTCTCTATTTTAGCCCTGGATCCTTAGGATGATGCCATGAGCACCAAAGCAGTTTGAAGTCTGTGGCACAGGCCTGTGCAAGGATTTAAGCCAGACATAGGTAGAGCCAGCTCGAGCTCACAGAGAGATGGTTCTGGGCTAACGTGTTTTAGAGCAGTAAAATGTTTGAAGCAACAAGGCTGGGTGGGTTGGGATGAGAGGGACTGAGGGGGCTCATGGCTGCTGGGCATCATCCTCTGGACACTGCTGTTGGGAAGCCTGGCTTGAAGGCCCTGAACCCCGGCAGAAGGCTCACCTTCTGCTGGCTGCCAGATGAGCCTTTTCATGTTCTCCCGCTTCTGGTTAGCAGCCAAGTTCATCTCTTGCACGGAGGTAATGTTGAAAGAAGAGAACAGGTTCTGGCAGAGAGGAAAGCCACAGAGGGGATTGGTGAGACATCACAAGAGGTTCCGTGTACTGTTATTAGCTGAAATTGGAGCCCAGGGCAAGGTTTTGTAAACACCACTCCTTTGAGGTTCTCTGGCCCTTTCGGTGGTTTTTGAAGATGCAACATGCCCAAGTGAGTACACTTCGACATTAACTAGCCCCACACTTAGCACTAGTATTCCCTTCCCGCTATCTTGAGCAGCATACTTCTGTTAACAGACCAAGCTCACACAGAGCCAATGTAATGCTGAACACAGAGGTGTAAGACAGGAAATTCCTGGTTTAGATCTTAACTCAGCCATGGGATTCACTAGAAAGCCTTCAGCCAGCCACTCTCCCTCAGCTTCAGTCCCTCAATTGCAAGACAGGGTAATAATGCTGCCCTAACGCCTAAGGTTGCTTGGGTGACTGAGAATGTATGTAGAGCACTGAGTCTGTAGCTGGATCCAGACTGTCATACTTGGAGTAGAACCACTGAAATTCATGAGGCATAGGTTAGTCTTGACAAAGTTATAGCCGATTGATTTCAATGGATCTACTCTAAGTATGACTAAGAGCTTTTCTACATGAGGCATTTGTATGCTCATCAATCCCTTTTCATTCAAGATTGTTTACGGGTTCTTTAGATGATGTGACTCTCCAGTTTTGCTTCTGTTTGTAAACAATACTTTATGTGAGTTATTTTTAGAGCAGGGAAAATGGGATGTTATTTCTGATGGTGAAACAAAGTATGATTTCCTCTTGCATATTTGTGCAATTCTGCTATACTACAGAGCCACCTAGCGATTATGTAGTGGAAAAGTAGGAAAGGAAACACTCCTCATGCAATGCTTCAACCTCAATTCGACAATGAAACCAAAAATAAATGCAGTGGATTAATTGCCTCGTGTAGAAAAGCCCTTAAGTTTGGGTTCAACCCTTAGCATTTTATACAGTGCTTTTCCTATTTGTCTTTTCAGACGACAGCTTAGCACTTGTTGTCCACTGAATTCCCAGAAGCAGTTAGTGACTTTATATGGCAATACTGATCAAAGCAAGAGACCTACCAGCAAGTTAATGTTGACAGGCATAGAGCTGTTGTCACTCTCCCCGCGTTCAAACTGGTGCTCGAGACGGATGAGGATGGAGTCAGGCTCCCACTGGGCCAACGTGAGCAAGTGGATGTTGGAAGGGAGCGCATGGCGCAGGGCGGAAAACTGGGGATGACACACAGACACGATGCCTTCAAAATACCATCTAATTAGCATCAAAGTTAGATTGATTAGTTTTAGTTCACTGATCAGCCACTTAGTTGGAGCAGTACTGGCTTATACAATGTAAAATGCAAGAAGATGAGAAAAATTACATTATATACAGACGTATAGACCTGATTCGGATGACACAATAAGCCATGGTGGGTTATCACCATGGGTTGCTTTGGGGTAGCTTATCGTGATGTCTAAACCCAGAGTAGTTTTTTTCATCATGGGTTATTTTCCATGAACAACCCTCCCTGAGAGACCATGGCTTATTGTGAGTTGTTCAGGGTGGCTTGGTGTGATAGCCAAATCCAGCAGGGTGACTTCATTGTGGGTTGCTGGAAACAGCTAGAACGCCGCCCAGCAAGAGCAGCGAAAACCCCTAGGGCTCCTCGTGATCTCACTAGTAATCCCACCATCCTCCCTCATCCCTTCGCAGTGACATCCACCCCTTTTCCCTAAAAATTGAGAAGAAAGGACACTGGAGATTGTCCTGAATGTGTTCTCAATCCTTAAAAAAAATGTTTCAGTCCTGTGCAAGTTCACCCACTTAAAAGTCCACTGCTATTAAATTTGCATTATTCCCCCTCTGCTTTACTGCTCTACTATGAAATCTGCCTATAGGGATATCACTATGCTGGGTTAAAAGTGGACAGGAGATTTTGTGCTTCTGCACACTTATACGAGACCCCGATTTTTTTACAATTGTTTTTATCACTTTCATAAGGGCTCAGAAAATTAATTCCATTTGTCAATCTGATGCGGAAGGGTGGGTAGTTTCCCCCATGAGCCTTCAACCCCAGCACACCAACTGCAGTCAAGGTGTTGACATAGGGAATGAGGAAATAGAGATTTCAGCTGTCAAGGGGCCTGGTATACATGCTGGGAGGTGGTGGAAGGACTAAGGGGGAAACAACCCACAGCAAGCCACAGTGTGCCTGATAACATGGGTTATTGCGCAAACAAACAACCCATGGTGGCTTATCTTCAGAATTGCTTAGTGTGATGTGTGAACTCACCTGCAACACAAGTGAAAAAGAAAAAAAAATCTCAAAAAAGAGCCTGAGAATAAAATCACATTTAAAAATTACTACAGTTTGCCAAAAGCAGCTGTTCTTTCTTAAAATGGTCTTGGATCACTTTCTTTAAAAAAAAAAAAAAGTCTGTGGACTAGGATGAAAGTAGACCGACTGATGGGATTTCCTTCTACAGAGTGACGTGATGCCTAAGAGATATACTGGGCCCGGACCATACAGGAGGATAAAAAATGGTCTTATACATTGCTCCATCTAGCCCAACACTGCCTAATCTTACTGGCAGCAACTTTCCAGAGTCTCCAGTAGGGGGGTTTTCCACAGCTTTACTACCTTTAACTTGCATTGCCAGGGATAGAACCATAGAACCTGTGACCTCCCATGTGCCCAGTGTGTGCTCTACTGCTGAGCTACGGTTCCTCCCCAATAGAACGGCTGAGCCAGTGCAGGATCCATTCCCTTTTCCCTCACCTCCTTGAGGTTGTCCCGGCCAGGCCAGTACGGAGGTCCCCCACCAGATGCCAGCACCAGCTGCGGTGCCATGTACTCCTGCTGGGCCCGCAGCCGGTGGTGCTCAGCCGAGGACTCAGACGTGTCCAAGAGGATGAGGTGGCGGCCCCGCACCACAAGCCCGTCGTAGTAATCACCAGGCTCCAGCAGCGGCTCCCCGACCCCTCGGCTGTCATCGTGCAGGAGCCGCCGATGAACCTAAAACATGGTGGAAGAACGAGAAGGAGGGACGGAAGTCAGGATACAAATTGCAGGGCAGGCCGGTCAGTTTGCTATTGCGTTCTCTCAGTGCCTGGTGCTGTGCAGTGCATGCGCCTCTTTAGGATGCTGAAGAACAAATGGTTTCTGGGTTAGAGGAAGCCGGCTTGTCTGTACTGGGCTGTGCAAGCTTTGCTGTTGCTAGCATTTAAGGGAATTTTCCTAGTGCCATGGAGCTACCACCTCCCTGGTTGCTGACAGTTTCCCACTCTCTACATTAGCCTCCTGTGCCTCCATCCGCTTGACTGTGGTCCTTCCTTGGCCTAACACAGGGGTGCAGGACTTCAGGTCCAGGGTCAAACTCTGGCCCCTTGCTGTACCCTAAGTGGACATGCCCCCTTTCCTGGGCCCTACAGCCTTTCCGCCAACCACTGTTTGGTGGTTTCCCAGCTTTTGTGCAGTCCCCCCACCCTTTAATTCCAAAGGACTGAAATGCCTCCCCTAAGGCTGTCACAGTAAGAGCGTTAAGCTAAAATATGTAGGGAGTTTGGGCCCCGCCCCTTTTGCCCTTGGCCATGCCCACTCCGGGAATGCAGCTCCTGGGACTAAAGCAGCCTCTGCCCCTCTGTCCTCTCTGGGAAGGAGAGAAGCTGTTCTCCACCGTCTTGCCAGCGTGCCCTTCGTGTCCCGTGGAAGTCCTGCTGTGCTCACCATGAGCTCAAGAGATCCATCAAAGATGCTGCTGCCTCCCTGCGAGCGGTCCGTCAGGACTGATAGCTGGATCTTCTGGTCCTGGGAAGATTAAAGAGAAAGCAGAAGGCCGGAGCTGTACGCGTGCCAATGCACAGGATGCCAGCCTCCCACCTCAACACCTGGCAGGTGCTGCAGGATTACAGGTCAGGGGCTCACGGTCACTGTTCTTTCTGCCGTGGAATACACACATACGGTGCCCCTTTCAACCTCTGCCTTAACCTACGCTGGGAGGAAAGTTGCCATTGCCCCACACTTTCCCCACAACGATCCTGTGGGAGCTGGGAGCTCTACAGCTGCGCCTCCCAAGAGCAGCTAAGCCTGCCAGCTAGCCAGGGATGCCGTTACCTTGATGTAGATGCGGCTGTTCACTGGGTAGTAGTTGCCGGCCACAGGCTCCGACTGGCTCAGGTTCCACATGGCCCTGTAATCACGCCTAGCCCAGGGGAAGGAGAGAGAGAGAGAGAGCAGAAGGGGGATAGTCACTTCCTGCTTTTCCTCAGCCAGCTGGAATGGGGGAAACCCAGTCACACCCAGCCCGCTCTTGTGAATGAGACTGAAAAACCACACACACAACCCCAAAGGCATAGGGGCACAGCAAAATGGACGCAGAGGGGGCAATAACACCACTACCACCAACTATTTAGGATTCATATGGCATTAAATGCTCAGGCATTGCGAATGAGTACATTGCATACAGCACGAGTGCAGAACCTTTTTCAGCTCAAGGGCTACATTTCATTTTGGAGAAGCTCTTGGGGGCCACATTCCAGTGGTGGGTGGGGCCAAAGGCAAAAGGGGTGGGGCCAAATACCAGCACATTTTAGCATAAAGCTCTTACTACTAATAACTAACGCCTTAGGAGAGGCATTTCAATCTTTCAGAATGAGAGAACAACTACACAGAATCCAGGAAACTATCAGTGAAGCCATCTGGGAACCCCACAGGGTTGAACTGGACCCCCAGGCCTATGTTTCTGAACCCCTGGTGTACAGTAAGGCAATACTATCCCCCGCACACTACAGAGCCACAGGTGGGGGTGGGTGGGCAGCATGTGTTGAGACTGAAATATAGTGCCTTACTCAAGGTCACCCCTTGAGCTCATAGCAGAGTGTGTTTTGTTCTCCCCCCCCCCATCCCAAGCAGGATTTTCCAGCTCATAGCTTGTGCTCTAAACTACTCTGCTACACCAGCTCCCCACTCTTTGGGTACTTTGCTGCTGTTTAGCCTCACAGTGGGGCACTGCCCCGCCAGAAGAGACCTGATCCCACTGCCAGTACCTTCTTTGCAGGATCTCGCGCCCGTTGGAGTCAGTGTAGAAAAGCCCATCAGTCTGCAGGTTGGTCTCAAAGCGGCTGATGATCTCCTTGCCAAGGCTGTCTCTGTGGCAGTAGAACGTCAAGGTTAGCGAAGTGCTCTGGAGGAAGCAGGCGGGATCGAGGGCTCCCACCCCTCACCCCAGCCACCCATGCTCACCGGATAGGGATGGGTCCTACCGTCCACTCAAGCTCGACATAGGGCTGCCCAGCATAGAGGCGCACCACCTGGGAGCACCAGTCAGAGAAGTTCTGGTAGGCCTCCTGCACCACTTGGGTCTGCCAGATAAAGACCTAGAATGTGGGTTTTATCCTGGCATCGACACGCAGCCCTCTCTAGCAAAAGAAACGGCTCACATTCGAGGCTCATGCACAAGAGCGTGCGGGCCGAGACTTAAGGAAGGAGAAGGCAGAAGCTGGCCTTCAAGTCTGCAGGAACCATCAGCAAAGTGCTACGGGATGTTCTGAAGCCACCCATATACGTGAAATCTTTGTGGAAAGGTTTGAAATGGCAGGGCTAGAAGGAATGGTACTGTCACTACTAAATGCCTCAGCTCTTAAGAATTGAAAATATTCCTCCTGCCCTGCTCAGGAACAAAACCCGTATTCACCACTAAGTTCTGGTGACCCCAACTCCACTACCACAGAAATTAACATAGAACTGGTATTGATTGCACAACCATTAAAGGGAAAGCTGCTGGTTGCAGGAGTGGGGAATATGGGTCTTTCCAGCTGTTGGACTACAACTCCCGTCATCCCTTGTGATTACTAGGCTGGCTGGTGCTGCTGGGAATTGCAGTTCAACAACATCTGGAGCAGGCCACATGCTCTCCACTTCTGCACTAGGTCCTCAAAGCAATCCCCACCATAGGACCCCATTCATGGAAGCGGGGCTGAGAGCTGAAGTCTGGAATCCCTCCATATCCCTTCCTGTAACTAGACATGTACCACCACCACTGCCCTTAATACCTCTGCAGTTCTAGGGATCCCCCATACAACCACCACCACCCTTTACTTCAGCCCACATCAAAACATTGTTTGAGATTCCATGGCAAGGCAAGGGAAGTTTTGCAGCTAAAATTATGCAGAGATCCCAGCAAGGCCACAAAAGGTGCCAAACACATTCTGGCTGTGGCATGGGATGGCCCCGCTTGCAGAATGTGGGATTTTGGGTGCAGACTGCCCAGGGACGTAGCTACACCCCTTTCTGTGACCGATACCCATGCAGTCCCTGGGGAGCAGGTCAGTCTCTCAGCAGCCACCCTGGCTTGTCCTACCTTCACATAGGACACGTGGGCTCCCTTGCCAATGGAGAAGGGCTCAGAGCGGTTGGGGCGGAAGATGTAGGCTCCAGACGCCTGGCTACTGTCCATGTTCCCAGTGCTGGCGCTGTACCTGAAGAGTCAGCCGATGGATGGAAATGGTGGCCACATGGGTTTTCCAATAACCCTTTGCCAATAACCCATGCAATTCTACCTCCAAGCAGAGAAGGAGAGCCCATCCATCTGTAACAGCCCCTGGCAGGAGCATAAAAGCACCATTCAGAGCCAGGGGGCTTCCCCCGCCACCCACCCTCACCCCAAGCAGAAAACAACTGTAGGACTGACTCACCAGAAGAAGTTTTGAGACACTGGTAAAGAGATGTTCTTGTCTAGGTTCTCAATCTCCTTCAGGAGCCCTGTTCTGGGGTCAAACAGAACCCGGAGATGCTGGGGATTGAGGAAGAAGAAAATAGGAAACACTGTGGGTGGGAGACGCAATCAGGAATGTCAAGAAAAGCTTCTTGGATACTTAGTTTTGGTGGCAGGATGAGTGGGAAGAGGAGAGAACTTGGTCCCAGCAAGCCTACTACCAGAAAACAGTTTCCACACTATTTTTTAAGTAGGGAAGTACATCACTTGGTCATCTTATTTCACTCAACAGATAAGCATACAACCCATCTCTGACAGATCACTTTTTGGTACTTTCGTTAGAAGCCTCCATGGAAGATGATTGCCCACATCAGCTCGTTTGTTCCTAAACTGGTCTTGGTTAAGAAATACACAAGTCAAATGTATCTTAAACCCATTGTTTGTCCCATCCTCCAGGGAAAAGATGGAACAATGTTTGAAACAGCCTGGTTTCATATTTACATCAAAATTGATATTTGGGAATTAAAAATTGAAAACCCAGATAACTTTTCTTAAGGTATCAAAGTCTCTGATTTCCCCCCTGACAAAATGCAATTGCCTCTGAAAATGAGCGAAGTCAATGCAATTTGGAGTGCTGCCCAGAATGCGATTGTGCCAATATTGTAGGTATATACTGGATAGTGAGAAGCAAAAGAACACACACACACAGACAGAGTGGAGGGAACCTTAGCAAGAGTGAAACAACAGCTTATAGAAAAAAGTCCAATGCGTTTCCGGTATGCAGTCCACCTATACTTCTTTCAAGGGAAACTGAAACACATAGTAGGAAACAGGCACTCTGTCCATACCTCGTTCTGGATCTCCCAAGAAAGATGCTCTGTTCCAGGTTGATGGTGCAGCCTCTTCAGCAGCTTGGAGCGTGCTGGGTTCCTGCCAGGCAATCTGGAGACAGAATAAGTAGTGTAGCCCAGTGGTGGGGTGGAGGCCTGGAATACCAGTTCGTTGATGGCATCTCCGCGATCATGCCGCACAGCACGGGTGAAACTTGATACGGGGATCACCTGGCAAGGAGAGGGCCATTTCCACAATTTATTCTTGGCACAATTTATTATTCCACTCAGCACAGCACTGAAAAGGACGTGCATCACTACAGGCATCCAGGGTAGTTCAGGGGGCATTTTCCTCTCCATGCTTAGGACTATGGGGCACAGCGAAGGCAACAGGGGCCTGGCCCTCTTCTAGGCACCTTCTCTACAGGTCCTACTCTAGCGCTTCTGCTTGCACAGGACACAGTGAAGGCAGCATCTTACCCAAATGCCTCCTAAGAATTAATCCTGTTCTTACTTTTGAGTTTTCTTGGCCAGTGAGTACAAAAAGGCACTGGGATGATTGACAAGTGCCTGAGCACTCATGTTTGCATTTAACCACAATATTAACCCTCTTTTTTGCTTTTTTGCAAAAGGATTGACTTGCATTGCCCCCTGCCATGAACACTTACGCCCCTCTACCCCCAAAATCACACCAAATTTCTAGCTACTGGGCTGCCCCCAATGCCCTGGGGTTTGGGGAAGTGGTGCCCACTTCAATTCTGCATGCTGCTTTGAGCATCTCAAGCTACAGGGCAGCCTTCCCGCCAGATGCTTTAGACTACAACCCCTGACCATTAGCCATGTTGTCTGGGAGCTGATACCCAAAACATCGAGAGGGAACCAGGTTGGGACAAGGCCACTTGAGGGGAAAACAGAGGCTGCCTGTTTCTTACCTCGCTCAGAACAGCCCGACCATCAGGAGCCGAGACGGAGTAATGGCTCCCATTTACCGGCAGCCGGATGTTCCAGTTCACAGGGCGGGCCAGAGGGTTGTAGACGATGACCATGAACTGCAAGGGCAGAAAAGCAGCATATTAGGGAAGGCGGGAATTTGTATGCAGACAAGCACAGCTATGCAAGAGGGTCAAGCAAAGGTCTTCTCTGAGACCAAAGCACAGCCTTTGACACTTGCAGTGAGGGAACCTGTTCCAGGCCTCCAGTGAGATCAGGGGTTAGAGAATGACACAGCGTTCCTTACCGCTTGGGCAGCCTCCGTCAGCGCACAGACACTGATGTTGAGGTAGTTGCAATAGATGAAGTTCTCTTTGCTGCCCACAATACTGGCAAGGGCGTTACTGACCACAATCTGCAAAGCCAGAGAAAAGGGAAAGAGTGAGTTGCCCACTCCCACCAAAAAGGTAATCGGCGGTTCAGAAACGCAGCAAGGGGAATGCCAATGAAGGTCACGTGAAGGCCTGAACCCAGAGCAGCTTCATACGCTGCATAGTAGAACGGGGCTGGGGGGGGGGGGGGAGAGAGAGGAAGCACAAGTTACTTGCCCTTCCCTCTCCGTGTTATGCAAAGCCCGCCCACCCAGAGACAGAAAACCATGCGGTCACTGTAAAGAGTAGGCCTGGCAACTCAGGAGTCCTGTCTCCTCAGAACCAGCTCTGCCATTAAATGCCCCACCTCAGGGCTAATGGTGCTGGGGAGGAGGCCGCTCTCATGTAACAGGCAGACCCTAGTGCAGGGGAGGGCAACTTCTGGCCTTCCAGAGCTTTTGGCCTAGACCTCCTGTCATCCTTCCTATTAGCTATGCTGGCTAGGGCTGATGGGAGTTGTAAACCACAAGATCTAGAGGGCATCAAGTCAGTCACCCCTGCCCTAGAGCCTGATGAAGGGAGCAATGAGGTGCCGTCACAAGATACTGTGCCCGGGTCCTCCTGCCAATGGAAATTTAGCCATCTCAACATGGGAACTTTGGTCAGAAGCGAGCCTTGAACGTATGTCTCCAGCACTCCATCTCTCTGCTGTTACCACATGCTCTATGATCCCCAACTATAATATATTCCTCCCATTTCTTTCCCACTAAGAGAGGTAAGAGCATCCAGAGCACTAGAAGGCTGATCTGGGCAGAGCACCTGCAATCATCTTGATGGAGGCTGGAGGACGAACGGCCCTCCTCCTTCTCACTCAGCTGTGTGTGTGTGTGTGTGTGTGTGTGCATGAGAGAGAGAGAGAGAGAGAGATGACTTTGGAGGCCACCCTCCTGGTTCAGGCACACACACACCTGGCAGGCATCCCAACCAGCAGACAACTGCTTGGCATAGTCATTGGTCACGTGCTGCTTTGCTGTGCCGCTCACAGCATCGTGGTGCTGAGCAACTCCCATGGCTTGGCCTGTAAGAAAGAGAGAGGGAGGGAGGGACACGTCACACAGTACCAGAGTGGGACAGAGACAGCAGCCACTCCTGGCCTGCACTGCCCCAATAGAGGCATCTCTACTGGGAAGCCACTTCCTCCTATGGCCCTCTTGCTGGATTGCCCCATTCTCCATCTTCTTAAGCTCATGCATAAATTAGATCTGACTACAACTGAAACCCACTGATGGCCATTCTGGAAGCAGCTGCTGCTGCTGTCAAACTCTCATCATAATATCAGGAAGAATCCACCCCCCCCCCCCACCCCATGAATTCCTCATGATTTCACATGCGGCTTGAAGGACCCTCTCCTCCCCTACTATCCTGTCCATGCATTAATATCTTCAGAGGAATCCCTTCTCCAAATACTATCAATGGGAAGTGTACATTATATATGTCCACAAAGGAGAGGGCCTTCTCTGTGGTGGCCTCTCAACTCTGGAAAGGCCATCCAAAGGAAAGCCAATGGGCACCAACTTTTGTTTTCTTTTCAAAGCCAAGTTCAAATATTTTTTTCTGCCCAGGCCTTTAACACCTGAATATTTTAGAATCATATATATAAATATAAATGACATTTAAGTTACTTTTAATGGAACCAATTTTTGTTTGGTTTGCTGGTTGAAGAGTTGTTGTCATGTCATTGGCTTTTTAGGGTAAAATTGTATCATTTTTATATTGGATTTGTTATCGGTTTCTGATACTGTGGACAATGCCTTAGGAACCTTTGGATGAAGGGCGGCTTGTAAATGCAAAATAAAGACATACGTACGCAGCACAGAACTGTTGGCGTTGCCATAAGGCCCCACATTGGCCTGTGCGCCAGCTAGCACTTCTAGCTGGTTGCAGACCTGCAAAGGAGAAGAGGGGGGCATCAGAGAAGACAAATATGCTCCCCTGCTAGGTAAGGCCTGAGCTCAAGGAGGAGCCAGGGATAAGAGCAGGGCCAGGGCTCTGGGTCTTCGCCTCTTCTCTCACTTGGAAGAAGGGACATTGCTAGTTCTTGCTCTCCTCCCTCATAAAACAGAACGACCACTGACCTGCAGGAAGTTGTTGCTGAGGCGCTCGTAGCGTTTCAAAGCTGGGCGGCTGGTGAAGTAGCCTGTCCAGAACTGGTGACGGCCATCGGCATACGGGAAGAAGTCGTCATATTTCACAGACCTGTCCAGTGCAGGAGTTTGGTCAGGCAAAAGCATGTCACCTTCCCCTCACCCTCAAATTTGTCTCCTGAGCAGTAGAAGCAAGAACCCAGAGTGACATGGGGTGCAAAGAACTGGAGCCAGGTGACCAAGGGCCCAATCCATCTTAAGCCATGGGCTGCCTAAGTGCCTGTGGGCCTCTCAGTCATTATTCCCCCAGCTAAAATATGGGAGTAAAAAAAGGTTTTATGAGGGTGTTGGACAAAGATTAAAATGCAGAATGAATAAATGGATATCCTGCTCCCTTACTAAACATATCCATAGCCAGCTGCATTTTATTTTGGGTCCAACCAACATCTTTGTAATGACTATTTATTTCCATATAGGTTACTGGTCAGGAATCTGCACACTAAGGAATTCAGACTACTCTGTATAAAGGCCTGAATCTTCTTTATTATTTAATACGGTAGTGACTGTTCTATCTACGGACTTCCATGCTAGATCAGTGATGGCCCCAACGTCTTTAGCCTTGGTGGAGGAGGGGGGGGCAGATTCCCTCTCCATTCAAGCTGCTTGGCGGGCAAAGTGGGGTCGGCAATTTGACCAGTCAAATAACATTTGGTCAACTGATTGGTCAAACAGTGTCAAGTGGTAGTCAAGTATTTTTAAAGCACTAATCTGAGTAGAATAACATTTCATAGTTGTTCAAAGTTTTTGTTGCAAAGGCAATAAGAAATATTGTAACCATTAACAGGTTTGCTACTTATGCTAACTACAGGAAGAGTTAACTCACTGCTGCCGTAAAACAAAGAAATTAAATTTTAAAAATGGTAAACTGAATTACAATAAGGTTCAGAGAATCAATCACATTTAGAGATTCTTGCTATATTTAAATCCAGGCCCCTTCGTTATCATTCAGGGATGAACTCTCAGGGATGGAACCAAATTAAGCACCTGCTTGCGAAAGAGAGGAACGCAGCTAGCCCCACTGACAATGTTCCTGCCGCAACAAGGGTGGCGCTGAAGCCCAGCCAGACCCAGCCCTCTCACCATGACATGTTGGCCTTGTTCAACTCCCACAGGTAGCAGCTTGGGGTAGAGTAGAGAACATTGACGTGGCTCCCACTCAATTGCTGGGAGAGAAAAACAAGGAAATCAACAGGCAAACCATACTCTGAGGAAAGAAATTGTCGCGCATAGACATCTTGACAGAGCTGGACAATGTAACAAAAGTAGGCCATGCCCAGATTCCATTTTCTCCTTGCGAATCTCCTATGCCCCCAACTAATATAATTTTAGCCTTCTAGTCTGAGTCTCATCGCTGTGTAGCACATTAACCAAATGCATTGGGGCCTGGTTTGCATGTAACAACAACACAGAATATGGGTTGTAGTTCAATCATGGGTTGTTGAATTGTAGGTTATTGTTAAGTACAAACCCTGAACTATGGCTTGTTAACCATGAAGAACTTCTCTTCCTGGGTTCTCATGTAATGACAACCCACAATTCAATGACAACCCACACTCAACCTGTACTCTGGATTGTAATTACATGTGAACCAAATCTGGCCTGGATACCAACTTTCCTCCCGTGAACGGAGCAGAGCTCAGGGGCACAGAATAGGGTTTATCCACCTCCTCTCCTTCCTTCATCAGTCCCCTGAAAGTCTGCTCCTGAAAATTGTGGGGAGAGACTCTTGTGAATGGTATTTGAGGATGCAAACAGAGGGGCGAGTTGGCAGAAATTGCCCCACCTTACACAAATGGAGAATCCCAGCCACCTGACAGGGGAGGTGGGCCAGGAAGGCAAGGGTGATTTTCTGATTAGGGAGGCTAAGGATTTCTCCAGGCCTACTGCAGCAATTAGAGAGCTATTTCTTGCACTGTTCCAAGGAGGAAGATGCTGTTACTACTGCTGGAGGATGGGAAGTGGACAAAGAAGGAAAGAGACTCATTTTTAATTCCATGATTGTTAGGGTAGGAAAAGCAGAGGCTTGGATTTCCCTCTGTTTCTCACTGCCTGCCGGAAGCAGAGGGCACACGATAGCATAGGTATGCATGTATGAAGGGTTTTGAATTTGCCTGTGGCTGAAAGAGTACAGGAGTACCCACAGTTTTTTCCACCAGATCAACCCACTGATCGATGAGCAACGTGTCCAGGTCCTACAAGTTCCTTGTCACAGTTTGAAATCGATCAGGCATTTTGTCAGGGCAGCATTTGTGAGGGAAAGCTTGTGACCCAGCATCCCCTACCCAGCCCGCCACAGCATGATCAAACCTCTCTGGGTCCTTCCCAGGAGAGGAGAAAGAGGGGCCAGTCCTCTGAGACCAGGCTGTGCGGAGACAAGGAAAAGGGCTGAGGTCATATCCCAGAGTACCTTTGCGTTGACATGCTTGATCAGCTTGTCCATGTTCTTATACCATAGGAGTGCGTTCTCGTACTGGAAGTCAGATCCCATTGTCATGACAATGTGGTTGGTGCGATAGTATTTGGCCTAAAGGGAACAACATTGGGAATTGGCACAGGGTCTATTTACCATATAGGAGCCCTCCCTCCCCAAGAGGCATCCATTGTTAAGAACAACAGTAGTTAATGTTTATCATGACCCTGTTCAGACTAGAGATGTGAAGGCCCGAAAACAACCAGAAAAATTCAAGGGGAAACCGAGTTTTTTCCAAAGCCTTTTTTGGTTTTTTCCCAAAAAGTTGGGAAAAAATGAAGAAAAAAAAGGATTATGGAATGTTTTATTTTAGCATAATACATAAAATGTTTAAGACAAGGGGTTTATATATTTACTTCTCCAAAAGATTCCTAAAAACTATGTACAGTATCAGATTATTACAATTTCTGTGCTCTGAGGACAAGCAAGTCCTAGGTTGCAAACTGAGACTACAGCTCTCAAATACAAGATGCATTTCTGCCTCTAGGGGGCACTGCCATTAAAGCAGACACTGAAACTGATAGCGATAGCTATAGCTCAGAAAATGGGTCTGATTAAATTTCATGCATATTCATTGAATCTTGGTCCCCCTTTTTTCTCAGTTCTTTTTATAGGAATGGGTGCTTTATGTCTGCTTGACAATGTGGAGGACTAGCAGAGACGTAAATAATTTTCCTTGTTACTAATGTTAATGGTTTCTTCTGTTTGTTTTTTAAATTGTTTTTTGCCTGCTCCTCATAAACTGGAAAAACCAAAAGGGTTCCTTAAAGTTCAGGAGTTCCTTAAAGATCAGGAGGTAGCTCCATTTGTTTTAAAAAAAAAACTGTAAAATTTTAAAAAAGTAAATTCAATTTGTAATAATTGCTTGAATGCACTATACTTTTAATATATCAAATGTGATAATTTTACTTGTATGCAACTACATTTTGTGTTCCTAAAGTAACAAAGTGATTTACAATCTGTAAAAAGTACTAAAATTGCATTTCTTCAATTTTTCCAAAAATTCCCATTCCCCCCCCCTTCCAAAAAAAAACCCAGTTTTTTCCCATGGCTTCAAAATTTCTGGAAATTTTACATCTCTAGTTCAGACGACAAGCTAAGCCACAGTGGTTAAGCATTTTGAGCTAAACATTATGGCTTGTGGTGTTAACCATGATTTAGTGTGTCATGTGAACCATTTCTAATCACAGTGGCTACATAACCACAGTTTGAACACATTAACCATTTGCTGCAAAAGGGTTAGTGGCCTAACCGTGGCATAGCATGTTGTCTGAACAGGCCCATGGTCTTCAAAGGGGTTTCCCATGCATTATCAAGCTGCAATCCTATAACAACTCTGTAAGGTAAATCAGTATTGTCCCCCATAATGCAGATGGGAATATTGAGGTCAAGGTCACGAGATAGTCAACTGCTTAAGGGAGCCTTCCCTAACCTGGTGCCATCCAGATGTCTTGGACAATGGTCAGGGATGCTGGGAGTTCCAATCCAAAACATCTGGAGGGAAGCAGGTTGAGGAAGGCTGGCTGAAGGCCACCTAGTAAGTTCATAGTAAAGGCTGTAAGTCAAACCAGGAACTTCACAATTCAGTCTCTCAGCTGTTATGCTGCACCAGCCTTCAGTTGCTAGCGACATGCCGTATTTGGGAATGAGCCACAGGGAGCCTTAGATCATTGCTATTTAAACTCACGTTTCAGCCCCCTCCACTCCTCCCCCCTCCTGACGACCCAACATTCCATCCTGATTGAGACAACAACCCAGGAGTCCTGATCGCCAAACCCAGCCCCCTCGCTCTCACCTGGGCAGCTGCAATCCCCAGAAAATAGGCCACAAGACTCTCCACATTGTTCTCATCACTGTCGTCATCCACAATGGGGTTGTCAGAGCAGATCTGATCCCAGCAGAGCGCTGTGGGAGGGTTGTAACCATTTGGCAGGACACCTACCAAGAGACAGTCAGGAGAAATGGGAAGGACTCATCACGCGCTAGTCATGGTTAACTCCCACCCACAGACATTAAAGGCAGGCGATAAGACTGGTAACAAACAAAAGTGGAGTAAGTAGGACCTTTCTTCAGAAGGGGCTGCGGAGGCACCGGCCTCCTACACATCAGCCTCAAGGGCGGAGGAGAAGAACACAGATCCCAAAGCATAAGAGGACAGTGCAAGATTGTGAGCAGGAGCACTAGTTTGGTGGTTAAAGGAAGCAAAATATGAACCACTCCCTGGGCATGTACACCATTTACACTGCAGTGGCTAGAATTTGCTCCATTGAAACAAAGAGGTGATCTACTGGACACAACCCAACCCAGGAAATTGTACACACCTGCACCTCATGCCCATGTAAGTACACCCAGCAAGACACCCACACTGTCCACAGGACCAAATTACACTCAACTCAGTCTGTTTTGGACACTGAAATGAGCATATTGTCTGAACTTTATTAAATGCTTTCATAGCTGGATGGGCAACTTACTTGCAGCTAATAAAGCTACAGCCCAAGCCCGTTACACTTCCAGATTTGCAGGCCAATCTAACTTTGGGGCAAGTAATTACGGGTAGGCTTGCAGCGCAAATACTCTTTCAAGGGTTGAAGTATTTCAGAACAGATCTCCAGCGGAAATGTTTTTCTTTGCAATTTTGTTTTCACTTGCAAACTGACCTGCAGATTTGCACTGATTTGCATAAAGTATTCTGGATAGCGTATAACTAGAACGGGGAATATTCAGCTGTGAAGAGAACAAACTAATGCAGAAACTGATGGGAAGAGCATACATTGCTCAGGAACAACACCCTGGATTAGAGGAACCTCATGATTTGAGGATTTGATTACTCTTCAATGTGCATTGCTGGGGCAATATATAAATTCATAAATATAGCTGTGAAGGCAGCACTAAACTGCTTGGATACTGTTAAGCTAGGTCAGCCTTCCTAATGTGGTGCCTTACACATCAGCCCCAGCAAGCATAGCCAATGGTCTATGTGTATGCCTCAATGGAGAGCCAGTGTGGTATAGCATTGGCTGGGACTGGGGAGACCCAGGTTCAAGCCCCCACTTGGCCATAAAGCTCACTGGGTGACTTTGGGCCACTCACCGACTCTCAGGCTCAGTTCAGACAATACATTTCTCAACAGTGGTTTTAGAACTCCACGGCAGACTTTTTACACCACTGTTGAAAAATTAATCACATTTAGAGAAAAAAAACTATTCACTGGCTTTTATCCAGGAATACCAAAGTCAGCCTAGAGCTACCCCTTTTTAAAAAAAATTTTTAAAGTAGAAATAAAGTAACACCAATTATTATAAAACAAAAGTTCGTTTTTAAAAACATTTGTGCTAAGTTGGTAACAGGCCAAGTCTTCAAGCATCGCCAAGTCTTCAAGCATCGCCTTCCACACAGAAGGGTATTCCCTAGTCCCTGCAACAAATAAGATGGAGGTTCAGTTCAGACAACACGTTAGTCAACGGTGGTTTAAGAACTCCATGGTGGGTTTTTTTACACCACTGTTGAGAAACATGTTGTCTGGTGGGAAAACCCCATGCAACGGTGGAGGGGTTTTTTGGGAAAAAACTCCATGCAGAATATCCACACTGTGCAGAGGAGACTTCCTGCACAACCATTGTGTTGAATGTTGTGTGGAGGGCTCTGTGGAGTTTTCCACTGCGTTGAGTTCACTTTCCCACTGGCTACAGAGTTCCCTGGCAAGAGCAGCGAAAGAGGGAGTGCCACTATAGGAGAGCAACCAGGACTGGGTTTTTTGCAGCAATGGCTGATGGGATACCATCGGGAGGAGAGAGGGCAGAGGGACTGTCAATCAAACATAGCGATGGATTTTACCCAACTCCATGATAGCTCACAGTTACATAATGGAGGAGTTAGAACACATTGGCTGAATTCAGACAACACGATAATCAGTGGTGGGGTAATAAACAACTTTACAGTTGTTCATTTAGGAGGTACTCCCCACACAATATGGTAATAAATAATCAACCGTAGTGTGGATTAGGATCAGCGCTGAGTTGATTATGGCAGCATTTGGACGACATGATAGTCAATACAACTGACGATTGTTCCCCCCTCAGTTGCTTAATGTGTTGTCCAAATTCAGCCATTGTGTGGGAGTACCCCCCTAAAAACTCAACCATTTTCACACGGCATTGACTAATGTGTTATCTGAACTGTGACTCAGTCTAACTTACCTCACAGGGTTGCTGTGTGGAGAAAATGGAGAAAAGGAGGACCATGTGGGCCATCTTGGGAGGAAAGGTGGAATATAAATGCAACAAATGAAATATAATGGTCAGAGATGATGGAAACTGTGGTCCAAACAATCTGGAGGGCACTGCTTCAGGGAAGCCTGAGCTAGGGAAGCCCAGACCACAAGGAGCAGAGATGCCCTGCTCACCAGTAAAGAGATCAGCCACAGGGGGATCCAGGCTTCCACTCGCACGCCATAGTTGCTCCATCTCCCGCGAGGCCTCCCGTTGGGCTTTGTCCTGGTAATCAATGCGGCCCACGAAGAAGCCATCATAGCCCATCTGGAGAGCGCAACAAGAGAGGGAGGGAATGAGTCCTCAGTAAATGGAGGAGGGGATGCTCACTGAACAGGAGGATCCCAACCACGTAGGCAAACGGCCGGCTTCAGATCTAGACACCTGTCGAGTTACACAGTCCTGTTGGGCCAGGGAGTGGGGGGGGGATGCTCAGTATAGGCTTGTGGTGACTGTGTGGGGCAGGCGAGATGAATGCCCTGAGACCCCAGGCTGACCTGTGCAAAGAGGGAGGCCTGCTCACGACTGTGCCCAAAAGGGTCAATGTGCCAGGCCACCCGGGGCCGGCCACACTCGCCAAACGTCTCTTGCAGGAAATGGAGGCCCAGGCTCATCTGGTCGATGACAGCGCTGTAGTGCACCGAGGCCTCGTCATTCATGCACCAGCCGCCGTTCACAAACTCCAAGCGGCCTGCCGAGAAGCAGAGAGAGGAAGTAGGAGAAAGTCAAGGCAGGACAGGAGGACTCTGGCCACTCGCCACAGCCCATTTGGGGAAGGACCCCAGGGGCAAAGGCAGATGCAGAGCAGCCACAGCCACCCACTGGGGCTGAAAGGGGAACTGGGGGCTTCTTCGGGAAAGGCAGCCTCAAGAAAAAGGTGGGCAACTTGCAGACGTCCAGGTGCTTTGGCCTACAACTCCTATGATCTTTCCCTATAGGCTAAGATGGCTAGGGATGATGGGAGTTGTAGGCCAAATCACCTGGAGGGCCACACTGTGCCCATCCCTGCTCTACAGTACATCAGAAAGAGGAGTAGGGAACCTGTGGTCCTCCAGATGTTGCTGACTCCAACTCCCATCTGCCTCAGCCAGCATGAACAATGGTCTGGGATTCTAGGAATGGTAGTCCAACACAACTGAAGGGACACAGGTTCCCCAGCATCACACCAACATAATGTTACAAGCCTGGGAGAGAGAATGTAGAGCTAGAATGACAGTTCCTCTCCTATTTCTACACACACACACACACACACACACACACAGAAATGTATATGGCAGGATGGTCTACCAGGTCACAACCCAAAGGGCCATGTAACAGCGCCTCCAATGCCCAGCCTACAGAGTTGATCCAGGAGGACACCATGGTCAATGGTATCAAAAGCTGATGAGAGATCGAGCAGAATTAACAGGGTTGCACACCTCCTCTCCAGATAAAGGTCATCCATCAGGGTGACCAAGGCTGATTCAGTCCTGTAACCAGGTCGAAACCCAGACTGAAATAGGTCTAATCAGTATCCTACAAGGGTGCCTGCAGTTGCTCTGACACAGCCCTCTCAAGTACCTTCCTTAAGAAAGGAAAGCCAGTATGGTGTAGTGGTTAGAGTGTTGGATTGGGAGCTGGGAGATCCAGGTTCTAGCCCCACTTGGCCATGAAAGCTCACTGGGTGACTTTGGGTCAGTCACAGACTCTCAGCCCAACCTACATCACAGGGTTGTTGTTGTGAAGTTAAACTGGAGAGGAGGAAGATCATGTACACTGCTTTGGGTTCCTTGGAGGGAAAATAGGCAGGATACAAATTCAATAAATAAATAATTGCAACTGGGCGGTAGTTGTCAAAGTGGGTGTCTTCAGGAGTAGTCATAGTCCTTCATGCAAGGGAACCACCCCTTCCCGCAAAGAGGCAATCACCACTCCTTGGACCTACCTGCTCGTACCACCCCTGCTAGTTCTTATTAGCCAGGAAGGGCAAGGATCGAGAGGGCACATGGCTACAAGCACCTTGTCCATATCATCAGGCTGGAGCAATTGAAATTGATCCCACGTTTGGGTTGTAGGCAGGCAAGGGGAGAAAAATCAGGAAACTGTAGATAAACTTGTAAAAAAAACCACCCAGAAATAAACTTTCAATGAGAGCAACAAAAAAGATTCACCTGTCTTCAGAGAAGGCTTCCTACTGTGTCTGTGCATTAGTCACTGTTCTGGGCTTACCTCCTTCCATTCAGGAGGCTTGCTCTGAACAGGGGTTCATGGAGATACACCAAGAGTGGGCGGACTCCTGTGAGGGTGGGAGGTGATGCTTCCCTTTTCACACTATAAAAGAAAACCTTTGGGGATGCCCCTTCCGTCTGTCTCATTGTCTGGCCACTGTCTGCCTCTTTGCTTCTCCCTCGGGAAAGCTCCCCGCCCCCAGAGACAAAACACTTCCATATCTGCCTCACGTGGATGTTGTGAGGGCCAAAGGACAGCCCTTCCCTTCCCCTCCTCCGCCTGCCTGCTTACCTTCAGCAACAAGCCGCTGCACCGCCTGGCGCATGTCTTCTGTCTGCAGCCCCCACCAGCGGGCAAAGAAGGCCACTTCCACGTAGATGAAACGCTTGCTAGGGTCAGCTAGTAGCTGTGGTATGACGGAGTCCAGGATGTACTGCACCCCAGCGTGCTGGATGTCGTTGCGGACTGCGAAGCAACAAGCAAGGGATGGGAAGATGCTGAGGAGGGATGCCCAAGGCAGGAAAAGGCCTCTCCCTTGTGAACTAGAAAGGCTCCAGCCACTGGCTAGATGGGAGGCAGCCCTCCCTAAAGCAGAGGGCCAAGGGCAGGGTCGTCTATCCTGTCACTGTCAGCCAAGCAGCAGACACAACCAGCATTTCCTAGACTGAAAGATATCCAGACCATCCCACCCCATCCACAAGCCATAAAGGGTATGGCCCCACAACTCTCCTCTTCACCCTCCTCTGTGGGGAGATGCTGAAGGAGGGTTTTTGTTTCCACTGACTCTGTGCTGATGCTGGAAGGCAGCATGGAAAATCCACCCACGCAGGCAAGGCCTCCAGAACAGGAAGGCCGTTCGTTGCCTGGTGCTCCAGCGGAAGCGCCAAGGTTGATCTACCAGCAGATTCTCCTCAGAGACAAGGCAGAACAGCACGTGGGCTTATCTGTGACTGGAGAGGGACGCTGGATGCGTCCAGGCCTGAACAGCAATCTACAGTTCAGACCCCACAGCCACAGCAGGCCTAACATGACAGTTAAGAGCATGAACTGTAGGCCGAGAACTCCCTGGCTGAGAATTCACTTCAGCCATGAACTCACTGGATGGTGTGTGTGTGAGTGATAATACCAGGGCGCCTCAGAGAGCTGTTGTAAGGGTTCTTGTGCTTTGAGTTAAAAAACACAAAGTGTCAATATTGTTTGCTGGAAACAAGATACAAGGTTTTGCTTCAGTGAAACATCATTCCCATGAGCTAGTCTAGTCCTGGCGTGAGGGATGAAATGACTAGCTAGTCTAGTCCTTTCATCCCCAGGGCTGAACTCCATTTTGGAGAAGCATTTCAGGGGCTGCATTCCAGGGGTGGGCGGGGCCAAAGGCAAAAGGGGTGGGGCCAAGAGTACCAGCATATATTATGCTTCAAGCTCTTACTGCCAGTAACTAAGCCTTAGGAGCAGCATTTCAGCCTTTTAGAACTGCACAAAAGCTGGGAAACCCCCCCAAATGACAGGCAGCCAGAGGTAAAGGTGTGTGGCCATTGGTTGAACTCCTACTTCAAACAAGGAGAATGGGAGCATGCTGAGAGCAGAGGTTCAAGTGGGTCTCCAGCACGCACAGCCTGGACCCCAGCGCCATGGCTCAAAAAGCTCCATCTCCAGCCCCAGGCACGGAGCATTTTCCTAGCAGCCCCCTGCTGGGCCACCTCTCATACGCCCACCCAGCAGCCTCCACTCACCTCCAAAGAAATACTGGTCCACTGTCTTCAGCCAGCCCACATCGTCATGCGTGTGAGGGATAAGGTGAACATTGAGCATGCCAGGTTTTGTCACTGGGCAGGACTAAAAGAGGCCAAGAATGAAAGAGAGAGAGAGATAAAAATCATCTCTGAGCCAAGAGGAGAGGCTACACATTAGGAAGCAAAGCATCCTAAAAGTTGCCACAAGGAGGCAGGTGTCATCCAAACAGGTCAAGCTCAGTACAACTGAAAGGAAGCAGAAGTATCATTCCTGCTTATGGCTCATGGAAGGGCTACAACCACCAGCTTTAAGGCTATTGACTAATACTATTGCTAACTAAAGAGTGTGTGTATCATATCAGCAGTAAGCTAGGCATTCTACTGAAATATAAAACCCTTGAAAAGGATTTAGAACAGCAGAAAATGAGGTCTACTATGTTCTATTCCTGACTTGAATTATCAAAGACATTTCTAACCCAGCTTTCAGTGCAAGGCTTCCAAAGCAGCTAATGATAAAATAGAGAACAAGTTGACAAAGCCCCCACACCTCCGATAAAACATTAGAAGGAATTCAAAACCATAAAGCAGAACTTAAAATATTATCCATTAAAACCAAAGGCAGAATAAAGATTCATCATCCCTTGAAAGGATGGAATGATAACATGGTCTTCCCCTGGTTCCTAGAAGGTAATAGTATGGATGTCAGTAAAGTGTCCTGGTGGGGGGGAGAGTATTCCACATGCAGGGCTAACTACCACCAGTGCTGTAATGCCATCGGCACTTGCAGGGTTAAAGCACTGGAACTTTTCGATTAGCAGGAACAATTAGCATCAGCCTCCTTGTTCCCTGAGCTCAGCTACAATCTTCACAGTAGATGGGGGAGAATGGATCTTCCCAAACAACAGAGAGAGAGAGAGAGAGAGTTATATAGATCAACAGAGCTGCCTGCATTTTTTGGACCCTCCTTGGGGGCATGGCTATTCAGACTGCCTTCTCCCATACAATCCGCCCTGCACGCTTAGGTCCTCTGGGAAGAATTTATTACAGTCAACAAAAACTAGACTGACAACTGTTACCCAGAGGACCTACTCTTCTGCCGCTCCCAGATTATGGAATGACCTGCCGGGAGAGATCCCTGAACTTACCAGTCTTCAGGAATTTAAACGATCTATAAAGACTGAGCTCTTCCGGCAGGCCTACTCAGATGAATTTTAAGTGTTTTATTGGTGTTTTATTGATATTTTAATGATATATTGGTTTTATGTATTTTTAATCAGTTTTGTGTGTTTTATGATGATGTTGTTCCCCGCCTCGATCCGGAGGGAGAGGCGGGTAATAAATAAATATATGATGATGATGATGAGCACCTGCACTTCAAAATGTACCACTGTACCACCTTAAAACACCTTCTCCCTAGTCACTACCCACCCAACCTCTGGAAGGGAGGGGGCTCTCAGAGCAGGGTTTCCAGTTATGACCATACAGCAGCCTCTCCCAACCTGGTGCCTTCTAGATGTGTTGGGCTACAACTCACATCATCCCAACCAACACGGGGCCAAAAGGGAATGAAAAAGTCTCATATGGGGGCTGGAGTTCCTTGAGGCCATGGTAAGAAATATGAGCTCTCTGAAAAGGCAGGGGGAGGGATTTATGCTTTGTAGCCATTCCCCCCTCCACAAGTTCTGGGCATACGGCATGGGGCAGTGCATTATAAAAGCAGGGGCTGCCGGGTGCCCACTTTCCCCCAAATTCTCTTCAAGGCTCTGGAAATAGTTATAGAGCTGGAGCATCTCAGATCCAACCTCCTAAAATCCTTGCACGGCTGTCTTAATTTCAAGCATGCTGCTTTTCTGTGTGGTTCAGTTTCAATGAGAGGACAATCCCGAGTTTTCTGCAGTTTGCCTGGTGGAATGCAAATGCTACTGTGCCTAGCCCTGGCATCTGCTAACAGAATCCATCATCCTGGATAATGCAAAGGCCTTTGCACATTCAACTTGGCAGGAAATCCCATTGAACGGTAGGGCTTGTTTCTAGGTAAAGGTGCTAAGAGTTAGGCTGCTTCTCTGCAGAGCAGGGAGGGAGCTGCCCATGGATTGTTCTCTTTTCTCTGCTTTGATTTAGTTACAAAAATAATAACACAGTACAGGGGTGCCAGAGGAGGAAACAAATATACAGAAATTTTCCAATGGAATAATACCACATTAGGGCAGAAGTGACTTTCAGCAACCAGTTGACAAAAAATTAAGAGTACAGCTTCTGCTTTCTTAGCTCTGCAAGGGTTACCAGAGGCTCATCTAGAGCAGGTGTAGGGAACCTGATGCCCTCCACATGTTTTGGACTATAATTCCCATCGGCCCCAGTCAGCATTGGGTGTAAGGTTGCCAAGTTCTGATCTAGGGAGTCCAATATCATTTACATGCATGGGACTTAAATGGCCTTCGAACCTCTCTTGCAGTGGCACTTTATGTTTCATGCAAAAGCAGGACAGGGTCATTCCTAAAGTGAATGAGTCTCTTCGGGCTATTGTAAAACAAAGACACTGAAACCAGAGCTGCTTTAAGTGTCAGGTACAAAAACACCCTAAAAGCTCAAAGGCACTGAGAAAATAGGCAGCAATGGATGCCTCTGCCCCTTTTGCTTCTGAGGCATCAGTCCTTTCCTTCTGGGCCGGGAGGACCCTCCTTGGCCCCTCCTCATCCAATACTATACAGCTTATCCATTGCTGCTCCACATATTGTTGGGTTCAGATAATCACAGGGGCAAAAGAATCCACCATGGGTTCTTCCCCTGCCCCTGCGATTTGCATAATTACCCATGATGCAGCTCAGGTTGCTGTTTTGTCAGAAGCTGGTGCGTGGCACAATGGGAATGACTTCTTACACAACCCACATCTCATAGCTTGCAGCAAGAATTGTGGGGTGGATGAGAAGCCAACCCCACTGAGCAGTAGGTTCAGACAACACAGGAACTCATGCTGCAATATGGGTAGTTATGCAAATTGTAGTCATGCATATGGGGGAAGAACCCAAGACGGGTTATTTCACCCCCACAATTGTCTGAACACAGCCCCTATGTTTCTGTGGATCATTTTCTCTGAACCCTCCAGAAAATACCCCTTTCCATCTCCTTGTGAAGAGCTGAATTCATTAAGGCAAGGGTGCCCCTCCACGTTTTGACCTACAGTCCCCTTCAGCCTCAGCATAGGTTATGCAAGAGCTGATGGGAAATGCAGGCCAAAACATCTGGAGGGGCACAAGTTGCCCACACCTGCATTAAGGCACATAGTACAGCTTTAGCTGGAGGTCACAGCTCAAGCTGCCACTCTATTCCTTGAAGCGAGGGTGGAAGCCAAAAGTGAGGACTTCCAGGCTGGTACTCTGCTGACAGAAACTGTCACTGGCTTTCAATGTTTGAAGGTGATTTTGCCACTGGCCTTGACAACACCCCACAGCAAGGACTTCCACAGGTTGCCTGGATTAAACTGGATCAAAGAACACTCACATTCCACCCCATGAACTATCCAACCTTAATGTGACACTTGATCCCACGTACATTGCCCCTAATCTGGATGAAGCTAACCATGAAAGCTGGGGGAAGTACAGAGAAGCACAAAACAGCAGACAACTGATAATGCAGGTGACCTCCAGTGAACCCTTTTTCCAGAACACAAACACAGGAAGGAGCTGTTGCCTGGAGCGAAAATTGCCAGTGCTTCAGGATGGAAGAAACCCGTGACCCCACATCAGCAGACAGTTAAACCAGATTACAGATGGACACAGTCAAGTTGGGAAAAGAGTCTCCTGAGAGCTAATACCATGGACCCTGACTCAGCTTTCCATGACAAGCTGTCTCTGCCTTCCAGTCCACCCATACTCTCAAGCCCCCGCCCCAAAGTGATCAGAGTGCACACAACAGGGATCATCATCCAACACAGCTCTTTGAAAGGTTTGTATTCTTAAGAGGAAAGGATACAGGTGGGTGGGTGGAATTCACTGCTGTAGAATATGGTGATGGCCACTAGCATACATGGCTTTAAAATAGATCAGCTTGGTGTAACTATATGCAGAAGTACGATGCCTCTGGGTTTTGGATGCCAGGGGACAGCCACCACCACCATGTCCTTCTTATGACCTTCCAGAGGCATCTAGGTGGCCACTTTTGGAGACAGATGGATCCAGAAGGGTCGTTCTTGTACTCTTCACCTCCAGCCCGGCTCCAAAGCTCACCCTTGAACTGGGCAGACTTGCTCCAGAGTCTGTAGTGTTTATTCCAAGGACAGCCTCTCCTCTAGCTGCACCTCTTTTACCCGTATCCCTACTCCTATCACTTTGTGCTTGTGACAATTTACTCCAGACTACTTCAGACTCTCCTTTCTCAGGCAGCCCAATCTAGATCAGCCTTCCCCAACTTGGTGCCCTCCAGGTGCGTTGGGACTGCAGCTCCCATCATTCCCAGCCAGCATGGGAGTTGTAGTCTAACACCTCTGGAGAACACCAGGTTGAATTATTTAGGCCAGATTAGCTACCTCTCCACCCACTGCGGCCACCTAAGAGGGTGGACTTTTGCCCCTTTCAACAGATCCTAATCGGGAAAGCAGGAGCTCTAAATATTTGCACTAGTGGCTAGGAAAGCAGCAGGGGCAGTTACTCCAAACACATTTAACACCAAGGACAAGGCTACGACTTGTAACTGCAACATCACTTCCTTTGTCAAAGTATTTCGCTATTCAGAAATGACCACCCTTCCTCTTTTCGGAAAGTAACCTTCTGGTCCTTTTAAGGAAATATCTTCTTGCCAATATTCCTCTCCAATACTTCAATAAAAGGACCCCAGTTTTAAATAGCTCCCAATGCTGCACTCCCGTCACGCCTATCGCATCCCCCACCGCGCAAGCGCTCCTATTTCCCTTTTCATTTAAACGGTCCTCCCGCTAGACTGCCACCCCCCTTTCAGCTGGACGCTCCGGCTTCCCTCTCACTTCCGTGCATCAAACTTTACCTGATAGCCGCATGTGGCCGTAACTCCCCGCAGCACCGACGCGCCAAACAACAACCCAAAAGCCAACGGGAGCCCCATCGCAGCAGCCCTGCCAGCAGTTGCCTCTGCAGCGGTCATATGACCGGCCACTCACATGACAACTGGGGTAAGTTTCCCAACAAGCCACGCCTCCTATGGGCGAGGCTCAGGCGGCGAAACGACAGCGATCGGTGGACTGGCCTGCTTTTGAACTCATTCAAAGACCGCGTGACTCGGCGCGCCTGGCACTTTTTAATTGGCTGTCGGGAAGGAGTGGGCGGAGACTATGCTAAGAAATTGAGCGCCTGGTTTTTAATCAGGTTCCGGGGGTGGAGAGTGTGGGAGGGTAAAGCCGGTATGGCATGTTCTATTGTGGGGCGTGGGGGGTTTTCATCTGGGAAGTTTTTCTAGTTGTCTGAAAAAGAAGTTGAGATCAGCGGGGTGGCTGGAGTCCCAGGAGACCGGAGTAAACAGTATAGCTCGGGGGTAATGTAGAACACATGTTGCACATCTGGGTGGTGAACATGTGGCCTTCCAGATGTTGGTGGACTGCAACTCCTATCAGCCTTAACCAGTGGTGAGGGATGATGGGAGTAGTAGTCCAACAACAACTGGAAGGCCACGCGTCCCCTATGGAGAAGGTAGCAGGTTCAGTGCCAAGCATTCTCGGGTAGGGCTGGAGAAAAACCCTGTTTAGCAGCCTGGAGAACGGCTGCTTGTTAGTATAGACAAATGAGCTACATGGATCCGACTTAGTATAAGGCCGCTTCCTGCGTTCTTTTCCCCAGTTCCCCTGGCACCCTAGGAACTAGGGCAGCTGTCCCCAATCTGGTACTCTCCTTATGGTTTGAAATACAACTCCCATAACCCCTCAGTCAGAGTTCAAATTAAAAGGAAACACTAACTCCATAGTGCTTGAGGCCAGGTTTTTAAAAAGGGAAATATGATGACCTGCACGGTGGGATGTGAGTCTGATTTATGTGTACAGTGTGTGGCTGTGTAAATTTTCCTTCTGTGTGCACATGCTTTGTTGCTTCAAGTCACATTCCATGGCATCTAGAAGCCTACATAGTGTGGGAGAAAATTCTCAGAACTGGGAATTTGACAGCACCAATGCAGAAAAGAGCCTTTATATTCAAGTTTCACACAAGAGTCAATCAAAAGATGGCTAGCCCAGAACAAGAAGATTTAGACCTTGTAGCCAACAAGGATTGTTAACATGCCGATCTGTGTGCATAATAACCACTACACATCTTCTTTGCAGTAAGTAACCTTTTTGCTCTATCTCCTTGCCTATATTGCACAATTTCCCTCCCTAGTACCTTCTAAAAGGATCCTAACTTTAAATGAATCACTAGTGTGCTACTCTCATGGAACATCAATAGTAGAGCACCTGTTTCATATGCAGAAGGTCCTAGGTTCGGTCCCTGGCATCTCCAGGTAGGGCAAGGAAAAAAACCTGCTTTAAATCTGGAGAGCCACGGCCAGTCAGCGTTAACAATACTGAGCTAGTTGGGCCAGTGATCTGCCTTGGCAGAAGGCAGCATCCTATGTTAAGATAAAACTATTGATTTCTTGTTGGATAGATTATTTACAAAGTAAAAATGGGTTTAGACTTTATTTGTTATTATTCCACCCTTTCCCCTCTTTTAAGGAACTCAAGGCAGCTTACATGGACCTCTTCCATTTTATCTTTACAACAACCCTGTGAGGAAAATTAGGTTGAGAGTGGCCCTGTTCAGACGACACCTTAAACCATGGCTTTAACCACAATGAATTAGGCAAAAAGCCTTATTCACTGTGGTTAAAGCTGTGGTTTAAGGTGTCTTCTGAACGTAGCCAGTAAGGAACTGGCTCAAAGTCACCAGGGGTGTTATGGTCACCTAGGGACTAGAGCCTGAGACCCAGTCCAACACCCTAACTGCTAAATTACAATGGCTCTCCAAGTCTTAAAAAACCTGTAAAAAAACAACAACACAATTCCTGCTACATATGTGTGTGGTGGGAGTCAAAGGCATGACTTTTGATGTCATAAGTAAGGAGAACGATAACATGTTTTGGGTGGGGAAACTTTGGTCCAAGGACCAAATTACCCATAGGCAAGGACATTGGGGGGCTGCCTGAACCCTTGGAGAGCCTCTGCCAGTCAGTGTTGACAACATTGGGCTGGTTGAGCCAATGGACTGACTTGTGGCTTTGTCTCAATAAAGTCTCTATTAAGAATGTCACCTTGGATATTTTGGCATCACACTGCCCTTATCATAACACGGCTAAGTTCACATGCGTTGCCAGGAAAGGTTCCCCATGTTCTAAAATTATTTCTTTCATCTTGGAAGCATTGGTAAATGTTCTCTAGAAAGTAGCAACAGAGTCTGGGGGAAGCGTCTTTGGCAGAGGAGTAGAAATGAGTACACTCTGAGCCTATCTACACTACTGCTTTGTCCTGTTTTCTTGGATGAGTTTCAGTTGGCACAGCTCGATGATGCGGAGAAGGTGCTTGGATGGGTTCGTGCAACCACCTCTGTATTGGATCCTTGCCCTTCTTGGCTTATAAAAGCTAGCAGGGATGAAACAGTCGGCAGGCCAGGGAAGTGATTAATGCCTCTCTATGAGAGGGAGTGGTCCCAGACTTTCTGAAAGAGGCAGTAGTGAGACCACTGCTGAAGAAAGCTTCCCTGCACCCAGAAAATCTTAATAACTATAGGCTGGTGGCAAATGTTCCATTCCTGGGCAAGGTCCTTCAGTGGGTGGTTGCTGGCCAGCTTCAGACACTCTTGGATGAGACTGATTATCTGGATCCATTTCAGTCAGGTTTCAGGCCTGGTTTTGGCACGGAAACAGCCTTGGTCACCCTGTATGATGACCTATGTCGGGAGAAGGACAGGGGGAGTGTGACTCTGTTGATTCTCCTTGATCTCTCAGCAGCTTTCGATACCATCGACCATGGTATCCTTCTGGCACGACTGGCTGAGTTGGGAGTGGGAGGCACTGCATTGCAGTGGTTCCGCTCCTACTTGACAGGTCGGCTCCAGAAGGTGGTGCTTGGGGGCATTGCTCGGCCCCATGGATTCTCCAGTATGGGGTTCCACAGGGGTCAGTCTTGTCCCCCAAGCTGTTCAACATCTACATTAAACTGTTGGGTGCGGTCATCCGGAGTTTTGGAGTGCGTTGTCATCAGTACGCTGATGACACGCAACTCTACTTCTCCTTTTCATCTTCATCAGATGAGGCTGTGGATGTGTTGAACCGGTGCTTGGCTGCGACAATGGACTGGATGAGAGCTAATAAACTGAGACTCAATCCAGACAAGACTGAGATGCTGTTAGTGGGGGGTTCCTCTGACCGGATGGAGGGTGTTCAACGTGTTCTGGATGGAGTTGCACTCCCCCTGAAGGAGTGGATTCGTAGCTTGGGGGTTCTCCTAGAACCATCTCTGTCATTTGAGGCTCAGGTGGCCTCAGTGGCACAGAGTGCCTTCTACCAACTTTGGTTGGCGGCCCAGCTATGCCCCTATCTGGACAGGGATAACCTGGCTTCAGTTGTCCATGCTCTGGTAACCTCCAAGTTAGATTACTGCAATGCGCTCTACGTGGGGCTGCCTTTGAAGACGGTTCAGAAGCTGCAGCTTGTGCAAAATGCAGCGGCCAGATTGGTAACAGGGACCAGAAGGTTCAAACATATAAGACCAATTCTGGCTCGCTTGCATTGGCTGCCTGTATGTTTCCGAGCCCGATTCAAGGTGCTGGTTTTAACCTATAAAGCCTTACACGGTTTGGGACCACAATACCTGATGGAACGCCTTTCCCGACATGAACCTACCCGTACAGTACACTCAACATCAAAGGTCCTCCTCCGGGTGCCTCCTCTGAAGGAAGCTTGGAGGACGGCAACAAGGGAGAGGGCCTTCTCTGTGGTGGCCACCCAATTATGGAATGATCTCCCTGATGAGGCCCACCTGGCACAAACACTGTTATCTTTTCGGCGCCAGGTCAAAACTTTTCTTTTCTCCCAGGCATTTTAACAGCTTAAGTTGAGGTTTTAACTGACTTTGTGGCCAGGCTTAAAAGTTTAAAATGTTTTAAATATCAGCTGTTTTATGTTTTATGGTTTTAAATTTTGTATATTGACTTTTTAATGTTCAATCTTTTAATTTTTGTAAACCGCCCAGAGAGCTTCGGCTATGGGAAGGTATATAAATGTAATTAATCATAATAATACGGTTTATAACAGTTTTAAACCACTTAATAACGGTTATTAACCGGTTTAAAACTGTTATAAACTGTTTTAAAGCAGTAGTGTAGATAGGCTCTTTATCAGGGTTTAGAGGAGTGGACATTAGCAGACATTTTTTACACCAGCAAAGTGAATACAACTTTGGCATGATTTTTTTGAATGGTACAAATATTCTTTTAGAACTGCACATTTTGTGTCTGATTATACATTGTTAAAAGCCCTGCTTGAGACACTTCCAGTGGTAGATCCATCACCTATTGTAAAGTACTAATGCAAATAAAGCCCTAATGGGCCAGACAGGAGCAGATTCTACTAATGGAGTGAATTTCAAGCAACAGCCATTGCCATATGAATGTATCTGCCATGGAATCGCTGTGCATTGCAGAGGAGGCAATCCTGCAGTGTGCTTACCATAAAAGCCATGCAGCATTCCCATGTGTGCATTGTTGCAGGAGATTGAAAATGCTGGGCAAGCTGTTTTTCTAAGCTTCTAGTCCACAGTTATACAAATAGTGATTCTCAATCTTTAAAAAGAATCTGAAGTAGGCTGACCAGATAAAATCCAGGTCAGGGCTCATGTAACTTTAACAGTTGTAGAGAAAAGGGAATTTCAGCCAGAGTCATTTGTATGCAATTAGTTCCTGGTGAAATTCCCTCTTCATCACAACAGTTAAAGTTGCATGCACTATACTAGAGTGACCATATACAAAAGAAGGCAGGGGCCCTGCAACTTTAACTGTTGTGATGAAGAGGGAATTTCACCAGGAACTAATTGCATACAAATAACACTGGCTGAAATTCCCTTTTCTCCACAACTGTTAAAGTTACATGAGCCCTGACCTGGATTTTATCTGGTCACCCTAATCTGAAGTATCCTAGGGTTCCCAGGAGCATAATTTGGAAAAAAAAAAAAACCAAGGAGGCACTGGGGGCAAATCTGACTTGAGTTTAAGATGCACATGAGAAGCCAAGAACAGATTGTTAATTAAAACTGAAATACTCATACCTGTGCCCGTATTTTATTTACTGCTAAAAGCAAAAGGCAGAGCAGTATAATATGTTTCCATTTATACCAAAGCCTATTAAGCTCTTTCCCCACCCTTTTTAGCTGATCAAATAGCCTAACTCTGTCGAATTAAGAGAACCTTCCCCTTCTCCTTCACTTCCCTCCCTAATACTTGTCCTCCTTTTCTCTTTCAGTTTTGTTTTCTCTGGTTTTGTTTGTAGTGGATAAGTTGCTTGAATCAAAACAGACATTTCTGACATTGTTCAGTTTTTATGGGAGCCTGCTACCTTATGCATACCTTGTTCTAGTGCATTCTTCCCCAGCCTGGTGACCTCCAGATGTTTTGGACTACAATGCCTATAAGCCCCAGTCATCATGATCAATGGCCAGGGATGGTGGGAGTTGTGGTCCAAAACATCTGTTCAGTACCAAATCAGAGAAGGTTGTTCTAGTGCTTAATGACTTAGGTAGTGCACTCACTTAAAGGTACAATTATATGTATTTTTAGACAGAAAAAAGTCATACAACTCCATGCTGGCTGGGGAATGCTGGGACTTGTAGGACTTCTTTCTGTCTAAATATACATAGGATTGCACCTTAAATCAAGTAACAATCTGAGTGATTAACGAATGGTAAGATGGTGTTTCAAAACATATAGTTGCAACTATTCTGATATACATTAATAGCTGTATTGATGTGGTGGTGATTCCAGATTGATTCATCCAATGTAAAATATGATCCTGCATATGCTTTCAGTTCTTTACCATCCAACCAGTAGTTCTCATTCAGCCAGTCACTACCATGAATATGTTCCATGGAAATAAGCTGGAGTTCTGTGACTTACTTCAGTGAAAGCCAGTTGGTTTACACAATTTAGAACAAATTAATAGTAGTATCTTTCTGATCTTTAATGCAATCCAATTGAAAACAATTTTCATCCTATTGATCCAGAAAATATGGAACCAGAGTGTGTTCATGATGCTATTGCAATATATCTTAATTGAATTCATTGCTGGAGTTGAAGGGGTGGGATGAGTCCTCTTTAGTGTTACATTTTTAGTGCTCCTACTCAGGTCCCCTCTACAAGGATTCGCTTTTGCGCCTGGTTAGCCGATTATGCACATAATCGCAGAAGCGCATTTACGCCTAATCCCTCTGCACGAGAGGCGGCGAGAGGCGGCGAAGCACATTAAAGGATGTCCAAAATGCGGTTTACAAGTAGTTAATGCGGAGAATTGCTTGTTCACAGTCAAAATGCGCTTTAACGGACGGAGCAAAATAAAACTCGCGATTTAACGCGCATTCAATAATGCGCATAATCGGAGAGATAACACGCCTCTACGCCCCATTTGCGCTCTGCTGGTGTGGAGGTAAATTTTTTAATGAGACTTCAAAGAGCATTAAACCTCTCGTGAAGAGGCACCCTCTGTAGCCTCAGTTTCCTGGGTATCTTGTGTCTGGCAAACCAGGATCCATCAAGTTTGTTTCCAAGAGCAGATACACGTACCGCTCATTTCTATACACAATTACACAAAAGTACGTACCACTGACTTATTCCCAAGTAAATGGACACTGGGTTTCAACTGTAGTGTTTTCATCTGTACCAGTTCCAAGACAAACCCTCTTATGCTTCCAGTATGCAATTTACTTTGAGTAGAATGTCTTTGGCTCGTTTTAAAAACTGCTTTGTGTTTTTTTTTAAATTCAAACAGCAGATGCTTATGACTGAGTCAGCCAGTCACACACTTTCCCATCTTAGGAGGGTGAATTCACCCACTTTTTTTTTTTTTTTTGCTGAGCTACGATGTACTAGGCCCTGTTCTCCCTTCCCAGCCTGGTTTTCGTTTTCCAGGTATCTGTCCTGGTGACTCACCAACTCAGTTTGGGCCCTGCTGCTTCCTTCCTGCTCATGCCTTCCACTTCGCATCTGGTTTAGCAAACAACCCAGAAACATCCCGTTCCTGGGTTGTATGGAGTGACATGCAAACACGGCATGCTGGGTTATTAAGAAACAACTCAGAGCTTGAACCAAACAACACAACAAACCATGGGCTAAAACTCTGGGTTGTTTCTCCCTTTATGCAATTATTTAGTCAGGACTAAACCCGGGGCTGCAGTTTTGCCCCTAGTGATAATGCTGCCATTGGGTGATTCAGCGCCAGAATGCAATGCATCTCCTCTGCTTTTCATCGACTGGTGGTCCAAGGCAGGGCTTTTTCCTTTGTTATAGAGAGATAGCTCTTGATATCTTTGCTGCCGGTTGATAGCAGGAGTTACTGTTGGAATAGCCTCAAAGATAAGTCGATAAAGATGTTGCTATCTATGTACCAAATGGCCCTGAGGACTTTATTTGTACATGTAAACATGCAATGTTTGTATGCGACAAATACTTGTTTGCAATCCATTCTGTCATATGATTGGCCACGGCTGGCATGGACACACAGTGGCAAATATGTACTGGCCATTTACATGATGCATGAAGTGGCCCTAAGGGAGCCTTCTCCAGCTTGGTGCCCTCTATATATTTTAGATTTATACTCCCAGCAGCACCAGCCAACATGCCAATGGCCATGGCATTCTGGGAATTGTAGTCCAAAACATCTGGAGAAAGCTGTCATAAGATAACATTTAGGGGAAACAGCCAGGTATGCAATTCCACTTTTGTTCTGATATTACTCTTAACTGTTCCTGTTATACAGTAGGTTATGTGACCATATGGGCACTTTCTGATCATATACGCACTAATGGATTTCATTCCTCAATCCTTTCAGTGTATTTTTTAGCTGGGCCAATGATTCAGAGTGAAGAAAATGGATTAACTCTCTATCCCTCTCAACATATCATTCCAGATGTTGAGTACAATAGCTTTGAGTATGGTGTAAAATACGCTTAGTAACCAGCTAGGCATTTGTCAGGATGGATGGGTAGATAAATGATATTGTTATGATTGAATGCAGACATATAGATGCATTTGGAAATAAACTGATTAAAAAACAAAACCCTATCCAGTCCAAGGACTCTTGTTGACCAGCTTCTGCTTAACGATCTGTTGTTCATACTCCTCATCTCAGAAAGCAGTAAACAGCAACACATCATTCATGCATAGCTATACATTTCCCTTCATGCAGCAACATATCATCATATGAAGGGAAAGGGGTGAAGGGGAGAAAGAGAGAGAAAAGTATGAGAAAATTAACAAAGCACGTTTCAATCAAAAATTCTTTTTTTTTTAATATTTTTGGTTTTTTTTTAAGGATTTTTAATTTTTTTTCATCGTTTGTCTTTTTACTTTGTTTCATGCAATATTTCACAGTCCCAATCCCACAGGTTTTTTTTCAACTTTTTTTTCAAACAAGTAGGAAAAAAGAAATAAAGAAGCTGAGGAATTATTAATTTTTGATGTCATTTCGTTTTCTTTTTCAAGCAGGACCAAAATGTTGGAAGAAAATGCTTAATTTTTATCAATTATTTTTGTCCTTTTTTGTTTTTTTCTGTTTAGTTTTATTATTTCTTTTTTTTTTATCTCTGCAGGCAGTAATATTAGGGTTTGGTATAACCAGCAAGCACTCCTTTGTGTGTGTTGTGTGTGTGTGTGCGCGCATGTGTTGGGTTGGTGTGTTTGCGTGCGTGTGTCCCTCTTAAAATGTCAGGCCACAAAAACTTTTTTAAAACGTTTTTTTTTGAAGTTAACCAGGTTAATTGAGATGATAAAACTCATCAATAGAAGCCCAGAATTTTTTTTTTTTGCCTTTTTGCTTCATTTTGCTTTTTTTTTTTAAAGGTTTTTGTTTTTTTTAAAACTTTTCCAGAACGTCTTTGCTGAGGTTGACAGACTCCTTTCTGTTTCTCCCACCCCTGTCCCTAAGTAAATTGGCTTCTGGTCTCGTTTCTCAGAGGCATAGTTATCTGCAGCATGGGGCTCTTGGACTGCACAATTTCCCCACACCTGAGTGCATTTTCTTTTGTAAATTCTGAGTAACGTCCCTCCCTCCCACCCTCGAATCACCACACACAACTTGATCTGTAAAAGATAAACATGCTCTGATCTCCCGGACCCTCGCTTCCCTGGCCACCCCCAACCCCCAAGCCCTTGCCCCCCACCCTCCCCCCAAATCCCCCAACAAAAGATAAAAAGTTTCTTTCCGTTTCCCACAATTGCAGGGTTCTCCTGCAGGACGCCTTCCCCAATCAGTTGGCAGTTCATGGTTATTCTTTTTCTCCCTCTCTCCTCTCCCAGCTCCCCCTCCCCCCCCTCCCAATCTGGGAATTTCATCCCTCTTGGGTGTGTGTGTTTAGTAGTGTGTTTTGCGCGCGTGCGCATGTGTAATGTGAAACCACTTCTAGGTTAGCAGCAGTCGTCCTCATCAGTTTCACTATAAGGTTCGTGCAGTCCTTTGCGTGATCCTGTCCCACGCGACTTGGCTGGTCCATGCGAGTGATAGTATCCATTGGGTAGCCGCCGTCCATGCCTGGAGGGAGAGAGGGAGGACGAGCTGCTGCCCACCCGGGAAGTTCTGGGCGAACGTCCTGAGCTGCTCCCGTGCTGCATTGTCTCATAGGAAAAGGCTTCCTCACCGGCTGGGCCGGCGTAGTCCGGACTCCGGTAGTAGCCACTGCCATGGCGAGGTCCTGGGTGTGGCTCGGAGACGTGCGGGGCCGACCACCGGCTGCTGGCATGGCGGTAGGCCCGGGGCGAATCGTTTCGCGGCGGGACCGTGTGCCGCTCCATAGCTGGAGACCTGCTGCGACGCTCAGAGAGGTGGTGCTCTGCGGGCAGCGAGGGGTAGCGCCTTGGTGCTGGGCTGGATATTCGGCTGGAGTGCACGGGCTGCTGCTGCTGCTGCTGCTGGGGCCCTGTGTTGACGGCCTTACGGACCACGGGGGAGTAGGAGATATGTGGCCGGGGTGTAGAAGGGGTCTGTGGGAGCTGGCGGCGTCCTCGCCTCGGGGTGCTGGTGCCAGACGTTGAGAGGACTGGACTCCCACTTACGGAACTACTGCCCTACACGAAAATTGAAACAAAGGAAATCAAAAAGAAAAAATATACAAGGAAAATCAACCAAGAAGAGACAGGAGGAAAAGTGGTCAGGATTTGGGGTGGGGAGAGGGGGACACAGAGACGAGGACAAGAAAATAAGGGAAGCAAAGGAACGAAAATAATTGAATGGTGAAAATAATTAAAGCAACAGCCACATTAGGGTGGACAGGAATCGGTGGGAGAGGAGGGCAAGGGAGACAACGAAGAAGGGCAATAATAATAATTCATAATTTAAAAAAAATCCAACACAAAAACAAAAGCAAAAAAGAGAAATGAGAAATGGAGTTTTTGTAAGTTCCAGGGTTTAAAAAGTAGCAAAAAGCTTTTAAAAATTACTTGCACGCTTCCAAAAAAAAAAAAAAAAAAAAGGAAAGCAAAACAAGAGGAGAGGAAATCAATTTATTATAAAGAAAAGAAATAAAATGGTTTAAAGGAGAGAGGTGGGGCGGGGGGGTTGCAAAGCAGGGTCATACTGCATGTTAGATTAAAAAAAGCGATTTGGGGAAAAAACGTAAAAAAGAAAAATATCTGGAGCAGAAAAAGGAAGTTGTAGGTTGGGACAGATAAGGACAGGATTTAGGAAGTGGCAAGGGGGTGAGATTAGGAGTGGGGATCTAGCAAGGGAAGATGAGGAGTGGGGATCTAGCACTGGGTCTGGAGAAGTTTGGAACAGAGCCGAACTCTTGAGGGAGGCTGCAGCATGCTGCTGTTCTGTACCTAAGAAATGTTTGGCTGTCAGTGTTTTCTCTGCTGGGTTTGCTTACGTGCTAATAGGAAAAACCATTCGCTGCTCTCTTTGCATACTCCAGCCCCAGTCACTTTGCGCCTGCGCACCTCCCCACCACTGAGATGTGACACCCCCTCCCACAACAGATTTCCCTGGAGGGAATGTGGTCCTTGAAGGGAAACAAGATCCCCATCCCTGCCATAGAACATGGTTTTGCCAAGTCAATGGTAAATAGTGTCACTCATATTCATTATGGAGAGCAAAGACTTCTGGGCCGTGCCACCACGGCTGACAGAGTTGAGCACATGTTAAGGGACCTTGCCCTCCCCAACCCCTGCCAGAGGCAGTAACAGACTTTTGACTTGCACTTTCTATAGGTCTCAGCCAGTTTGGGTGCAATGCATTTTGCTTCTGACCTGGCCAGGCCCTATGGAAAGTGATGCTGCATCCTGACCATGGTGTAAGAGACCCTGGGTGCATGATCTCATTTTAAGCAGGTCTGGACAGGTTAATGGAAGCAGTGTGCACTCTTTCCAAACTAGTAGGGATATGAGCCAACTAAGAGTGTGTCCCAGAGGCAATCTCCAAGTTAGCTACGTTTCTTCTTGACTGTACTGTTGTCTCCTGAATACAGTTAATATTTTCTCTTTGTCCAGATTGGCTGAGGGCTCACAAAACACCAGACCAAAACGCAAATCAACCCATAACAATATATTTGAAGTGAAGTCAGGCACTTTGTGGGAAGCAGCAAAGTATCCCCAGAGTGTCCAAGCTTGAGGCTGGGAACCCCTTTATCAACTTACAGGCTCTAAGTGGTCGACTCTTAAGGATGAGCTAATATGTCAAACTCGATTTTGCTAAGGTTTTCATTTTTCCACTTTTCAGTTCATTTCACATGAAAATTGTTATGCATTTTCATGCACTTAAAAATATATGCATTTTTGTAAGCAATTTTTCCACTAAATAAAGCCTTCTTGAAAATATACACATTTGTGTATGCACATTTTTTTCCCAAATGTACACATTTTGGTAAGAATTTTTTCCATATAAGTGAAGCATTTTTGTCCACATTCTTCAAAGTATTTTGTACACACCTGTATGTTTTGTGTGCACATTTAAAATGTATGCATTTTGTGCACTTTTAAATTTGCAAACTGTATGGCAGATTTCAGAAAAGTACGAATTTTAATGTATAACTGATGTTTAGGTTTGGGACATGTGAATTTGGTGAGTTCGCATTGAAATGCAAACAGAATGGATTTCTCACCTATCCATTGTTGACTCTGGGCTCATGTACAGGTGTCACTTTCATGATTTGTGACCTATACCTGCTGATTGTCTTATTCCTCCTTTTTCTTACTCTTCAGTTTCTTGGCCTGTTTCATATAGGAGGCTACACAGTTCATTTGAGCCTATTTGCTGCTATTTGTTCCATACATGAATGTTATTAATGTGAAAGAATGTAGAAGGGAAAATCAAATGTACATTCTAAACACTGTATGTCTTTCAATATAAAATGAATCTGTAAAAAAACCCTGCACAGAAGGATTGAGTTTAAAATTCTTGTCTCTTTATGAATCTATTGTACCTGGTTTTGTCATTTCAGAATAATTGTCACTTCCCAAACATACACAAGCTATTTATTTCCCCTACTTGGGAGATATATCCTAATTCTCATCTCCATAAGTTCCTGATTTGGTAAAGTGTTAATTAACTTTCTTCTTAGGTGCTACCTGCCTTTCATCATTCCTGATCAGTCTCTCCCCACAACCCCTGGAATAAAATGAGGCTGTTTTCCCTATGACGTTTGCCACTCTGTGCTATGGCTGTTCTGTGCTATTCCTGTGTTAACTTTAGTACTGTTTAGTGCAAGCTATGGGGACACTTGTTTATTTCATTTTTATGCTACCTTCCTAATCCTCCCTTCTTCCACAGCCCTAACCTTAATAAATGTTATTTAAAAGCTGGTCCAAATGGAGGTAATGGGAACGCAGGCTGAAACTCAATGGTGTCATTTCATAAGCACTGCAGGTAAAATAAAATAAATAAAAGAAGATGGCAGCCTCCGCTGCTCAGGAAGCCATTCTGCAAGTAAACCCGCTTCAAGGCTTAAGCATTTCTCCTGGTGCTAGGGAATGGGCCTGTGAAACTGAGGCAGTATTTTTACTTCCATTTTAGGCAGAATGTCTATTCTGGCCTCAAGGCACTTCCACATTTTATATACATTAATAATCAACCAATTTCATTGCCAATACAACCTGAACAACTAACAACTAGGAAATGCAGATAATCAATTACTTAGCTATAGAAGGACAAATGGGAGCTTGAATCAGATTGATTGAGGTAGAAGAGATGGGATGGTTGAGGCAAAGAGATGGTGCAAGGCCAGGCCTTCTAAGCTGCAACTCGGACAATAGCAGAGAACAAGAGAAGGAGAAGGCTTGATATCTTCTGAGGAAATGTGGCCTAAATGTGAATGGAAATTCTTCCGAAGAGATAACAGAGAGTAGGGCCCTGATCAGTTGCTAACAGAGCTACCGAGGGGAAAATTAAAGCCGTTCTAAATGCAGAGACTAGTGAGCAAAATAACAAGTAACGCAATTCCCAGCTGGGGAAGAAAAATGTCACCTCCAGAATTATGGCACTGTCACTAAATAATCACCAAATACTAAGGCAAAAGGTACAGAGCAGGCGGAGAAAACAGCCTAAGAAGCTCTCATGACTGCCTCCATGTAGGAATGTAGATGAGGGGATAAATCCTGATGTGGATTAAAACTAGCTAAAACAAGGAGCAAAGTGCTGGAGGGGGCTGGTTTCATCAGAAAACACATATTCACACAGCTGTGCCGTGCCACAAGTTCCATGCTATTTTAGAGATACTGTTAAATGGCTGGGGAATTACTTTTTAAAAATTGGATTAGCAGTTTATTACAGGCAGGAAACTATTTAATATTTGAATTGCACAAGGTAGTAAGCAGCAGAAAATGCACTGCTGCTGCTTGAGATAATCTGAAATGTCTGTTTCTGCATATTGGCCAAAGCCATCTGGACTACCGGGATGAGGAACTGTGGGGAGGGTGAAGACTACCTGGCTTAGGGTAACCATATGGAAAGGAGGACAGGACTCCTGTAACTTTAACAGTTGTATTGAAAAGGGAATTTCAGCAGGGGTCATTGTTATGCATGCAGCACCTGGTGAATTTCCCTCTTTATCGTAACAGTTAAAGCTGCAGGAACCCTGCCTTCTTTTGTGTCTGGTCACATCTGTCAGGGATGCTTTAAGGTAGATTCCTGCATAGAGCAGGGGGTTGGACTCGATGGCCTTATAGGACCCTTCCAACTCTATTATGATTCTATGAAGTGTATGCTACTTTGATTTGCATTTATTGAGAGTCTTCTACATTTCTAGTTGCCTTCGATGAATTCAGCCTCCCCATTGCCCCTTTCTTGGTTCTATCAGTGGAAGGCTGACACTCAAAGTTGGGGCATGGATTTCTAAGTGAAGCATCTGGCAGAACTGGAATGTGAACCAATAACTCTAAAATCAAATGTGCATTCCCCGCTTCCCCAATTCTAGTGCTAGATAGTTGCTGTCCTTTGCTAGAATGGTCACTGACAGTTGAAGATTGAATTTTCTTCCTGCCATTGGGTTAGATGACCATGGGCAAGCTGCTTCCACTCTCTATTACTTTCCCACTTAGTAAAATGATCAAAGAAGCTGAGCTCATTGTAATGGATCTGCTCAGATAAAACACATCAGCAAAGCAAACCTTCTGTGTCATTAAAAACAAAAGAAATGCTATAAAGAGACTGAATGGTGCAGCTCCATCACATTGTTATGAGAAGTGCCTGTAACAAAGGCTCTAGTATTGGCCGAATAGTCTCCAGTATCTATGCTTGTAACAGAGTCCCTAGTACTGGGTGAAGTGAGGAAATTAGGTTCTCTCCAACTATGTAGAGGCAGTTCTTTCCTCTTTCTTAGAGAATAGAGTTGGCACTTTTCTGGGCTTAGCATGGAATGGAATGATGGTGGCCACCAGGATGAAGAAGTCCTCAGATCAGCCTCACTCAGCCTGGCGCTCTCCAGATACATTGGACTACAACTCCCATTATCCCCAGCCAGTAGGTCTATGCTGGCTGGGAATGTTAAGAGCTGTAGGTCAACACATCTGGGGGAGGTACCTGGTTGGGTACAGCTGCCCTAGAGTCCCTAAATTCTAGCTTCAGTTGCTGACAAAAATGATAAATGTGTACATACAAATGAAAATGACCTAGCCAACAAATCTCATGCTCTAAGGGAATATATTCAAAAGCTAGAAGGTGATAACTGGATTGAAATCTAGCTGGGCATATTCCAGTTATTCTGAGGGCAGGGGATTTTCTAGCTCTTACAGTGATAGTAAAAGAGAAATGATTATGGTTCTGTGACCAGCCTATTGGGGCAAAGAGAGTTTAAGAGTGAGAATCCAGTTGGTTGTGTAAAGCCAGATTGAGTTCAGCTCGAGTTTCCAGTATCTGGGATGCTGGAAAGTGGCCCTGAACAATCTGTCCAAAGAGATAGTGTGGTCATGGCTCTGAGCTTCTGTGGCTCAGGTCAAGTCACCACCACTTTACATCAGCAAGAGAAGGGAAATGGCTGTATTCACTTTACGTAGAATGCGTCTGAGTGAACTGAGCTCTGATCATGGACTTGTTAGCCACTCTCCAAAAGGCGGAGTTTTAGGAGCAGGAAAAAGTTATAGGACTACATCACCAAATCCAACCAGGAATAGAGGGAACGTGTTTCAGAGAGATCTGGTGACATACTCAAAACCCACGCATATATAGGCATTGCAATTTGCTGATACTCTTGGGGGAAGATGACTTAGAGCCAGGAATCTGAGATAAATGAAGGAGGCTCAAGTAGCTGTATAAATTAACCTGCCCCCAGGTGAACAATAGAAGAGTCCAGGTGTCACAGAAGTGGTAAGTGAATGTTGCAAAGAATCCAGACTGAGCTGGGAACTAAGAGAGCCAAGGTGATGGAATGAATATAAACACGAAAAGGGGAGCCAACATCTCAAAGAGCTATGAACAAGTCCATTGTTGTTGAGATTGCAGGTCTGTGGGTACACGCTAAAAAGGGGGGGGGGAAGAAGTGAAGTACTTACCTCAGAGGGAACACAGAAATGGTCTGGAGGTCTGTCCAGATATGATGACAATGGCACAGGAGTAAAAGCCTTACTGTGCAAGTCAGAGAACTCCCAATTTATGAGAGTCAAATATTTAGACAAGTTTAAACAGACGGAAATACTGCTTGCTGGCTACTTTTTTTAATGGGTCCCTACGAGATATGGAAACATAGTTTAAGGGAGAATGCACTTATAGCCATTGAAGCAAAGATGCATTGCTTGGTATGTGAAAGTGGATCCCTAGCAGCAATTGAAGAGGCAGCTGACTTGGCTGATTATCAGCAAATTGTGTAGTCTGGAAGGGTGGGGAAAAGAGAAAGAGAGAAAGAGGGAAGCAGCATCAGGAAGGAACAATCTGCCATACCTCATAGGAATAGAAACATAATGAGGAAAAGCAGATGCTTAATATCCCAGGTTTATGTAGCAAGTCTTTATATGCTAATTTATAGGCCTGTGTGTGTGTGCGTATGTGTGTGTGGCAAATTCACACACAGATATTTCAATAGAATTTCTCTTTGTCTACGATGTGGGGCCTGCTTCTGTTTGTATTATGTCACACGTGCCCATTGCCATGGCTATGTATGCCTTACACATTTACATATTGTTTTGTGTACAATGCATTTATTTATAAATCTTCTATACAAGTTTTCTATTAAACAAATGCCCCCAATAGTGATATTACATTCATGTCTTTCTCAGTGTGAGTTGTACTTATAAGGTTTTGGATGCTATAAGGATTCAGAAATCAAGCAGTTCCCACTGGTCAGGTGTCTGCATTGCCGATACAGCTTATTGTCCCATTTCAGTTTCTATAGTCATTGCTCCACCTTGCCTAAACACTGGTCTTCAATGCTTCAGGCATCCTTCTCTTATATTTTGCAGAATAACCAGAATTTGCAATCACAGTTCATTACAGAAAATCAAGTAAACGTATTTGAAAACGTCTAATTTAGATAACGTGTTATGACTGCAATTTTTCAACGTTTGTAATATGGAATTTTAGGTGGCAAACTGGACTAAGCACAGAAGATAAGTGGTTGCATCTCCTGATATATCTGGGGGTGGGTGGGTTGGGGACTAAAAAACAGCTACAGGTGTGGAAAGTGGTGGGTTGGGGCCATTACACCCACAAGTAAGAGTTTAACCCTTTCTCCTCATATTGTTTTCCCAATCTCAGTCTCTCCTGAATCTAAATGCCCCCTGAAACTGCTACTTGCCCACCTAATATTTTAGTCCTGTCTTCCATATACCCTGTGTCCTATGTGTGTTCATCACATGCATGCATGCATGCAGCGTATCACATGTATTTCTGGTTTATTTCTTTTGTTTGGATGTGACTTGCACAGCTTGTATGTGTGCCTGTCTCTTTAGGTGCAGCTTCATTCCAAACTTTCCAGATTCACAAACCCCAGAGAGTTCAGTGCCACCAGTGTAACAACAAAGGGGTCACACCACAGACACTGGAGAAAGAGGCCAGCGAGCTGGGCAGGGCCATCCGCTGGATTGGTTTGATTTTTGTTCTCTGCTCACCAACCATCTTACCTGCGCCCGCCCCTCGCCGTGACAGCAGAGCCAAGCACAACGGATACAGAAATAAACACGTAAATAAAGGCAGATTGGCCAGGAGACCCCGAATAAAGTGTCCAAATTGTCCAAAGGAAAGAAATAGGAATGAAAAAGTGACTTCGCGTGGGATAGAGGGGGAACTAAACTGAAAATAATGGAATAAAGGACCTTACACAGAGCTTTTGTTATCAAGTTATTCCAGTTTCATTCCTAAGAATCACTCAACAAAACTGTGACAGATCTCACATACATCATAGCTCTACACTACCTTGTCTTGGGAGCTCTAGCCTCAAAATGTTAATTTGCGACCAGGGCACTAGAACTCTATTAAAGTGGCAAGCATTATTCCTTCTTTGTCTCCACGACTGCAGAGTAAACAAGGAATGCACCTGGTAGAGCTACTGCAATGTGAGTTTGAAAGGGTTGGGTTTTCTTGTCCCTTACAGGATAGAATGTTTAGAGGAGCCAGCTGAATGGCTCTAGGTGTGCAATTGTGGCATTGCTCCAATTCCAAAGCAATGATGCTAGACATGCAAGTGCTGCACTGATTGCAATGGAATGACACCCGACCGAGACCTATGAAAATCAGGCCTGACAAACTCTGGCCCATGTCAGGTTTCTGAGCCTGTTCTTTTAAGCGTGAACCCAGCCAACATGCTTCGATACTAGTTCATTGTCTTATTTTGCCAAGAGAGGCTGTGCTCTTCTGGTAGGAACATACCCTGAGTGGCCTTTCCCTAGCCGTCGATTCTCAGAATATTGCCCTGCCTGTGCATACAGAAAACAGAATGGAGGCAACTGGAGGGCAGGAGCATGGGCTGCCATGGGCTTCTAAGAAGGGTGGATAGACAGGGGGGCAGGGGGGCATCTCTAGATGAAACAACTGCTGAGGTAAGAGTAAAGGAGGGGAAGAGAGTCTCCTCTGCAACATTTACTGGAAATCAAGCCCTTTAATACTGTTCCAGTGGCAAATGTTGTCCACCCCCATCTTTTTGGATCTCAGCAATGGAAGCTGGGGGTTATATGGGCATGTCTATACCACAGACTTAAACTGGTTTAGGGTGCAATCCTATGCATGTTTAGACAGAAAAAAGTCATATTACTCCCAGCATCCCTCCAGCCAAAATGACTGGCTGGAGGGATGCTGGGCATTGTAGGACTTCCTTCTGTCTCAACGTGCAGAGGATTGTGCTCTTATTGCTTCCTCTTCCCAGAAAGCTCCCGCAGTATGGAGAACAGGAATCTCTTAACAGCACCCTCATCAAACTATGGGGGATCCTCTATGAAATGTGCTTTTATGCCTCTGTCCTCCCTTCGTAGGGTTTCTCTAGACCAGGCTTTTATCCTGCACCTTTACCAGGGCTTCTGCTTCTGGATTCTTTGCGGGATTAAGATTGGCTCCATTACACATGCTTATACATGCTTTTTCGGGGATTATCTTTCTCTGCAAGTTCTATATGCTTCATTATACAGCCATTAGATGGTGCTGTGCTATAGCAAGATTCCAGAAATTAATCAGCTGCTGGAGTTCTTCAAAGCGCAATTAAAATATATCACCACATTTTCCCCATTAAGGAAAAAAAACAAGAAAAAGGGTATAAAGCACGGGAGAGGCTGTGGAGGTTGACGATATCGTGTAAAGGACCTGCAAAGTTCTGTGAGTGACCAATTATGAATGCATGATAAAAGCCTTGTGCAGAGAAGCCCTTAGCTCAGTTGACCTTCTTACAGGATGGATGGCGTTCCATCATCATTGGGCTTTTCTGTTCAGTCTCTCAAGAGGTGTCTCAAATGCATCATAGCAATTGCAAGATACTTCCACAAGTGACATTTCAGTGGCAATGCTGTGATACCCCATTCTCACAGATTCTTTTTTGAGATCTGGGAATCTCTTATGCCCTTTATTTCTTTAAAAAAATCACTCGAAGTGGAGGGGATGGGGAGCAGACAAACTTTAAAGAATGTTAAAAACAAATCTTTAAAAGATGCAGAAGTGGCATGGCATGAGCAATCTTTTTAGAAACAAAGTCTCATGATGTGCACATCCCATTTCCTGCTTGTGAGTTGTTGCAGCAAAGGAGCACACTGAGCAACATGAAAACACAACAATTATCTTTTTTTTGAAGAACATAGTTTCAATGGTTTAAAAAATGGCACAGTATGTTTGAGGAAGCCGTAGAGTGTATTCCTGCTGTACCTAACTCATCTCCAACGGGGAATACTGGTAAGTATTAGAGTGTAATTCAGTAGTGGATGAGGATGACAAGGTGTGGCATTGTTCGTCAGTTATGTCACAACCTATATCCACGAGGTCAGGGAGGCTGAACTGTAATTGGTCCAGGGCCCAAACTACCCCCCCTCCCACGACCAACCTGGCAGACTGGATGATGTCAGGGGGTGGGCCCCCGTGTCTGAAGCCTCCCCTCCCCTGATATCATCTGCCCTGCCCCATCTATTTTGCCTTCCTCCGTGCTGAGAAATGTCAGAGAAATGTACTCAGCTGGTACCTCGAAGAGCAGCTCCTCCATCTACCAGCCAGGTCAGGCACCTCCTTCACGCATCGCTTTGTCCCTTTCTAATGTTGCCAAGCTAATTTAGGGTGTCTTCACACTATGACTGGGTTAAGTTCCAGGAAACACTGGTGCAGTTTGCACCAAATCCTAGGTGTAGATAATGATTAGTGCTGCACTTGTGGGTGTGGTTGTGTGTGTGGGAGGGAAGAAATCTGAGTTCCTCATTAAAGATATTTCTATACAAATTTATTTTCCAGCACTTCAGGCTTCCTGTTCCCAGCTTTAAGAATTCTTTTGTTGAACTTTAATAATTTCAGATTTTAAGTGATCTGCACTGCCATTGGCAATATATAAGAGGTGTTCGTAAATGTCTGCTTTGCTTCCACGGCCAATTAGGAGAGGCAAGCCATGCATTTGCATGACAAACACCTCCACTAGGCTCCCCTCAAAGACCTGAACTATACCTTTCCATCAGTTACTGACTAGCTGAGACAGTGTTAATCCACAATACCCAAATGGCACAGCAAGGATGTGGGTTTAACCTAGCTGGTCCATGCTGTGTGCACTTAAAGATGCTGCACTACACAAACACTACCTCCACCTCAATACACATTTACCAGAGTTTACTCTTGGCAAGTTTATGATGGCTTAGTGAATGTAGTCTAAACAATAAGAGTCAAGGAGGGTATGAAGGCTTTCCTTCAAGAGTCTATCTTCCCCAAATGAGGTGGAGGGGAAAACTGTCCAGATAGCCATGTAAAACTGTCCAGTTATTCATGTAAATTAACAATAAAGCAACCAAAGAATTTGAAGAGCAAATTGAGAATGGAACAGATAGTACTATTAACACCAATAATGTCTTTAAATGCATAGGAAATAGGAAATGGGCAGAGAGGTAAAAATGTAAAATTCCTGATATTTAAAACAAAACCCAATTAATTATCCTTAAAATCATCCTCTTTGCTGTAGGAATAAAGATGTACTCACAAAGTGAATAATCCTAAATGGTAAAACAACAAAAATAAAATATCACCTAACAAAGGAAAGCTTTTTGCCAAATCTAAATTAAAGGCTTGAATAATTGAAATTATTGGCAGCAGCAGCGGCGGGGTGTGTGTGTCCACGATATATGACGCAGCCACAGATTCGCAGCCACCGTGGGGCTTTCACATGAAGCTGCGCTTTGAAAAAGTCAGGGACTTTCCCGACTTTTTCAGTGGAAGTGAGGTCAGTACATACTTTCCTCTGTCTGATGCCACTCCGGGGCTAATCCGGGGGGGCTATCCTGGTGGAAGGTGATCAGCAATTGGTCACCTTCCACCAGGAAGAGGGCAGGGCAAGGGCAGCTCCAGTACCTGGATGACCACCAAAACCCCCATGCTCCCTCCTTGGTGTTGGGATTGCCCAACACCACCCTGGTAAGTAAATCCGTGGGGGGTTGTGGGGAGGCGGCGCCAACTCTGCACCATGAAGACAGATCTCTTGTTTCGGTGAAGAAGAGCTGTTATAGAGAGACTAACTGGAAAAGATCTTAATGGAACAAACAATTTTTATCTGTAATCTCTTTTTTGCAATGTTCCTCACAGTATCCCTTGATGTCTTAAAAATACATTCTTACTAGAAAGCAACCAAAAAATAGAAAGTACTCCACCTTCCGACTTTTTCTTCAGTCTTTTTAAGGTTAGCCAGACAGAATTTGGAGTCTGCATAAGCGTTGTTTTCTAATTTGGTGTCACATGGCGAATGAAAAATGGTAATCTGAAGTGGACCTGTAGGGAGTGTATGCTCAATTTTGTGTTAATCCAATAAATTTCCCCTGCATATTTTGGAACAGATTGCTTTCATTTGGCTGTGCTTGGCTCTTTTAAACTAGGTTTTCAAAGAGGGAAATGCCATCGTAAATGTACTGGAGGACTGGAAGGCAGCCAATGTAGCATCAAATAAATAATGAAAGAAATAAAGGATCAGGGCAGAATCCAGGGAATCCCACAGATATCTGTCTACCCTATCACATTAAAAAGCATTATTAAGGTTAAAATTGTTAAGCGTATAGCATAAAAGGCCTTGCCAAGGGAGAATCAGTGTGAAGAGAAGTCCGACCTCACCAAACATAGATAGGGTGATCTGAGAGACTTTATACTTGGACTTACCAAAAAAAAGATTATGATGAAAGTCCCTGATGAAGACTGCAATAAGAATGCAGCAGTCATGGGATAAGAGGGCAAATCCTCTTATGGGTCACAACTGATTAAAAAATAAGAAGTCAGCAGTACAAGGAATAAATGGACAGTTTTCACATTGAAGGGAAGTAATCCAAAGATATGTACGGGGGACAAGTGCTTCTAACGTACCCACACGCGGTCCAGGATGAACAGTTAGGTGGGCAAATTTGTGGATGATGCCAAATTATTTAGGATGGCAAAACCCAGATGGTGAAGAATTCGCCCTGAGTGGGCGAATGGGCAGCAGCTTGTTTGTCATATTCGTTGTAATTAAGTGTCAAGTTATTGACTGCAGATATGTGCCGATGAGGTTTATAGTAGTTGTGGCTTCCACAGAAAGAAACCTTGAAAGCGCACTGAAAGCATCAGTTTGCAGTGACAACGAGAAGGGCAAGCTCAATATTAGGAATAATTAGAAAAGGAATAGAAATAAAACAAATATTGAAATATATTATGGCATAAGCTTCTGATGCATCTGCGGTTCCGTTTATAATACTGTGAACAGTTATGACGTCTCTAGGTAAAAAAAAGGTTATAGAGATGGGAAAAGTACATAAAATGATCATTAACACAACCAGTGTGTTGAAGCACCCTCCCTATGAAAAAAGCTAAAGTGTTTGGGACTCTTTTAGTTTAGAAAAAAAGATTACTACAGTGGGGATGAAAGCAGCTTATAAAATAATGGGTGATGTGAAGAAACACAAAGGTTAGACAAATTCACAGTGGATCAGTCTGTCAATAGCCATTAGTCGTTATAGGTAATTGCAACATCCATGCAGGGCTGGTCCAAGGCATTTTGCTGCCTGAGACAAAGGAGATGATGCTCCCACCCACCCACCCACCCTCCACGCACTACATACACAGAAGCTGACGGAACTAGAAGTGGAATTTTAGTTCAACACTGATGATGTGACTGCATCTTCCACTTCACCTGAAGGCAGCAGGCTAGCTTAGGGAGTGCAGGGTCAGCTGTGTAGCATGCACTGATCTGTCCTTCGACACCTCACCCCCCATTCCCTGCTCCTGAACATCTGCCACTTCACTCTACCTAATGGTAGGTCTGGCTCTGCTTCCATGTTCAGAGGAAACATAACTCTGATTACCAGATACTGATGACAAATGACAGAGGATGGTTACAACTTGTAACCTGTGCCTTGTGAACTTTCAGAAGTATCTGCTGGCTGCTATTCGAAGACAAAATGCTGAGCTAGATGGACCTTGGGAATTGGCTTGCAAGCATGTTCACCCCACCTTCTCAGTGCATCATGTTAGTAATGTGAATTGCCCCTTATTTGACTGTCTGAACATGAGCAGCTAACATATTGACAGAACCTGCAAATCCTGTTTGGGCCAAAGAGAGTGATAAACTCCCATGATAGAGATCCAGAAATTGTTGACTGGGTGGGTAATTATTAGAGCTTAGTTCCCTAGGAACAGAGACTTTCTCAGTACCTGAAGCAGCTGTATCTGTCCCTACGGGTGGAGCATGGAATGGAAAGCCACACCCACCTGCCTGTGAGGCATGTGGTCTCGGCCCTCACTGGGTGAGCGGGACCAACGTCGATCTCTGGAGCGAGGCCGGCTATATTCGTGCCTCTCTTGTGAGTACCGCTCCTTGTCAGAAGACGTGTGGTGGTGGTGATGGTGGTGGTGGTGATGATGGTGTTTCCGGTCCTTTGGCCTGCCTCGTTCTTGATCTCTTTCTTTGGAAGGAAGGTCACCCGACTGCGTGGTCATACTGAGGTCCGTACCCAGCCCTGCCAGTGAGAAGAAAGAAAGCAGGGCAAGCTTGAATGCTTTTGTTACAAAGGTTTTTAAGATCCCAAGTCATGGCCTGTTAATGCACCCATCCTTCACCAGCGTGTAAGCAACCAGGGAAAATGCATTCATGCAGGCAACATTGTACTTGGCTTGGCTTGTCAAAAAATATGTGCCCAAGATGCAGAAACTGAAGTACATTCCTGAAGTACATTCCTGCCTTCTCGAAGCTACACTATACCAGACTTCTTAGAGCTAGACTATAGACTGACATGGGAGATCTGTGAATATATCTCCTACAGTCACTTCCAGTGTTGATAGCGTACAATTGGAGTAGGGAAAAGGTGGAAATTTAGATCTGGAGTACGGCACTAGGGGAGATTTCTTCTTTTAAACCTCATGCATTTTCCCGATTAAAATTGTTCCCTTGAAGCTGCTATTTGCCTAAAACAAAAGGTACCTGCATGATATGTGAATTTTGTCCTGTGAGGAAAATAGCAGTTTCTAGGGATGGACTTTAATCAGGAATACAGTGCAAGAGAGAGTGGTGCCCCCCAGTACCCCACCATGCTAAGTTGCAATCTGAATCACCCACCCTGCAACTGTGGCTGCTATCTACAATTTAATAAGATGAGGAACAGCCGATTAATGGATCACCCGTGTCATGTCTCTTAGAAGTTTGGCTCTTAGAAGTTCCTTCATAGGTGGATTAGGGTTAGTTTCCAGTAGACCCTCAGCGTAAGAGATACTCAGAAGGTGCTTCTGGGATCCATACACACCATTTGAGCTACAGTTTGGCGAAAGGACTGGCCTGCAAGGATATGGAGAATAAAGGTCCTTGAGATATGCCTTAGGTCACTGCACAAATCTAAGGTGGGGTCAATTTCACAAGAGGCCTTTGGAAGATGGAGCCGCAATATAGCTGCACAGCATGCTTTGGAACTGCACATCTTTCACTTAGCAGATGTTTTGCTACTGCCTGGTTTTCAGCCAGCATTCCCTAGAAGGGAATGATAGACCCTCTATCTTTTGAATCATTCAGTGTGCTTGGATCTTCCAGGGAGCTTGTGACTTATGGATGGAAGATGCCTGGGAATCTATTACCTGAGTTTCCCTTTAGAAAACCTTAAAAAAAAAGTCATGGCAGGCTAGGGCACGCTGGGAGCTATAGGACTTTTTTCTATCTGAACATGCATAGGATTGCACCCTTAGTAAATTATGTGAGAGAAAACCTCCACAGGGATAGATGTATTTGCTTGGTGCAAAAAGAACCATAGGTTCTGTAGCAAAAGTCCTGTAGCACCTTAATGACTAACAAATGCATTATATTGCACAGACTTTTGTGGACTAGAATTCACTTCATCAGATATATCAGAAGCTTATACCATAATGTATTTGTTAGTCTTTAAGGTGCCACAAGACTTTTTGTTGTGCGAGAAAGTGAAAACTTACACATACATTTGCATTGCCTCCCAATTATTGCTACAGATGCCCTTCCTTGAATATGACCACTGACTGGCTACTATAATTCTAAGGTAATTGTCATATAATTTACTGTCTGGAGATGTGCCAACATCAAAGGTTGCAGTCACTCTACAGTAAGCAAAGGACTGCATTCCTTGGCTGGATCTACACTGCCGCTTTATAGTGGTATTGAAGTGCACTGACAACTCTTGGGGTCCATGATATATCTACACCAAACAGGATATAACACTATGAAAGTGGTATGAACGCGGTATACGGAATATTGTCAATGCACTTCAATACCACTATAAAGCAGTAGTGTAGAGCCTGCCTTTTATATACTGCTTTCATACCACTTTCATAGTGCTATATCCTGCTTGGTGTAGATCTGGCCTTAATCTCTAGGGCATGGCTTGGAAGCCTGTGGTCCTCTGGATGTTGTTGGACTCCAACTTCCATCACTCTCAGCCAGATGGTCAATGGTCAAGATGATGGGAGTTTAGTCCAACAACATCTGGAGGGCCACAGGTTCCATATCCCCCCGCTCTAGGGATTTACTCCAGAGCAAGCCCTGCAGACCTGTCCTGAGGTCTGACCTGTGTCCACATCTGTGTATCGACTGAGTGAGCGCTCCGACGTCCGGTGGCTCCGCTCCCGCCGCCGGTTATGCCGCTGGTTCTCCTCTGGGATGACTCTTTCTAGAGAGTAGTCTTCCAAGCGCATGCCTTTGGAGCGTGAGTGGCCTAACATTGAGGCAGAACGTTTCATGGGGCTTGCATCTGTGATAGTCTGGAAAGGGACAGAAAACCAGAACAATAACGTAAGAAGACAAAACCCCATGGATTTGGCAGGGAGTGGTATATGATATATGGGTATTGTGACAGCTATCTAGGTAACTATTAAACCAAATATAGTACAACCATAGAACTATGGGCACTTCCATCCATCCTCCCATCAAAGTTTATATCCAGCCCATACCCATAGCTATGAATCTCTCTATATGGATATACATACTAGGGAGTTATGGACTGTGAACTTCTCATTCTGCTTACAAACCACCAGGCCTCCCCCCCCCTTCCCTGCCTTTCCCAGTCTGCCCAAGAATGAATGCATGGATGTAGCTGGTGCAGAAGACAGTTACTATGTTGCTTTCCTCCCCCAAATGAGACAGAAAACGAGGTTGACATGGCCTGTTTTTATAGGAGTACTTTCAACTCAGCAGAAGTTTTCTCAGAGCATTTGACATGAACACCCTTTTTGCCACTGGGTGCTATTAATGTGGAGCTGAATATCACTTGACTTTCTCTGAGACATTTGCCACAAATATACCACATCCGGTGATGGAGCAATGTGGGCTATGCTAGGAACCACACGGCCATTTGCTTCCTCTGAAAGAGCTGTGGCCAAGGGACGGAACTACAGGGAGAGCAGCCATACCAGCATGGAAGCTTTGTTACAACAACAGACCAAAGAAGATGGGACAGTACTTGCTGGTCCCTTTAAAGACCATCTAGCCTCACGACTGTGTATGGTGTGCCTTTGTTGTGCTCCCCTTCTGCTTTTGCTTTCCCTTCTCCCACCCTAACTCAGCAAACCATCCATATAGTTCCTTCTCTTCCATGAATACAGGAGGAAAGCATCTTGGTGTTTAAGGATTCACAGGGAGGGAAATTAAGCTCCACTTCCTGTGCTACAGGTTGGAGTGACTTTGCTGTGTCAAAAGAAGAGCCTGTTCTGAAATGCTGAAATATCACGCCAAACCTGTGGAGCAAGTGATGCACGCCAACCAGCAAGCCACTACCACTGCCAGCTGGGCCCCCTCCACAAGGATGCGCTTTTGCGCCCGGTTCGGGGATTATGCGCATTATCGCGGAGGCGCATTTACGCCTAATCCCTCTGCACGGGAGGCGGTGAGAGGCGGCGAAGCGCATTAATTGATGTCCAAAAAGCGCTTTAGAAGACGTTAATGTGCACAATCGCTTGTTCACACGGCGAAAATGCGCTTTAACGGCCGGAGAAAAATAAAAGTCGCTATTTAACGCGCATTCGAAAATGCGCATTATCGGGGAGATAACGCACCTGTACGCCCGTTTTGCGCTCCGCTGGTGTGGAGGTAAAATTTATAATGAGCCTTCAAGGCTCATTAAACGTCTCGTGTGAAGGAGGCCCTGGTTTGTAGAATGTAATTCATGGCTCTTTAGTTACAGAACTGGAAGTAAAACCTGAGATTACAATACAGAACAAAATCTGACTCAGTGTTTCATATCATACTAAAACTGCAGCTAGCAAAGCCCCCCTCAATTCCTATCTGCCCTCTTTAGCTCTGCTCTAACCACTGGCTTGCACTCTCCTTGAATAGGACTCAAGAATTTTCAGCCCTGGAGCTAATTTGAGATCTCTGGAATTTCTTCCTTCTCAAGATTTGGTGGCTGTATGCATTATCTACAGTTCTAGACAGCCACCTCTAGGAGCAGGTCATTTCAAATCACAAAGTCAGCCCAGGATTGGTTCAGACCAATGACTCCAGAGGGCAGTTTTTTGATCTATAATAGCAATAAACACAAGGCAATAATTTAGTACAAAGGTGGCCGTGGAAAAAACTGAACATTGGCAAATGTCTGGTGTACAGACTTCCAACCACAAGTTGTCTTATGTTTACTGTTTTTCATGTCACAAAATCAATCTCAAAAACTACCAGGTTGGGCTGACACCATGATATATTTATTCTCACATACTCCGAAACAGAAGCTGTCCTCCATGGCTCAGATTTGCTCAGCTAGAAATAGTTCAGTTTAAAGCAACAAGGAAAAAAGGATTATATAAAAATAAACCTTAACAAAAAAAAACACTTTGTACTCATCATAGAATTGATTTCCATGTTGTCCTTCCATTCATGGCAGGCCCTTTGATTCAGTAGAGACTTCCAAGAACAGGAAATTCCCCCTTTAGTCCCCACACTGCCTTCCATGCTGTTCTGGGGGATCCCCCAATGGAGCAGATTCAAGGAAGTACAGGAGGCTACAGACGTAATGAGGAATCAATGAAAATTGCCCCTCCCTACGTTTTCTATTCATGGAAGCCTCCACTAGATCAAAGAGGCTTATAGAAACAAATTCTTACAGAACTTTGGTACAATGACTTACAGAACATTTTTTCTATATCATAATTTTTAAAAAATCATCATCATCAAATATACTATATCATTTCTACTAAACAAAATTATTGTATGTAAATATCAACATTAGATTTAGAAATTACAAATCTGTTTGTATAGGTAAAATAAAATATATCCTTGTCAGCTAAAAGTTTAATGTGGATGAAAATGCCAACATATCACTATATAGTCTTGATATTATTCTCATGTACACAGAGTTGTAATTTGCAGACCTAAATTTGTCCAAATGGTATTTACATGCAATAAACTGTATCACTATTTACTAGATGTTTTACACTATACGTTATAGATTTTTTTTAACTTTAGATTTGTGCCTATGAATCAATTTATTGTGTTTGAAGATGCAGCACACTTTGGGATGCTTAGTTAAGGTCCCATAGCATCAAGTCTTGTGACATGGGTCAAAGATATACTGATGTCTCACTTTGGGTAAGTTTTGGTCAATATTATCCAAACATTTGGTCAAGATAAATTTGAGACTACTGGATTAAGAAGAATAAAAGGGACTACATTATTAGAAAACTATGAATGATATTCTAGGAGATTATGTTGCTGGCAGTTTAAATTCCTATAGGGAATATCACATCTGTTTAGAACTCAAGTATCTATAGACAGAGTACAATATCTGATCTGTGGTGGTATTTGCATGAAAAATACTCCATAAATACACTGAAGATCCCCTTGTCTCAAAAAACAGCTCTAATGCATCATCTGCCACATTCCAGATGAAATTGCTATGACACATCACTCAAAGTCCTTACTATATCAACTGCAGGAATTATACTGTGAGATACAACCAGTCATGTCCCTTACAGCAAGGACTGCCCGAACTGGCTGTGTGTAATATTAGACACATTTCCTTGAGGCAAGTTGTCTCCAGAAAGATTTGGGAAGTGCGAGCAGCTATATAAACTAAAAAGCAAAGTGTGTCCAGAAACAGCCATGAAACATGTCCAGAAACAGCTGAGCAATATCCAACAACTATCATGTATCTTGCACAGTGAGCTGCTCTCATAAATCTCTAGTAGGATTCTATCAAGTGAGTTGTACTCATAGTTTCACAGCCTTCTAAATGCTGCCCACAAGCAAAATATTCTCCTTAGTCCACGTTGGAGGGAAGTGGCATTTTCTCTCTTTTTTGATGCATGTCTCAAAGTACAGCAGTCCTGGAACATCAGGAAAAGATCAACAACACACACAACACACTGTATTCTGTCTACCAGAATGTTGCTGTTGTTGTTCTTGTTGTTATTTAGTTAAGTGGTGGTTTATCTAGGAAAATTTTAGGGAAAGAAAAGATAATATCCTCCACGTACAACCACCCATCTTTCTTACCACTTGTGAATGGTGTAATCCATTTCTATGTTTGTGCAGACTGGGAATCAAGGCTCCGTAGACAATCCCTGCCTCGGATAGGTTAACATTGCTCCATTATACTGTAGGTGAAACTGAGGAATTGCTCAGACATGTTACCTGCCCTTAAAAACACTTTAATTCAGAAAGTGGGAGGGATAGAGAAGAAATCCAGGACTCCTGATTCCCCAGCCACTCTGCTCTGATCAGATATAACCCCAGGCCTGGGATTTGCAATTCAGAAGCCCTAGTATTCAGCTCTCCCTAATTTCACCCAGAGACAGGAATAACATCCTCGCTCACAATCCCTCCCTGCTGTAGCCATCTGACTATTTCTGTTCCACAGGGAAAGAGAGAGAAAATTACTCACTTGTAAATGACGCCATCTTTCAGATGTCTTTCCCCTTCTACCACCTATAGGTGCAGATGCGCATGCAACCAGGCCTTCCAGAAACCTCTCTCCAGTAGAGAACTGTTGGGAATGGTGTCCTCAGCATGGAGCTGCTTGTGCATGGTGAGCCACAGTTATAATCAAACAAGTATTCACAGAGCTGCAAAGGACCTTTGAAAAGGGGATAAAGCTGCTCCAATCACCTAAGGTTGCAATCCTATGCATGTTGAGACAGAAAAAAAAGTCCTGCAACTCCCAGTAGGCCCCAGACAGCCATGCTGGAGTTATAGGGCTTTTTTCTGTCTAAATATGCATAGGATTGCACCCTAAGATGCTCAGGCTCCTATTTCATAGTTCCATAGGAATTTATTTAAACTACTTTTGTGAGATAGAAGGGAACATGTGGCAGTGGAGGTCTGGGGAAAGGGTTCAGAATGGACAGAAATCATTTTAAAGAACATGAGTTACAGGTGAGCAGGATTCTCTTCTTCAAGAGGCACTATCCATTCCTAATTCTGCATGGAGAAGTAAATGACAACAGCAGTATTTCCTCTGACATGGCAGTTTCAGCAGATAAACTTGTAATGTAGAATAGCAAAATGAGCTTGTTAGAGAAAAGCTGTGGGTAAAAAAAAAAGAAGCCGACTGCATATAAGGGCCAAGGCCAACGATCTTGCTGAGAATCTAATCTGCTCTACGTTATATTTGCTGCAAAGAGGCTTTTACAATTGAATATTGAGTTCTCTCTGTTTTGTCTTTGTTTTCTCGGGGGGGGGGGGAGGGGATGGCTGAAGCTACCCTTAGCTCATCAGAGATCTTGATGTAGGAAGCAGTCATTCATCTCTAGACAGTTCCTTCGTGGATTGCTTGGCACCTCTTTTCTTGCTAAGCCAACTGTTTCTACTTGTTTTTCGTCTTTGGGGCATTCGCTTACAAAATCCATCATCTTCCACAAGTGTTGGTAAGAATACATGGCACAATCAAAAGGACTGTCTTTTTTCATAGTTCAGGACATCAACATTTCACAGCCCATCAAGTCTAGCCTTTCTCTATCTCAAGGTGATCTATGGACAAGACACAGGCTCTGTTTTCCTGCAGAAGCAGGTGTCAACACAGAATAAACTGGTTCACATGTAACAACAAATCATAATTTAATTAACTGTGGTTTGTTGAATTTGGGTTGTTATGTGCGAACCCCAAACTATCAGTTAACTATGGATTGTTAGCCATGAACAAATTACAAAGATAGCCCGTGGTTTGTTGCTGACCCAGTTTGTCTGTAACTGCAGTAAATCATGAGTTAATTAACTCACAATTTGCCACGGGATCTGCCAGATATGTTCTGTGACCATTTTGAATATTCAACCCCTGATCATGCTGATTGGGGGTTGCTATGTGATGTCCGAACCCAGACACTATAGATTAATTGTGGGTTAAATAACCCACAGTAACCTACAATTAGTAGTTAATAATAATAAGAATACATTTATTTCTTACCCGCCTCTCCGTTTGGATCGAGGTGGGAAACAACAGTAAATATAAAACATGATAAAATACATAAAATTGATTAAAAACATGGCAAATTATTAAAATAGCAATAAAAACATCATTAAAACATCCTAACTGTTTTTAGGTTAACTGAGGATTGTTTAACCCACAATTAGCCTATACTGTCCAGCCTCAGACATCACATAGCTACCCCTGATTGCCCTGACCAGGAGCTGAATATTCAAATAGGCTGCAGTGCACACCTGGCACATTCTGCAACAAATCTTGGGATAATTATCCCATGATTTACTGCCATTACATGCAAATAATCCCACTGGGATTCTGAACTGTGGATTGTTTAAACAATGGGTTGTCATTATCTGCAAACCAGAATCATGGGTTGTTCATGGGTTGCTTTGCCAAGCTATTGAGATAGCAGGCAAAACCTAACCTCTTTAGATACCAGTACTGCATTGCTGAAAAGGAAATTGGGATACAGAGAAGTTGGGATACAGAGTGGTGTAGGAGAAAAACAAACAACCCAGAGACTGAGAAAACATACCATAGTTTGTTTAATCATCTGCTAGGCAAATTCTGGGTAGGTCAACAAACCATGGTTTAAATAAACCATGGGTTAGTGTTACAGGAGAACCAGGTCAATAAAGGAGCAGGGTACAGGTCACTTATGTGAAGGTAGAGGATACATAGTCTCCTTTTGTCTTCTTGCTGGGCTGTCTGGAAATGATTGAATATAACTTTCTGTGTAGGCTTCATCCAGCTTAGATAATATTTCTTACACAGCTGATTGTTTTGAAAAAGCTTCTGCCACAATACATCTGTTAGCTTTTTAGGTGCTACAAGACTCTTTGGCTGCCTCTTCACGGCACCGGGAGCACTGTGCAGTGGCAGTGCCTGCCAGCGCACCATGCAGTGACGCTCCTTCTGGTGATCTACACTGGAGAGTGCCATGGCGGCTTATCCTGGTGCCGCTGGTGCCGCTGCGCTCGGCTGCCTGGTAGCAACTGGAGAAACAACAGGGAGCATTGGCTCGGACAGGGCCATTTCTTAAGTTTTTCACCCTATATGAAAGTTCATGCCAGGAAGCCAGGGAAGCTTCCCTGGTACGCTAAAGCTCTCAGTTCAGTATATGAGTGCTTTTGCAGCGAAGGAAGAAGCAAAGGCTAGTCCTGTGGCTCACTGCTGAGCAGATGGTTCTGGAAGGCCTGGCTGAGTGCACATCTGACTCAACAACTGCGAATGGGCAGGCAGTCTTGGAAAAGATAGAGAGGAGCATGTTGGCTTTGGCGGAGGGGTAACTGAACTAGTTTGAGGAAGATGTCTCCCCCTCCCCGTCAACCCAACGCTGCCAACTAACTGGACATCTAATGGACAGAAGAAACGACAAGGAATCTTGTGGCACCTTAAAGACCAACAAGCCTAACCATGACTACTCAGAAGTAAGTCCCATTGAGTTCAATGGGGTTTACTCCCAGGTAATTTGGTACAGGGTGTTTGTACATATATGCATGCACGCACGCACACGCACACACACACACGAATATATGCCTGATGCGCTCTAGTCCATAAAGTCTTTAAGATGCCACAGGAGGACACAGTTGGTCAACAGCAAGGGTTGTTCATAAGGGGAGTAGGATTGGACTAGGGAAAGTGGTTGGCTCCGTTGTGCCCTCAGCTGAAGGAGAATGGCAGTAGAAGGAGCAGAGCCATGGTTAGGATGTTTGTGGGACTGTGGGATGACATAGAGCTATTCCTGCATAAGGAAATATAAACTGGGAGGAAAGGGGAACCCAAACTTCATCTGCCCTAAAGGCCCTCTTGGCCAAACGATAAGCCTCCATTAGTGTGTTGGCAGAAAACTCAGCCTGCCACTGGGTTAGAGTGCTTAGACAACTGCTGAGTGCCCACTGAAACTAACTAACATAGCAGACAAGGGAGTCAGGAGTAGGAAAAAACCCCAGTGTGTGGCTTAGAAGCAGAGAGAGTGGGCAGCAGAGAGAAGGGATGTAGAAAAAGTGAACGAAGAGAAAACCTCACAAAGACAAGATGAGGAGGACGAAATGTGCCGGAGAGAAAGACTTTGCCTGTACAGCATTTAATGTGGCAAAAGCAATTGGGGAGGGCATAATATGGATCTGAGAGAGAGGGAAAGGGGAAAAGAGAGAGAGAGAGAGAGAGAGAGAGAGAGAGAGAAGGGTGCATGAAGATAGGGAGACACATAGAGTTGGCAGTTTGCTATTCTGAGGAGCCCCAGGGGAGGGAACTGGAGGCAGCGAGCACACAGAGCCAGGAGCCCAGGCTGCAGTACATACACTGAGATTATTCCCTCGCGGTCGCGCCTTCCTCCTCTGTCGCAGCCATACAAGACGGTGCACACAGAAACGGGAAAGAGAGAGAGAGAAGGAAATAAATATAAAGGCAAAGGGAGATATAGGACCAAGGGGGAGTGGGGAGGGACCAGAATGTGGTAAAGGGTTGAGGGGAGGAGTGTCAGGAGAGAACAATCAGGTTAATGTCGGTCACTTATGCACAAGACCAGACCAGTCCAGACCAGTGCTGGAAGCTCATATCCTCAGATAAATGGTTGTTACTGGCAACCATGATAGACAAAGATAGACACCAGAAAGGGACAGACAGTTCTCAGAAGGGATGAGCTGAGCAGAGCAGCAGAGACAACAGCAAGGCCCCACACCTTCCCCCAAACATGCGGCAACAAACCCCAGCCATTGGAAACCTCAGCCACTGTTAAAAGCTGCAACGTTGTGCACGGCCCAAACCAGGACAACCACCCCTGCACACAGAGCTGCTCTTTCTGATTTGCTGGACTCCCACATTTCCTCTACTCTGGCCTTGCCAACCCAACCCATGGGAAGGACAGCAAGACAGGCCCGGTCTCAGGTAAGGTGGGACTGCAGGGGGAGCCCTGAGCAGGGTTGGCCAGTGGAGAAGCAGAGCAGTAAGGTGGAGATAGCTTGGGAGTTCCAAGGTAGGGAAATCCCAAGCAGAAATCTCATTTATTTGGATGAGAGTAGCACTTGGGAGATTCTTTGTATGCTAACTCTGTAGTCTAATGAGGACCGTGTAAGATTGTCCTGTGGAAGAATACTAATGCTGCCTTTTTCATCAATTAAGTGAGGATGGTAGGCACTGCTGCCATGAGTATCTTCTCCTGATCAGAGAGGCTGGTGGCTGGAGAAGTGATTGTGGAAATGGGGTCATTCAGTGTCTTAATTGCACAGTTGTCTTGTCTATCAGAACAATGTCATTCACCGTATGGCTTGGATAGAGAGAAAGACTTTTATATCTGTATAGGGTGGCCATATGCATCAGCAAAACAGAGGAAATGCATCCCCTGCAAATAGGAGAAAGGATGCCACAGATTTGCATAATGTTAATTTATACGTTCTTTATCATTATGCTGGATTTGGACTGGACAGCCTTCAAACAGTGAAGTAGGACACATCCCCCCCTCCCCCCCTCCTGTATCTGTATGTGTCTGGGGGTGGGTAGGGAGAGAATTAGGAAAGAAACTTATCTCAGGTGGTCACATTGGTACCTTTTAGGTTCCTTATTTAATGAAGCACTTCCTGTTTTTCTGCTACCTTGCCTGATCAGGCTAACATGTGGAAGTGCCCTCATAAACATTCCTACTTACTAGCTTTTCCAGAAGGCCTTATGTTAGACCCACAGCTCTTCAAAATAGGAAGTAACTCCCTTTAATTGACAGGAACAGCATCACCCTAGCGTAGGCATGGCATTCTTGACCAGCAACCCAACCTGCCAGAAGCTCTGTGGCCACTTCTCATCACTTGGGGCTATGGAAGCATCAGGAGCTTTCTAGAGTGGGAGCTTCAGGCTACTGCTGACACTGGACTGGAGATTGTTTTATATAGGGAAGCTTTAAACTTTAAATGTTAAACTTTGCAATGACAAGTAGGACTAAATTACAGAATCCCTGCACCCAACCTAGATCATCTCAAGTGCTTTAAAGGGGCATCATCCCAACAGAGAGATAATGGTGTCCCATGGCAATGAGGACCATCTGAGAGAGAGAGAGAGAGAGAGAGAGATGGGGTGCCTCTACAAGAGCGATTTAAAGCTCTTTCAAGGCGCATTACAAATTTTACCTCTACAAGAGTGGAGCGCAAATCGGGGGTTGAGGCGCCTTTTATCTCTGCTTATGCGCATTATCGAATGCGCGTTAAATAGCGAGTTTTAATTTGCCGCGGGAGTTAAAGCGCCTTATGGCCATGTAAACATGTGATTCTCCGCATGTAAACAACTTTAAAGCACATTTCCTATAGCCCGTAATGCGCTTCACTGCCTCTCGTGAATAGGTATTAGGAGTAAATGTGCTTCTCCGTATATGCGCATAATCGGGCAACCGGGCGTTAAACCAAAATTTTGTGGAGGGGACCAGAGACAGACATAAGAGCGAAGTCAAAGGTATGTTTTCCCTTGCTAGCATTAGTGCTAACATGGGAAAGCCCTATTGGGGGGGGGGGGGGTGGAGAAAGAGAGAGTGGGAAGAGTGCACATGTGTTTGTGTATGTGAATATGTGCATGCATACCTGCCTATGCGTGCCTATGCATGGCACGGGCACACCAGCAGACACCCAATGCAGCCCTTGGAACCAAAAAGGTTGTGCACCCTATTTTAAGAGTCATCTCCATCACTCGTCAATGTTCTCACATGTAGTATAAGTACTTTTAAAGCACTATAAGAACAAATCCAGCAAGGATGTATGCTTTTAGGGCTTCTTGTGGCCTCTAGGCACTATTATTTTTTCTGAAGTTGAACGAGTGAGAAGACATGTCTGGGCTCTCTTACTACCCCCTTTTCTACTTGGTTATGTTCCAGTGGGGTACCGTAATAGGCCCAAGCAGCGACAAGTGAAGGGTGCAACAACCTCTTCCATGGTTATTTGTAGCACTCATGTGACACCTTTCAAGAACAATCCCACTTAGCATAGGTATATGGAAAAGTTTTATAGTAACTGGTTACCCTTGTAACTTGGTGAAGGAGCAGGGATAGGATTCATAACCAAAGTCACTTTGGGGCCTCCCTGGACCAACAGGCAGAGTAAAATGTTGAAGAATAATAATAATAATAATAATAATAATAATAATAATAATAATAATACAGATGCCTAAGGTCTTGCTCATTCAGCCCCTCCAGTCCTCTAAACGTTATGATAATAACCAGTTCCCATATAGCTTTTCCATGCACCCTGTCCTTGGAGCACTGTCATCTCATCAGAAGTAAATGATGAGTCAGCGTCAGCCCTCAGTTATGTTTGATCCTGGTGTTGGACTCTCATCAGAAAGATTTTCTTGTGAGAACTGGCAATTCCTTTTCCTCTAGTCCTCCTCAAAAAGACCCAAACAACAATAAGGCTCAGGACTCATCCCAGCCATCCAAGGGAGCGGATTGTCAGACATTTTCTTTTCCTATCACTTCTCCAACCCGTTTGCTTAGGAGCCAAGTATGGAATGTGTCTAAGGCAGGAATGGGGAACATGTGGCCTTCCACTGCACCGCAACTCCCCTCACCCCTCACCATTGGCTATGTTGCCTAGGGCTGTTGGGAGCTGCAGTCCGACAGCATCTGGAGGGCACACGTTCCCCATCCCTGGTCTAGAGAGGAATCATTGAAAGGTTGGGCATTGGCAGGCAATATTGCAGCAGGGACAGACACCAGATTGGTGGAAAGCCAGCACAATGCATGGCCAGAATTTGGAGTTAAGCACAGGAACAGGTGGTGGTGGGGAATGGAGTCAGGCGGCCTAGAAGGAAAGGTGCACATAGTAGGAAAGGTTCCTACCCAGTAGGAAAGGTGCCTCCTGGCAAACCTTTCATCTACGCCTGCTTGAATGCTACAGTACTGGGATAAAGGCACAAGCAGCTGCCATCTGGATACAACTTGAGAGTTCATTTTGCAGTGGAAAGGGGCAGTAGGAAGATTGGGGTAGCACCAAGAGAGAAGGCAGTGCTACAAGTGGGATGCAGAATTTTCATAGCAAAAGCATAATCATGAGAGCACTATGACCAGAAAGAATGCATGCATCCATGTGCATGAATGCATGCCCAGGAATAGAAAGTGGGAAAGATAAAATAAAAACTTCATGGTAGTTATCACAAAGTGTTACATGACTATGTTCAAAACCACTAAGGCCTGCCTCTAATCCATAGGGGTAGAGAAGGCTATGCATGATTTTAAAGGGCTGTTGTTTGTTTCTTGCTGAGAGAGATGGAACAGTGGAACAGGAGGATGGAGATAGCATTGTTTATTTCAGAGGAGGAAATAGACAGCATTCCAATCATTTTCTGTTGACCACATCTCCTAGGCTGCGCCCACATCTCCACTCAGAAGAGCTGGAGATAGGGACAGAGATGGAAGGCTCTAGGAAGTCCTAGCTTGTCCTTACTTTGGGCTGTAGCTGTGCAGCATTTAGCAGGTTCATCCCCCTTTAATTCCCTCTGTCGCTTTGAGGTTTGATCATCAGACGCAAAGCTCATGCAAAAGAGTAACAGGGAACCAACATCATTCACTTCTTTCTTCACAAACAGACCCCCCCCTTTTTCTGCCGTTGCCCCACGATCACAGCTGTGCTGAAATCAATGTGCTTTCATCCTAAATCATCCTCTAGGTCCTAGAGTCTAAGAGCTGGCTTTGCTGGTGCTGGATCAAGACTGTCCAGCAGGTCTTAATAGTCCAATGCCACAGCAAACGGGAGCAGCAGGCAAGTATTTGGCAGCGAGGAAAAGCCCAAGATTTCTTTAATAAAAGAGCGGTGGACAGTGTTTTTCATGATTGTACCACCACAAATCAGATCCAAAACGTAAGACAGTGCCATGCACTCTTCAGTACATAATAATAGCTTCCACTGCCTTGGAATGGTTTTCCCTGACCTGCTGAGCAGGGAGCAGGCAGCAGAACTGCACAGGACAGCCAGGCAGAAGTACAGGCCTGATTCCATGCCCTAGCCAGGCCCACAGGCCCTTCATTTCCTATCCAGATGTGCCAGAAAGCCCTGCTACCTATGGCATCAGTTGGCCTCCTATCCCTTACTCAAGCCACGGATCTCAAGCTTTCTACGTTCAAAGAACCCTTTCCACATTGACTCGTCTAACAAGTACATTGCAGAGGATCCTGGGGAGTGTTCCCTTTTCAGGGTGAGCATTCAGCGCACATATGGTGCTTGCTAGTCTGGTTGGGCTGCCTTGCCTGGGCTGAGTGTGCACTGTAGAAGACAACCAGAACTCCCCTGAAGATCTGCACTGCGAGAGAAGATCAGTTGTGGTGGGCCAGCAGTTTTCCAGTACTGCTCTTCTCACTGAGGAATCCCAGGATCCTCCGGAACACAGTTTGAAAACCACTGCCTTGGTGTAATAATACACAACGTTGAATCAAAGGGCTACTCCCTTGCCAAGTCCTTGCTTTGTTGATTATGCTGTGTTGATATCACTGAGGTGCCCTTTGTAGGGAACATCCAAGGCCAAGGGACACACTAGGATGAAGTGCTCTATAGGGTAGCCTAAACCATCTGGTGCCCTCCCCCAAAGGGTTGGACTACAATGTGTTGGCTGGGGATGATGGGAGTTGGTCCAACACATCGAGGTTGGGTGACCAAGATGGGAAAGTCTGGTGCAGGGTTATTCAATATACGTGCCACTGCCTTAAAGACGAGGCCAGTGTTTTGCTGGCAGGTGGCCAGAGCTGACGTTTTCAACAAGCTGTGACTGCTGAGTTTCTTGTGAGTTAAGAATTAGTCCCTTCTAGGCAGAACTGAGAGGTGTACTTATGCAAGAAATGTTGCAGGTGACCTATCTATTGTGTACACCTTCTTCAAGTCATACTAGGCCCAAGCTCTCACTTGCACACTTATACACAGAGACACGGATATGCTTAGCCTGTTGGTACGGCAGTAAATGCTGCTACACAGCGGAGCATGCTAAGAGCGACGGCTGCTTGGCACATGCTTAGCAGAGAGCACTCATCCCCACTCCCCACCCATCATCCCCTCTCCACTCCCACTTTGCACAACACTGGCCTGCTGGGACTGCATCCCTCAATCCCAGAAAGTCTTTCTGCTATAAAGCATGCTTCATGCCAGACCAGGAAGCGAATGTCACTAGCTGGACGATAGCTGCAGAAGGGCACACGGCCTTTGCCTTGATGACAGCTGTGCCGTGAGCGGCCACGGAGAGGCGACCGTCCCATTTCTTTTAGCCTTTTCCTCCCCTCCCCATTAGAAAAGCAAAGAGCGAGGACAAGGCTCCCATAATAAAACATCCCTCCTCCATGGGCCAACAAAGTGACATTCTAGCCCAGTCAAAACAACATGGTAGCAGAAATTGTGCCTCAAAGCAAGGCCATCTAAGACAGGAAGAGGGGATTGTCCCTGGTGCACCAAATATGGATGGGACCACAATGGGACAGCAGTGGCGCTGGGACAAGAACTTAGGAAACCTGATTTCCAACCCCCAAGTCTTATAGGGAGATCTGTTCCATGGCCAGGATTGCATGGCATTAGATGCCGACGAAAAACTCCCTCCCTCTTCCCCTGACACAGAGGGGCCATTTCTCCTCCTTGGATCACACAGATGACTCCTGGGGTAGGATTTGTTCCCTGACTCAACCCACATGCCAATCATTTTAGGTTCCTTAAAGGAAATGGCTCATCCGTGTGTCCCCCTCTCCCACCGCCACCTTTTACTCCTTCATCCTTGGACCCAGCCTGTCCTGCAACCACAGGTACCAGAGAGTCAACATGTGTGGATTGCAGCAAATGCTGCTACTTTGGGGGCACTAGTTACTGATGCAAGCTGAAAGCAATGTGTACCAGGCACCCAATACCTGCAGACTGTCAGTGAACCAATGGTGCGGCTCCATGATCTCAGTTAGGCTGGTAGCGCCTTGGGGAGGGGGGCAAAGGGCCTGCAGATCTACTCTACTCTTCATTTTATCATCCAGTTTTGACTGGAGGCTGGAAGTGAACATCTATTTCTGGTGGTATAGTGGAGCCAGGGCTCACAGGGTCGAAGTGCTAAGAGATTTTGATAAGCAAGGGCAATGACATCATCTGCCACCCATCCCCCCCCCCCCCCCCGATTTCCCTGTTCCCTCTGAGCTTAGCTGCAATCCTCACAGTAGCTGATGGGAAAATAGATTTCCCCAGCAACAATATATTGGTGTGAGCTAAGCCTGTTGTAATACAAAATAGTTAGGGGGTAGCTTGGCCTTGAATGGGAAATTAAGACTTATTAGCATTAAAAAAGAAGCACATATATGAGTCTTTAGCTATCCTTGGAAGTATGGCATTGGGGACTGTCATGAGGAGTGTCCATACTTCAAACCTGACCCCTGCATCACTGTCCACTTCTGTGTCGCTGCTACCCAGCTGTCTGGTTGAGCAGTCTGGGTTGATCAGTCTTCTTATACAAATCGGATGCTAAAATGCAGGGGGTTGTAGAAGTATGCAGAAATCAACCCGCCTAAAGGGACTCAGGGAAGGTCCATTACATTGGCAGTGGAGTGGCTGCAGGCATGGAGAAGGCATTGGGAGCCTTGTGAATATAAGGGATGCCTTTGTTAATTAGAGTGCCTGAGCATTAGGTTTTCCACCATATGCGGACCAATAAATTGTGATGCCAAGTAACTTCTGCCTACATGTGAGACACTCTTTTGATGAGAAGGAGAAATAAGCCATGAATTAAAAGGGCCTAACATGGGGGAAAATGATGCAGAAATTACTGAGGAAGAAGAGGTGATGTAGGAATCTGAATCAGTCCCTTAAACATCATCCTTATCCATGTGATGGAGACAAGCATCTTACATTCTGCTGTTCCTCCCTCTACATCTCCTTTCACATGCCCTGCCTGAGCAGGGTGGGGGAAATCCTAAAGAGATAATAGAAAATATGTTGGGGTCAGAAACTGCTTTCCAAGCGATGCAGTAGAGGAAGTATTACTTATCCATGAAGGGGGTAGGATTGTCTTTTGATATAATACTGAGGCCCAAATTACATGCAATTCTTATCTAACATACAACCTAAAAACTCAGGTGGAACAGGAAGGGTTCTGACATTCTTTCACTTTGCATCAGTATGGCCAAGCCCAGCATCGCTGCCTCCTTGCTGTCTGTGTGTGTGAGAGACAGAGAGACAGGGAGCACTACTGCTACCCCCAGGAGCAAGAGAGTGCAGGGAAGGAGAGGGGACCATAGCCCTCAAGTTCATAAAAGGGTCAGATAAAAAAAACCTCACCTGGTTTTCAGCAGGCAGCCGTGGCATGGAGGCAGCCCGTCCATGACCTTCCATGGGCAGGTACTGGTCGCTGTCTGAGTAGCCGTCCTTTGCCATCTCTCGCATCTCTACAGACTGTATTAGGCAATGCAGACAATGGGGTCAAGACACATGGGCAACCAGATGGAAAGACACTCTAATCCTTTCTACATCTGGTGAAGCTGGGAGGGCAGACTTAGAACCGTCCAAATTTTAAGGGACTCAACAGACTTCAGAAACACAGCTTAGCTGTTGTGGAGTCTGGTCGTTGCTAATTTCTAGTAGGTTAAGTGCTTTTCTGCTGTACAGACTCCCATCTCCCCAACCTTTAGCTATATATACCTTTTCTCCACCCAAAGCCAGAAATATTATATAGAGAAAGGGCAGGATATATTTCAGGATCTGCAGACTGTTGTACCGCTGCTCCATGCTGCAAATCTCTTTGAGTTCCCAGGGGGATATAGCAGGAGCCTGCTACTGGCCAGGGGTGAATTCTCCTAAAGCTCCCTCCACTGTGGGTACATGTAAGAGCATGCAAGGAAAAGAGAGGCAACAGTGGTGTTCCTACTTGCTGCCTGTTCCCTTCCTAGGAAAAAATACTCCTGTTCTCCCACAGGCTAAGGGTCAAATGACATGAGGCATTGTGAATTCATGACTGGTTCACATTTTTGATTAAAAACAGTTGTGCAGCTCCACATATCATATTGGGGCAGTGGGTGGTAGTGGTGGTGATAACCTTTCTCCCCAATGCTGTGACTGTGGTGAAAAACAGCCCACTCTGAGCTGCTCTTCACCCTGGGAGGGAAGCTATAATTGCCATCAATGGCAGCTTCTCTTCTTAGGGAAATAGCAGAGTCCTGGGAGGGAAATTTTCACAGAGACTGCAGCTCAGGGGGAAAGGGTTAACTCCTTTCCTCACACAGGATGGTCCTGAGCAGCCTCCCAGTGTCTGCTGTTTTTAAAGTAAGAACAAGACATTGTAAATGCATATGAGCATTTATCGTATTGGTTCTTCTGGCATGAAGGTAGGCTGGTGAGAAAGCAGATAGACAGACGTAAGCATTGATAATGGGCTTCTCTACAGAGGCCTTTTATCCTGCAGCTTTATGGGGGCTTCTGCTTCTGGATTCTTTGCGAGATTAAGATCAGCCCATTGCATTCACTTCCTCCCTTTTTTCCCAGAGATTTCTTTTATCTTCAGGTTCTATGTGTTTCACTATACAGCCCCTAGATGGCACTGTGGTTATATCACAATTTCCTCTTTACATGGAGAAATCCAAGTCGTAATATTTAAATAGCTCATTATCTCCGATCTTAAAAAAAATGGGATAAAAGTCAGAAACCACGGGAGAGGTTCTAGAGGTTGATGTCATGTAAAGGACCCGCAAACTTCCATGAGTAACTAATCTCGATTGCAGGATTAAAGCCTCAGGTAGAGAAGCCCAATGTGTCAGATCAGTAGCCAATTTGCGGTGTTTCAAGACAGAGAGCTCCCAATGAAAAGACATTTGCAGCTATTTCATCTTTCCCTTCTTAATTTTCTTTAGTTAAAAAAAGATGGAAAAGGCACTGAGAAAACATGGGAGGGTTACAAATTGAAGACAACATTGTCTGGACCCGCCCCATACAATTCCATGAATAAAGCAGGAAGATTGCACAATAAAAACCTTGTGCACTTGAGAGTCAGTATCCTCACTGTCTGTGGACAACAGCAGGTGTTCCATACCAAGTGTGCAACAATAAAATAATTGTACAAGTCATAATTGTACCTTGATGATGCGTCAATAACCTTATTGTAGTTAAGAACAGCCAAATCCTAATATGCCAGCAACACAAGGCATAAGGAGGGGTGAAGTGGCCAATGCACACTGGAACATATTGGGCTGGGAAAGCTCTGTGGCACAACAGGTGAGTAGGTGTGACTATGTCAAGAACATCCACTATTGCAAAGTGTGCCATGTTAATGACACACTGCCCTTTCGGCAGGGATGGGCATGGTTTGGGCAGAATAGAACTTGATCCGCGATACATGATCCTAAAACTGTTTTGGACTCCACAGAACATGGTACATCAGTACATACTTGAGGAAATGAGTTAGCAGATTCTGATTGCACATGGCAGGATGGATCTGCCCCCATTTTCTTCACCAAGGATGCTGTGCGCATAGTTTTGAGCATCACTGCAGTTATGTACACCTTTCAGCTATATTTTTGAGAAACTCCATATGAACACTGAATTTAACATTAATATTTCTCCATGTTACCCATGTGGAGACCCCACAATTTTGGTGGTGTTTCTTTTTCTTCTTCTTTTTTTAAGGTGAGGTGAATTCACATGATCCAATTAGCATGGTGAGAAGGCAAGATGAGCAAACACAGGCTGAGTTCTGCTTCTTGCAGAAGGGTCTTGCAATTGTTTCACTACAAACACAAGATGCAAATCAGCTCACATTTATTGTGCTACCAAAGCTTCCTAAAGTAGGCTGCATGATGGTTCAGTAGATGTGGGTTGCTGTGAGCCTGACTCATGTCTCACCACAAGCAGGAACTCAAACCCATAGTGGCTCAACCCACATCCTCACCTGTTTGGTCCTATAAATTGGACCTTGTTAGCAACTGTCCTGTGACTCTTGAATTCTCAGGGCATGGCTGAATTCTAGTGAGAGGGCTTTAAACAGGTTATAGGAGGATGGATTGGGGCAGGGAAAAGAGAAAGACAGAGAGAGGGAGGGAGGGAGGGAGGGAGAGAAAGAGAGATAGGCAAGTGCCAGTCCAAACACCTGGCTGGCACACAAACCACCTGGGAATTGGTCCGGCTATTGGGTATCTCCTCTGGCCGCCCCCGCTCTGGGCTCCAGGTCCCTGTCTTCTGGAACATCTCTTGTGCTCGTTGGGTGACCCACGACTCACTTTCCTTCATTCCTCCTTCCTGCATGGTCCTGGAGGTAGACAGAAAAGTCAGACTCCAACAAAATCCTGCTCTGAGCAGGGGGTTGGACTAGATGGCTTCCAAGGTACCTTCCAGCTCCATCATTCTCTGAAGTTGTTGCATAGGCACAGCCACAGATAGGTAACATAGAGAAACACGACTGGGTTTGGGGGATACAAGTCTACAGCAACACCTTCCTCCTCTGGCGATTAAGCAAAATTCCCTTCTATTCTAAGACTGATAGTTGCCCAGCAAAGTAAACTGTAGCCAGGAGCTGTGGTTCCAGGGACTCTTATACATGCAAAGTAAGCAGGAGGGAGTAACCAGACAAATCAAACCTCAATCAAAACACACAAGTTGACATATTTTAAAAATAAGGGACAGTGTCCTATAGTGCTGTTGCACCTTCACCAGTTCTGTTGCGCTAGCAGAATGGACCGCTAGCACAACAGGAACTAGCGATTTCTGAAATTAGCATGGAAAATGAGCAGAAATGCTAATTTCCAGAATGGGGCAGGTCAGCAGAGATCCCTTTGTTGTTTCAGGTACTCCTAGGGACATTATTTCTTCTTATATTAGAGGGATAAAAATACGCAAATAGAAAATATCTAATGTAAGGTATGATGTTGCTGGAGGTGGGGGTTCCAAGGTTATATATGGTAATAAGATGACCATTCCCTGGATTTGTATTGAAGGGGCTGATCCAGAGCATTCTAAGTCTCTGAAGAGATGTTCCGTGGAATACAGGATGCCTAGAAGCTGAACCAAGCAAGACTCACATTCCGCCTCCTTGATCCAGTTGTGAGGAGGGGAGAGCATTCTGTCCTTGGCCACCCTCCTGGGATGGAGATGGCGGTTCCATGCGCTGGAACATAAGTGGTGTCCGATTCTACAGGAAAGCACAGAATGATACAGAGGTTGGTTTTAAGACAGCTTAAAAAAATACTTGCAGCTCTCAAATAGCCTCTCTTTATCAAACAAAGTTCAGACCACTTGAAAAGTTGTCAGTGACAGACAATGCATTTGCTCTCCATTAGCCTGTCAGCTTAGCCACTCTGAATGTACTGGCCTCGCTCCCAGATTGCAAAAAGAAAATCAGGATGAATTTCATTTGGTTTCTGTGAACAAGTAAATGCTGAGGAATTCCTAATAGATGTGCGTTTCCTTTTCTTCTTTATGTGAAAGTTAGCATTTCCTTTAAGAAGTACTAACTTTCGTACAATATCCCTTGTTTATGTTTGGGCAAACATTTTATGACGTCTTTCTAGTCTTGGCAACAGTCCTGGTCCTTCTCCATCACTATTGGCAATTTCTTCCTTTAAAACCACCACCACCTGAATTTGTACATATTGATCTACCTTCCATCATGATTGAAGTTCTTTTCTCACTGGAATTATAATAAAATTCTATAAAGGTACATACAATATATATGTGCGAATACACACACACAAACAAACACACACTCCATAAAAGTTATGTACACACACTGGAATTCCACTACAAAGGCACACATTATACATTAAATAATAGAAATTCAGTAATAGAAAACAATTGTTTTGATCATATCAAAGAAAAATGTGGACCTATCAATATCTAAATTATATCCAATTTTTGTAACATTGATTAAACCAAAAACTTCTAAAGGGTTGAGGTTGCCAGCGTTATAGTCCTAAAAACACAGTTATGGGGAGTAAGATCCCTGAGCATAGTGAGACGTACTTCTGGGAATACATGCATAAGTGATGTTTACCATCTCTTAGATAAATGTGCTAAGTCAACACAGACATTCCAGCAAATATTTTATTTTTGGTGGAGTGGGAGACTATAGTTGAATTGTCACTTTTCCACACATTCACTATGGACAACTCACTAATTTCTTATGATCGTTTCTTTCTTCTTTTCTTTTTTTGCGCAGGGGAGGGAGGCAATGATTATCTCTGTCTTTGCACAGCCTAGCTCCTTCACAATCATCTCAAGATTCTTCCTGCTCCCTGCCTTTGATGCTCACTACATCAAAATTATTTCGTGTGTGTACAGTTGCATGGGTACACACAATGAAAAAAAAAGTACAGGGCTAACAACGGACAAACTAAAATGAGAAACGTCACCATTTCAACACAACCTCAAAAGGGAAATAATTCAAGCATGACTTTGTAGGCTTGGCAAACAGAGCCAGAAACTAGAAAGTAAGTGAGTTGAAAAGACAAAATTGCCTACTTGTAAAAAAAAAGGCAATTAGGTCTGTCTAGTCACGATAGTAGGAGATGTGCACAAACCATGCATCAGTCACCCAAAGCTTCTGGATAGCAATATATGTGCAGTGTGGCAACTCTGCCCTGCACTTACACAATTGTCAGGAGCTGCTGGACCTGTGTGCAGCTCTCCCATGTGTTGAATCATTGAACTTTAGGCAGTAGCTTCTGGACTGACTGCCTTCCCAGGCTGACCACTGCATCTTTCTGGGCAGGAAGGAGTATAAAGGGCTTCCTGTTCCAGCTAAGCCTTGCTGGAGCAACATGGTCTCCCTGAATTCCAGCATGTTCCGGTATCCTTGGTTATTTTGTCATCCTGCCTCCTGGTTTGTCCTTCAGTCTTGACTTGCTTTTTGTTCTTGAGTTCTGGCTGTTTTATTACTGCTCTTTTATCCCACAGAGGACAGATGCTTACTTGTTGTAATATAAGCCTTTATTCAAAAGTGAAACAGAATCTGCTGAGCTCACTAAGGTTCCTCCCACATGACCTCTGTTCGGGGGTTGTGCTTCCAGACTCCCTACATTCCTCTGATAGGCTGGAACTGCTATCTATTCTAACACTGACTATTCCCTCCATCCTGACTCCTGATTTGTTCTCCCGTCCTGGCTTCTGGCTTGTTCCCCAACTCCGCCTTTTGGTTTGCCTTTCGATCCTGACTCCTGGCTTGTCCCATGGCTTATGGTTCCTGGTTCACTCAGTCTGCTGCCCAAGACCAGCCCTGACAACAATGAAGCCTGCAGGAATGGGGCTCCAGTTCATTTCTGCTTTCCTTTTATCCTTTTTCAAATACAAATTAGTTCCAGAAAGTGTAAAAGAAAGAGGGGCAGATAATTGGCCAGGGTCTGTCTTGAAGAACTCTGCTTCCAGCTAGGCAGATTTCATTTCTACTGTGAATGTCCTGCCCAATCATACTTATGGAAGATTGAAAGCAATATGTCTCCTGGGGTGATGGGTCAAGGCATCTCTAAAGAAGTACAGATTGTATATACATTATTTCTGTTCTGCACATGTGACTTGAAGATGATGCTACATGGCAAATGCATAGGGCTGATATATGTGGACGACCACACTGTTACTCTAAAGATGTTTCTCTAAAGCAATATTGAAGAAAGCAACTGCTATGGATTTTCATGATATATGTGATGGAGATTTCCCTCCAATGTTGCAGGACTGTGTGATATGGTCCATTGTGAAATTGCCCCAGAGGTGCTGTACTCCAGAGATATTGTATTAACTGTAATAAATAACACACACACACACATCACAGTTACTTAGAACTGGACTGATCCACTTGCAGAAAGAATTTCAGCTTTTAAATTTTCTTTCTTTCTTTCTTTCTTTCTTTCTTGAAACATGCATTCAGAGGTTGGTGGAAACCAAATGTACAAAACAGGCAAAAACTTCATCAAAAATCTCAGAACTGAGAACCAAGGCTCTTTTCTCGAATCATGTTTTACAGCCTGACATACCTGCTCCTCCCGCATGGCCTGCAACTTCTTGGCCTTACTTTGGCGGTAATATTCCATGATCATCATGGCTGCATAGATTTTGCCCACTGTCAGATCTGTTGCTGCGGCAAGAGAAACACAGAAAGAAATTAAAAAAACACCTTGCTCCAGCTTAACATTCTCGTTAGCCTCTAATTCAGGCTCAGATTTCTTGACTTGAGGAAGGGACACTCTATAACAGGGTGTATGCAAAAGGGCTCAGTCCACCATGGCCATTTAGAGTGGGAGCCCAGGTAAACATCTCAGAGGAAGTTCACAAATTCAAACCACCGCATGATACGTTACCATGGAACATGGTTCTATATGGGCTCCCTTTGGGAGTCTATTTTCCTGAAGTCATAAGGGACAGTATCAGCGGTGACACAGGAAAATGGCTTTCCGTACATTCTTGTTCATTACTGCATCTTTTCTCTTTGGGATAGCACCAGAGTTTCCTTGGTTCCTCCCAGAAGAGGGCTCTCAGCCTGCCCAACTGAGTGAGCAGGAAGGTCTCCAGAGAGTTCTCAGAGTTTCAGAGTTTAGGCTCCTTTTCTTCTCTCCCATAGACTACAGCCTGGGGGGCGGGGCGGAGAATATTCTAGAACGGGGTAGGCAACACATGGCCATGGATTCCATGCAGCCACCACTACCCCCTGGTGTGGTATCCACTGCCTCAGAGACAGTTTTTTCTACAAAACTAAGTGGCGGACTTACCTCTACAAAACTAAATGCCAGATTTAGAGCTACAGTAAACAGGCTAAGTGTAACCATTTTAATGCTTTGTACTTCTTCAAAGTGGTTTGCCACTGCATTTCTGTGGCAAACTACCAATCTCCCACCCCCAAAGTGCAGGTGAAAATGAGAGTGGGGGGGAAATGACCCGCGAACCTTCTCCTGTTCTAGGGGGCTTTAGGCTTCCACATTGTTCTTCCTACTCAGGAATTTTTAAAACATGGGGAAAAGAATGATGTAGATTAAGCTGCTGAATGGACACAGGACCACCTTCCACCTTCCTCAATACAGAGGAAAAAAAGAGTGGACTGTGGAGCCAGTTTTCCTGATCTCTAATTTATTTATTTATTTATTTGTGCATTTTCAGTGGGAAGGTAGAGGGATGGACCATCCAAAGCCAGAAGTGGCCCAAGAGGCTCCTCAACTTGAGGTTCTAGCAGGGAGTGGGGGGAGCCCTAAAGATGGTGGTAGCACAGAGAACAGTGATGTGGCAATGGCTATCTTGAAGAATGGAGACTAAAAAGAAAATAAGGACTAAAGTAACAGAGTACTACCCTGAAATAGAGAGAAAACCACCACGTAGAGTCAAATGCTAGCAATTCTACTCATTCAGACTATCCAATTATGATTGCAATTGCCACAGGGTTAGCACATTTAAAATCACCCTCATGGCCAGCATCCACAGCCATTTTTTTTATTCTGTAAAGTACACAGGGCCAGATGATGATTTCATTCCAAATTGTGTTAAGCTCTGCAAGTTATCAAAAACTGGATTGAATCAGGATGGATGTTTGGTCTGGATATTAGGGCTGTGAATAGATCTGGATCCAGATCCGGAATCTGGGGTGGATCAGGCCGATCTGGATCTCCCGGATCCAGTTCCGAACCAGGTCAGGGGAGGTCCAGATCATTCCGGAGCGGATCGGGCATGTTCCAGATCAATTCAGATCGATCTGGAGATCTGGGCCCACTGATCTTCCAGGTCTCTGGGTGCTGGCTGCGCAACCAGCACCCAGGGACCTGCAAGGCCGGCGGTGACTTCATTGGGCTCACCGCCCTCTCCCACTCTCTTTCCTCTCCCCACTCACCCGCCGCTGTCTGTGCTGCCATCCGCTGCACTGAGAACCAGGCCTCATGTCCTGGTTTCTCAGTAGAGCAGACAGCAGCGTGGATGGTGGTGGGTGAGTGGGGAGAGGAGGGAGAGTGGAGGGAGGGTGGTGAGTCCTTTCCCCCATAGACTTGCAAGTGTATGGGGAAAAGGAGGGTCTCCGGATCTCGATTCGGAGACAGGATCTGGTTCTGGATCCAGTTACGAAATGGATTGGGGGAGGTCTGATCTGTTTCAGATTGGATCGGCCCGATCTGGATCACCTGGATCCAGATCTAGATCCGGATCGGGGGGGGGCTGCACAGCCCTACTGGATATGTATTGATTTGCAAGATGAGGTCAACCTGCACAAATCCAAATTTCAACTCCAGCTTGACATGAACCATAAACCTTAAACTGGGACAGAGCAAATGAATATGTACTATTTTGATCTTGACTTATGAAAAATATTGGTGTGGCTATTAAGGGAAAATAGGAAAATATGAGTTGATATCACTCCGATTCCAGCAGGTTTGTTCACTGTTTGATTCATGCAGTAATCTTTCGTCTAATGAGCTTTTTCATTTCTGCCTCTTTTTGTTTTTTGAAGTCACCAACAAACAAGATTACACATACATCTCAGTATCTTTGTCTCTCAAGTAGGATTAAGAGAGAAAATAATGCTTTAGGAGTAGAACAATGGGTTAGGTTAGAAGAGGTCAGAAGTGTTTTAGCTAGATTGAAATAATAAATTAGAAAGAATAAATATATATTTTTGTAGTTTATCATAAAGTTAATACACTGGATTTCAAAACGAACAAAGTAAATGTTATTCTTATATTAAAACCTGAAATTTATTCTTGAAAATATTATCTAGGGAAATTTCCTTAAGTTTAACAATAGTATAAAAAGAGAGCTTTCAGTCCAGAAAAGTCAGGAGGCAGATGAAGATCTGGAGCTGCAATTTCCATTTCTTCTCTCTGGGACAACTCTAGTAGCTGGGGTAAGTTACTGCATTTGAGAGTTGCTCCGTAAAATAATATTTTCATTTCTATTGTTTTCTGACTAGCTCTTTAGGGAATTGTGTTGTGTGTTTGTGCTTTATGTTATATAATACTTTATTTAAAATTTTCAATTAAGATACTTCTTAAGGAAATATTGTGTCTTGTGTTCTTTGAATTGTTAAATTTTATGTCAATACAACACCTGTTGTGCTCGTAGCTAAAAACAGGTGTGTTCTCTTTATGGGTAATTCTCACACATCCTGGATAAAATAAGCAACTGAGTTTTTGCTGAGCTAGGCGACTGTGATAGCATATCATGTGCCCAACCCAAGAGCTATACTAAATCTGAACATGGATGCTGCCACTTAGCATAATTTATGCCATTTGGGAATAACATACATACGTCAAGGTGGAAATAGTAGTTCTCTCCATTAGCAGATGGCACTGCATTAGTAAATGTATTAACATGTGGATATCTCCAAAAACTCAGAGAAAGATTGCAATTGGCAGGGACCATAAAAGGTAAAGCTTACATTTATGAGGAGTGACCAGGAGATCCAGATTTTTCTGTGAGAGGTTGGGCCAAATTGCCATCATCTCCTTCCTCAGCTCAGCATCCATCTGCTGTTTGTCAGCCCCCCCTAGAAGCCAGGAATGAGAGATTACTAACAGACACATGGGCATCTGATATCCACCCCTTCCCCAGGAAGTATTAAAACTTATTTAATCTTTTTCGCTTGGACTGTGTTTACTAGTGGTCAATACTGAAAGCCAAATTTTTAAAAATATGCTTTTAAGCTGCCCTATTATAAGTTCATAACCATGTTTTATTCAACCATGTGGTTGAATATTCCCAACTGTAGCACTTCACATTGTAGATGAGAGATGGTTATTCCCCATCTCAAAATATCTCCGTACAGAGAAAGCCAGCATGTTGGAAAGAAGGATCCTAACATAGTCTTCTCCCTGACATTCTATTTTTCTACATGCAAGAAGTCTTTACTGAGAGGTGTGGTATGCAACCTGACAAAGATTGAGGTAAGCTGCTACAGCAAAAAGCCCAGGCAGAACTCCAGTCCAGCAGAGTCACGAGACAAGGGCCCTTAAGGTTTTTGACAACAGGAAGCATATTTCATCATCTAAACCCTTACACTGAAAAGTTCTGTATCTTTAAAGCAATAGGCACTCTTTCTGATGGGTCTTTAACAGGGGCACCATCTTCTAGCAGAAGCTAGTATTTGAATAGTTGGGCAATCTGAAAGCCAAACTACCTGCTTTCCACCACTCTTCCCTATATAGGGTGTATCTGGTCTCTGCACAGCCATTTGTGTCCCCATTTCAGTTTAACATGTTCCATACTAACAAGTGCTATTGTCACTTAGGATGTGCTTTGCTATATTCTGTCTTGTTTCCCTAGATTTCTCTATTCAGTCAGGAAAGAAACTGCCCTCTCTTACTGGGCATATGGAGGCAGCACTTGCCTTTGGCAATCTTGATGTCAAGTGCAGTCCGGATCAATGCCATGAGGGTGGAATTGAAATGGACTGTATTGTCGTCTGCCACAGGCAGGTCCATACGAAGTAGTCTCTGTAGAAATCCAAGCAGAAAGGTGTCATCTGACGAATCCCCACTTCCCAGTTTATCATGCACAGAGGAATGTAAGAGCCCTGGGGAGAACTCTGAGGCTCAAGGACGTTGTCTCCATTCCCTCTATTCCTCATGGTTTAATATCTCCTCCCACCCAAGCTCATGACGATCAATACTTAGCTGCAATCATTCAAATAGCCAGTTGGACATTCTGTTGTCGCTTTTATTTTTCTTTACTCATTTTTCTTTAGCCTGATGACTTCTGCACACTGATGACGTTGTATTGTGCATGATTAGGATTGGTTTGTGAAACTATCAACTTTTTGGGGGGGGGGGTGGCAGTAACTTGGTTAATGATTATTCCCTAAATGCCTCTACAAGAAGGTCCTTATGTTATTTGTAGCAAAGCTGGAAGGCAGTTTGCAGGCTCTTGTTCTGCTCTATCAGGAATAGGAGTAGACTTGAGCCCCAACTTTGGTTGCTATACTACTCTCCTCCCACAGTTGTCGATAAAATTCAAGAGTCCTAATCTGAGTTCCATGTACTCTGCCCCACTAGACCTCTTACAATGCCCTCTCCTGAATGAATCCCTTTTAAGGTCTTCTTCCTAACTGCCACAGAGTTTTCCCCAAAGAGCTCATTGTTCATCTATATATTAAAGTAAAAAATGTAAAACAAAGAAAAAACAAAACAAAAATCCCATCTTTCCAAGATAGCAGCAGTAAAGGGATGGGGCCAAGGAGAATGCACTGCAACCATTCAACAGAGCAGGGTTTTGTCAAATGCGCAAGACTAGAAGCATGCAAAAGGAGCATGCAGCATGCATCACAGCACAGTGCAAAGGCATCCACAGAGAACACGTTGAGACTCATTCATAGCTCTGGTATAAATTGCTCTAAAGGGACAGATCCGGATTGTGGGCTCTTGGTGCAAAAAATGGGTGCGTCCTTAAGGTAGAAAAGAAAGAAATGAAATTGACAGACTATGGGCCATGTGCCATTCCTCTGAGCCAAGGCTGTGGGCTGGAGATCACACAAGATGCTCAGGGTGGGCTTGACCAGCTAGTGCATTAGCTGAGATAGGCTGCGGACCAATGGAAATGGGGGTTAGACAGTTAGGGACTTTGGGGGGTTGTTAAGTGGATGTCACTGAACAGAGGTGCACAGGATGATAACAGGTGAGCTCAAAATAGGGAAGGAAGAAGACAAGAGAGAAAAAGGAAGGCACGCATACAGGTGATGATGACACTCATTCAGCAGGAAGATCTCTCATGAACCTGATGTCCAGAAAACCTGTAAATCTTGGAGACCAGCCTATGTTAGGAGCCAACTGAGCAGATCTCCAGTGCGTTGTGTACTCAGTATTCCTTCCACCTTGGCAATTTGTTAAGAATGCTGCCTGTTCCCTCTCATCCCTTTGTGTTTCTGAGCTGTCCATCAACATGTTACATGCTGGTGTATCAATCTCAGTTTGGTCACAATCAGTCAGAAGATCTGGCAGAGTTAAGCCTTTGTTTCTGGCCAGTTGCAGGCTCTGGTGTGGAGGCTAATGGTGAACCACCTTCTAGACAAGATGAGGCAGCTACATTTCCCTCCTCACCCCCTTGGACCTTCCCTTTGTGTTGCACATGAAAGTCAGTTCACTGAAGATTATGGACAGGCCCTTTGACAACTCACCTAGAATACTTGTAGAAATTATAAATTTGTGGTGCAACCAGAACCAAATAGCCACACCGCTTGGGAGGCTGCTATTCTCTGGCGACTCCCGGAATTTTTGCAGTCTCTAAGCCTTGCTACTTTGTATATTACCTAGAGTGGCATAGGAACTGTTGCAGCATGGCTGCCCCATTAACTGTTCCATGTGGTTGAAGCCAGCATTGTAGTTACTCCTTACAGTGGGATTGTGCTGTTCTGGGAGCAAGCAATGGTGGCATGGGATTGGGAAATGAGCAGGTTGCCACTGGCACCCAATCATTGAGCAGCTGTCAAAAATGTAGGGATCAGGCCTCAGTGTAACAGCAGCTTTCTGAATCACTTTCCTCCATCCTACTCTCACTCCATGTGCCCTTCTTCCAGCATCATTCTGTACCAGTCTTCCCCCCTGTTGTTCTGCTCTTCCAAATACTCCAAAGCTTTTCTTGTATTGACCCAATATACACACCAAAACATAAACAATTCCTCAATAAAATGATGTACAAATATCCATACAAATTTGTACTTTGCACAAAGAATTTCATGCATAGAATCTGTAGCTTCAGCTTGCTGAATTTGAATTTCTTTGGGGGTGGGGTGAGGTTATTTTGGGGACAGTAGCCTAGATTTTCCATGTACTGGTGCAGGCATGAATTAGATCATCAAGGGAGATGATACAGCCAAATCATCTTAACCATAGTGTGCACGCTAATGAACATGAAAAGGCCAGGTTACATATAGACCCCAGTTTTGTTATTTAATTTAATTGATCTAATTTGTACCCGGCCCTCCTACCAAAAAATGCCGTTCAAAGAGCTTACAGGCACAATTAAAATAAATTAAAACAATAAAGCAATACATTAAAATACAATAAAAACATAACAATTGCAGTATTAAAAAAAGTAAAATAATAATAAAAGGAGCCTTTCAGATTTGCTGCCTGATGCAGAAGAAACCCAGAGGACTCTGTATGTTCTGGGGCAGAAACAATGAAGAAGGGATACTTGGGGATGGATGGATACAGGCAGCAATACTCCCTTGGGGCAGTGAGGGAACTGAGGCCCCCTCCACAAGGATGCGCTTTTGCGCCCGGTTCGGGGATTATGCGCATTATCGCAGAGGCGCATTTACTCCTAATCCCTCTGCACGGGAGGCGGCGAGAGGCAGCGAAGCACATTAATTGATGTCCAAAAAGCGCTTTGCAAGAAGTTAACGCGCATAATCGCTTGTTCACATGGCGAAAATGCGCTTTAACGGCCGGAGCAAAATAAAAGTCGCTATTTAACGCGCATTCGATAATGCACATAATCCGGGAGATAACGCGCCTCTACGCCCGTTTTGCGCTCCGCTGGTGTGGAGGTAAAATTTATAATGAGCCTTCAAAGAGCATTAAACCTCTCTTGTGGAGGTAGCCTCAGAAACCCAAACTTCCCCCCTACAGGGAGGTAAGGGAATTGCAGGATCATTGTATCTTTCACTGGTTTTCTGGACAGCCAATTCATGAATAAATGAACCTAAGGATATATGGATAGTGGGAGCCAGTGGGAAGGACATGGAAGAGTGAACAGAAGAGTGAGCCACTGTAGAGGAGGGAGGGAGATTGCACTGTGTTACAACTAAAACATCATTTTTACTGAAAGGGTACTGTAAAGCTGGGCAATAGAAGCACAGATATGGAAATGGCACAGCTAGGAATGGAACCTGTGCATCTTGACCCCAAAGCTGATTTACCTGGAGTTTCACATACTGTGTTTAACCTCCTTTCTCTTCACCTTCCTTTCACTGAGACTATGTTAATCTAGCATCCCAGAAACACAATTCACTCTGTGTTAAAGCTGTCCATTGAAACTAGACACCCTACTAGGCTCTAATGTTCAGGCAGTTCTGTGCATTTCCTCTTAAAGAAGTTATCTCATATAACAAACAAACAAACAAACTTGGCTTGTTTACTGTTCCCTTTCCCTACACCAGTCTTCCCCAACCTGATACAATCTAGATAGTCCAACATATCTGGAGGGTAGCGATTGCGGAAGGCTCTGCCACACAGTCTTGACTTTGCATGTTTAGTTCTATACTGTCACCAACTATTTTTACAAGTAGTATCTAGGCTAATTAGTCTCCCATCTTCCAGAAACTATTCACTGATGTGTGCAGTATTCACAAACTCCAGTACGAACACGATCCTTGCAATCACCCAGACAGGAGGCATGGAATGAAGTGTGAGCTCACTATGATTCCATATCCTCTTGTGATACTCCACAATTTCAGGCTGGAGCTCATCTTAAATTGGGAAGAGGTCAACATAGCTGTGGTGTTTTCAAAATGTGGATACTTGTGCCTCCTGTCTGAAAGATTGCCCCAACAGCAAGAGAAGGTTTTCTGCAAATGCAACATTCATCCAATGTGCAGTGTCCCCAAGACACAAAAAATCTAATTCTTCTTAAGGAATTTGAGATTTCCTTCTTCTCCAATCAGCCACTTCTTAGGTTGACTAGTTGCCATTTGAATAGAAATGATCTCCTCTTGTCTTTCTTTCTGCTCATAGCTTAGATTGGTCACATCTAATTAAGGCATGAAAATAGTCACCAAGGATGATGAAATGTTCTGTCAGACAGGAGAAAAGCCATAGCTCAGTGGTACAAATTCTTTGCAGGTAGAAGATCTTGGGCCCAATCCCTGACATATGATAGGTTCTCAAGAAACGGAGCCAGGAAAAACCTTGGCCTGATCTTGGAAAGCGATTGCCATACTATTGAGTAAGGTAGTTGACTCAGGCCTATGGCAACGTTGTATTTTTAATGTACCAGTTGCCAAGACTGTTGCTATTAAAGTGGACTTTAATTTGAGTGGTGGAGTGGTCCTCTCCTGCAGTTGCACATGACCAAGTATGGGAACATTTTCTTCACAGACTTTGGCTGTCTTTACATTAAGGGGAAATTGCATTGCTTAGCAGGGCATTTGTTTCCTGCTTTTTGGCATGATGGTTATGAGCTTAACTACATGGACAGAGAAGGGCGACCACACGGTTTGAATTGAATACTTCCCCTCCATTCAGTTCCATTGAGACAGCACCATCTAGTGGCAGAAGTACCCACTTTTTTCAAATGTCAGTAATTTGAAATGGTTCTTTTCTTGATGGACTTTCCGAGGGATGCTGTAGGAGGCATCCTGGTTGTCCACAACGTCGTTTAAAATAACCACAAACTTTCATGAGTGGCCAATAAATTGCTTGTTTAGAGGGGGCCCTTTGGTACATTTTCCAGCTGTTTTTATGCTCCAATCATCTATCTTTTGTCTCATTGCTCTTTCCATATGTTTTCACTATCTGTTTGGGCTTTTTTGTTTTGTTTTGCTTCTCTGGTTCAATTAGTATATATTCAGATCAGATAACTTGCATATCAGTTTCTCAAAAGTCTGCTACTTTGTTGGCATATTTGTACTTGAGTCACCAGCCTGCATACTCTTGAGACTCTTTGTGAAGGTGATGGGAGGCAATACTGAGAGAGTATATATGCCTTCAAAAATTCACAGCTGTGACAAGAAGATGAATAGTGGAAAGGTGGATTTTCCACCCACTAGAAAGGGCATGCCTTTTTAAAACCAGAATTTGCAATATTAATCACCACAGTATCAGTTTGTAACTCTGCTTATGGTGGTCATGTATAGCCTATCTATACCAAATTGTTTGAATCCAAGGTCATCATCAATGCAGTGTGAGAATACAGATTTGCACTGAAGAGAAAGTAACAGAGCAACTGCAGAGCTAGTCAGGGAGCTGCTAGTCTGAAAGTATTTTTGCACCAACCAAACCGAAAGAACTACGAGTTGATTTTCAATGGTGCTAAGCAATCACCAGAAAGTTTATTTTACTGGGGGCCAACTGCCATGGAGACTCTTCGCCTAGTCAGGTCAATTAAGTGCAAGAGGATGGCAAATACATTATTCAGCAGCGTCTATCTGGGAATTATGTTTGAACAATCTGTTAGAGACAAATTGCAGGTATGGTGATCAATAGAGGGTGTAATCAAACAGGCAAGCATTTTTTGCAGCCTCCACATGGGGTCAGTATGCTTGAATCAGCCTTTAGAGTCAGTTTTTAAAAGCATCAACAAAATATTTGTTAAAAACAAGTAGGAATGTGACAAAGACCTAGGTCCAATTCAAACAGTCAACCTACTGTTGCTTAGTGGCTAGCAGGTTTGCACCCTGGTGGAAATTGCACAGAGAGTTACTGATTTATGAATCAGAATTTCCACATGGAGTCTATATCCATGGCCACCATGATTTGAGCGAGGCAATGCCAATGTTCTTATTATGTAAGCACATTTTAAACTATTTGTATGAAATGGGGATGTGAATTATGTGACTTAGGCTGAAATTTCATCTCAGGAATTACATGGGGAACCCATGTCAATCAATGGCTGATGCCTCCAGAAAATTGACAGAAGAAATCCAACACATGCGACAGATATGAACCTGAGTGGACTCAGTGACTGTCACACTGCATGTACTTAATTGGCTTAAATACTATGACTTGCATATTTATCACATACAGCACATCTTTGCTTTCTGACATGTTTCTATGTTTGATGGACACAAGAGCCACTCCAACGCATGAAGAGAAATATTTGTGTTTACAGACAACATACCTGCTCCTCTCCCTGTACCTGTGCAGCATGACAACATTCCCCAAGAATGTCCAGTACATTATGCGTAAGAGCATTTCTCCAACTTTCTGCATACATACAATATAGTCACATCTGTACAGCACTGAACATTTCTTACATTTCTTGTGTTGGCTGTATCAAAAGGGGAGGAATGAACTGTTTGGATCACAATTAAGACAGATTCCATTTCTAAGACACACTTAAGTCAGACATTTGATAGACAGATCAGATCTTTATGACATATACAAGATGACAGATTTTTGTCTGTTCTGTCAAAATTGGGCAGAATTTTGTGCAGGATATTCAATAGGTTATTGAAAGCTGAAGTGAATACTTTACTGCAAGATGAACTTGATATAATTTGATTCTTGGATCTCCATCATTATCATATTGCAATTATGCATTTTAATTGTGATTTTGTAACTATCATGATGTTTTCACTGAGATACTAAAATCTAATCTAATTTAGGTGATCATTTATGTTCTATTGACGATGAAGCTGCAAAGAGATTTTGGCGTTTACCTTGACAGGATTATTTTTTGCCAGAATTCCCAGCTCATATCGACATTATTTGGCTGAATATGTAGATTTGGCTTTGGAATTCTGTATTATTGATGGAACAGTTTGGTCTCAAATATCAACTTAATGCAAATGACATTCAACATCTTTCTGTTCCTCCACCTTCTCCTTCTGTTCTGTCCACTGTCACTGTCTTTTGGCTATTTCTGCTTTACTGACACCTTAAAAATAAAGATGGGCAAAACTACCGTTGTCTTATTCCTTGTACCTTCTGTTTCATCATCTCTCAGTATCGGTAATAGTATGGTTGTCATTCTTTCTAGTTTTATAGTCACATCGATGTTTTTACTCTCCCCTCTCATTCTTTCTCAAATTTGTTTTGTCACTAAATGTAGTTAAAAAAAAAAAAAACCACCAAAATTCACTCTTGTCTCTCGATTGATATTTCTTCTGCTACTTTTCAGCATTTCATAGTCTTGTGCCTTATTATGTAGTTTCTTTAATATGTCACAATGCTTCAGATAATGCCCTTTGTTCTTCTAGTTATTTCTTTTGTGTAAGCCACAAATACCCCTTTCTGTTTCTGAACTTTGGCCCTTTTCATCTACTTCTTCCTGTGTTTGGAATTATTTTCCTTCTAATGTCCATTTTATTTATTTATTTAATTTATAACTCCCTTTCCACTAAAATGGTACTCAAGGCAGCTAAAGATAATAAAATAACAAACAAAAATTTAATTAAAACATAAAATCCAGATCCATAAAAACACAATAAAATAGACCGCACCCAACCAATTAAAGTCCCCTTCAGCAACTAGCTTAAATGCCAAAGGCCCACCTGAATAAAACAATATTTGCCTGCCAGTGGAAGAACAGAAAAGAGGCTAACTTATTCTCTCTCATCAGGAAGTTCCAGGGCCTGGGAGGGGCCACTGAGAAGCCTCTCTCACATGGCCCCACGAAATGTGGCTCCGATGCTAGTGGGACCAAGAGAAGGGCCTGCCCTGAAAATGTTAAGTCCTGGGCAGACTCATATGGGAGAAGGCGGTCTTTCAGGTAGCCTGGTCCAAAGCTTACCTTTTCACTTGTATTCCTCAGCTTTGCAAACAACAATAACAACCTACCTTTGATTTGTAATTGTGATGGTACAATTTATGAAGGTTTTTAATTTATTTTCTCTTGCATCATCTCTATTTAGTTTGTAAGTCTTCAGGCAAGGACATTTCAGTTGTTTTAATGTACTGGACATTATTAAGCACATTTCAAATGCTATACTGCTACTACTATTACTACTTGTAGTACTGGTATCAAAATATGGCAGAGTGATGACAAATTCAGTCTGGGTGTTAAATTCTCCACCAGACCTTTGGTTTAAACACTATTTCTCCTTGTGTGAGAAAAGTCATGTCATGTGCATTTCAAGGTAAGAGTAACACCCCCTCCTGCTCCTAAACTTAAACTAGAATGGAAAGGACCTATCAAAAGGCTGACGGAGCTAGCATGTATAGTTCAATAGCAAGAGGCAGCTGAACACTGACTCACATTTCTCCTATGGCTCCTACTTGGGTGACCTAGAAATGCAGGAATCATCTGGGAGAGGTAGAATCATATCTGAAGAACCATCCAAGCACCTGAGAACAGATGGATGTAATGGCACCTGCACAACTGGGCAATCCAACTGCTCCCATGTGGCTCCTCCCTGAACAGAAGAGCCTGAACAAGATGACCTTCTTGCCTCTCCTTTGATTAGCTCACAGGAGTTGCTGTGAGATCTACTACTTGTTGCTACATCCGGGTCAGGATACTAAACCATCTTAGGACCAGATTAGTACGATCCTTCATCTGAAGAACCTCAGTCACAGGTATTTCCTCCTACTCATCATTACCCCTTTGAAGCATTCCCCCTTTCATGATTGCTCTTGCTTGAATGGATGTGATTCTCCCTATCCCCCAAATCCTGCTAACCTGTCTATCTCGGAGTAACATGCATCAGACTACACTGAAACCTGAACTACAGATTCTATCCCCACTGATAAACTAGCCCAGAGAGTTGTATATCCCTCTTCCCTCCACACTCAATGACTGCAGATTCCAAAAGCCCTTTCCAGTCATGGGATAGTGAACATTTCAATAGCTGTGCCATGGACCAGCAGCAACAGAAACCCAACAGTTGAGGTGAAAGGGAGATAACACGTGCACGCGTGCACGCACACACATGCACACACACACAGGAAGCACTGGGTTACTGAATGGCAAGTGGGGAAGGAGAAAGAAGATGTAGTCATGGATCAGCTACTGAGGTGTGTAAGAGGATGAGGGTTAGATATTGAGGGGAAAGGGGGAAAGCTTCTGATAGGTTAGAACTGCATTGACAGAGAAGGAGGCATGGAGCAGCAGAGAGAAGGGGGCAGAGAAAAAGATTAATTAATTTGTTTCTGGTTTAAGAGTAGTGAGCTACTTCCCCTAAGGTTGTGTTCTTTCATAGGAAGTGACACCATCATGGAGGCAGAAGCACTGGAAAGGTGTGGGGTATCTGTTTTAAGTGACCCAAAGAGATCAAAATAACTATTAGATAAGCCAGGATAACATTTTTACCATAACCTTTTATAGGCAGCCGGAAGGGCATGAGCGAGCAATCTGGACAGTGGAAACAACCGCAACCCATAGGCACATACGTGGATAGAGCCCAGTACTTGAATAGTATTGGGGGCCATCCACAATATTGGGCTCCTGCTCTTAAACAGAAGGATTTCTGTCTGGGCATGTGCCCTGTTGCAGGTCTTGTCGATGCAAGAGAGAATGAATCATACAGTTCTGGCTCTGGTTAACTGGCAGCCATAATGAAAGTGAGTATCATGTATTGGCACAAAGGTCTGTAGTCCTGTTGAAAGCTACATGGGTTTTGAATCAATGCAGCCTTTACCAGGTAACACTGGGATGAATAATAAGCAATCCAAAAGTTGCTTTTTCCTTGAAGTATCAGTTCATTTCTCGATGGAGGATTTCTCAGGTGTCAAGCACACTGACACCTGCAAGTCATGTGCCATGGTGCAAATTCCTATATGGATCTCAGCTAGTCCCAATGGCAGACTGGTGAACAAAGGCTCAGCATGGATAGGATAGTCCAAGTGATGGATTCAAGGAGGGTTATTGTACAAAAACCCTTTTGTAAATCTGAACCTCGTTGTCCTGCAATACTGTTCCCTGAAGTACTGATTTAGTGCTAAACTGCACAACCAGCTTGAAGTGACCAGGCCTGTCCAATTGCCATGGAGAGATGTCTGGATCGAAAGTGACCCCTGTGGTAGACACAACAGAAAATCTCCATTCACTTAAGACTTGTTTGGATCATCTAACAATTTGGATGATGAAACTGCATACAGGCTAAGGACACAATTCCGTGTTCAAATAGAGCATATACAAAGCAGTATCAGGGCCAAATGAGATGTGCCATTGTCCGCATCTTTCATTCTGGTGTGCTCACTTAAAAAAAAAAAAAAAAGATGCTGTACGTAGTGTGTGTGGCTGGGTGTGGAGCAGAGTAGGACTGGGATTATGGTGTAGGGAGAGGAGGCAATGGGAGCTTTCCTTCCATTGCTGATTCTGAGCAGTCCCATGGCAGGGGCAAAAGCCGGGCCAAGCCAAGGCCTGAGGAAGAGCAGCAAATATAGTAGGGTGACCAGACGCCCGGATTTGTCCGGACATATCCGGGAAATGGGGTGCAAATCCGCATCCGGGCGGAAAAAACCGTTTTGGGGGGCCAAATCCGGAAATTTAGCCCCCCAAAACGGTGACCAGATGGCCCTGGGGCGAGCTGGGCCAACCGCGGGGCGGCGGGGGCAAACCGGGGCAGCGGGGGGTCACGCGGCGGTGGCGGGAGGCTGGCGGCGCGAGGCACCTACCGGCTGGGGCGTCCGTTTCCCTCCGGTGCTCGGAATCTACTGAGAAACAGGCTTCGCGGCCTATCCCTCAGTAGCGCGCCGGGTGATGACGTCATCACTCGGCGCACTGCTGAGAGACAGGCCAAGAAGCCTGTTTCTCAGTAGATTCCAAGCACGGAGGGAAACGGACGCCCCAGCAGCAGCAGGCAAGGAGCGCGTGGGGGGTGGGGGGGCGGCGCGGGTGCTCGCGGTGGGTGGGGGGCGGCGGGGCGGGTGCTCGCGGCGGGGGGGGCGGTGCGGGTGCTCGCGGCGGGGGGGGCGGCGCGGGTGCTCGCGGCGGGTGGGGGGCCGCGCGGGTGCTCGCGGCGGGTGGGGGGCCGCGCGGGTGCTCGCGGCGGGGGGGGCGGCGCGGGTGCTCGCGGCGGGGGGGGCGGCGCGGGTGCGCACGGCGGGTGTGGGGGAGGCACGGGGGCGCGGGGCGGGTGGGGGGGCCGTGCAAGGGCGCGGGGCGGGGGGGGCGGCGCGGGGGCACACGGCGGGGGGGCACTTACCTGCTGGGTGCTCGGAATCTACTGAGAAACAGGCTTCGCGGCCTATCCCTCAGTAGCGCGCCGGGTGATGACGTCATCACTCGGCGCACTGCTGAGAGACAGGCCAAGAAGCCTGTTTCTCAGTAGATTCCAAGCACGGAGGGAAACGGACGCCCCAGCAGCAGCAGGCAAGGAGTGCGTGGGGGGTGGGGGGGCGGCGCGGGTGCTCGCGGTGGGTGGGGGGCGGCGGGGCGGGTGCTCACGGCGGGGGGGGCGGTGCGGGTGCTCGCGGCGGGGGGGGCGGCGCGGGTGCTCGCGGCAGGGGGGGCCGCGCGGGTGCTCGCGGCGGGGGGGCGGTGCGGGTGCTCGCGGCGGGGGGGCGGCGCGGGTGCTCGCGGTGGGGGGGCGGTGCGGGTGCTCGCGGCGGGTGGGGGGGCCGCGCGGGTGCGTGCGGCGGGTGGGGGTGCGGGTGCTCGCGGCGGGGGGGGCGGCGCGGGTGCTCGCGGTGGGGGGGCGGTGCGGGTGCTCGCGGCGGGTGGGGGGGCCGCGCGGGTGCGTGCGGCGGGGGTGCTCGTGGCGGGTGGGGGGGCCGCGCGAGTGCGTGCGGCGGGGGGGCTCGCGGCGGGTGGGGGGGCCGCGCGGGTGCGTGCGGTGGGGGGGGCGGCGCGGGTGCGCACGGCGGGTGTGGGGGGGGCGGGTGGGGGTGCCGTGCGGGGGCGCGGGGCGGGGGGGGCGGCGCTGGGGCGCACGGCGGGGGGGGGCGGCGCGGGGGCGCGGGGCACTTACCTGCTGGGGCTTCAATAGGGTGACCAAGGAGGACAGGGCTCCTGTAACTTTTAACAGTTGTGTAGAGAAGGGAATTTCAGCTGGTGTCCTTTGTATGCATGCAGCACCTGGTGAAATTCCCTCTTCATCACTGTAGTTAAAGCTGCAGGAGCCCTGCCCGCTTTTGTACCTGGTCACTCTAGTATAGCTCCTGCAGCTTTAACTACAGTGATGAAGAGGGAATTTCACCAGGTGCTGCATGCATACAAAGGACACCAGCTGAAATTCCCTTCTCTACGCAACTGTTAAAGATACAAGAGCCCTGTCTTCCTTTTCATATGGTCACCCTAATTTAAATGGAATTTGCTTCCTTCCATGCACTTAAGCATGCCTAAGGAACGTTAGCAAGTGTTCCTTAAGCATGCTTAAGTGCATGGAAAGAAGCAAATTCCATTTAAATTAGGGTGACCATATGAAAAGGAAGACAGGGCTCCTGTAACTTTTAACAGTTGCGTAGAAAAGGAATTTTAGCAGGTGTCCTTTGTATGCATGCAGCACCTGGTGAAATTCCCTCTTCATCACTGTAGTTAAAGCTGCAGGAGCTATACTAGAGTGACCAGGTACAAAAGCGGGCAGGGCTCCTGCAGCTTTAACTGTTGTAGTGAAGAGGGAATTTCACCAGGTGCTGCATGTATACAAAGGACACCTGCTGAAATTCCCTTCTCTACGCAACTGTTATAAGTTACAGGAGCCCTGTCTTCCTTTTCATATGGTCACCCTAATTTAAATGGAATTTGCTTCCTTCCATGCACTTAAGCATGCTTAAGGAACGTTAGCAAGTGTTCCTTAAGCATGCTTAAGTGCATGGAAAGAAGCAAATTCCATTTAAATTAGGGTGACCATATGAAAAGGAAGACAGGGCTCTTGTATCTTTAACAGTTGCGTAGAGAAGGGAATTTCAGCTGGTGTCCTTTGTATGCATGCAGCACCTGGTGAAATTCCCTCTTCATCACTGTAGTTAAAGCTGCAGGATAGCTAGCTAGTACAGCTAGAATGATCAAATGCAAAAGAGGGCAGGGCTCCTGCAGCTTTAACTGTTGTGATGAAGAGGGAATTTCACCAGGTGCTGCATGCATACAAATGACACCAGCTGAAATTCCCTTCTCTACACAACTGTTAAAGTTACAGGAGCCCTGTCCTCCTTTTCATATGGTCACCCTAATTTAAATGGAATTTGCTTCTTTCCATGCACTTAAGCATGCTTAAGGAACACTTGCTAACGTTCCTTAAGCATGCTTAAGTGCATGGAAGGAAGCAAATTCCATTTAAATTAGGGTGACCATATGAAAAGGAAGACAGGGCTCTTGTATCTTTAACAGTTGTGTAGAGAAGGGAATTTCAGCTGGTGTCATTTGTATGCATGCAGCACCTGGTGAAATTCCCTCTTCATCACTGTAGTTAAAGCTGCAGGAGCCCTGCCCGCTTTTGTACCTGGTCACTCTAGTATAGCTCCTGCAGCTTTAACTACAGTGATGAAGAGGGAATTTCACCAGGTGCTGCATGCATACAAAGGACACCAGCTGAAATTCCCTTCTCTACGCAACTGTTAAAGTTACAGGAGCCCTGTCCTCCTTTTCATATGGTCACCCTAGCTTTATTGAAATCAATGGGACTTGTTTCTTGAGGTTTCTTTGGGCAGTTTTCTTTGGATCCCTGAATGGGATTTGTGTTCTCTGCACACTGAGGCAGTGTAAATTCAGGAGGTATTTGGTAAAAAGAGGGAAAAGTCCTTGTCTAGCATTGTGATAATGGGCATCTGTTCTGGCTTTTCTTTGTATTGCTACTGACCATGGTCTTGTTTACATGGCTAATGAACCAGAGGTGTAATGATACATTTTAGATTAGTTTCTCACTGATAAACCAGAAGTTATTTTTACTGCTCTAGCATCACAAATGTAGCAGCTGTGCAATGTGGAATTGAAATGATTCATTTTAAGTTATAAAGGGGGCTGTACGACCATTACATCCAGCATCCAAAATTGCGTCACAACACTATTGTTAGCTGGTGAGAGGCGCCCAGCAGCCAAGCACTGCATTTTGCCATTGAAGACTGTGAGGCTCCTGGCAAGGGTTGAGCAGGTACACTGGCTGCTGCCATGTTCACAGGAGTGCCAGAGGCCTTCCTCACCTGTTGCTTCTTTCAAGCTGGCCCAGGTCCCTTATCTGGGATGGGACAGAAGTGGTTTTGCAGCCAAACAGGGATGTGAGCAGCAATGTCTGGACTAAGGGGCAAGGTAATATGTGAGTGCATAGGGTGGCTTGTTTGGGCTTATATGTCTGGATTTCCTAGGCTCTGAAAGCATCTTTCTGGAGTGCACCTGCTGGTTGCATGAGCCACGAGGCCAGGTTCTGGTGGGTGCATAGTTCTCCTTGACAGCAGGAGGGGCTTGCACTTGCTAGAGAAAGGTGAATGGATGTGAAGAAGCAGAGGCACCTCTTGTTCTTTTGTGCTTGAAAGCCACCAAAGTGTCTTGTGGCATCTTGAAGACTCACAAATTATGCAAACTATGTTCATCTTGTGTGTGACAGACAACTTGCTCCACAACTGCAGAAACTTCCCCTTCCTAATTCTGTCCTGTTTTGTGTTTGTAATTACGTTTATGTTAACACTTTAGGATTGCAGGCCCTTTGCTGTCAGTGGGACTTACTTCTGAGTAGACATGTATAACGTTGCACTGTTCAACTTGCTTAAATTCTATCACAGTGAAGATTTATCACGAACTACAATAAAATAGTAATGGCCCTGTAAGCACCTTCATTTAAGGCTGCATCCTATATTCATTTATCTGGGAATAAGCTTTATTGAAGCTTTATTCTGAGGTTTCTTTGGGAAGTTTTCTTTGGGCAGAGCGCTCTGATTGGGATTTGTGTTCTCTACACACTGAAAACAGAATTTCCAAATATTTCTTGAATCCAAATATTCAAGAGATTTTTGGATAAAAGGAGGAAAGGATCCTTGGCAGGCATTGTGAGAATTTCTCATTGATAAACCAGAAGTATTTTTGTTCCATAGCTAATGCTTGCAGGGTAATTGTATTTTATACTCTTTCTGAATGCTAGGTTGCTAGTTTGTTGTACTAGATTTTTATGTACCTGTTCAGTGGTAGCAAAATGATGGATCTGTGAGTATGGGAATGAGAAAGGTGATGGGGAAAGAGTGTTAAATGTTAGGAAAGATTAGTTTATGGTATCATCCAGTGAAGCATTTGCAGTCAGAAAAGATATCTGAGGGGAGTATGTATCACACAGAGTATAGCAACAAAGTACAGGAAAAGCTACAAAAGTAGGAGTGAGTGAAGTTAATTTCAGATACGTTGAATATCTCACTTGTTCTTTATCTCAGTGATTTTAACGTTAAGATATTATGTAGAACAGGTTTGTTTTAATTGTATGCTGTAAAATCAGACATGTGACCAAGGCAAGTTTGGGTGGGTACGCCCCCTTGGGGGCTGGACATGTTGGTGGGCACGCCCCCTTGGGGCGGCCATGTTGTCCTCCTTTTTGGTTTCCAAAATATGGTCACCCTAGAATATAGCATCTCCCCTCCACCATCCACCAAAGTCAAGGTGCATATAAGTACTCAATGCCAGTCAAGTTATTTTGATTCATGAGGAAGAATATCCCACCAGCACCTCTCCCCACCCTCAGTAGTAAAAATAAAACAAAAATAAAGCAAATAGCATTTTGCTGTTCTTCCATGATACCCAGAATCTGCTTTCCAAGGTGGATGGCTCACCCTGCCAATGGTAGAGCCAGTCCTGAGCGTATCACACTAGGATCTCTATCTGGCTGGGGTCCCTCTATGCAGGCTATTTTTTTTTAAAGGAAGAACACCAGGGCTAAAGACATGAATGTCACGTCTAATTTGGCCTCACTCAAGGTCACATTCAGGAACTGTTTTACTTGGCTGGGGAACACACCGAGGGGAAAGTGACATTCTTACAGCCTTGTTTGCATTTAACTTCTTGCTGTTTTGAAATATGGTGAAAATGGGATAAGGCAAAGAGACATGGCTTGCATCTCAAACTACTGGGCTTAGCCTAGCACCAGCTCCCTATGGAAGTCAGTAGTACTCTTCATTTCTAGTTGGAATCATTTCTAGATTCTCCTTATAATTCAGTATGTTTGGATGGGACCAAAACTAATCTATAATTTGTCCTAATTAATTTTCTGGGCATACTTTGGACATAGAGAAAATAATTCCAGATTTTATTTTTGGTTCAGTTCAAGCCTCTAGATCAGCCTTCCCCAACATGGTGCCCTTCAAACGTTTTGGACTAGAATTCCCATCAGCCAAAGCTTACATAATGGAAGTGGGCTAGTAATTACTGGGAGGGCTCCATCTATGCTGTGGCCACACAACAGGAACTTTGGTCCTTGATGCTGTTGCACATGTATGCTGCACTTAGGGAAGATGGGAAACATAGAAATTTCATCTCATTTGGGAGATTCAGTCTGAGATGGATGTTGAGGGCAAATTTCTAGATAAAGGCTACATTGTTCAACTGCATCTATGGGCAGATACTGACTGATGACTCCAAACGTAAGTGTATTACATGCTATAAACTGAAGGGGATAATATTCATTTTCTCACCAGTGTTCCTTATACAGATACCAAAGGCTTGCCTTCATATCACAGTTACTATGCTGTAATCTGCCGTTACAAGGTGGTTAACTAGATTTTAATACCATTTCCAGTTCTCTCTCCCTTTCCTTAATACACACTGGCCTGATCAAACGTTCTTATAGCTTCATTAATGAGTTTTGGATCTTTGATCTCTCTTCCCCTTCCGGCTTTGTTATTCCCAGTTAATTTGAGATATTTGTATTGGGTGGATAGCCTCAGAGCAAATCGCAGCAGTCTAGGTTGTTTGAGGGTGGCAAGAGGAATGGGAAGTCAAACGTTTTTAAAGAAATGTCTCTCAGGCTAGATACGGAAGGATGGGCTGGTAGCACGTTGACGAGGGATTTTGAGGAGGAGCATGCGCCTTGGGTTTGTTTCTTACCCGCCCCACATCTACTGGCCATAATGGAGTCTCTGAAACATGGAACGCTGAATACTGAACAGACACACCGTTACTGCTCAAAAAATTGGATTGGAAGGAGGAGTATAAGAAATGTACAAAAATTATAGGTTTAAAGGTTTTCTTGTTGGGGGAAAAAAGAGAATTAAAAAATGAAGCTAACTTTAAATATTTCTTGTTTATTTCTTTTTTTAAAAAAAAATATTCTACCTTATAAGCAACACGGGCTGGGCATTTCTTCCCTAGCCCCAGGGGTGGAGACATATGTCTCAGCATCTCATACATGTCCATGAAAGTCATCCGGCCCCTGGGAGCAAAAAATTAAAAATAAAACAAACAAAAAAATAAAACAATAATTTAAAAAGGAAAAATACATGGAAAAATAGGAGAGAGAGAGAGAGAGAGAGAGAGAGAGAGAGAGAGAGAGAGAAAGAGATGCAAAGAAGAGAAAAATATTGGAAATCAATTGGAAAAGGAAAAATTGGAAGATAAAAATGTAAAGATTACTGTGCTGCTTATCAGCAAAGAGTTTGAATAAGCTTGATCTTCATGGCTGGCTGGGAGTAGAAGGGTGATTTCTCAAACTGTGGCTGCAATTCAGCTCAATGCTTAAACACATGCTCTGTACTTTCAGAGCCAGGGTTCCCATTGCAAGAGGGATGGGTTTAACATGAGCATGTGCCTCCATCTGTTTTGCTCAGCCTGCCATTATAAGGCAAAAAAACCCAACCCCCTCCCCATGGGTTTATCGGGCCAAGTCAGGTTCTCTTGGTAGTGAAGAACCACAGAAAGAAGGAGAGAGACAGAGACAGAGAGAGACAGAGAGACAGATTGAGATGAGAAAGCCCCTCTTTGCCAATGTGGGAGGAGGGCAGACTGCAGGGGAAGAAGGTGGGGGGGAGAGGGAGGGTGGAAAGAACTGGGTAGGAGGGCAAGGGGGAAATGGTAGAGGTGTCAATGGAGTCTCTGTCCTCCCCAAATGAAGCATTAATGAGTAGAAGGTGGCGGAGGTGGGTACAGAGAGACTCATAGAACCCTCCAGGCCTAGCTCCAGCTAACAGCAAGCAGAGATGGTTCAAGGTAACTGGTATGCTCCATGCGTTACTGGTCTGGGTGGCAGCATCATTTCACGCATTCTGTTGGCTAATTACATTACTAAATTATTCTTGAAAGTGCAATATATAGATAGGTATGTGTACAGATATAGATACATATATATATATGAAATATATATATTAAAGAAACCATAAGCAACATTCATTCCGTTGATGCTAGCAGGTTTTAGTGTAAGTCAAACCTTGCAAGCAACCCTATGAGGGCATTTCTTGCCTAAGCCCAGGGGGGGAGATATTACACGTAATAAACTGTACATATCCTTATAATGAATTCGGCCACTGCAAGAAGAATACATGGGGGTTAGTGCAGACGCTACAGGGCAAGAGAAACACATACACTGTCATGTACACACAGAACAGAGCAGGACTGCTGGCGAGAGACCATCAGCCCAGCCATACCACCTCCCTTGGGTTGCATGGAGGAGCTGAGCATCCCCACGGGCTGCAGTAGGAGGAAAGGGCACTCCTAGAGCCATGCAGATGAGGTTTCACTGCAGCCCTCTTTGCCTCCTCATCAACACTGTGGAAAGGAAGGTGAGCCAGTACCATGTCCATTAATACGTAAGGGGAGTGGGCAAGACCACTGAGCCATACACAATAAGGGTAAAGTTTGATCTAAGATCAAGTGTCAAGTCAAAGTTGATCAGACCGATGTGAGTCTTGGGTCCCAACTTGGGTGTTTTTTTCCACTAGGCATTGCTGCCTCTCCAAAACTCACAATAGATCCTTTGTAATCAGTCACTGTGCCCTGGACTTTAGGAGCCCTGGGATTCCGACCAATATTTTACCTTCTTCCTTTTTATTTTGGGGGTTATTAATAAATGCACAGAAACCGGTGCTCAGGCGGGGGCAGACTCGGATTTCCTGCCCCTGCACAGCACAGGCTCCCTCACGGGCGCTCCCTCAGCTGGGCTTGGCAGGGTTTGCCGGTTAGGGCTGGCAGCGTAAACAAACACATTAAACCTGGACACAACGGCCATTCACTCTCAGCAGGGCACAGGGATGACAAACAATACCAAGAGAACGTCGGGTGGACCTTCTGCTAGGCGCCAATTATTACATCTCTGCTGACTGTGCCTGTTTGCAGCAACAGCAGCAGCAGCAGAGCACCTGGCCTCCTCCCCAGCAAACCAGAGACAAAATTACAATAATTGTATTACATGCCAGAATGGAAGGCCAGGCCCTAGCAGACAGACAGATAGACACACACACACACACACACCCCCCCCACATCTCTACTGGTTGGAATATTAGGAGTGTGTCACCTATTGCTCACAGAACTACTGTGTGCATTCCTTTAACTGCTGAACAACACATAAGACCTGTAGGTTTTGTGCAGGTTGCAAAGCTAGTACCCCAGTAGCCCTGCTTTGGCTCAGTTGCTGCTAACTTGGCACAAACCATGAAGCATGGTCACTGGGGCTTCATTGAGACCAGAAATGTCTGGCTCAAATGTGGCTAGTGATGTTACCCAGTTCTCCTACTATATGGGCTACGTGGCCCACCAGGCGGAATAGGGTAATGGCACAGGGCACTCATCATGCCCTTTTGAACATATGGGGCAGTGTGAGGGTGTGTGTGTGTGTGTGTGTGTGGACTTGACAGAATCCAGCTGCAAAAACCTAAAATTAAAAGAGGAAATGTTAATCAGTGACAAACCCCCCCCCCAACATTTGCTTCTTCCAGTCACTTGTTTCTGGTGAGACCCATAGAAATTAGCCAACAGGAATGGAAATGGGAATGGCAGAGTGGCAGTGGCCACAGCTCCACGCTGACGGGAGCTCAGCTACGGTGGGTGACTCACAATGGAGCTGCATGCAAACAGAGGCAGTGGCTCCAGTCTCTGCTTCAGCTGAGCTGGCCACCTTTCTCTCACAACACAGCAGGGAATGGCCATACCTATCCAGATGACTTCCTCTCTTAGCTCTGTTAGAATAGACCAAGCCGAGGTTCCTATTCTCCTTCTGTGAACAGAGCTCAGGAGTTCCAGCAGCTATTCAATCCCTCCATGCTCTAGTCTGCTTCCCTCCCACAAGTGGAATAAGAACCCCGGAGCAGATGCTCCTATCTGCTAGAAGACCCTCCTGTCTGAAGGGAACAAAAGAACTTGGGTGTCTTGGCTTCCACTGCTTTCGTCTCTCTCTAACCACTAGATCCCACTTTCCTGCTGCAGTTGGACTTAACATAACAGGAATCTTACCTTAGTGATAAATTCAGTTCTCCTCCCTCCTCTTCCCCAGTTCTCCTAGTTAAGGGGGCTTATCCCAAAGCATGGATCAATCTGATCCACTTCCCCAAAGCTTTTGCTTGGGTCAGGACAAGGGTTCTGAGTTCAGGGTTGGGAGAGGCAAGTTAGCTCTGTCCTTACCAGGCAGCAGGGTCATACTCAGCCCACACACGCACATACTCATCCAGGTGGTGGGGCCCCAAAATGGAGGAGTCACGGGTCAGATACTCAAAGTTATCCATGATGACAGCCACAAAAAGGTTCAACATCTGCAGTATCAAAGAAGAAGGGAGAGAGACACAGGCAGGTTCAATACCTGGAGATTCCAGAAAATATGCTGAGATCTTTCTTGCCTCTGACCGATGCCTAGGCAAGATAGTCACACGGGGACCAGAGTCCATGTGAGCTCAAGTAGCTATTGAGAAGGACCAACATGGTAATAGGTGGCACATAACCTCTCTCTCTCTCTCTCTCTCTCTCTCTCTCACACACACACACACACACACACACACACACACACACACAGAGCCCTCTTATTATATATAATAGCAAGAATAGACATAAACACACTCACATACATGCAGATATGCAGACATAAAATCAGCATATTCAAACTTGACATTAGCACACATGTGAGTAGAAAGCACAAACGTTTCTGTTCACCCACATACACTCTGTGTTACTCTCTCTCTCTCTCTCTCTCTCACACACACACACACACACACACACTTCGTCATAGGGCCAAGACTGCTTGCCCACCTCAAACCACCCTCCTGTGGTTGCAGCCTTCACCACCAGATTGGATAATACTCGGGAGGTGCAGGTGCAGGGCCCTTCTTGCAGCTATAGAACAGCCCGTTCGACATCTGAGAAGTGACAATAACAAGAGGGAAGGAGCTACAATGGACCGAAAGGTTGCCCCTGCCTCCTGATTGACACTCCATCTAGAGTGCAAGGTCAGAGCACTATATATATATATATATATATATATATATATATATATGAATAGAAAACTCAGTTCTCTGAGTGCTGATCCTTAAGTAGCTCAAACAACAACATCCACACACAAGAGGGAGGAATGAGCATGCTTTGGGAATCCCCCCTCCCATACCCTAACGAGGACTGAGCTTGTTCAGTTGCCACGGAACACCAGCTGAATGCTGGGGTAGGTGGAAGGAAAACTAGTGTATGTGGGTGTGGAATGCAATATTGGGCAGAGATACGAGGCTGGGTTGTGCAGGTTCTCCAACTAGTACCACAAATGAGTGACAAAGCAGAAATGACCAAGGCTAGAGCTGGGAGTCTAGTGGTCAATGCTGAATTGCAGGTGTTTGTCATGACAGTTTCCACAGTCCCCTCTGCTACTTCTGTTACTGTATGGTTGACAATAATGAAGAGCATTGAATGGTGCGGGGTGGGGGGGAACCCTGTTTGTCCTGTAACAGAAATGCTATCTTGAGAAAAGATGCTCCCATCCCCACATCAACTGCCCATTATTGCACATTAGGACTATCAACTTGGGAACGTCCTTTGTTGGCAACCTTAGCATAAGCATTCATAGTTCTTTCCACCTATGTGGCCTGGTCCCGTGTTGCCTCCCCTATTTCATCCCCCTTCTGCCCTTTGACTCACCAAGAAAGAGCACAGGAAGATGAAGGAAACAAAATAGAAATACGCAAACTCGTTGCCACATTCCTGGCCTTTGAGGTCTGCTTTCTCATCACAGGGCTTCCCACTCAGACAGGAGAGCATGATCTCATGCCAAGCCTCACCTGTGGCACTCCTGGGAAAGGGAGAAGAAAGAGGAAAAAAGAGAGTGAGCACTGGAGACCCATCACATCCAGAATGGCAGCATTTCCATCTTATGAAATGCTGCAGTATTAGTAACCAAAGACCATGGTGGTTAAGCATTTCGAGCTAAACATGATGGCTTAGTGTATCGTGTGAACCATTCCTAACCATGGTGGCTACATAAAGACAGGTTGCTTACTTGTAACCGTAGTTCTTCGAGTGGTCATCTGTTCATTCACATAAATGGGCTCTGCGCCTGCGCAGAGCAATCTCGGGAAAAACTTCTATAGCTAGAGGTGTTTTTAGGTGGGAACCCTTCCCCACCCTCAACTGCGCATGTCCTAATGGTTCCCGCCTCCCTCAGTATCTTAGAGACTGCCAAAAAACAGTCTCGATACCGAGGGATCCATCTCCGGCATCATAGCTATAAATGACTCGACATCAGAGAGAGGATGGTGTTGGGGGAGGGTGTTGTGTGAATGACCACTCAAAGAACTACGGTTACAGGTAAGCAACCTGTCTTTCTTCTTCTTGGTCTCTGCTCTTCACACAAATGGGCGATTAGCAAGCTTACTTACTTGAGGTGGGTTGGTGTCTAGGTTAAGATGGATGACAGCACAGACCGTCCAAATGCTGCATCAGCTCTAGCCCTTACATAGAGCCGATAATGGTGAATGAAGGTTGACGGTTTAGACCAGGTTGCAGCTTTGAAGAGATCTGGAAGTGTAATTCCTCTGTCAAATGCTACAGATGTTGCCAGAGCCCTGGTAGAATGTCCTCTTACAGGTTCAGAAAGCTGCAATCCTGTAAGCTGATAGGTGAGTTGGATAAGTTTAACCACCCATGAGGAAAATCTCTGGGAGGATAAAAGCATTCCTTTATTCTTGCCCCCGTAGCAAATAAAAAGTTTTGGTGATTTACGAAAGGGCTCAGTTCTTGCTTTGTAAAACACCAAAGCTCTCCTGACATCGAGAGCATAAAGAGTAGTCTCTAACGGTGTTGATGAAGCAGGAAAGAATGCCGGCAGAACAATGTCCTGGTTTAAATGAAAGTCTGTAACCACTTTAGGAAGAAATGTTAGAACTGGACAAAGTACTACTTTGTCTCGATGGAAAAACAGGAACGGAGCGTTTGCTCTTCTAGCTGGGGTTATGGCCACTAAAATTGCTACTTTCCAGGAAAGTAGATGGAGACTTGTCGTTGCTAGTGGCTCAAAGGGTTTTGTTGTAAGGGAATTAAGAACAACAGACAAACTCCAATTAGGTATAATTGGACAAACAGAAGGTGTCATATTCTTCGTATCCTTCAAGAAACGTTTAATCAATGGGTGAGAGAACAGAGAAAAACCGTCTACCGTTGAAGAAAAAGAAGAAACTACTGCTAAGTAAACTCTAATTGAGGAAACTTTGAGACCTTTATCAAACAAGGTTTGTAAGAACAATAAAATATGAGTTAAAGAACATTTCTTGGCTTCAAAGTTATTGTCTGATGCAAACTTTAGAAATGTGTTCCACTTGGCTTGATATGAGAGCATATTGGAGGGTTTTCTGGATGCTTCAAGTATCTTTCTCAATGGAGATGGTAATGAAGCAATATCTACAGCATTATTCTCCACGCTGTTACTCTCAACATTTTGAGGTCGGGGTGCTGAACTCTGCCCTTTTGCTGAGTTAGTAAACTCGGGTTTAAGGGGAGCTTCATAAATGTCCCTTGGGACAGTCGCAATAGGGGACCAAACCAGGTTTGTCTGGGCCACCATGGAGTCAGCAGAGTGCAATTCAACCTGTCCATTGAAATTTTGGCTATAGTTTTGCTTAGCAGTGGGAATGGAGGAAAGATGTAAAATAGTGTCTCCTTCCATGTGAGGAGAAAGGCATCTCCCAAGGAGTTCTGACCTCTTCCTGCCCGACTGCAGTATTCTGCACAGACCTTGTTCTGGGCTGTTGCAAAGAGGTCTATGGAAGGGTTGCCCCAACGATAAAAGGGACTTCTCAGTACCGAAGGTTGCATCTCCCATTCATGAGATGTCACGGAAAGACGACTCAGTCTTCTGCTAAAGTGTTTTTGACTCCCTCAATATATATTCCTGTGAGTTTTATATCGTGGTCGGCACACTAAATGAGAATTTCCATAGTCAGATTGAGTAAAGGAACTGAACTCGTTCCCCCTTGCCTGTTCATATGAGAGATGACAATGGTATTGTCCGATGTTATCTGTACCATAAGGCCTGTTAGGTGTTGTTTGAAGGCTTTCAGTGCATTTTGAGCTGCTCTCAGTTCCAAGAGGTTGAAATGGTCCATCTTTTCCTTGCGGTTCCATACCCCGCGTGCAAAAAAGCTCCTGCAATGGGCTCCTCATCCTGAGAGAGATGCATCTGTTGTTACTACTCTTGATGGGGATTGTTGTCTGAAAGGTTGATCCTTGTTTACATTGTTTGGATTTGTCTACCATAAGAGAGGCTCTCGAATTATTTTCAGTATTCGTAGCTTGGTTTTCCTGGCGTCGAGGTCGACATCGAAGTCATGGAGAAACCAAACTTGTAATGGTCTCATTCAGAGGCGACTACAGCTATATGATAGCTGTAGTCGATGCCATAAGCCCCAGGAGTCGTTGAATTCGGAAAGCAGATGTTACTTTCTGAGCGTGCATATCCGCTGCTGCCATCATTAAAACCTTGCTTCGGTCCTTCTGGTAGGAACACACACACTCTTTTGGAGTCGAAAAATGCTCCTATAAAAATTATTTTCTGTTGAGGTTGCAAATTGGACTGGTAAAGACCCAAATTGTTCAGAAGAGCACAAGTGGTCTTCACCGATCTTCTGAGTTTGTATTCCGTAGGTGCCACTATTAACCAATCGTCTATGTAGGAGTAAATCTCTACTCCCTGTTGACGTAGATACGTGCACACCACTGCTGCACATTTGGTGAATACCCTCGGTGCTGTAGCAAGTCCGAAAAGTAGGACTTGGAATTGATATGCTATTGAGTCTATGAAAAACCGAAGGTAACAGCGGTGAGGAGGTCAATTGCTACATGGAAATACGCATCCCGAAGATCGATGGAAGCAAACCAATCTCCCTTCGCAAGGAGTGGCATGATCGTAGCTAAGGAAATCATTCTGAATTTATTTGGAGTAATGTAATTGTTTAGCTCTCTGAGATCCAAGATCAGTCTCAAACCTCCTCCTCTCTTTGGGCCCGTGAAATACCTTGAGAAAAAGCTCCTCCGAAGATGGATTGGATTCACAAACTCGATTGCCCCTTTCTGCAGCATCACACCTATTTCTAGAAGGAGTGCTGGGGGACTGAATTTCACGGCACCAAGAGGAAGAAGAGTATCGAACTCAATCCTGTATCCTCTTTTGATGATTGAGAGGACCCAAATGTCTGAAGTGATTTGCTCCCAAGCATGAGCAAATCGTGCCAGTCTTTCCCCAAAAACCAAAGTGTGGTGAGGAATTGGCTGAATTAGTTTAGGGGAGTCAATGACGCCGCTTTGGTGCACCTTCATCCTTTTGAAAGGCACCTTGGAATTTAGGTGGTTGATAAGGTTTCCAATAACTCTGTTTTGATTTATTGGTACCAGGAAACTGTTGGTGGGTTTTGCCCATATCCAGGCTGATTTCGGTACCAACGTCGTTGTCTTGGTTGGTATTGATTTTGTTGTTGCTGAGGGAAACCCATATGGCGGGTAGTGTTACACGCCTTCTGTATGGAATCAAGAGACTCATCTGTCTTAGAATTGAACAAACCTTTTCCGTCAAACTTCTATTCTTGCTCTAGTATCTTGAGGAAGTCCAGCTGATCGCAACCAAGCGTGTCGACGGAGTGCAATCGAACCTGCCAAAATCTTTGAATCACAGTCGACTTGATGTCAACTAGTATTTATTTGCTGCCTTGAAAGTTTCAAAGCTTCGGCTTGGAAGACTTTTGCTAACTGCTTCTTGTCCTTTAGAAGATGGTCAAATAACTTTCCCATCTTTTCCCACAGTAGGAGTTGATACCCAGACATAGCAGCTTGATAGTTGGAGACTTTTAGACAAAGAGATGCAGATGAGTATAAGCGTCTGCCAAAAAGATCTAAGCAGCGGCCCTACAGGTGAGGAATGTTGGTGCTTTGATTTTCCTAACGCAGCCTCTACAACAATAGAGTTAGGGGCTGGGTGTTGAAACAAGAATTGTGCATCATCTTCTTGAACACAATAAAGACCCATCAATCGTTTAGAAGTCAGTGGTATTGAAGATGGGCTTTTCCAGGATTGTTTAATTACTGTTATTAATGCTGGGAGAAGAGGAATCGCTACTGGTTGAAAAGGTTCAGTTGATACAGCATCAAAGACTGGATCTTGCACCTCCGCAGCAGACTGTTGCATCGAAAGGCCCAAGGATTGTGCCATATGAAGTACTTGATCATTGAACTGTCCTAAGTCCTCTGAAGGAGAAATAGCTTCATGTGATGCAACTGCTGCATTAGGAAATATGGAAGGTTGATGAGACGATGAAGAAGTAGAATCTAACATATATGCTACCGACTCCGATTCTACTGGTTGAGCCAATTGTGGAATTCTACTGATTCTACTAACACAACCGCCTCTTCTGGAGCAGGGTTTGGTGGTTTCGGTACCGAGGGCACCGGTACTTGTTGAACCACACGTTCAATATGTAGAGTTTCTGGCTATGTTGGTATCGGTTCAACAACTACTGGTATCGCTAAATCTTGACACGGTGGTTGTGCATGTGGATTAGGAAATGCAAGTTGCTTACCTGTAACCATAGTTCTTCGAGTGGTCATCTGTGCATTCACATTCTATGGGCTCGCGCCAGCGCCGAGCCTCATTTCGGAAGCTTCTAAAGCCTAGACTTTTGGTGGGAACCCCTCCCCCCACCGTCCTCGGGTTCCCACTTACCTCAGTTCTATGAGACCGAATTGCCTCGCAAACGAGATAAGTATAAGACCAATGAACTATATACGTAAGCAAATATGCATGCATGGCGACAGCTTCCTGGACCCAGCCAACAGCAAGGCCTAGAGGGGATGGTGGGTGGGTTGTGTGAATGCACAGATGACCACTCGAAGAACTACAGTTACAGGTAAGCAACCTGCATTTCTTTTTCGTGGTCTCTGTGCATCACACACTATGGGCGAGTAATCAGCAAACCACTTACTGGTCGAGGGTAGACTCGCAGGTGGCTCACTGGAGGACGGAGGACAAGACGGCCCATCCAAAGGAGGAGTCCACTCTGGCACGAACATCCAGTTTATAATGTGATACAAAAGTGGATGCATTTGACCATGTGGCAGCTCTACACAGGTCAGGGATCGCAATTCTATGGTCCAGAGCCGTAGACGTAGAAAGAGCCCTTGTGGAATACGCTTTCAAACCGTCTGGGGGCTCTTTGCCTGCCAATTGGTAGGCCAGGGCGATCGTCTGGACCACCCACCTGGAGAACCACTGAGAGGATACCGGGTGACCTTTAGTCTTGCCTCCATAGCAGACAAATAGGCGGTTGGATTTCCGGTAAGCAGCGGTCCTGGACTTGTAAAAGGCCAATGCTCTACGTACGTCGAGAGAGTGGAGCTTGGAGGTCAATGGATCCGAAGATACTTGGAAGAATGTAGGGAGCATGATACTCTGGTTGAGGTGGAAGCCTGAGATGACCTTGGGCCGGGCCTCAGGATCACCTTTTTGCAAAAAAACTGGGTGTAAGGAAGGTCAACCATCAGGGCGTACAATTCCGAGCTTCTCCTTGCTGAGGTTATTGCGACCAAAAAGGCCACTTTAAGGGTCAGCAGTCTGGTGGAGACAGTGACCAGTGGTTCGAAGGGTTTATTTGTCAAAGCTGCGAGGACAATCGACAAACTCCATTGTGGGATCACAGAACGCAATGGTGGGCGTAAGTTGCTCAGACCCCTGAGAAATTGTTTTGATAGTGGGTGAGTGAAAGCCGAAAAACCCTGTATGAGGTCATGTTGGGTTGAAATTGCAGCCAGGTAGACCTTTATCGAGGCAGGTTTCAGGCCTGCTGCATGGAGGGAGTGCAAGAAGGTGAGGATATCAGCAATGCCGCAAGTTGTAGGGTTTAACTCCTGTCAGTTATGAACGTGGCGAACTTGTTCCATTTGCTATCATAGGATGCCCTTGTAGAGGGCTTTCTGGCCTCCGGCAGGACAGCCTGTATAGAGGGCGGAAGAGCTAGGTCTCGCCACAACGCCGGATTCGCCAGGCTGTAAGCCTGAGTTGGGGTAAGTCTGGGTGAAGCATTAGACCCCGTTCCCTGGAGATTGAGTCTGTAGTCACTGGAAGGCGAAGATACTCCCCTCTGGACAAGTGGAGTAGTGGGGTGAACCACGGTTGACGTGGCCACCACGGAGTTATCAGGATGGTGCTCATCCAACTGCCAGAGAGCTTGGCGACGACCTTGGCAATCAGTGGGAAAGGGGGGAAGGCGTAGGCTAGACCGCTCCCCCATGGCATGTTGAAGGCGTCTCCTAGGGAGAGCTCGCCTATCCCCGCTCTTGAGCAAAACATCGGGCAGACGGCATTGTCCGTTGAAGCGAATAAATCGATAACTGGTATTCCCCACTTGGCGAATAATAGGTTCAGAGCTTGAGGGGATAGGGCCCACTCGTGGGCATCTTGGAATTGTCGGCTGAGGGCATCTGCCTGTACATTGTCTGTACCCGCTATGTGGATAGCTGAGAGGAGCATCCGGTGCCTGATTGCCCAGTGGAAAATGTCTAACGTTAGTCGCAGAAGGTCTGGTGACCGGGTGCCTCCCTCCTTGTTGAGGTACCAGACCACTGTCATATTGTTGGAGACAATCCGGATGTGGTGGCCTCTGAGATGCTTTCTGAACGAATGGATGGCTTTCTGTACGGCTAAAAGCTCCAGGATGTTTATGTGTGATGTCTGCTCGCTGGTCGACCATTTTCCTTGGACTGCCAGGTGGTCGCAGTGAGCGCCCCATCCTGTCAAGGAGGCATCCGACGTGAGTGTTCTGGTTGGCTCGGGTTCTGCAAATGGAAGGCCCATTCTGAGATTGCGGGACATCATCCATCAAGTGAGTGTCGAGCGTAGGGTGTGAGGGAGAAGTTTGACGTCTCGCAAGGGTCGCAATTGGCTAGGAGAAATTGCTGAAGGGGTCTCATTCGTAGTCGTGCCCACCTCACGACATATACCGGCGAGGCCATGAGTCCTAGCAACCTCTGGACGAGGCACACTGAGATGGTCGTGGAGTTGTGGAGGAAGCGAGAGAGGCGACATATTGTGGTCGTCTGGTTGTACGGGAGTGTCGCTCTCCCAAGAGTGGAATCTAGGTGAACCCCAATAAATTGGATGGTTTGTGTAGGTTCGAAGATAGATTTTTTGTAGTTGATGACCAGGCCCAGCCGTTGAAGCAGTTTCTTCGTGGTGGTAGCATCACAAAGTGCTTGTAGGCTCGATGGAGAGACAATCAGCCAGTCGTCCAAGTAAGGGTAAAGTTCCACCCCTGACATGCGAAGAAAAGCGCATACTGGTGCCATACACTTTGTGAATACTCTGGGCGCAGTCTTGAGGCCAAAGGGGAGGACTGTAAATTGATACGCCTTTTGTCCGACCATAAATCTGAGGAAGTGCTGATGTGCTCTGTGGATGGCGATATGAAAATATGCGTCCTTCAGGTCTACGAGTGTGAACCACTGGTTGTGTCGGAGGAGAGGAAGGATGAGAGCTAGTGTGACCATCCAGAATTTTTTGGTCATGATGAATTCATTGAGGGCTCTCAGGTCCATGATGGGGCGAAGGCCTCCGTCCTGCTTTGGCACCGTGAAGTAGCGGGAGTAGAAACCCTCCCACAGGGCGGCGTTGTGGACTGGGACGATAGCTCCCTTTTGAAGGAGGGTGGATACCTCCTGATGCAGTGTTTCCGAGGGTTGTGTGATTTTGATAGGTCCGGTCGGGGGAGAATTGATGAACTCTATCCGATACCCATGTCGTATTATGTTGAGAACCCATCTGTCCAACGTTATTTGAGTCCAGGCTGCGAGAAAACTTTGGAGGCGGTGGTTGAAAGTCGGGTGTGGGTGGCAGGAGGTGGGAGGTAAGTCAAAGGCGCTGCTTCTGGACGTGTCCTGTCTAGGGCAACTCTGCCGGAAACGGCCTGGCTGATACACTTTTTTCTGCTGAAAGGGAGGCTGTGAGGACGGCTGAGAACTCTGTTGTTGCTGGCGGCCTGAGAATTGATGAGGTGGGTAAAACTGTTGACGTCCCCATCTCCGTGCCCTGTAAGGGTAGGGGGCAGGTGTTGAATAAAACCCCATCTTCTTGGCAGTTGTCTTAGCTTTGTGTATAGTGTCCATGGTTGTATCAGTGGTAGAATGGAACAACCCCTCCCCATCAAAAGGAAGATCTTCGATCCTGGCTTTTGACTCTTGCAGTAGGTTGGGTGACCGGAGCCATGCGTGGCGCCGAAGTGCTATAGTACCGATCATAGTCTTAGACACACAGTCTATTTAGTGTCTGGCTGTTGTTAGTTCCTGCTTGGCTAGAGCCACTGCCTCATTCTGAAAAATTTGGGCTGCCTGCCTGATGTCGTCCGGGAGGTGTGCGTGGAGTGACGCAATCTTGTCCCACAGGAATAAGTGGTATCTAGCCATCATGGCCTGGTAGTTTGAGACCTTCATTGCTAGGGCTGAGGAGGAGTATATCCTGCGGCCGAATGAATTGAGTTTGCGACCCTCTCTATCAGTTGGCGCCGCATGCAACTTGGAAGTCCTGCCCTGGGCTGATTCTACAATTACGGAATTAGGCTTCGGGTGTACAAGTAAGAAGCCGACGTCTTTCTCTTGAGTTTTGTACAGGGAGTCTAGACGCTTAGAAACCTGGCCCATGGTGGCTGGATTTTTCCACGACTCCTGGGCAGTAAGCAGCAATGTTGGGATGAAAGGGAGAGCTGGAGAAGCCTAGACATCCGGGTACATGACGTCATAGATTGAATCTACACACGCCTCTGTGGATTGCTTGAGCTCCACCCCCAAGGACTCCGCCATTCTTATCATTTGCTCGGTGAAGGATCTGACTTCCGTGGATGGTGAGGTACGTGCCCCGGTACCGACCGCATCCTCCGGGGACGGTACCAATGGTGGAGCGTCTTCCAACGATGTAGAGTCGGACACATAGTCTTCAGCTGACCGCGGCGACACGGGGATAGGAACGTCGAGTGGAGGAGGCACCGGTACCGTGAGCTCCGGTGGAGGTGCCCCGAAGGCTGCCGAAGGTGGTCGGCGCAGTGGGAGGGGTGGAACGAAGTCCCCTACCGGCCTCAGTCTTTTGCCCGTGTAGGGATCAAACAAGTAGGATTGCCGGGTTCGGTCACCTCCGCCTTGACTAGAGCGAGTTGCCCAAGATCTAACGGAGCGCTCTGAAAGACATTCCCAATCCTGAGATGGTGTCGGCGAGCAGGACCAGTATCGGGCGTCTCTCGGTACTGGGAAGGGTGACTGGGCAGACCGAAGCGAGGCATGCATTGAACCCAGGTGGGAGTGGGACGGCGATGTGGGTAAGTATTCCTCCCTCTGTGGCGGCGATAAGGGACGGTGCGGTACCAGGTAGCTTTTTGACTCCAACGTCGACCCATGAGGCTTTGGTACCAAGTAGGCTGGTACCGAAGGGCGTGCCGGTTTCGTAGGCAGAATGGATACCGATGCCGAAGGAGAATGTAACGTCTGGCCCATCTCGTCGGCACTGACGCCGATCCCTGGAGGAGTGGGGCCGATGAAGCCGGTATTTTTCTTGGCTGCTCTTTAGGCATTTTTTTGTGTTTTGCCTTCTCCTTCTCCTTCTTTCGCGAATCCTCCTCTTGAGGGCGAGCCTTTTTGGGTTTCTTTGCCTTTACCCCTTTCGGGGAAGACCCATCGGAGGGACGCTTTTTAGGGCGATCCTCCGAGGTCTGAGTCGCAACTGTTGCAGGCTCCGCCGGTGCCGGAGCGTCCACCGCTTCCAGAGCTTTCTTCCAAAGAAGAGCTCTGAGTCTGTCGGCTCTATTTTTTCTTGTCTGTCTGGAAAAACTCCTGCAATGGGCACAGGCGTCCACAACATGAGCCTCACCAAGGCACAGAAGGCAGCGGGAGTGGCCATCCGACAGAGTTAATTTGGCACTGCAAGTGGTGCAGGTTTTAAATAAGGCCGTTTGCGCCATCGTCTTCCTCTTGAGGACACAGCCCCCGGGGGGGAACTTGGAAAAACTATCTACAATATCTATATATATTGATATAAGAATTAAGGTTTTTTTTTTTTTTTTTTTAGGAGAAAGAGAAGAGAGAGAGTATAGAGAAAGAGAAAGTCTAAGCTAAAAGAAACGAGAGTCTAATACGAACGATATTGGACAATTTCTGAGAGAGAAGTCTTCCGTGAGGCAAGCAGCACGGCAGTCAAAAAAGAACTGAGGTAAGCGGGAACCCGAGCATGCGCGATAGGACGGTGGGGGGAGGGGTTCCCGCCAAAAGTCTAGGCTTTAGAAGCTTCCGAAACGAGGCTCGGCGCCGGCGCGAGCCCATAGTGTGTGACGCACAGACACCACGAAGAAGAACCAAAAATAAGTTTCTAGCTATGGTCTCGATACAGTAGCAGACAGAGTTTGAGTTCGTTCATCCTGTCTAATGTTTCGGTGAGGATATTCCTCAATATAATAATATCTATCTCATTCACTATAACGATATGGAGAACATTGTCGGCCCCACTCTGAGCACCTTTCCCATCTACGAGGTGAATAAGATCTTTCTCTATATCGATAATACATCGATACATATCCCCATGCCGTAGATGTTGAATAAACAGAGTCTGGGGAACCTCTTCTTCTTTCTCGATACTCTTGTAAACCTATTAGTCTAGAAGGGAGTGAAGGTTGAGTCGGAGAATGATCTCTAATTTCCCCTTCAGAGAGAGATGACATATGAGTTGGCTCTGCTCTAGTTGGGATGCTTCTAATAGGTGAAAACATCAATGGAGGTGAAGTTAGTATCGACATCAATGTTGTCTGCACCCGATTCTTGGCAGTATCGAGATCGATGCTCAGAGGGATCGGCATCTACTGGAGTCGGAATAGATATTTCTATTCCAGTCGGCATCGAATCCGAATCCTGAGGTTCTTTTTGACCAGAACACTCTTTTCCAGTCGACAGCCCCTTTGAGAGATTTGTCTGTTTCCCAGACAATTTTCTCTGTTTCTTTTTGGGCTCATTTTTTGATGATAATCCAGACTTTGGCTGTTTAGCTTTTTTCTATATCTGTTTAGCTACAGACAAAGTGATTGTACATCCTGGTGTTAGTGGTACCTCAGGAGTGGTACCTCAGGACTGTCAGTGGGTTGCAGAGGTGACTGTTCTCTGCCCAAGCCCATTTCTGACATGGCAATCGCTGCACGCGATATGGCCGATTCGTTATCCATATCAGAAGATTTCTCTCTGCCTCCAAGGCTTTATGCCACAAAATGGCTTTCAAGCGATTGGAACGATGTCTCCTTGTCTGCTTGGAAAAAGCCTGACAATGAAGACACGATTGAACAATGTGTCCTTCTCCTAAACACAGTAGACAGAGACTGTGTCCATCAGATGGTGGCAATTTACTGCCATAGTGCATACATTTCCTAAATGGCACCTGGAGGACTATATGCCCTGACGGGCGATCTAAAGATCGCGAATAAATAAAACGCAAAAAGAAAGAGAGAAAGAACAATAAAAAGGAAAGAAAAGAATAGAAATTTTAGAATGCCTCAGGAAAGATATACCAATCCTAAAAACTATCGAGAAGCTTCCCTCACGATGATGCCACAATGGCGGTCGAAGAGAGACTGAGGGAGGCAGGAACTGTTGGGACATGCACAGTTGATGGTGGGGGAATGGTTCCCGCCTAAAAACGCCTCTAGCTATAGAAGTTTTTCCTGAGATTGCTTCGCGCAGGCACAGAGCCCATTTGTGTGAAGAACAGAGACCACGAAGAAGAACCACAGTTTAAACACACTCACTAACATTTGCTGCAAAAGGGTTAGCGACCTAACCATGGTTTAGTGTGTTGTCTGAACACAGTACTGAAACAGCCATCTCTAGAATAGACTGTGGATGCTAGTTACAGAAGGGTCTCTTGACTGTGATGTGGAAGTTTGGTAATACAGGTGTCTCCCCCCCCCCCCCATATATTACATTGATTCAGCCACTTTGTGGGGAGGGGCATAAGAGGTAGTTTAGAGCGCAATCTCTGTCCCACTGCCAAAAGACAGCTGGTTTGGACGTGGCACAGGTGCTGCCCTATATCTAGAAGGCTACACTAACTTTCGTACTGGGCAGGGGCCAGGCCTCTTGCGATCACAGAAAGACCAACACGAGCTTCCAAGTGACGTGCAAAGGCTGGGGCTCACCTAAAGAGAAGCATCAGGGCTTGAAAAAAAGTGCGGAAGTTGTTGTGCTCGGTGATGGCAGACTTGTCATCCTCAGACAGGTCCTCGTCATAATCAATGCTAATGTTACCAAAGACCTGAAGAGGCAAACAAACAAACAAAAAACAAAATTAACAAAAGTGCCTCTAAATGCAATAAATACAAACTTAAGTCTCCGGGGAAAAGTAGGTTCCCCAGTTTCTATCTAGCGGTGGAAAAGCCAGTGTTTGCAGCACTGAATGCCGTGACCTATCAGCATGGCTGAGTGGGGCTCATCTACATGTTTGCAGAGATATAGGCGGTTACAAGGTATCCTGCTGCAGGCTAGGGCCTATAGGGACCATGTACGGCAAGGTCTGAGATGGGCTACAGCTGATCAGTACCCCAGACAGCGCACTGTGGGGCTTCTTACAAGGATAAACTAGGAGCTCCATCACACCTAATTTCCCCCCCTGGTTTGCCTCCGTGTTCTTTACCTGTGATGCATAAGTGTGTCAAGCTTATGGTCCCTTTCACCTGAATACACTGCTCTTTTGCTCTTTCACTTGTTTGCTCTTCCACTCCACTCCACTCCACCCCGCCCCTTCTCTTTCTCCCTCCAGTTCATTGGTTGCTCCTTCCCCCCTCTAACAAGACATATACAAGCAGGTTCTGTCAGATGAGCACTTCAACCAGACCGCCTTTCTGCTGGGCAAAAATGGAACAACCCTTTAGTCTGGCTCTTTGGGGCATCGAGAGAGTACAATCCTGTCTCTGCAGAGATTCGGGTGTTGTACGATTTTAAAAAATGCTTTCGAGCTGGAATGCAAGGTTTGGGTTTTATATTGAGGCTTGGAACCAGCTGCTGTGAGAGATCGCTTTTCCCTGCCAGGACCTGATGCAATCCATTCAAGCCAACAGCAAGACTCCCAACACAGCACACACACCCAACAAAGGAAAACGTGAGAATATAGCACTACATAGAGGCTTAAGGGCACATTAAATGCACTTAGGAAAAATAATGCAGACTTTAGGTGTTCTAGGAAAAGATGGAAAAGGCTGGGGAAGAGGTGGGGCATCAGCAGGACAGGTACAGCGTCATGTGAGTACCGTGCTGCAAATCCGTACACCAGGCTTGGCGAGAGTGTACTAAGTCGCTGGTGTGATGGGGCCCTAGGTACAAAGTATCCCAACAAAAAGAAAGCAATATTCTGGAGCCAACTATAAGCTTTAAGTGGTCCAGCAGCAAGGCGGGTGCCACAAGAGAAATAATGTTTGGACCAAAAGGGGCTGTCCCCTGTTCCAGAGGTGCCATCTTCAGCAGGGCTGGGAGACCCTCTGCTGCCTCTGATCATGGTGCAGTGGCAGAGGAATGACCTCCCTCCCAGACTGCAGGTAGTTCTGGGGACAAGTCCACTGAGTCAAGGAAGAGTGGCAGGGCTACATCCTCAGGCATACAGGACAGAGGCATCATGGCTCTGCTGATCTCCCCCTCTGTAGGAGACTCTGGGTGCTTCCAGAAGAGGCTTTTTAAGCTCCATCGCCCTGCCTCATTTTAACAGGGGGACCAGACGATTTTATCTTCCAGCTGTAGCCCTCTCATTTCCTGCCACTTCCTTATCAGAAAAAAACTGTTAAAGAAGGAAAAATTGAATGGTTGCACAATGCTTTTTGGTTTGTTGGCAATAGGAGCCCTCCATTTGGAAGCATACACTGGGCAGGTGATTACTGTGGAGGCTTTTCTCCTGGAATAGTTCCTGAACCCGATCCTCCTGATCCTCCATGTCATCAAATCTCTTGGTGGGCTTGGTGGGGTGGGTGGGTTTGAATTTTGGGCCATGACCAAAGGACAGTCCAGTGACACATTAAGTTCAGATCAACATGTATATCTTTGCTTTAGCTATCAGAGAAGGTGAGGCGGAATTCTATTGGCAACACTTAAGTACAACTACAACAAGGAATGTAGTTATTAAATGGGAATGAAAAGATTCTTAGCTAGCTGTCTCCAGCCACACTAGGATTTACCATGTAAACATGAAGACCTCCAGCATATTGCAGGAATGTGGTGGTGATGATGCATTGACTATTCAATGTGCTGGAGTCCTCCATGCTTGCACAGTAAGAACATAAGAAAAGCCATGCTGGATCAGACCAAGGGTCCATCTAGTCCAGCATTCTGTGCACAGTGTCGAACCAGCTGCCTATGGGAAACCCACAAGCAGGACATGAGTGCAACAACACCCTCCTGCCCATGTTCCCTAGCAACTGGCACACCTAGGCACACTACCTCTGATACTGGAGCTAATTTATAGATATCAGGACTAGTAACCACTGATAGCCTTATCCTCCAGGAATTTGTCTAATCCCCATCTAGCCATCCAAATTAGTGACCATTACTACATTTTGTGGTAGCAAATTCCATAACTGTGTGCATCCCTTAATCTGTCCTGAATCTCCCACCAATCAATGTCTCCCTATCCACTTTCTCTACACCAGTAGCCCCTTGCCATGCTAGACTTCCCTTCAAAAGTTCAGAAGCCCCAACAGAAAACCAATAGTGTCATTGACCCTATGCCATGCTAGAGGTCTTGCAGCATGCATGGTGAGACCCAGCATGGGATGAAGGCTTACTTGCACTTACCTGCATTCCAATAATGGCGTAGATGAAGAAGAGCATTGCAATCAGCAGACACACATATGGAAGGGCCTAGTAGAGGGAAACACGAGCATACATTTTTTCCCTATGCTTCATATTTTTAATGCAACCACACTTGTTTTTCCTGGGAATATAGGTCCTTGCTTCCCATACTAGTTCAATGAAAAGGAATGCTTGTAGGCTGTATCACCCTCCCCACAATTCCCATTGCATCCCATCCTGGCTACAGAATCCCTGCTGTGATTGTTTACCCATGCAAAAGGGTGAGCCAATGGAACACTACTCATGAAACATGATTCAGCATCAGCACCATGGCGGAAGGAGCCCATGATTCCAAGTTCATGTTAATAGGGTGGAGAATGAACAGGTAGGTTGATGGGGGATGAACGTCTCTAGACATTGTGTCCTAAACCTTCTGCACTCCTACTCCCATCTTCCCCCATCCCCGCCCCAACTTCAAATCCCAAATACTCTCAGAGTTAGTAACTTAGTGCTCTTGATCATTACCTTAAAGGATTGGACAAAGGTCCAGAGCAAGATGCGGATGGTGTAACCCTGTCGGAGCAGCTTAATGAGGCGGGCAGCTCGAAACAGCCTAAGGAAACTCAGGTTGATGAAGTTGTTCTGGGGAGATGAAGGGAAAGTGGCATGAGCAGGATCAGGGTGTGGATGCGGAGACAGCAGACCCAGGGGATAGGTGAGGAAACAAACCCAAACCCACCCCTGAAGTCGTTAGTAAGATTAGTAAGGATGACTGAATAGCAAAGAAAGGGAGAGGATTCACCCACATGAAGATAACTAGCATGATAATAAGGCCACCCCTCCCCTTGGAAAATCATCCACTTGGGAAATCCATGAGTGCTCATCAATAAAGGACTATATTTTTGTAAAGCTACCCACAACCAAATGCACTGATATTTTTTGACACAAGCAGGTAGAACATTATTGTGTGGCCTCACATCACACATGTTCTGTGCACGCAAATCTGGAGAGAGGGGAAAGCAAGACAGAGGCCATTGAGGAAGAGGGCCGTTGAGGGATGACTGGAGACTTGCAAACATATCTTTAAGGTTCTGGATGGAAAATGCATCTCCCTTGTGCATCCAACAGGTGTCAGATCACACACCCTAAGACCCTGAAGGAATGAATGGTTGTTAGCAAGTAATTTGCAGTTAAAAGGAGGAATTGATCTTCTGGCAAGATAGGAAAAGCATATATTCCTGTTGGGTTCACCAAGATGCATTTTTACCGGTCTCCTTCAGGGGAAATGGCATATAAGCTTCTGGGATGGAAGGAATATACTGCAGTGTGACTCTATACTTCCTAGTTGAGAAGTGCTGTGCGGCCAGAAGCCCACCGCCATTGAGAACTACAGATGCCTAAGGTCCGTGAGGCACTGGAGCTTCTGGGCTATCTCACCTGGGATGGGACAGTATAACTGTGTGCATGTGTATATCTCTGGCAACATTAAGTCCTTCAGATTCTTTCTACAATCGATCCAGTTAAGGTTGAGAGAAAGTCCTAGCATAGAAAACAGCGACCAAGGATGTTCTAACCTAGATACAAAATGCCAAGTTACTATTAGCTAATGTAAGAAATGTTTGAAGTCTATCCTTGGGCAAAAAGACCTTGCTCTAGTTCCCAGGTTTTAGTTTCACTATGGATGATTATTCATCTTTGCATCACAGACTCTTGCCAGTTCCCAGATTGACCCCACCAGAACCAGACTTTGATGCCTCACTGCATGTACAAGCAATAAGAATGCTGGTCTACAAGGGGCAGCCCAGTTGGCTCTAATGAATCCAAAGGGCTCTACCATGTGGCTTTATTGTGATCTGGTTGACTGGGCATGCTGGGATATCTGTGCAACACACACCACAGAACAGAATGTAGTTGCACCAACACCAGTCATGAGGCTTGTGTGTACAGGGGCCCTCATACACAAACAAACTCCCAATACAACTGCACAAAAAAGGAAAAAAGACTCAGACACTACACATGTCAAGAGACTGGTGTGAGTGCTCGACACATATTTGACTTGCTGTGTGCCTTGCTCTGTGATTACAAAACAAAGATTAAGGCGTCGCCATGCAAATCACATAGTGGAAATTATAAGACATCAGGCCTTGCAGCCAAAACAAATCCAGGTAGTAGGTAGGCTCTATTGCGGCTTCCAAAGGAGTCTAGTACTATATCTTCACTGTGTGTGTGTGTGTTCCCAGAAGCTATAAGCCCATCCCTCTTCAACGCTCCCAGAAGGCTGGCCATATAATTGGGATTTCAGTGCTCATGCATGATGGCAGTGGTAATGGCTGTATGGCAGCATGCAATAGGATGAAACCAATTTATTAGACTGCCAGGCTCAGATCATGCAGGACAAACAGAAAGAATGATATTCATGCAGAAGGAAAGAGGGACAGGCAGGGAAACCACCACAGCTATTCACGGTGGGAAAGCTACATCCATTCTGACCACTGGGAACGGTGCAGCACACCATCCTTCCTCTCTCACTAGCCAGTGTTTGCCACATTGTGAGGTTCACTCCCAACATTACTTTTTAAATGCACATGTCTTAGGGTCAATATCTTCAGTTTAGAATCCTTTAGAGACGGAATTTAGCTCTGTCGTTGTTTATTATTATTATTATTATTATTATTAATTATTATTAATTATTATTATTGTTATGCCTTTTTTCCTCCAAGGAACCCAAGGCAGTTTACATTAACCTCCTCCTCTCCATTTTATCATCACAACATCCCTGTGAAGTAGGTTAGGCTAAGAATGAGTGACTGTCCCAAAGTCACTCAGCGAGCTGCATGGCAAGTGGGGACGTGAACCCAGATCTCCCAGTCCAACACTCTATCCACTACACCACACTGACTGTCCACACTGTGGTGTAGTGGTTAGAGTGTTGGACTGGGACTTGGAAGATCTGGGTTCATATCCCCACTTGCCATGAAGATCACTAGGTGATGTTGGGCGAGTCATTCATTCTTAGTTTAAACAAGTAAGTGGATTTCTACCCTGCCCTTGCTTTTTGACACTCATTGGCCCTTAGGGTTTCCAGGTCATATGACAGTAGAGACCACTGAACTGTCAAAAATCCTGTCTAGCGAACCTTTGCTCCCTTGGCTTCCTGGCCCACAGTACCCAATCTTCCAAACTGTATTTGCATGCCCACTTCCTTTTTGACAGAAATATAGTTCCAGTCCTACTTTCTTCTTGGCTCCTGCTTTTTTCAACTCTGTGTCTCCACCACCCATTTTTCTTAGACTTCTGCTCTATTTAGGCCACTGCCTACTTTGTCGCACTTTTTTAAAAAATCTAACCTGCCTCTCTTGACCAACCTTCCTAGCACACCTCTCCCTCAAAAATCCAGCAAACAGCCCCTCCTGATCTTAAATACTGCAAAATTTCTTCAGAGCTATCTCACTTTTTGCCTCATCGCCCTGTTCTCTACCTTTCTCTGCCTTCCCCTGCAAACCCCATTCTCCACCTATCCTGTCTTCTGAATCCTCTTTTTTCAGTTCATTACCTATTCTGTACTCATGCTTCAACCTCCTTTCCTCTGAGTTCCAGGTCCCTTAGCTTCTCTACATCTCAGGACTTTTCCACAGTTCCCAGAATTCCCCTATGTATAGCTTTAATCTCAGCCAAACTGTCAACTTCACCTTCCTCATAAACATTGGACTTAAACAGCATTGTCCTTTGAATAACTGAACACCCAGAACTATCGCATCAGTTCAGCCAATCAGTGTCACAGGCTTCATTTCTACATCGAAAATAAAGTGTGGAAAAACTGCATAAGACGGATTGGGCATGTGCCTGTTTCACTTTGAAGAAACGCAACCAACAGATCACTCTTGCTAGTTTGTCAAATGTGTGAAACGAACACATATGCAATCTTTCTTTATTGTTGTCTACCCATGCCTTCATATCAGACCAATGTCAAGGTGTGTGTGTGTGTCAGAGAGAGAGAGAGAGAAGTAACACTGGATGTGGCCTTGACAGTTAAAATAGAGTCTCTCCTTGACTGACCCTCTCAGCTTTCCTAAATGGGCTTCAGGATATTTCTATTGTAGATTTTTCTTAAAGGGTATTTTTCCTTCATGTAAGGGTAAATTCTATTTCAATTGACCAAAGTAGTGGTGTTTGTGCTTGGCTGACAGTGCATGGTGCAGTATGAGGACCATAGTGTCAACCCAGGTGTGTTAATGCGAGAGTGTGTGTGTGTGTGTGTGTGTGTGAGAGAGAGAGAGAGAGAGAGAGAGAGGGTGCCTCTACAAGAGCGATTTAAAGCTCTTTCAAAGTGCATTACCGATTTTACCTCCACACGAACGGAGTGCAAATCGGGGGTTGAGGCGCATTTTTCCTCTGATTATGCGCATCTTCGCATGCGCATTAAATAGCGAGTTTTAATTTACCGCGGGAGTTAAAGTGCCTTATGACCATGTAAACAAGCAATTCTCCGCATTAAACTTTTAAACCACGTTTCATGCAACCGTTAATGCACTTCATTGTCTCCCATGTATAGGGATTAGGAGTAAAAGCAATTGAGAGAAGATGCGCATAATTGGACAACCGGGCGTCAAACTGAATTCTTCTAGAGGGGACCAGAGAGAGAGAGAGAGAGAGAGAGAGAGAGAGAGAGAGAGAGAGAGAAAGTTGTGTTACCCATGAACCAAGGAGAAGAGATATGTGGAGATCCAGCTAAAATTCTGTTATGGGAAGGCTGAACAGGTTGAGTGAGAGGCCATGCCTGTGTGCAAAGAAGGAAGGGTGTATTTTGTTGTGCAGAGCTCTAGTCTAATTGTTCAGGGAGGTAATGAGTAGGCAAGTGATATTTTAACTATTCTATCTGTTTCTGCACACACTGAAAAACATTGTGTTTGGGGGTGATATCAGATGATACGTAAGATATTTCTGGAGTTTAATGTGTGATGGCTGCTATTCACATGCAAATTGTCATGAGATTTTGGAAGTCATAAAGTAAGGAAAATGCATAGGATACTATCACAAGTTTCTCCCTGAACAGCAGCTGACAGTGAACCTGGGATAAAACCTGCCTCGCTATAATTTTTCCTATTGCTGTCTGTACTTGACCTACCTCAGGCACCAGCATCTTTTAGAGTTCCTAGGTAAGTGGATACTGAGAAGGGACCAATACTGAGCAGCTAAGAAGGCAGTTAGTAAAAACTTGCTTTCAATAGCAGCATACTTCATTGCATCCACTTCTGTTATTCACTTCCTTACATGCAGATGTTGCTGCCTGTCTACCTAGGCATCCTTTTACGAGGCCTATTCTTCCCATTGCAGATTTCAGATCAAATGGAGTCATCGCTTGAGACCAATCTCCCCCAACCTTGTGCTTTCCAGATGTGTTGGACTGCAACACCCACCATCTCCATCTAGCCAATGGCCACAGCAACTGGGGAATGATGGGAGTTGTAGCACAACACATCTGGAGGGCACTAGGTTGAGGAAGGCAGCTTTAAAGATCAGTACTGCTAAGTCTGCAATATTCCCCCACTACAACATCTCCTTGCTGTGGAGTTACTGAAAACAGTCTACGAATCTGAGTAAGATAAAATGAGTGACATAAAATGGGGTTGGGGTTGTGGTGGACTGAAAGAACAAGCTGGCCAGCAAACTGCAGGCATCTTTGGCTCAGAAGGTCATGCAGTTGCCAAGAAGATGCTCTTCATTAATGTAAGGCACTTAGGGTTCAGAAAGTAATTAAACCAACCGGATCCTAGATGCAAATGTTGAGATGGAGAGGATCAGAGGAGGTCAGGGAAGGGTGGGTGTTTTAATACCGCAAGTTGAGTTCCAACCAGCAAACGGAGAAAGGCAGAAGGTAGTGATTTCATTTTTGGTGATGGGACAGGGAGCAGGGTGGGGAAGTTCAGAAATATTCATTGGCATGGACACACAGACCGGTTCATGGATGGACAGATGGATTTTTCATAGTGCATTTTGATTGGATGACATTTTCAGAGGGTGTTGCGCCAAAATAGAACAGTATAAAGAGACAGCATGGAAAGAAGATAAGACAAGAGACAAAGTCATTATATATCACACATAGCTCTGGGGAAGGAGACATCTAACCCACCCTTCTCCCATACGTGCCCCTTTCTCCTGTCTGCGCACATGTGAGGGAACCCATGATCCTAGCATTTTGAACCTTCCTAGCCAAAATGTCTGCCTGTGTGGCTTTACTTCTAGGCTTCCAGCATAACCAAAATTGGTGCTGAACCTCCATATTCTTGGAGGTGGGATGAGAGAGGGAAACTGAGGCACCTGTTGGAATAAGGACTGCCACGAGTCAATGGCAGAGACAGAACTAGGAGTGAAAGTTACTTACCACAACAGTTCTTCAAAACCCTTCTGGGAGGTCAAACCTTTGAGACTGAGCACAATGTGCCCCTAGACTGAAGCCACAGTGAGACCTGTTGGAGCACTCCAATCTTTCCATCTGTGGCAAGTGTTCAGAGTAGTGCTATATGTACAAGCTTAGGGTTTACAAAGTGTATGGTGGCATTCAGAGGAAAGCCCCTTGCAATTCAAGGTACTTCCATTTCCTCTTTGAGCATTCAGACAAATGGTCATCCAGCCATGCTGGAAATGTGAGAAAGACTCCACACCTATGAATGCATGGCGGAAAAAATGGACACCCCATTTGTATTAAAAGAGATGACCAAGCAACCACAGGTTTGTTGCTACGCTTGTTGGATTGGTTCATTTTAAGGGTGCTTCCAGATGTTTGGCTCCTAGTGCTAATGATCAAATTACATTGTGCCATCCTCCCCAGGCCTTTGCCCAGCACAGAGAAAGGAGCAGAGGCTTCTCTTGGCACAGGCAGAGACACTGCATGAAGCTACTTGGCCTGCACCAGGAAGAGCAGCCACTCAGAGATCAGAGATAAGAGCTAGGGTGCTTTATGGGGGGATCCCTCAAGCAAGTGAGGCTAGGAGGCCAAGTTCCACCCCCTGGAGGAACCCCAGAGGCTCCAGATTGGGGAGCCCAATGGGGTGAAGGTTCTGCACCCCTGTTCTAGATGCTCCTCAGTTAACCCAGTTAACAAACATTAAGGCACAAGTGAGCGGTGAGTGGATAGTTTCCAACGCTGGCCATCTGCCAGAGGAAGAGAAATTGCTGGCAGAGTGGATTTCCCCTCTCCCCTACAGCCCCCATATGCCCCCACTTGTGATTCAGAGGGTTGGGGGACCCTCTAGAGCAGATATGGGGAGCAAGGGAAAATCCCATTGCATGAGCAGAAGTCCGCCTGCACATTGCTGCATTTAACTCATTTGTCTTTCATAAACCAGATCTGAACATTTGTTTCTCATATATTTAGAAAATGTATATATTTAGTTATATTTTCATTAAATAAAGTAGCAATCCATTTTTGCTACTTTAGCTTATATATGCATAGTGTGTGTGTGTGTGTGTGTGTGTGTGCGCGCATTTATTTGATGGACTATTTTATTTTGATGTTTTTAATACAGGAATGCCTAAGGAAAATCTCGCTACTAAAGAATGGATGTCAGGACTCTGCAACAACCAGCAGAGGTACTGGAAAGGTCTGAGTGCCACAAAGAATGCCAAGGAAGCAATCAGCCATAGGAGCTGGGAGTTAGGCTTTTTAGCAGCTTTCAACCTGCAGAAACGCATGCTTTTAAAGACATTTTTATTTCTATATTACTTTTAAGAAAGCATTCTCCTGTAAGAAATATAATCTCTGATATGGATTCAGGCAATTTCAACGTCTACTATATAAATGCAATTTTCTCCTACAGTATTTTAAAAATACATGATAGAGAAGACAAGATCTCTGTTGCTCAAATTCTATGATGTCAATGTTCTTGGTGTATTGTATTTTGCCTTGGCAAGACATTCTCCAGGCCAAGGCCTCCCTCTGCAATACCTTCTTGAACCACTCTAAACTCATAGCTAAGCTATTGCAGTTTTCCCTGGGTACCCTCCTTTTTTCCTCATCAAAGTGTACTTAAATAATTCTTTCAGTCCTAAAGAAGTGATTCACCATGTCACACTGAGAGATCTAGAAGAATGGGTGCTCTTTGAACTTGAGAAGTAATAATAGATTCTTGTTTCAAATCAAGAAATGAAGATTCTTGACCACCCCATGGGAGAAGATGAGCACATCATACCCTGAAACTGTTTCCTACACATCCGCTCACTCTTTCTTAGTCAAGGGCACAACCATTATCTGTGAGGGTATGTGAATAAGATAATAATAATAATAATAATAATAATAATAATAATAATAATACTGTGCTTGCACAGTGCAAATGCAGCACACACACACAAACACACACACACACACACAGGCATTTTGCAATCACTGGGAAGTAGTCAAGCCATGTATATCTCGAGCGTCATCAGATGGGGGTGGAAATCGCATTTCTCTACAGTCACTCCCCCCCTGCGCTTCTGTCCCATGATATATCCTCTTTCTTCACATGGGGAAGAAAGAGGAAGTAAACAATGACTATGTGGCCCATTCAGGGGTCATTTTTATCGAGCCACTTTTCCTGCACACAGCAGGAAATGGCAGCACATTTCACTTCCAAAGCCCCCCCCCCACCGGATTTACCAGGGTCTTATTTTGTTGCAGAAAGAAGACCAGAAGGAGCAGGAGGCAGACTGCATCATCAAAAGGACCCCACAAAAAAACGTGAGTGGCCAGTAAAAAACATGCGATAAAACGCTCGTCTGATGACGCTTCTCTTCTCTGGGAGAGATCTTTCCCCCTCCCCAATCATTGCAGGAGCTTTTATGTATTGCCTGAGACTGAGGACCAGAAAGATTGTCATCATGAAAGTCCACTGTGCAAAAACGACAGCAGAATTTTGCATTTACCACGGGCAACTGGCCTCTGTGCCTGGTTGTACCATATAACGTGTGGAAGCCTTTCCAACTTGATGCCTCAGTTTCCCTAGAGACTATATAGGTGACGTGATAAATGTCTACTAGTTTATCCATGCTGGAAGCATGCATTCTAATTGCACATTGACCTGAGAAAGGGAGGATCCTTCTGACCTTCAGTCCCCAAACTCCCTGAATATTCCAGAGATCTGCTACATTGCACCATTTCAGGATCTCCATTCAGATGTCTCTCCACAAGCCACCACTGAGAGCTAATCTACACATGACATGGGGGATCTGTGACTGGATCTCCTGATGACTTTTTCTTTATTTCAAACCTACTGAAGAGGGATGCGAATTCGGCTGGGGAAGCAGCATGGGGAAGCAACACTGAGGCAGAGGGTTTCTTCTGCTGCCATGTCCCTGACTGAAATCCCTCAGTTGCTTTTAGCCCAGCTGAGGAAAAGAGAGTATGGGTAACCTGCCATTCCCCCCTTGTCAACCTCAGCGGGGCTGACAGCATCTTAGGGGAAAGAAGATGACTTTTGAATGGGGAAATGACATGGCTGGGGGGATGGGCTACCCCTTCCTCCCCAATGAGAAGCCCCCCTGCTACTCTGGGGAAAAAAAGAAAAGAAAAAGATAGCGAAAGATCTGGCCACAGGTCTCCCATCTCATGCAGTAGTTTGACCCTAAGACACACCCGAAGTATCCAGCTCCCATCCACACAATACATTGGGCAGGGGTTGGGAGGGAGAGAATGAGACAAAGCTGGTTGCATTGCCTTTTTGCAACTTGGACCCTGGCAGATGTAAGGGAGAAAACCCGATTCCAAGGAGTTCTGCAGGGAGATGGGCATCCCAGATGCTACAGTGCTGTGTGCCAGTATGCAGTACAGCCTGCCGGTCTTTACACAATTCTTCTTTGGACTTCGGGAGGGCAAACTCTGTGGAGTGATGTTATCTATTCAGATTCAGATTCACCCTGGTTAATAAACACCTTCCATAAAGTGACTCTGGATTTGTCCATGTACATCCCATTCAGGGTTACTTCACACATTACGGTAAAAGCAGGTACACCATTAAGGAGTGATAGTGATGTGTAGCAACTATCTTACATCTATGGAACAGAAGGGAATACATGAGTGTTTTAAAATTTCAAAAGGGGATAATGCCACAGGATTGCATTGGGCAGCCTCCTCTGTGGTCTGGTATCTTGGCTTCAGGGGAGACTTAATTATTTAATTTCTGGCACTACCTGAGCAATTATCCTGGGGCCCACTAAGCTGCCCCTGTTTGGGAATTGTAACTGATCCTTTGATTTGTGTACACACTTTTCCTGTAACATGCAAAGTGACCCTTAGTTGAACTGCTCTAAGATTTTTGCTGATGGCAAACACCATACTGAAAGGACTTAACATTTCTAGCATTTCTAACATCACTAGAAAGAATCTGGCTCAATGCTGGTGTAAACATCTCCGTGGTGACTTTGGCCACTTCATGCTAGTATCAACTTTCACATTTGAGCAATTCTGAACTTCCATCAATGTAAAGGCCTTCAACAGAAAAAATCCACATCTATACTGTTGCAACACTTCCTCTGAGCAACAGGATTTGCGCAAATATAAACGTTTTACTGAAGAGTGGCTGAAAAAGTGGGATTGGTTTTTAGCACTTTGAGTCAAGGAAAGCTGCACTTCTGTTATTTGCTAGCCAATAAATAAGTCCCACAGGGCTGTACTTGTTTTTCCTTCTCTGGATTGTACTCCCCCCCTCTTGATTCTCCAGCCCCTGCGCTAGTAAGGACCCAGTTCAATAGGGGTGAAACTCTCACGTTTCAGTTCTTGCTCCCCACTCCCTGCAAGATGCCTCCCTCCCCCGTAATGTTATCCCCACCACAGTTTTGAACTTACCCCAAACTCTGTCACTAAGATGTCTGTGATGCTACCCAGAACTGTGACAAAATCAAAGATATTCCAGGCATCACGGAAATAATTCTATAAAGAAAGAACAAAACAAAGGACGAAAAGGAACAGCCACACAGCAGCAAACAGGTGACAACATTCAATCACAACGGAAGCCACAGCGACGAGAACAGAGAGACCTCCACCCTGGATTACCCCTACAGTCAGCTCCACGTTACCTTTTGGGTGCAATCCAGTCCTTGTGATGGAGATTGCAAAAGGAAATGGAAATGCTAGCTAGAGGGTTCTTCTCTACACCACGTTTCCCCACCCCTGAATAGGGAATAGAGGGGCCTGTCAATGTAAACACCTGAGCTCACATTCTCAAGAGGCCCATGGGATCTTTTCCATTGGCCAGAGCAGGATGAGAGACAAGGGGTGTTTGCCTGCAAGATTCTCCCTGTGAACACATGAGGCAATACCACTGCCCAGTGAGCCTAAGTCCTGTGACTCTCTCCTACAAGGAGCCCACCAGGAACACTGTCTCCCTGCCCCCATTTATTTGCATGGACAGTCACATAAACATCTAAAATAAATAAATACAACACACATACTGCACCTGGGGATGTCCCAATTGCCAGCTAGGCTTCTCTAAGTAGAGAAAGCCAGTTGTCTCCAAAGCCTGACATAGTAATTGCAGAGCTGTTAATATGTGAATTAAGTCAGCTCATAAAACTCAGCAAATAGAAAATAACCAAGGATGGGGTCAGGCACTGAAGGAGCCCCTGCCAGAAACTGATTTTGCTGGAGGGCCACTCTGAGCTGAGTAGAGAAGTAGAGAGCATGCAGCCAAGGTGCCATCCCTAACACCCCCAAAACGGGCTACTGCCAAGTTCCATTGCCACAGATTTTGCTCACCTGCAACCTTTTGCTGCCTGTGCGGTTGAGCAACTTGGGAGATGGCACCACTTAAGGGGGGTGGATTTGGCCCAGGACACCTATGCTATAAGGGAGCACTTTTGCTTGCATGCCTTCAGTCTACTTTTTGTTATTTCCTTTCTCCTTGCCCAAGAGTAACAGCCTTTAGTGGTGAGTAGATGCATGACTCCCTAATGCTGCTATTCTCACAACACTGATTGTAACAATAAAGGTTATCTCTCTCCTATGAAGTTGTGGCATTTTTTATTTCCTTATAAGTGTCCTTAGAGACCAAGGGAGTCTTTGCTCGAAGGTCTGGCTGCTGAACATAAAGGCTTTCAAATTAGAGCCAAAATCTTTATCAAAGATTTAACATTGAAAGTGCATACTATTCTTCTTAGCTTGTGCCTAACTGGCCCTTTGAATGGAACATCCATCTCTTTCATGTAGAAGCTAGCAACCAAGTGGACTTTGTAGAGCCCTTTATTGTTTCTGACTTTTTCTTTCTTTGGCTGCAACTTTCATAGGGATTATCTGGAACACCACCCAGCAATAATCATCTCCAAGTCATGGGGCTGCTTGCACCAGCCCAATTGTTGTGTTACATTTGAATCATTTAATAGTCATTCTTACTGCAGGACAAAAGCCAGAGTTTAACTAGAATTGGGATGCCTCTACAAGAGCGATTTAAAACTCTTTCAAGGCGCATTACAGATTTTACCTCTACAAGAGCGGAGCGCAAATCAGGAGTTGAGGCGCTTTTTATCTCCGATTATTTGCATTATCGAATGTGCGTTAAATAGCGACTTAAAATTTGCCACGGGAGTTAAAGCGTCTTATGGCCATGTAAACATGCGATTCTCCGCATGTAAACAACTTTAAAGCGCGTTTCATACAGCCCATGATGCGCTTCACCGCCTCTCGTGAATAGGTATTAGGAGTAAATGCGCTTATCCGTAAATGCGCATAATCGGGCAACCGGGCGTCAAAGCGAAATCTTGTAGAGGGGACCTTGCATGGAAGGATATGAGGCTTCCCATACAGGAAGCTGAGTGCCCAAGTGTGATTAGTTCTGTAGCAACAGAAGCTAATCTCTTGTCTTGGTTAGGCTCCTTAGTGTTGTTCACTTTGGACACTCCCTCATGGTGAAGGTGTTTGGTTCTTCCCATGCTACCACCTCAGATATAATGCCTGAGGGCCCTGAATGTTCTGTTAAGCCATGTAGTGGGACAGAAAATAATAATAATAATAATAATAATAATAATAATAATAATCTTTATTACCCTCCCTGTTCCATAATGAAGTGGATTATGTTTCTAATGTTCTGTAATAGAGGCTTTCATTACTACTTCTCATGAAGTCTAGCAAAAGAGACACTTACCAACAATCCAAAAGCGATGATTTTCAGAATACACTCCAAGGAGAATAGGGCAGTGAAGACAATGTTGAACATCTTTAGTAAATAATCGTATATGGTTGTGGCATTGTAGAACTATTTGGTGGGGTGGGGGGAAGAGAGAGGAGGGGGAAGGAGAGAAAGCAATGTCATGAAAGATGGAAGTAAAGTTAGGAGAAGGACACTGAAGTGGTAGAGAGCTTCGGCTATGGGGCGGTATACAAATGCAATAAAATAAATAAATAAATAAACAAATACTTCACAAAGCCACAGCCAAAGTGAGATGCTAGGTAAAGCTGCTACTATAAGATCCAGGACTTCAGGATCGGGGCTAACCAATCAGGTCAAGAAGAGACTGATAGGATCAGGTAACAGGAGCTCAATGGATCTTGAATAGATGTAGATCTGGACAATGTCCAGTCATATGGTGTCCAGAGCTCAGACCACTATACGGCAAAGCCCACATGATGTACACCCCATGGATCCCATGTAGATACTGACAATTCTACTTACTTTCATCATTAAGACAATGGTGTTTAGGGCAATCATGGCCATAATGGTGTACTCAAAGGGTGGTGAAACCACAAACTGCCACATACGGTACTGAAAGCTCTGCTTGTTCTGAGGCATGTGCCGGGTGAGTGGCTTGGCGCTGATAGCAAAGTCAATGCAGGCTCGCTGTGAAGAGAGGATAGAAGAATAGCAGTGAAAAAGGTAATGGGACTCTTTCAAGAGACAGAAGAGGCCAAAGAGAAAAAGCAAGCTTGGATTCTACCTACTTTGGAGAGTCTAATTCCAAACAAATAACTTTAGAGTTTGCTTGGCACAACATGGTTGTTTTTGCCCTCAAGTCCTTCTTTTACTGACTAAGGAGCTGTAATGCCTTACTCCAGAGTGCGTAGTAATGATTACACTATATTATTCTGGGGGAAACGTGCCATTATGGAGCCACAATAACAACTAAACCTTTTTTTAACACTATTAGCATCACAAGTGCCTGTTGCTATAAGAATATAAGAAGGGCCATGCTGGATCAGACCAAGGGTCCATCTTGAGCGCTGGGCTGAAAACAACAGAATGAAATTTAATAGGGGTAAATGCCAAGTTCTGAACCTAAGAAAAAGAAACCAAAGGCACATTTACAAGATGGGGGATACTTGGCTCAGCAATACTACAAGCGAGAAGGATCCTGGAATTGTTGTAGATCACAAGCTGAATATGAGCCAACAGTATGATGTGGCTGCAAAAAAAACAAATGCTATTTTGGGCTTCATTAATAGAAATATAGCTTCCAAATCATGCGAGGTACTGGTTCCCCTCTATTCGGCAATGGTTAAGCCCCATCTTGAGTATTGTGTCCTGTTCTGGGCACCATACTTCAAGAAGGATGCAGACAAGCTGGAATGTGTCCAGAGGAGGGCAACTAGGAGATTAGGGGTCTGGAAACAAAGCCCTATGAGGAAAGACTGAAAGAACTGGGCATGTTTAGCCTTGAGAAGATTGAGGGGAGTCATGATAGCACTCTTCAAAAACTTGAAATGTTGTCACACAGAGGAAAACCAGGATCTCTTCTCGATCATCCCAGAGTTCAGGACATGGAATAATGGGCTCAAATTACAGGAAGCCAGATTCCTCCTGGACATCAGGAAAAACTTCCTGACTGTTAGAGCAGTACGACAATGGAACCAATTACCTAGGAAGGTCATGGCTTTCCCACACTAGAGGCCTTCAAGATGCAGCTGGACAACCATCTGTCAGGTATGCTTTAAGGTGGATTCCTACATTGAGCAGGGGGTTGGACTCGATGGCCTTATAGGCTCCTTCCAACTCTATTATGATTCTACTATTCTTAGATTCTATGACTCTAAGTCCAGCATTCTGTTCACACAGTGGCCAACCAGGCTGTCAACCAGGAACCCACAAGGAGGACACTGGTGTAACAGGATCCTTCTGCCCATGTTCCCCAGCAACCGGAGATCAGTGAAGGCTGTATCTTAGATTAATTTTGAAGGCAATGTTGTCCACGCATCAGTGTTTAAAATATCTGCAATTGTAATGTTGGAGGGTTGAAACATGCAACTATATCTCAAGGAAGATGCACTTTCTCTGGAATTGCTTCCAAAATTTGTCAAATAAGGATCTTGCTTAGGAAGTAGATACATGTCACTTTTCATACATAAAGTTGATCCTAAGATACCAGAATGTGTACTTGTATCTTCTAAAAAAAAATGTGGGAAGGGCCCTGAAAAGATAGCTCTGCTGAAATTAGTGAAGGAGAACTAACTTGCAGCGATGAAGTTTGTAGCCCACCATCATCCCAGAAGCATGATTGGCAAATCATAATCTTAATCAGGTAAATCCTATTTCTGCTCCTGCAACAGGTTCAATGGTATCTGCTTTCTACAGGTTTCTCACCTGAATAATTTCCCCCCACCAAGGCATGTGGCCCTCAATAGAAAAAGGTTCCCCACCTCTACTTTAATAGGTCACCAGGGTTTCCTAAAGGCAACTGGTTGTGGTGAGCTATGACCATCCACAGAGGAAGGAAACAAGAGTGAGACTATGTAAGAGTGCCACAGAACTAGGAGCAGAATCTTCTTTCTGTTGCAAGACGTGGAGGAATAACCTCATGACACCATCTCTATCCTGTGCTTAAGGAAATGCCAATATCCTCCAGCTTTACAGATGGCAGCAGCAGATGATACTGACATGTCAAAAAGACACACCATGGTCAAGGTATTACTACTGAGGGTATGCAACCAGGGACAGAGTGTGGAAATTGTCTACAAGTAAGCCTGTTAAGTGATTTTATTGTTGTTATTATCATTATTATTATTATTTTCATTTCTTGTTTTTTATATATTCTTGACACCTTCAATACATGGGGTATCACCCTTATTGTGCTTGTCTTTTTAAAAAGACTTTCTTATGATGAAGAGATGGATGCAGCTCAAAATGCACTGGGCTGCTTGATTTTATTTTCTGTAATAAATCTGCTTTTGCGCTCTGACTTCTTCTGCCAATGAATTTTCATTGCTGCAAACCATAGACTCAATCAGTATAATCAGCCCCCTCACCCTCTGGGTCCACCGCCCAGATTATCTTTCTGCCAAATCAGAGTTTTGAAATGGCCATGGAGAAATGGAGGATATCCTTTAAGAAGATTTCTGGCTTTTAACAATCTCACTCTTTTCTACCAATAAATGCATGCAGCCTTGTCATTGGAGTTTGCCCATGGCACAGTGCCCATCCCCGACATGTGCCACACCTCATTCTTCTCCAGGCTGTACTCCTCCATCATCTTGTCCCCCTGCTCCTGGAAGGTGATGATGATTAAGGCCACAAAAATGTTGACAAAGAAAAATGGGAAGACCACGAAGTAGACCACATAGAAGATGGACATCTCCATGCGGTAACCAGGGCTGGGGCCTTGATTCTCATATGTCGCATCGACCGAGTGCTTGAGGACACTGCAGAAAAAGACAAAACAAGGAGAGATGGAGAAAGAAAAAGTGGAGGAACAGAAAGAACCCTGTGAATGATCCATCAGACTCACTGCCCCACTAAGACAGTAGCAGCAGCCTATGCTTCTGAGTCATGTTTCAGATACTCAAAACTTAAGCAGATTTGGGATACGGTGCCTAAGCATGGACTATTTATAACCCCACATCAGGAGGGCTCATCACTAGATGTGTTGCTAGGCACTTCAAAAATTCAGGGCCCAAGCCCATAGGACATGAACCTACATAAAATTCGCATGTGTTGATTTCTATCTATATGTAAGTATGTAGAAATAATTACTAGGATTTATTTATATTCACCAGGCAAATAATTTCGCATTAAAAAAAACTCAAATAAAATTAATTATTCAATTAATTTGCACCCCGCCCTAGATCACCCCAAACCAATGGGAAATGTTTTCCCTAAGCTTGATTGCCATGCAGGGAGAGTTTTGGGAGTAGAGTGTTCCAGCATATGAGGAAGGGAGAGTAAACCCTTCCCTCCCTAGCTGCAACCCCCCCCCCCCTCAAAAATCTTCCCTTGCGTGGCAATTAAGCCAAGGGGAAAACTTTGAATTGGCAGCAATGGACACTTAGGAGTCTGGGGAATCGATCCAGGGTCTTGGGAAATAGATCTGGTGCTTGGTCACTATGGGCCCAGGACTAGCAAGGCTCCTGCTCATTGCTCAAATCAGCTGCACCATGTATTGTAGTTTGAGATTTCTATCACTCAATGAGATGAATTTTAGTATGCTCTGGATCTGAGCCAGAAATTCTGGAACTCCAGCAATCACAGCAGCTGGCAGAATTTACTGTCAGTGGGAAAGGGATGGATGGGAAGGCAGCACTTACCTCTTCCTCTTGGGGTGCATAGAGGAAGAGGAAGATACACTCATTTGTTCTTGTCCTCTTTCCCATGTGGTTGTCAATGCAAGCACTGGCACGTTTGAAATGGAGACACCTTTTAACAACTCTGGTGGATTTTTTTTTTTAAATTAACAAAGATTATATTTACAAATCTGTAAGTCAACAAAACAAAACGTTAGCCTTTCCAAAACCAAAGGTCAGCCTGAAACACAGAGCATTACATTCCAAACATCCTTTGTACATCTGTAACTGCAGTTTCAGAACTGTTTATCTGTGCACGTGTCTTCCAGAAATTAATAAACACATGCCATTTTGTTTGAAAATCATCGGCACCTATAAGTTCTTGTTTCTCTCATCCTGAGATTTTGGGGGGCTGTTCAGGCAACACGCTAACCCCTGGGTTGTTTGTTGAACCGTGGCTTAGCATATTGTCTGAATATCCGCTGGGGGGCTTATTAACCATTCAGTGTGGCTTGTTAACTACCCCGAAAAACAGAACAACAAACCATGACTTCTCAAGGTGATTTATTTGAGAAACTAAGCCACTCTACATGATTAACAAGCCACCCTGTGGATGTTCTATGTATTTAATGTAATGTGCAGTTGAGCCCCTAGGGACTGCTAGCTGTATCCATTTTTGAGCAAGACATCTAAATTTTATTTTGTTTTTTTCCTAACAAATCTGCTAGAAAAGTAAAAGCAACCCCTGCTATCAGCATGGGGCTTAGGCACTGGAGATCTGGAGTAAGCTAAATAAGAACTGGATATAGTTATGGGTCACAAAAGAGAAACGGCTTCTCCGGTTCAGTGGCACTTCTGAATTTGCCTCTTATGGCCCCACTCAGAAGCCTCAAGACTCCCCATGCAAGGTCCTGCTGAGTTGCTAGGTTACTGGAAAAGTTTTGGAACTATGCCCAAATTGCATACCTTATTTCTTCCTAGTTTAGCATATTTTAGGATCCTAAGCAGAGAGGGTGAATGTCTTGAATCACTAACTTCCAACCCCACAGCCAACCAGTCTACATCCTTAACTTAATTACACATTCACCACTTCTTCTTTTTTTTACACTGCTGTGGTTCCAGTGGTTTTCTGTCGGCATAAGTAAAGAATTAATCCACCTCTTTCTTCCTGAGATGATGTTTATATATAACTAGTGTAAACCATGGTGGATAAGCTTAGGCTCGTATGAGACAAACGTGGTTTAGTGGTAGAGGGAGCTCAACCAGATAATCCATGCTGGTTCAGACCTGGAATTGGTCTAGTCCAGCACTCTGACTCCAACAGCAGCCAACCAGATGCTCCATGATTACCCCTTTGCATTCTAGTGGATCCCCATTTTCCTGAATGACTTACTCTGGCCAGCCTTCTCCTGTAGACACAGTGAAGAGAGTAAGGAGCGCCCACAGCACGTTGTCATAATGGAAATCATATTTCCTCCACTCTCGCCTCTCAGCCTTCACTTCATTGTCCTTCTCATAGACTAAGTACTCTCCCCTGAGGAAAGAGATCAACACAAACATTTGGGGGGTGCGCTTACACAATGGAGTGTGGGCTATTTAGCAAGGGTCTGCTAGGATGCAAACAATCTCTTTGCCAGTAATTGCAGTTCCAGTCTCCATGTAAGTTGAGGAGAGTCTATCTTTTATTCATGTTATAAGATTGTCTCAAAGATCAACCTGGATAACTCCACTGGAGCCAATAATGAGACTTTAGCTGGTAAAAGAGCCGGGCTCAGGTGGGGCTGATTCACTTAGCTCTTACACGATTGGTCCAAATAGATTCAATCTGTATAGAGCAGAGGTGGTTCATTAAGTGAGCAATCCTAAACTTACTTACCTGGGAGGAAGCAGCATTAAACTCAATGGGACTTACTTCTGAGTTGACATTGATAGGATTATACCATAATAACTTGACTTATACTTATTCACATCAGTTTAGGACCTGGATTTATGGAATTACATTGCATTAATTGAGATAATTATGAACCTAATGCAGGCATCAGCATATAATTGATTCCATCTTCATACATCTCTGCAAGATGTAATAACTATGAGAGTTCTATATATGGTTCAAAAGAATGGTAAGGGATAAGCACGCTTAGGCCACATGGGCAATAATGGCAGCATATGGGTACAAGGGTGCCTAAGACATTTTAAGCAGGCCATTCACAGTGCTCCTGGAGGTAATGTAGTAGAAAATGTCCATGGGTTCCAGGGAAACAAAATTAGGTGACAATATATTGGAAATGAAGGTGAGCAAGAACGTAGAAACACATGGATGCAAAGCACAGTTACAGACCTGGTACGTATGACGTGACAATCCACCATGGATGATCACCCATAGTGAGTTGTCGTGATGTGTGAACCTGGCATGGTTTACAGTTTGGCTTATTATTCACAAATAAGCCACCCTGAGAACCCATGGGTTATTGTTGGGCTGTTCAGGGTGGCTTGCTTTTAGGATGGCTTGTTGTGATGTCTGAGCCCATCAGGGTGACTTCATTGTGGGTTGTCAGGAATGGCTAGAGAGCCACCCAGGAAGAGTGGCAAAATCCCCTGCTGCTCATCATGATCATGCTAGTGCCACTGGCATCCTCCCTCATCCCTTCTCAGTGCCCTCTGTCAAGTGCCCCTAAAAATCGAGAAGGACACCAGAGAATATCTCAAACAGATTCACAGCCTTTATAAAGAAAAAAATCAGTCTTACACAAGTGTGCACATTCCAAAGTCCATGACTTTGAAATTGGCATAATTTCCCCTTCTGCCTCACTGCTCTTCCATGAAATGTGTGTATATTTACCGATTTCCCTTACTTCCTGCTCTGCATTGAAATTTGTGTATATTGACCAAACTGCTCTGTAACCCATATGTATATCTGACAGCTAACAATGGACACCAGTGCAGGGAAGTGACAAGCGGGGGGGGGGGGGGGGTGACTGCAGGGGAATGAGCTTTTCAGGCAGGTGTAATTAGTAGTATGCGAAGCAACCTTAAAAAAAATGAGCAGAAGTGGAAAAATGCAATTGACAAGGACATTGACAAGAGGGGAATATGATGAACTAAATAGCAAATAGGCAATATTGTCCTCTTGCGCAAGACCATGTTTTTTTTAAAAAAAGTTTGCAAAAATGTCAGCACATTCATAAGGCCTCAGAAAATTAATTCCGTTTAGAGATCTGATGTGGGTGAATGGGAAGTTTCTCTCAGCGGCCATCAACCCCAGCATACCAATTGAAGAAAGGGTGCTGATGCAGGGACTGAGGAAATCAGGAGTTCTGTCGCAAATGCACTTGGGATATAGGCCAGGAGCCAGCGGGAGGACTGAGGTGGACTGAGGCCTCATGAACGTAGGAGGAAACAAAGAATGGAAAGCCACAGGGGCTGTTCACACAACATGCTAACCCACACTAAGTGATTGAACGTGGGTTATTGTTGAACGGTGGGTTAGCATGTTGTCTGTATCCAGGACATTTCCCATAGGGTAGCTTGTTAAACACCCTGAACAACCCAGCAACCACCCTGAACTTAAGAAACTTAAGAAACAAAAGGTATATATAGAAACTTAGGTGAACTTTCCTGCAAACAATTTCAGAAAAATAATGTTTGGAGTGACACAGTTTAATTATTTTTGAATCATTCTATCATTCCATGCAGTCTCTGAATTCCACCTTAGAAGCTACAGGTGTGTAAAAAATTTTTTTTTAAAAAAACACACACACACATTAGGAGACCAGTTATTTTGTCAATATAAGGAATCTTTCTTGCAATCCACATAATTAAGGGGAAAATAATCTTCTCCAATTTTTAAGTTGTGTCTTTAGCACAAGGACTTTGAGAATTTCTGACCCCTTTAGACGCTCATAGTTGAATGACTGCCTCTCCCTTCCTTTCACCTGGCATAAAAATAAAGTTCTGAAAAACTAGCGAAGTAATTCTTCTTTGATTAACATCTTGGACTTGATTTTAGCAACAACAAAGGCCTAACTAATTCATTTTTAGATTTCCGAGTAATAGCAGTTTACATTCTACAGGGGTTCCCCCTCATGGTTCTCACTACAGCAAAAACAATGTTCATGCCAAGGTTCTATCACTGGGTATCTCTCAGGACTTCATGGTTGCCATGACAACCATGGGGTTCTCAGCACATCATTGGCCTGACATGTTCTGCAGATCACAGTATGGATCTGGTATTTCATCTGGGCAGGATGTTGGCGGTATGGAAGTGGATATTTTTTCTTGGATTCCCTTGTTATAGTCAGATCACTTCCTGGTGATGTTTAGGGTGGCTGCAGCTTCTACTCTCTGCACTATAGAGTCTGCAAGGATAGTGAATTAATTAAAATAATCCACCCCTAGAGGCTGATGGATTCCTGAGAGCTTTTGGGGAATAGCCCATTGGTATGGCTGGTGATCCTGCCCTAGCCCTAGATGATTTGTGGGATGAAGAGTTGATTAGTAGTGCAGTAGACATGATGTTCCTATTTGTCTCTCAACAAACAGAGTCTGTTTGGCTCCCTGGTACACTGGGCAAGCAATGAAACAGATGGGATGACAGCTTGAATGCAAGTGGTGGAGACCTCTGGCCAAATCCAATCCAACACAAGCAAGGGCTCATCTGAGAGCCTACTCTGTGGCAATGATGAAACAAGAATTCTCTGAAACCATTGTGTCTGTGCAGTGCCATCCAGAGGAGCTTTACTGAGCGCTTCGGGCCTGTCTTCATAGACTGAACTTAAAGAACTCTAGGTAGCCCACTGTGACCAATTTACTAAGGACTTTTAGGAAGAGCCACTTACATCCAGCTTGACTTAGGCACCCCTATTTCTGCAGTTCAGTCAGTTGATATATTCAGAGCAACACTGCCTGGTCATAATTTTGTGTACAAATCTCAATTGCAATGGCCGGAGTACACTGACAGAGAACATTAAACCCAAGGGAATTGAGCTGGCCAAATTGCACCAAATGTACTAAATTCTGCTTGCTTGCTTAACATTGTTTTGAGAGTAAACCAGGGCCAGATCTACACAACTGCTTTATTACAGTTTATTACAGTTTTAATAACTGTCTGGGCCCAGGACACATTATATATACAGTTTTCAAAGTGTTATATCTTGCTTGGTGTACATCTGGCCATAGTCATACTAAGAGGAAGAAAGATTCCATGGCTGGGATAGGGATAAGAAACAGGGGTATAAAAGTATGAATGCCATGTGGCTGACTGAATTAGGTAGTGAGCCCACTGAATCCCACAGATTGTTTATTTCAGAGGTGAGCAACTTCTGTCCCTCCAAATGTTTTGACCTACAGCTCCCATCGTTCCTCACCATTGGCAAAGCTGGCTGGGGCTGATGTGAGTTGTAGGCCAAAACATTTGGAGGGCCATACATTACCCACCCCTACTTTATTTCATGGACATGAACAATTGATGTAATTTACGTTGATACGGGAAGCTATATAATCAGCATAAACAAACCAACCAACCAGCACGTATTTTAGCATAATATAAATCATGTACAACTGCACTGAAATTTCACTGGCCTGCACTGAACACAAGAGGCAACACAAGAGGTGTCAAACCAAAAACCAAAGGAGGAAAGCATCCAAGATGGGTGAAAAGAAGGGAGAAACAGATTCTCTCAGGATACAATAAATCCTTTGCATTATGAGAGCCCGTTTCTCCCTTCTTTTCACAGCACGAGGTGTAGTCTGCAAGGCCATAACTCTGGAGAAGAGCCATACCAGTCTCTAGAAACTGCCAGCTTGCCAGAGGGAAACGGAATGGGGTTGAGGCAGTGCCAGCTCCAAGTTTTCAAGGGCCTTTTGGCAAGGTAACCTCAATGGGCCCCCTCCCTCAGTGAGCCTTCCTTCTCACTGCCATGGTCACCAGCTGCTATTGCTCCTCGTCCTTTTTTTTCAATCACTGCTACAACTTGCTTGCCTGGAAGGCAGGCAGACAGCTCGTAAGCAAGTAGGCAGTGGCATCTGCTGCTCCTCCTTCTTGCCAGAATCATTGCCTGGGTCAGAGCAAGAGGCAGGTGAGCAAGCAGGTTGTAAAGGTGAAGAGGAGGAGCCAGTTTAGAGGTGCAGGCCTTCAGCAGGTGCCCAGCCATGCGTACCCCTCATGCCGGCCCTGGGTTGAGGACCTGGAAACAGAATGGCGGCAGAAGTTCCATCCTTAAAAGTAAGCTATAAATAATTTTAGATAGATAGATAATAGATAGATAGATAGATAGATAGATAGATAGATAGATAGAGGCTACAAACCTGCAATCCTTTTCAAACTCCTTGGACTCATCAGTGCAGTAGAAGAACTTGCCTTTAAAGAGCTGGACAGCCACCACAGCGAAGATGAACATGAAGAGCATATACACAATGAGGATGTTGAGGACATTTTTTAGAGAGTTCACAACACAGTCAAAGACAGCCTGGAAAGATTAGAAGACTCTGATAAGGGCTGGCTTGTTCATTTTTATTCCATCCTTTATCTATATCCTACTTTTCTATAAAAAACGAAAACACAGGGACTTACAAAGGGAAAAAAGACATATAGTCATATATAAAATCAAATAAAACTAAAAATAGTATGAAACACTAAAGCTGCATGAAGCGCTTAAACTTATTAAGCCCCTTCCTAGAGTTGGAAGGCCTAAAAACGGTAGTGCATGTGCTGATAACTTCGAAGCTTGATTTTGGAATGCGCTGTACATAGGGCTACCTCTGTGCCTAGCCCGGAAACTTCAACTAGTTCAAAATATGGCAGCCAGGTTGGTCACCGGTACATCTAGGGGTGACCATATCACACCAGTTTTAAAATCACTCCACTGGCTGCCAATTAGTTTCTGGGCAAAGTACAAAGTGTTGGTTATTACCTTTAAAGCCCTACATGGTTTGGGTGCAGGTTACCTGCGGGATCGCCTTCTCCCATATAATCCGCCCCGCATGCTTAGATCCTCTGGGAAGAATTTACTACAGTAGGCCAAGACTAGGCTGACAACCGTTACCCAGAGGACCTTCTCTTCTGCCGCTCCCAGACTGTGGAATGACCTGCTGGGAGAGATCTGCCAACTTACCAGTCTTCCAGAATTTAAGAGAGCTATAAAGACTGATCTCTTCCGGCAGGCCTACCCAGTCAAATTTTAAGACTTGGTTGATTTTAATGGTGTATTAATTTTATATGTTTTTAATCAGTTTTATGTATTCTATATTGTCTGTATGATGCTGTTCCCCGCCTCAATCCAAAGGGAGAGGTGGGTAGGAAATAAATATATTTTTATTTTTATTATTATTATTAAGTACTTAAAAATTAATTTAAAAAACACATCGTTTTGAAGGCAGCAGACCGTAACATTCCTTAACATAGCAGTTCAAATAGATATTAAAAGCTTATTAAATAAAGTCTTCAAAGACCATATAAAACAAAGCGTAAGGGTATTCCACAATCTCTGCATCACCACAAAAAGGCCCCATCTCTGTGTATCTGGCCATGTGTTCTTTGGTAAGAACGTCTGGCATTTGCCTAATTACTTGGGGTGTGGGTTATCGTGTTGTCCAAACCCGGTATGATGTGTGGTGGGGATGGCTTCTCAACCACCCCACAAACCATGGCTTGTTGTGGAAGGGAATAGTTGTGTCAGGGAATAGTTTCAGCACTACAGTGGGCCTTGTAGTTTATCGCTAAGATTTAATTAGAAGTAGTCTGGAAGGGTCTGGGCCCATTTAGCCTGTGGAATGTCAAAAAGGCTGAATAGGCCCAAACCCTTTCAGACTACTTCTAATTAAATCTTAGCTATATACTACAAGGCCCACTACAGTGCTGAAACTATTCCCTGACAGGTTGTAGGGTGGATTAGAAGCCACTTCCGCCACTCACTGTGCCAAATTCAGACAACACAATGACTCACACTGCATCGTGGGTAATTAGGCAAACGGTAGGCATGGAAGCAGCACGTGCGGAGGCAGAAACCACGGTGACTTCTTTTTCCACTGTTCATTATGCAAACCTGGCCAATTACTTGGTTCACACATGGGTTGTCACTGTGGTTGCTTCAAAGTAGCTTGGTGTGACATCCAAATCCAGAGCGTTTTTTCTTCATGGGTTGTTTTCCACAAACAAGCCACCATGAGAACACATGGCTTGCTATTGGGTTGTTCAGGGTGGTTTGTTTTCAGGGTGGCTTATTGTGACATCCAGACCTGGCAGAGCGACTTCATAGTGGGTTGTAAAGAATGGATAGAGAACTTGCTGGCAAAAGTGGCAAAAAATCCTGCCACTCTTCACAATCTCCCTGGTGTGCCCACCATCCTCCCTCATTTCCTGTCAATGCCTCACACTCCTAAAATTCAAAAAGAAAGGCCCCTGGAGAGTGTCCTCAACACGTTCACAATTATTTTTTCTTTAAAAAAAACCCCAAAACCAGTCCTGTGCAATTGTGCACATTCAAAAGTCCACTGCTATGAAATTTCCATAATTTCTTCTTGCACTTAACTGCTCTGCCATGAAATTTGCATATATTTAACCAATCCCACTCACTGCACGGCCTTGAAATGTGTGTATATTTACCGATCCACCTCACTTATCAGTCTTGAAATTTATATTATCTTTACCAATTCCCCTGTTTTGAAATTTGCATATCTTTACCTTGAAATGTATGTATCTTTACTTATCTCCCTCACTACTCTGTAACCCATATATATATCCAACAGGCAACAATGGAGACCACTGGAGGGAACTGACAAGCACGAAGGGGGGAATGGGAGCAGAAATTGGCCAGCAGTTGCAGGAGAAGCAACTTTTTTGGGCAGATATAATTAGTGATATATGAAGCAGCCTTTTTTAAAAAACAAAACAAAACAGTGTTCGCTAGCAAGGCAAGTGCTGAAGTGGTGGATCACATTGACAAGGACATTAGCAAGAGAGAGATATCAGTATGCTAAATAGCAGACAGGCAGTCTTGCGCTTCTGCACACTTGCACAAGACCCCAATTATGAAAGTACTTTTAAAAGCTTTCAGATGCATCACTGCTTTCAGAAGTGCTCAAATTTTTTTATGCATTTCGCAATCTGATGTGAGGGAGGAGGGGAGTTTCCTTCGTGAGCAGGGCAACCACAGCAGACCAACTGCAGAAGTGTACTGATGTAGGGAATGAGGAAATGAGGATTTCTTTTGCAAAGGCACCTGGGATATGTGCTGGGATCAGGTGGGAGGACAAAGGGGAAACAACCCATGGCAAGTCACAGTGTATCCGATCGTCTGATGGGAGTAACGTGGGTTATCGAGTGACAAGCAACCCAAGATAGCTTATTTTCATGGTGGCTTAGCATGACATGTAAACTCACTCAGCAGAGAATCTTATGGCTCCTTAAAGAGTAATTAATATGAGAGGTTTGCGTGTTATCATTTATGAGCAGTGTACTCATAAATGTTGTCCAATTGCTCCTGCTGCAAGTCCATGGTTTGTTTAATGTGATCGGCAAACTCTAATCTCTGGCTTGTCTCTCCCCAAACAAGCCAGAAGAATAATCCAAGAACCAACCATGTTGCTCTTTAACTGTATGCCAGTTTCCCCAGAGCTCTCACTTATCATGTCACATAAACTGGGTCATAATAAACCTTCATGGATTAGAGTCCACCTCATCAGATGCATGAAGTGTGATCCTGAGTTGGCAGAAATACATACATAAGGGTATAGAGGGAAATAAAATGCAAGAAATACAGACTGTGACAATGAGGTTAAAGCTTAAATGTACGTAAAACCAGTGACCATTCACAAAGCAGTGTTGATGATAGGACAACTAGCATATCTCTGGTGAAGCAAACTGTCACCCACAAAAGCTTATGCCATAATAAATGATTTCTTCTTTAAGGTGCACAAGACCCTGTTACTTTTTTTTAGCTGGCAGAGCTGCTGTGTCTTGAACAGCTGCACCACGTGCAAAAATTAATAGATGCAGCTTATCCAGGCATGAAGATACAGGGCAGGAGGAAGCATTGTAGCCCAGCTATCAGAAGCACAGGAGTCCTGCTAAAACAACAACACCCAAGTGCAATTAATAACCCCCCGTTCAAAAGGCACCTCACATGAGAGATCTATGTGGCAAGAAAACACAGCGGTCACAGTTCTCAGTCCCTTCCTCCATTTCAGTAGATTCCATGCTTCTACATGAAAGGATCTGAAGCCTGGGTCCAGCCTTCTCACTTCAGCTACAGCCATATTTTCTCTTTCAAACCACTGCTGCTTCACACACCCCTCCAACACAATCCCAGACTCCATCCTTTTAAGTTTCCATTCCACACATACCTTGAGCTTTGGCAATCGCTTGATAGTTTTGAGGGGTCTGAGAACACGAAGGACACGCAAGGATTTGATGGTGTTAATGTCTTTCCCTTTGCTGCCTCTGTAGAGAGATGTTGGGTGGGGGCAGAAGAGCAAGGAAAATCAGTAAGACTTGTGAATTTATACTAGTCTGGACAAAGGGCTGCCAAAGGGACAGGTAATCTCCTACTATTTGCTGCTTTGCAGTGATTTGTTGGAACAGCACTCCAGAATGCCCATGAAGTACTCCTGGCTTCACACATCTACCCTCTTTTGTTATCCACGCTCCTTTGAAAGTCTTGCACAGAATGCCCATGTTACAGAATTTCTAAGCCTTCCCTCTTTCCCAAATAAGATGTTGCCCTAGAAACAGATCTGTTTTACCTGTTACATCTACCTGTTTCAAGTACCAGTCTGTTCTTTCCACTCTTCCAGTTTCTTTATTCCCCTTTATATGCTTTCAGTTCCACCCACCACTTTATCCAGGTGCTCTTTCAGTATTTCTCCGTTTGGTTGATAGCGATCATCCCCTTGAGCATTGCTTCTTTTACCCACTACTATCAAAAGGTTTAGTACCCCTTTAGGGAGGTAGGGAATTGGCACATGCAGTCCCATGGCACGTGCTCTTCATATTAGAAAAGGGGCCGGTCTGGTTCTGATGTTTTCAAGGGGGGTTCTTGCTTCACAGTCTCCCTGATCCTTTGTCTGTCACCAAGAAAACCACCAAGCAGAAACAGAAGTCCCTGTGAGATATAGCTGTATTGGGATGTTAAGAGCAATGTCCCTTTGTCTAGGGCCCTCATTGTTACCAGTTGATACACAGCACCAAAGTAGTCAAAAGAAGCACTCGGATCAGTCCCATTTCCTCCAAACCCCAAACCTTGCCAATCAGGTTATCCTCACTAGTGGTGCCAGTGCTTTGGTGTGCTGATGGTCCTTCTATGCCACCCAGCATTTCCTCACCCACATTTCCTGTGATAGTAAAGTTGCCTCCCCACTCCAACATGTTGTAAAATGGACCCATTTATGCTCACAGAGATCACAGCCCCACTAAGAGTTTTTACATTATATTTCTCAGTTTGCTAGTCCCAAATGGCTGTGTATTTGGGTGTACAGTCACATCAAAATGAAAAAGAGAGAGAGAAATCATTTTGCCCTGGATTCTCCAACAGATGGGAAAAATAGCAGAGGAAAGAATTGCATCCTATAACAATAACCCCCCACCTCCAATACATGCTACTACTGCTACAGCAACCCATGCCAAAGTGAAGAGGAATATGTTGACACTTTCAGGGACATAAACTAGGTGTTGACAGATAACTTATACAGAGTTACCAGAATGGAACAATACAGGAAGACCATTTCAAGACCTGTTACAAAGCAAAAGCCCAATTGGAGTACAAAATATGTCTATAGAACTATTCCATTCTCAAGGCATAATCAAGTTGATACATCCTCAAAGGCACTGGGTGGGTACTTTGCTTATATGCTTAAAGAACGGCACTTACCAGTACTGTTCATTAAGAACTCTACTCCTAATTCAAACATTCAGAAAAATCATATGGTAAAGCCTTCCTGGGAATGTACCACTTCAGAATCAGAATTGGGGCAAGGCATGTTCCCCATGTCAAATGTTCCTTACATGTGGAAAGCTAGCACATCAGGAAGAATGGCTCTAGCCTAGCCTTCTCCATGCTCAAAGAGAGAATTCAAAGTTCATTCTGAAGTGGTCCATTCCTTAGGTGACAGTACCACTGTTGATCTTGTTTTAACATGTGCACAGGCTTATACTCTGTGTGCAGCCCAAAATTCTAGAACCATCTCTCCAGCAGTGAACTGTAAGGGGAAATGCAGGTTGCTTACCTGTAACTGTAGTTCTTCAAGTGGTCATCTGTGCAGTCACACATATGGTCTCGCGCCGGCGCCGAGCCCCGCTCGGGAAACTTCGATAGCTAGCTTAGTGTTTTGGCGGGAACCCCTCCCCCCACCATCCTATTGTGCATGCTCCGGGTTCCCGCCTACCTCAGTTCTCTGAGACCGCAATGGCCTCGCAACAAAGGTAAACACATAACGTCAGAAGCACACGCTTATAAGCCTCCTGCATACACAACAGCGTTGCCAAGAGGGGATGGTGGGTGGGTTGTGTGACTGCACAGATGACCACTCGAAGAACTACAGTTACAGGTAAGCAACCTGCATTTCTTCTTCGTGGTCTCTGTGCATCACACATATGGGCGATTAATCAGCAAGACTTACCGGAGGAGGGTGTGCACGCTGGTGAGTTATTGGCAGATAGAAGAGAGGACAGCTCTCCCAAAGGAAGCATCCCGTGCTGCTCGAGTGTCAAGCCGGTAATGCTTCACAAATGTCGAGGCGTTCATCCAGGTCGCTGCTCTGCAGATATCAGGGATGGATGATCCATGGGACAGGGCAGTAGAGGTGGCCTGTCCCCTTGTGGAGTGCGCTGTAAAGGAAGTAGGTGGCACCTTGCTGAGTACCTGGTAGACAAGAGTAATAGTGTGTACGATCCAATGGGAAAGGCGCTGAGGAGAAACTGGTAAGCCTTTCGTCTTACCTCCATAACAAATAAACAACTTGTCAGATTTGCGGTACGATGCAGATCTGCTCTTATAGAAAGCTAATGCACGCTGAATGTCTAAGGCGTGCAATGTGGAACATAAGGGGTCAGTAGACGCCTTAAAAAAAGTAGGGAGAATAATGTCCTGGTTAAGGTGAAACGTAGAGGAAACCTTGGGAACAAACGAGGGTCCAGGACGTAACACAACCTTATCCGGAAAAAAATGAGTGTAAGGTGGGTTCACCAGCAATGCTGAGAGTTCAGATGCCCGTCTAGCTGACGTGATGGCCACTAAAAAGACTGTTTTAAACGTCAGTAGGCAAAAATCCACCATTGCCATTGGCTCAAACGGTTTTGCCGTGAGCGCAGTCAAAACCACTGACAGGCTCCATTGAGGGACTATCGGGCGCAACAAGGGAAACGTATTACGAAGGCCCTTCATAAAAGTTTTAGCTACAGGATGGGTAAAAACAGAAAAACCATCAATCTTGCTGTGGTGTACAGAGATGGCAGCTAAATACACCTTTATGGATGAGGGCTTTAAGCCTTCAGCGTGGAGGGAGTATAAGAAGTCTATAATGCCCGCTATGGGTCCATCCAGATAATGGAACCCTTTCTCCAATGCAAAGTCTTGGAAACGCTTCCACTTCCTGGAAGCCCTGGTAGAAGGTTTTGTGGAAGCCTCGAAAATGGAACGCAAGCCAGGGGGCATTATTAGGGTCTGCCATTTGGTTGGATCCTCCAGGCCGTGAGGGTCAGAGTCCGGAGGTCCGGGTGCAATATTCTGCCCTTGGCCTTGGACAACTGGTCCGGAACATGGGGGAGGTGCCAAAACTGGTGCCTCGCTAGGCGGAGAAGCGACGTGAACCACGGTTGTCTTGGCCACCAGGGGGTCACTAGAATAGCGTCCACACAATACCTGTGAGCTCTGGCAACCGTCTGGGCTATTAGTGGGAATGGCGGAAACATATAGAGGAAGCCTTTGGCCCAGTCCCACTGGAAGGCATCTCCGAGCGACGCACGTCCAATCCCCACGCGTGAGCAGATGGTGTTGGCAGAGGTTGCAAACAGGTCTATGGAGGGTGTGCCCCATTTTGTAAAGAGGTGAGCTAGAATCTCCCGGGACAACTCCCATTCGTGGGTGTCGGTGAACGCGTGGCTGAGAGCGTCCGCCTTCACGTTGTCCGTGCCAGTGATGTGTAGGGCGGAAAGGCACATTTGTCTGCGAATGGCCCAATGGAGGATGTCCAGTGTTAGGCGGAGAAGCCGAGGAGAACGAGTTCCGCCTTCCTTGTTTAGGTACCACACAACTGTGGTGTTGTCGGAGAGGATACGAACATGATGGCCGCGTAAGTGGGGTTGGAAGACGTGGAGAGCACGCTTCACAGCAAGTAGTTCTAGGTAGTTTATGTGTAAACGTGTCTCTGAACGTGACCATCTTCCTTGGATGTTCAGGTCATTGATATGCGCTCCCCACCCCTCTAAGGAAGCCTCCGTCGTGACGACACGGGATGGACCTTGTCTGTGGAATGGGAGTCCCTGTGACACATGTGGCATGGTGGACCACCAGCGGAGAGAGAGAGCAACAGAATTTGGGATGGTAAGTAGCACTCTGTGAGGGTTTTGGCCCGGGTGGAAGTGCTGCAACAGAACTTGTTGTAGAGGGCGCATATACAGACGAGCCTAACGTACGACAAACACTGATGAGGCCATGAGACCCAACAGGCGAAGAACTGTGAAGGCTGTTGTTCAACGGTTGCGGCGAAGGCGCGTGGCGAGAGCTCAGACGGTGTGCCTGCGTTCTATGGGAAGAAAAGCACGTCCTATGGTGGAATCGAGAAGTACCCCTATGAACTGAATTTGTTGCGTAGGTTGAAAAACTGATTTGTCTCTGTTTATTTGAAGGCCTAGACTGGCAAGAAGTGACATGACTACATGGACATCGTGGACCGCCTGGGAGTGAGATGGAGACACGATGAGCCAATCGTCCAGGTAAGGGTACAGCTCTATGTTTCTTGACCGTAGATGGGCGCACACCGCAGCCATGCATTTGGTGAAGACTCTCGGTGCGGTCCGAAGGCCAAATGGTAGTACTGAGAACTGATAAGGCTGATTTCCTACAAGGAATCTTAGATATTTTCGATGAGATGGATGTATCGCAATGTGGAAATAGGCGTCTTTTAGGTCCACGAGCGTAAACCATCTGTTTCGTTTTAGTAAAGGTAGGATCTGTGCAAGGGTCACCATGCGAAATCTCTTTGGTTTTATTAATTTGTTTAGGTGCCTGAGATCCATAATAGGACAAAGTCCCCCGTCCTTTTTCGGTACCGTGAAATAGCGCGAATAAAAGCCCGCTCGAAGGTGCCGTAGTGGGACTCGTGTGATCGCTCCTTTTCCCAGGAGGGCAGCTGTTTCTTGAAGAAGTGCCAGTGACGCCGGAGTGGATTTCACGGTGCCGAGAGGAGGGAGGACTTGGAACTCTATGAGATATCCGCTGGATATGGTGGTGAGAACCCAACGGTCCGTGGTGATGGTGGACCAATTTCGTAGGAAGGGTTGCAGTCTGTTGACAGGATCTTGTGGCCATAGTAGAATAGGAAGGCAGTCAAAGGCGTCGTTTAGAACCCGCGTCCTGCCTGCGTGACTTGGTGAAGCGGGGTGTTGGTTTCCTAGCTTGAAAGGAAGACTGAGGTTGTTGAGATTGGTAACGCTGGGAACGTTCCTGCTGTTGACGTGGTTGGTAAGGAACGGGGCGATACCAGCGCCGAGAATGGTACGGCTGCTGCTGTTGCGCAGGAAGACCCATCTTGCATGCCGTCATCTTAGCCTTATGGATAACGTCCATGGTGTCATCCGTGGTAGAGTTGAAGAGTCCCTCACCATCAAAAAGCAGGTCTTCAATATGGGACTTAGTCTCTAATGGCAGATTGGAAGAATGTAGCCACGCGTGGCGACGCAGAGCTACTGCCCTACCATTGTTTTTGCCGCACAGTCTGTTTGGTGTCGGGAGGTAGTCAACTCCTGCTTGGAGAGTCGGACCGCCTCTGATTGAAAGACCCGAGCTAGTTCACGCTGGTCATCAGGCAAGTAGTCTGTCAGTGTAGAGATCTTCTCCCAGAGAAAAAGTTGGTACCGGGCCATCATGGCCTGGTAATTCGCCACCTTAATCCCCAGGGCCGCTGATGAATATATGCGACGACCAAAGGCATCTAACTTTTGACCTTCCTTGTCCGTCGGAGCAGAATGGCTTTTGGTAGTTCTGCCCTGCAAGGACTCTACTACAATCGAATTCGGTTTAGGATGCAAGAATAGAAAGGGTGCGTCCACCTCCTTTACCTTATATAGGGCATCCAGCCATTTTGAGGTAGGTCCCATCGTTGCTGGGTTCGTCCAAGATTGTTGGACGGTTTTAAGCAGCGTTGGCACAATAGGCAAGGTGAGTTGAGGGGCCGGATCAGAGTACATAACATCAAAAATCTTGTCCTCGACGGCCTCCTGCGGCTGCTGTGATTCTATGCCTAAGGACTGTGCCATCCGTAGCATTTGATCTGAAAAGGTACCGAGTTCCATCGACGAGGAAGCCCTATCAGTGGTCCCCACACCGTCGGGAGGTGACAGTACCGATGGTGCCGGTGATGGCATCGAAGAGGTATCAGAGGCATAATCCTCATTCGACGTTGGAGATGGTGCTACTCCTTGGTCCGGTACTGAAGACGCGGTCAGTGTCGATGCCGGTCGTCGGCCTCGAGAGGCGTCTTGAAAAGCAACTGCATGCTCTACTGGAGCTGATCTTACAAGTCGTTTACCTGTGTACAGATCAAAACGGTACCAAGGTTCTTGGTACCGACGTGAATGGCTGTGAGAGCGGTCAGAGTATGCATCCCAATTTCAAGATCGAGATCTAGAACGGGAGCGAGAGAGGTAGGTACTAACTCTGGATGACCTCGACATCGGCGACGCTGGCAACTCAGTCGCAAGAAGGTCGTGATCCTCGGAATCGAGCAAGTCATTTTGCTCGATAGGAGTTGTATCCGTGAGATCGATCTCTGACTAATAGTCCCCTGGCACCGGGGACGGTACCGACGATCTTGGAGGTAGGGACGCTGCTCTGGTAGTTGCTGGAATCGACCGGTGAGATTCGCGCGGTACCGATGCAGGCGGGATCGGTGACGACGCTGGTCGAGTCATCCTCAGTGTCGACGGCTTCGAAAGCGGCATCGGCAGCGTCGATGGTGTCGACTTCGATTTCGGCAGCGGTACTGAGGAATCCTGTAGGCGCGATTTCGACGACTCAGACATCGGCGCTGTCGATGTCGGTGGCGTTGACTTCAATTGTGGCAGCGGTACCGAGGATTTCTCTAGGCGTGAGGTCGACGACTTAGACTTGTCCTTATTTTTAATCTTGTGGCCCTTTTTTACTGGGGCCTTTGAGGGCGGAGGAGACGGAGGCCTCGCCGAAACTTCTGCCGCTGCTTCCTCAGCTGCAACCCAAATTGGGGTTGAGCTGGGTGATGTTGGGCTCGAGTGATTTATTGGCGTATGCCTACGCTCCCCAGAGGTAGACTGGTCCGAAGGACGGGTAGCCTGGTCCGACTCCATCAGTGCACAGCAAGGACGGGTAAATTGGTCCGATTCTCTCTGTGCTGGGCGAGGGCGATCGACCGCTGAGAGGGCCTTGCTCCAGAGTAGGCTACGGAGTCTATCGGCTCGATTACGAAGTGTTTGTCGGGAAAAAGTCAAGCAGTGGGGATATGACCCTCCCCGAGACACAGAAGGCATAAAGAGTATCCATCTGTTAAGGTTAATTTTGCTCGACACTTTGAGCAATGCTTAAAAAGCGCGGACTGTGCCATAAGCCGAAAAAGGGCGACTAATAACTATAGCTAATTTATTATTATTATTATTGTTGTTTTTTTAAATAACGAGAGAAAAGTGATAGAAAAACGAACAACTAAGCTAACCATTAACTATTATCTATTTACAGAAAGATCTACGAACGATTTTGAGGACGAAGTCTCCCGCGAGGCGATCAGCGAAGCGGTCGAAGAAGAACTGAGGTAGGCGGGAACCCGGAGCATGCACAATAGGATGGTGGGGGGAGGGGTTCCTGCCAAAACGCTTAGCTAGCTATTGAAGTTTCCCGAACGGGGCTCGGCGCCGGCGCGAGCCCATATGTGTGATGCACAGAGACCACGAAGAAGAAATTCCAGTTTTCTCCTCAGCACACAACATACATGCTAAGCCAAGAATGGCATACTGGAGACATTAGGCGCATTCCTATTCATTATGAGCACATTGGGCTCATGAGTTGCCTCCTCCCCATCACATGCAGCTTCAATCCTAATTTTCAGCAAACTGCAGTTCGCTATTCTGAGTGGTTAAATTAAGGCTTGCACTTGTCTGTCAACTGGGCTCACAAAACAGATCATGTATACAGAACTGGAACACCTTCAGATTCCTCCTTCCCTTCCTCTAAACTTTAGCAGGTTCTTTATGCAACTCCAGCACTGACACCACTGTAATCATAGAGGCTTTCCTAGATACAACAATATTTCAAAGCCATTTTTGCTTTGATGGCTGAGGATATCAAACATTTATCTGAGGAGCCTCATCATTCTCCGTAATATGAAACTCAGACTGTCAAGGGCCTATCAATTTGGAAACAAAATGGGGCAACCTAAAACCAAGGCAATGGTTTCTACACAGGCAGTTGGGTTGCTTTTAAACCTTCTGTAAAATGTTGGGGCAAATGCTTGCAATAAGCTAAATCTACACGTCAGCTACAACAGAGCTTTTCTAGTATTGGACTTATTTGAAAAATCAAAACAATGCATAATAGCATTACTTTAAGAAAATGTTCTAGCAACATAATTACATAAAGGGAGAGCTGTTATTACTACCACTGCTTCACAGGCCCTGCTACCTGATGTATGCTGCTGAGCAGCACTGATTATTGTATACTTCTGGTTCAACCTATGTGAACAGCCTCACATCATATAGGGCCTGGCAAACTTTGTTCTCAGGAAGTCACTGTTGGAGAGATGGTTTTCAAACATCTGACTGGACACATATTCAGTCTCAACTGAGAGCCAACACAGCCTCTTGAAGAAGAGGCCCCAATTATATTCTTTTTACAGGCCAGACACAAAGGCAAAGAGTTCTAGCTAGTGACAGTTGGATCCCCTCTCATGGTAGTTCGAATAAATGGACAGTATTATAAACACAAAGATGCAAATCCCTTGCCCAGCAGTGACTTATTCCAGCCTTATCCTTTTAGTGGTCTCTCTGGCCATGACATCCCACTACACTCTCCCGTTTCAGCATAAATAGTTAGCACTGGTGAAAAGAGCGAGTCTGCAGAACAAAGAGATAAAAGGCAAATCTATCTGCAGAACAAAAAGAGCATAACGTATTTTCATAGTTGAGGGGCTACCCCTTCCACTGATGTTACATCTTTGTTCACCAGAGGGTCTTCTCTCTGATGATAATAGGCCCCAGGCCCAATTGCTAATCCACCGCTGGTCTCCAATCTCCCACTCCCACCCCATGGCCTGTTTCAGCAGAATAAAGCACAGGGGATGCAAGGTGTAAAAAGCCTCTCCCAAGCAGATGCCCCACTGTTCCCTCTGGCGGCTGCTGCTGTGTGAGGGCTGCAGTAGGCCTTGGGGAAGTACCCCCACTCCAGAAATGGCTGCCAAAGACTGTCAGATATCATCAAGGTCCCTACCAGGTGGAGCTTCCGCACCAAGAGCAACAATGTTTCCAGGCACCACCTTTGCCTTGGTTCCCAGGTTGAAGTTGAATATTCTGGACTGCCATGGCTAGTGCATGCAGTATTATCCCTAAATCAGGGCTACCGCATTGTAATTGAATCCCATCGACTAAAATCCCGACCGTCAAAGACACTGATCCTAACTCAGTGTGAGATACAACAGAACTAATGGAATGCCTGATGTTTGGAGAGATAGAAAGAGCTCCAAGATGTCTTCCCTTCAAATCACATTAGCCACTCAGAATGGTGCATAACCAAGATCACACAGATAAATAGAATGTGTACCAGCGAGTGAGTGAGAAAGAAAAGAAAAGAAGAGAGAGAGAGAGAGAGAGAGAGAGAGAGAGAGAGAGAGAAACAGACAGACGGACAGAAAGACTTTACCGTGAGCTGCTCCTGTTGTGAAGTGGCAGTGGAAGGGAAGAGACAAGGAAAGTGAGTAACAATCAGAAAGAGAACACACAACATAAACCCCAAACGAACCCATACCCCATGCTGGCCTCTGGAGAAGTCTCTGCACCAAATCTGCTGCTTTGCCGGCAGCAGGCAGGGCATTCACTCCTTGTATGGCTGCTGCCTTGAAACAAAAGGAGGTTATGGGCCACATTTGTTTAGCTACAGAAGTTTAGGACGATCAAGAGGAAAACTCTGGTGTTCAGAAGATCCTCCATTCCAGCCCAGCAAGCTACAGTTATAGGTACTGAATGTGGGAGGCTTCTGACATCACTGGATAATATGCTTGCACTTCTTATACCAAATATGGAAAAATCTGTATGTCCCTGCTCATCCAACATTCTTCATGGAAAAAAGAAAAGAAAAATTTGAGGGCAACAGCCTGAGATCTTTCAAAAAGCCCTTATTCATCCTTTCTTTGGAGTTTACTAATATCCCATTCAGATTGTTATTGGTTTTTATTTTTTATTGTTTTTCTCTCTCTCATTCAGAATCCATTTCTTTACTCACTTATTGGATTTAAGTATTCCTAATTTCTACTGAAATTAAATAAATGGAGGAGACTGTGTCAAATCGCATACACACTACACCGTTAACCAAAAAGCAAGTCCTGATTAATGAAATGAGAATGCAGAAAGATTAAGTCTGCTCTCATAAGCATACAAATCTATTTAAACTCAATGGGTCTTGTTCTAAGTTAAATGAGCATAGGATGAGGTTGCATGCCTCGCCACATGATGTGGGAAGCTAACTAGCCACTTCAACATTTAAGACAGCCTTCTCCAAACTGGTGACTTCCAGATGTGTTGGATTGCAATTTTCATAATTCCCATGCAGCAAGACCAACAGGTTGGAGAAGGCTAGCGGATTTTGTACAGGACGTTGCTCAATTTGTGGTCCCCTCCCCTAAGCAGGTGCAAATACTAGTCTTTCATGCAGCTCTACTAACTTTCCCTACTAAGGTGATGTTTATATTGTCCAAACACAGATTGCAATGGTTATAGGGTGAGGCCAAGTTTTCACCAGCACAACTGATCCTTTGGATCTATAAAGGACACATACAAGGCAACCAGAGATAGAGCAACAGTCTCTATTCTCAGGGCTGTTACTACCAGTTCCAATCCATAACACTGCCCATGAGAAGAACGTATAGGCCCCAATCTATCTGCTGTGGCTGCTATTGATGCAATAGTATGAAGTAACATGATATGGTAGAGTACAGAGCAGTATATACAGTCAGGTGACGGAAACATAGCCGAAAAACGATATAGACCCTTGTACAGTTAACTGAAGCTGGCATGATTGGTTCAAGAAGCAATTTCTAGTGCTGATGAATGTTGATGAAACTGATGAGAGAGAAGAGAGGAAGAAACCAAATTGCCAATGAGCTAGAGCGCATGAAGAAGGAGAGGTAAGGAAAGGTACAATAGAGGGTGGGAGGTTCATCCAAAATGATAAGCAGTTGGGAAACACCATCATCAACAATCCTGTGAAGCTGTTTACGCTGATTTTAGAAGGCCAGTTATTGTCTGTAATTAACCGCATTTCACTAACAATCTTCCATGGTTGCAGATCTCTGGGAGTTATAAAAGAAAACGAGACCCATTTCCATTTGCATGTTGCTTCCCCCCACAACACTCCCCGACTCCAGCCTTCCTGATCGATCTGGCAGATGCCTGCCATCACAAACAGTGCATGCCATATTCTCATCCATAACATTTTTTTCTCGCCCCTTACTGCTTTCGAAGCAAAAGCACACTGCTCTACAAAGACCTCCAAGGCGGAGCAGGTTTTAGCGTCAAGTTCCATTGTGCTGATTAAGGGTGCTTTTAAACAGAGGGCTCCTGGAATTACCAACCAAAAGGCTATTCCATCTTACCCGCTTTAACAGATTTTTATGTGATAAGGAGCAAGATGGAAGAAGCGGTGGGGAAACACAGGAAGAAGGTTACAAATGGAAAGCAATATTGGTGATTGCACAATAATAGCCTCATCCGGAAGCACCCTAGGATATTCAAAAGTAGGGACAACATCTGGAAGAATGTGCTACAGTAGGCCTTAGGACTAACTAATCTGCCACCCTCCTATACAATTTAGGTAACTGCACAGTTTGCCCTGCATAGATTTGCCTGGATCCCAACCCTACTGGAGCGCATGCCTTTACATGTGATGTCATGGGCTCACTGTCACGGCCAGCCCCATGCTAGGACTTGAGCCTCAATTATTTCCCCATACCAGTTCCGTACCAAACCACTCAAGAGGTGTGCTAGATCTAGAAGATGAGCTTCACCTGAAACTGTTATTGGGACAAAAATCTGCCCCCTCTCTCTGTGTCCCTCATCTCTTCATAAAGCCATCAGAATTAGCATGACCATCCAATATGTTAGAAAATATTATCTATCAAGCCAAGTAAAACTCTTCTCTGGCTACTAAGCTGAGCATTGTGGTCCCAGGCCAGAACTGAAGGCTCCATATGTTCATCCTGTATTCAGCCCAGGGCTGAAAAGACCTATAAGCCACTACGCTATTGCAAATGTTAGTGCAGATGTGTGGCATGGGGAAAGAAGCCAAAACACCTCCAAATTAAATCTCACATGGGCAAAACTGGGGACAGCAAACCCGAATCCTCAGCACATGAGTGCCATCAGGAAGTAGACACTTCTCTGGAGGCCATCACTCCCTCCCAGTTCCATGCAGAGGCCTCCGAACTACAGAAGGAAGTTGCTGATGTGTGGAAGAGCTGGGAAATGGGGTGCAGAACATGCAGGTAGAAGAGGTTGGTAAAATGAATATTACAGGGGAAAGGCTGACTGCACCAATCTAGTAACCTCTGGGTTGTTGTGTCGTCTCCTACTGGCCTTGTGGTTTGTAGACAGAAAACGTAGGCACGTTTGCATTAAGAAGCGGGGAAGATTTTTCTCAAGCCTCACGAGCGCCTTATGTTGAATGGTGGAGTGTGCAGCACCCCAGGAAAAGTGCCCACACTCTGGGAGAGAGCTCTGGTTTTGCTAACGACTGGGCTAAAGGCACTTCAAATGCATGTAGGCCATCACCTGCTCAAATAATCAGAATTCAGATCTCCAACGTTGTTGTCGTTGCCTCCACTTCCCTTCCCTTCCCTTCCCTTTGTTATCTCCCATACTAATTGAAATTTAAATTGTAAGAGACTGGGCAAAGGGGGCTCTTTTTTCTACTTTCATTTCTCTTTAAAGCACCATGTGCATTGATAATACCAGATATTCTTTCCTCTTCCGCTGCAACTTGGTCCAAAGTCCTCACCATTATTTTTATGAGGGGAAGAGCTGGGTGCTAATCTGTGCCTTTAGAACTAGTTACTGTGGGAGCCGTCAGAGCAGCCTTCCCCAACCAGGGCCCCTCTAGACTACAACTCCCACCAGCCTGGTTGAGGATGATGGGAGTGCTAGTCCAACACATCCAAAGGCCACGCCTTTGGGGGGAGGCTTAATTAGAAGCCCAAATCCTGTCCAAGGCCCACTGAGCTCTCACAGTCAGCATCACGCCCTGTGCACAGTCTGATTCCATCTGCACTGCAGAGAGGTGATACAAGGGTGAGGCTCCCCAGTTCCACAGTGCCCCGCCCTGCTTGCTCTTCCCCATTTGCTTCATTATCTCAAGTGGGAGCAAAAGAAATCAGGAGCTGAGCCCACTTCGGACGTGACCCTGTGTAACTGACTAACTGTAATGCTGAGGAGAAGAGGACTGGCTTGCTGAGACTGCTAACCAGGGAAGAAAACAAGCCAGGTACTTGAACTCTTGGTTTCCTCTCTGGACCACATTTTCTCTCCCAAAAAGGATATAGCACAGAAGGTTCAGAACAACTCCATTCATCGGTCAAAGCCGGAGACCAAAATCCAGGACTCCTAAACCTATATTGCCACGGAATTCACAAAGTTCCTACTTCCCATATGACTAATGGTATATCTCTGCATCAGCACTCTTTTCTTTTCATTTTAGTTCGAACTTCGATGTTTCATTTATATTTTATTTTATGTATCAATAATGCTGAATTTGGGCAATTAGAGCTGCATAGCCCACATTCAAAACACATTAATACTTCAGCTAAGAAACTGGAGAGGGAATCTGAAGCCAGTTCTCTGGAAATCATAATGTACCTGGGGTTGTACAAAGTTGGAAACAGCCCCCCCTTCTCCATCAAAATCACACTAAGGAAAAAAATAGCAAATGAGGAATAGATACCTTTTGTGAAAGGGGGAGGTGAAAGCTTTCTTTCACAGCTTGAATTGAATTAATTTCCATCATATCCACTGTAGATTTATTTGGATTACCAAATTCATCCTGATTTGTGGGCCTTTCAGAAAAAGATGCAAGAGTATGGCTATGTTAGGCCCCTTCCCTGACTTTGTAGCCTATTTTGCAGGCTGTAACGGAGGTGTTTTTGAATGTTATTTGGGTCGGGATAGGGTACAGCAACTTCCAGTGCTCTCCTGGTAGCCTCTGGCCACTATTCCATACCCCCAACATGGTCCTTGGAACAACGTGATTTGGTGACATCACATCATTCCAAGAACATGGGACCAGATAGAGGGCGGGCAGAAGAATGGCAATAGACCATCTGGGATGCCACAAAACCTTGTGGCAGCGGGAAAAAGAGTTGAGGATGAAAGTAAAGCAAAATCTGCAGGCGTGTTTTGCCCAGACACTGGCTTTTCCCAATTTAAGCTGAAAGAGTTCATTTTAGACTCAGCCTTAGTTTTATATTAATATTGTTAGAAATATTCTTAAGAAAATTAATTGTTCAGACTGTTTTATGCTGAATAGAGAAAATTAAATTTAAGATTATTACAATCAAAGTAAGTTTGCATTTGTTATCTAACATGTATGAAGAAAACATAAAGCACTCTAGGACTGAGTCTTGAGCCACATTTTACTCCTCATGTCGAACCTGACCGACTTTGCCACTGTGCATCTCACAGCTTCTGGATTACAAACGTACCGGGAAGAAACCAGGAAGCAGAGCACTAATCAGAGGCAATACAAGGGATGAGAGCAGACTACACCATCTTCTCACGCTATTTTTGGTGATGAACTATGAGAAAACTAACTGATGCAGACATACCCTAAATGTAACATCTACAAATATAGGTTGTTTCTACATGTAATCAGCTGTTTCCATTAGTCTGACCAGAGAGTAGTAGAACCATTTTTATAAATAGTTCTTTGGCCTTGTAGTCAAACAAGGCAGCTACATCCTCTTGGTATAATTGTTCAGCGCAATATAGGAACTCATTCATATCGAGGATTTATGCCTCAGTTCCCCACAACCTTGAACCTGAGAAGTAAGAGGGACAGTCTGCCATTCCTCTAATTAGCCCTCAGGGGAAGCTCCACATGCAAGGGGCGTCCCAAGCCAGAGGGAGGCACACACACATTTGAGTGTCCATGCTCTACGATGGCTTATGGTGGCACCGGACGAGGGATCGTGATGAGGGAAAGGGCGGCGGGGCCAAGTCGTCTATGTGTTGAAAACTACTAACAAGACCCATCATGCAGCAAGCTTCAACAAGAGTCTTATCCAGCAGAAAGAGAAGGAGCTGCACTTTCTGGAGAAAGAAATAGAGGAGAATAGAAACTTACGTGAAGGCAAACGCCACCAATGCGCCACTGACCACAATGAAATCCAAGATGTTCCACAGGTCCCGAAAATAAGAGCCCCGATGAAGGATCAGTCCTAAGTCAATCATCTGCAGAAGGAATCAAAGCAAAAACAACAACCCAGGGTTTTTGAAGAACTGTGCATACAACCTTGAGACACCCAGCCTTCTAATGTGAGCACTGTTTACTGCATTCCTCCCTAATGAAGGAGGTTGATCTTGCTGGGCCCACTTTACATTGCAGGAGATGAAGGCAGAGAAAAGGGACTGCGTGATATGAAAATGAAAACATTAAGAACAGACTAGATGTGGAGCTCCAGTATTCGTGTGCAATGCAGAAATTGCCATATGAAGTGTATTTCACACACAATTCAGATATTAAAATGTGAGTTAATGGACCTTGGGAGTTGTAGACTGGGGTAATAGCACATAACAGATTGAAACACTGATTCCTCCCCCCCCCCCCGCCCCACAGGATGTGCTCAGAACTTCCCCAATCACAGGTTATAATGACACTGGTGTTTCCGAAATGGCACTGGAAGAAAGAAGAGAAAAGAGACGGGTAGGGATGGAACCTATGATTATTTCCACAATGCTCTGTGATATTGCAGCTATCAAACCCTACAACACAACCAGAATTTACACAGTACTTTCAAAGTATTCTTCAATAGCTGTCTTAGCTTTTGCTGCAAAACAGATCTGTATGACAAGCTGAAAAAGAAATCACCCGTTAGATTCAGAGCCTCTTCAAATGCTACAGGAAAAGGAGACAAATCTGGGCATTTTCACTATGTTATCAACCATGCCTTTTCTGTAATGCTTGAAGAAGAGATATGTATATGCACAAATCGTTTAGGAAACAGACTCCTTCTTGGTGCAAAATATATAAAAAATCAAAACTTTTCTCTTCTGTAACCCATGATTACTGAATTGCTGGGATTAAAAAATAACCAACACCACCTAATCCTAATCCTAACCACATTTACTGAGAAGGCATTGCCACTGATTTTCAGTGAAACTGAGAGTCTATCTACACTACTGCTTTAAAACAACTGTTACAGGCTCTTACTTCCAGGTAAATATGTTTAGAAAAGAAGCATAGTGGTAACTTACATGGTGCTATGGCATCATCTAGTGGCCATCAATCAAAACTACAAGCAAATCCAATAGACCTGAGTGAGGGTAGCAGCGGTGGGCAACATCTGGAGTTTTTTTTGTGACACCCCCCACCTCGCCGCTGTGATGCCAAAATTTGGCAGGATATCAGCAAGGTGGAAAAGCCCCTGCTATAAGGAAAACTGGTGGTTTGCCATAGCAAAAAGGGGCTATTTTAAAGCAAAAGAGCACGGCCAAAATTCAGGAACAAATTGCTGATTTTCCTTTTAAAAGGGGCTTTCTTCTGCTGCTGCCATGTCGTTCAATTTCAGTGGCACAGTGGTGGCAGAGCAAGTTGGGTCAGGGATGTGTCTCCCCCTTGGGTCCATGGGGGAAATATGGATCCCCGACTGCTGGACATGGCCCACCCCTGGAGTATAGCAATGGGGGAGGCAAAAGGAAAAACATATGCTTGGGATTGTCAGCCAAATGAGAAGTATCCCTCCTTCTTTGGAGTTATGATAAGGAAAAGGACCAACCATTACGCTTGCAAACATACGACAGCATTTAAAGAGACATCCCATTGTGAGGACAATTGTCTCATTCTACTGATTTGTACAACCCAGCTTTCAATCCAGATCCCATCCTATCTTAGCACTCAATTTAGCAGATCTTACTGCTGGCCCAAGATATTTTGTTGCCTGAGTTAGAGCAGCAAATGCCATAGGTTAAGGTACATAGTACCGATGGCCAGTCAAATTATTTTGGCACCTGAGGCTGGAAAGCCCACAAGCGTCTCTCCCTCTCCAGGGCAGGAAGTGTACAAAAATAATAAATTCAAAAATTAACAATTTGCTGGGCATTCATGACACTCCAAAAGCAGCTGCCTGTGGCGGCCGCCTCACTTTGCCCAATAGTAGAGCTGGTCCTGTCCAAGCTGAAGGAACTGAAGGATAATTGGCACACAACCAACAGTAGTCCCAAAGAAGGCAGTAAGGTGAATATGTAACACCTTAGCCAGTGAGACTGCAGTGTGTCAACTTCACCACTTCACCGCAGCAATCTGCCCAGAGAGCTTCAGCTTTTGGGGGGGTATAGAAATGGGGGAAAAAATCCCTTTCGAGAAATAGGGTCTTGCTTTCTTGGTACAATTCACATATTACAATGGCCTCAGAGAAATGTTCCTAGCATGTTTGAAATTCATCTTCTGGACTGCCACTTCACACACATTTGTTTTCAAGTGGCTACCACACTGCGATAGCAAGATATGAATTTGGTCGTAGATGTCTGCCAGTGTCATCGCATATGTGCCTGCGCATTTCTAAATGGGCGGGTCTAAAGGCAAATTAGGATCTGAGGACCACAAGCAAGAACATGCTTGAAGGCAGACAGATATGCAGGAAAACGTGAGGTAGTAATACCACGATGGAAGGGCCAGAAGCAAGTGCAAGGTCAAAGTCTGGCAGGGGTCACAACCCACGGGAGCAGGAGTGTAAGCAGAGCCCTCACACGCAAGGCAAGTGGCTCATACTGAGGGGCAAGGCCAGGGCTTTCTAGGGCTTGATGAAAAGCATAGGCCTGTAGGGTCATCTGACATTGTAGAGCGGACATGCTGGTATTGCAGCCTACATGGCGCCCTGGAACCACAAAGCTTAGTTTTCTAGGCTTGCTGAAAAACCAGAGCACGGGTGGCTCAGGAAGTAAACTGGCAAAGCTTGATGGCTGGAAGCCCTGGCTTGTGGCACACACATCCTGGGGCCTTGCATGTTCATAATTTTCTATGTACAGCTGTTGTTTTTTCTATGGTGGGGGGAGGGGAAGAGTGGCAATGCTCATATATATAGTTTTAGCAGCAAAGATAATCATAATGGTATATTTACCCTTAATTATGTCAGTAGACCTGGGCTAGCTAAAAAAGATCAGCCAGGTCTGTTAGAGAGAGGAGGCAGTAGGCCAGAGAGAGGTTCCAAGAAAAAAATATTTAAGAGCTTGTTTCTTCTTCCTATTCCAGCACAGCTTTCAGTGGCAAATTATGTCTGGGTCCCACTGATCATGACCCCCCTCACCTCATTAATGGGAAATAAACATTTATTTGCTTTGTATTGCCTGTAATGATGTCTGAATAGTAATGAATAGTTGAACATAAAGATCAGGCTCAGAGCAGTGCAGACGACACACCATCTTTTCCCTATCCATCCCGTTGACTGATGTCACCCTCCCCGCCTTATGTTCAGCCTAGGCCTGGGTAAAACTGTGTGTGTTTGTGTGACACACACACACACACACACATAGATAGATTTGTGATTTTTTTTGCACACACCTGAAAAGCTTTGTTTGCTAGATGGGAGGGAATGTGTTCCTGTTGCCAAGGCAACCAAGGTGATGCACCTTCTCTTACCATGCCTGGCTGCAATGAATTTATTTTGGCAATAGAAAACAGTCTCCCCTTCCCCTCCTCACTCCACGTTTGCCTCAGAGATTTTGCAAATCTGATTGGCTATGTAGCACCATGACATCACAACTCTCACTATGTGACACTTGATTGGGTGGAATAAATCAGTGCAGATGAAGAAAATGGCACCAGAGGAGCAACGATCAGGGGACAGTGGCTCTGAACAGACAATTACATGTAAAAAATGATCCTTTGAAGGCTTTCAGAGGCACTTCTCATGCCCTCCAAATGCAAATTTTGCTCCAAATAATCAGTGCACCCCTCCTTCGGCCTTGTGCAGGCCTGTCCCTGTGGCTTGATGTTCTCTGGTTCACAGCCATAGAGGGCACCACACACTGTATCATATTTTCCTGGGATTACAGGCCCAAAACCGGTTACTAACCTTAACAACCATTTCAAAAGTGAAGACACCTGTGAAGACATAGTCAAAATAACGAAGAACCTATAAGAGGAAATGAGAGAAAGGAATTAGAGATATAGTCCAGGGCTTGCAATCACCTTTGGAGTCATGAATCCTGACCAAAATTGTGACCAGGTCAGACCTTGGCTTCTATTTTGAGGCCAGTTTGAGAGGAGCAAATCTTGTCCATTAAATACACTCCAGTCAGTGGCACTCAGGGGGAAAGGTTCAAAGTTGTGACAAAATGAATATAGATATCTCAAAAAAACAGAAAGGTGAAAGAGGACACCTGATGAGGAAGGCAAAAATCCTCTGCCAATGAAATGCCAATTAGTGATGCAGAAAAAAATATTTCGTAGCTCTGCAAGGAAGCAGCAATTAACAGTAGCCCATCTGGCCAGGTTTTAAAGACAGGTGGGCAAAAAAGGAACCCCATTGGCAAAGGCAGAAGAAAGATTCTAGAGAACAAACCCTAGAGGAGACCTGGGGATTTATATGGACTTTTATTCATTTGGATAATGGATTATTCTTAATTGCCTACAATGTTTTGGTGCTGTGACAAAGTTGTTCCAAATCTGCCACAATTCAGCTCCCATTGGGTATCTCAATGAAAAATGAAAAATGGTTGCTTTTAAGAAGGGAATTAAGCTGACAGGAGGGTCAAAGGTTCAGCTTAGGAACGTATCAATTAAGGAGAAATAGAAACTTCACCAGGACTCCTTCTGATCTGCTAAAAGGTTGGGGAGTGAAAATACTGTATATAGACAATACAGGAAAATATAGTAGTTAGTCAAGATACAAAGAAGAACACCAAAAAATCACTGTTTACTGTTGCAGGAAGAGCTGAAATTTTAAGAAGCCAGGATGGATGCTTGCAGTGGATGCAGACTGGAAAAGCTGACTTGAGAGAGCTGGAAACTGCAGTATTGACTGGATTAGGGAAATAGAACAGGTCTACCTGGATGCATTTATCTCAATTTATTTCTATTTGCTCATTTGGTTCAACCTGTTATAAACATTTTAGTGGTGTTTTTTAAAATTATTATTATGTTCTTTAAAAAAAACCTTTATCTTGTTGCCTTACTAAAACATGAAGTAAAAGAAAAATATGTTTTGGAAAAATCTTAACTGCGGTCTTGTTATTCACCTGATGCCTAAATGCCATAGAATACTGGGCTGATCTTTAAACTCTAAAGGTTAAATGGCTGTTTAGTGGAGACGGAGAATAAAGATAACCCCTGGGTAGCAGCAGTGAAGGCCAGGGAGGGGGCTGGAGGAACTGGTCTGCTTGCTGACCCTCTCTCTTACGGTGTAGCCCATGGCATCACAACCCCATTTCTGCTCTGGCTGAGCAATCACCTTGCAACATTGCAGCCACAAGCCTTCCATCAAGAGAGGGATCAGTTCCTCTAGGATATGAATAGTCCCAGCTGTATGGACCCTGATGCTAGATGCCTGCTCTCTGTCTGGTTATTCTTGTGTTTAGCTGGTACTCCAGTTTTCGTGTTTTTCGTTGTTGGGATGTATCACATTGCTCATGCTAGCACAAAGGCTTTTTGTTTCTGTATGCAACAGAGAAGCCTAATGTAGAAAGCTTGCCTCCTGCCCATGCCCAGTGGGGATGCTGCTCTAATTATTTCACTCATTTTTCCTTAGGGATCTCTCACAAGGCCTGTCCAGCGAAGTTCTTGGAAAAGAAAATGCAGTATAAAGTGTTAGCAGAGCCAGCCCACGATTTATCTCTTTCTCTCCTTTTATGTCACTGCCTCCCTTCTAACCTATTTAAATCCTTGCAGTATGTCTGAGTAAGAGAGATGTGAAGAGGGGGGTTGCATGTTCCCACAATGTTATAAGATCACAATTGCGCCAACAACAATCCCAACCCAAATTGCATTTAAAAAATATTCTTAAAGGGCTGGCATAGACATTGCACATATTACTGCCAGATTTAATGTTTATTTATATGTAATGGTTTCCCTATATAACTATCACATCTATGAAGGAAAAAAAACATGCAGACAGAAATGTGCAACAAACTTTTGGTTGCATGTGCGCTGAAACAGACATTTGAACATGTGCAGCATATGAAGGTATACAATGTTTTGCCTTCACAGAAGTACTGTCCGTGCAGAAAAAATAATCCATGTATGAAGGAACCCTTTGAGTCTTGGGAACATAAGGCAAAGAGTTTCTGTCTCATAAAGACTCATTGCTAAGAATGAAATAGGATTTCACCCACTGGGGGAATGTGAAGTTTGTGAATTTGACACTTGATAGGACACTGGTAAGTTACCCTTCTAGGTCTGTCTGTCAGATTATCTCAATCAGATAGAAAGCTACACAGAGACAGGATGGAGAGTAAGGCAGCAGGATGTGTCAATTTCAAAGTCCAACATGATCTTGAGTTCTAGCTTTCACTCACTCATTCATATGTTCCAAGCCAACTCCCCCACCCCCATATAACCAAAGTTTGAAATGTATGGTGAAGATCACAAAGCCCTGTACTCTTATGCTGGGCTCTGTGGGGATCTACTGAATCCATGGCAATTTGATCATAGCTGTTGGCTCCCAGTACAGTTCCTAGTACAGTTCCTTAGGTGGTCACCAATCCCAGCTGTCGGCAGAACATGGAGCAGGCTGTACAATATGAGATATATTGGCATTGGGTGTGCCAATGAACTCCAATCTAAGCTGTGAAATCAAGGGAGCTACAGGAGGGATGCAAAAGAGGAGAGGCAAAGCTGCGACTGGACCAATAAAGATGCAGAAGGCACCTACAGAAGCCAATTAAGAGACCCTTTTCTCTCACCTGAATTCCCAGACCTGCTACCTTGGTGGAAATTATGTATAAAAGCCTCCCAGTGCCTCTTACTGAGATACTGTCCACTCCAGGCCAGTACCAACAAACTGGACCTTGGAGCAAACAGTTATTGCAATGGCCACTCCAGTGAGTAGATGGCTTGCTTCCATAGCAAACATTTCTCACTTCCCATGGATATTTGGGCTTGGCCAAGGCAGTAACCTCTGAGGCTTGCTTAGGGTTGCAGCCTGCCTCCTCTGAAATGTGGGGCACTTTAGAACTGGCCCTAACTGTTTCACTAATCCCACGATTTAGCTTCATAGTTAAAAAGGAGAAGAAGAGTAAAGGCTGCAATGGGGTTTCAGGGATAAGCAATCTAGGAAGGACTCACATTGTTACGGGGAGCACTTGGTTGTACAGGGTCTTCAGCAGCCAATGCAATGCTGCTCATGGCAATCACCATCAGAATGCAGATCTCAAAGTAGCGCAAGTTGACAATGTAATGACAAAGCCGCCGAAACCTAGTACAAATAGGCAGAAGTATACACAATTACGAGGCACTGTAGTGCCAAGCAGATGGGTATCTTTCTCTTACTGTGTCAGATCAAAGGAATAAGACCATTCACAATATTTATCTCCTTATTTATATATGGAAAATAGTCAAAGCAGCCAATAGATATCTGTTAGTTACCATCTACTCCCAAATTCTGGTTCATGAGCCAACCTGCCTATCATTTCTGTCCCAGATTCCTGATCAATCTCATAGATCCAACCAGCATGATATTCCTCGTTCACAATCATGGCTCCAGGTAATCTAGTAGTCAGCCTAAATTACTAAGAATACATCCCCAAGAATATAGCCATTGCAATATCCAGCCTCCCCACCCCATCCTTTGAATCAAATCATAAAGAAGCAAAATTCAGTCAAGTATCCCAACTTCACATCCTAACCATTTGTGGACTATGATATTGGTTTCCCAGCTACCTGTTCTTGCCCTACAAAATACTCACGGGTTAGTGGTTGAGAGGATGAACATGGAACTGTATGGTGGCATGGGTTTGGGCCCATTATCTCCTCCATCATCATCTTCTTCCTCCTTTTTCTCTTCCTCCTTCTTGGGCAAAGGTTCAGGATTGGCATTCTTATTGACTGGCAAGCAGGAGAAGGACAATGAGAGTTGTCAGCTTTGATATGTTCTCTTTCACAGTTCCCCCAGTAGCAAGAGTTGACCCAGCCAAGGTTGGATATGGCGAAGCTGGTGTTAAGCAGGCTACAAGAGTGGACCTCTTTTAGGGAGGTAATCCCAGAGGAGTTGGGGAGAAAGACAGGGACATTTCTGAGGACTAGGATGTAGCACAGAATGCTAGGATTGGTACATTGCCACATGGCTACATAAATCCAGAGCATGCAAACCCAGAGTGGGCCCGATTCAAAGTGCTGGTATTAAAATTCAAAGCCCTAAACGGCTTGGGGGTCATCTGAAGGATCGTCTCATCCCATATGTTCCTGCCTGGACCCCAAGACCATCCTCAAGGGTCCTTCTCTGTGAGCCCCTGCCAAAGGAAGTGAGGTGGGTGGCTATCAGGAGGGTCTTTTCTGTTGGGGCACCCCAGCTGTGGAATGAGCTCCCTAGAGAGGTTCACCTGGCACCTCCATTGTACTCTTTCTAACACCAGGTGAAAACCTTTTTATTTTCCCACTATTTTAGCAATTTACTATCCTAGTCTTTTTAACTCTGCTATTTTAAATCTGCATTGCTGCTTGGTTTTATTCTGGTTGTACTTTTGTATTGTGGTTTTATATTGTGTTTTAAGCTTTTATACTATATTTTATGTTGTACTTATGGTTTTAATTTTTGTGAACTGCCCAGAGAGCTTTGGCTATTGGGTGGTATAGAAATAAGATGATAGACAGACAGACAGACAGACAGACAGACAGACAGACAGACAGACAGACAGACCAATCCAATTTCTAATGCACAAATATGTGCACACAGGACCCAGGCACACATAGCCCTGGGACACAGACACCTACACAATCACTTGTATATGGAAAAGCTTCAACACAATCAGACATACAGAGCCCTTTAATATTCTATACACATTGACACACATGGCACATATGCATTATGCACACACTTTCCTGGGCAATCCTGCATTAGCCATTATATATAGCCTGTTGTAACAAAGGGTCTCACGCCAATTTGAGCCCCAAATATTTATTCCTTCATTTACTGCATTTATCTGACATCTTTCCATATAAAATGCTCAAGGCAACTTACAGCTAACCCTGCCCCCCAAAAGTATTTACAATTTATTCGATATCACCCAGGTATAATGTGTGTACATTCTGTTCTGTGCATTGGGGTCCTCAGCAGTCTGAGAACATGGTGGCTCTTCTTCCTCATCATGTAATTGTGGTTGTATTCTCAGGCTCTGTCCTGTGACAGATTTATAGCTTGAGAAGCACAATACACCTGCAGGATGTGCCAGGATGAACAGATTTATACATAAGCATATTCAGTAACCAAGAGGCACATGTAAATACATACCTATACAACTCAGAGATAGAAAGCATCTTAGGAGCTGACTCAACACACTCCAAACATCCATACATTGACATAGCCTTTGGGCTAGACATACACATGGCCTGAAGTAATGTAACTGATGGCAGAGTCACTACACTGGTGCAAGCAAGTGGACAGGACTTAATGTGCCCCCTCTTTTCCACCACAACGTGTATGTTTTGTGGCTTCACTTTGTCTCTTCTATCCTGCAATGGGTACTTCCTCCTACCTCCCACTTAATCTTCTCCATTAGTACCTACACTGGTTGTGTTACTAATACAGCTCCGCTGGAGTAGGTGGCTCCAACACTTCCTACTTGATGCCCAAATTGGGTGGTTCTAATTCTTTCCCTTATGAAATTGTTTCCAGTCTAGATCTCAAATGCATGTGGCTCTAACCCTTCTGCCTAGTGTTCATGTTGTTTGGCTCTAGCTCCAGTGACACAATGCTCAGTGCTCACCTTGCATGATGGCATTGTTGATTGGTGGTGGGAAGGTGGGTGGGACCTCCACTACTGTGTGCTCTGGTTTCTTGGCAGTTTTAGGTGGGTTGTTCTGGGTGGTGGGATTCGTGACAATGAGGCTGTTCTCAGGGTTCTTAGGGGGTCCAGGGCTGGCTGGATTTGCAGGGTTATTGGGGGCCCGGCGACTGGTAGAGTTCTGAGAATTGGGGAGAGGCTGGTCCAAAGGAACAGGTGCATTTTGAGGGGTGCGACTTGGTGTGGAATTTGAGTGGCTGCCTCCTTTGGTAGGGTTCTGAGGATGACCGATGGGATGTGGGTTTGAGGTCTCATTGGTTGCCAGCTTATTGTTTTTCATGTTGTCAATATCCTCCGCCACTGGGGGCTCCATGCGTCCCATATCCTGTTGGATTGGCCGTGTGGTGGATAGGTTTGGTCCAGGTGGAAGGCCAGAGCCTTGATTCTCTCTGTAGCATACCAAGAAAAAAAAAGATGGATCACAGCTCAACAAATTGCTGAGCACAGGTCACTGATATACAACTAGCATGGCAGCAAGCAGGACTTGAAACCTCCAGCTCCCGTGACAGACACATCAGTCTCCCAAGCGATACCTAGCACAGACATTACTGTACACCGCCTATTCCCAAGGTACACTACACCATCTCTGCTATCTTGCCCTAGCCCTTCACTTAGTTTCAGCACAGCCGAGACTATCTCCCTGTGTGCACAGAATGTAGCTGTATTACTCAAACTTCCCCTCATATCAGGGATTAGTGATGTCATTCCAACCCCATGTTGTTTGCCTCCTGCCACTAAAAACTATGCTTTAGCTGTCTAGCTTCCTTCAGTACAGCCTCAAACTATACTTCCTCCACTGGGTACTGGCTCTAATACAGTTGTAGGTAAGCAGAATGGGAAGTTTAGAAAAAGCATCTCACTTACCCTGGCCAAACATAGGCACATTCTAGGGATGTGAAGGGACCCTCCGGATCGGATCAGGACCTCTGATGTTGTCCTGGACTGGTTCAGACAAAATTGGAGGTCCCTTGGATCAGATCGTATCCGATCCCGATCCGAAAATTGGACGTCTGATTTTCAGATCGGATGCCATTTTTGGTGTTTTCCCCACAGGCTTGCATTGGGAGAAAGAAAGCTTTCCCCCAATGTAAGTCTATGGGGAAAACATGGCAGTGGGTGGGTGAGTGGGGGCATAACTCCCCCCTCCCTGTCCCTCCTCCCCCCCACTCGTGCTCCTTACCTGCGGGGGTGGCTGCTTCCCTCCGGTGCTCAGATCTACTGAGAAACAAGCTTCGCGGTCTGCCTCACACCCCGGCAGGTAAGTGGGCCTCCTCTCCTGCTTCCCCCCCATCCCGCCTCCCCCCATGCACTCTTTACCTGCTGGGGCCATCCACCTCCACCCATGAGTGGCAGTGGATGGTAGTGGACGGCCCCGGCAGGTAAGGAGCGGGAGGAAGTCTGATAGTCCGATCTTATCTGAACTGGATCGGGTCCTTCCGGACCAGTTCGGATCAGATCGGATGATCCAGATGCGGGAATCGGAAATCGGATAATTGTATCTGATTTCCCCCGGATTGGGTCCAGATCGTGGATCGGGCCTGATCCAGTGCACACCCCTAGCACATTCTAAAAACACTCTTTCTAGACACCAGTGTTGCCCTTATTGGAGGATCTTCACCTCCTTGAGGTTCCTGGTTTGTCCTCACTTTAGCAAACCTGAACATTGGTTTCACAGAGTTAAGAACCTCTGTATGGATCTCAAAGGGGGCCAGTAATACTTTAACTTTAAGTAAAGTCTTAAGTAAAGGCTTAAGCAAATTGGCATTTTGAAGGGAATGAGTCCTGCCCCATTATTTCAGACGGGCCTCCGATGATCGCGCCTCCCTTTCTACCTTTACTCACTTCCTGCGCCGGTGACGACGCTCCTTGCCATCAACATCATAGGTGGACTGTGCAGTGTGCCGGTGCCGTCGGCGCCGTTCTCCGTCGGGCTGCTCCCCATCCCCGTCCCCCCGCACTGGCCTGCTCCCCTCATGATGCCGAGGTCGGCGCTCAGCTTTGCTGCTCGCCTCACCGCCTCCCTCATCTGGCATCCGGCGGTGAACCCGATGCCTCCGGAGCTCTCGGTCGCCTTCAGTTGTACGGGGTGACCCACTTCGGCTCTCTTTGCCACCTCGGTGCCGGCGGTGGGGGTCCAAGGCCTTGATGCGCTCAGAGTCACAGTCACCGCGGTAACCACGCTCAGGGATGGCATTATGCTCCTTGCCGGGATAGTCCATCTCATGGTACCCGGTTTCCTGGTTGAAGTCAACTTCCTTGCTGCTGCTCCGTGGGCGTCGTGGCTCCAAGCTCCCTGAGTCGGGGCGCTCATATGTGTGGGGATCCCGTGGGTGCTCATGGTAGCGGGGTGGCTTTCGCAGGAACTCCTCAGGCCGTTGCTGTCCAAAGTGGGGGTCCAACGGTGGCTCACTGGGACGTGTCTTGTTGGTGTTGTTGTTCCGATTCTCCTGAGGATCTACCACTAGTGGCCGGTCTAAGTGAGTTTTCATGTCTGGCCGCATTTGCCGGGCACATGTGACCTTCCAGCGATCCTCAGGGTCCAGCTCATTGTAGAGGGCCTCCCGGCTTGCCATCAAATTCTGCTTCCGCATTTCAGTTGTCCGCTGCTCCCAGACTGATTTGGAGCCTTTCTGGTTCTTCTGCTGTTCTTTCCTGAAGACAAAGCAAAGACAGATTCTTGAAAAACTCCCTCAGCACCAGCACTCCTGCCTACCAATTCTAACCAGTGTCATTTCCTCAATGGTACCAATTTTCCAGATATAGTATCGTTGGCACCCCTATGGCATCAGTCTATACCCAGTCAATGCATTCTCCTTTTCTCCCGAGGCAGCCAGATTTATCCTGCATCTGAGCCAAAGGGTTATGATGTTGCAGAAGACGCTGAAGTGCCACCTTCCAGTTGCATATGACATATGGGTGCAAGCTCAAAGGCAGAATTTGGTTGACATACTGCTGCCAGCTTGGCCAAAAATGCGGCGCATGAGCCCAGATGTGCACATCCATGACCCAGCTCAGCTGCTGACATTGTAGCTCTTCCTCCTACCTCTGCTATACCTCTGGTCAGTCAGAGGTAGGCTGAAAGGGAGGAGCTGCTGCTGTAGCTAAAAATCTTTCCTGGCACTTGTTTTGGCCTTTTGCCCACTCCTGATTCCCCTCTTCCTCCTCCTCCCACTCCTGCTGTATCAATTTCTCAGTAGCAAAGACAGGAAGAGTCCTTCTGCTTGGGCTTGAGAAGCAGACCATCACCCATACAGTCTTCACTTCTCCTACCCCTACTTTCTAATGCCTCCTGTTAGTAAGAGCACAAGCTAGATGAACTTGAGTCACCACAAAAATCCTTGCCCCATTTCCCCCTATAGTGCCCTGTGCTGACATGGAAACAGGCAGCATTTTCTGCTGGGAGGACGAGGACTGGGGTACTCCCTACCACAAGCAAGTTTTTCCACAGCACTTACAAGACCCCAAGTGTTCTCTCCCACCCACCCACCCACCCACCAGCGACCACTCCTTGGGATCCGGAACTGCATGCAAGCCTGCCTTGCTTTCTATTTATGAGACAGAAAACCCACAGGTTACGCAGGACAGAGGACAATCAATGCAGCACTTACACTGCTATCGACATGTTGGCTGCGGACAGAGGGCTCACTTCTGCTACTTCCTTTGCCTTCTGGAGGGCAAGTTTCTGGTTGGCTGCTTCTTCTTCTTCTTGTTCATCCTGTGGAGCCCACACATTAGAGAGGAGTTGCCATTGTCCTGAACCCTCCTGTGGATCTTTGCTGCCCATTTCCCAACATCACAAAGCAGAACTCTGTGCCTACTTCTCTGAACACAGGGACCACTTGCTGTTCGTGAGAAAAGGCCAACAGCACTCAGCACCAAGGCTAACACTGTAAGGGCTGCTTTCCCTACTGTCCTGTGACTCCTTCCCTGAAGTTCCTCTCTGTTCACCCGAATACAGTGGAGGCTGGTGGATCCGTTTTCGGTGGGGCTGTGAATCCATTCGGACAGAATCAGCCAGAACACTAAAGGAACTATCCAGGGTGTTGAACTCTGCCCCCAAAATAGGTTCAGCACCTTGGCTAGCTTCTTTAGAGTTCTGGCTGCTTCTGACGGAAACCCAGAAACCCCACCAAAATCAGAGCCACCAGCCTCCACTGCCAGAATATGCTTGCAGTAGAAGGGATGGGGTAGTGTGAAAACAAAACAAGTTATTTATGAATGAGGAAGGCTAAAGATCTCCTTCCAGGCCCCAAAAGGGGAAGCTAGGATGCATCCAGACAGCATCTTCTCCCCAACAACTACAAGGCTAAACTGAAAGTGAGGGGAAAGTTACCTTCAGGAAGAACAACCATCTATCATGGGGTTTTAAAACCATAGTTGCTAAGTTTGGATTAGATCACCTGTGCTGACCCTTGACTAGGCAGCAATTAGCACTGGCATTTGCAAAACCCACATGCTGCTTGCAGAGCATTACAGCTGCCAGTTAAGCACAGGTGATCTCTATCCATCTAGAAACACACCTACAGCACAAGGAGAACAACCATCCACAGATGAACCTGTCCTGGTATGGAGATATAACCTACCTTATAACCTAGCTCTGACTGGAAAACCATTACTTTACAGTTTTGTTCATGGATATAATCACCCGTCTTTCCTTCACCCCCTGAATAACCACATGCAATAAGCAAGCATCCCACAGTCCCCTGTGCCCCACTGGGGAGAAGCAGTCCCACCTTGGTGAGCTCCTGAGCATTGGCCAGATTATCCACAGCAATAGCCAAGAACACGTTGAGCAAAGTGTCTGAGTGTCGAGTGTCAAGGCAAAGCCAAAAGCAGTTCCAGTTCTAGCTACAGTTGACTATCGGAAGAGTTATCTAGTGCCTTGATTTTCCTTGCAGGCATTTGCCCCAGTGGTTGATCAGGCTGCAGATGACTTATCTTGCAAGGCTTACTTAAGAAAACCGTGCTTTAGGATCAAACCACACATTACGTTAATTGCGTAGCATGTAGCTGCATCTACCACCCAGAGAGCTTCAGCTATTAGGCAGTATAGAAATGCAGAAATAAATAAACAAATCTATTCTTTTTTGTTCTCTTTTTACTTAAGAGTAAGTGTGTGTGCCTCTGATTTGGATCAGATCCAGTACACACGAGGAGGGGAAGATTAGGGCTCTGCACCATTTGCTTCCTAAAATCACACACACACACACACACACAGAGGGATTAAAGAAAGAAAAAAGTCTTCATTGAAGTTCTTTTTTAAAGTCCTTATGTTGGGGTGGGGCAGAATTTCAGGAAGTAAATGGAGGGGAGCTTTAGTTTTTCCCTCCCAGTGTGCCTTGGTCCTGATATGAATCAGGACCTTGAGCACTTACCTTTGAGTAAAAAGAAAAAGAATAGGTTCAGCTACCTGCTGCACAATTTACAAAAGATGTAGTTTGATCCTTAGTCACCCAAACTTACTGGCTAATTCAGTATCAGTAGGTTCATCTTCTTCTACAACTGTCTTCAGAAGGGGTGTTTTGCATGACTGCGATTTAAAGACTCAAGAAGGGGACTGGGCTACCTTGCAGTGACCTTTCATCTTAACAAAAGAAGTTCTAACTGAGCTGCCATCTCTGGGTCCTGAGTACTGATGGGCTGTAATTTCTCCTTCAGTTTAAAAAGAAGGAGATGCATTCCCAAACTGGTTAAAGTGAAAACAGGAAATTATTGCCCCAATCATACAACATATAAACAACCAAGGTGGAAGGACCATGAAGGCATTTGGACTCCCAGGCACCTCCTGCTGTTGAAACCACCAGGTATTGCCTTCCCACTCAGATTTCAGTATCAAGTCCATTAAGCGGAAGAGGATGCAAGATAAAAGGCACGTATTTTCATTTATGGTGGTCTTGCTCATATATACAAAGATTCTGGAGATCAATACGTAGAGAAATCATGATTATTACTAGAGAAACAATTGTTTATGATCCTGACTTGTTTTTATTATCAATATATAATGGACTTAATATTGGATTGAAATGCAAAGACTTAATATTATTCTTACTGACAGCTGCTCGACAATTATGCAACAGTGGAAAACTTGGACAATTTGAATTTATCAGCATGGTATCGTAATATTTGGTCTGTGGCAATCTCTGAGAAAATAACATATGATTTACTTCAAATCCAAGGAAAATTTGAGTCAACATCGTTCACTCAGATTTTGTTCAGTGTGCATTGCAACCGGATGTACAACAATGTATGCCTGCTTCAGCTCTGAGTATATGGACATTGTAATGATAAATGAAGGACACCGCACATTTAAAATTTAGTTTAATTGTATAATTAGTTATGATTTTTATTTGTACTTATTATTACTGATTATTATTTTAGTATTATTATTTTGTTATTGTTTTGTTGTATCACTTTAAATAAAATAAAATTTATTTACTCTGGAAAAAAAGTCCCTTAAACAACATATTAAAACAATATATTTCTCAACAAAGGATACAGTTACCAAACAAGGTCAGTACAATGAAATAGACTGAGAACATCATTCCTGTATCGACACCGCCCTGAGATCGGATACCATGATACATCACTTCGTTCCAGTCTTCACCAGTCAAGATCTGAAATACTCAATATATCACTTGGAATTCCAGAAACAAAGCTGATAGATTCCTCAGCCTTTGTTGGGTTGCAAAGGGGGTTCAGTAAGGGACATCATACTATTTCTAACCACCTTCATCAGAACTTAAACATAAGAATCTGTTGTAGTTTTCAATGGAATCTGTCTACTACTGCAATATAATGTAAGGAAGTAGTGCATTCTCTGCCACATCCTGTGCTATGAAACTGATTAGTGTTCCCTGTCACGGTTTGTCCCATGAGACTTTAGTCCTTATGAATTGTATTTATCAGCCATTCTTCTAGAATGCCTTTTCAACAGAGCTCATGTTAAGTTAACAAATCAAGACACAAAACATACACCTTAATAGGCATAAACTACAAGGAATGCAGCCAGGAGCACTTGCTTACTTGCTTCTTCCTTACAGTGAGGAGAGTGTGGGGATGGAGTTTATAAAAGTGTGGCATGCATTCAGAAAGTTCTCTTTGGTTTAAAGCAAAGTTCTTCTTATGATGCAAACCTCTGCACAACTGTGCACGATATATTACTGCCATGGCATGTTGCGCAAACGCAGGTGGCAGGGGTTGTTTGAGGGTTAGACAACCCTCAAGTAATCCATGGCTCATTTTAGGGCTATTTGAGTGCTTTCTAACTCTCAAACAACCCCTGCCACCTGGGTTCACATGATATGACAAGCCATGGCAAGCTGGATGTCTGTGGGCACCCAGCACAATATAAGAGCTCCATGGGTAAACTAAGCCACATTAAGTGGGCTGTGTTGTCATACAATCTAGTCAATACATACACTTCCTTCTAACCAATTTTAAAGAATTGACAGCCCAATCCTAAGTGGCTAACTTAGCTGCAGTGTGCAACCACAATCAAAGCATAGTAACTGAGGTAGTTATGAAAATCTGCTCCACCTGCTGGTAGAAAAGACCCTATAATCCATCAACCACCCCAAAACTAAGCTGCCAGGTTTTATGGAGACTGTTTCCATTCTTTTTTCTTATAACCACATCTGTGTTCAACTTAAACTAGGTAGGAAATGGTGGCAACTAGAAGAAAAGGAGATGGACAGGTAATATCTGGACTTCTTGGACATTTCAACATATATATCACTAACTCATGTAGTCATCCTACATGAAATATATGCAAAGGACAGAAAGACAAACCAAACATGGAATGAAGCCTTTCATACCTGAAATACCGTCATTATTGCTGCTGGGAAAGTGTCAAAGTTAGTTGGAGGGGTTCCGTCATCAAAATTGAACCTGTGCAGGGGAAACACCAGTCCAACAGATACAGAAATGTTAGTCGCAAATCCACAACTACCTCAACTTGATTTCTATTCTTCCATCTCCAAGACCATCCAATCCTAGCTGCCTCTACTAGAGGCAATGCAGGAACCAGGGAAGTACAGGGGATTGTGTGAATATGGATATGTGGAGTGAGTTGTATGTGTGTGTGTCAGAGGAGATCACAGCCTTTCCAAGTCTAGCAGAAACATTTTGTCTGTGGACAGAGAAGATAGTTTCTAGTATCTGGGCCCTTAGAAGAAAGTGGGTAGGAGAACTAGTATCCCAGTTCCCCATGCAACCTCTCCAGTCCAAAGCTTTCTGAGAAGGGGCACTCTAGAAAGCAGGCAGATATTCTGGCTGTGAGTGTGTGGGGAATTTATGTATATGTTTGTGTGTATAATTCAACATTCTTCCAAACAGGAGTATCAATCTACTCTAGCCCCTGGCTAGTCACAAGATGTGATATGATGCTGCTGAAGCAACACCCAACTGCAGCAATTACAGCTGAAGGAATGCCCAAGATGAGGGTTAGGTTCAGTCATAATAATCCTGGTCTGATAAACCATGGTTCATCAGATTTGGGAACAATCCTTATGCCTGTGCAATCTTCCTTTGTGCACCTAACTCCAGTGCTTATATCCTGGCTTATTAAACAAGTTTCCTGAGACATATGATTCAGGAAATTGGGGTTTGAGCACTACTTACAAAGCAGGACTTGAAACTAAGATCTGAATCTGCTTTGTAAGCAGTGCTTAACCCACAGTTTCCTAGTTAAGCACTACTTACAAAGCAGTTTCCTTTATAAGAAATTATGGTTTAATAAGCCATGACATAAGCACCGAAATAGGACACACATGGGGAAGAGGAAAAGGTAAGGGCTAGAAAGGAGTGTATAGACATGAGGCTTGTTCCCAGTCTGGTAAACCATGGTTTAACAGACCAGTATTGTGACATCTGAACATAGCCCATGTTTTCGCACAAAAGATGCAGCAGAGAAGGTCACAATCCCCCCTTTTCCCATTACTCACTGGCCCCCAAAGAGTTGCATTCCCAAAAGGGCAAAGACGACTATGAAGAGGAAGAGGAGGAAAAGGAGGCTGATGATGGACTTCATGGAGTTCAGCAGAGATACAACTAGGTTTCGTAGGGAAGCCCAGTACCTGTCAAGAGAATTCACATGTGAGCTAGGCAGAGAAAGCCTGTTTTCTAAGGCCATAACATCAGACAGCAAACATTCATTCCAGGGGACACAATAGTAATGGAATGTCCATTCAGGCCTGGTGAAGGCTGTCATAATGCAAGATTGTAATTTAGCGAGTTTCAGCTAATACAAACAATATCTGTAATCCACATTTCCTTGCATATCCTTAGCAGTGTGGATGTGTGTGACAATCTACAAGTGCAACTCTTTTAACAAAAATAAGTTTTTGTCAATTCATTTCCAATGTTTTAAAACAAACTAGCAAAAATCCACATTCCTTTTCTACTAAATCACCATCGTATTCTATTATAGAAATTGCCAATGATTAGTGATGGATTAGTGAAATATTTATTTTATTGTGTTATTTTTATTCCACCCTTCCTCCAAATAGTTCATTATATCCTCAGGCTGAGGAAGAAAAACTGCTTCAAGGTCACTGAGTGAATGTCATGGCTGAGCAGGATCTGAACCTGGGTCTCCCTTGCCTAGCCATCACTCTTCGCCACTGCTCTCGATCATTTTATCTGTGTTTTCTATCGGAAAACATGCTAATTCAACATTTCTTCCCAAATCATTTCCATTCCGATAAGCTGCTGCCATCCCTAACCCTGTGCTAACATCTTGTTTCAGCTCCATGCTTAATGCCAGCTAATGGTAGATGGCTCCACTGTTTGTTTGTTTTTTTAAAAAAGATAAATGTGTTGACTATTTCCATGAGATACAATACATTTACTATAGGCAACATATTTACTTCTAACCGTGCAAACTGATCATGACCAAGAGATATTCTTAACAAACACAGCTACCAGACACCATAGTTCATCAACACAGTCAAACATATTTGGGGCTGTACAGTATGCTGTCAATTTCATCAATAAAGAGTATCCCACAATTTTTTCAACCATTCTCATTTCAAAGATATCTTTTTATGTTTCTATTGCTGAACATAAACCATCTAGCAACCACAAGTGTAATCAGCACTTTCTCATATTTCTTTCTGGTAATGAAATAAGTAGGTATCTGTTAGAGTGGAGGGGGAAGATACATGATTTGCCCAGCCTTGGGGAAATCGCATTTCCCTCTCTCCCCCTCCCATGCCAATCGTGGCCTTAATGGCCCTCTTGGATTAAGAGGGCCTTTGAGGCCATGATTGGCGTGGGGGAGGGAAAGAGGGAAAGCACAATTTCTGGAGGCCCTGGAAAATGTGTTTTGCCTCCCCCACACCAATCATGGCCTTAAAGAGGAGGGAAGCAAAGCATGCTGTCCGGGGCCTCCGGAAAGTGCACAATTCTCCCGGAAGAACATTAGTGAGCTGGGGGAATTGTGCACTTTCTGGAGGCCCCAGAAAGTCCGCTCCCAGAACATGGCCTGCTGGGCAGAACTCAGCGAACTTGTGGGGTGCACGTCCCATGAGTTCTTCATCCCCTAAAGAAGGCAAACAAAAAGATACTAATAAGGATACTAATATTGGTAAAGGCTTGGACAATTCTTTTCCAGAATACTTAAGCTTTGTACCACTCTCATCACATATCGAAGCAATCTGCTCTATTTTGCCTGCAATACCAACAGTTTTAGTCCATCTGGTTATATTGACAGTACAAATAATAGTGTTAACAAAGGACAGCCTTATCTTGTCCCTCTTCTGATATCAAACATATTTGAAGTACAACCATTTTGTAAAAGACAATATGACGGTGAAGAATATATCTTTTTAACCAATGAATACAATTATTACTGAAATAAGATAGATATTGGATTAAATATTTCCATTCTAGCTAATCAAAGGCCTTTGTGGCATCTAGAAAAAGAAAGGCTGAAGGAATGTTATTTATTTTAACATATTTAATTATATTTAACAAGTTTTAGATTTTCCAGGTAAGATTTTTAGATGCTATAGACCTTCTAAGTCGTATCAGTTGTCTATTGATCTTGAGGCTGATCTGCTCTATTTGGGGGCTGTTTTGGGGAGCTAGAGAAATATACCTATTTGTCACTGACTGAGTTTCTTTCACAATTTACACCTCAGGCAACTCTAAATGATCATCCACTATCCTAGATTGCTTGGTTTCTGGCAGTAAGAAAAGTCACATTGTCCTCTCAACCACTCTTTCCTTCCCATACATAAAATTTTAATTCACAATTTTAAAATAAGCCTCAGCTCTAACTGAACTACATTTTTTTGATATGTTTGCTTTGGAAAATCAGGATTTGGCTCTAACAGTACACTTGCTATAATCACACCTTATCGAAATAAAATTACCATTAAATACACAAGTGTATTTTAACCCACTAAACTTATATATGCAAGAAATACAGTATGATGACAAATGAGACACCCCAAACTCTCCTTAGAGCAGGGGTGGGCAACATGCGGCCCTTCAGATGTTTTAGCCTACAATTCCCATCATTCCTAACCATTGGCTGTGCTGGCGAGGGCTGATGGAACCAAATCATCTGGAGGACTACAACTTGGCCACTCTTGCCTTAGATGATTAAAAAGCCCTTCAACATCTATAGCACACCTGTCACACAGCTAATAACATCTCAAATTTTATTTATAAAAGGGAAAGGCAACTTTAAACCCCACCTTCTATCTGCCTACCAGGCACAATTGTTGTTGCAAGGGATGCAAGTAACAATTAAGTAAGTGAAGCTGCTAATTATATTTGCAACTCTTCCTGCTGTGTTGGTGCCTACAAATCACTTAAGCATCCTAAGGGAAGAGATACATAAGGATTGAGTTGTTGCCAAAGTCTTGGTCCCCACTATTTGTATTTGATGAATCCTAATGAGGAAAAGTGGATAGCCATGGAAGAGAAAAGATTGTGGCCAACCCAACAACAGTATATTTAGAGTGCTTTTACATACCAGTTTTTATAGGGAAATGTAACTTTGTGGTTACTTTTCCCCACCAAAATTCACAGAGGAACTCAACTTTATTAGACATTTGAGACTATGGGTGCCTCTACAAGGGCGATTTAAAGCTCTTTCAAGGCGCATTACAAATTTTACCTCTACAAGAGCAGAGTGCAAATCGGGGTTGAGGCGCTTTTTATCTCAGATTATTTGCATTTTCGAATGTGCGTTAAATAGCGAGTTTTAATTTGCTGCGGGAGTTAAAGAGCCTTAGGGTCATGTAAACATGTGATTCTCCACATGTAAACAACTTTAAAGCGCGTTTCATATAGCCCGTAACGCGCTTCACCGCCTCTCGTGAATAGGTATTAGGAGTAAATGCGCTTCTCCGTATATTCGCATAATCGGGCAACCGGGCATCAAACCGAAATCTTGTAGAGGGGGCCTATATTACAAAGGCAGTTTTCAACTGATCTTTCTTTTATGTAGTCATAATTTATATCCAGAAGGCTTCTTCAAAGCACCTCCACATTCCCTGTTTTTTTCTTAAACCAATGTGCACTCCAATTATATTTAACTTCTGCCTAATACTGCTGAAGTTCTGCCCATCGCTTTTTAGACAGGATGAAGCAAACCCTCAAAAATGGATTGTCTGTTTCATTTGTTTGATTTTTGCTTCCATTCCCACCTCCACACCATCAAATACCTTCTCCTCTGGACACAGAGGGCCTGGCAGTTTTAGTTGTGAAAAAAACATCCTGCAAATCCCACTGTAAATATATGCAAAACGATGCGCAGCAGGATAGAGAAACCTTCTTAAATTTGGGGCATTCTAATTGTTCCCAATTATTCTTTGTTTTTGACAACATCAGAATATGCTTGTGGGACAAACTCTGCAGGTTTCTTTTTAATAGTGTATAAATACATATCATGTACATCTTCCTATGCACCATGTACAAACACGCATCCATGTACACAAGTAAATATGCAAGTAACACACTAACAGTCCAGGCACTAAGTGATTCATGTACATGATTTCTTGAGGTGTTGATCTCAAAAAGACTTACTTTGTGACTTTGAAAATGCGCAGTAACCTGAGAGCTCGTAAGACGCTGATCCCAAAGGAGGTGCCAGGCTTTACCACAGCCCAGATCACCTCAAAGATGCTCCCAATGATGACCTGCCAAAAACCAAGGCAAGGCAACTAGTTTAGTGACACACATTATGTAGGCTACATGGGGAGGGACCGTAGCTCAGTGGCAGATCACAGTCTTTGCATGGAGGAGGGCTCAGGCTCAGCTCCTGAGATCTCCAGCTAAAAGAATCAGATACCAGGTGATGTGAAATACCTCTGCCTAAGTCTCCAAAGAACCAATGTCAGTCAGATTGGTCAATGCTAAGATGGATGGTCAAATAGTCCGACCTACCATAAGGCAGCTTCCTATGCTCCAGATCAACATTTGAAAAACAAGAACAGCATGAAGCTGTAGTGTTCTAAAATGTGTCATGTCTCCTAGAACCAAAGACATCCAGTAACCCTAACTCCAGTACATAAACTCGCTGCAAATGCAAACATTTCTGCAGCTGCCACATAAGAACGCATTGGATCTGCTCTTTCTACAATTAGATTTGAGATCTCCAAGCTTAAAAGTTCAAAACATAAGTCAAGCACACAACATTATGGCATTGTCTATAATTATGAGGTTTTCTTCTTCTTTTTTAAAGAAAGATGTTGAAGTTTGTTTAGTTTCTTGATCATCTAGTGCATAGATGGGGACTGTGGGACAAATTCAGCCCACCAGGTCTCCCCATCCAGACTGCCAAAGACTCAGGTACGGCCCCTCCACTCCCCCAAGTCCCACTGCCTCAGAAAAGGGAGAGGAGCTAGGAGCAGCGGCTTCAGGGAGCGCCTTTCTGGCTGCAGTTCTGTTGGCTTTACACCCCCCTCTCACCTTTCCCCAATCAGGGAAGGCGATGGAGGAGTGAAGCTGGCTCCAGACTGAATCAGTGCCTTGAAGGCTTAGATTCGCTTGCCCCTCACCTCCTCCATTGCGAGAAGGCAAGGCCCAGGCGAAGCTGGCTCCCAACAAATCATGCACCTTGAGGAACCGCTCCTTGAGGCACTAGCTCCTGGCGCTCCCCACCACTAGGTTTCCCCAATCAGGAAAGGCAAGCGGGGAGTGGAGCCAGTTCAGACCCTCTCTAGTCCTCAGCTGATCAGGGTGGATCAGCTAAGGAAAGAAAGGCCTCCCATTTTTCATCCCTACCATGGTACACTGGGCAGGATGGTTTAAACCTCCCTGCCCAGCGCACCACACTAGGGATGAAAATGCCCCTCCTCCTCTTCATCTGATCTGCATGGAGGAGGGTGCCTGGGATGGGTGTGTGAGAGTGAAAACGTGGCATTGTGTGCGCATAAATGGGGAGAGCGTGTGTACGTGTGAGAGAGTGGTGTGTATCGTATGTGGGAGAATGGGGTGAGTATGTGGTGTATATGAGAGAGAAAGAGAGAGAGAGAATGGTATGTGTCTGTGTGCAGGATGTGTATGAGAATAAGTTGAGTGTGTGTGAATGGTGTGTTTTGTGTGTGTGTGTGTGTGTGTGTGTGTGTGTGTGTATAGGATGAGTAGCTGTATAAATGGGATGAGAAAGAGGGAGTATGTGAGAGAATGTATGTGTGTGTGTGTGTGTGTGTGTGAGAGAGAGAGAGAGAGAGAGAGGGAGAGGGAGGGAGGGAGGGAGGAAAGGGGGAGATAATGGAATAGGTGTATGAATGTCTGGGGGTCTGGGAAGGGTGTATATGAGGGAATGGGCTAAGTGTAAGGGAATGGGATGTGGCTCCACCCACTTTAGGCAGTGGCCCCACCATTGGGCAATTTCACCTTATGCCCAAAATGGTTCCCCGCCCCTAATCTTGTATCTTGGTTAGCAGGGTTCAAGCTGTTCAAGACCAAGCTTTGAGAAGAGACAAGCCAAGCTTGACTGTGAAAGTGTATCCAATGTGTAGCTACACCATAATTCCATGATACATCACCAATCATAAAGATAACCAGAACAAAATGTACTTTTACTGCCTGAATCAAACTTTCAAAGTTCAAGTAGCAGGCCAACAGCAAAACCAGCCCCAACAGTGTCAGTCAACCTGCATTTTTGAGGTGTTGCAAGGATATTATTTCCTGGGGCCCTATGTGGTAAGGCAGGTTTAGCCACCCAGGGGAACAAAGTTTCTGTTTATTGGTATGGGATATTTCTCCATAACATCTGGAGCAAAGATGCTCACTAGACAGTTGGCTTGTTTGCATCTGTTGTAGGGAGCCATTTGGGATATGCAGCTGAGCACACTATCTCTAAGAGAGGCTGTAGTGCAGGCAAGAATGGAAGTTCTGTCATATTGGAAAGACTTACAGCACAGTCGAAGCAGTTGAAGGATGAGTGAAAGTAAGGCCGCGTTCCGAGCCCATACATTTTTATAAACATTTCGGACATAAAGAGCCCTAAGAAAATGAATTCTGCATAGTCTGAAACAAATAAAACAGAGAGAGAGAGAGAGACAGACAGGGAGATGTATGGGTCAGAGCTAGGTTTTTTTCCATTCCACAAAGTTATCCCTTCCTCTGCTTTTCATGCCACAAAATCACCCCTCATTAGACACTTTAGGAATTACAACCCTATTAAATACACACACACACACACACACAGAGAGAGAGAGAGAGAGAGAGAGAGAGAGAGAGAACCCTCTTTTTGCCTTCCCTAAGTGAAACAGGCCACCATATAGAATAATACATTATCTTTGTGGGCTTGAGAAAGTGCTGTCTCCTGTCAGAGGCAAATAAGGGTTTCTTGGCGAACCTGACCTTAAAGTTCCCTTAGTCTGTAATTTCCCTCCATCAGAGCAACCTTGGATTTCTTTTCCATGAGCTGAGTGACACCAGCAATTATCATCTGCCCTAGCGATAAGTGCTGAAGTACAAAAAGAGGCTCTCATCAGAATGAAGGTGCTATTCCAGTCCAGCACAGGCCAGGAATCCTGGAGCAAAACCAGAACAAAACCCACAACAGAACTAAAGGCACAAATAGCCTAAAAACAGTGACCCAGCAGCAACCTTTCTGCCCGAAATGAAAATATAATCCAGGAGTCATGTAACTCCATGGATACTTTCACGGAGGTTGCTAAAACTGCAACTGGGCTGCATGCTTTCAGACTGTAGGAGGAGACATATAACTGAATGCTCCTCCGTACAAAAGAGGAGGAGGAGAAGGAGGAGGAGGAGGAGGAGGAGGAGGTGCAGAACAATAATCCTGCAAATAGAAAACTAGCATGGGTTGCTTCCACATTAATGCCCTTTAGTCCTGCTGAGCATTAGTTTCTCACAATCAGAAAGGAAGCAGAATTAAAATAGGTTCCACCTAGCATTTAATAAAGTGCTATATTATCCAGCAATTCCCTTCCCTTTTACCGAGATCCTTCTATAACGCTTACTCTGCAACTTTAATTCGAAGCTTCCTTCTAAGCAGATTCTGCCCCTTTTATTTCTATCTATTCAGTGTGGCTGGAGGATTAATGATGAACTGCCCCTGCCTTAATTAATCAGCCTCTGTTTAATTTAATTATTGGTTCCCTTTCATTTTTTTGTTTTCTTTCTTTTATAGCAAGGATATTACGCAGGAAAATCAATGATTAAACCTCTCTACCACCACCCAAGTGGGGAACAGAGGATGACTAATTAAGGGGGAAATTCATCACTAATCCTCCAGCTACTCTGATTAGGAAGCAATAAAAAAGGCAGAAACTTCAAGGAGGAAGCATTTAATTAAAGGCACCATATCATCAATAAAATGTGGCAACTGCATTTTATTGATGATTAAGAAGATAAATTACCAGAAATCAAGTGGGGGGGGGGAATGACAAGATGACACAGAAACCACTAGAATGCAATGATTTAGTAACATGTTCACCTGGATTCTCTGCAGAAAATGGGTGAACAAAGGATTGCAATTGCAGAAAAAAAAGCTAGAAGTAGAAGAAAACTAGCATGGCAGGGTGAAGGCTAGGGGACAATCCTTCTCCATTCCATCTAGTTTTATACCTGGAGGGATGGGGGAGGGTCATTTATATTTTGAATAATGTGACCATCCACCTGCAGTCTGAAGTGGGACAGCCCAGACACAGATTTACCACTGCAATAGAAACCAGGCTATTTTTCACCCAGTATCTTCTACGTACCTATCTAAACCACAAGAAGTTTATATTTGTTAGTGATCCCTATCCCCCCCCCCCCCGCCACTTGGGAGACACAATGACAAGCCAACCAGCAAAGGTCTGTAGTGTAACTATGACTTATCCTTTCTCCCTCTTCTAGAGACATGGGCATAATAAAGAAATCCCATTTCCTAAGCTCTGCTGCTCTAACCACAATAATTCAGGTTCACATATTTCCAAGAATCAGAACTATGAGTCTCCCTTAAATAAACACTGGTCAACATTTTGAAAGTGGCCAAAAACATGAAAAATTAAAAAGGGGGAGTGGGGGAGAACATCCCATTGAAAAGACCAAGAGAGGATGGGGAAATGCCTGAAACCTAAATTAGATAAAAACAAAAGAAGGATGTAAGTAGCAACTGATAAGTCAAAAGTCTGCTTATAGCAGATCATCAAAATATACCTTCTCAAGAAGAAGGCACTTCAGTATATAGAAAGGTTCTTTCAAGGCAGCCTAAATTTTAAAAAACCCTGCAACAACATCTAGTAATTGATGGTTATTTCAGATGCCAATGTTTAAGAGAGAGCTTAATTCATCATTATCACTTAATCAATTTGTTATCACTGCCTTGTAAATGACTGTGCCTTCTATAAACCTTCATGGCCAAACACAACCAAATGGACTTGCTATGATAAAAATGGAAATAACTTCCCTGACTTCTAGTAGGCAGGGATAAAGGAGAGTAAATGATTGCAAGGGCCCCTCTCCTCCCAGATGGTTCTATCCAGAGAGTTCTATTCAGGGGCTCTGGTACTCACAGAGGAAGTCAGATAGCCAATCTGGCTGGTTGTAGTGTACTATAGCAACACACAAAGTGTTGAGAGCTACCAGACTGAGGACTGTCCAGTAAAAGGCCTGAGTTTTGACAATTCGACGGATATAGAAACGCAACCTCCGCTCCTTTTTGTGAAAGAAAGTGGCGTTTTCCAGCTTGGCACTTTTGATGCTGGCTCGAGCAAAGGGTGAACCTGCCAAAGAAAGATAAAGATTAAAATCAAGAAGGCCTTTGAAGGCAGAGGTCATACCAAACTGGCTCAACTCAGTATGCCTGACAATGACCAGACCACCTTAAACACTTCAGGAAAGTCCTGAATCCTGCCTTAGGCAGGGGTGACATACATTTCTTTGCCAGTAAGTTCTCATTTGGACCCTCAATAGGCAGAAACAGACTTAAGCCCTACAGCAGGAGGAGGCTTATTACCTCTCACTGCGTGTGGCATCACTAGCTTATCAGCCTTGAAGAGAACTGGCCTGTTGTTCTTTGTAGCTCACTAAATGTTTGGCATTGGTCATATCCAAAAACTCCTCTAAAAGCAATAACCTCCCTTGTCTAGTTATCTGTTTCCACCAAAAGCTGCACCACACTAAGTTATGTACAAGAAGCAATATGGTGGCCTATCGTTCACTCCCTGCTTTCTATTCTGTAGCTCAGGGCTAGAGCACATGTTTTGCATGCAGAAGGTCCCATGTTCTAACTCCAGCATTTCCAGGTAAGGTTGGAAAAACTCCTGCCTGAAACCCCAGAGAGCCATCGCCAGTCAGTGTTGACAATACTGGGTCAGATGGCCCAAGTGTCTGACTCAGTGTAAGTCAGCTTCCTACGTTCCTATGATCCTAAATCCCAAAGATACCACAAAAGGTCCTAGGGGGTGAATATACAGTGCTGACATTGCATTTTGTTCTCTCTGCTTGCAACCAAGAATGTTGATGAGCACAATAATGGCTTCCTTTTATACAGAGCAGGACTAAAAACTAAATCAGGACGCCAATACAATGGCAGCACTTGCATATGTTAAATTGCTTGCACCCATCCACCACCCCCATGCCTATTTGACTTACCCACTGAGGAGATGTCAGCCAGCGGGTCATCTGCTTCTTCCGGGTTCAGCAGGTCTGTCTTGCTCTTCTTGATTGTGGCCCTCCGAAGAGCTCCAACAATAGGAACATAGCAAGGAAAAAAGACATTATCCTCAAGGTCCCTTGATCAGATTTATTAGATCAAAGATAAGTATTCACTTTGCAGAGCAATTAATACAAGCTAGACTCTCTGCAACTAATGCTCTTTTCCCATTCACTTAGTTGGGAGAAAGTGGAAGAGAAGGAGACAAGATGCTCTTTGGATGCCCCAATTCACTCCAACAGTGAGTATTCATTTATTTGATTTGTACCATGACTTTCTACCAAAAATGGGACTTGAGGCGGCTTACAATCACTGATAAAAACAAAAATAAGCCAATAGATTATAAACATAATTAAAAACATTTAAGTCTAAAGGCTGCCCAATGAGGACCATCCTAGATGTTACACATAAACGTTTTAAAAAATATATCTCTGACAGCCCCTTTGCTTATAGAATGGCAACTTTGGGAGGGGGAATTTAGAAGAGAAGACAAAGGAGACAGGAAGTGTTAACCCTTTCTCTGCACACCATTTTCCCCCACTCTAAATCACCCACCACACACACACACACACACACACACAAACACACACACACAAGCAGCTTTTCTTCTGGAAGGGTTTGAGATGTATATTTGTGTGGATAAACGTATACCTGGATCCCTGCAGGGTGAAAAGGGTGTGTGTGTGATAGACAGGGAAAGGGTTAACACACACATACACAGTCACCTTTCCACTCTAAACTGCCCTTCCTGAACCATCCTTTTCCATAAGCAAAGAGGCTGCCAGGATTTAAAAACACACATTGAAATTTAGCCCTAGCCTTATGGCTGAATTGGGATTTGTACCCAGGGCTCCAAGTTCAACATCCTATCCACTTGACCACACTTGCGTAGACAACAGCACCCCCTACAACCACCATCTTCCTACAACACTGCCCCTGCTGGGATATGCCCAGATTTCTGTTTGATTAGTTAATGGCTTTGACGGCTACATTCCTATTGCTTACAATCCTTAGTTAATGAAGATCAGATTGACATACCAATGGGACTGTGAGCTTGCTCCCTCACCCATCCTCCCACATGACATACTTTGTGGAAGATGATGGCTTACCATCGAAGGGGTGACGAGGCTCTCCTTCTATGTCATCTTCAGCCAATATCACTTCTTCTATGAGAAAAGGCTCAGATTAAAATAAGGACGGTATTAAGCTAGGCAAGGACAGGTGGACCAAATCTGACAAACAAGGGAAGGTTAACTATAGAACAGGTTTGGGCAGAAAGGCACACAAAGAAATCCACAGCTAGTCAAAGGGAAGCCAAGTAGCCAAAACAACTTTAGTTGGCTAAGACCCTGATCAAAGAAAAAATGTAGCTTTTTGCTCTGACGTGTGTGTGTGTGTGTCACATTAATATAAGATGAATACACACCATGGGATTTCTCTTGGACTTTATTCACATTAAAGCATTTAATATATTTTTATGTTGGTCATATGCTGGTCAGGTCCCAGGCAAATGGCAACTAGTCAGGTTCTATGCTGATCAGGTCAAGGCAAATGGCAGGTGGTGCTTTGCTACTTGAAATGAAGGCTAAGAACAGCGACAGATTCCTTGGTGTGTCAATCGCTATGGAGATGGCAAACATAAAGACCAATTCCCTCTTCCAAAAGGGAATAGGATCTGGTGTAGATTTTGCACATTGAAATCACTCTTCTCCCCACGTGGGGTGTGCACAGCCTATGATTTCCTACGTCTGCCATGCAGAGACAAGGATTCAGCGCAAGCTGCACATGGGTGCCATGCAGCTTGCTGGAAAACGGATGCCCTGACTACACAGACCTTGCACAAACAAAACTCTATACAGAGCAGATATGACCTTTGCTGTTCAATTTCAGGGTCCCTTCAGCTGTCCTGGTATTACAGGTACCAGGCTCACCAATTCCATCACTAGGCTCACTAAATAAATGCTGAGCTCCAAGCATTACCTACAGGCTACACTTACACTACACAATACAGAGATGATCAGTAATCAGGATCTCCCACTTTTTGTTTGCATTTCAAAACAACCATGTGGGGCTCATAATCTCATTGGGGAAATTATGATGTCTTATCTTTATAAAGAAGAGAAAATCTTTTTGAATTTAAGTATTCAGCTGAAAGTTTCAAAACAAAAATATTTTTAAGGCAAAACCTTTTAAAAGCCCCAAGCAACCCTTCAATACCACGTCAGTAAAATCCCAACAACAAAACCACAAGCTGGGATATTTCTTAAAACCTGAATGCTTTTAATGTAGTGGATAAAATCATGGTTTTCTCTGACAAAAGCTTAATTTTGGGAAATAAACACACACCAATCCTGCTCTTTCCCCCCTTCTCTTTGTACGGTGGTGGTGGTGATGGGGTTAAAGAACTTTTTGATCAACTTTTTGTTCACTGCAGCTCAGAACTTGGCTTAATATGCAGCTCAGTCCCTACCCACAAAGAGATGCATGCAACATTGTGGGAATTTCTAATGGGCAATGATAGAAGGTCACTGATTCCACACTACTTGGCCTGAACTTAGAATCATAAAGTTGGAAAGAACCTCAAATATCATCTAGTTCACATCCCAACTTCCTGTTAAGATGGCAGCATGGCTGGTCACGTTTTACCTTGCTCCTGCATCCTCTGCCTCATTATCCTGGTAATTGCCTAATTTTCTAACTCTCACTCATGAGGAATTGTTTTCTCCTTCTTTGCCAACTATGTATTGTTGTTTTGTTCCCTTTGTTTGACCTGATGGTGACAAGGAAAGCTACAAAAGGGAAAGCATTGCTAACTTCCCCCATCCTCTACCTCTGGGGCAGCAAAGGCTTGGCCTGAAGGAGAGCCCAAGGGAGATGTTATGATACTATTTGGAGTTATAGCAGGAGACTTAAAGTCGGTTAAAGCTTCTGTAGTAATGTTACAGGAGCCTATTGAGGGAATAACAGGGAGGCTGGATTTTTGGGAAGCTAGAATTTCATGACTGGAAGATAAATGTCGGGCTTATGAAATTGCATTGTCTGCTTTGCAAAGATCTATCTTATTTTGAAGTCTAAGGTAAACAAACTGGAAAGTCAATCTTGTTGTTGTAATCTACAAATTATTGGGATACATGAATGGGCTGAGCTGAGCCAACCAACTGCTTTTATGGAGTCTTTTTTTGCCTGAGTTACTGGATTTGCCCAAGGACTATCAATTCGATATCAAGCGGGCACACCGAATCCTGGTCCCCCCCCCCCCCTCATACTGAAGAAAGACCTCGTCCGTTCATCATGAAGTTTTCAAAGTTTTCTGTCAAGGAGTTTATTTTAAGAGCTGTGCAAAACAGGAGAGAAGAGCTGATATGGGGAGCTGATAAGAGGCGAATAATGATATTCCCAGATTATACAAAAGAGATATCAGAAAAAGGCACACTTTCATTAAATCTTGAGCATGGGCCTGTGATAGGAATCTGCAGTATTTTATTCATTTTCCTGCTGTCTTCTGTTTAGAATGGAATCTGGCCTGAAAACATTCAACACACCAGCAGCACCACAAGATTATCTCTATGGCATGAATCCAACTGCTAGGGCGGAGGAAGGCTGAAGCTGTCCAAGATTTTAACGCTTCAAGGTCTTCTCTTTCTCTCTCTCTCTCTCTCTCTCTCTCTCTCTCTCTCTCTCCTCCCTCCCTCCCTCTCTCCCTCTCTCTCTCTCTCTCTCTCTGTGTATCAACAAGGAATTCTTTTTCCCCTCTTCTTTTTCTACTGCTGACTAAGCTCGAGTTTGAGACATTTGCATTTCAGAACTGGAATGGCATATATGTGTGTATGCATACTGTATGCATATATGTGTGGCATATATTTAAATACTGATCATTGAGGATATAACACCATGCTTGGTTTTGTTATATCCTCCTCTTGGTTGTTTTTAATTAGTGTATGACTATGTCCTTGAATATTGTTATTTGAATGTTAGAGGCCCAACAAATGAAAACAAACTTAAGAATTTAAAACAGATGTTGCTCTGTTACAGGAAACTCATCTTTTGGTGGAGGAGGTTTATGCTAGTGGTAATTCTAAGAAAGCTAAAGCAGTGGTCATACTTATACATAAAAAAGCACCAATATTGATGTTACAAGTAATATCTGACCCAAATGGATGCTTTCTTATTTTGGTGGTTAAATATATAAATATAACTGCCATGGTTAATGTTTATGACCCTAATTTGGATTCACCTATTATGTTTCATGAGTGCCTTAGTCACTTGCCTACTATTACTTATGATCATTTGATAATTGGTGGAGATTTTGATGAGATTCTAGATCCAGTTTGGAATAGGAGTAATCCCCCTCGCAAGTTTCAGTCTATTATCCGTTCAGTGTTGAAAGCCTATATGTCTGAGTTGGGTTTGATTGATGCATGGTGCATGTTGCATCCTTCGGGGTGGGATTATACCTTTTTTCAGCTGTGCATCAAAATGGTTTGAGGTTAGACTATTCTTTGGTCTCTTCTCCATTATTTCAAAATGTGACATTGTGTGATACTGATACAATTGCTATCTCAGACATTGCTCCAGTCCATTTAGGAATCAAATTGCCCAACTCAATTAAACCTTCTGGCACTTGCAACATGAATGTTTCATTGCTTAATGGTGGTAATTTTAAAACATGGCTTCTGAATTTAATGATGATTTTGAAATTAATGAGGGGACAACCAGGTCTTGTGCTATTGAATGGAAGGCCTTGAAGGCTTATATGAGGGGAAAGATTATTGCATTTGCTTCTTATAAAAATAAGTTTAAGGTTATTCAGGATGAAGAACTGGACAAAATAGTGAACTCCTTATGAAGTTGGTTTGCAGCCTGTCCCTCCTAAACCTCAATCAAAGACTACAACATGCTAAATATGGATTGAATATACTACATTAATCTAAAATAGAACTTGCGTTGACTTGTCAGGGTCGGAGGTACTGGGAAAGTGGAGAAAGGCTCGGCAAGATCCTGGCATTGCGGTTGAACAAAAAATAGGAATTATATTCTGTTGATCAAAGTTAATTATAATATACATATCCAACCCCAAAAGATATAAATTTGGAGTTTCAATTTATTTTATTCTGAATTGAATAAGAAGGGCAGGGACCCTACGAGTCAGGAATTCGGGTGGGGGAGAAATCAGAGTTGGTTCTTCTGCAGCTGGATTTGCAGCAAAAGGAGCTGTTTGCAGAGCCTTTCCAGGGAGAAGAGGTTAAGTGTGTCATCAAGGACACGAAGAATGGAAAAGCTCCGGGGCCAGATGGTTTTGCTACAGGATAGTACAAGGTGTACTTTTTGACTCCTAAACTTTTCTGTCTTTATTGTAAAAGAAATTCTGGACAGAGGTCATTTTCCATATCAACCTGTTCCTGGAAGCCTCCCAAATGCATGGAACCTTACCTCAGAACCATAGAACTCAATTAGTCACACCCTGTTGGTCACCAAACGTATAATTTTACATCAATGGAAAGGTAAACACACCCAAGCAATCCACCAATGGAAAGAAGTCCTATCCTTGCTTGCCATACATGAACTAGATACATATTGTAGATTACAGAAATTAGATGGTTAGCAAGCCTATACTGAACTCTATGCCTAGCTGAAGGTAAAGGTACTTTATTTATGACTATCCTGTAAATTTAAACTTAAGGAATGAGAAAAACCTATGAAGCTGACCTCTACCAGCCTTTTTGTTCTACTTTAATTTGCCTTTGTGCTATTATGAGAATATTATGTTATTATGAATACTAAAAACAAAACTCAATAAATATATTAATAAAATAAAAAAACCTCTAACAAAGGAGAGTCCATCACTTTCCAAGGCAGTCTGTTCCACTGTCAAACAGCTCATGCCACCTAGAAGTTCTTCCTAATGCTTAGCTGAATGAAATCTCTTTCATTGTAATTTGAGCCCAAATGGTTTGGGTCCTATCCTCTGGAGCAACAGAAAACCAATTTGATCCATCATCCATGTGAGAAGCTCTTCAAATATTTGAAGATAGCTATTATATTGACTCTTAATGGTCTCTTCTCCAGGCTAAATATATCCAGCTCCTTCAACCTTCCCTCACAGGCCTTAATCTCCAGGCCCATCACCATCTTTGTTGCCCTCCTCTGGACAATTTCCAGTTTGCTGATATCCTTCTTAAACTGCAATGCTCAGACCTGGACACAGTACTCCAGGTCAGGGCTGACCAAAGCAGAATAGAGTGGCACTGTTACTTCTTGTGATCTGGACACTAAACGTGTTCTGTTATGCATTAGCCTTTTTAGGTGCTGTATCATGCTGTCGACTCATGTTTAGTTGGTTGTCTACAAAAACCCATAGGTCATTTCCACGTGTTGTGTTGTCAACCAATCCTATATTTCTGCACCTGACTTTTCCTATTTAAATGCAGAACTTTGCATTTATCCCTGCTGAAATTCATTGTTTTAGTTTTGGCTCAGTTTTTCATACTGTCAAGATCAAATTGAATTTTCTTATCTTCTAAGTTATCAGTCACCTCTCCTAGTTTGGTGTCATCTAAAAATTTGATGAGCATCCACTCCACTCCTCTTACCAAATCATACTGGGCCCATGACAGAACCTTGATCATGAAGGAAAACAATGCAGTGTAAAAAGAGTGTGACGCTCAAACTAGAGAGTAAAATATTTAACTCAGATTCCAGGGGAAAAGTTAGGGAAGTACAGCAAAGAGATGGAGGAGATGAAATATAGGACCAAGAGACACAGAAAAGTACGTGCCTGCTTTGGAGATCCACTCCATATAGCCATTGAGCTCCCGTTCAATCTGCTGCTGTCTTCTCAGCTTCAGAAATGCTCGCCGGTTCTCCACCCGCTCTCTTTCTTTGGCAAACTCCCTGTAGATAAAGATGGGACAGCATGCTGAAGGTTCTCCATTACTCTGGCCAGATCGCAAGAGGGATAAGAAATGACACAGGAGGGATAAGAAATGACACAGGAAGGAAAAACCAGACACAGAGCTGGCCCACGGTCACACAATGAGTCCATGGGGAATAAAAGCAGAATGAACCCAGAAGTCACAGTTTCCAGTTGCCAGTTGCTGAGAATAGCAACTACATGCTCTGTCAATTAGCCTCTGTGGAGGGCAGGTGTGCTGCATACTTACCCAGAAAGCACCCCCAGCACAAGGTTGAGCATAAAAAAGGATCCAATGATGATGAGGGGGATGAAGTACAGCCAGTTCCAAGCACTCCCTGAGGCATCGTTGCTCTGCAGGAGGGAGAGAGAGGGAGAAGTTATGTGATGCTAAAGCCTGCCCACCTACTGACTAGCAAACTGTCCTCTGATACCCCCAAAAAGAACAGGACCTGAAGTATAAGAGAAGCCAACCATACCTTTACCCATCTTTTACTTCAAAAATCAAAATTAACCTACAGCCCTTAAATTAGCTTTCCCCAACCTGGTGCCCTCCAAATGTTTGGACTACGACTCTCATCAACCCCAGTCAGAAGAACTAGTGGTTGGGGATTATGGAAGGGCACCAGGTTGGGTAATGCTGCCCTAAATCGAAACTGTCGTGTAAGATAACACACCTCGATGCCTCCTGAGTTCTCAGGTACAAGAACCACTTTGATGTGACCACAAGCACTTCTGGACTATATTATACCCTGATTCTTCCCACAATTGTTGCAACTGTCACTTTAACTCTATCCCAACTGCTAGGCGAGTAGCCCGGGTAACAAGAATAAACTACTACAGTTATTCAACAAACCTGTACTTATATACATCTAAGTATATAAGTATATATACATCTAAGTAACAGGCAGAGAATGCTGGATGTACAAAGTAGATATGTAAAACTAGAAGGAACTAGAGAGGAAATACTAAGACAGTTGAAGATTATAATTTATTTGAGTCCTGCAAATGGTATGATTCTCTGGCTCCAACAAGCATATTCAATTTCCATCATGGTCCTAGTACTATCTGTAAAAAGCTGGCACAACTACTGAAGAATGCTTTCATAGCACTTGATGGTGGTGTGGATTCTGGTAGTGCTTTTAAAACACCGCCCCCACTAAAAGCTTAGTGGCTATGTGCACACCCAATGAACAAGCTTGTGCACCCCAGTGAACAAGTCCCAAGACTTAAAAAAGGTTGGTGGGGGGAAGAAAAGTAAAGCAGACACTTTACAGCACTCTGATTACCTTGTAATTGCAAGTACTATGACCAGAGGGAAGGGGTAACCAGGGATGGCAGAAGGACCCCTGCATACGCACACACATGTATACCATTTTTAGCATATGGACATGAAGGTGGAAGATACTGTGGAATGACAATACAAGCTAGTAGGGGGCAGTGTTCCACAACTGTGGAATTATAGAGCTTTCGAAAATGTGCCATAAAGACTCTTTAAATAAATAGAAATCAGTCACAGAACTGGAAGTGCCTCCTAAGTTGATCAGACTTGCTGGGCTCTCATACACATAAAGCATGTATTCTATTATTTATTGCAAGACGGATGGGAAGGTCCATAGCACAAAGGTAGAGTGCCTGCTTTGTACGTGGAAGGTCCCAAATTCAGCCCTCAGCATCTCCACTTGAAGGGCCTCAGATAGAAAGATCTATGCCTAAATCTTGGAGAACCACTGCTAGTCAGCGTGGACAATGGAGAACTAGATGAACCAATAGGCTGTTTCAGGCAGGCCAGTTCATATTTCAAGGGGAAAAGCTTGGCCACTATGACCATTGCTCTATTTCCATTAGGCCACTGGGCAGTTACATTTCCTGAGTATCCAAAAGATTATGACAAAAGAGTTGATAAACACAGGAAATTTATTTATTCAATTTAGTCCACAATATATGGACTTCGAAATATTAGACCATCGCTTCCTCCTAACAACTGGAAGAAGAACCTGGAAGTCCTACCTTTCAGACTTTTTGTCTTAACCCCTATACTGTTCAGAACCAGAGCAAATTGTTCCTTATTAAGTTGTTTTCCTAGAGCCAAGCACAAAAACGGGACTTAATAATCCCCTCTCTGCCCCTCCAACACCATCAACAGAAACCATTTGCTGCCTGCTCAAAGTCTAGTATTAACTACCTCCTGCAAAAGAATTCTAGCCATGCTTTGGTTCTATGTAGATAGCTCTCAAGCAGAAAGTAGCTTGCCTCTCCTCACTGCCTTGAAAGCCAACATTAGCAGTGGGTCACAGGTTTGCCCCAAGGAATGTGCTAATGGAACTAATCCTTTTGTGAAGCCTGGCTACTTCAGCAGTGGCTGGAGGGACTAGAGGAAAGTGTCTGTATGGAAGGCAGATACGACTCCTTGTCCCCATTTCTCTCTGCTAAATATAGGTTAAGGAACAAAATGACCTTGTGCAATGTGGCAGCTGGTAAACCCCAGACTTCAAGAGAGTGCTGAGCTGCCAGGTGACATAGTACATGAAGGACTCTGAATCTACTTGAGAGGCATCTATGTTGGACCACATTCTTCCCACAAAAATAACTGGCACTATTGTTGACGCATGACAAGAACAATCAAAGCTTCTCATCCCTAATTCTTCGAGCTCTCAGAGGTGAATGGCATTAAAAATAGTAAGATTTAAATTCATAATGTTTTAGAGCATTCCAAGCACATCCTATTCATTATCTTAGATATCCACTCCTGATCCCCAAAACACCAGAACAAAAACTCTTAATTGCATGGGGGGGGGAGTGTGGCTGAAAGGCCAAGAGATTGTGTGGATCAGGCCCACAGAAAAAACTCAAATCACATCCTCGGCTTGTTTACACAATCAAGATCCAGAGGTTGTTATCTCAAGGGCTGCTATTCTGAGGTTATTCATGCCCTCTTGCTGACTATCTTGCGTCATTCATAGGTCAGTGTTGTTTTTTAATGAAACGGTGAACTTCACTTGCCTGCTATAAATAATCTGCCATTATTTACATGTTCAGTTGTCCTAGGATGAAAGAATCAATCTCTGATTCTTACCTTGAACATGGTAAAATCAGAAAATGGAGGTAGTATGGGGATGCTCTATCAGGTGTTTCTGTAAACAGCTCCCAGAGGAGCTAAAACACACCCAAATGGCAACTGATCATATGCATGTATTCATTTAAATGCATGCAATGTGTCTGTTGACAATTGTTTCAGACTAAATGACTAACATTCACATAGAGCGAAAAAGTTTATGGGGAGGCAAAATCATTCAGTCGAACTTGATTCTAGCTAGGTGGCAACCTTACTGATAGCAAATGATCTATTGTGTGAGTAGCTTCAGCCAGCTACTCTGTGCCTACCTTTATTCTGTGGATATATCTCCAATCAAGCTACGTGTACCCCAACTACATGTTTCCCATAGGTCACTGCTTCCTGTGTTCCTTTCCCCATTCCCAATTTTGATGGGCTTAAACAAACCTTAGATGTCCCCAAAAAGATGTGTGAAAGGGCCACAAACAATTGGTGTGTAGAATCCAAACCTGGGTAGCACAAACAGGCAGAGATGTTTGTTGTAAAGGCACATCTGAGAGCCATCTGGACTATCCTAGCCACATGGACGATGTAGGGAAGAATGTGCATACTTTCCAGTTTCAACTGACAATGATCCTTCTCCCAGAGAGAGGGTGCCCATTTTTTTTCTTGACTCCACTTCCCAGATAGTAAAATATTGCTTTTTGCTATAATGCCATTTCAGATGTGTTGTCTCTTAGCCCTGGAATGCCACCATTTATTTTAAGGGTTTCTTCATAATGAACATTTTATAGTGGAACAAATGCTTCTGTGAGCTAGAGAGGAGAGAATAAGCCATCAGAGAAGTCATCATTTTATTGCTAAACTCATCAAGTGCTGAATATGCTTATGTGAACTGGCATTAAGAAAGAATGAGAATCTGAGAGTGGCTCACCAGCATCCTATTCTTTCGGGGGGGGGGGGGGGAGGAAGCATAAGCATAAACTCTGCCCATGTTACATTTTTACACATAGGAGTTGTGGAAGAAGGAATGGGACAGGTTTTAAATAGCTAGTAGGAGACCTAAATGTGAGGGGGAAAGAGCACAGGAGAGTAATGATAGCTTTTTGGATAGATAGAATCTAGTTCCCTTTCCCCGAGAGGCTAGAAATGAAAGATGTGCTGGTTAGTTATCCAGGGCACCTTCACAAAGGCACAAGATATGGAGAAAAGAGGACAAGGTAAGGTGCAGGAAAAGTGATCTGAGAACATGGTGGGGAAGTACTAAAGCAGCAAGGCCATCCAACATTAAAGCTGATGTTTCTTCCTTAAATTTACTATTTACGCAGAATCATACTACACCACCCATATACTACACCACCCTATGGACTGCAATAAAGGAAAAGGAGGAACAGAAAGCAGGACACCCTTCTCATACTAATATTTTCTTGAAGCTAATACACTGTAGGCTCTAAAATCTATTTAGTGTCCACCTGATGGTATCATTCATAAAGCATATCTGAATGAAGACAGCATGTAAAGAGGTTATCATTCACTTCCACTGGAAAGTCTCTAAGAATTCCATCATTATGCTTACTCAGAAGTAAGTCCTCCCTCTATGCTCCCTGGGACTTACTCCCAGGGAAATGTGTATAACAGAGGTAAAGAACATGTTGTTGAACTCCCATAATGACCAGCCATGCAACTGGGGCTTTGGGGAGTTGCAGTCCAACAACACATAGGATTACAGTCTAAAAAATTGAAGCACTGTGAGACTTGGAAGTTTGGCAGTAAAGTATTTCTGTTTGTGCAGGAATCGCAGGAAGTGCTTGATCATAAAATCTTGTTAAAGAGGGTTTAAAACCATTATAGCCAATGCTATATTGGAAGTGTTTACGTTGAAGAATGGGGTAAGGTATAATGTATATAACCTACAAAAGGGTTTTGGGGCTAAAATAAAGGGAACTTCTAAATCAGCCTTCTCCAATCTGGGACCCTCCAGATGTTTCAGACTACAGCTCTTATCATCTCTAGCCAGTATGGTCAATAGTTAGGGATGATGGGAGTTGTAGTCCAAAACATTTGGAGGGTACCAGGTTTGGGAAATGCTGATCTAAAAAATACATTCTGACAAAATTGTGGATTCAGAATGATCCAGGAAATGATCCACACATGATTAGCCAGTATAATCCAGCCCAAAGTGTAAGGGCTTCTGAAGAAAGCGGGAGTGAATGAGTCCACCAAGGCAAGACTTCTGCAGAGCAGATAGTTCCTCAGGACTTCAGCATTCATAGTAGATCTTCTCACTGCTTGGCTTATCAGATATCTCTATCAAGTCAAATACTGCTGAGAAAGATCAAGCTATAATTTGAAAGCGCTCTCTCTTTTTCACTTCCCATTTCCCTAACATGCATCTTACTCTTTCAAGCCCTTGTAGGCTGTGCTGTTTTGATTCTTAGAATGATTTTTATTGCAGGCTCGGACTGCCAGTTTGGCAGCCCCTAGCACAGACTGAGTTTGGTGCTAATTCACATTGACCAACCAACATTCCGCTCCCCTGTCTGTCACTCTCACTGCCCCTCATCCAATATTGGGAGGGGGGATCTCAATTTGGAGAGGATGAAAGGACACAGAGTTTTAACTCCACTTACTTCTAAATATGGTGTCAGAACCCTGGTAGTGTGTAACTGCTCAGGAAAGGACGCTGTATCAATCTTATTAGCGCCTGACAGGAGAATGGCCCCAATTTTCCATGCCCTGCTCATTGTGGCCACTTCCAAACTAAGGTGGGGCTACAGACAGCATCCTCTAAGGTGGGCCTGCACAACCTGTGGCCCACCAAGGCAAATGTAGCCCAGCAACTATGTAGCACAGCCTGATAGTTGCTGGGCATCCCCATCTCCATGTATACATGCCTAGACAGCAGCAAAATCAAAGTTGATTATCAAAATAAGAAGATGCCATACATAGTTGGTGTGCTGCATTGAGTGATTCATAATTTGTACAGGCCTGCCCTAGGGGATCACAGCCTAATTCCCCCATTTCCGACCCCTGGGGCCACCCACACTCACACCCACACCTTGAAGTCAGTTAAACATTTAGCGCATGCACACAAAACACGGAGGCATCTAGCAAATTCGCCAATTGAAAATCACTTCCATTGTTCCAGGAAGGTTGAAATCTTGCCCAAAAAACTGGTGCAAAGCAGATCCTTACTCCAGTGCTGTCTTGGACCGATTCATGGCCACTGACTCATGAAGCATTGCTGGCTGCTACAAATTATCTTGGAAGCCATTGGGGACTATAGTGAGAGACAGTCCTGGGACAGCAAGCGCTGCTGTCTGCATTAGCTTGATTGGCTTGTGGAACAGAGTGTGAGCTCTATGGATAGCACACTTCCCACCCCTAGCTGCTTGGGAAAGTCTACAAAGAGGAATCTATTACTCAGCGCCCACAATATAGCTGCTTCTGAGATTATGTGTAACAACTTCAGGAATCCCATACGGCAAACTAGAGAATGAGTTTGGGCAGGGAAAAAAGAAAAACATTATATTCCAAAGATTCACAACCAAAGGGCTGAAATATTTCTTACTCACTTCTTTTCTCTCCCTACCCCTTCATCTATAAATAGCTTAAGTTTTTAACTTCAGCTATGGGAATAGATACAGTGTTAGGTCAAGGATGCCTCCTTAGATAGACACCTAAGGAGCCCTATATCCTTAGCCTGAGCTCCCATCATGCTACTTCTTCCACCGTTCAGTTCATATTCATTCAGTTCTTGCCATCAAGGATCATTCACTGCCACACTGAAATAGGGTGACCATATTTGGGAAACTGAAAAAGAGGACACCCAGTGGTGGTGGGGAATGACGTGCTTTCCGGAGGCCCCAGAAAGCATTCTTTCCCCTCCTCCATTCCAGTCGGTGCCTTAAAGGCCCTGATTGGCTTGAAGGAGGAAAGTGCAGGTCATCCCCGCCTGTCCCCACTGCTCCAATTAAGGCCTTTTCTTTAATGTCCGGCAATGACATGCTTTCCCCTTTAAGGCCCTGATTGGAGCGGGGGTGGGGGCATGTAATTCCAGGACATTACAGAAAATTACAGAAATCCCCCCTGACACCCAGGATAGAACAAAAACCAGGACAAATCCAGGGAAATCCTAGTAGTTGGTCACCCTACCTACAAATCTTGTTTGTAACCTTAAAGTAAGACTGAAGAGGAATGTGTTGGGGGCAGGTTGTCAAACTATTTTTTAAAATCAATTTAATTAGAATTTTCAACAAAACAAAACAAACAAACAAAAATACAAGTGTAATTACATATTTTACAAGTCTCAGTTTCAAACTATGTAGGATCTATAACCTGAAATTTTGATTCCATTAGTTCAGCCCTTCTTTTACGCACTAGTAGACACATATACTTGTTCAGTTCTCGTACACTTAGCCCTGCTTGGTTCTCATGATATCACTGTGCACCTGGATAGTACCCAGCATCTAAAAACTCACTGGTATATATGTCAGTACGCTAACACATACAGCCAAAGCCATTTCTACATGCAAAACCAAAACCACACCCTTGCATTTGCACACTTGCAATAATACACTCAAATGCCCGCATTTCACACACCAAGCAAGAAACTGGGACACCCAGCTAAGCAGACTCAATGGTAGGAAGCTCTAAAGTAAGGGTGGCTGAATTCAATTTTGGAGAAGTTCTCAGGGGCCACATTCCAGTGGTGGTTGGAGCTGATGATAAAAGGGTAGAAACCAAAAGCAAAAGGGGCGGGGGCAAAATACTCCAAATACCAGTATGGTTCATCATAAAGCTCTTAGGAAAAGCATTTCAACCTTTCAGAATGAGGGAAAACGGCCAGGAAACACCAAACGATCAATGGTTGGGGAGACGGGGTGGGGCCAAGGAAAAGGGGTGTGTCCACCTTGGGAATCCTGGAGGGCTGATTGGGACCCCAGGCCTGAGGTTTCCCATCCCTGCTTTAAAGGGAGCATAATTTAAGAGGCTGAAGAATAGCAGAGGGCCACAACCAAGCATAGCCTGTATTTTCCATGCAAAGTTCAACTGTCCACAAAAATGTTTTTTTCTTACGAAGGCTCCATGAGGTTAGGAAGGCGTAATGGGCTGCGCATGTAGAAAAATGACAGAAGCTATAGGAACAAGAAGGGGGCATTGCTCAATGAAAGAGCACATGTTTGGCATGCACAAGATCCCAGTTGAAACCCTGGGATCTAGGTAGGGCTAGACAAGACCCCCGTCTTCTGAAGCCCTGAAGAGAAGTTGCTCATCAGTGTAGACAATACTAAGCTAGATGGAGCAATGATCTGAATTGTTATAAAGCAGCTGCCTATGTTCCTAAGAGCCCCACAGGTTCAAGGTGTGCAGAGATTGTCCCCCAAGTGAAAGCTGTTGGGGGATTAATCAGCCAAGACCTCTGGCACGCACAGCTGCTGCTGCTCTATTGCAGTTTCACAGGAAAAATATACCCAGACATTGCATCTTGTTACGTATTACAGAACAGCATCTATCATCCCAAAATTCTGGGACTACACTGAATTACCAGCAACAACACTAGCAAATATACATTATATTTATGCAGCAATAGCTCTAATACTCTCTATTCGTTTTTACAATTCCAGCCAAACATGGGATCTATCCATAGATGTGATGATGATGATGATGATGATGATGGATATTATTTATTGACCAATAAAGTATAGATGCTGTACAAAATCAAAAAACAAAACAAAACACCATAGGCCCAGCCAGCAGGCTTACAGATACACCATAGGGGCTGTCTATACGTAGGGAAAGCCCTGCAGTGGCTGTGGATCTGTGCCCCATCAATTAGACAATGTAGGAGCAGGTTTGTAGGTTCCCTTTTTTAAACGGAGTGCCGTCAACACAGTGCTTCTGACGTGTAACTTCGCCCGCTGTCAACCTGGGGCCAACCTACAGGAGCCTGGTGGAAGGCGACTAATCGCTGGTCACCTTCCACCAGGAAGAAAGAAGGGTGGCTCCAGGATCTGGATGGCCACCCAGAAGCCCTGCGCTCTCGACGCCCCTCAGGAGAGAGAAAAGCACAGGGTTGAGGATGGAAGCAGTGCCAATGTGGTGCTGTGAAGACAGCTCCCTGGAAAAACTTTTCACTATGAGCTTGCTACTGAAGTACACCCGGCACATTTGCAGCAAAAGGCCACCTTTTCCTTTGGATCAGGCTTAAGGAAAACCTATTCTTCCAGATTGCAAAAGGACCAGATTTTGAAAATGTTTCAAAAACTGTATGTGGAGTGTGTCCTGGGCCCCAACAGTTGTCCTTATGGTTATAAACCATTTTAAAACAGTAGTATAGATCCTGCCCTGGATTTGCACAGCAATGATTGACTGAGCATTGTGTCCATCAAAATGTCACCTCCTTCTTTTCTCAGGGCAGTAGTTCAAGATTAAACACACTTTAAATGCTCTGGACAACTGCTTGATCAGATATGAATGATACAAGGCACATGAAAAAAAATTAAAACCCTGCATGATGCATTGGGGGAGGAGCAATCAACATCAGTTTGGATGCTGTACTCATCCCCCTTGAAAAGTGAAGGTACAGGAAGAAGAACTCATTCTGCAGTAGAAAAAGCACAATTTTGAGAGTAGATGAGAGGGGATGATTTATGGACTCTGAACTTTCAAGAGTTAGCAAGTCTCAATGCACTACAATGAAGAAATTTGATACCTCAGTTGACAAGGAAGTCTTCTTTTCTGCACAGGAGTCTCTTGAAGAGAGATCTATGGTGGTATCTGTCTCTAACGTCCCACTTAATCGGTATCTCATATCCCCAAATGTCCCTTTGGGGGCTTCTTGTGGATAATGGAAATGAAGTTTCTCCTACAAGAGTAGGAGTCAAGGGAAAGTACTTTCATATCTCTATGTCATCATGAGCAGCTCAAACTCCAGTGCTACAAAACTCTTTTCCTGCTTACACCATAAAGACAGAAAAGCACCCATTCAGATCCCGTTCCCTATCCAATCCATCAACCTTTTCTCCCCTACGAGAATTAGAGCACCTTCCCCAAAACTGGTGCTCTCCAGATGTGCTGGGCTACAATAGCTATCATCCCCAGCTGACATGGTTAATGGCCATGCTGGCCAAGGATGATGGAAGTTGTAGTCCAACACATCTGGAGAGCATCAGGTTGGGGAAGGACTGGAATACAGCCCCCCACCTTTTCCATGTTCAGCAGAACATCAGTGCCAGTTTATCATCTTCATATGCATATCCTTCTCTGAGAAGGGTCATCCAGATCAACCATCTCCCACCCTGATACCTATACCATCGCCCTGATACCAGGACTCTTCTTACATTCTTCAGAACATGGATTAAATTAGATTAGATTTCTATTTAAAGCATTTCTACCCCACTCTTCAGCCAAAAAGGCTCCTAGAGTGACTTACATACAATCAATAAAAACAAGACAAGCCCTGTCTTCAGGTTTATAGTCTAACAAAAATGACACAAAAGGAAAAAGGGATGGGGAGTAGAGGGCTGAAAGGCAAACTCAGATACCAATTATTAAATTTAAATAGCAGCTCTTATAATGGTGAGCTGGAGTGGAAAGAGTTCAAGGAGAGGAAAAGTCAAAAGAAGATGGTGTTTCAGCACTGCTGGTGGAATGGCCCTGCTGCTGCTCCCCTCTCTCTGCCTCGAAACTAGATTGGGATGGAAAAGGCGCCTCCAAGACAACTGATGCCCTCTCAGTGGAGAAGTTCTCTCTGTGCCGATGCATCCTCGCCCTCATCTCCATAGCAACAGGGATGGGGGCTGCTACAACAACAATGCCCACTGCCCCATTGCTATGGAAATGATGTCGACAGAGGGATGCACAAGGACTCGAGCTGCTGCTGTGATGAGCAGGACAGATTCTTCCATGTCCCATCCCATCCCCATTCACGAGAACAGAAGGGCAATCCGTTGCTGAGGCAGGAGGGATGCAGGGGAATCGGATACACAACTCTGCAAACTGCTGGCTATCTCTGTTGGTTATTTTTGGAAATAACCAACCATGGCGTGTTTTTTGCCCGACAGACAACATGTTAGTCAACGGGGGACTATTTAAGCAATGGTTGATTAAATAGTCCACCATTGACTAACATGTTGTCCAAACTGAGCCATTGTGTCAGAAAAAGGATAGAATTTCTTCTGTAACACTAGCATTGAGGATCGACCAATGACACTGATTGGCTGTAGATTTATGATAGACAAAAGAAAATGCTTCTTTACAGAATGATGGTCACTGGGCTAGATGGCTTTAGAAAGGGATTAGAGAAACTCATGGGCCATTAGCTACAATAACTGAATACAACTGCCAAGTTCAGAGGCAGTATGCCATTGAATGCCAGTTGTTTGGGTGGGAGGAACAACAGCAGGGGAGGGCTATTGCCTTCATTGCTCTATGTGTGGGCTTCCCATTTCTTGGAAACAGGATGCTGTGCTGGATGAAAGGATGTTTGGACTGATCCAGCAGGGCTCTTTTTATGTTCCTAGAATTACACCAAATTACTGTACCTGGGCAACTAATGGTTTATGAAGATCTACGCTCCCAACCGCCAAAGAAGGAGGACCATATTATACTACAGAAACCAGCCAATAACACTGTAGTTCCTTGCCTTGCTGTAGATGAGGGGTGGGCAGGTTGTAACCTTTCAGATATTTTGGCCTACAACTCCCATGATCCCTCACCACTGGCTATGCTGGCTAGGGCTGATGAGAGTTATGGCCTTCCAGATGTTTTAACTTCCAAGTTGCCCACCCCTGCCATAGACAATATGGGCAGGGGGAGGGTGCTGAGTGTTCATTTCAACCCCTTTAAAGAGTCTTAAGTGTTGAGACTGAGGCGGTCAGGCAGGATGCGTATGAGAACATTTGAAATCGGACCCTTCACACGCTGTATTTGTGTTGTATAAGACTCCCATGCCCACTATCCATCTCCTGTCACCTACCAGCCACTCGGCTCTACATGGCCTCGTCTCTTTCAAAATGTTTCCCTCATGAGAATATGAAATCTTGAAGAAAATTTGAAGGCGGGAGTTTTTTTAAGTAAGAGCCGTTTGTACATATATGGTTCAGCAGTTGATGCTGACAGTGCAACCACCCCAGGATAGCTGCAGGAATTGCCTCTTGTGAATATAAAAAGCCCTCAACAATAATTACCACCCCTTATCCAGGATTTAACCGGCGATATCCAGCTTGGGGGGGGGGGAAATGGGTTTTTAAGACGTGAAATGGGGACGTACTCACTGACCACACACTGCGAGTGTGTCATTGGGCATATCATTATGGCACTCCCACAGCTTGTCCTTTTGATACTACCTACAATCAACTTCAGTGAACAAGAACTGTGTTTGACTCCTGGCTCTCTTCCCTTTCCCCAGAGCATTTAAAATCTGGGCTGATCTGCCTGGCCCCTCGACCTCACCACTCCTCATGCTTCTTGAAACACTGACTCAACATGCCCAGTTACATCGATTGCCATTTACATGACTGATCAATACTCTCTCCATTACAGTGAACCTCTGTCCCTGGCTCCGAGCCAGTTTCCTTCCACATGTCTTGCCCTCCTTTGCATCCTGCTAGCCCTGCTCTTTTTAAGTCTCCAACAGCCAAACTGGAGAGCTTTCCATAATCTTGCCTCCATTTCCTTTGTTCTTTCCATTGGTCCAGGTGTTGCTTCTCTCGCCAGCCAACAGTCTAATATGTATCTAATAGCAGGAGACTATTAGCTAATAGTCTTCCGGCAGGCATATCCAGTGGAATTTTAGAATGTTTTTAGGATGATTTTAGGATGTTTTTAGGAAGTTTTAATGCAGTTTTAATAATGTGTGTAATGTTTTAATCATTTTTATGTATTTTATTATATTGTTGTTCCCTGCCTCGATCCAAACGGAGAGGCGGGTAAGAAATAAATAATAATAATAATAATAATAATTATTATTATTATTATTATTATAGCATCTGAATCTGAAACCTGAGTTTTCTGGGCACTAGTTACTTGCCCATCAATAAGCCCTTCAGGGTTTGGCAAAAGGATGCTTGGATATACACTAATCAATATTTCACACAACTTTTACACAAAGTTAAGAGGCAGGGCTGGAGAAATTCAGGCCACATAATAGGTTAGGCAATGAACAGAAATGCAAGAGAGGAGAAAAGGTAGGATTTCTGGATCTGGGCTGAAAGTTCTCAGAAGAGCTTTCAGCTGAATAGAGGACAGAATGGCCTCCCCCACTTTAATGGTGGATCAACCCCACATCATACCATAATGTCATTCTGTGGCATTATTGCAAAATGAAAATGGTAATGGTCAGCCTGAGGAACCAGGATGGGCATCAGTGAATTTTGAACCCCCTGTCTTCAAAATTAATATCCACACCCCAAAACTGATCAAATGCCCCGTTTTGTGGCCTCTGGGGTGTTTTTTTGCATTTTTAAAACTTAAAATTACTAGTGTCAACATGACTTAATAGAAGCCTGGTTCTGCACAGCCCTTCCTATGTATGGTTCCGCAAACCCCCGGCAGTGGGGGAAGAATTGCAATGCCCAGGTGTCCAGAACGAGAGGAACACTCTGGTATGAACAAGGCAGGGCAGGTGATCTAGAACTGTGCACTGGCAGAACAGACCTTGGGTGCAGACAGAGATTCAGAAGGATCACGGATAATAATAATAATAATAATAATAATAATAATAATAACAATAACAATTTATTTCTTACCCACCTCTCCGTCCGGATCGATAAAATGATAAAATACATAAAACTGATTAAAACATGACACATATTATTAAAACTGCATAAAAAATCCTAAAACATCCTTAAAACATTCTGAAATTCCACTGGATATGCCTGCCGGAAGACTATTAGCTAATAGTCTCCTGCTATTAGATACAAATTTGTCTTGAAACTCTGGAAAAACATATGCTAGCAACTCATGGAAGTTGCTAGTCCCCCACACTTTTAAGTCCTGGTTTGGAAAATGGACTGTTGGCAATATATCTGGAAGAAAAAGCTATCCTATCTTTTTGGTGTAAGGAGCTTTTATGTTTTGAATCAAAGTGAATTCAAAACATAAACCTATTTTAAACCAATAAACCTATTTTATTAGCTGCACAAATGTGCCTATGCATTTGAACCATTGTGATCACCTAGGTGCTCATTCGCTATACCAGTGATCTTCAACTGGTGGGTCACAACCCAAAAGTGGGTCGCGAGATCAGTCCAGATGGGCCACGGCAAAGCTGGTGCCGCCATGTTGGGCAATTGTGAAATTGTGAAAGTGGGTCCCATGTTGCAGGCTGGGAGTCTGAGGTGGGTCTCGGGCCACTATGCTATACACTACTGATAAATAGATTTCTGGTTTTAAACAAAAGATTCCAGTTTTAAGCAAAATATTGAAGCACCTCCAAATGCTTTAAGGGTTAAAAGCAAAGTCTATTCAGAGCGGAAGCAGGTGAGGATTTTTTTTAATTTTAAAAAGGACCTGGCTGCTGGTATAAGATTAGACGGTTGTAAACCACATATGAGCAACCTTCAACCTGCGCAGGTGTCCAAGTCATCCACCAGGCTGCCACCAAATCCCCCATTGCTGACGTTTGCGCAATTGTGATGGGGAGAAAGGTGAATGGGATTACTTTCTTCCTCAGGTTGTTCAGCTGTGACACCTTGTGCCTTAACTGCATACCCCACATGCTGAGCCGAACAATAAAGGGGAAAAAAGAAGGGCTTGGCATTTACTAAACTGTTAATTCAAGGGTTGGAATATAATTGGGGGAGAGACATTGTGGCAACTAAATATCCTTGGTAACCGCACAGCTTTTTCTATGTGACTGCTTAAAGCTCTATGATAACAGAGCTTGAGAAATCTCCACCATTAATTCTCCCATATCATTATCATGGATCCAAGTCTTTTCCAGAGCCCTGAGTAGCCAGAGAACATCCAACAGGAAGATTTGGCTTCTCCATCAAACCCCCAGTCATAATTAGCACAGTTTCCCTCCTATTAGAATAGAAGAGTGATATCTCAGATTTGGCAGGGGACTCTGAGCATGCTTTACCATGTTTGGGACTGTGGCAAAGGTATAATCACAGATTCAGTCTAAGCTGCAGACCGATGAATGCTCAGTTGTAGAGAAGATACAAAAGCTAATTTGCTGCTACTCAGAAAAAGATGTTTTATTACTGATGAAACTGAAGGATGAGGGAGAAAAAGGGATGCCATCATGTCAATAAATGCAGCCAATAAATGAATGAGGAATGGAGTTCAAGTGTCCTAATTCCTATGCCTAGGTTCACACTATACTCATCACTCTTTTATCCCATATAAAAAGTTATTCTTCCAGCACTAGGCAAAGCCTAGATTCTTTCACCCAGAGCTACCAACTCTGAATTATTGACAATCAACAAAGACATTCTTTTTTGGGCCACCAGTATATTCTATAGACTGAAGCCAACCACTGTTACTGACTACTAATATATATATTTATAGTTGATAGTTTAATTTCATTTCATTTCTATAACACCCAAGAGCCAAAACTCTCTGGGTGGTTCACAAAAATTACAAAACATAATATAAAAAAACTTTAACACACAAAATTTAAAAACTACGTAAAAAAGGCTACAAACAATTACATGAGATACTGGGACCAGATAAAACAACTGACATTAAAATCCCATCATATACCGTCAAATGCCTGGGACTAGAGAACAATCTTAACCTACAGCCGAAAAGATGGCAATGTTCATGAATCTCAGGAGGGAGATCATTCCACAATTGAGGGGGGACCACTGAGAAGGCCGCTCCCTTGTTGCCATCCTCCAAGCCTCCCTTGGAAGAAGCACTCAAAGGAGGGCTTCAAACGTTGACCACGATGTATGGGTAATTTTATCCTGAGAACCGCAGACTATCAGGTATTGCAGACTTGAGCCATGTAAGGCTTTAGAGGTGAAAGCCAGAACCTTGAATCAGGCTCAGAAATATACAGACAAAAGAGGTTCTGAACCATACCAAGCTAGAATAGCACTAATATGTTATTATGGTAATACCTACATCATAAAGGAGGTCGGTCCACCCTTCCATGGTGATACACTGGAAGACAGTCAGCACAGCAAACAAGATGTTATCGAACTGTGTGATCCCATAGTTGGGTCCTTTCCAGTATTCTTCACACTTGGTCCCATTAGGGCAGAGGCGCGATGGTGCATCCTTTCCACATGGAGCTTCTTGTGCGATTTCACCTGGGGAGGGAGGAAAAAAGAGGGCCTCTAATGCAACACCATAGCAGGTAGATAAGCAGGAGCAGAAAAGTAACGGCAGGAGGCAGAAAAAATAACATTGCTTGCCTTGTAAAGGCAATGCTTGCTCTTCAAGAAAGTCCATGGTTATTGCTTAGCAAGAATTCACACAAACACGTTTTTTTCCCCTCCATGCAATGACCTTTTCAGGATGTGTACAGACTGAAATAAAGATAGGCACCAGCATGTTCTTTTTTGTTTTTGTTTTTTTGCTCCTACGAAGAAAGTCCTGGGACCTTCCACCTTTGCTCTTCAAATGATGCAATTTACCTGCCTTCATAGCAATTACTGGTTTCCTTGTCAAATTTTACCTTCCCCAGTCCCATATTTCTGGTTGGCTGTCTGCCTTTTATTTATTTGTTTAAAGTACTATTCGTATGCTTATTCATTTAAACAATCATCCTGTGCCTTATTTAAAAACAAACAAACCCAAGCATTTGCTTTTAAACTTGATGGCAGGGGGGGGGGGGGTCATGATGCCACAGGTTCCCAGTCAATTAGTGCTCTGCAAATTCTGCTTCAAATTGGCATATTATAGGAGCATAGGAAATTGACCAGCTCTACAAGGTCAAACAGTGGAGCTATCCAGGGTGCTGGACCTATTTTGGGGCTAGGGGTTCAGCACCTTGGATAACTTCTTTAGAGTTCTGGCTGGTTGTAAATGAAAACCAGAATGGACTGACAGGCCCACTCAAATCACAGCCACCAGCCTCCAGTGTGGTCAATTTCATAAATCTAATACAGTTTTATAAATCTAACTTTTGAGCAATCTGGAGCCCTCCTCCTTTTTTGCAGTGTCTGGATAAGGAATCTCTTGTGTAGATAGGCTGTATCTGGCAAGATCTGAAACACTGTAAAAGGCACACACAGCCCTGGCTTCTCCTTGTTGCTCTAACTAAGCCCAGAGGCCCCAAATTGTCACATGATCTTTTTCATCTACCTAGCTGTTTGGAAGCTTCCTGCCAGAAAAAAAGAACCCTACACACACACACACACACTATATATATATATATATATATATATATATATATATATTAAAACAACCATGTAAATTATACAAAATCTAAAGTACCAAATGGTCATGGCGCCATATACACACACAATTAAGCCAATGCCATTCTAGGTCTAGTAGAGATCCCAAGCCAGTGGTCCCAAGAGGAGGTGGGTGTAATCTTCCTGGACTCCTTCAGTTGATCTCTGAGCCAGGTCAACTTCAGATTTGAAGGGGCCCCTAGATAAAGTGCCTTCTGGTAAGCCCCATCCTACGTCAGTAGGCCCCAGTGGATTTACTTGGCAGCAGCAGCTATGAGCATCAGCAACACTTTATTTACTGCTGAGTTGATTGGAGCCACCATTTAACCTTCCCACAATGCCCCCGATATACTGTTGCTCTGGGTCCTTGTGGTCAATTCAAATAGCAATTTCAAGATCTATCCACCTGGCACAGGGGACACACTGGACCCTGCCAGGCTTTAGCTGAAGTTAGTCCACATAAGCTAGTTGGGGAGATTCTGGGCTAGTTTACACATTCCTTGTGCTCAGGGGAAGCATGCCTAGAGACTGCTGTTTATAACTCTACTGGAAAATATGTTCATGATGAATTGCCATGTGACTATCATAGCATAAAGATAGATCCCATTTTACATGCCACTTCAATGACGTCTGGTGGTGTGGAAAATGGCGGCCAGTGCTCAAGGTATTCACATAACAAATTCACTATGAGGGCACTTTGAGCCCAAACTGAAAACAAGCCTTCACAAAGACACATGCCATGGTAGAACAGGAAGACCTGAGTTTATGAACCCTTCACAGACATCTTCTTCTTGCACTCTGGACAATGGGGAGCGTCGTATGGGAGTTGCAAACACTATTTTTGTATTAGAATAGGGCAAAAAAGGTGGGGCACGGTGATAAAACATAATGGTTTGCCTGATGCCACAGAATGTGCTGCGAGAAACAGAAACAGGGAATTCTGGTTCAGAGCCTCCATGTACGGCTGTGTACAGATGTACCTTGAAATCAGGCCCAAGGCTTTCCCCTGTCATACAGCTCAGGTCCAGCTTCATCCCACTTTGTAAGCCATTTGACAGACATACTAATCAGTTAACTGAACTCATTATATTTACTTGCTCCTCCCCTGGAGGTCACCTATTGTTGCTGCATGGATGTTCAGTTGCTTGGACGTTCCATTCAGTGCCTTATTAGTATTTTTTTTTAAAAAAAAAAATCCAGCAAAATACAACTTTTTTAACAGTTGGGGGGATATTCCATGCGGGGGGAGAGGATGAACTGACAGTGACACTCTAGCTACAGCCATTTAGCCTTCTCTATGGCAAGCTTCTGTAGAAACAGGAAGTACTGGTTTCTCCTGAAGCTGATCCTGAAAGAAAGGCCATCCTATGTACAAAATGCAGTGAGTGCCATTATTCAGCAGTTCCACCATTTTATTTATGTACATCTATACCCAGCTTACATTTCTCCCTACACCTAAATGTGATCACTCAGTATCCCCCTCTGTGGGATCGCTTTATATCAGGAGAGGTCTGCCCTGCCTGATACTTTCTGTCCAGCTTCAAAATAACCAGAACAGAGGAAGAGGGGGAGACAAGGAAACACAGATACTCTTTACCTACCTGTATGAACATCCTTGCAGGCGGTGTGAAATTTCCCCATATAAAATTCTAACCCTATGATTGCAAAAATAAGGATTGCAAAAAATAGGAGGAGGCCAATTTGTAGAAGAGGTATCATGGCCTTCATGATGGACTTGAGGACGACTTGTAAACCTGCAGGAAAAAGACAGAGGGCCAAGCAAGATCACTGGAAAACATCCACAAGCACGCACAGTAGCATACACACTACTGACATCTCAATAGGGATAGGGAAGGATCTGTGCTCTGCTCGATGCTTTGGGCAACTTCCCCACCTCTTCTTTTTAATCTGGGATTCACAACCTGCTTATGGAAGTAGCAGAGACAAGAGAGTGGGAGGGAGTAGTCTCCCCATTCTATATACAGCATGCGGATGATTTATGTGTCCAGTTTTTCTACTGACGAATTATTATCAGGCGAAGAGGTCAATTATATACATCTAGCAAGAAGGGATCCTAACCAAAGGGAAGGCTGGAGCAGCTGGTATTTGGCAAAGACCACTTTGGAAGGTCACTCAGAAAGGGTAATATCTTCCCACATTTCAGTGGATCTTCCAGTGCCAATTTTGATAACCACTTTGTGCTGGGATAGCCTCAATTCAGGCAAAGTTTTATTTCCCTGATTTCCAAATCTCTACCATGGAAACAGATTAGAGACCTACAAGTTCTAGTCATTTCTTCTAGTATACAAGAACTTTGGAAATATAGCTAGTGAAGCCACACTTCCGGGGGACAGAGAATGGGGGGGATAGGCAGAGCAATGCTATGTACATTTACTCAAAAGTCAGTTCCACAAGAAACTTATTGGTCAGTTGTTTTAAGTTGTATGGTTTTTATTTGCATTTGTATTTTAAAAAATGTTTAGCAGACTTACTCCCAGGAAACTGTCAATACAATTGCAACATGGATCTCACAAGGAGAGGACTGATACTTTGTATTGGATTCCATGGGAAGGGGGTAGGGTAGAATGCGGGGGGGGGGGAGGCAGGAATGGGAATTAGATTTGTAAGAAGTCCCGGATGTTACAGGAAGACAAGAAGCAGCCTGGCTTGGATTGGGCGCTTCAAAGACGGTAGTGTGGGTATGTCAAAGCATAGTGCTTCTGAAAAGTTGGAGGCTAGTTGTACATCACAAACTGATAACTAACTCACTTGGGATTCCCGACACTAGCTTTAGTGGCCGGAGCACACGAACTGCCCGCAGAGTCCGCAGGTCAAATTCAGTGCCAACTGTTGCCAAGATGCTGCAAGAGAAGGAAAGAGAAAACATAGATACTGAAAACAGAGCACAGTAGGAAAAACAACCAGGAGCTAAAAATCATATATGCCCATAATCATGCAAAGATGCATTAGTATGTACTGACCTATACATGCTTTCAGTTGCTAGCTTTGTGGGCCCCCAGCTGCTGCATCAGAAGCCGACTTTTGAGGCTGTCCCAGAAACAAGGTGGGAGGAAGTGATGCACTATAAGGCAGGTTGTATCTTGATATCATTGGGTGGGGCTTCAGGCTTTATAAACCAGCTTTGCTCTCTTTTCCTCAGTGTTGCAGCACCCCTACCCCTTAGTTGCAGCATAGGCGAGGTTGGTCTCTGAGACCAGGTAGGATGGCATAGGAGGGGGTTGCTCATAATTTGGCTCCCGCTACAGCCATATCCTGCACAGCTACCTGGTGTTTTCTGCAGAAGTCTTATGTCAATTAATAAATCTGGCCCTAGTTAGCCATTTATGAGTCTCACCTCTTTATGTCACAGCTCTATGAAGGATGCCAATTCCCCTCCCCCGCCCCCACCAAAGTTGCTTACCTGGAGGTACAGAGAAAGTGGCATCAGTAGCAAACCCCACTTGCTGGCAGGGAATTTTACGGACAGAACATGCACTGGCCAATGACCCTCATGGCCTTCCAAGAAAATTAGTTGGTATCATCCTGGTCCACACTAACATTTCCCCACAACATCACTGGCATATGCATGGCCAACACTGAAGCAGTTGGAGCTGCAACTGCTTCAATGTAGGAGAAATGATCTGTGTAAACCAGCCCTTAGTTTAAGTCCATTCTCACAGGAGATCTGGTGGACTGCCTCTCTCTGCGCTTTTAGTATCAGATTAAAAAAACACATTACAGGGGTGGGCAACTTCTGGCCCTCCAGATGTTTTGTTCTACAACTCCCATCAGGCTGAGCTAGCGTAGCCAATGGTGAGGGTTTAGAGGAGTTGTAAGCCAAATTACCTGGAGTGCTACCAGTTGCTCATCCTTGTCATACTGTGTAGATAATCCTTTCAATAAGATATGTCCTGATAATCTCAAAGTTACTTTCTGTTTTGTAATTGCTGGTTTTTTAAAAATTGTTTTACAATTGTATTGGTATAGTTTTAATGATGGGTTAGCCACCTCGGAGATCCTCTTTTAGTATGGAAAGGGACTAGAAATATTTTAATAAATAATAAAATCTTCAATTGCCTTTGACACAGAAAACAAATTGACAGCCTGCTTAAAGCAACACTTTATATATTTGAAGTCTGTCATTTCTCTTTTGCTCACTTTGATTCCCCCCCTCCTTGCTAGCAATCATCATTCTCCATAGACGGATTGCACCCCCAACTTCAACTAATTTAATCCACTTCTCCTTCCCAATAGCTGGGAATAATTCCAGGAATTTTGCCTAGGATTGGCTTTGAACTACAAACTAAGATGGTGATGATGATCATAATCTCTTCATTTTACTGTAATACTTTCAAGAACCTAATAACGTCGGCAAGAGGTAAACATACCAGGATTTCCCCCCACACTGCCTAAAGATGTAGCAATCCTCTTAGCAACGCCCTTTCACTGATAAAGCAAACCTCCCTTCCACTCCTCTTTTTGCCTCTTTCTAACTTAAAAGTGGTTGCATTTTAGAGGATAGTAATTGTGTTGTAATGAGATAGCTTGGCTCCGGAATTAGAAGTTATTCTTGCTGTGTTCCTATCTTTTTCTTATGGTAATTAAAAGCTGACTCAGATGGGCTCAGTGAGTAACTCTGATTAGGAACCAGTTATCTACTCTGGCCACTGAATCAGCAGAGGGGAGAGAAAAAGGTACATGTCTCAGTCTCAGACAAAAGGAAAGACACAGAACTTCCTAACTCTAGGCTAGAATAATCCAGTTGTGAAATACATGGCACCTGTATTACAAGGTAGCACTTATCCTGGAGTTCACATCGCATTCTATTATCACAGGGTAAAATAGGGTGGGGTGGGAATTAGTTGCGAATCCTTAAACTGGAATTAGTTCTTATACTACACAGAGGCAGAAGAATGAATTGGGCTTCTTTCCACACTTCTGCTGTGATGTGCAACTTGCCAGTCTAACCCATGATGAGCTCCATGCATCCTTTGGGACTTACACATCTGGAATGAAAGGGCCATGTATGTGGAGGTCGATTCACACATTGATTCATTCATTACATTTCTATACTGCCCAATAGCCAAAGCTCTCTGTGAAGTTTACAAAGATTAAAAATCTTAAAAATACAATAATGTATCTAATATCAAAAACTATTTACATGCAAACATATAAACAGACAGCGCTCACACCCACACAACCCAACTGGTGATGCACCCCACACAACTAAGTAAAGGTATGTGTGTGAGGTGGGGTGGGGGGAAGAGATACCCTGCCTCAAAGCATGGGAGGGTTTGGAAGACACTTTAGGCAACGGAGGGGAGAGGGAACAGCAAATTCACCGTGCATTATTTTGCTGGTACTCCCCACACAACATGTTGCCCCGCCCCCTATCATATGGCTGAAACTCCCATCCTCCTTCCAGCAGTCCATTGGTCTGCCCTCCCTCTTCCCAGGGCTATCCCATCAGCCAGTGCAAGTTCTGCTGACTGCAGAGGAGCGACTAGGGCGCTTTCAGCTGCTCCTACCAGAAGGCTCTATGTCCTTCTGGAATAACGCACGCAACACGGGAAAATCAGCAACGGAGCCCACCACACGACATAGTAACCAACAGATCTTCAGATAAGCAATGGAGCAGCCTGTTGTTTTTCTCCATTGCTTAATTTCAAAAATTAACGCACCATTAGTTGTTTGTCCCCCTCCAGATGACACAATAAGCAACGCAATGGATGGTTGACTCTTTACCCCACCCCCCGTTGCTTATCGTGTCACCCGAACCCAGCCTATAAATGCTGTGGAAATCTCCCATCTGTTCTCTCCCAAACCCCCCCACCCATATTGTTAACTGTATATTGACAAGATTGCCTTGGCAAAATCAAATTAAGTAATCCTTCTTCCCTCAGCAGCTAGTAGCAGGATCATCCATAGAGGATATAACAAATTAGGCAGTATGCAGAAATAGGAAGGGGGGATGGTAGCCACAATGCCCTCCACCCTCCAGGTCTGGCATTCACCAACTTCCCAGTTGGTGAATGCCAGGCACTCCATTCCCACTGGGCTACTGCCAGCCACTCACAACCACTTTGCCTTGCAGGATCACAGCCCAGCCAAGTGGAACAGAACAAACAGCCACTCCACACAGAACTCCATTATAATTGCATCAGGGAAGTGGTAAATATTGTGACTCCATTCTCTCTTCCAACAGGGGAAAGAGGTTGGATCAAGAGAAAATAGGAACTGTCCAAGAGCAAAATAAAAATCTGGCTGTACTATTTATGGAGCTGTTAACGATGCACCTGCTTGGAGATGAGACATCTGGTGCATGCGGGGTTCAGTACTGATGAGAAGCTGTGATGGGTTGTGTGCCCATCTATCTTGCTGCTCTAGAACCTTGTTGGCTCAGATACACAACAAGAAGGGCAGGACTAGGTACAGGTAACAGGCAGGATGGAAAGACAACATACTTGGGCAAAGCCTGGCTCTGTTAGCATGAATCTTAGACCAGAACATTCACTCCTGGTAAAAGCTGCACTTTGGGAATAGCTATTACTCTTGCAGTATGGAGAAGGAAACCATTCTAAAACTAGTCCTCTATGAATCTTACCCCTTCTATGCTTTAGAGCACACCACTAGAATTGGTTTGTTGCACAAATAATCTCAGGTGTATGAGAGATGCAAAACCAGTGTGATTGTTGGGGCGGTGTTGAGCTCTTAGTGCTTGATTTCATATGACAGACTTTTTTGCCGTGCATATGAATGCACAGGCCTGGATCTGGCTTAGCATTCCATCTTGGCCAGATGTTCTTAAAGTCAGACTAGAGGGAGAGTAAACACAGAGTCAGCATTGGACTACTTCATGGTTCGCCTGGAGACCATGAAGGAGATGGAATAAAAGAGACATCAGAAATCAAACAGAGGCTCTGGCCCTGCCCCATTTTGGAGAAGGCTTGTGTATTTTTCCTGGCTGATAATGTATTGTTAAACTCAGTTGATCTACAAAAGGCACCAGAGCCATCCAACCTGAGGTGTGTTGCGCTAAGGATACCACGTATCATGTTGAAACCAGCCATAAGCAAGTATTCACAAGACACCAGCTGTTTCTCAGCAGCTTTGTATTTTTCTATTTTTAATGACACAGTTATCAAGGCCACTGAGGCTATAGATGCCTTTATAATATGATCGTCAGGAGAATATTTATAGTAGGGTTGGTGTTAAACACCTTGCCCTGAAAAAGCTTTGGGTGAAGTGATTGTCACCTTCCCTTCAGCAAGGAAAGAAAAGGTGACAAGAATGGCTCCAGCTTTATAAATCCTCATGTATCCCAAGCAATACATAAAGTTCTCAACAACATTATACATAGCATATCATCCCAAAGAGATTACATGTGTACCACAAGAGGTCACATAACCACAATGGATTTAGGAGTGAGGGCACAGTGGGTTTTTAAAGCTCTTTGTCCATTAACAGTGCTATATAACGGATAGTAATAAAAATAGCAGCAGTAGCGGCAGTGTTTTCTCAGTGCCAAAATAAAGCCTTTCTTAAGATAGAAACATGAGATTTTCTGATCCAATGGTTAAAACCAGAACAACGATTTATCAGCCCAAGGATGTGATCCTAAGCACACTTACTTGGAAAGCAAACCTCACTGAAATCATGGGACTTGCTTACAAGTGAATACACTTAGAATCTAGATGGAAGTCTTCCTATTTTACTGGCAATGAGAGCTTTCCTTCCAATGCAAATAATAGCTGCGGGAGGTGGGATTTTATCAAGACTGTGGCAAGGAGGAAAGAGTTAAAAAAACCCACCTGCAATTCTGATCCTGATCACCATCTCTCTCTCTCCCTCAGCAGCAAATAAAACTTTCAGGCAATTTAAGATGCATTTAAGCTGAGGTGTAGTTTTCCCCTTATTTGCAAATGAAAGGGTCAGAATTGAGTCTGAATTGTTGTAAGATAATTCAAAATTCCCTTATGCGTGCCTCTGAAATTATAGTTAATAAAGTGTGTCTCATGAAAGACCTCAGGTTAACTTGACACCAGAGTTAAAGCACGTAGAGGAATTGCTAAGTAGCTACATTCCTAAGAGCAGAAAACAAAGGTTAAGGCAGGAACTGACATATCAATGAACCCTGTTTCCTTGAGAGACAGGCTATCTGATAAAGATTGCAATGTTTGTGTATTCCGTCTCTTAGTTAAAGAACGAGTTAACTTCATCTACATCAGAAGATTCTTTGAAGCCTATGTGTATTCAAAATAATTAGAAATCAGTTACTGTTTAACTGAGCAGAAATCCATGTATCCTTGTGTGATTTTTTTTCTATTTAAGGTTGATCAAAATATGTATTCGGTACCATTTCTAGGTTTTGATTCCTAAATGGTCACTTCTTGCAAGAAGGAGAATTAAAGTTTTCGATCTTACACGTGTCTTTCGTCTGATTGGGATAGTGACGGTTGGGACACGAAACTACCTGAGTCTAATTTCAAGACTCTTACCACAAATGGCGAGCCAGGCAGGAGGCCCAACTAGATGATCATCGCGCCCTTTTTCAGACTGGAACAAGCCCTGCCGGCATAGGTGAGTTTTTACCTAAGGGAAACTTACAGTCTGGGGAAGGACGGGCGGTCATCAACCAAGGCCACTCCCTTCAATGAATGTAAGATCGAAGGATATAAAGCAGGTAAAAGGTCTTCGGTAATATTTTTAAAGGGGTCTTCGGTGATATTTTGGTGAAAGCTTATAAAGAGGTGGTGAAAGATACACACGCAGCAAAAACCAAGATATTGCGGGTAGTGAAGACCGGGAAATAGTTCAATAGATGTGTTTTGGAAACATATTGAACTATAAATATTGCGGGTAGTGAAGACCAGGTTGATTATCTTCTAGAATATTTGGTTTGAGTTTTGCAACGAAATCAAATATTACTGGAGAGAAGATAAATAAAAAGAATAAATGGGAGGAAAACCAAGTATTCCGGAAGGATCTCCATTGGATGTAGTCCTGGAGAAATGGAAAACTCTCCCGGGAAAATCTGATTTAAAGAAAAGTCGACTTATTAAATTATGTGTGGATACATGGCCAGAATTGGGAAAAAAAAAATTGGCCACGTATTGGAACATTTGAAAAGGGTATACTGAGAAATTTAAAAGGTGTTTTAGAGGTATCATATCCTGGACATTTAGAATACTTGTATGTTTGGATCCATGTTGCAGAAGGTTTCAAAATTAAGCCTTCTCAGGTATTTTTTCAAAGTACTGATCAGAAAGTTTCTACTGCAACTGCACCCCCACCTCCTTATTGCCCTCCAGAGGAAAGTGCACTTCCTCAGGAGGGACTTTATCCATTGTTGAGTAACGTTCAAACTGTAGTAACAGCACCTGCAGTTGCGGCAGTTCCTGCAGTAGGGGGAGCTCCTGCCATTCCAGCAGTACCAGCACAAGTGCAGAGTTTTACAACATATGTGCATACTCCTTTTAAACCTAGAGATTTGGTATTGTGGTCAACTACAACCCCTAAACTAGCAGAGGATCCTGCAGGATTTTTGAGTCAATTTGGGACAATAATGAATACTTACCATTCCACTCCAAGTGATTTACATCAATTATGTACATCCTTATTGAGTCCGGCTGAAATGAATGATTTAAAGCGGAGGGTAACTGAGGAATTGAATAGAGCTCCTTTAATGGGAGCTGGTGGTCCGCTAAATGCATACCCAGATCCTACTTTTCAGCCTGACCCAAAAACTCCTATGGATCGAACTCTGATGCATCAATATCAAACTATGATCCAGACTATTTTGACACAAATGGGACAAAAAACTGTAAATTGGTCAAAGGTAAAATTGGTGCTCCAAGATAAAGATGAAATGCCAGCTGACTATTTGGTTCGCCTTTCCCGTAGTCTCCGCATGTATGGTGGTATTGATCCTGAGGCAGTAGCGAATGCTTCCTTGGTGGTTGGAATTTTTGTAGATCAGGCAGCCCCAGATATTAAGGAGTATTTTGTGAAGCATAGATATGAAAGTTTTGGCAGAGGTGCTCACAGAAAGATTTGGTAGTTGCGTTTGTGGCAGGGGCCATAGAAGATTTTCAAGAGTAGGAGAAAGAAATGTTGATGAAAGTGAGAAGGGATGTTGTTTTTTTTGTAAAAAGCCAGGACACTGGAAGAAAGATTGTATTTTGAGACAGCAGTCTAGTCAAATGCAAGGAGCTGAGGTGGTGTCACAATGACTGGTAGAAAGAGATTTAGGAAAAGAAGTGGAAAAAGCGGAGACTGGGGAAATGCCAAATTCATGGAAATTAAAATTAAATAAACCATTTTTGACTTTGACCATTAATGGACAGCCATACAATTGTCTTCTGGATACCGGTGCGGCCAGAAGTATGTTAAATAAAACTGTTTTGCCTCTTTCTGGATATAGAGAAAGGGTGGTAAGAATCGATGGGATTTCTTCTTCCACTCCCCTTAGCACTCCGGTGCAAGTTAAAATTGGGCCCCTTACATGTGATCATTCATTTCTTATGATGTCTAAAAGCCCTGTGAGCTTATTGGGGAGAAATTTATTAGCAAAATTAAAGGCCACTATAAAATGTACTGCTGATGGTGTGTTTGTGTCCCTTCCTGCTGAGAATGTATTGGCTTTTATGAGTGAAACAGAAGAAATAGATGGCAACACACTCCCACTGGAGCTCCAGGAAATACCCTCTCATTATTGGGCAGAAGATTCTGGGGAAGTAGGGCTCTTAAAGTCAGCTGCCCCAGTTAAGATCACTGTTCGTAATGACATGGTACCCCCAAGGGGAAAACCATATCCCCTTTCAAAAGAAGCCCAAGAATGTATAGGAAAACAACTGTCAAAAACTGAAAGAGACAGAGTGGGCAGTGGATTAATAACAGGAATCTTAACCTTAGGTGCTTACCCTAGAATAATAGCACAAGAAAATAGAAAGAGTATTTTGGGTCTTACATGCCGTTTAGAAAAAACTATTAATGCAACAGGGATAATTGTACGGGCAATGCAGTCAGAGATTAGAGAATTAAATCAAGAACTTATTCAGCATAGAATGGCTCTTGATTACCTCCTAGCAAAGCAGGGAGGTTTTTGTAAAATTATCCAGAAAGGTTGCAAAGTAGTTTTTCATGATATGAATAAAACTATCGAAGATGAGTTGTCAAAACTACAACAAATGGTAATAGACAATTACTCTGGAGTAACAAATCCATGGGATTGGCTAAATTCCTGGTTGCCAAATTGGAATTGGTTAAAACAAATAATTATATTTGTATTGATTATAATAATGATTGTTTTAATTACTCCTTGTGTCTTTCAATGTATGATGAAGTTTTGGAAAAAAAAGGAGTGCATAAACAGATGTTAATTATGTATCAGAACATGCCTGGTGAAAGCATAACTGACAATAGGATGAGAGAGCTACAAACTTGGATTGAATTATCTAGTCTGGAGAATGATCCTAATGACGTTTAAAGACGCATTGGATCAAAACGGAGGAGTGTTGTAAGATAATTCAAAATTCCCTTATGCGTGCCTCTGAAATTATAGTTAATAAAGTGTGTCTCATGAAAGACCTCAGGTTAACTTGACACCAGAGTTAAAGCACGTAGAGGAATTGCTAAGTAGCTACATTCCTAAGAGCAGAAAACAAAGGTTAAGGCAGGAACTGACATATCAATGAACCCTGTTTCCTTGAGAGACAGGCTATCTGATAAAGATTGCAATGTTTGTGTATTCCGTCTCTTAGTTAAAGAACGAGTTAACTTCATCTACATCAGAAGATTCTTTGAAGCCTATGTGTATTCAAAATAATTAGAAATCAGTTACTGTTTAACTGAGCAGAAATCCATGTATCCTTGTGTGATTTTTTTTCTATTTAAGGTTGATCAAAATATGTATTCGGTACCATTTCTAGGTTTTGATTCCTAAATGGTCACTTCTTGCAAGAAGGAGAATTAAAGTTTTCGATCTTACACGTGTCTTTCGTCTGATTGGGATAGTGACGGTTGGGACACGAAACTACCTGAGTCTAATTTCAAGACTCTTACCACAGAATTGAGCATGCTTCCTATAGTGCTAGAGTATTCAGATTAATGCTGATTTAGGCCCACAGTCACTTTCAAGGTACCTGCTTTTTTTTTTTTCTTCTTCAGCCCATAGTAGGTCTCTACTTGTGGAGAATGGGGTCATCTGATTCATTCTTCCTAAGCTTTCAGTTTTGCCTGCTACTGCAAAGTGCTTCATGTGGAAAATGAACCTAGGTTTGTCATACCACTGCCCGCCCCCCTCCACGGCAGAGCGCCTGTGCCTTGAAAAGGTGAGCAGCAACAGACATACAGGGGGTGATGTTTTCTCCAGCATAGAGATGATGTGATGGGGAAAGCTACTCTTCATGAATTTACTATGCAACTTTTCAAGGCACAGGAGCCCTTTAAAAAACAGCTATATCTTGGCAATCCGGGGGACCCATGACATCATAGGCTGAATGTGGAAGGGGAGAGTCACTTTCAAGTACAGCAGTTATGTAAATTTTTAAAAAAATATTGGAGAGTAGCAAACTCCCTATTGACACACCCATATTTCTATCAGCTTTGCTCTAAACAGATTATCCCAACTGGCACAAGAGATATTCAGCCTCTGCAAACAATTAGTTGTCTAAATCACAAAGGTGACCCCTTAATTACTTCCAGAGAGACAGCCATGTTGCAGCAAAAACAATAGAGTCCTGTGGCACAATTGAAGCTGTTAGTCTTTTAAGGCACCCTTCCCCAAACTGGTGTCCTCAGATATACTGGACTACAATCCCCATAATTCCCATTCAGCATGGCAATGTTGGCTGGGGATGATGGGAGTTGTAGCCTAAGCCATCTGGAGAGCATCAGGTTGGGGAAGGCTGTTTTAAGGTCGCACAAGGCACCTTGTTTTTCCTTAATTACTGGTGTACTGGATCCTGCTCAAATTACCAATAGCAATTCTCTTTACCCATGCAGTAGCTTCCTTCCACATGTACTTGAGGCAACAAAGGTCAGATATGCCACTATTCACACACTGTAGGAGGCACCCTTCCTTCAAGAAGATTAATCTCCATGCCTGATAAAATGTCTGCCTCTGTCAGATACTACTCACATGTTTCCAAGTTGTTCTCTGGAGTCATGAAAATTTGGAACTTGCTATTTCAAAACGAAACCTGCAATTGTCAGTGTTCCAAATGTTGTGCTAGAAACCAAATTCTTTGCTCGTGATGTGAACCAGCAGATGTACATAACACTACCACCCTAATGATTTCTCAAATGGACAAAATATTTTATATACATTCAGTTTTGTTCCTGATAAATGTATGGGAATTATTATTATTATTGGCATTTATATACAGTGGTGGCCAAAATTGTGGACACTTTTTGAAATTTTCATGTTTTGCAACTTTGAATGCTTATAGAAAATGTTCTGTTTCACAAAGTTCAATTGTTTATATATCAATTGAAAGAGAATTTAATGCTGAATTCAAAACAAAAAACAGAATGCAAATACCTGCAGTTAAAAAAAAGTTATGCTTACTTTATTCTAAAAAGAAACACAAGTTGTGATTGCGTTGAGAAGCAGTTTGGAATTGCAAACCGTACTGGCCAATCACAGTTCTTGTTTTGGAGACCAATCATATGGCAGTAGCTGTGTTACCTCATGTTTCAAGTTGGGGAAAGTCAATTTTGCTGTTTATTCTGTCGAAGACAGAACAAATATCACTGTATCTGAGGCACAATTGGAGATTGTGAATATTTGAATTATTTCTCATATAAAAATTGTACATCATAAATAGTGAAATGGCACCAAGGAAAATGGTTGACACCCAGGAGAAGAAGCAGGATTGTTGTATTACGTGAATCAGGTCTTTCCTATGCTAAAATTGCAAGGCACGTTGGTCGTTCAGTGACTACATCTGGCGTTCCAAAGTTTTGTTTACGATATAACGAAACAAAGTCAATTAAAAACAAGGCAGGAAAAGGCCATAAAAAGTGCACATCATCTGTTGATGACAGAAGAATAAAAAGGCTGTGTCTCAAGGAGAGAAACATTTCATCTGAGGCCATCAAAGGTGTACTTGATGCAACTGGTGTTTCTGTCAGTTCCAGAACGATAAGGAGAAGACTATCAGATTTTGGACTAAAAGGTAGGATTCCAAGAAAAAAGCCATTTCTGAATCTAAAGCAGTGCCGGAAACGACTACAGTGGGCAAAAGAACACAGTGAATGGACAGAAGATCAGTGGAAGCAAGTGATTTGGAGTGATGAAAGTAAGATAAGCTTATTTGGTAGTGATGGGCGAAAATATGTGAGACGTAGAGTAGGAGAAGAGCTACATCCTGACTGCATTGAGGCAACTCTAAAATACCTAACAAGCGTTATGATTTGGGCATGTATGTCAGCAGAAAGTGTTGGCCGCCTTCATGTAATCGATGGCACGTTAAACGTACGAAAATACATTGACACCATCCTGGAACCAAAACGGTTACCTTCCATCAGGGATCTCTTTCCAAACAATGCACCATTTATTTTTCTACAAGATTCAGCTCCCTGTCACACAGCAAAAATATGCAAACAGTGGTTCACAGCAAAGGGCATTCAATTGTTGACCTGGCCAGGAAAAAACCCTGACCTGAACCTGATAGAAAATTTGTGGCACCGTTTGAAAATTCTTGTATGAATGAGGCGTCCATCAAATAAAAGCCAATTAATTGAGGCTATAAATGATTCCTGGAACCATGTCATAAAGAAGGAAGAGCTTAAAACACTTGTCGGCTCTATGAGACGTCGCTGTGATGCTGTTTCCAAAAATAAAGTCTTCCCTACCAAATACTGATATTACATTTCGATCATAACTAAAGTATCTGATATGTTTTTGTCAGATTTTACTGTAAATTGATCATGATTGCAGTATTTGCAGCATAAGTTCTTTTTAACTGCAGATATTTGCATTCTGTTTTTTTGTTTTGAATTCAGCATGATATATAAACAATTGAATTTTGTGAAACAGAACATTTTCTATAAGCATTCAAAGTTGCAAAACATGAAAATTTCAAAAAGTGTCCACAATTTTGGCCACCACTGTAGCACTTTCAACTGTTCAATGTGCTTTACATACATTAATGGGGTATGATCTTTACAGATCAGTATTATTATGCTTATGTTGCAAAATTGGGGGACTGAGACTGAGAAATAATGGCTTGCCAACTTGCGGGTTCATGATAGAAGTTTAAAGCTAGGTTCTTCCTCATTTACAGCTCATTCTCTTAGCAATAGGACCAGCCTCAGCACCTGGCATCCTTGGGCAGCTGCCAAGGCCCCTGCACCCCGACAATGTCCACTGGCACTGATGCCTTCCCTAGGACTCTTGCACTGCCATTTAAATTTCCCACAATGGCCCAAAGTGTCTGATTTTGCATTTTTCTAGAGCTTTGTGGGAAATGTAAAATGGTGGCTTGTAGCTACCAGCTGCTGCAATGAGGGGCACATAGAGGGTTCAGATCTAGGCAGGATCTACACTACGGCTTTAAAACGGTTTACAATGGTATTGACAACTGTTGGGACCCATGACCCACTCCATATACAAATTTCAAACCGTTTTCAATGTGTTATATCCTGCTTGGTGTCCATCTGGCCCTAATTAGTTTTAAGCAGATATTTATCAGCTTACTGACTGACTCAATGTCAAACTGAGAAGGGGTGTTAGCTTTCATTCATTTGAATTTGAAGAGTCACCCAGTAAAAGCCAAAGAATTAAAGAAGGCAAAAATAAATGTGGGTTCTTCTGTTCACCACTTAAGAAAAACATGGCCTTGGCTTTGTGAGCCAACTGTACAAGTAAACAGGCCAGGAGAAAGGGCAAATGTAAAACAAAACTCAGGGTTCAGCATGGCTTCTGTGTCACTTAGACCAATTTCAGCTGATAGACATGATGATCAATGATATCAATCTATTTTCCAATGCAGGACATGACAAGGTCACTTTACTGAGGGCCCCTGCAAAGTTGGCCCTGCTTTGCCACTATGCTTATCCAATTCTCATCTCTCCTCTGAACATATGATATCATAATGTAAGCCATGAATCCATAATCCATAATCCATTTTTGAGATTTCATATTGTTACCTGCAATATTCCCTTCTTTAAGTTATTCTTCCCCTTTCTTATTTAGTTTGTATAACTGAGCATTACACCACATTTCAGTTCTAACCGTGTTATTTTCCAAGGCAAATCCCAATTTAAGCTTACCTTTAAAGGCAACATGGACCTACCTCAAGAACACTTGGGTGAAATGATCAATACATAGGAGTCCTTTCACTAGGCCAAACCAAACGAGGATAAGGAAAGATTTGCAGTGATTGGTTATAAAGTAGTGAAGTGAGCAATTCTCAACAGGCCAGATTTCTCAGAATAAATTCACAGCTGACCTTTTAGGGAAGATATTTATCCACAGAGGATGCTTCATAGAACAGCCTCCCAGAGACTGTGCAATGGGCACAGAGAAAGCTGCCTTATACCAAGTCAGACAGCTGGTCCATCTAATTCAGTGCTGTCTATAGTGATTGGGCAGTGACTCTTCAGGGTTTCAGACAGAAGCCTTTCCCACCCTTACATGGAGATGCCAGAGACTGTACCTGAGATCTTTTGCTTGCAAGACATGTTCACTGCTACTGAGCTATGAAATCTAGACTTTGTGGCAATACAGTCTATGTGTTAGAATTAGGTAATGCAAAATTCCTATAAAGGAAGAGATTGGGTTGGGTTGAAGTGTGGATTTAAAGTGCACCACAGATGGACAGGACTGGGGTGCTGAATCCTTCACATGCTTTTGTCCCTGGATACATACCAAAGACTAACAGTTGGGGAGAAATTCCTATAAAATTGTGAGTTTGGGGAGCTAAATTACAGGTCAAGAAAAGTTCAGCACCCTCTCCTATTCATCCATATTGTATTTTAATCCCCCCAGCCCACCATTCTATAGAAATTTGGCACAATCTGCATTTTAACACATTAGCAGTAAAGTCTAATTTCCCCCAAAATCTGATGGCTGAAATCTGCTTTTAGAACCCTGGAGCAAGTAGAAGAAATTTAGTTTGGTAGAGCAGTTTATACACTTCCTTCCCACTAAGGGGCATAATTGGGTTGCAAGTATCCCCCAGAAAAGATAGCAGCTGCAGTGCAGCTGATGGAACCATATGTAGCTGAACGCATTACAGAAACCTCTGGCATGGGGAAGAGATGCAACAGCATACAACAGGAGGACAGAATAGAAAATAATGTACAGTTTCAAACAATGGGAAGAAATTAACAAATGCTCCAAATATTGTTATTTCTATGCCATCCTTCCAGCTCCAGATGAGAACCCCAGAGTGGCTTCCTTACAACATCCAAAAGGCAGACAAAATGACAATAAAACCAAACAACCATCAATCAAAACTTTCATTTCTTAAGTATTATCACATATACACTGTGATCTCATGTGCAAAATGCTTTATGACGTTATTCCAATTTTACAGATGGGGAATTGAGGCCCAGGAGAGATACTGACTTGTCCAAACTGCTCACCAGGTTTAGAGCAAAGACTTGAAACCTTGAGATTCTAGATCCATGTCTGATGTCTATACTCATTGTAACTGTTACATTTCAGACAACACATTTCTCAATGGTGGTTTTAGAACTCCACACTGGGGTTGTTACTCCACTGTTGAGAAATGTCTGGAGGGAAAACTCCACCCTACGGTAGAGTTTTTTTGAAAAACACTCCAGGAGTGTTTTTGCACAACTATTGTGTTCCGTGCTGTGTGAAGAGCTCCATGGAGTTTCCTGCTGCATTGAGTGGAGTTTTCCCAATGGCAATAGAGTTCCCTTGCAAGAGCGACAAAAGGAGAGAGTGCTCTAGGAGAGCTGCCTGCATTGTTGTTGTTTTTTTTGCAGTACTGGCTGATGGGATAGCATCAGGAGGACTGGGGGAGGAGAGAGGGTGGAGGAACTGTCAATCAAACACTGCATTGACTTTTACTCAACTCCACTGGAGCCCACAGTCATACAATGGTGGAGTTAGAACATGTTGTGTTTGAGTACCCCCTACAAACTCCACCGTTGAGTTGAGAAACCTGTTCTGTAAACTGTCTTTATTTTTGTTTTAATAGCACTCCTTGCCAGTTCTACCAGGTGGTGCAGCGATTCAGCTTTGGGGTCATATGTAAATGCTCAAAACTCACTTTGTCTGAAATTCAGTTTTCTATTGTGCACCCTTAGAGGTAGTCACCATGAGACTGGGTGAAACAGAAACATAACTCTAAAGAAATGGAGTATGCACATCAGACATGTCAGCCTCTAGTTCCTCTAAATGGGCACTGGATTGTTATTTATCCGACAGTTGTACTGTTTTTAAAACTTTTTATCGTAAGCTGACTTGTGAAGCAAGGTAGAAACAACAACAATATCCACTGGTAAAAATCTAATGCTCTAGGAATCTAGGAATGCTCGAGACCCCTCATCTTCTCCCAAATTCTAAAGAGCCTTAGGGAGGGATTGTGCATATGCACTTCTCAAACTACTAGGAAATATGGCCAGTGACAGAGAGCAGCAGCATACAGGTGCTAACCCTGAGCTTGGGGCAATTCGCTTTCTAGTCTGCCTACACAAGGAGCTGTGTTGCAAGATGACAAGGCCCAGTGGAGGGGGAGGGGTGAGCCCAAGCACTCTCAGGCAGCACTGCACTGGCCACCCCAAAGGCTTTCCACCTACCACTTTATGCCTTCCCTATTCCCCCCTCCTTTCCAACTTTGCTCCACCTTGGAAGCTTCAGAAGGAAAGATAAGGTCTCCTCTAACCTCTGCAGCAATCATGGGGGTAGGAAGAGACAATATTTTGGGTGTACTGTTTTCTGTTTTAGTCCCCTCCCCCAACAATCACTTTAGCCATTCACTTTATCCCTAAATTGGCCATTGGTGGTTGGGCTGGGAGTAAGGGATTGGGTTCATGGCAAGTTTCCTCTGAGTCCAATCGTTTCCCCCAATTAATCAATTGTTATACGAGGGTGAGGGGAAGCTTTCTTGGAGTAAAGTCCACCTCCTTTGGCAATCTGTGGGGGAAAGCAAAAGAGGACAGGGAGGAAAAGTGTTCTCCATCTATGCGCACGTGCACACACACACCACAATTCCATTCAGGTTCCCACATTCCTCTCTATGAGCTGCTGCAACCACTATTTACCCCTGCAAGAGTGGTTCCGAATAGTCTCTGAAATTCAGATATTGGAATTACAATCTCGGGCAAAATAGAAGCTCAGCTTGAGCAGGAGGAAAGGAAAGTCATGTTGCTGAGGATCCTTTGACTCATCAGTTATGCTGCAATACTAAAAGCTGAGATCTAGATTCCCAGAAATACACAGCATAAAGTCTAAGCTCTCTTGGCTAGAGATCCAGTATTGTAAGGAATGGGCAGAGGCCGGGCAGCTGAGGTTAAAGACAAGATGGAATCTTGCTGAAGAAGATTAGGAGCCATGAAAAAGAGGAGATAAGGGATACAGTAAATAGATTCACACACCTTGAGGGGAGAGGGCTTATTTGCACTATGACATTGACAGCAGATCACTGCCATTTTGAGGTAGCTGTGATTCAGATCTGACCTGCTGAGTCTCAATCCAGTCTAAATTTGCACTTCTGTCAATTCTGGGCCATATCATGCTCAGATCCTATAGGAATCAGTGTACACATGGTGTGGCCCAGAATTGCTAGAAGAGGGTAATATTTCCATTTTTCCATTTCTCTCACTATGGGAAGGATATTTGTATCTTTCCCCCTACAAATGTGCAAATTGAGCCCCAATAGTCCTTATCACAAACAATTACAGAATAAACAAGAAGCAAGTATGATTGTGTATTGTGTAAAAGCAGTTCAGGGTTGCTGGTGGTTTTTTTAAAAAAACTTTTCCTTAATTTCCACAATTGTACAAAAATACTTTCTATGATGTGAAAAAAATACAGGGAAGAGAAACACAGCTGAACAGTTCTCTGTCATAAATAGATACAAAAATGTAGAGAGAACAATATCTGGAAAACATGGCAAGGCACCTGCTCTGGAACAAGCTCACATGCCTCAGAATATGTTAGCTCTGTGTGTGGTGTGTGTGTACAAAAGCTACAAGTCCATATACACAGCTTGGGGCCAATGTTCATGGCAACCACGCTGCTGGGAGCCAGACAGAATCCCAGCAGAGCCTATGATCACCCCAGTGAGGTGGGGGAACAGATCAAAGAACATGACCAGAAGTGTGCAAGGAGGGAGGCCACTTCAAGGTCAAAGAACCTTCATGAGCAGAGAGAGGCTGCTTCTGGGTGGGTGCCCTATTTCAAAATAGTTTATAATACACTAATACAGAGTAAGAGAAGGGAAATCCGAGGGATCCTGCATCATTTCCTGTTTACGTGGGATGTGGAGCTTGCTTATGGCAACGTGTGTGTGTGTGTGTGTGCATGCGTATGTATGTATGTAGTGTATACACACACAGAAAGATTGTAGAGCAGGCCAAGGGAGAAGAAGGCTTTTGAGACTATATTGCGGATAAATAATAACTGGCCACTTATGCTGAGGTGCATTTCCCTTTTCACAAATGAATGGGACAGACAGGATTGCAGTGAATATTTTCCAATTCTGCTGGAGCCAAACTTATTTTATTTTATTTTTTACAAAAAGGGATTGCAGTTATTATATATCTCACAGGTTGCACCAGCTGGTCTGGATGATTGATCTGTTAGTGAGGGGTCTGGTGATCAGCAGCAACACAATGGCTGAATGCCACAGGAGCATACAACTTCCTCTCCCTTCCCACATCTGTTGCCTGAGCAACATGACCTCTGACTCTGGTCAGACGGATGCATGTGCACTATCCTGACATTTTTTTAAAAAACCCCACAGATTAATATACAAATGGAATGGGCTGGAATTATGGATAAAAACATGCGATATGGTCCACATATAGATTCACCCATCCCTACTTGACTGTCAGTGTTTTTTTTGCCTCCCATTCTCTCCATACTACTGGAATCAATCCTCCATTTTTATTCCCTTCGTTTCTACTCTGCTCGTACAACTATCTGAGTTGCTGCCTCATTGTGCATCAGATTCCCCAAGAGTAACTCCTGGAGTGTGCCTGTACACTGGACAAGACTTGCAATGATGCTTCCTCACCCACACACTTGTGGTTATTGGTCTTGCCCTGTCCTTGCCCAAGTGGCTTCATCCTGAACATACATCTATTTGGCTCTAATCCTTGCACCCTGAGTGAGAAAGCTCTAACACACTCCATTGTTCCCCCATCCATTGAAGTGTGAGGAGCACTGCTGCCCGCTGAGGAGCCTGCTTCTGTCATGCCAAAAGGGCTCTTCCCATTTACTGGATCTCCATAGCAACTGGCCATTTCCCATTCACAGTCTCCACAGTTACCTTCCTATGCTCATTCATGCTGGTTGCCTTGACAACAGGACTCATCTCATTGATATAATCTGCCACCTCTGTGTGTGTGCCCGCATGATGTCTGTGTGTGTGTAATCTGAGAAATGGCTTGAGGAACAGGGACAAATGTTCTGCCTCTGCATCCCAAGAAGGTGGCATTGGGAGGGCAATTGGAAATATTTTACTGGTGGAAATCATATGAGGATTTTGGAGTGTGATGACTCATATAACAAACTATTCAACTAAATGCACTTTCTGTGAAGCCAATTTGTATGTAACATCCAAACCATGGTTTGGCTGTGGGCTTTAAGCCTTGAGTTCCTGCGCTCCCTTTCTGTTCTTGCTTGAAGACTCCAATATCCTGCCTCACTTCCTGGTTCAAGCAAATCATTGTTTGCTCTTACATCCAAATCAGACAAACCAGAATTGCCTCCACATTAGAATTGATAATCAGAGTTTCTATTGTTTGCCTATTTGCTTCTAAGCCCATTTCAAAGTTACTTAAAGGATTATATTTAGCCATATGAACTTGCCTGGGCACTGAGATCAGCTTCAAAAGCCCTGCTTGTGTGCCAACCAGTAGGGGTAGTTTGATTGGCAGGCACAAGAGACAGGGCTTTTTTTGATGGTGGCTTCATATTGATGGAATTCCCTCCAACAATATGATTACTTCTCTATTTTCTTTTAAGACAGCCCTAAATATATTTTGTTATAATTGCAGGCTTCCTTTAATTAAGAGAGTAGGTTAGTGTTCATGTTGTTCTTAGCAGCTATGTTTTTAGATCTCATGGTAGAATGACTAGCTTGATATGCAACAATGGTTATTGCTCTTTTGTTTATTATTGTTCTTGGAGTTTTTAATGTTAGTATTGTAATGTTACATTTTAATATTAATTCTGATGCTTATTTTAATATAATTTTATTATACAATGTACACCACATTGGAAAAATATTTGCATTGTTAAAAGTGGCCTATATATTTCTTAAATAAAATAAATAAATTTGCCTGACCCAAGAAATGAAGGAAGGATTCAGAGCATGAGAAGGGAATGTGTGACTCAAAGGCTCAAGCCTGATGCATAGGTCTGAGCTGGTCTACTGCTGTTTACCCCTCACTGTTGACCAAAGTACTGAAAGCACGTTATCAATAAAAAGCACACTCTTAAATTATTAGTTTCCAATGGCAACATATGGAAGATGTGTGTCCTCATCTGAACCCCACTATAGCTGGCATTTTGTAGGTTAAGCCTTGCCTTGCTTCATGTGCCTATGTTGGGTAAGTGAGGACACCAGCAGCAAGAAGCATGGTCTTTATTGCAATTGCCCTGAAATTGTGGAGTAATCTCCCCAGTTTGATTTGGAGTTTTTCCTCTCTTTTATCCTTCCAGAGAGCATGTAAAGATCACCTGTTTCAATTGGCTTTTGGCCACTGAGTCTTAATGAGATCTTGTTGGTGCTATGAATGTTATGGTTGCACTGTTTAGTTGTGGGGTGGGGATTGTATTTGCATGTTTTATTTTGCAATTTATTTCTTATCTTTGTTGCAAGCTGCCTCAGGCATTGGAGAAGTAGATATAAATGTCATAAATAAATAAATAAATAAATGGCACCGTCAACTTTGGAACGATCTCCCCGACGAGGCCCGCCTGGCGCCAACATTGTTATCTTTTCGGCGCCAGGTCAAGACTTCCCTCTTCTCTCAGGCATTTGGCAATATCTGAGGAGCCTGGGTTTGTTTTGTTTTGCTTTGTTTTTGTAGTTTTTGAAGTATTGATGTGGTTTTTAAATGTATAGATTGTGTGTATGTTGTATGTTTTTGCTGTTTTAATTTTTGTATATTGTTTTTAATTGTTTTTAATCCTATGTAAACCGCCCAGAGAGCTTCGGCTATGGGGCAGTATACAAATGTAATAAATAAATAAATAAATAACTTTAGGATATTCTTCTATATCTCCTTCCCCAAACCCTACAGATGTACAAAAATGCATGATCCTTTTCACAAATGAGTGTGTGAGAGCAGGGCTGCCTCTACAAGAGAGGTTTAAAGCTCTTTCAAGGCGCTTTAAAAAATTTACCTCTACAAGAACGGAGCGCAAATCGGGTGTAGAGGCGCGTTAACTCTCCAATTATGCGCATTATCGAATGCGCGTTAAATCGCGAGTTTTATTTTGCTCCAGCCGTTAAAGCACATTTTGCCTATGTGAACAAGCGCTTATGCGCATTAACTACTTGTAAAGCGCATTTTGGTCATCCGTTAATGTGCTTCGCCGCCTCTCGCCGCCTCTCGTGCAGAGGGATTAGGCGTAAATGCGCTTCAGCGATTATGCGCATAATCGCCTAACCGGGCGTAAAAGCGAATCCTTGTAGAGGGGACCCAGGTCTCTCTTTTCTTTACTTCCTTTAAAAAAAAATGATTTATGTACTATGTAGTACATAGTATTATGTAGAATACTGTGTTCAGAAGGAATCTCATGAAGGTCTCCATTTGCTGAAGACACTAACTATCCAAACTTGCACTACAACCCGATATGATCAGTTGTCTCCATTATCCAACTCTCAGGATAACAGGCAGACAGGTAAATGTGAGCTACAGAAACGTTTGTTTAGATAGGAAATTAAGCTGTGATTTTAAGTGTTCCACATAGCAAGTATCTTCCTTCAGTAACTCCATTAATAATGGTATCCTCCACCCTGTGCCTCCTCCATCCTTAAAAGGTCAACTGCTCCATTAACTACCCAGTGCTCATGAATGATATGTTATCCCTACAGAGCATCCTTATAGATGGGTGGAAGCTGGGGGAAAGCTGGCAGGCCTCTCCACGGGCAATTTTCGCCATGCCAGTGAGTATAAGCCAAACTTTCCATCTGCTGTCCCCAAAAAGAGGCCTCACTAGCCCGAGTCACAGAGAATCAGTACCTAAAACACCTATTAACTATCTCCACTAGGAATGAGGAAGGAGTCCGGAGTGACAAGTGCAGCACCACCCATGATCAGGGATTTGCAATTAAAGGATTGTGAGAAAATTGTTTTTGAAAAAGCTCACTATATTATTGTTGAGATTCTGGTCAGGGTTCAAGATTTTTGTTCACCATGGTGGGTTTGGATGCCACTACCCTCTTGAAGCAGCAGCGGTGGCTGTGGATTGTCCTCACTGCTGCATGGTGCTTTCTGCATCCTTCCCAGATCCAAGATTGTTTGGGAGATGGAGAGAGTGGCAGGGGCTTCTTTGCCCACTGTGTTCCTGAGGGCAGCATAGGGCCAAACAAGCCCTTGCCAAATTTGGAGCAGGGGATTTTCCCACCCTGACCTCAAGTAGAAGTGTTGCATGAAATCGGGGACTAGAGGAAGTGCAGCTACAAGTTTTGAGTTGGCTGCCAAAGCCAGCCAAAACATTGTGAGTCCCTGGCTGGCGCATTTATGGTACTCCCAAGTGTATGGACACAGAATGCTGATCAGGAAAGATTTTCAGCTATCTTGTCTTTTCAGTGATCTTGTCATCACAAAAATGTGTATATATTTGTCTGTTCGCTCCTAACTTGAAGGCAACTACGTCCAGTATAAAGTGTTGGTTAGTGCTTTTCAACTGGACCCAGAGGCAGAGATAGATGGGCACACAGAACGGTGAGCAGGGAGAGTAAATATACATGGAAAGGACCCTCAAGAAATGCATCTCCCCCTGTGGCAGTTGCTTTCTTTCAGAGGCACTGCAAGGTACACACGTGTGTATGTGTGCATATATATGCCACAGTGGGTAAACATAATTACTAATGTGCACAAATAAAGAAAGAGGAATAAGCAGAGAATGCTGTACATATGCAGGCATATAGGTGCAGCCACACATTGAGATCTAGCCACAAACTAATTACTTTGACCAAAATCCTGCTCCTACAATTTGTCATTTGAACCTGTGGCCTGAAAGTCTGCCCACCTAGCTACTTGCCAGCAGAAGTGGCTCCTTCACCTTCCCCCCTCCTTCCCCTCCTTTTTACCATTCAGTCTGTGCAGGCAGGCTGAGGCTCCCTCAGCATTCAGGACACGTCTGGAAAGCTCCTTTAAGTAATAGTGCAGGGAGGACTCCCTGATCAAGAAGCAAATACTGTCTGGCATACTAATGAGCTGCATACTGCTAGCGATGCAGTGGGCAAAGAGTGGCAGCAATTTTGAACCCATCCTGAGCGTACGTGTGAAGGAACTCTTAGCGAGTTTTGAATGGAGCAGGAAGGGAGACAGACTTTCAAGTATATCACCACCACACCCACAAACAAACACACACCTGCATTCTGAACTGGTACAGTCCAGGAGAACATCGCTGTTGCATGGAGGAATCGATAAAGTTACATGGCAGGGCAATCCGACCAGGAAAAAATGCAGCGCCAGCAGCCATTCGGCTTGTCAAGCCCACCCTGCACTTGGATCCACCCCTAGCAATGCCCACTTGCTTAACCCAAACTGAGACCACCACTGACAGACGAAGAAACAAAGTGGTGATCTCAGAGCAACTGAGTCACGGTAAAACGACACTGCGAAAAACAGTTTCAGGAGAAAAGCCCGATGTGCCTGCAAGTTGGCGGCAGTGTCATATAAACAATGCAGTGCCACTGTGCAGCCATGACAGGATATACAGGGCATATAGACAAGCCCCTGAACATGTGGATCAGCTCTTTAGTTCTGAAAGTGACAGAGCTCAGCCCAAGAACACGTGAAGGACATTCATGAGTTTGCATTGGTACGTACTTGTCAATGGAAACAGCTTCCTATGGGGAAAGTCTCACACTTTTTCTTAAAAGCCACACGAATAAATCTAGAATGCTTAGCCTGCAAAACACTCCACAATAGGTCTTTGGGATTCTGTGAATAAACCTTTGGCCACACAGTCTTAAAATGCATCCACCAACCTGGTAGGAAGCAGAGAACTATTTAAGGTGATGTAGGGAAACACAGAATGCTGTGATGACCCATGTCTTCTGTTACTAGAAGTCACCAGGGAGATGCAGGAGGAGAAGCAGGACTGCTGCTACTCTTAGTAACAGCCACACATCACTTGTAGCATCTTTTTCAGCCCTTAACCTTCATATTCTGCTTTTCATCCTGCTCAAAGTACATGGCAAGAATAAAAATATGGTGTTCATTTTTACCTCCAGACATTCCTGAAATGTGTAGTACCATACTCATACTTGCTTTACGGAAGCCTGAAAACTCCACAGTGGCAGTGAATAAAAACACAATGAGCCACCAAGGACCCACCCCTGACACTCCAAAATACATAGAGGAAATTTAACCAATTCCCTGTGCAGGAAGAACTGGGCATATTTAGCCTCGAGAAGAGGAGACTGAGGGAAGACATGATAGCATTGTTCAAATACTTGAACAGTTGTCACACAGAGGAAGGCCAGGATCTCTTCTCGATCATCTCAGAATGCAAGATACGGAATAATGGGCTCAAGTTACAGGAAGCCAGATTCCGGCTGGACATCAGGAAAAACTTCCTGACTGTTACAGCAGTATAACAATGGAACCAATTACCTACGGAGGTCGTGGGCTCTCCCACACTAGAGGTATACAAGAGGCAGCTGGACAACCATCTGTCAGGGATGCTTTAAGGTGGATTCCATTGAGCAGAGGATTGGACTTCATGGCCTTATAGGCCCCTTCCAACTCTACTATTCTATGAAGCAGCCACACCAGCCTTGAAAACACAAGAAGCCGCCTCTGCATGACTTTATGGATCCAAACACTTGGGCTTAGGACAATGATGACTCTTCTCTGTAAGAAGCCAAGGGCTAACAAGGAACAATACAAAGCTTGTTCACACATGACCTTTTCACCTACGTGTCCAAACTCCAAACCCAATATCCTGGGGAGAAACGTCAGTGTGAACCGAGAGGTAAAGGTAATCATTTCTTTCTGTAATTGTGACAGCACTTTTCCCCATCATCACAATCACAGGAATTGCTACCGCACTGAGTACTGCCAACTCCACTGCAGTGTTTCTCCATGCTTGTGTATCCACAGGGATTGTTTAGGTTGCTCACCTAATGGAAAAAACGTCCTTAATGAACTGGCCCACAGAGACTAGCACCAAGGAAGGACAATTTCTCTTCTGGGTACATTATGGACAAAAGTAATAGATTCAGTTGGTGCAATCCACTTCAATCTAATCAAAATCAATAGGACTGAATCTCCCAGTTTCACCCATTGCCTAGTCAAAACCCTTCTCAAGTCATCAGTATCCACGTGACAGGACATCCAAATGATGCATTTTTATTTCAAAACAGTTAAACCATTGCAATTCTACAGTATGCCAACAAAATAAAGGATGTAAAGATCAAGGTGTAAAAAAGAACAGGTATACTAGAATGGGCAGTGGCGTTATGAAAGGGGGAACATCACTGATTTCTTAGGGTTTTCTTAATAACATATTCTTCAATCTAGGATGAAAATAGCTTTTGAAAATCTTGCTTCCAACAGCTTCCAGGTACACTACAAATAATTGCTCCCGGGGCAATATGAAGAAAAAAGGACAGAAAGCAAGCACAGAACAGGAGAACAGTTCCATGAAAAAGGAGCTTCATTTGAGTGTCAGCTCCCAAGGGTTATAGTTTGTGGCATTACTATTTACCTTTGTTATAGTACTTTTCATGGTAAAAAGTGCATTATTATTATTATTTCATCTCATCACAACAATTTTGAGAATTAGATTAGGTTGCTCAAAGCTACCCTGTGAGCTTCATAGCTGAGCTGGGATTTGAACCCAGTTTTCCCTGGACAAACCTCAATGCTACTGAGAAATAGAGGCTCCAGGCTAAGGGGGGAATTGTTTCCAAGGGTGCCTCTTCACGAGAGGTTTAATGCTCTTTGAAGTCTCATTAAAAAATTTACCTCCACACCAGCGGAGCGCAAATGGGGCGTAGAGGCGCGTTATCTCTCTGATTATGCGCATTATCGAATGCGCGTTAAATCGTGAGTTTTATTTTGCTCCATCTATTAAAGCGCATTTTGACTGTGTGAATATGCGCTTATGCGCATTAACTACTTGTAAACCGCATTTTGGACATCCGGTAATGCGCTTCGCCGCCTCTCGCCGCCTCTCGTGCAGAGGGATTAGGCGTAAATGTGCTTCTGCGATTATGCGCATAATCGGTTAACCAGGCGCAAAAGCGAATCCTTGTAGAGGGGACCCAAGTTTCATTCAAGGAAGACCCAAATCATCCAATTGGGACCAAAATGAGATTTTATCTGGGCTACCATCCTCCTGCAGTCAATCCCAAATCAGTATAACCAGCCATCAGCTGAAATTCCAGGAGTAAAGCATATGAGTTACCACACTTCAGCATCAGGGAATGGAAAAGGAACTGAAGCAGCAAGGCAAGGTGAAGCTAAATTGCAACTAGCTCAGCACACTTTCCGTGGAGTTCTCTCTGCTGACTAGATGCTCTTCTCAAATCCGAGAACACCACAACAGTCTGGGTGGGTGTTGTGAACACTCGGCCACCAAATAACATTTTTTGTTTCAGGAGAAGGGCTTTTATTCCTATCTCAGGAAATTGTGAGCAGGCTGGGAAGCAGCAGGAAGCAAGCATTGCAAACTAGGGAAGTGTGAAGACACAGCATTGCAGACAGGATGTACCTGTTTGTTACACACAGATCCAGAATGTCATGTTCATGTGCTCTCCTTAAAACTGGTGTTCAAGAACAATATGGTATCCAAAAAACTACACATATATGAACCTACACATATGAAAGGCAAGATGGGATCAGCACAGGTTAGGGGCAGAGATGAGGAACAGCCTAGCCTTAGCCCTTCTGTTTGCTGTTCCAAGGGTGAAGAGAGAGATGCAGCATCTTTAGAGCAGGGCAGGGGGGATTTTGAAAGCACCCTCACAGCATTCTTGACAAATGGACCTTTTTGTATGCTGGACAGACCCTAAATAAACAGGCTCTGCAAGTTTTCAACATGGATGAACTTGAACTGGGGGGAAAACTCCATTAAATAAAGAAAGGTAGGTTTAAGTATCCAAAATAAATAATAAACTAAATGAAAGCCAGCTGTAGAAGGTACCTATTGGCTAGCATTGATGTTATCATGAACACACTTCTCCCATCTCCAGAACAATTCTACAATTGTTTTTGATGTGAGTGTCTGCATTTTTAATGAGATGGATGACTGTATATTCTATCTATCTATCTATCTATCTATCTATCTATCTATCTATCTATGCAGATTTGATATTTTTAAAGGTGGATAGCCTGGCAAAGGTATGATTGGAGGGACTGATGGCTGAAGCAGCATTCAGCTTGCTGGATGTAAAGGCACAATTGTGTAAAGGCACAATTCTATACATGTTTAGACAGAAAAAAAGGCCTACAACTCCCAGCACTCCCCAACCAGTTTGGGAGTTGTAGGACTTTTTTTCTGTCTAAATAAGCATAGGATTGTGCCTTAAAGCAATACATGACTCCTGGATTATACTGCAGGTGAAGGACCTGTTATGATAATTGTGGTACAGTCTGCCCTGAGCCTAACCTGTTATACCTCAGAACAAGAATGCAGACAGAAGCTTTTGTGCGAACACTCCCTTCTCCTGCTCTTTCAACTACTTCCCCCTTTCTTTCCACACAAGGAAACAGAATCTAAGCATTCAGGGCCCCTTCTTGGTCCTGTCACTGTCCAATGACCACTAGGCAGACCAGACTTGAAAGCAAACAACAAGAATGGACAGTTTAAAAAGCAGGTACTCACCCTGTGAGAACCACCACGAAGTCCATCACATTCCAGCCATTCCTTAGGTAGGAGCCTTTGTGGAAAGCAAATCCTAAGGCAATAATTTTAATTCCAGCCTCGAAACAAAATATTCCAATGAAGTATGGTTCTGTGTCATCCTAAGGAAGCATGCATGGGGAAACATATTATTTAGTTATTGCATTTTTATCCCATACTTCCTCCAAGAGCTCAAAGAGACACAGAAGTTTTCCTTTCCACATTTTATCCTTTTAACAATACTGAAATATAAAGTAACTGGCCAAGGTCACCAAGGAAGCTACAAGTGAGGGTGGCTCTCTATAGTTCTAGTCTGAGGCTGTACCTGGGCAGGATTATAGTCCAGGACCACTTTTCTCCTTCCCAATATACTTTCTAAATATAAGGCTGGCCGATGCTGCAATCCCTCCAGTTTATCATTCCCTAGTTTTTGCAGGAGATCCAATCTAATCCAGGCTTCTGTGGCTAATAACCTATTCATGCAACTAAAAGTGCAATAATAGGTGTAGTTTCCACTGAACTCAGTGGGCTTGCTTCTGAGTAGACATGTACAGGATTGCAGTGTATGCATACTTACTTGGGTGGATCCCACTGAAACCAGTAAACATGCATAGGATCAAATAAACATGCATAGGATCAGGCACTTTCAATCCAAATTATGGAGGTTAGTCCACATGGTGAGCTGTTTGCGTGTAGCCATTCACCAACCCTGATTAGCATGACTTATTATTTCAACCAGTTGCATGATGGAAGCCTTAGGGATATGTTTCCACAGTAAGATACAATTGGGTTACTCTGTCAGTGTCCAGTAGATTGAGGCAGTCTGCACAATGTTGGGCAGAAAGGTCAGCACAGAGAGAATAATCTGCTTCCATCTGAAATGCTGTGAGGAAAGAGGGTTCTCCATGCGCTGTTATCATAGGAGCAGAACTAAATGATGCTATAGGAAACAAGGGCCTGCTGTTAAAAATGGCAAGTGCGTATGGAGATCCCCCTCTCCCTCTGAAACATTTTGTACAGCAGCCTTCCCCAACTTGGTCACTTTTACATGTGCGGGACTACAATTCCCAGCATGGCTGATCCATGTTGGGAATTGTAGTCTAATACGCCTGGAGGGCACCAGGTTGGGGGAAGATTGCAGGACAGCACCATATGACATATATTTCCCAACTCCCAATCCACTCTGATCAGCCAAAAGAGGAAAAGGAAGAGGAAGAAGAAATATAGAAACTCTGCTTGGTTTTCTTACTTTCTGGACAGTTGCAAGATAAACAAGGTACAAGACCATATCCATGACAGTTTTCCTTTCGAATCTGTACACCTTAGGACAGGGGTGGGCAGAGAGTAGATCTCCAGATGTTTTTAATTTCCACTTTCAGCATTTCTGACCATTGTCTATGCTGGCAAGGGCTTCTCGGAGTGGGAAATCCAAAAGATCTGGAGATCTACCTTCGGCCCACCTCTGCCTTACGTAAACAGGCAGCTTTTCTGCAGGGCCCCATGCCTGGGATCCACTAGACACTGCTACACTTTCCTGCTACCCTAGACCCACCACAAACACCTGGGCGCTGACTCTGGCTTTGCTCCTACATCCCAACCAAGCATCAGAATGTTTGAGTTGGCAATCTTAGCTCCACATTACTGGGTGAGGTGAGTGGGGAAAACACAGAGCATAATGCTACCGGGGCAAGTTTACTAGACTGTATGGAAGAAGAGGAGGAGCTTGATGCAGTGCTGCCATTTTAGGCATTTCTTATCATGTTCAGTTCTTCCATAAGCATGTTTCAGAGGAAGGGAAAACACTACTCACCAATCGTTCTGACATTGGCGTCTTGTCATTATCAGGCAGATGCTGCTCCAGAGCAAGGACAATGCAGTTTGCTATGATAGTTGCTAAAATCATGTATTCAAAAGGAGTGAGGCAGTGTTAAGGAACGTTTCTCATTTGGGTGGATCTTATGGGTGTGGTCAAAACAAAGAGCCCTCCCAGGATCCCCCCCCCCACACTTCTCAAGCCAATGTGGTTTATCTTGGATTCGATACCCCTCAAGGGATGCTAACAACAACATCCATTAGCTTGGCATGCTTCACTTGTGCAGAAGAGAATTTCACAATCAAATCTGTGCTTTAGTCAATGTCATTCTTTTCATCTGATTTATAGACATGGAAAATGCGAAAACAGATTTTAAGTACTATGTAAAACAGCATAGATGAAAGCATGCTGGATTGAAACAGCTGGATCCAAGTATGAACAAATGACACTCCCTGTTCCAGTGGGAGAGGGGCAACCCCCCTCTCAAAGGCATTTCACACATCCTGCAGAGATTTCCTGGGAAAGGGTCCTACTGGGGGGGGGGGTCATTGCACATAACTGAACATATTACATGGAAGCAAACCAGTTTGGCCATGAGCCTACATTTGCTAGGGAGCGGTAGCCAATCCTGGCTCTCCAATGAGCATACCTGTTTGACACCTGGTGTGTTTGTTGAATCCATGCTTACATGTGAAACAACCCTTTTAATACTTGCTGGACCTTGAATTCTGGAGATCACTGCTCATCATCCAAGCATCAAGAGACAGGCATGGCATAACATCAAAGAAGCAGCACAATATGTTCACCAGCCATGTCACTGGAAATATGTCCCATTACGCACATTGGTAGTATATAAAATATTTATCTTCAAACTCTCAAATTCTTGTGATATTTATGTTCAACGTAGCATTCAGGGCTAAATAAGTTACTACAGTCTGTCCAATATCTGTCAGAATTTTATCTATTCAGAGCAGAATCCTGACCATTCTAGTCACCTGTGTTATTTTTCTGAGCGTAACAATGAATCAACCTCATCACTTAATCAAAATACATAATTTCTAGAACATCTCAATTGCCTAAGTAGGCCACAGTGGGCATTCTTGACCCAGCATGCCACAGACTTGCCATCAAAATCAGAATCATATAATTCAGCCTCTCCTGATTCATGATCCAAAAATCCTGACATCCATTCCAAGGTTTATTATCAATGAATCCCACTTGCTGAACATGCAGATGAAACATTGTGTATTCTTAAAATGCATTACCCTTTTTGCACCTACAAGTCTGCGCATGCAACTACCTGTTTTATCATTCACTCGTACTCTGGTTTTTATACAAGCCGGACCTTCTTCACATAATACTTTATTCTGCTTTACCCCACAGTAACCTTTTTAAATGTCTCCTTCTCCTTTGTAAACTACTCCTTCCACAATACTAATTTATACCAATATTGAGAGTTCTTCTACAGAGATAAATCAAATTCCTTGTTCTTCGGAGTAATTTATTCTATAAGGTAAGCAACTATGTGAACAAGAATAATGGTGCTACATCTGGATCTAATTCACTTAAATAAGAACAATAGTGCCTGGTCATACAATTGCCCTGATATGTGTAATGAACACCTATAAAGATAGATAGATATCTCAAATTAGGAACGCCCGATTAATAGCCAAGAAGCCAGAGGGCTTCTGTGACTTGCAACTGGTTTGTTCCCACAGTTGCATTGAGTATGAATTTTGCAGCTGTGTGTCTAGATTACTCATACTTGGCCTCAACATCTTTAAATATCATTTAGAGGAAGATTAGGAGGGTCAGTGCCACTGTCACTGTTTCAAAGAGGAGGAAAGCCATTGGCCCAGTGCCACTCAAGAGCCCTGCAGCAACAGAGCTGGAAACAGGACTCCCAGACTCATGCTTTTGTTGCAAGTTCACTGCTTCTCAATTTTTTGCAGACAGAACAGAAGCATGGAAAAACTGACCAATAAACTGAGATTGGTAAGAGGAACAAGATCTACAGACATATTTAATTCATGGTATATACAATCTCATAGGAATGGGAGAAAAAAATCCCAAAAGTATTTAAATCTTTTTGATTGGCATAATGAAAGATATCTCTCCTGTGGTGGATTAACTTATGTTATTATTTCCTTTTTTTCCCTGACCTACAAGGAAAGGAAGGAAACATTTAAGTTCTAAAGAATGATAAACAGTTTGTAATTTTGAAAAAATTAAATATTAGAACAGGAGCATGGATTTCTTGAAAGCTGTGTTCAAAAAAATAACTTGTGTAGACCATCCACAATGGGAGGGAGGTGAGGTCAGGATTGCACCCAGTGCCCCTGCCCCCACGGAAGGCATATACTCATCCCTAGTATGTGCCAGGGAGCTACATCAAATGTATTCATGAGAAGCCTTGTGGAAGAGGATGTTGTTGTTTATGGAAGAAATACTGACTCCTACCCCTGGTGGATCACTTGTGGTTACCAACTGCTGCTCTTCTACTATTGGAAGAGTGTTAAATTGGAAGTCATGGAGTATGAAATGTTTCCTGCATTCACAACTACCACGCAGACAGAGACACAGATTGCTGCATCAGTTAAGAGTTTTGTTGAACACTTCGGAAGGGTGAAGGTGCTGCAGCATCACACAAAGCTTTTGGGAATTACATGATGCCCTGCTGCTGCTGCTGTAGTACTACTTTGCTATCTCCATAGTCATCAAAGTGGTGAGCCAACCTCACCTCTGGAACTGTCGACTGGATGACTTAATGGAGAAAAGCAGTGCATTTTAATAGTGGTGCCTTACTAGTTTACATCTACAGCAGGTATTTCCCTTAGCCGAGAGTTAAGTGAATATAAGTATCTTCATCTCTGTATAGGGGTGCCACTTTTTCTAACAGAGACTATGGGACTTCAACAATCAGTTTATCCCATAACTGCATCTCCATATTACAAAAATCTGCACCTGTTGAATTTCTGTTATGTAACTGTTAAAGGCACATCATTTCTTTCAGAAAAAGGTGTCAACTTTGCCAGCTTATTCTGTTCTCTCCCATAAATAACTTGCTTGTATTGGCAAGTTCATTTATGTGAACACCTGTTGGGGTCACAGACCCCCTCTTCCGGCAGGCATATCCAGTGTAATTTTTAGAATGTTTTTAGGATGTTTTAATGCAGTTTTAATAATAATTGTCATGTTTTTAATTAGTTTTATGTATTTTATCATGTTGTTGTTCCCCGCCTCGATCCAGACGGAGAGGCGGGTAAGAAATAAATTGTTATTATTATTATTATTATTATTATTATTATTATTATATTATGAATGACAAACAGAAATTCCGCAATTGACATTTCCCCCATCAGTTGCATGGCTATGTTAGGAAAACCCTGCACCTGTTGTTTCTGCCTGCCATGCAGCTATTAAGAGCACATGAGCTGTTAAAAAACAACAATGAAAAGATAGCCACCCAAGTTGGGAAGGACATTCAGGGAGAGTGGACCAATGATCAGCCTTCTGCTGGTTCTTGTCACCTTGGAGTTTGTTTCAAATCCTTGGCTGATCCGCTGCTTGTTATCTGGTTGTGTGTTTATAAGACAGAGCAGTTCAGAGTTGTGCATGTTGGGCCTGCAGTTGGAGTGCTTGGTGCCCTGTGGCGTGGATGCTTCTGATTCCATTTCTTCCCATTGCATTTGGTGAGATATTACCTGGAATTGGTTTTGTTGTGTACATTGGATCCCTGTACAGCTCTTTGGTTCCTGACCACGGCTTTCACTGTAGTGGAGATTGTTTGTTACTATAACCCTATTGCATAGGAAATAGCAGGTACAACTGTGTGGTATCTATGCAGAGTGGTCCATTCCTGTACACACTATTCCAGCTAATGAGTTGAGATTTTTGGTGGCTGGTTGTGCACAGGGCATGGAGCGTATAGAAAATCTAGAAATACATGTATTAAGCAGCTGCTCTTCCTTTTCTTAGGCTCAGTTCACACAATCGCCACAGCTTAAGCCACTATAGCTTGTTTAAGCCACAGCACATGCCAACGCAGGCTTGGTACAATTTGTCTAATTACCTGCCTGGGCACAGCTTGTTATGTCATCCAAACCTGGGCAGCATGGCTTATTGAAGGGGGAACGAACCCTTAAATAAACCATGGTCTGTTGTTGGATTATTTTAGGGTTAATTCCCTCTCCAACAAGCCAGCATGACAAGGTATATCCAGGTGGGTAATGTTACAATATAACATTCTTATATACACACAATTAGTTTACAGTTGGCAACAAACTCCTCTCTTTATTTCCTGTGTTATAAAGTGCAGGAGCAGAATATTTTGTCTTATCATGATGCATATGTTGAGGTGTGTGCTCATTTCTTCTGATGCATCTAGTAAACAGCATAGATATGGCCTAGTGTCAACAGAAGGATATAGGTGCAATTCTATTCTCCAGCCTGTGCATGGATTCCTTGCACTAATGCAGAACTTGTGATCTATGGATTTCTTTGCTCTGGACCCCCTGTGGTTCCTCACTGTTGTCTGTATATTGACTCTGTCCCTGATGTTTGTGGATCCAGTTCCCTTTAGTTGGCATGTCTGCAGGATGTGTGTAGGGAGAGGTGTGGTGTCTCAGCAGGTTAGGTGTACGGTGTATGTATATGTGTGTGTGAATTGCATGCTTGCTGCTGTTGTGTTGTGGCATTCATGTGTGGTCATGGGCAGTGTCAGTATGTGCTGATTGCAATATCATCTTTTTAAGTGCTAACACATAGTTGTGTTCCTTTTTTATTTTGTTTTTATGTGAGCATTGTGCCTGAGCAACGACAAACTTTTTATAACAAAGAGGTTGCCAAATAAAGCTGCCACATTCATGTTGATCCATTACCCTCTCTGCACACTTCTGAGTTGTGCAGTTGCACCAGGCCCTTTTCCTCTGCCTGGAAGGGGTAAAAGGCACAAGCCTGGAGACTGAACAGGAGTTGGAACCCCAATGGAGCTGTCACACCAGTAACCATCTAGAATAGACTCATAGACTATATAGGAGCTGGATGCTCCATCTCTTCCTGGACCTCAGTCAGGCCCTGATCCAGGCAGCTACTTAAACAAGCTTTCCCCTCCTCCTAAGTAATCCTTATGGGGCTGCTCAGGTACTCTGCCATTGGCCTGAAAGTTGCTGTCTGGCTGATCATTTCCTCTGGTTTGGGAGCCCAGGTGACCAGCATGGAGTCCTCTGGTGCCCACAGGTGGAATATTGGGGGTCCAAAAGCCCTGTTGGAACAGTGGGCTCCTCTGGATTGCTCACAGGTCTGGTCTGGTTTCAAGTCCAGAGTCTGAGCATGGCTGGACCCCGACACAGCAGCACAGCTGCATTGAAGAAGCTGCATTCTCTTTGAGCTCCATTACACCAGTGGTTTAATGCACTCTTGCCACATCTTGTATCTGGTTTTGCAGCGCAGGATTCAAATGACTTCGTCCCTGTCCTGCACCCATCTCGCCTCTTTTCATCCGTTTTGCATATTAGTTTGGTGTGGGGAAAGTCTGGATTATTTCCCCCAAGTGGATTTAATGCGCCTTTAAGCCTCCGTGTAGTGCTGTCCTCTCGCTTTTTCCTTTGTTGGGGGCATGTGCTTTGAATGGAGTTTTGCTGACGAAAGGGGAGGGTGGGGAGGTTCTCCTCCTCCAGCACTCCATGTCGAACGAAGGGACTTGTGCTTATTCGATTGAATGGACTTTTTACTGCTCCAACCCCACCCTTATTGCCCGCAGAAACAGAGCCCAGCCCATGAAATGTTAAATCAGTAAATTGCTAGACAACAAAGCCAGAGCGAGGGGGGGGAAGGAGCCCACACCCATCAGAGTACTGCAACCAATGAATTGGAGGTGGAAGGAGAAGGGGTGGGGTGGAGTGGAAGAGCAAACAAGTGAAAGGGAGGTTTTATGGCGCAGTGCAATACCACAAACCCAGATGAAAGTGACCATTAGCTTGATGCACTTAGGAAACGGAGGTAAAAAACACGGAGATAACCCAGGGGGGAAATAGATGTGATGGAGCCCAAAGTGTGGGTGCAATGATGGAAAGTGCAGCTGTTCCAGTAGCATGAGCTGATGACCAAGAGCACTGGGCCAGGAGCACCAATTAGGAATAGCAGGGGGAGGCAATTGTCCCACCCAATTTTCAGAACACAAGTGGTTATCCTTCAGGAGCGTGAACACCTACCTATATCTCTGGTGAGTAGGTAGCATAAAAAGAAACCACAACAAATGCTCTTAAAATAGACGTGTTTTTTTGTTTTGTAATTCAATCTTGCATATATCTAAGAGCAGGCCATTGAACTTTGCTGCGCATCTTGTGTCATCTGAACAAACCTCCCCACCCTGCCACCAAACGCACATGTACACACATTAAATTGAGGTTTAAAGCTTTGACTCAGAGCACAAGGGCACTGAGGTGTGATCCTATGCAGCCCAACATGGCAGGTAGGCTCTTACTGATAGGGTCAGAAATGCTAGCATGGATAGTCTAGGTATCTCTATTTAATTGTCACAGATGTTTCTAAAACACTGTAGATATTCCTAAAGTATCAACTGAAGTTGGCAGGTTTACAATTTGGAATTTAATGCACCTTCTATCCCTTCTAGGAATGCATAAGCAGTTGCTCAAGATTTTGGTATTTCAGTCACTCCTTCGTAAGAAGAGGCGACATTTTTTCAAGGTTTTTCAAGTTGTTGAATTACCCCTTATTCCAAAGGAACCAACATTTGAATTATTGAAGGAAACTGACGAATGTCACAAACAGGAAAATCCAAGAAGCTGCTGTTAGAACCTAGATCTCCAGTCTCCAAGATCCATATTTAGGTTCCCCACAACCATCACTACTGCATAGAAAAGCTGGCTGAAAAAGATTGCCTCTGAGTATGTGTAGAGTGCCCATCTCGCAAGAGCCACTAGCTGTCAGTTGCCGCATATGGGAGGGACAGCTTCTACAGTGATCACAAGTGGATGACATTCAAGCAGCTCCCGATCCAAACGCCTCTCTTTTGCTTTAAATTGGGTTACACTTTTCTTGAACAATGCTAGTATTTGATCTGAAATACGTCTCTCTGCCCCAAAGACTCTTTTCCTCCTAAATCCAAACTCTTGCTACATCAGCCTCCTCAGTCCTTCCTTGGTCGTGCAACAAGCACTAGGCCTGCCCTCCAGATATGTTGGCCTACAATTCCCATCCTCCCCCAACCAGGATGCTGGGAGTTGCAATGCAACACATCCGGAGTGCTCCAGGTTGGGGAAAGCTGTATATACAACGACGCGTTCCTCCCCGTCTCCCTCGCCTTGCCGATCACAGCGACGAAGGGGTGAAAAGACCTGCCAGCTAGCTAGCAGCAGCCAGCCGGCTCTGAAAAGTGGAGCAGCGGAAGCAGGCGCTGAAACGTGCCGCTGGGACCGGCCCAGTTCTTGGGGTGGGCAGGAGGAGCTGAGACTGCAGTGCGCGCCGCCTGCCTCGCAGCAGCATCGCACCGTCAGCGGCTGAGCCACGGAGCCCGCTGCAGGCCCTTCCTGCCCATTGATTGGCTTGCGCGGAAAGAGCCCTGAATCAGCGGATCCGAGGGTGGAGAGGGAGGGAAGGAGGGAGGGAGCGAGGGAGGTGGGGACGCGAAGACAAGGGGGAGGGGAGGCGAAAGCACCAGCCAGCTCATTGAGCAGGAAGAAGGTGTAGGGGGAGGCCTCTCCACAATGTGCCCCGCCGCCGCCCAGGCCTGTCACTTCGTGGTTTCTGCGCCTCCAGGGCTAGTGCACGATCAGGGCAGGAGGGGCACAGAAAGCGGCAGGCGACGGGCGGGGAATTCTGTGAGATCCATCCCACAGAGGGGGCCTGCTGTGGCGTGGATTTCTGCCCGAAGCCACAAGACACAGTTTCCCTCCGATATCCAACAACCACAGGCAACAAAACTGCATTTACACCTTCTTCCGCCTTTTACTACACATAACCATACATTGAAATGGAAGAGTTTGGATTGGAGTGGGAGTGGGGGCCCGAATCTATCCTTGAAGCCTTATGCACACAGGAGCATGGTGGCTGATTTAATCACAAGGTATCATCATCAACATACTCTAGTTTTAGATCCCCACTCTTTCCTCTGCTCACTCTTGAGGTAACAGGCGCCTCTGTATCTCCCAATACACGCACTCACTCACCTAATTCTTCATACTGTATGTGGGGGTGGGGGCGTCACATGATTGAACGCTTCAACACACACACACACACACACACACACACACACACACACACGAAGTCTTTCCACCCAGAAAACGAACATGTCAGGGCCCTGACCAAAAAAATACATCTTTTGTTTGTACATGCATGAGCGTGCATGTGTATATTTTATGAAGGGTCCTCCAAAACAGAGAAAGTAATGACCCTTTGCCACCCAGGCTTTCCCCAGGATCTGATGCCTATAAATGACTCTCTCCCTCCCACTCCCTTGCCAGAACTAGGCGAGGAACATTTTCCTCCAGGCTTCAAAACTCTGTAAAAACACTCCTGCATCCTGCAAATAATGCCTCCTTTCTTCTCCTTCTAATGCTTCAGATCATTGTAGTCCAGGGGTGGGGCAATTTGTGACCCTCCAGACATTTTGGCCTACAACTCCCATTAAGTAAGCAGGCTAGGGCTGATGGGAGTTGTAGGCCAAAACATCTGGAGGCCCACAAGCTACCCCTTGCTGTCAGTAACCTTTGTACACACACAAAAGAGGATTTAAAATATATGTACAAATATGCAATAAAAGTGCAAAGATTTTGCTTTTGAGAAAACTGATTTCATTGGAAATATGAAATAAATGGGAAGACACCCTGTTTGGAGAACGCCATGGCCCACTACAATTTCCATCAGCCTCAGCCAGCATGGCCAATGGCCTGGGTTGATGGGAGTTGTAGTCTAAAACATCCAGAGGACACTAGGTTAGGGAAGGCTGTCCTAGAGCATGACTTCGTTGGGTAACAATAGGGAGTATACGTCCCTAAATTCGGGAGGCAGCAAAGCTGTTCATTCGAGCCGGGCAGGAGCTATTCATAAAAACTGGTTCTGTAGCTTTCCATTTATGGAGAAGAAATTATTCCTGGCTAAGCAATAAAAGCATGCAAAGGGAGCCAAAGCAACAGCCTAGCTGCTGTTTTCACAGACAGCAGAGTCGAGAAGCGACTGTGTAGCAAGGGCAGCTGCTTGGTGCCGAACCTATTTTCAGCACGCCGGCCAGCTCCTCACCAAGATACTCACCTCTGCTCAGCCTGTGACCTTGTGAAAAAGACTTTGCATGGTCTCTGTTGGCCTTGCATGGTAGTTTTTGTAGACCAAACTCACCAGGATGACACTTTACTCACAGCTACTGGGAGGGGCATCAGAGAAACTGCCTGTGTCACAGCTGCAGAAACAGGGCTGATGTAGAGACTGGTGTGACATGTGTATGGGTAAACTGAGAGTCATCTGTGCAGTAAAATACCACAGCTTGGTTCGCTCCAGATACATTGGACTACAGCTCCCATCATCATTGGCTTTGAGCAATAGAAGTTGTAGTCCAACACATCTGGAGGGTGCCAGGTTGGGAAGGCTGGAATACAGGTTAAAAATATGCAAGGCGAGGGGCAGTCATTTTTGCATTTTGCAAGCTGCAACAAACCGCTTTTCAACACAAAAATGGCAAATCTATTAGTTTCACCTACCATTGTTGGAAAGTAGTTATCATTTATATAGCACCTTTAGAGAGCAAATGCTTTGCCTTACCTTATTCATCTCCATGCCAACCCTGTAAGGCAGGTCATGATTATCTGCATTTTACAAATGGTGGATGAAGGCAGTGGCTGCATTTGGACAACACATTAGTCAATGGTGGGTTGCATAGCCAACTCACAGTTGGTTATTTTGTGGGTACTCCTTACACAACATATTCCTACACAACTGTGGGTGGTTGGGGCTGGCGTTGAGTGGACTAATAGTCAACCCAGCATTTGACTGACACAGCCCACGCCCCTCTCCCCACCCTCCCTCAGTCCTCCCAGTTGTAACCCAGCAGCCTATGCAAGTTGCACCAGTTGTAGCAGAGTGGCAGCCGCCGCTTTGGTCACTCTTGCCGCCTGCTTCTATGGGCTTGTGTGTTAACTCACTCACCGCACTCCATTAACACACTCACCCCTCCACACAACACTTTAAACAACTGGCTTCGAGCTAAACAACTTGCAAGCCAGTTGTTTCGCTTATTTAGGTGGAATAGCATACCGTCAGTAGTTTGCAACCCTCTACACAACACAATAAGCAACACAACTGACGATTGTTCCCCCCCCCCCCCAGTTGCTTAATGTGTTGTCCGAATTCAGCCAGTGAGATATTGGTCCAATACAAGCCACACTGAACTGTGATTTGAATCCAGATCTCCCAAGTCCAAGGGAAAAGTACTATTCACTAGGTCAAGTTGACTCTGTATCTCTGAGTATGAGCTATGAGCCCAAAAGTTCCTAGTTCAAATCTTGCCTCAGTCATAAATTCCAGTGGTGGCCTTAGGCAAGCCACTATTTCTCAGTGCCTGCCCTCCCACAATATTTAGATAATATAAGCCCACCTTTCAGGATTGTTATAAGGAGCATCGAGATAATGTATGTGAAGCACTCTGAACACTCTGAAGTGCTATATAAATGCTAAGTTATTATACAATTATAGCAATATAATGGCATCCAGTGGTGTGTGTAAAACTAGCAAAGACAAAGGGGTAGAAAACAGAGGCTTGAAAGTCCTGTAAGTAATTCTAATACACATCTGCACCATCCTAATTTATGACATACCATTAGCTCATATTTCCCAGCTGGTAAAAAGATCCTATAGATGAAAAGGAAAGAGGAAGGTCAGAGTCTCAAACTCGCAATCTCTTCTTAGCACCCTAGTAGATGATGGTGATGTCCTCAATCCTCCAGAGCCTTTTGCTTGCCCATGTTAATGGCCTCATGTGAAGTGAACAAAATTTAACATGATAATAGGTACACAGTCATGTTTGAACAGAGTTAATGAACCTACGTGTAATACACATCTGCATAAAAGCTGAGATGGGGAGAGCTGCTGCTGGTTGAAACTGGACGGGGTTTAAAAAGCTCCTTCCTGTAAGCTACATCATAAGCTCTTAATGCAGGCCATTCTGTTTCTATCCAGATGAGCTGCTGAATGGGGGGGCTGCACTCGTGTGACTTGTAAGTCCTGAACCTTGTTCCTTTTCCAGAGGGATACCTGTGTTCGTCTGTTGCAGTAAAAACCATACAAGAGTCTTGTGGCACCTTAAAGAGGAACACATTCATTGTAGCATAAGCTTTAATGGACTATAGTCCATCAGACATGCACTTTAAGGGCCCAAAAGTTTCCCAGCACATTTCATGTTGAAAAAGAGGCAAGTTCTATTCTGCTGAGCTGCCAGAGATGCTCTGTTCTCCTGGATGTGTTTCATGCCAGTTGTGGGTGCAAGAGCTATCCCTTATCATCAAGACTAGCCTGTTGCCTTTCACTGTATCCTCCCTTTCTCCTCTCTAACGTGCTAGTGGTTGCAGATTAGACATGCAGATGGAACACATCTTAAATTATTCTTTCCTGGATTCCATAAATAATTCACAGGGCGAGGGGGGCTTCCAAGTGAGCCATCAGAGCCACACAGACGATTGCGCTATGCACAACAGCTCATTTAGGAACACGAATGCTGTCCATGCAAACATGCACAGGCTCAATGTTTGACATCTCCACTTATACACCTTGGGTAGCATGAAAGGGAAGACCTTGGAGCAAAGCTGCTGCTAGTCACAGTTGATTGGCACTAAGCTAGATGGACTAATGGTTAGATTCACTATAAGGCCAAAGTACATGTGATGCAGGAGATCCATGAATGGGATCTCTAATGGTTTCTCTAATGGTTTTTCAAGTGTGAAGAGCAGCAGGGGCGGAGTGTGTGTGTGTGTGTGTGTGTGTGTGCATAATTTGGACTGGGACTATAGCATTGGAGAGTATAGTTTAACCATTTCCTCCCATGCCATTTTTCCAATTAAAATTCCCCTCAAAACTAGTTACCCCTTAGGGAAAAACATACAGATAAAGGCATGATTCTGGTATCCACAGGGCAAACAGAAGCTTTATGGGAAAGCATTTTCCATTGGGAAAATGGCAGTGGGGAGAAAGGTTCAACTACCGATCCTTGCTATGGTCCCATTCTGAATCCGCCCTCCACTACGGCTGCTACTAACACTTTTAAAAAATGTGGGAGATCCCACAGAATGAAATTTAATAAGGATAAATGCCAAGTTCTACACCTCGGAAAAAGAAACCAAATGCACACGTACAAGAAGGGGGATACTTGGCTCAGCAATACTGCAAGCGAGAAGGATCTTGGAATTGTTGTAAATCACAAGCTGAATATGAGCCAACAGTGTGATGTGGCTGCAAAAAAAGCAAATGCTATTTTGGGCTGCATTAATAGTAATATAGCTTCCAAATCGTGCAAGGTACTGGTTCCCCTCTATTTGGCACTGGTTAGGCCTCATCTTGAGTATTGCATCCAGTTCTGGGCACCACACTTCAAGAAGGATGCAGACAAGCTGGAATGTGTTCAGGGGAGGGCAATGAGGATGATCAGGGGTCTAGAAACAAAGCCCTATGAGGAGAGATTGAAAGAACTAGGCATGTTTAGCCTGGAGAAGAGAAGACTGAGGGGAGACATGATAGCACTCTTCAAATACTTGAAAAGTTGTCACACAGAAGAGGGCCAGGATCTCTTCTCGATCAACCCAGAATGCAGGACACGGAATAATGGGCTCAAGTTACAGGAAGCCAGACTGTTAGAGCAATATGACAATGGAACCAATTACCTAGGGAGGTTGGGGGTTCTCCCACACTAGAGGTATCCAAGAGGCAGCTGGACAGCCATCTATCAGGTATGCTTTAAGGTGGATTCCTGCACTGAGCAGGGGGTTGGACACAATGGCCTTATAGGCCCCTTCCAACTCTACTATTCTATGATTCATAGATCTCCCGTCATATCCAGTTTGCTTACACACACACACACACACAATCACATTCACACACGGAAGGGCTCTAGCCCAGTGGCAGAGCCCATGTTATATCCTTGGCATCTTAAGGTAGGGCTGGGAACAACTTCTATCTGCTGCTGCCAGTCAATGTAGACAATACTAAACTGGATTTTTGGACTTGTTATAAAGCTGCTTCCCATATTCCTTAAAACTGCTGCTAATCCTTTTGGAAATCATCCCACCCATTCTCTTTACGAGTCAGTAATATTTACATACAGAACACAATTGGAGTGAAATAACCTCCCTGGAATCTCTGTATCTGTGAATTCTCTAGGTATGTAGCAACAAATATAAAACAGCATCTGAATGTACTTTACACACATTAAAGAACCTGGGAGTTTCTGTTGTCACGTTAGACAAAGCAGATCACACACACTTTCTGTGAGAGTCGCACTTCACTGCAAAACGCAAGCCCACGATGTTAGGGCTAATTCACATAGTATTTTCCTTGTTCGAGATTTTGAAGTCACCCATGCCTTTGAATACCAAGGGGAGGGGGGGAACAAAACATGCAAAGTGATTAACACAGATATCCCACCCAGGAATGTATCAATGCATTGAAGACTACACTTGAGTGTGATCTAAGTGTTAGGATTTCACATTCCCCCACAAGATATACACAAACACAAGTGACTCCTGCATTTGCAAAGCTCTGGGGTGAGGAGGAAGTACCATGTAAATTGGCCTTCAATCTGAGTCCTAACAAATTCCATGCCTATGTTTATCAGCACTACCTGGGTTAAGTTCCTCTAAGTCCAGTAGAGTTTTTTTAAAGTCCACAAAAATGCTCACACAGCAGGAACAAAAGCTAATTCAACAGTATACTGTTCGCTGGGAGGAAGAGATCAACGTTAGCAGCAAGTTGTACTGTTACAGATCCTGGCACAGAATTATTTTATTACCACTAGTTTTACTGACATGATACCTTAGAAATCTGTCCTTCCTATACAATGGGCAACACTAGTATGCCTTGGCATGCCAAGACAGATGATCTTTGGGCTGAAATTTGACTCTCTCCCTGTGTGGCCCTGTAGCTCTGCAACCTGGCTAGTTAACCATTGGGGTATTTATATTTTCTTTGCTGTTGCTCCCTATTCCCCATTTTCAAATCACCAATTAAACCCCATCTTTCAGCAGGGTAGTGGGAAAAATCACCTGCCTGTAAGTTTTATCATTAAAAAAAATAAACTCCAATATTTTATGTCTCCAGCAAGGAGAAGCTTTTACTTTTGCAAACTGTATTGATTTAATCCTAGAGGCAATTGGCAGGAGTCCCAGGAGCTTAATCAATACAGCAGGACCCTACAGCATCTCTCTGCAAAGCAGCTCCCCTCCCCTCCCCTCCCATTCCCTCTCCCTGAAATGCTATTCAGACTGAGTCCACAGTCTTAAAAGGACCGTGGAGAAGAGGGTCACATTGTTACATGAGAAAATAGCCGCTGAAGCCCAGTTGGCACAAACAAATGGCACAAGGAAGACACCAAAAATGAATGGGACATATTCATGGTGATGTGTCGCATCAGTGGCCATTAGTCATGATAGCTAAATGGAGCTTCCATGCCCAGAGACTGCATACCTTTGAGTGTACCAGATCCTGGGGGACAAACAGGGAAAGGCCAGTGCCTTCATCCCCTCCTCTATAGCATCCAGAGGCTTCTGGTTAGCTGGTGATGGAAACAGAATGTTGGACTACTATATGGGCCTTTGAGTTGATCCAGCAAGTCAATTCTTCGCTCAGAATTCAGGCCTATCTCATCGTGCATGGGATTTCAGTGAGGGGGAGCCAGTGGCCAGGAAATGGAGAGGAATTATTTATTTCAAGCACACCTGGGCCACAGACGCCATATAAATCACCCCCGTAAAGGTGAGGGTAAAATCAGCCTCTCCTCTCCTCTTGGAATTGGCAGCAGGAGTGTAGGAGGCAACTTAACTCATGCACGTATGGTACTAGACCCATTCATGGAGAGCACGGTATCAGTGGCTCTTGGACAAGAATCTCAGAGGAAGCACTATTCTGTTCAGACTGCCTCTAAAACTCAAGTGTTCTGGATGCTGGAAGAGAAAACAGCAGAAAATGGGATATTGCATTATTGTGGTTTTATAATAGGCTTCATCTGTAAAGTGTATTATTGTTGCTGCTGGACCAATGATTCATATTTGTCCTGCTCTGGAGCAATGTTGGGCTGAAAGTCTGGCTGAAACACAGTCAGTTTCAAAACATAAACAACAAGGAAGAGTATCCTACTAACCACAAGCCTCTTCCCGCATGTGAAATCTCGGCACATCCCCGAGTTCTTCACTACTTGGCTGTCCTCTTTTTCCCCCTCCCATCTGTTCACTGAAGAAAGCAGAGTGCTGAAATGTGCAGCACCAGCACCACATCTTTCCTCATTCCCTTTCTGCACAGATCCTGCTGAAATGGAAGTTTTAAGCCCCACAGCAGCAACTGGGCAAGGATTCAATTTCCGACACAGGAGCTGCTTTCAGAGAGGGACGGCAGCCAACAGGGTGGTGGTTCTGTGACCTGCAACACTGGCTTCAGGAACAGGAGCACCTTTTGGGGTCATCTCTTCCCATGCACCCTATTGCACAGATGCATCCCCCTCTTTCCTTAAAGGACATCAGGGCTACAACTTTCACAAAGGAAAGCAGCCTTACCTTAACCCTGTGGAAGGAAGCCTGACAGCAGGCAGCCGGCCTACCACCGGCAGTGAGCCACGTTAATGTCGACTGTGCTATTCATGGCAGCAGGGCATGGCACCGCAGCATCTGACCAGACCCCATTCCCGTTATTCAGTCAATGTACATTTTCTTTATTTCTACCCCACCTTTTAGGGCAAGCCCCCACAATGTCGCTTACAATAAAAATGTTTAAAGCAATGCAGTAATGGAATAAATAGCATGTAATAAAACAGCATCAGATAAAATTATATATAGGGCCCAGCCATAAAAATCAATAAAAAGCTCAAGTAGCAATGAAATCCAGGAGTCCCATCACACTACATCCCTTGGCTTCTTCAAAGGCCAAAAATATAAAAAACCTGGGGTTGCTGCTTTCCACATCTTAGTACATTCTCTCACCCTACACTTCTCAGCACCAGAGACAGACCTCAGTGGTCCTGGCAGCAGACAGAAACAGTTTAATGGCTTATCAGGGTATTCTTGCAAAATGGAGAACACATATTCTGCAAAGTGACTGGAAGAGTCATCAGATAAGCATTTTCTCGCACGCTCGTTACTGGCCACTCACATTTTTTTGCAGGTCCTTTTGACAATGCTGTGTGCCTCCTGCACGACTCCTGTTTCTTCTGGTCTTTTTTCCATCATAAAATAAGACAGAAAAAAACTGATTTTGGGGGCAATAGCGAAACTTGCCACCATTTCCTGCTGTGTGTAGGAGAAGCAGCGCAACAAAAACGCCCACTGAATGGGCCATGCGGTCACTGCTTGCTTCCTCTTTCTCCCCCATGTGAAGAAAGAGGAAGCTGTTCGCCTCTATTGTGGAACAGCAGCAGGAGGCCAAAGTGACGGTAGGGAAATGCAATTTCCCCCATCTGATGATGCTCTAGGTCTCACCAGAGGCTTCTTGGCATATCCTGAGTGAGGAAAAAGCAATGTTTCTAGTTTTACCAGACAAGCCCTCCACAAATTGGTGCCTTCCAGATGTGTTAGACTATAACTCCTATCATCCCCAGCCAGCATTCCTCCACCCCCCCAACATCCAAAGAAATGGAGGCCCGTTTTTTGTACCTGGTCAAGAAGGCAGGGCTCCTGCAGCTTTAACTGTTGCGATAAAGAGGGAATTTTACCAGGTGCTGCATGCATACAAATGACACTTGCTGAAATTCCCTTTTCTAAACTGTTAAAGATACAGGAGCCCTGTCCTCCTCTTCATATGGTCACCCTATTTTGTTTGGAGCCAGTGTGAATGGTAGGGAAGAGATGGGTGAACATTAGAGTAATACTTTATGAGGTTCCCCTTCGAGGGAACTGAATCCCTGCAACCCAGCACATGCTCAGGCTCTTAGTATCTGATGTGATTCCCAACAGCTCAGGTAGGATGAGATGCAGGTTGTGTGGGACTAGGGATGTTAAATCCCTTCCATCTGTGTTTCATGGATTGAGAGGTGTCTGTCATTCCATGGTCCGCTCATTGATGGAATCAGATTTTCTGTATGAGAATTTTGTTGGTTTGCAAATGAGCATTTGCACTCATGCTCACTTGCACTAATGCACATTAGCACTAGTTTGCATTTGCGCAAGTAGGCATTTATGCAAATTCCTCCCCTCTCCAAAGTAAAAAAGAACAGTCCGCAAGTCCACAGAATCTGCATGAATTGCACAAAACCACTCCACTGCAGAATGCACAGGCTGGATTCACAGAAATTCGCTCTCATTTGAATCCATTGAGGATTTCTCCAACATCCCTATATGAGACTGAGATACTGACGCTGCCACCAAATCTTTTCCCAATCTCTGTATATGAGAAGTGGCTAAGAAACTGCTGCGGCACTTCCTACCTTCCCTGGGAGTCTGTTATCACAAGCCTGAACACAACCGGCACAAATGCACACATGTGCAAACAGAATAATCCCAAAGCCAGTTCTTGCTTTGCTCTGAGCTGCAGTCCCTGAGCCTGTCTGGCCAATCAAAAGGAGAGTGGCAGCCAGCTCCTCACACACATTATTCAGCACATGAGCAAGCAGAGTTGGGTACATGGGAAGCTCACTGTTGCAGCCAAGGCATTACTGCAGTTGCACGGCCTTCGGGCGGAAGATTGCCTCAGCAGTGACTGCAGCAGCACAGCAACAGAGAACACATCAGAGGGCCCTTGGAAATGGAACTCCTCTTCCCACCTCCTTGGGTTCCTGCTTCCCAGATTCAGGCTATGTGTGGGGTGCCCTAAATCATTTTCACATGACACTTTGGTCTTGTGTCTCCCAGGCTTCTATATGCTCTAATGCCCTCCCCTTTCAAAGCTGCCTGATCTCCCTGGTACTCCTGTTCTTGCGTTGCCCAAGGCTGCAGAGCAAACCCAAGAGTCCTGGATTCCAAGGTGGCCTACCAAGCTATCATCACAGCCCTGAATTTGTAACAGGATTCCTGGCTCCCAGTTCCTCCAATCCACCCAACCCCAGATAATTCAAACAGATGTAGATAGTATATAGTGGTCCAAATTCCCAGTCCTCCTGCCATCTTCACTTCCCCTCCCTTGCTTTAAGTAGGCTGGGGTTGTTTTATTTAGAAAAAAGGGGAGTAAAAGGAGACAGAAGGGAGGTATACAAAATGCATGGTGTGGAGAAAGTGGATGGGGAGACATTTTTCTCCCTCTCCCATAATACTAGGCCCTCAGGGTCTTCCCATGAAACTGAAGAGTGGGAGATTCATGACGTATAAAAGGAAGTCCTTCACACAGCTCATAGCTAAACTGTGGAATTTGTTACCACAAGATGTGGTAGTGATGACCACCAATTCAGATGTCTTTAAAAGGGGATTAGACAAATTCATGAGGGTAAGGCTAACAATGGCTACTAGTCTTGATGGTCGTGTATTACCTCCAATATCAGAGACAGTATGCCTCTGTGGACCAGTTGCTGGAGAACATAAGTTGAAGGGTGTTATTGCACTCCTGTCCTCATCTGGGCTTCCACACACAGGCAGCTGGTTGGCCACTGGTTAGTGAACAGAATGCTGGACTAGATGGGCCTATGGCCTGATCCAGCAGGGCTCTTTTTAAGTCCCTAAAACTGAGAACCTGTAGCCTCTTTGATCTCTGCCCCTCGATGTAAAGTCTCTACTCTGAATGCTGTACCACCTCTGCTGCTTTTGCTCTGTTGTTCCCCGCTGTCGTATCCCTGACTGTAGGTTTCAGCTGCCAAGTCCAGCTTCTTCCACCCACCCACCCCTGCTTGCCTGTGCCTCCTCATTCTTCGGTATAGTACTAGACATGGAAAAAGGGTGAGTCACTGTTCTATGCCTTTACGCTACAGTTAAGCCCTTTTTCCCTGTATTGCTAAACAGTCATAACAAGCAGGTAAAAAGCAGTGGGAACCTCAATGTTCATTCTGGAAACTATCCCCACCTCTTACTGGTATTATCTGAACGTCGGATTTAGCACATCTGTGCCTAATCCACACCACATGTAAAGCTCTTGCTCACCCACTCTCACCGAAATGCAGACATTTTGGGGTGTGGTGTAACAAACTCAAAGCAATACTGCACTAGGAGGATCACATGCCTGCTCCTGAGATGCAGATGTATTCAGGATGGGGAAGGACAGCTGCTAAGCTCTTATGCAGAGCTGCTGTTAAAGCTAGGCAAGAAAGCAAGGGCATAGTCACAACTGATGCTCAAAATAATCAGTTTCGAGCGGTAGCGATGTCACCTGTGAATATTGTGAATGTGGGGTAGAAAGTGAAAGAAAAACATTTTTGAAATTGAGTGCACTTTCTATCTAATGTAAGTTTACCATTCAAAGCTCAGAGGCAGGAAATGCAAGCACCAGGTTAAGCACCATATTTCCCAAAACAGCTGAATCATCCTATGTGGCTTGGAAAGCTATGGGGTCATTGCAGCAGCTCCTGAGCCTGGAGGGAAGAAAGCTTCCAAGGGCATCAGGCTAAACCAGGAATCTAAAGCCTGGGCTTTTCGTCCAAAAAACAACTGAGCACTTGCCCCCTAAAATCCTGCTCTCACCTTTCACACTCTCTTCTGAGCAGCAAACTGATCTGAGCCTATTTCACATGCCACCAAGACAACAGGAATGGTGCGAACTATCCTTCCTCCAAAAAAATAAAATAAAATAAAATGTGAAAGATCCTCTACAGAAAATAGCGTTGGACATGACTGACCCACAGATTGTGCTGGGCTCCATTGGGCACAAAAGGGTGGATTAGGGTAAAGGAAATATCTCTTTACTTGGAATATGTTGCGAGGGTTAGCACTACATTTCACAGCCTGTAGAGGCCATGAGGACATGGGCCCATGAGGATGGAGAGGTGACAGCTGGCTCGTGCAGAAAAAAGTCTTGTTCCCCCAGGGGAGGAGTTGGAGAAGGAAAAGAAGAAGGAAAATGTGGGGAAACAGAAGAGCAGGAAGAGAAGAAAATGGAAATAGGAAGAGAAAGATGGAAGAAAGAAGACAGAGGAAACCACAAAGAGGAGGAAAGCTTAGCTGAGGATGCAGCTCCCGCTGTTCACGCATGCCACCTACAAGTCTCTCCTCCTCTCATTAATTTCGCTATCACATGAGCTGCAGCCTAGATTCCTCCATGATGAAATATTCAGCTCAGAGGAGCCCAACTGAGATCAAAGCTCTTCGTTTACAGCATGACCCTGGGGAGAGCTACACAGTCACTACCGCTGGGATTAACCAGAGGGCACACACCTCTACAGCGCTGTGACAAGAAACCCACAGTGCCACTAAAAGATTGGGGGGGGGGGGGGAGAGAAACATTAGGCCTCATTTTCCTTGGTTTCACTATTCACAAGGAGTGGATGTTGGAATTAGGGGAATGGAAATAGGGCTCAGGGAAGATGTCAACAGGCAGTATCCAGTAGGTCTGTGCACAGATCCGGATTTGGACCCGAATCTGGAGTGGATTGGGCTGATCCGGGCCTCCCGGATCTGAATCTGAACCAGATCGGATCCGGATCGGATCCACGATCCAGATCCGAACCGGATCTGTGCACAGCACTCCCTCCCGCTCTCCCCACTCTCCCACCTCCCCCTGCATACCTGCTGCCTCCTCCATGTCGTCCCCTGTCGTCCTCTCTCCTCGCTGTGTGCTGCCGCATTTCCCACTCGCATTGGATGACCTGACGTGAGTGGGAAATGTGGCGGCACACAGCGAGGAGAGAGGATGACAGCAGGACTACGCGGAGGAGGAAGCAGATAAGCAGGGAGAGTGGGGGGAGGGAGGGAGGGGGAGAGCAGGAGAGAGTGCTGTGCATGGATCCAGTTCGGATCCGGATCCAGTTCGGATCCGGATCCGGATCTGAGTCGGATCAGGCCCGATCTGATCTGAGTTGGATCGGGCCTGATCCTGACCTGACAGATCGGGATCCGGATCGGATCGGGGGGTCCGTGCACAGCCCTAGTATCCAAGCACAAATTATTATGGCCGATTCATAATGGAGAGAGGGAAGCTGGGTCCTGGAGACAGAAGCAGGATAAGGGTTGGTAAAAGTTCAGAAGTAAGAGTCAAGGAGTAAAAACAGACTGGTTGTATACAGACAGAGGTTGCATACAGACAAGATTCTGGGCTTCCCCATGGTCAATCTGGTAGCTGGTCTGAGGAACAAACTAGGGATGTGCACGGCCACCAAAATCGGATCGGAATCGTAACTTCCGATTCAAGCCTGAATCAGATTGGCTAACATCAGACTTGCCTCAAATTGCTTCAGATCCAATTCCGATGCGAAAATTGGACCTCCGATTCGAGCATCGGATGCCATTTTGAATGATTTTCCCCATAGCCTAGTATTGTGGTAAAAAATGCCTATAACTTTTTTATTTTTAAAGATAGAAGTATGAAAGTTGGGGACCTTGCAGATGGCATGTAGGTAGTCATGTGTGCTAAATTTCAGATATATAGGTGCAAGCGTGTAGTGGCTTTGACGTTTTAAAAAATGAACCAGGAACGCCTATAACTTCTTTAATTTAAAAAATCCACACATGAAACTTGGCCACATTGCAGATGGTATGTTGATACTCAAGTGTGTGAAATTTCAGAAACATAGGTACAGGCGTGTAGTGGCAAGGAATTTTTGAAGAATCAGTTGCATTGGGAGAAAGAAAGTAACGCCTATAACCTTTTTTATTTTTAAAGATAGAAGCATGAAACTTGGCCACATTGCAGATGGCATGTAGGTAGTCATGTGTGAGAAATTTCAGAAACATGTGTAGGCATGTAGTGGCAAGGTATTTTTGGAAAAATTAGAAAGAAACGCCTATTATTGTTTTATTTGTAAAGATAGAAACATGAAACTTGGCCACATTGCAGATGGGTTTGAGGTACTTATGTGTGAGAAATTTCAGAAACATCAATGCAGACACTTTGTGGCTATGAATTTTTATTTAAAAGGTCCAAAAGTTCCAAAACAGTGGGGGGAGAAGGCGGGGGGTGCTGTTTGGCAGCTGTCACACTCACCATTTTGGAACTTATGGAACTTTTAAAGTAAAAATTCATAGCCACTATACGCCTGTACCTATGTTTCTGAAATTTCAGACACGTGAGTACCAACATACCATCTGCAATGTGGCCAAGTTTCATGTGTGGATTTTTAAAATTAAAGAAGTTATAGGCATTCCTGGTTCATTTTTCAATATGTCAAAGCCACTACACGCTTGCACCTATGTATCTGAAATTTGGCACACATGACTACCTACATGCCATCTGCAAGGTCCCCAACTTTCATGCTTCTATCTTTAAAAAAGTTATAGGCATTTTTTACCACAATACTAGGCTATGGGCAAAATCAGTCAAAAAGGCATCCGATTCTCTGATGCGATCCGATGCAAATCGGATTTTTAAAAAATCAGATCAGATAAAATCTGAGCTCCTTGAACCAGCATCGGAATCGGGAATCAGATATCAAATTTCGCTTGAATCATATTGGAATCGGGCATTGGATCCAATTCAATGCACATCCCTAGAACAAACATGCTTGTACCAATCACCGGTCTCTTAAATAAATATGCTTACATAACTCTTAAACCATGGGTCCCCATTGGGTCAATGAGCACATTTGGAATTCTCAGAGAGTGCATTTTGTGATCTCACAAAATGGCTGCCTCTTCATACAATGGCTGTCATGGTCAATCACAAAATATCAATTTCCCAGAAGGCAAACTGGTGGGGCAAACTGGTACAAGGCAGAGGTTGGGGCTGAGCTCTAAAACACAAAACTGCTCCTTTGAACCCAAATAAAGATGGTGCTGGAGGGCAACATTTCACTTTGCAACATGCTAGACTTCCAGTTAAACAAAAATAATAATTTAAAAAATCTTACACAAAATAAAATTTAAAAAAAACAGGAGGAGCAGGAATCTGGTGGAGACCTCAGCTTTAAGCCAACAGGTACAGAAGTCCTTGCGAACTACTCTGGACTACAGAATCCATGTGTATGTAATAAGCATAACCCTCTAAGGTAGGCCATTCTGCTCCATTCCAGCTAGCAGGACACAACATCTTCCAGTAAAACATGGACATATAAACCATTTCAGGGCCTTGAACCAGAGCTTCTGGAAGTGGGGCCCCTTCTTTTAGTGCCCTGTTGAGTTTAATGTAATTTTGGCTGCACTCTATACGTTTTACTATAGCCAGTGTTGGGGCTGGGGAAGGGGGAAGAGAATATCCTTTATTGTAGACAAGTCCTGAAAAATACATGATGCCCCTTATATTAAAATCAACCTGGAACAGATTTTTGTCTGATAACAAGAGAAGAAGAGGTGTATCTTCAGTTTCTGAAAATTGGGGATTGGAAAGCCCTTCTTTCCCCACCACTGAAAACTGAGCTAAAATTAATGTAGGTTTTTGCAAGGTGATGATAAAGAAATTCCATTTGAACCTGCAAAAATAGATAGGATTTCTATTCTAATGGGAATGGTGTGTCTCTTCTTTTTCTAAGTACTTGACATGTGGTGCTGTGCCATGGGATCAGATACCTCTTCCTGGACTCATGCCTTGCTAGGCCACATCAGGCTCCCCCTCCCATCTGTTCTAAATTTAGAAGGAACACCAGAGGGGGAAACAGGCAGACTTGAAAAGAAAAGACCCAACTGGTGCCTTTGCAGTCATCTGGGGGCAGGGGCTATTTTTCATCCCAGACCACACTCAGTGGCAACAAATGTGATCAAAATGGAACTTTTGTCATGAGATCTTTCCCAATTAGGATAACAAGACCTCTCTGCACTTCCAGGCTGGCCGGCCTTTCCTGGGTAATAAACACTATTAAATGCTGTTACATCCCAAAGCATCGGAAGAAGCATTGCTTCTGTCTCCTTCTGAACTTTCCTTGGCTCGTATAAGGGGGTCAGTTTTTAAAGTTCTCCATCACACTGTCCCAGAGCATATTTCCTGTCACGGGCCACCTTGTTCTTCTCCTTGCTCTCTCTGCTCTGTACACCAAGCTCAGCTACTAGTAGTGGTTCCCTTTGTATGCTTCTCTCACAGCCATCTTATTATGCCTTTCCCCAAACTTCTCCCACAGCTTGGCACAGATGCTTCTTTGCTACCTATCAGGTAAGCTGACTCTCCAGCAAGCAAAGCAAACCTTTCTCAAAACCAATGTCTTCTTCATTTCATTTCATTCCGTATATTCCTATACCTCCCCACAGCCAAAGCTCTCTGGGCAGCTCACAAAAATGAAAAACCAAAAAGCCCAGTAGTTCTTTGGAATCTGCCTCCCAGGCCCAGCGAGCCTTCCCCTCCCTTCCAGTCAAATCTAGCTGTCTTGTTCTCTCTGTCCAGATATAAAGGCCACTTAGCCCTGCAGATGAGATCTGCTGCCTGCTATAAGAATACCCACAACACTTGGGAGCTATCTATGACCAGGAGTACATTTTTACTTTAAAAGAAATGCAGAAAATGCAGTGGGACAGTGGTGGTGGTGGTGGTTTACAGTGCAAGCTGTCTTCTTACAGATTTTAAGCCTTCACAGAACTAACCACGGCTGCCTCTACACGAGACGTTTAAAGCTCTTTAAAGTCTCATTAAAATTTTTACCTCTACAAGAGTGGAGCGTAAATCGGGAGTTGAGGCGCTTTATCTCTCCGATTATGCGCATTATCGAATGTGCGTTAAATAGCGAGTTTTATTTCGCTCCTGACGTTAAAGCGCATTTTGACTATGTGAACAAACGATTCTCCGCATTAACTACTTGTAAAGCGCATTTCAAACAACCGGTAAAGCCACCAGTTGTGCACTCAATTACCTCTTGCGTACAAGCATTTACGATAAAGCACCTCAGCGATTATGCGCATAATCGGCTAACCAGGCGTCAAACAGAATCCATCTAGAGGGGGTCCACAACAAGCCTCTCCATGTCTACTCATACAAAAGCGGGACAGCAGCACTTTCAAACAGCATCCCAAATACCAAGCCTCTGCATGTCTACTCAGAAGTAAGCAGGACAAGCCTCAGAAGTAAGCAGGTCTGATGTCTGAATCACTACAGCAGCTTCCTCTCCAGCCCTGGCTCACCCCTCTCCCTGGCAGGGAAAAGCTCTTATCTGATCAGTAGGTGATCAGAAATATGAGCTTTTCCCTGCCAGGAAAGGTTGGGAGCCCTAGGAAGGCTGGATGAAATCTAATATATACTTCCAACTTCGAAATAGGAGTTGAGATTTAAAAGAATCATCTCCCATCCTACTTTCCCCCAGCCTCTAGAGCCAACCATACTCCCCTCCAAAAACACAGCATACATGTTTGGGTTCCATCTTGTTAAAGTTAACTTCTACAACCTATTTCTGCAACAAAACTAATGGTTGCCAGCCCCCTCTCTCCTATGATCCACTCCCACCACCCTTCTTTTGCTAGATCAGATGTAAGCTTATGGTATCAGTTCCCTGCAGCAGGTAAAGCCACTATCAAATCATTTTTTTTCAGAAAAGCACAATGCTCCCCGTGCCTACCTGTTAAGTGCTTACTCTGGGAAAGGAGGTACAGTGAGGAAAAAGAATGAGGATCCTGCTGCATAAACTGGATTGTATAGTAGCAATCACTGTGGTAACCCAACACTGCACTTCTCTGAGGGAACAGCTCTGTCTTTGACACTAGGCTAGTCTTTGTTGGCTTATTATTACACACACAGAGAGAGAGAGAGAGAGAGAGAGAGAGAGAGAGAGAGAGAGAGAGAGAGAGAACAGAGAGAACAGAGAGAACAGAGAGAGAACAGAGAGAGAGAGAGAGAGACTGACTGACTGACAGACTGACTGACTGACTGACTGACTGACAGACAGACAGACAGACAGACAGACAGACAGACAGACAGACAGACAGACTCTTTCTTTTTCAAACACGCACTGTGTGCAGGGATGCTAACATCTGTGGCAGGAGATGGACAGCAGCAACCAGAGACTTGTGTGATATGGAGCCAGCTTGTGACATGCAAGGAGAGAGAGAGAGAATAAAGAAACTGCTCATCAGAGAAGCAGCTCACCGCAACAGGGTCAGAGAGTGCTAATTCCATTTTGCAATAGAACAAATCCTTGCACATAAACTGTGAGATGCAAATCAAGGCATTCTGTACCTTATTGCTTGCTACTGTCCCCAGGAAAAGGGTCCAGAGTGCCACAGTCCGTAGAATGGAAATAGATTTGAAGAAATTATGAGTGGTTATTGTTTCCTGTCCATACTGCAGCCACTTTTGGCATGGGTCTGGTATTGGCAAAGCAACTGTTTCACAGACCACGTTTACTTCAGGAAACTTTGGCCTGAGATCCACCTCATTCCACCCAAGCCCAAGAATGATTCACACATTACTGATAATATAGCCTCTTCCCAGCACCTGAATTTGTCATCAGATTTGTGGTGACACTAAACACGTAGTCATGAATGACAAGATGACTCTCAAAACAGCTTGTACAGGATGGAAAACTGAAGTACTGACATGTGGGAAGGAACTGGACTTCACTACACGGTGTTTTACGGCAAGAGATCAAAGAGAAAGGACAAGTAGAGTTAAACAACTTCACCAATCATTCAAAGCCTACAAGGAAATGACAGAAATCACCTGCCTAATGCACAGTCCTCTTTATTGTATCCTGAGCCAGATTCCTTCCTAAAACTGAAAATGAAAAAGCAGGAGTCTTGCCAGAGTTCATTTAATCTTAATACTGCTGTTCTTCTTAATCCCCATAGAATTTACAGGATCCCCCCAAGAAAGGCTTTCTTCCCCCTCTATGCCCCCCCCCAACCAGAAGAGAGATATTGAGCCCTTGAGATTCAGCCGAGCCCCAGCAAGAGAGGAAGAGTAGATGGGTACAGGTGGGATTTTTACAAAGGGTATATCCACATGGGGATCAATATGGGTGTCAGGAGTGCTTATTCAGTCCCTGCTTGCCTGCCCACAAGACAGACAATGAAAGCAGCTTCTGATGTGACACTGACGCAGAGGGAGCAGGAAGCACTTGTGTTCCTATTGCCTGAAATAGAACTTTTACATTTCCCCTGTCCAGAAGCTGAGTGGCTTGACTGATGTGATGGGGGGGACGGGGGGGGGGACAGAGGAACAGGAAATGGGGACAGGTATGTTCCCTGTCCCCTCTGCTCCAAGAATCATGGGCTGTGCATGAATGGCAAAGGCTTCATGGGAGCGAGATGGGGTCTCCAACATGGTGCCAGTGGGTTTCAATGTGCCCATAGATACCTTTCTTGGAACCCACCAGGCTCCCTGCCTCTCTTGATTTATTTTATTTTATTTCTTAAGACTTTTGTTCTAATTTTTTTTAAAAGCAACAACTGGGAGGCTGGCGTTTTAAAGCAAAGCACTCCAGCAGCATTTTATTTGGATTCAAAAGAGTGATTTTGTGTTTTAGAGCTCAGACTCCACTTCTGCCTTGTACTTAGGTTCTGGGGCAAGTTCTTTTTCTTTTAGTCTCTCTAGTTTGCCTTCTGGGAAATGAATGTTTTGTGGCCAGCCATGCTGACCATGATAGCTATTTTATGAACGGGCAAGCCCCCACTCCCAGGACAGCCAATTTGTGAGACTGCCCATGACACTCCCTCAAAATTCCAAATGTGCCCACTATCCCCGAAAGGTTGGGGACCACTGAAATACCATCACACCACATTGTACAAAGCTACCACTGCATTTTATGGTACTGCGACTTACATCTCCTGTTTAGAAATAAGAACACAGAACAGGGCATACAGGAACAACAGTTCTATTAATTTTTCCAGCCTTTTCCATGATAACTCAAAGCTGCTGTCTGATGGATGGAAGAAGAGCAATACACACACGAAGACCTAATCAGATGGAAAAGATATTTGTTATTTTGCTCCAACCTGCTGGGACAGCAAAAGTCAGGCCCATACACCCAGGTTGTAACATTAGACTCTAGGTGATGCATATCCTTGTGACCTTCCCCTGATAAATTCACTCAGATACTACGCTTGCAGCTTTAGATGCAGGTAATTCTATGCCCTCTTGACCTTAGCAAAAATGAAGCAGCAGCTTTGCAATCTAGCTATCCCAATCTTTCCAGTGCTATTGACCAGACGCAACCTTTGCAAAGGTATCAACTAGAAGTAATTCTCTATCTTGCCTGTTATTTTGATATGATATTAATATTCAGGGAATGTAAATTAGGAGGATTTGCACAGAGACAAAGCCAAAATCACATCAGTACATGTTTGAACTTACACTATAGATGAGCCTTCAAAATCAAGCAGTCCACACAGCCATCTAGTGTAACCCACAGCACAACATTAATTACAGCTACCCATTATCCCTCACTTCCCCCTCACCGATACAGTAACCCTGTATGACACCAGCAGAGAGCAGGTACACTGGTGAGGAAAGGCACTCTAGAAGTGCTCAGAAGCACACTGGGATGACTTCCAAAATCCCAGGCCTGAGTTCTCGACACTCACAAAAGAAGCTCTGGAGCTGACACCTGGCTCGGTTTAACTTCATTTGAGATCTGACCAGTCGTAGTAAAATATACTTAAAGAAGTTTCTACAAAAGCACTTAGTGAGCGGAATATAACTGAGAATGTGTAGAGGGAGATAACATTCTGGCTGAAGTGTTTTTAAAACAGAAAAAAAACCTTTCTCTTTTGCAGCATAAGTGAATGGCAGGGGAACCAGAAAGTGTGAAATTTTTACCAACAAAGCCTAATACTTTAGCTAAACTTGCTGGTGAGGGTCTCCATACACTGCCTTGAGATTGATGAGTCAAACAAAATACCTGTCCCTTCAAGAATCAACCTACACTGAGAGAGAGGCTGTAGCTGAGTGGTAAAGCACATGCTTTGCATGCAGAACATCTCAGGTACAATCCCCAGCATATCCAGTTCAAAGGAGCAGGTGATGAGGAAGATGCTCTGCTTGAGACCTTGGAGAGATGTTGCCACTCAGAATAGAAAAATATTTGGCAAGATGGACAAATAGTCTGACTTGGTACAAGACAGCTTTGTATGTGCTTGTATTATTATGCTTCTCATGTCTGCTTTTGTTACACAAATAAGGAATGGATGCTAAGTGAAGAGGGCAGGGGAAGATCTTCTTTAATCAAACAAGTGCTGTTGTTCATCCACTCCATTTTGTCCCTATTCCCAGTATTCCATCCCTCTCACCCACCCAACAGCCAGGCACCATTCCGTGGCCACTGAGCAGACTCAGTCTTCAGTGGACTGTTTGGAGATTCTCCTCTCCAGTAAGATTTATTTTCCTAAAGATTTTTTTTTACTTCTGCAAACCTTGGGGTTAACTAGCTAATACCTCCCTCGTGTGTGTATGTGTGTGTGTGTGTGTGTGTGTGTGTGAGAGAGAGAGAGAGAGAGAGGGTGTAGGGGGCATTTGGGATTAAAAAGAGAGAGAATTATAATGTCTCTACTTCTACCCTTGCTATCTAGTTCCACTCTTGTAGTACTTCAGCAAAGCTTTTGACAAAGTGCCTCATGACATTCTGATTAACAAACCGGTGAAAAGTGGCCTAGATGGAACAACTATTAGATAGATCCACAGTGGGCTACAGAATCGGACTCAAAGAGTGCTTATCAATAGTACCTTTTCACACTGGGGAGAGGTAACGAGCGGGGTTCCACAGGGCTCAGTCCTGGGCCCAGTGCTCTTCAACATTTTTATTAATGATTTGGACAGGAGATGCAGGGAATGCTTATCAAATTTGCAGATGACACAAATTTGGGTGGGATCGCTAATACCCTGGAAGACAGAAACAAACTTCAAGGTGGTCTTGATGGACAGGAGTGCTAGGCTGAAAACAACAGAATGTAATTTAATAGGGATAAATGCCAAGTTCTACACCTAGGAAAAAGAAACCAAAGGCACATTTACAAAATGGGGGATACTTGGCTCAGCAATACTACAAGCGAGAAGGATCTTGGAATTGTTGCAGATCACAAGCTCAATATGAGCCAACAGTATGATGTGGCTGCAAAAAAAGCAAATGCTATTTTGGGTTGCATTGATAGAAGTATAGCTTCCAAATCGCATGAAGTACTGGTTCCCCTCTATTCAGCACTGGTTAGGCCCTATCTTGAGTATTGTGTCCAGTTCTGGGCATCAAACTTCAAGAAGGATGCAGACAAGCTGGAGCGTGTTCAGAGGAGGGCAACGAGCATGATAAGGGGTCTGGAAACAAAGCCCTATGAGGAGAGACTGAAAGAACTGGGCATGTTTAGCCTGGAGAAGAGAAGATCGAGGGGAGACATGATACCACTCTTCAAATACTTGAAAGGTTGTCACACAGAGGAAGGCCAGGATCTCTTCTTGATCATCTCAGAGTGCAGGACATGGAATAATGGGCTCAAGTTACAGATACCGGCTGGACATCAGGAAAAACTTCCTCACTGTTAGGGCAATACGACAATGGAACTAATTACTTAGGAAGTTCGTGGGCTCTCCCACACTAGAGGCATTCAAGAGGCAGCTGGACAACCATCTGTTGGGTATGCTTTAAGGTGGATTCCTGCATTGAGCAGGGGGTTGGACTCGATGGCCTTATAGGCCCCTTCCAACTCTACTATTCTATGATTCTACTACATGTGCTGATTTGTTGCATGCGATTCAGAAATCTTCCCTGAAGCAAGCATTTCTACATTAGGTATAACAAAATTTCCCAGCCTTTGAATCACAATATATTGCTGAAGGGAAAATACAATTTTCCTCTGCCAGCACGGTATTGTGATTTGAAGCGCTCTCCAGAATATGGTTGGTACAAGACTTGCAGGCCCATATGGGATAGTGCCTATAACATTACTGACAATGAAAGAGACAACAGACCTGCCCACGTTGTGTTACAATACTAATACCAGCACTGAGCTGGTAAAGAAGGGGACTTACATGTGAGCTGAACCAGGCAATACGTGGGATAATTCCTTGGAGATTTTAGCTGGACTCTCTGCCCAGGTCATTGTAAAAAGAGATTTTTTCCTCTTGTGATTAGACAGTTTCAGTCTCTATATGCACCCCCATTTTGCAGATTGAGCACTCCCCATCACCTGCTTTGCTGTCCACATTATTTAGGATGTCTTCTTCTTCTTCTTCTTCTTCTTCTTCTTCTTCTTCTTCTTATACATCAACTGGATTTACACCATTGTTTTTGCATTGCAGGACTTCTCTGAGTATCTGAAATGTGGGAGGGGCATGTTTTGAGCTGTCTAAATAAGCTCTATGTGTGACCTGGAGGCAAAAATACAAGCTCGGGAATTTGCCCAATGAATTCAAAATTTATAGGGAGTGGAGTAGGGCCAGTATATTCTCACTGTAGACAGTTCTTTGTCCAGAGGATCAATGACAGACTGGTCACCTGGTTGGCACGAGAACAAGCTTTCTTCAGGTTAAACTCAGTGACACCAATATGGAAATGTACCTGGAGCTGTAACATCTCCCAGTAAAAAATGACCATTGCTTATTTCATCGCAAGCAAATTTTAATATGGAGGTTGAAAGAAAAGAAAATAAGTCAGGCACCAACCCCATTCATGCAGTACAGAAGCAGTATTGTGTCCCTAGGATGAGGTCAACGTCTTCAATTATTTTTATTATTATTTTATTTTGTTCTTTGGTAGCTCTGAAAAAATAATAATTTCTCTTTGCCAGCCTTTACTAAGCTGTTACCATGGAAAAATTGATACAAAAATGGTCAGAATGTCCCTCCAAAACAAAGAAAACATCATTACATATCTCTGTAGGGGAGGCTATTTGTGTATAAGTAGCTTACTTCTTATTGTTCATCAACTCTGCATGTACAGGAAATATCCCCTAGGACTGTCTGCACACAGAATCATGTTCCATGGAAGCACCCAGAGTCCTCCTTTGCTACAGTTTCCCCATAATTCATCTTGCAAGCATAAACTGATTACACTTAGTCCATATATAGGAACTGCTTCCCTGGGAGGAATTAATCTTCCCTATTATGGGTCATATTAGAACTCTAGAAATTGATGGAAGGGCCCTATTCTGGCAATGTACCAATGCACCACTTTCACTCTCCTTTAAAGCCCAATTCATATGTCACTGTTGCAGCATTGGGAACCACTTCCATGTCATCTGGCCTCATAGTGGAACTCTTAACATCAGTAAAGAACCATATGGTGATACTGCCACAAAGACGGAACCATGTCCATTTGCTCATTTAGTTGGGATTGAAGTGGCTTCCATCCCACAATGGCAATATATGAACTGGGCCTTAGCGAGATCCAAAGCAGAGTTAACGCATGTTAAGAATAGTGTTTATAGGAATAATTATTTCCTCACAGCACTCTTTAACTTACACTAGCATTATAACACAGCCATTAGCAAAAAGAAAGAGCAAACGTATATACCATATTAAAAGTGCAATAACCAACCCTACTTTATGAGAACATTATAGAGCTACCAAGTATATTGTTTTGATTGAGAAACTACCAATTTCGAAAGCCATCTCTCTTGTGCTCACTTTTAATCTGGCTCTGCCAATATGTCTTTGCTGCTATTTCTTTTATCCTAAATATATCTCTAACCCTGGGCACCACCACCCACCTCTAAAGTTACTGCAATTTTTTTCAAGCCATATGTTAAGGAGGATGTGGTGAGCAAGAGCCATCATATATATATTTGCACACATCAGCCCCTTAAGAACTTGTTCATGAGAAGTAAGATTAAAAAATATACTGGTCAGGATTATAGGGACGATCTGAGCCATTGGGAATGGAAACAGCAGTAGAGAGTCAAAGTAATGTTGTACATCTCCTTGCATTGCCAAATGATGATGGCATTACTGAAGTGGGGCCACTGACGTTCATGGATTGCCTCCTACAGAAAAAAGCAACTACTTTCTAAAAAGCAGCTCAATTATAGCCTCTTGTGCATTTACCCAACACAATCCACCACTTTTCATGAGATCATGAAAGGTATTCCTGTACACAGAGAGCACAGAATTAAACCTCTTGGTCCTGGATATTTCAACAGAAGGGCACATGCTTTTCCCTTTGGTGCATTTGAACATATCCAAGGATTTGTCAAACTGAAGCAGTCATTTGCAAGAATATGGGAATACTGAAGCTAGAGAGTAGGCACTGAGATCCCGCAATATGAAACCATGAATAGCCTAGGAGCATCACCTCTGGCAAGTTAAATGCAAAAGTGTAATAAGACAAACAAGGAGCAATTTGAGGAGCTCAAGATAGGAATGCTAACAATAAGGTTAAAAAAAAACTACATCAGAAGCAGTAAGTCAGCTGGGAATCTGATGGAACCATTAGACCATCAAGGTATAAGGGGAGCAATCAATGACATCAAGGCCATGAAAGAGAAGCTAAATAAATGGGTTGGGGAAATATTAGTTTAGAAGATGGCACTGCATGTTTGCTGAAATTGCTGCACATCCACTGCTGTGTAACTCATATCCACTTTGCAACTGCCTGCTGTCAATCCACACTGCCAACATACAGGACCAACAGCACATGTAGCAATACCTGATGTTATGATGGTATGTCCATTATGTTTAGACAAAAAGGGGCTAATTTCACAATTTCCATACTCCCTTCCACACTCCCTGCCACCCCATGAAAATGGCTTTTGAACCGAAATTCTGCAAATCCAGTTATAGGGCCATCATCCCTGTCCTCTTCCCTTGTCAGAAAAGAGAAATATGCAAGGCACAGCTCCAGTTTAGCTCTGACAGGCATCACTATAACCCTTTTCAAAAATCCATCTGAAACAGATGCAGCTGCAAATCTTGCCAAGGTTCTTTTTCCTTCCCCTTTATCAATACTCTCCAATCCACAAGAAGCGAATATAGTCATAGTAGAAGGGATGTGCCATTTAACAATTCTCAATGGAAGGTAGGGAGAAAATTTTAAAGGAGACAGCAATGGAAAACCATGGCCAGGTATTCCAAGGGGCAGCCCAGTAACCCCAGAGTAAGCTAAATCCAGGTGGACACAGGATGCAATTCAGATTTTAAGGAGTTGATGACCAGATTCCTGTCATCTCAAGATCAAATCCAACGCAGCAAACTAATATTGCATCAAATGGACGGGACTCTAATTGCAGGAAATATATACCTTTAGAAAGTATAGCATGGGGAGCAGTAATAAATCTGAAAAAGTGAGAAACAGAAGTTTCATAAAAAGTTTAAATTGATAAACAGAAAGCTAGAGGACAATATAGTACTCTTCCAGGAGTTTTGAAGGATCTGATATAATAATCATGAACTAATGAAAATTTGTAAAATAACAATAAAACCAATCTCTTAAAGTTAGAAAAGAGCTAACATAAAGACATTTTTTTTAAAAACGCAGCAGTGGTTATTTATTTATTTACTTATTTATTATATTTCTAAACCTCCCAATAGCCGGCGGTCTCTGGGCAGTTCACAAGAATTAAACCCACCAGTACATCATAAAAACAACATAAAATATAAAAACTTCAAACTACAGTATAAAAAAAACCAACCAGAATAAAACCTAGCAGCAGTGCAGAGATTTTAAATTTAAAACAGCAAAAAGATTAAAATACTAAAGTGCTAAAATTTCCAGGAAAACAAAAAAAGTCTTCACTTGGCGCTGGAAAGAGTACAATGTTATCATCAACATTACAGTTCAGTATGATTTTAATAGTAGGAAAACTAGTAAATAACATGGGAAATACAGCATCACTACAATTTATATAAAAAGAAGGACCTCAAACACCTAATACAGTTCTTTGGCAGGACCTTCAAATATGTGGACAAGGATGACCTTCTAGTTCATCCTTTTCCAACCTGGTGCCATCCAGATATTTTGGACTTCACATCCCATCAGCCCCAGTCTGCATAAACAACGGTCAGGAATACTGGGGGTTATAGTCCAAAACGTCTAGAGAGTACCACACTGGGGAAGGCTGTTCTAGTTGCTAAGTCAGAGAAAGATTTTCTAAAGACTTTCTATAAATATATTTCTGCGTTAAGAAAATGAAGTGCTCATAATGGCTGGGACAGTCTTTTTATTAAGTAAGAAACAATGTTTTCACAACTGAAAATATTAAGTAAAGGGGTCTTGAGAGTTTTGTGATTACTCTAAAAAGGAAAATGGCAGCATAACAAAATACCCAGATAATACCAAATTATTCAAACAGGTATACTTAAAAAGGTATACAGCATTCAAAATTACAGGATCTCACAAAATGGGCAATAAACTGGCAGATGATATTCAGTGCCTTTAAGTGGAGGAGGAGGACTAGCAACAGGAATCCAACTTACACACACACACACACACACGGTTGGTACAATTCAATGTAGTTAACATAAATGACCATAATAGGAGATGGGTTGCAGCTCTTATTGGGTTCCTAAGACTGTAATTCTAAGCACAGTTTAGTCAGGGGAACTTACTTCTGAGTAAACTTGCTTAGCATTGTGCTATAAATGGTGTGTGTGTGTGTGTTAACCCTTCTTGTGTATAGTTCACAGGAAATACTGCATTTTGAGGCTGAAATGGCAGGACCGATTGATCTTATTTGGGACCTTTAAGAAACACATAAAATACAGTGCTGTTTTATTTATCAGTGCTCAGACTAGATCATCAAGAGAAGAACAGCAAAAAGTAGGATGACTTGGATTCAACATAAACCTCAGAAAAGAAGATCACTGAATTGGCCTTTTCAGACAACACTCTATGTATGCTATGGTTAGGTCGCTAACCCTTTTGCAGCAAATAGTTAGTGAGCGTGCTTAAACCCTGGTTATGTAGCCACCATGGCTAGCTCAAAATTAAGGTGACCAGATAAAATCCAGGGCAGGGCTCATGTAACTTTAACAGTTGTAGAGAACTGTTAAAGGTGCATGCGCTATACTAGAGTGACCATATACAAAAGAAGGCAGGGCCCCTGCAACTTTAACAGTTGTGATGATGAGGGAATTTCACCAGGAACAAATTGCATACAAATGACACTGGCTGAAATTCCCTTTTCTCTACAACTGTTAAAGTTACATGAGCCCTGACCTGGATTTTATCTGGTCACCCTATTCAAAATGCTTAACCGCCATGGCCTAGCATGTTGTCTGAACAGGGTCAATAATACCAGAATCACACCAGATCATGAATGTAGAGAAAAGATTGCTGAGGTACTGTTATTTATTTTTGTAGCACAATTTTAAAACAGGTCACCCAATGAAATTGACTTCCAGAAACTCTAATAGAAAATGAGAGAACTGAAGTATACACAATTAAGTCATGGAATTTATTGCAATGAATTTTTAAAAATTCGTTATTTCATTTATCTTTGTAATAGCAATTGGCTACACTGTAAACTGATTGATAGATTCCAGTTAAATGCTGACTGATCAATAGTAGATAACTGGATTAAAAATCTGACATTTTCTAGATAAAACCTCATAGGGGACATAGAACAAAGATGTTCAGAGGATTCAGCTCATACACAAGATGCCTTTGAAAAATGGAAGCGAAATGTGATTAATTTAATGGACACTGTTCCACTAGAACATTGGTTACCAGTGATATTACAGGCATTAGCCAATAGGTGCCTACTTACAGACCTACAGTATACAGTTTCAAGTGCAACAGGTATACTAGTTGGGAAAAACTGCATTTCCAATCAACAAGATATTGCCATTTATTATTGGGAAAGTACGGGCTCAATAATAATGAATGGACTATCAAATCATTCATCATTATTAGATTCTAATGGGACTAGTCTAATAGGACTAGCCTAACCCTCTGTGACCTCCCCTCCCCCCCAACATGCATAATCTGTTTGTGTTTTCTTGAGATTATAGGTTGATTTGGAGATGAATTCTGCCTTTGCAAACTTGCGTGCTGGCTTCTTTTCGGGGGTCTTCAGATATTACTGAAGCAACACCATCCTACGAATATCTAGAATATCTTTCTGCCTTTGATTGACTATGCTTCTTGCAACATTCAAAATGGGGCTTGCACATCTCACCCTGTAGTTAGATGCACAAGCTCCTAAACATTTTCGAAGTGACACCAACCAAATGAGGATGCGAACATGTGTTTGGCTTCTTCGATAGTATCCAGAACAGCTCCCATTGGGAAATTTAGCTTTGAAAGCACCTTGAGAGGAGTCTGAGCCTTGGGAAATACCACGCTCATTGGTATCTACCCCTATCACCCCCAAGCCTCTTAGCCTTCCTGTAAAAGAAGAAACTTGTTGCAGAAAAAACACATCTATTGAAGTTGATCATCTTTCCCCCTCCCTGCATCTTTGCTGAAAAAGAAAGGCTGGGGGAGAAGAAAAGGCTAGGACCCTAGAATCATCTCACTACCTCTGTAGATAATTACCATAGTATATGCAATATACAGACTCTGTAGATCCACCCTTTGTACAGGTTATAGATTCATACTTATGGAAAATTGATGCATGCAGATTGCTACACACGTTTTGAGAAAGAAATAGGTATACTGAGTGTGATGCTGGTGTGAAACTGACAGGCACCTCACCCAAAACTCACCCTAAACTCACACATAGAGCCTTTGATGGCAGTCATCAACACCAACATCTTCAATTCCATAATAAAACACACATAGTTTTACAGTTGGTGGAATTAAACTTCCTTCCAGCCAGCTTGAGATGCAACAGGCTCAGTCCACCGTTGTTTACAGAAGCCCTCCCTTCCACTGGACTATACCAGCATCCTCTAGCGACTAACTGCAGGCCAGAGATATGAGGGTCGAGGTAGAAAAGCAGGATCTACAGACACTTCAGTCCACAGGCTGAGCTAAAGAGCTCTGCCTTCCAAAGCTCATCTTACCCCACGGCAATTCTGTTCTCTTCTTCATCTGCAGCAGCTTAAAAGACCGAAACTGCCTAATGTGCACTCTCTCCGATTCTGATCTGCGGTCAAACTTTTAATTATGCGGACTACAGTACTATGAAAAGGCCCAGCCAAGAATGACCTGCAACACTCACAGCAAGTGACAGATCATGCCTTGAAACTTCTAAATGAGTCAAGACAGATATGAAGGGCTGTCACCACTTTCTGTACGAATGTGGGAGGAGGACTGAGGAATAGAGAAGGCTAACTTTCCAAAAGCAGTGTACAAACACAGCTAAAAAAGTGCCCAGGTTCTCTTGAGCCCCCGCATGTTGCCTCAGTTGAAGGAAAGCTTATCTTTATAGGTAATAAAATATGACTGAACAAGCAGGGCACAGCTGAGTGATGAAATGAACCAAGGAATTTGCAACAGAAGAGACCAGAAAGGTATTCAATACGCCTCTCTTACACCAAACAAGCAAAAGTAGCAATATAAACACCAAATATTAAGCAGCAAGGAAATTCTATGCTCTGTAAGGAGTAAAGAGAAACGATTAACTAGCCAACCACTAACTCCAACAATGTCAATGATCATTAACTGATGCCAACAGAACTATATGGATTGCCCCACTCATTAATAAAGTCCCAGGCAGACCGGATAAATTTTACCCGGACTATCTTCTGGCTGATTTGGATGACCAAGTTACATCTAAAGTCGCCAAATTCTGTGCAGCAGCCATTCGTCGGCGTAGGGAAATATTAACACTATTGAACCCTATCTGATTGCCTCAAATTGAAGCCTGTATATTTTTACACGTATGACTTGTTCTCTTTGCTATGCTGGTTTTTTAACCGTAATAAAGTATAGTATTGTTGTGTATTAACTGATGCCAAAGGAGAAAACAGTCTCTCACTGCTGATAGCTTCAAAAGAACCATCAAGTATACAGAGATATGACCACCTTCAGCATCAAGGCTTTGAAACAGATGAAGTTCTGGCCATTTTCTACACTGTGCTCTCAGTGGTAACAAAGGAGGGCTTGGAGCCCTGTGCTTGCAGTTTTAAAAGAGCCAACTCCTCTTTCCTTTATGTTCATACACAGGTTATTATCAGAGGAGTTGAAACCTTAAACTTCACTGGTTTTGTGGAATTTGGCTTGGGAAATGTTTCTATTGCATCGGACACTTGGGCCATAGTGCAGACATCACACCAATATTTCGAAGTGCCATCCAATAACCTCATGCCACAACAGGTAATGTCTTTATAAATGCAGGTTGCTTACCTGTAACCATAGTTCTTCGAGTGGTCATCTGTGCATTCACACATATGGGCTCTGCGCCTGCGTGGAGCCTGTTTCGGAAACTTCTATAGCTAAGGCAAACGTTTTTGGCGGGAACCCCTCCCCCACTGTCTACTGACTCCATGTTCCCGCCTTTCTCCTCAGTTCAAAGAGACCGACTTGCTGGCCCCATAACTAGGAGAGAAACCGCTCTGTATCGATAGTACATTTACATCGACACCAAAGCGGGGACGGTGGGTGGGTTGTGTGAATGCACAGATGACCACTCGAAGAACTATGGTTACAGGTAAGCAACCTGCATTTCTTCTTCGTGGTCTCTGTGCATCACACATATGGGCGATTAACAAGCTAAATTCCTGGTGGAGGGTAGGTGTAGATCAATGTTCCCTCACAAGACAAAGAAATTGCTTGCCCCAAATTCCAGTTTGTCCTGGTACAAACAATCAAGTGGTAGCATGTAATGAAGTTAAAGGACTTATACCAAATAGCTGCCTTACATATTTATTTATTTCATTTCTAACCCGCCTCTCCATCTAGATCGAGGCGGGGAACAACACCAAATATAAATATATTAGCAGGGGATCGACAATCCCCTGCTAAAGATACGGACTTCGATGCACTGCACATCGACTTAGCTGTTACTGGACCAACAAGCTGCAAGCCCTTCAACTTGTAGGGCAGTTTAATAGCATGTACAATCCACTCCACGAGTCATTGCTACTCTTGCGTCTTATGGAATTTGTCAGTTCTAGCCCTGTGTGGAAGCCCAGGTAGGGTGCATCAATACTGAGGCAGCTAATTCACTCGATCTGCGTAGTGTTGATATAGCCATCAGAAAACAACTTTCTAAGAAAAATAATGTGATATCTGAAGGTACCATTGGTTTAACTGGTTTCAATGTCAGAGATTGTGGCATGACAGAGAAACTCCATGCCAGAATGAAACTCCTAATTAGAGGAGACAGATTTGTAATGCCCAGAGGAACCCCCTAACAATGGGGTTGGTGCAAAAACACGTAAAGCAGTAAAATACCTGCATATCGACAACTATTTTAGCCCTATAGTGTATAGGGGGTAAGTGTAAGGACATCGTTAAGGAGGCTGAATGGGGCTTGAGGCCCTGAAGATCCATGTATTTAGAAAAGAATCCCATTGTGCAGTATATGACTTCATTGCAGGCTGCATGAAAAAATGGAATCGACCTCATGTCGAAAGTAGTTACGGTATTGGGATACCCCATGCCATGAGTCTGAGCATAGGCAGGGGCATAAACTATGGGGGGAGGGGGGTAGCGGGGGGTGCAATGTCCCCACTGGGATTTCCCAAAGGGGGCAATGCCCAACTAAGTAACATCAGTAAGCTCACAGCCTGACTGACAGATTCCTCAGTCAGTCTCCAGTTGTCTGTATTCTTATGTGTTTGGACGCAGTCTAAATTACATCCAAGCACATCCTGCTTCCTCATCAGCTGCCCAGCAGATCTCCTTGCAAGACAAAAGCCACTCTCCTGTTGTGTCAGGGTCAGGCTCCCCCAGATTTATTTTCTTCTACCCACTCAGGCGCTGTAAGACAAAAGATTGCCCATTTAGGAATTACAGTCTGGGTACATCTTGACGAGAGTTTTGCCTCTGGTCGGGGTGTATCCGGAGTGGCAGCAGGTCATCTATATGATGCAGCTGGCATCCCGAAGCCATCCAGGAGCAAATCCCTGAAGCTCCGGTTTTAAAAGTTGGGTACTTACCACGACTTTTTTTTTTTTTTTTTTTTAATCTTTTGAGCTGCAGCGGAGCTGATGGTAACCCAATTGGTCGCCATTGGCTGATATCTTCAGAAGTAGAGTGAGCCACACCTGTCTCGGCCACCAAGGGGTGACTATGATGGAGACTGTGTGGACTACACAATATTAATATTATCATACCACAGTACTCATGGAATGAGAAGAAAAATGAGGGCTGCAAAGACATTCCCAGTTGAACAGGAAAGTGTTTGTATGAGGACTTGAGATGGGGGAGGAAGTGGGAAAGCGCATGCCCCGTAGCAAATAGTCTGTGCAAGTACACCAATGTAGGGTTGTTAGATCCAGGGGAGTCTGGATTCTGTGTTCACTATGAGGCCCAAAGAGCTCAATAAATTGAGTCGTCACCTTGCCTTCAATAGCATTTCCTTTTAGGAAGCCACCAGAAGCCAGTTGTCTAAATATGGGTAGATTTCTACCCCTTGAAGGCAAATGAATGGAAGGAGCAGTGCCATACATTTTGTAAATATTCTGGGGCAGGGCTTTATGTGTCATCAGAAATTTGTGATTCTGATGTACGTATGGAGCCATCTCAAATCCAGAACAGGTTGAAGAGATCTGTAGAGGAGTGGGCCAAATATTAAATCAGAGAGTGATATAGGTCTTCCAAAGGAGGCTCCACTCTGTACAGCTACCCCATCAACAGGCGATGCAGAAGAGAACAATGTTGAGTCCAACTGAGAGCTCTCTAAGGATTGAGGGGAATCAGGTTTAGTTCTATGATTAAACCCATCTTCTCCAAGCTGAACTTTTTGACCCCCCACAGAGTGGGTCTGGAAAGGAGAAGAGCTAGGTGGACGTACTGACACATTCACGACGGTATCATGAGTCAATGGTTGAGCCCTGTGGACAGGTCACAATGACAGTGATCTTGGTAGAGCTAGAGGGAGTTGCAAGAAAACTTCCTCCAGTGGCAATCACGATACCGATGGAGCTGCTCAGTATCGAGAAAGGCGTATGTACCAATATAGGAGTTGGTATCGATGCCTGGTACGGGAGTTACGGACCCATTGCAAGAGGTGTCCCTCTTATAATTGATGCCAATCTCTGTACTGGTATGGCATTCTCGGGGGAGGCAACCCAGTTGAAGTTCTGTCCCTCTTTTTTCTTTTTTCTTTTTTTTACAGGGACCCGAGAATGATGCCCCTAGACATCACAGGCATAAAAACTCTCTCTGTTGAAATCATAGCACTCCAATTGTAGCAGCTCTAGGGAGCAGCCCTGTAATTGGCAGCTAGCCTGTAATGGCTGTGCTAATTAACTTGGTGGGGAGATGTCTACTTCAAGCTGCATGTTAGACGTCTCTTCTTGGTACCAAGAGATTGGTACCAAAAGAGGCAGTTGAGTCTCACCCTTTGATGTCGATTCTGCCTGCTAGACATCTCATCTGGACGTCAAAGCTGCATGTTAGACATCTCATTTTGGTACCAAGAGCTCTGCACCGAGGAGCTTGGTACCATGGCGCTCGGTACCATGGCGCTCGGTACCATGGAGCTCGGTACCAAGGAGCTCGATACCAAGGAGCTCGGCACCATGGAGCTCGGCACCATGGAGCTCGGCACCAAGGAGCTCGATACGAAGGAGCTCGGCACCAAGGAGATCGGCACCAAGGAGATCGGCACCAAGGAGCTCGGCACCAAAGACGTCGGTACCAAGGAAGTCGGCACCAAGGAGCTTGGTACCAAGGAGCCTGGCACCAAGGAGCTCGGTACCATGGAGCTCGGTACCAAGGAGCTCGGTACCAAGGAGATCGGCACCAAGGAGATCGGCACCATGGAGCTCGGTACCAAGGAAGTCGGCACCAAGGAGCTCGGTACCAAGGAGCTCGGTACCATGGTGCTCGGTACCGAAGGAGGCAGTTGAGTCTCAGCCTGTGATGTCGATTCTGCCTGCTAGACGTCTCATCTTGACATCGAAGATGCATGTTAGAAGCTCCAGTATCGAGAGCTTAGACCTCGGTACCCAAGGAGCCAGTTAAGTCATCGCCGCCAAAGGGGCCACCCTCAGTATCGGGGGGGGGGGGGGCTAACCGCTGCAGAGGAGTTGGAACCTGGTCTCTCTCTAGCTGTAGAAACACAGGTAGAGAGTATCCAGATGTTGGAAGATCGGAACGACCTATGGTTAGGGTGGGGGTCCGAAGACACTGAGGGGCTCTCATCCATAGAATCGCTCCAAGCGATCAGTCCCCAGAAGTCCTATGTAACCTGGCCTTCTTAGATATCCCTTTCACTGTAGAGACAGCTAGGGAGCGTCCAAACATTGGACGATCGGAATGACCCATGGTCAGAGTCAGGGTCCGAGGACGCAGAGGGGCTCTCCTCCGTAGAATCTCTCCATGCGATCAGCCCCAGAAGGCTCCTGCCTTCTTAGATATCCCTCTTGCTGTAGATACAGCCTGGGGAGCGTCCAAATGTTGGAAGATCGGAATGACCCTTGGTCAGAGTCAGGGTCCGAGGACGCAGAGGGGCTCTCCTCCGTAGAATCGCTCCATGCGATCAGCCCCAGAAGGCTCCTGCCTTCTTAGATATCCCTCTTGCTGTAGATACAGCCTGGGGAGCGTCCAAATGTTGGAAGATCGGAATGACCCTTGGTCAGAGTCAGGGTCCGAGGACGCAGAGGGGCTCTCCTCCGTAGAATCGCTCCATGCGATCAGCCCCAGAAGGCTCCTGCCTTCTTAGATATCCCTCTTGCTGTAGATACAGCCTGGGGAGCGTCCAAATGTTGGAAGATCGGAATGACCCTTGGTCAGAGTCAGGGTCTGAGGACGCAGAGGGGCTCTCCTCCGTAGAATCGCTCCATGCGAATAGCCCCAGAAGGCTCCAGCCTTCTTAGATATCTCTCTTGCTGTAGATACAGCTAGGGAGCTTCCAAATGTTGGAAGATCGGATGAGGCATGAAGCGGCCATGTCTCCAGTAGATCGAGGAGCCTGTGCCATAAGTGTAACAATTGTCTGGAAGAAACCATGGCTTCTAGAGCTTTTATCCATAGACCTGGCGCCAACACGGTTATCTTTTCAGCGCCAGGTCAAAACTTTTCTCCCAGGCATTTCAACAGCTTAAGTTGAGGTTTTAACTGACTTTGTAGCCAGGCTTAACAGTTTAAAATGTTTTAAATGTCAGCTGTCTTATGTTTATGGTTCTAAATTTTGTAAACCACCCAGAGAGCTTCGGCTATGGGATGGTATATAAATGTGTAAATAATAATAATAATAATAATAATAATAATAATAATAATAATAATGTAGCGACAGGTTTTGATGACCTGAGCCTCTCCCAAAACAAATTAAACAGAGAAAAGTCTGTCTGCTGGGGAAGCTTGCTGACGCACTTAACACATTTTGAAAAGGGGCCTTAATGGCTGTGCGATCCCCCTCAAAGCGATCCAAGATCTCTGGAGAATAAAATATCTAAGAATATAATAACAATAAATTATATTGTTTTAAATGTACGTGTGTACGTTGTATGTTTTTGCTGCTTTAATTTTTGTATATTGTTTTTAATTGTTTTAATCGCACGTAAACCGCCTAGAGAGCTTCGGCTATGGGGCGGTATACTAATGTAATAAAGAAATTAATTAATTAAGACTAAAAATGAACTAAAACAAAGTAAAATAACTAAAAACCTTAGCACTCTAAAGCTTTCTCCTCAGGAGAAAGACAGAAGTTCCCAACAAGACATCCTTTCAGCAAGGCGGTCGAAAAAGAACTGAGGAGAAAGGCGGGAACATGGAGTCAGTAGACAGTGGGGGAGGGGTTCCCGCCAAAAACGTTTGCCTTAGCTATAGAAGTTTCCGAAACAGGCTCCACGCAGGCGCAGAGCCCATATGTGTGATGCACAGAGACCACGAAGAAGAACCACTGTGTACAAACAACTCACATAATGGCCCAGTTCCACTGACTAAACAGGCATTGGCCAGGCTTTTATTTGTGTCCATCTGTTTTTAGAGCATACACACAGCACATATTGTATCCACTGCATCAGTGTATTTAATGCCAGCCCTATAGTACACTCACAACTCATTCTAACATGGTTACATAAGCTGCATTCTAGGAAAAAATTAAGTGCTAATAGCAGCATAAAGAACTGGCACAATTTTTCCAAACCAGGCATTAGGGTATAATCCACTGGGACTTTCTTTTGCAAAAGCCCCTTTGAATTAAATGGGTTCTGCACAAAAGCATGGTGGATCTTAGGGGGACTGAAGCAGGGGAACATCCTGGTTCACTGTGCCTGGACCTATATGTTTTGAGCCTGTTCCTTATCACTACAGCAAGTCCAAGCCCAGGACATTGTCTTCTACAACCTGGTGCCTTTTTGACTATGATTCCTATCATCCCTGACCATTGGACACACTAGCTAGGTCTGATGGGAATTGTAATCTGAACCTTCTTAGGGGAGCAGATTGGAGAAGGGTACATTAAACATTAGGCCCATACAATTGCAGTGTTAGTGAAGGTGTGAATGGCTTAGACTTTGTCTTCCTAATTCTTCTCAGTTTTGGACAAAGGGGGCAGGATTCATCACCCACAGAGAGATAAAAAATTTTCCTGGTGTAGGGAGTAGGTGAATGTGTCTATGCATCTTTTTCCTGGGTGCATGGGAGGATAAGCATGAGTCATTCAAGCTTTCCCTCTTATAGCTTCTTTCTCAAGAATTCTTCACCATTTTCCAGCTTTAGGCAAAGTCCAAGAGATGTTCCTCAGTGAACTGAATTTCTCTGGTCCTCTGTGGCCTTTCTGCAATCCACCTAGCTCGTTCTGAGAAATGGTGGGTTCATCCATTTTGCACCACATAGGATCTACACTTCCATTAAACACACAGGTGGTTGGTAGGGCGATGTGATATCTGCCCAGGCTGCCACATCCCTAGAAATGAGGCAATGTGTGACCTCATGGTAGAGAGAAGCCCCTAGAAGCCACAGACTTCCCCTGTTTTCCATCTGGTAGCAATGACATGAGCAGCAAACATTCTTGTCACACTCCTCTCTTCTCCCCATGAGTGACAGGGTCTTAAGGTATATTTATGGCAGAAAGAAACTTTCTTCCCCCCCCACCCCGCCTCTCTAATCTCACTTAGACCCCCTCTACAAGATTTCGCTTTGACGCCCGGTTGCCCGATTATGCGCATTTCCTGATAAGTGCATTTACACCTAATACCTATACATGAGAGGCGCTGAAGTGCATTACTGGCTGTATGAAATGTGCTTTAAAGTTATTTACATGCTGAGAATCGCATGAAAATGTTGCTGAAAGTAATGCGCTTTGTCCCGGGAAACTGGCCAAACAGGTTTCTCTCCCTTTATTCTCCCCGCCCACCAGAATCTCCCGCCTTTGGTTACTTGGGTTACCTGCCAGTAATCACCTGGTTAACCTGTTCGGCTACCTCTCTCCCCACCCCTTTGCCTGATTGCCATTTCAAGTGAACTGCTCAGGAGTAAATGGGGATGTGCCTCGTACACACACACACGCCAAAACAGACAGGGGGATGCTGCTTCGTTCCTTCCCCCTCCTCTTCCCAGCGAGCTCAACCATTGTAAAACATACGCATGCACGTACGCACACACACAGAGCTCATGTCAGGAACCCAGCAAGAAGTGAGGGGCGATCTTTCTAAGCTGATAGCTAATTATGCGCACATGCGCACATCCTTCCTATCCCCTTTGTTTCTCGTGAAACCACCTCCACCTGGCCTCGTGTCTCCATGTAAAAATATTCCATCAGGGTACTTCAAATTTTCGGTTCATGTTGGGTCTCCTCTTCCTGGAGCTTCCATCCAGAGAGACGGAGAACAAGGAGGAAGTTGCCAGGAGGAGATAGGAAATAAAACTAAACGAAAAAGTGGGAGGTTTTCCCAGCGAAGGGGCAGTTCTATGCATGACATCAAGACCACAGTCTGCCCACTCTGATCGTTAATGCGCCGCCACAGAAAATTATTTACACGGACATAAGGTGCTCTTACTCCTGCAGTAAATTAAAACTCGTCATCTAACGCACATTCGAAAATGCGCATAATAGGAGATAAAAAGCACCTGTACTCCTCATTTGTGCTCCGCTCTTGTAGAGGTAAATTTGGTAATGCGCCTTGAAAGAGCTTTAAATCGCTCTTGTAGAGGCACCCTTAGATTAGACTCACCGTGAATCATATATATCATACAAAATGTGCAGTAATCCCGAAGAGGGTGCCAATTCAGGCACACCAATATCAAGGCAGAAGAAGCAAGGACAGACCATTTTGCCTGGCCACAAGCGTAATGGCCTTTTGGGTACTAATCAGCTTACCCCCACCCCACCCCACCGCTAGATTTTATATTTCTGATTAGAATATACAATGGAAAACCCCTGTGTGAGTCCACGCGCCCATTATTAGTAATTAGCTGAAGGCCCATCAATTGCAAGCTGGAACAGAATAGAGAGTTTCGGTCCTTTCTCCATTAACTTTTATCATGTCCACTTCTATACTTCTCCATCCACACTCCACCAAATATCACTGAGGTCAATGCCATAGGTAGAGAGAGACAAGGGTTAGGACCAGGCCTGCTTTTCCAGACCTGGCTCCATCCTATTCCACCAGACTGAATGAGACCCTAAGGAAGGTACACTCCCCACTCTACCTGCTCCCGCTCCAACATTTTCCAATCTGGAAGCAGCATTCAGGACAGAAGGCTAGGGAGATCTGCCAAGCCCCAACTTCACATTTTTTTATTTTTTTAATGCAGGAGGACATTTTATAATTAGTTTTGGGAAGTTTTAATGCTGCTGTATTATGTTTTACATTTGGAAAACTCTAGTGTGTTTTATTTTCATATTCATATATATATATATATATATATATATATATAAGCCACTAGGAGAATTGTTCTGAAAAGTGGAGTGAAAATATATTACTTAAATAATAAAATATTCCACATTACCCTTCTTTCCCCCTCCTGTAGTCAGGTCCTGATTATACAGAGGCAGAGGAAGTGTCAAAACATTATCCCTTCTCCCTCAGAGCCCTAGATCAGCTTTTTGGAGGAGGAGACAAGATATTTTTCCCTTCCACAATTAGCCATGCAATGCCCAGAGGGGCAGGTTTTACCCCTACTGCAAGACTGTCCTCAAATGAGTGCTGTACTTTTTCTATAGGGATGAATAGCAGCCATTAGTGTTGGGTGCTAAACCTGCCTCTGCTGATCCCAGTGATTTTTACCCAGTGCTGGCTCCAGATTTTTCGGGGCCCTTGGGGAAGACATCCTCAATGGGCCACCTCTGTGAGTCTACTTTCTTACCACCATTGTTACCAGCTGCTACTGCTCATCGTCTGCCTCATCATTTGCTACCACTGGCTTGACAGACAGAGAGCTGGTGAGCAAGTAGGCAGTGGCATCTACTGTTTCTTCTTCTCACCACAATCGTTGTTTGGGCAAGAATGAGAGGGAGGTGAACAAGCAGGATGCAATGGTGAAGAGGAGAAGAAACTCCAGGGGCTCTTGTCAGCCGGCCCCTGCTGGGGTGTGGGACCTTGGCGGGTGTCCAACCATGCCTATCCTTGATGTTGGCCTTGCTCTTGTCCCTTCTCATCTGCAGCTTATTTAGTTTGTCCAAAGGACTTAATGGAAGTCAACTGAAGTCATTTAAAAATGAACCAGCCCTTATCCATGTATCTCCACCCCTCCATCAGCACAGCCATGCTCCAAGTCCCATTTCTTAGTCATGCTGGAGCCCTGTCAACAACTAGTTTTGATGGAGTGACACTTTGAGAAGGGGTTTTGTGGGTGGGGGTGGAGTGAGCCAAGGCATCAATCTACATTGCTCCGCATATCGTCTCGTTGCTACAAAAGCAAATTCCGCCACACGTTTCCCCCCCCCCCGCTTCTTGATTGGAATTGGCAGAGGTGGGGGGAGGCAAATAGCACCCTCGGGGGGCATATTTGGCCCACACTGTTGACTGCTAAGCTAGAGTGTGATGGAATGTTGGGAAAGTATGACAGAACACTGGAAAAATTGTGAGCAAGGGAGTGAACTCTGGGAATTGCCTCTTTTAGAGTATATATGTATGGTTGCTGCAGTTTCCATTAATAATGGCTATGAGGCAGCCCTATGTGTGGATGTAGGACAGCAATATTGAAGGTATGGCAGTGTTGAAAGAAAGCTCTCTGTGCTTGTAAAACTCCATCTGCAATAGGTGGTAACTGGAGCCCCCTGTATTCACAGGGCTCTAAGATTGTGGATATTCTCTACAGCATTACTATTACTGCATGAAAGGGCATTGCATTGCAATCCTTGACTCAGTTATCCTCAAAGCAATCTCACCCTATGAAGTTTTTCATTATCATTCCCATTTTACAGGTGGAAAACAGAATCTAAAATGTAGGCGGAAACCAGACAAAATCAAACTGGCTGTCAATATCACCAAACTCCCAAATGTTATTGCAATTCTCTTTCTAAATCCAAAGGAAAACTGCAAATCCATGTGAAACAATATGCATGAATAGCTTGCTTTTTCAACAGATTATCAGGGTCTATAAACAATTACAATGCATGGAAAGAAACCTAGCAGATTCTCTCTCCATCCATCTATCACACATCTCTCTCCACCCATCCACCCTACTGTTTTTCCTTCAGTACCCACTTCTATTAACATCAAAGACCTGCAGTGCACATGCTCAGTAATCTATCTTTCTAAGGTGTATAGCAAGCTAGACCATTTGTAATGTAAAAAAAAGAATAATAAAGAATTTTGGAAGCCTCTTTTGTATGGTGAGGATGAACCAACAATAGAACCCGATTGACTTGTTACACCTGCATTAACGTTTTGGTTTCAAAAGACTTGTTCTAGCTTCTCCTTCCTGTAAACAAAATGTATGCTCAAATGTCCTCAAGCTGACAACAAAATTGCACAAACACACGATCCTATTGTACTTCAAAGCTTGCTGTGGACAAGACGATTACACTTCAAAAAGACTTTCTCCACACACATGCAACACTCCTATTCCAAAATACAGTGCTACCAGTACCTCACATTTTGATGCCCCCCACCACTCTGCACTTGAGGGTGAGGAATTTAGCACACTTCAAAATGATAGTTAATTCTTCAGGCGTAAGACGATAACTTGGTCCCAAACCATTTCCCGACTCTTAGCAGACACTAAATATTTTCACCAGGAGAAGAATAGGTTTATGATCTATGCAAACCTGGAGACCCAAAAGCATAACACAGTTGTATACCCAGCTACATGTGGTTCCTTTTGAGATATAAAATAGCTATGCAAACTATCATGACAGAAAGCAAGATCTTTACATACCAAGTTGAAGTGATGGATGCAGAGGCTGAGATTCTTGCATTTTGCTCCGCCATCAGAGAAAACTGGAAGCCCTGAGAAAATCCCCATATGCAAGGCCCAGCATGAACCTAGCATGTTTCCTAGATCTCTTCTCACTGTATGCTGTTCTCAAAATACTGACTATACTTTCTGGACACACCTGGGACCTCAAGTGCTCAGACTCATATGATCTTGGATTACAGGCCTAGGAATGAAGAGGCACACTGTTGAGTTGGACATCAGGATTGGTCGGGGGGGGGGGGCAGAGGGAATGCTAGCTTATTCTGTGGGATATATTTCTTGTTCAGTTTCACGTCCCTCCCTTTTCTTGATTTTTGCCTCTCCCTTTGAGCTACATTTAGCTCATGGGGCCTCCATTACTTTGCTCTTTCCTTGCCATGTGCCTCCTCTAGAGACTTCGGATGAGTTGGTTCCTGACTCAAAACTGCCTGACAACTCCTTGTCAATAAGGGCCCTCGTTTCCTGCGCAACCAGCTAGACACAGGGCTGGGGAACCCCATTTCCCATACTACACCTCTGGGATCCAAGGTGATTGCTGACTATCCAGAACTTACATGGAGATCCTGGGCCTATGGGTCCCTCCGCCTGGAGAAAGGGAAATGAAGGCATGGCTAACAAATGCAGACTCCAAAACCCTGAGCAGGAGGACATGAAAACTGATGCTATCTCCCCTGCCTCCCCACCCACAACTCCACCCTTTGCATGGATAAAAGGCAATTGCCTTGAGAGATAGTAGCTCCTTAACATTGGAGGTAAAGGTGGTGGTGGTGGGGAACAAGGGAATAAAGAGGAAGCAGCAGATGTGTGGGTTAGTGAGAACTGCCCCCCTGCATAGGGGAGCATGCATGTAGGAAGAGATAGACTCATAAGGCAACATATATATTAAAAGTATGGTATAACGAGCAGAGAGATGTGTGGCAAATGGGGGGGGGAAGGGGGTACCTCAGTTGAGCAATACAGCTCCAGAGATCAGAGCAGGGATGCATTTAGTGACAGAGGTGGCAGTGTCGGGTCGGGGGATGCATCCCTGTATCTGACCGCAGCTGGAAGAAAAAGGTGTCTTGGCAGAGATAAGGTGGGGAACACATGCAGAAGTGATACGGATGGGGTTAATGGATCTGCAGTAGCTGAGTAGGAATGCCTGGGGTGGGGTGGGGTATGAGCAGGAGGGGCTTCATGCATAGGGTGGACCAGGCATGCGGGAGCAGGACCGGGACGCAGGCATTGGCATTTCCCTTTCTCAAGTTGAAGCTGTTCCTGGGCCCTAAGTGCAGGTGCTGGAAGCCCCCATAGAAAGGATATGGCCATTCGGTGATCTTTTTGGCGTATTTCCTCACCACGTTGTCCTCACTGAAGAGGAAGAGGGAGCGGTTGACAGTCAGGCAGTTCTGCCGAACAGGAATAGGGTTGTAGAGGGCCATGGTGCGGGCTCGCTGGGCCATCGACTGTTTGTATATCCTCTGGGCCCCCGGGGGACCACCTTGCCGGACGCCCCCAGCACCCCGGCCACCTCCGCCGCCCGCTGCTCCGGAGCCAGCTCCCCCTGAACCTCCTGCCCCATAGCGGGCTGGCACCTCATCTCCAAACCGAGCCATCCTGCAAAGAGCAAAGGGCCGGGGGTTATGCCGCTGAGGATGCTGCCGGAGAGAAGACGCTCATCACATCCCATCGGCTGCTGTAGGATGCTGCTAGGGGAGCTTGCAGCAGAGGGAGGGGGCACTCAAGCTGGAGCAAGGCTGGGGAAAACGGCAAAGATCCTGGACATGGTCACTCTCACCTCCCCTTGCAGGGTTGAAGCGATGTGCAAGTCCTCCTCTCACCCTCTACCAAAAAAGGTTGCAATTGTGTGGGGGGGGGGGGAGGGGGAGAGTCACACCCCACAACAAGAAGAAAAAAAAATCCCCCCAAATTGTGGGTTGCAGTTAGAAGTGAGAGGGAGAGAGAGAAAAAGACCAATGCACCAAACTGCCCCTAAAATGAATTGCAATGAAAAAGATTCAATGCACCATCTGTTAAAAATATTTCCTTTTAAAAAATTAAAAAATGCATTGCCATTGGGAGGAGGAGGGGGGAATGACAATTAAATGTAGTGACAGCAGCATCTCCTCCCCACCAAGGGAGAAAAAAAAATGCAATTAAAGAAATCGAATGCACCAATTCCTTGCTCCTTCCTTCCTCTCTTTCCCAGAAGGGAAAGAAATTGAAATTCAAACAAAAATCAAAAGACGGCATCAAAATTAGGCTCTCTGTCTAGGTATTTGCAGTGGAATTTGGTAGGTGAAATGCAGGCTCCCTCTGTAGTGGGCAGGTTGGCAAATGTTTGCACTCACAAGGAAAAAAAAGCATATAAAATATTTCTCTAAGGTTTATGAAATCAGTTCATGCCCTCCCATCTCAAAAATAAAGAAATAAAGAACTGCATTGGTGAGGAAAAAACAGAAAAAGGCAGAAAAATAATCCCCACACAAAAAAATCCCCCAAACACCCTAAAATCAAAACAAAATCCCCCCTCCCAAGGTTTGTTTTCACTGGGGCTTCATCCTGCTGTCTTCAGCACAGTCCAAGATCTGGAGGGAGAAATGGTCAGGGCTCTCTTTAAGCTTCTGAAGCTGTAGGATGTTTCCCCCTTGCTATGCAGCGGTCGCTCTTCCTGCCTTTTTTCCGGTGTGACTGCGTGTATGAGTGTGTGTGCGAGACACCGAAAAAGAGAGTGTGTGTGTCAGTTTAGCCTCATCTTGGAGTTGAATGCAGCATAGAAATCCTGTAAAATCCAAAAAATGAAAGAGACAAGAGAAGTAGTTGCCATCCACCATCTACTCATAAGGGTTCCCTGGTTGCTGCAATGTCTAGTATTTTTTCCTGCCCTGTATGCCTCCTCCTCCTCCTCCTCCTCCTCCTGGGTAAGCTAAAATAAGACTGGTGTTAGGGAGGGAGGGAGGCAGGCAGGGAGAGAATGGGGGGGGGGGAAGAAAGAAAGAAAAGGTCTGATTCACTGGCAGGTTGAGCTCTAATGTGCAGCAGTGGATCGATTTAATGCAAGCACAGAGCATCCCAAAGCCTCGGCCAGGCTTGGCACATGATGGCCTAGAACCAATAGCAGGGGCTACAGCCCAACCAAACCCAGTTAGGTTTCTACAGGGAGAAAAGGACGCACACGCACACACACACACACACACACACACACAGAGATTGAGAGAGAGAGAGAGAGAGAGTTTGATGGGGTAAGGAAAACCTGCATACAAATGACAACTCTCAGCAGCCCACACCCTGGCAGATTAGACCGATGTCAATTCTCTGGTGTAAGCTCAGATCTTTCCATTGAAAAGCAAGAACATTAATATGCCCCCCATCATGCCCCCGTTGGGTGTAAAAATCAGGTCAGAATGGGCTTCTCTTGTTTTACATCAGTGGAGTTTTTTGTTGTTGTTTTTGGGTGAAGCAATTGGCAACTAGCAAGACTGGGAAGGAAGGAGAGGAGAATGCTGGAGTTTTAATACAATGTAGGAATGTAACGTAGGCAAGGTGGTGTGCATATATTTATGTAGGGCAAGTGTAAACGTGTGTGCAAAATTCACTGTGCACATGAAAGCATGAGAATGTGCAAGGGCAAAGGTATGAGAGTGAAAGTGTGCAGGTGTGCATATGGGCAGCGGGGGGGGGGGGGAGATCAGAGGACTGCAAAGTTTATGGACTGTAGCGGGCATATACCTCAGATATCAGAGCAGGCAGCCAAATTTACACTCCGCTTGTAAAAATTGGTGTTCCAGCCTTGGCTCTGTCATACCAATATAAAAATGTCAATTAATTCCAATGGGTTGTACTCTGGGCTCAGTTCAAGTAGTGTAAATCGACATTATCACTATTACTCTGGGCTCAGGGCTTAGCAACCCTGAGATAAATCTGGACTCATCCCAGTAGTTTAAATTATAGGGCTTAATGCACATGAGATGCACACCCCACCCCAACTGAGGCCACATCATCAAACTGCTCTTACAGCAACTGACTCCATATGGCAAACTAGTATTCACTAGGAGCTTTATTTCATAGGTTTGTGGTCATGTGGGAAAAGTCCCCTGGTGACTAGGCTGACCATATGAAAAAGAGGTCATGGCTCATGTAACTTTAACAGTTGTAGAGAAAAGGGAATTTCAGCCAGTGTCATTTGTATGTAATTAGTTCCTGATGAAATTCCCTCTTCATCACCACAGTTAAAGTTGCAGGAGCCCTGCCTTCTTTTGTATATGGTCACTCTAGTATAGTGCCTGCAACTTTAACTGTGGTGATGAAGAGGGAATTTCACCAGGAACTAATTGCATACAAATGACACTGGCTGAAATTCCCTTTTCTCTATAACTGTTAAAGTTACATGAGCCCTGTCCTCCTTTTCATATGGTCAGCCTATTGGTGACACTCAAAACACAGATGCCCTGGGAAACCATTTAGGCTTCAATCCTATACCATATCCACTTACCTGGAAATAAGCCCCATTGAACTCAATGGGACTTACTTCTAAATGGGCATGTATGGGGTTGAGCTGCTAGTGGTTTCTATGCAGCGGATATTTCTATCATGTGGATGTTTTTTGACACAACCTCTGCTTGGTGTCTATCTTCTCTACACTGCAAGCATAAAGTCAGTGTGTTTCATCATGTGGTTCCTCTTCATTGTATGGATATTTCTATAATAGCAGTAGCACAACACAATGCTTTACATTATGGCAGTCTCTCCCAAGGCGGCGCCCTCCAGATGTATTGGACAACAACTGCTATCACTCCCAGATCACAGTATGGACCGTGGATTATGGGAGTTTTAGTCCAACACATCTGGAGGGTGCTGAGTTGGAGAAGGCTGCATTACGGCAACAGTTTGGAGAAGATACCACACACAAGCTGTTTCCACATGTGTAGCCATGTAATAAAAGGAACATGTACACCAGCTATAGGCTAGATACAGGTTTATGCACATGCAACTGGGATGGCAGGCATAATCTTTCTCACCCACTCCTCCCCATATCAGCCTTCCATAGCCCGGAAAAGGCAACACAGAGGCTGAATTCGGACTACACAATAAGCAACTGGGGGGGGGGGGGGGGGAACAATCATTAGTAGTATTGACTATAGTGTCGTCCAAATGCTGCCATAGTCAACTCAGCGCTGATCCTAATCCACACCACAGTTGATTATTTATTACCATGTTGTGTGGGCAGTACCCCCTAGATTAGGATGACCACATAAAATCCAGGTCAGGGCTCATGTAACTTTAACAGTTGTAGAGAAAAGGGAATTTCAGCCAGTGTCTTTTGTATGCAATTAGTTCCTGGTGAAATTCCCTCTTCATCACAACTGTTAAAGTTGCAGGGGCCCTGCCTTCTTTTGTATGTGGTCACTCTAGTATAGTGCATGCAACTTTAACTGTTGTTGCATGTTTCTGTAGTATAGTGCATGCAACTTTAACTCTTGTGATGAAGAGGGAATATCACCAGAAACTAATTGCATACAAATGACACTGGCTGAAATTCCCTTTTCTCTACAACTGTTAAAGATACATGAGCCCTGACCTGGATTTTATCTGGTCAGCCTACCCTAGATGAACAACTGTAAAGTTGATTATTACCCCACCATTGACTATCGTGTTGTCCGAATTCAGCCAATGAGTCAGGAGATCCTGCTGAAGGGAATGAGCTGTGGTGTGTGGGAACAAGGAGGATTTCCAGAAATTAGGCAGAGGCACCTTCTGTGAGCACAGCCCTTCTGTCTAACAAAGGGCAGATCCTGGATCCAACCCCTTATTTACAGTGAGGAAAATAGAAGATGGTCAAGATAACAATGGCATTTCTTGTTCTGAAAACACTAGTATTCTTTCTGTTGTGTTATGGTGGTGGGCCAGTTGAATTTTCAAGATTGTATAGGGTTGAGCAAAGCCAGGCCAAATGTGCATTCAAAGGGCTCTGTATTGTGTGGTGTGGATTCTAGCAGCATCAGTAGTACTAGAGATTGCAGGCATAGCTGCAAGCCCCAACTCCTCCACATAAGTCTTAACTGACATTTGCACGTAATGGCAATTCTGGGTTGTTTAACTCCTAAACAACTGGCTTGGTTCGCAACCCAGAGTATGGGTTTAGTATGGGTTGTCATTGAATTGGGGGTTATTGTTGAATCATCGGTTGCTTTTACGTGCAAACTCTGTACTATGGTTTAACTATGGGTTGTTAACCATGAGCAACCCAGGAAAAGAACCTAAGGCTTGTTGTTAGGTTGTGAACTCTGGGTTGTTTTTGGTTAAAAACCCATAATTAAACCATAGTTCAGGGTTCACACATAATGACAACCCATGATTCAACAACAACCCATACTCAACCAATACTCTTAAGTTGTTGTTACATGCAAACCACGTCAGAGTTTCTGGGTTTGGACATCATGCTAAGAACCTACGAACAGGGCAGTCATAGATTGTTAATTGAAAGCAGAAGTAACAAACATGCCAGAGGCAGCATACTCACTTGCTCCCATTCACGCCTGACAACCCATGTACTAACTATGATAAACAGGCCGTTCTCTCTTTCCCTCTGCCATTTTTAAAAACATCAGCATCATTAACATTTCTTTTTAGTAACTGGAATTTGGGTATACACCCAGGCCAACACTAAGCCAGCATTCAGTGTCAAGGTGTGCTTTTCAAATAAACATGTAAGAGTACTGGGATGGGATGAAGGGGATAAGAAATTGTGAAAAACAATGCAGGAACCCTTGCAGGTGTTGCTGCCATTTATTTATTTGGAAGATTTATAACCCACAATTCAACCCAATGATTCCCAAGGTGGGGAACAACAATTTAACATTACAAAATATGATTCAAAAATAATCAATACAACCAACTAAAGAGCACCTTGTGGACAGTATCCCACAGTAGTGGTCCTTCTATGGCTATAGTAACTCTAGGGAGAAATTCATTGTGTGTCCCTTGGTATTACCTGAAAGATAAGATAAAGACAGCCATGGAGGGGTGAGATATGAAGAGGAAGCAGTGGGGAGGGGGTTGATACCATCAGTGCTGCCACTGTTTTGCTTTATTTCTTATAGATCTCTGTGAAATTACAGCACTTTGTATAGGGGAGGATTAAGCTGCCAAAGTAGCAGAGGATGTCTATCACAGTGGTCTTATTCCCCCCCCCCCTTGATATCATTGCCTTATCCTGCCTTAGTGTGTACCCCAGAAGGCAGAGACTCGGCTTCAGCCTCAGTGGCAATAGCCTCAACAACACAATTCTGCTCAGTAACATAAACTTCATCCTTTTTCTGTATCCTTCACACACACACATGCACACAGGCTTTACTTGTCAGGATTGAATTCTAAGTTCAAAGCTAACTGATGTGGAGGAGTATTTCAGGTCATATTAGTAACTCTTACTGTTGTACTTAACAGTGGTAGCTGGAACTAAACCTCAGTGACATACCCTCCGAAGATGAAGATGAGGATGCTTTTGTGTATTTTCAACATCCCTATTCTCTTGCAAAGGATCACTTGGTCACCCCTCTCCAGTCACTATAGGTGCCTCTACAAGAGCGATTTAAAGCTCTTTCAAAGCGCATTACCGATTTTACCTCCACATGAATGGAGCGCAAATCGGGAGTTGAGGCGCTTTTTCTGTCTGATTATTCACATTTTCGAATGTGTGTTACATAGCGAGTTTTAATTTACTGTGGAGTTAAAGCACCTTATGACCATGTAAACAAGCGATGTTCCACATGTAAACAACTTTAAAGTGCGTTTCATACAACCGGTAATGCGCTTCACTGCCTCCCGTGTATAGGGATTAGGCGTAAAAGCGATTGGGAGAAGATGCACATAATCGGCCAACTGGGCGTCAAACCGAAATCTTGTAGAGGGGACCTACTAGAAATTGCCAAAAGCTTGACTTTGCCTGCTGCATGTAGGGTTGCCAGTTGATTTAACCAGCATGTGCTGCTATGCTTTTAACTGCTGCTTGATCTGAAACTTTTTTTACTGCTAGGGCAAAGATGTTGTTTAACACTTATAATTGTTGCAGCTATCAGGGCCTGTTGGGAAGTTGGAAAACCTCGTTGTTGGTATTCATTTCCTCTGGCCTTGGCTTAGATCAATAAAACTGGGCAGAACTTTCAAATAGAAAAGTTTTAATTAGAGGCCTGCCCAGTCTGGATAAGTTGGTCCTACAATTGTTATTGCGATGCTTTTGTTTGCTTGTTATTGCAATACTTTTGTTTGTTTTTTTTGTTTGCTTTACCACAAATCATATCTGTAAAAAAAACTTTGAGAGGCCAATACAGAAATTGAAATAATTTGACATTGACATCCTCTGATTCTCTGCTAATAAATAAATAAATAAATAAATGAGCAAAGAGTGACAATTCCAGGGGAAAGGGCTATCAGTGAAGCAACCAAGGAATCCAGCAATCTATCTTCGAAGGTAAACAAGCTGGAGGATATTTTATTTGTTTATTTATTACAATCTATACTGCCCAATAGCCGGAGCTCTCAGTTTATACAATGAGACCTAAATCAGATGTGCTGCAGGCAACAACTGATCAGGGCTGTACCTTGATGGTGGCGCATTGGCACCATGAGCCCTCAACCCCCCACACTGTGCTCCTTTGCGTTGCCTCCACATGAAGGAGCGAGTGGGGGGGGGGGAGCTGCTCTGTAGCCAGTGGGGAGCTCTGGGGCAACTAGGGATCTGTGAAACCATTTTCTACTGGGTGCTTGAGCTTGCCCCAGGTCGTCCTGTGCGCCGGCAACGAGCGGTGACCCTTCCATGAAGAAGTGGGGTGGTAGATGTTTGGTGACAGAGGGGAAGGCGGGCATACAGATATAACCTTTGGGATGTGTACTTGTGCAGGATGGCTCCCTGGTGCTCTGTGCCTCTCATAAACATGTGTGCGTGTTGGTGGGAGGTGGGGGGAGACAGCCCCCAGGAGAGAAAGGAATAAAAGTCTCTGTAAATCCATTGAAGATGCAATGGTCCCCAGGCTTTCCGCAGGCTTTCCCCTGGCCTGCGCCCTCCTCCCTGTCCCAGCCAATGGTGACCAATCAGGGGTCACCATTGGTGGGGACAGGCCTCTGCTATAAGACCAGAGCAAGGTGACCGATGACAAAGGTGCATCGGTGCCTTGCTCACAGGAAAAAGTCGGGGTAAGTTGCCGACATTTTTAAACCAGAGCTTCAGGAGAAATCCCTGGGATGGCTTCACAATGGCTGCTGCGTCATATAAATGACCTACCACCACTGCAGTTCCACCCTGCAGTGGACAGGGTGGAACTGCAGGCCCCAGATCTTCAAGTTTTAAAAAAAGTTTAAAATGACTGGTGGCTACTTTAAAACCAGAGGGGCTACTGTATGGTATTATCAGCAGATCTAAGAGCAGCTTCAGAGGGAGGTGGACAATTTCAATTGGGGAAATTGGGGGGTGTTGTTAATCACCTCCCTCCCCCCAGCACTTCAGCACTGATCAAAACCAGAACATACACACAAACCTCCATGGAGCTGCTTTAAAGGTGTTGTTGTAGTTGTTGTTCCTTTTGATACATTCACAGCTCCTATCTGTGTAATTATAGATCCTTGAATAGGCAGGGTCCACAATTTTGTGGTCAGAGCTTATGTCTACAGCATCTATCTTAGATTTTCTGAACACACACACAGTGCATTTTTCAAGGCTGGTGGACTGCATCATCACAGTGAAGATCAATGCCAAGGATTTAATCTGGGACCTTCCGCATGCATAGCGCATGCACTGAGCTATGGCCCTTTCCTCTCCTGGGGAATGGAGAGGCAAGTCAAGCTAAGGCCTCATTTTAACTCCATCCAGTTAGGCTCCCTATCTTCCCATCACCAAGACCTTGGCTGCTCTCCCTCTTCTCCATCCCAAACAAAGAGCACACTTCAGTTCTTTCTAACCTGGAGATTTTCATTCGAGGAGAAGGAAGGACAAAAATAATGCTATCCAGGCTAATGATTATTTTTGTTCTCTTCATTTAGGTAGCAAACATAACTGATGATGGAATCAGGCTATTTCCTTGCTCCATGGTGATAAAATCTTAGAAGGCTGGAATGAACAGCTCTGCCCCTACCCTTAGACATTTGCAGTGTCCCATAAGCATTACATTAAATCGTATAAATGACATACCAAACAATAGAGGGATGACTTTTTAAATAACTATGTTGTTTCATAAAGTAATAAATGTAAATAAAAATATCTTTAAAATGAAAAATAGCTCTCAGGATTCTCCAAGTGCAGCAAGGTGACCATGTGCCCTGTTTTACAGAGGACAGACCTCTTTTTGAAGGGTTGCTCTGTGCAATTCCAGTTTAAAGATAAAGAATTGCTGCCCATCGATAGCACCGGAACAGCGGGCTGAACAGGTAGGCACACAGGTCACTTGGTCACCAATCTTCTGCATTGTGGTGAGATGTATCGTATTTCTATTTAAATAATAATAATAATAATAATTTCTAAATTTGAATCTATACATATAAATTAGCACATTCAAATTCTATGCAAATCAGTGTCACTGTCCTCTTTTTTGGCAACTAAAGGCATAATCCTATGCATGTTTTGACATAAAAATGTCCTACAATTCCTAGCATTCCATGCTGGCTGGAGAATGCTGGGAGTTGTAGAACGTTTTTTTAATATCTAAACTTGCATAGGATTGCATCCTCAGAGAGAATAAACACTCTGTAAAGGCAGCCACATGCGGTGGTAATGAGGACACGTTTCTATCATAGTTCTCGTTATCAGAGCCTGCCCAAGTCCCTGAGGTAAGCACATGAATATTCAAGTGGGAGAGTTGTGGCTCAGTCATTACTTTCCATCTTTGCTGAAATTTGAAGTTATTCTGTGTATCTCTGTGGGAGAAGCAGCTCAAGGCCTTTCCCTCTGACCTTTTACCCTCTACCTTCCAACTCATCTACACATTTTCCTCATCCCACAAAGGAACATAAGGGAGTTAACTCAGTTTGCAAGTGTAGGTAAAGTGCAGCAGCAGCAGCAGCAGCAGCAGCAGTGAAGCTTAAGCATTTCAGGGGATCTTCAACCTTTTCAACCTTATGGACAGATAGAAACTGCCCCAAGCACCATCACAAAATGGCTGTCATGAGTGGCATGGCTTGTCACAAGGGACAAGTAACATGCCCCAAAGACTGAATTCAGACAGAGGTGTGGTTGGAGGCCCAGCACAAAGAGCAGCTCCTTTGAACTCACATTTTTTTGTGGCAAGAGAGACCTATCTCGTAGGGTGACCATATATCAGGAAAACCCAGATGTTAGGATTTTTGGTAACAAATCCAGGAAAGGGGGGGGGAGAATTATGAAATTTGAAGACAAATCTGGATTTATCCCATCCTTCCCCACCCACAGAGCAACTCTACTTTATAGTCAATGGGAAATAACAAAAATGCTTACAGCTCCATCATTTTTAAAGATAAGGGGATGAAACGTGGCACTATGATAGCCCTTAGGTAGGGCTTTAGCAATGCCAAATTTTAAGCAGATCTGTTCATACGTTGATTTTTAGGATTTTTTAAAAAAATTGTGTTTTTAAATTATATATATATATATATATATATATATTCAGATAAAGAGATGAAACTTGGCATCATGATAGATCTTACGTAGGGCTTTAGCCATGGCAAATTTCAAGCATATATGTTCATTCATTGATTTTTAGGAATTTTATAAAATCTGAGGTTTTAATTTTTTAAAAACACACACACACAAACATCATTTTTAAAGCTAAGGAGATGAAACTTGGCATCATGATAGCACCAAAGTAGGGTATTAGCCATGCCAAGTTTCAAGCAAATCTGTTCATCTGTTGATTTTTAGCAACTTTCAAAACAAAATTGAACTTTAAAAATAAAAAAATTAAAAAGCCAGCCAGCCAGCAGCAAGCCCTGTTGAGCAGTAGCTTGCAGCGGAGTGAGGATACAATAAAAAAAATATATTTGAGGGAAGAGGAGAATGTATCACACAAAGTATAGCAACAAAGAACAGCAAAAGCTACAAAAGTAGGAGTGAAGTTAATTTCAGATACATTGAATGTCTCACTTGTTATTTCAGTGATTTTAACATTAAGATATGTAGAACAGATTTGTCTTAATTGTGTGCTGTAAAATCAGACATGTGATCAAGGTTATGTTCCGGTGGGCACATCCCCTTGGTGCTAGACATGCCCCTGGGGGCGGACATGTTGGTGGGGATGCCCCCTTGGAGGCCAACCATGTTGTCCTCCTCTTTGGTTTCCAAAATATGGTCACCCTAGACTGAATTTCACAGGAACCCCTTTGTGCCTAACCAGTTGAATTGGTCATGATCAAATGAATCCATTCACTCACAATTCCTTTTCTTTCCATATAGTGTTTTACTAGATTGTTAACTTGTGTATATGACCAAATCTCTTAATTTTAAATGGTGTCTGGTATAATGAACAGCACGGTAAAAATAACTGATGATAATAATGATAATAATGAAGTACCAACAGCCACCATCCAACCTCTTATTCCTCATCAAACCCAAAGGCAAGACAAGTGCATCCACTTACAAAATCAGCCTAAGCAATACAAACATGAGCTAATTCTGCAGGGTTATTAAGGACTGATTCCTGCATTGAGTAGGGGGTTGGACTCGATGGCTTTATAGGCCCCTTCCAACTCTACTATTCTATGATTCTATGATACGCTACAGTCTTCTACTCTTCATGCACTTCTAACATGTGGACACAGAAGGCAAACTCTTTTTCTCTCTCCACCCTCTCTATGCCAGGCAACACATTCTACCCCTTCATGTCTTTTTCTCTCTCACTCCGGCTCACCATCATATACACATGCTCCCTCCCTCCCTCTCCCTCTCTGACACAACTTCCATCCATCCATACACACACACACACAAGCACCCCATCATGTATGCATACATAAATGAATGCACACACACACGTCCCTCCCTTCTCTTCTGCACGGCGAGCGCATGAAAAACCCCACTCACTTTCTTTCAGGATTGCTACAAAATGCCCAGACCCCCTGGGTTCACCACTAAACCCTTTCTGTCACCCTCACACATGCAGTCCCCACCCATTCAGACATACAATCACACAACCCTATCCGTCCACCCAGGTTGCTCCAAGAGCCCCCAGCGGTTTCCCACTGCTCCCCCTGGCCCCAGTGCCAGCTCTAGGTTTTCCAGGGCCCTTGGGCAAGACACCCTCAATGGGTCCCCTCCCTCCATGAGTCTCTTTTCACAAGCATTGTCACCGGCTTCTATTCCTCCTCCTCCTCCTCCTCCTCCTCCTCTTCCTCCTCACCATTGCCTGCATTTACTTGCCTGACAGGAAGAGAGCCAGCAAGCAAGTAGGCAGTGGCATCTATTGCTCCTGCTCCTCAACACCTCTGTTGTCTGGAGAAGAATGAGAGGTGGTGAACAAGCAAGTTGCAATGGTGAAGAGGAGGAGGAAGTTCAGTGGGCTCTTGCCAATGGGCCCCAGCTGGGTTGTGGGCTCTCAGCAGCCACTCTGACCATATCTACCCTTGATACTGGCCTTGCCTAGCCCCATCCCTGCTGGTTTCCTTGACCCTCCCCTGCTGGCTTGCTGCTGCTCTTCCTAGTTGTCCCCCCCCAATTATTCTCCTTAGCCCCCACCTCAGCTTACCAGACAGCAGCAACACAAGTCCCTTTTTCTTTTTTCCAATCTTTTTCTTGGTGCTCGGGCATGTTGCGGAGGACAGCATTGGCTTACGGCCACCCCTCTCTTCATTTCCTAAGAATGCCTCTGAGCCCAGGGGCAATAATGGGAAGTGAAGAGGACAGCGGCTGGAGGCTTTCACTTCACTTCAAGCAATTCCTGGTGCAGATAAGAAAATTTGGTATTTTAAAAAAAAGGAATCAAAAGTGGGAGGGGTAGGGCAGTTCATTGGTGCCAAGGAAGGTGTCTGGGAATGCACTGGTGTTGCCTAGCTCCTCAGCATATAATGCGGGATGTAAGACTGCAGCTACTGGGCACTAAAGAAAAAGAAGTCATTAGTTAACTAACTAAAGGGAATTAAAGAAAAGTTAAGTCTCCATCATCTCAATATCTTGGATTTAGACTTTGGACAGCACACACATTTATTTTATTTATTTATTGCATTTCTATGCCTCCCAATATCCGAAGCTCTCTGGGTGGTTCACAAAAATTAAAACCTCATAGACTAAAGGCCTCATAAACCATGTTCAAGGGGTATTATGAAGAGCCAGAGTCAATGAAATGGGGTGACCCACTCCATAATCACCACCCTGCCTTATATCAGGGGTGGGCAACTTGTGGCCCTCCAGAAGTTTTGGCCCTCAGCTCCCATGAGCCCTCTCCATTGGCTCTGCTGGCTGGGGCTAATGGGAGTTGTAGTCCTGAACATCTGGAGAGCCAAAAGTGGCCCACCTCTGCTTTACATCCTTAACCTGAAGCATTTGGTAGTGGCCACTGTCAGAAACAGAGCAGAAATTGCATGGGCCATTTGCACTTCCCTGTTCTGGCAGTTCCTACATATCAGAGTCTGAGGAGAAAATAAAGGCCAAACATGTACTGAAAGGATAGAGGCTCCTGTCTAGTCATTTCAATACCCTATAAAAATCCTAACTACCCAGGTCTGCTGCAGCTCAGAGAGTCAGTGCTCTGCACACAAGGCATATATGGGCTGGCTTGTTTGAGTCCCTAACCTATTTTCTATTCTCCCTTTTCATTCCCACCAGCCTTGACGTCACCAGGTTCTTTTGTTTGAGGGTAATGCTTTTGTCCCATGCCAGCAGATCTGAGGCTGTCTAAATATAGTCCTTAAGGCACCAACGTCTTAAGAATTGGTCTAAAGTACCTAGCTAAAAGGCTCCAGAACTGAGGAAATAAGCAGTGCAATCAGTCATTTCTGAGATAGTTGCCCATGGCCCTTTCCTTGTAGTGGTCTGAGGGGGCGGGGGGGGGAATAAGAAGACTACAAGGGGTTCCTGTGAGTAAATATCAGAGGAAGAAAAATATAAATCCACTGCATAGTCAATTATTTATTTATTGGGGAAGCTGTTTTACGCCAGCCACAGCACCCAACGGAGGAGGGCATGATGGGACAGATTCTCTCTGCAGCATCCAGGGAGTACAGTTAGATTGCAAACCAGCATAAAAGATAGATCTCCCTCCTGCTCTGCACTGGAAGAGCTGTGTTTCCTTCAGCCTAAGTCAGTGAGAGCCAACACAATTGGCTCTTATAATGGCACTGTGATAGATTTATCCTCCATGGTCTTGATTTGTAAATCTGCAGTTGTTGTGCACATTGAGGGTCTGCACTGTGCTTCCATCAGGCTTGTAGCCACCTTCACCACAGGCAGCATAGAGTGCAGATCAGGCATGGCTACTGCACAATAAGAGTACTCCGGAGAAGGGAACATCCTAAATCATACCCCTTCCCTCTTCCCATGACATGCAGACCCAAGAGTGCAGACTTGGGATAGATCTTGAGGTTCCTCCTAAAATCAAGAATGAAAAGGTTACTTTCCAACATGGAGTTGGTGCTTGTTTCTTTAGCAGCTCTAAAGCATAGAGTCATTTTACAGAAGCCCTTGAAAGAACTCTTAGTGCGCAATCCTATGCATGTTTAGACAGAAAAACTCCTATAATTCTCTGCATTCCCCGGCCAGCCAGCCATGCATAGCATCACACCCTTTATGACAAAAGCACCAGCTCCAAGATGTGAGGCCCTAGCCAGGCACCAGAGAGGGATTATATGCCCAACAACCTTCCCCAAACTGATGTGTCAGACTATAACCCCCATCATTCACATACTAGCTGGGGATGATGAATGTTTTAATCCAGCACTTATGGAGGGCACCAGGTTAGTGAAGACTGCCTTGCCAACTTGAAAGGAATTTGACTATTTGGAGATTTCCAGACTTGGGCAGATTTTTTTTTTTAAAAGAAGTCTATAAACTACAAGCAATTCAGGAGCTTCATCAGATTAATTAACATAGGATAGATAAGTGCAGCATTAGACTTTGTAAATTTAATAATCTAATTTTATAATATAATAATAACAGGTATGGCTAGGAATACCATTCTATCTTCTGCCTGGTGGCACTACTCTTTTTCCTTTCCTTCTTTCCTTTCCTTTCCTTTTTTCCTTTCTTCCTTCCTTGATACCTTTGGCTGATCCGTTGTAATGATACAGCGAGCTTATGTTGACAGGGCAATCATTGCTCCTCTAGCTACCATTACTTAACTACACTAATGCCACATTGGACGGATCTCATGTGGCCCATATAACTGAGTCTTGGGAAGCAGGGTCCACTGGAAAACTTAGAATCTGAATTCCAAGGCCAACGTACACAACCTATATAAAATTAAAGCCCTTCCTCTATGACACTATGGAATGTGTTTTCAAATAGCATTCTGCATATATACGCAGATAGCAGATCTGTTGTGCAGTCTCAGAGCCTTTTCCCCAGTACAGCATAGATGGCTCTTGTAGCTTTTAAGGTAGGATATTTAAAGAGTTCTACACTAGGCTGATCTTCCAATCATTCAATAGCATATGTGGCTTTTCATTCTCTTAGCATCTTCAGACAGGCGTTTTCTCATGCGATCATCATGGTTTGGTTACTGGTTTTCCTACGAGGTTTACACAACACTGTCGCCATGCAATTGTTGTCTCATGTCTTCCCCCTTTTTTGCATGTTAGTTTGGTATGGGGAAAATATGGTATTTCTGGCTGTCATGTGATGAAACCACCATAGTTTCCCTGGGTAATCCTTCCATCACGCTATGTCCTGCTTTGTGTGGGCAGGTGTTAGGCGGTGCAGCATTGATGTCAGTACTGACGAGGAACAATTTGGAGTGCCTCTTCCTGCGCCTCTGCCCCTGCTCAGCTCTGAATTTCAAGAATGCCTAAGCAGATGGGCAATGGGGAGGGGATGGTGCTTGCAACGGACGTGAGAACATGCAACCCGTTTCAATTTAATCCCCCTGCTCAAATGAAAAAAGTGTTACTGTTGCTTTTAGAGTGTTTTCAGACAGGAGGGAAATTGCATGGCTGGGAAGTATAGTCATAGCTGCAAAGATGCTTTTACAGGGACAATATTGATTTGCACGTGGGGTTGGGACCACTGAACATGCAGACTTCTGAACATGCAGACTTCTGTACTTGCAAAGAATCAGTGCTTAGCAATGGGATGGGGGCTGCTCTGCATGTGCTGCTCAGAAAACTTTTAGCCCTTTCTATTCATTCCCCACGCATGTGCACACACAGAAGAGAAGTGTAACAACCTTCAACACAATCCCCTCCACCAGTGTGTAAACAAATGAGAAAAATACTACTGTTGCTTTTACAGTGGCATAACTGACTATCCAATGACACAGACTTCTGAACTTGTGAAGAAGTGCTTCATTTCACAACGAGAGAGAGGAGGACAACCAATAACATCCTGCAAGGCTCCACCCACCCTTGCAAATGAGATATAGGCCCTTTCTACACCATAGCGGTGTAGAGGGCTCAGGTTGAGAGATCCCAGAAGTAGCTACTTCCGCCCAATACACATAAGAAATGTGACGGCCCAGGCTTCTCCCGGGCCGTCGCAAGTCGCGGCCACCATTTCCCCCCCCCTTTAATGAAGAGCACACGAGCGCTCCTCTGCAAAGGTAATTTTGAAAAAAAAAAGTGCGTGATCGGGGGACCCTCCCCCATACCATCCTGGGGATGGCAAATTTGCTATCTCCGGCCTCCTCCACACGAGACGTTTAATGAGCCTTGAAGGCTCATTATAAATTTTACCTACACACGAGCGGAGCGCAAAACGGGCGTACAGGCGCGTTATCTCCCCGATAATGCGCATTTTCGAACGCGCGTTAAATAGCGACTTTTATTTTGCTCCGGCCGTTAAAGCGCATTTTCGCTGTGTGAACAAGCGATTATGCGCATTAACTACCTGTAAAGTGCTTTTTGGGCATCTTTTAATGCGCTTCGCCGCTTCTCGCCGCCTCCCGTGCAGAGGGATTAGGCGTAAATGCGCCTCCGCGAAAATGCGCATAATCCCCGAACCGGGCGCAAAAGCGCATCCTTGTGGAGGGGGCCTCCCTCTCTCCTGATGGCCATGGAGCCGCGCGGTGCATCTCCATGGCCATCGGTGCTGCCGCTCACTCCTGAGTAAGCGCAGCAGCACTGGGACGGACGGAAGATTTGGGATTTTTGTGGTTTCCTTTAACCCAGGAAAATCCTGTGCCTGCCCACCCACAACCCTGGGACTCCCTGTGCATCATTTGGACTCACAGGGAGCAGCCGGGGGCCATCCCAGGCATTTTGCCTGGTGTGGAAAGGGCCATAGTGTTATGCATAAAAAGAAAAACTAGCTGTATTAAATCCCAAAGAGAATCTAGGACAGGAAGAACCTGTAAATCGCAGGAGAAAATGCCCTGTCTGAAGATGCTGTCTGTCTTTCCTCCCACCTTTTACCAGGTCCTTAACCCAAATAAGAAGCGCTTAATGTGTTCTTCCCTAAGGCCTTATACCATGCAAGACCAGCCTCCAATATTTCATTCTTGGGCAAGGTACTGGAGTGTGTAGTGGCTTCTCAGCTCCAGAGATTTCTGGATGAGGTGGATTATCTTGATCCATTTCAATCTGGCATCAAGCCTGGTTATGGGATAACTTTGGTGGATGATCTACACCAAGTACTGGACAGGGGGAGTGTGTCCCTGTTCTGCTGGACCTCTTAGCAGCTTTTGATACCATTGGCCATGGTATCCTTCTGAGATGTGTGTCTGAGATGGGATTGGGAGGCATTATTATAGGGTGGCTCTGGTCCTTCTTGCAGGGATGATTTCAGAAGATGGTGCTGGGGATTCCTGTTTGATTCTGTGGCCATGGGCCTGTGGTCTCCCTCAGGGTTCCATCTTATCCCCCATGGTATTTAATATCTACATGAAACCACTGGGAGAGAGTTCTGGAGTTTTGGGGTTTGGTGCCACCAGTATGCTGATGATGACACCATGATAGATAGTTCCATCTAAATCCATGTCTGTCTTCATAGAAATGAGAACTCTATCCATAATACACAGGAAAATAGCAGTGCACACAATTAGTTATGCAAGGGAAGGAGAGGCTACTTTGGAAATATTATTAACTGGGACCAAATGGGAAGAAACATGGGAAATGGTAGCTATCAAGCTCAATGAGACTAGCATTCTTATACAACTACGCATTTGCTTCATCAACTGTCAGGAAAAATATGTTTTTTATTTATTTTAAAGAGTTTAGGTCCTTCCAAAGCAGCATGCAGTGGTGTTATTTATGTATTTAGGGTGAGATAGCTATCACCATAAAGCAATGGTACAACGTTAAAATAATTAACTCAACATTATCCATAATTCTAATCAGCCCAATAACTGAGAAAGGAAAATTCCAAAATTGAGCAAAAGCAATAATGAAATCAACCCTAAGCAGGTGAAAACAAATACGTCTTCCATCTGCAAGGGAACAAAGATGGGACCATCTCACCCTAGGGAAGGAGTTCCATAAATGGGGAGCGACTACCCCAAAAGACCCTGTCTCACATCCCTGCCAACCTGATAGTTCTTAGTGGTAGGTACAATAAGCTGCCTTTTCCTTAGTTGTGAGATGTCTCATTGTTCTGAACACAGCACTTCTTCATGTCAAAGAAACAATAAAAACGCATTACAGTAAAATGAAGAGGACTCTGAATCCACTGGGCTTCTCTGTGAAAGGAAAAACAAGCATGTAGTTTTGGTTGTTTTTAATAAATGTAATTCCACAGGAATTCACTGAAATCATGGCCAAAATGCAGGGAGTCCCTTAGATACATGCAAGTACCTGTTGCTTTTCCCATTGCCGTTGCTTTGGAGGCCTCTCCCAAAGTTCTCCTGAATTTAGGAGTGGCTTGTCAGGTGGCAAGGGACAACTTTCAAAAGAGAGGGGTCTCCATCCCTCTTGCAAGCTTAGAGTTCCTACAGAGTCCTTCAGACCCCAGCCATGATATTCTAATCATAAACATGTTTGCTTGGAAGTCTGATTGCTTTAAAGAGAGCTTCCTTCTAAGTAAATGTAGTCAGGACTGCAGCCTTATGCCAGATTTTGGAGGAATTATTGCCTGACAGTTTCCTCTTTGTGCCTACAATTAATTTTATATGCTCTGACCCAGTTTCAAAAATTAACATGCAAGTGTTTCTCTGTAGCAATCTATCCGATTAATCCTTGTGTTTGGGATATGCAGACATGCAGACCAGAGAAATCACACATAATGACTCATAATTAGAATAAAGGTTTGCAGAATTGGCCCAGAGATTAAATATCCCTTTCCGAAGCACCCGGTACTGCCCTTTGACAGAGACTGGGTGGTTTCCTAGATGGATAATTTTATTTATTTGAAACATTTGTATTCCACTGTTTCTTGCATGCAAGATGGTTGACAAGCAATTTAAAATTAATGTGAGGCATGTCTTTTGGGAGTGCTGTAATACCTTTTCATTTGGGTATACTGATTATATTGGGTAAGAACATAAGAAGGGTCCTGTCAGATACCAAACGTCCACCTGGTTGAGCTCTGAATAACTACAGAGAGTCCCTGCACATCAGCCATTAGGGGAAAGAGCTTACAGATCAGAGGGTGCTTATTCCAAACAAACCAGAGCCAGACATCTCTTTTTAAAAATGGAAAATATGCACCACACATGCTCAGAGACATTCCTGTTACATTAGACATGATAAAAACAGGATCCAAAGCTGGACAAAGGTACAGGATAAGCAATGCAACTAGCAGAAAAATGCTGTCCCTTCTTGGTGTGGAAATACCAGTATAGTTTGCTCTGTCTTCAGTCTTTGCTTCATCAGAGTTGATTTCTTGTGTAAACAGATGCACCAAAGCAGATTAAAAAAGAAACAGCAGTTGCTAATTTTGATCTACAGAATAATATTAATAAAGAAAGTAAACTAACAATGGCTGGTCCTAGTAAAGATATTTCTTTGCTGTTCCTGTGAATATTTTACAGATACCATTATTTTATCAGCACCAGACTACAATTTGCAATGCAAAATCAAAGAAAAGGCTAACAAAGGTTCAATACAAATAAATTATCCACTCATTTTTAAATATGATAACTGACTACACTAAGGGCCACCACCCAAGAAATCCAGCTGGGAACAGGCAGAAGATTGAGCTGCATCTGCAGACTGCTGAACCAGCAAAGCTAACTCTCTGTCCCGTCCCAACACCCCCTCCCCCACACAACTAGCAGCAAAATGGCACTTCCACCCATGCACGCTGTAGAAAACATCAAAGCAGCAGCAGTTCCTCCTGATGATCTCTGCATTTGGAGAGAGAGAGAGAGAGAGAGAGAGAGAGAGAGAGAGAGAGGCCCTGTCTTGACAGCGGCGCAGCAGCGCGAGGCCTCAAGCTTCCGCACTGGCGCTCCTTCCAGTCATTTGCACGGGAAGGAGCGCCAATGCGGGGTTTACAGGAAGGAGCTGCCGCTGCTGTTGCACCCATCTACCTGAGCCCGTGCCCCTTATTCAATGTGTTTTTTTGTGTTTTTTTGCACGGGCGCTGGGGGGGCAGCCTTTTTGGGTTCATTTTTTATTTTTTTATCCGTAAATGCGAAGCTTTGCATTTGCAGATAAACGTAAAAACAACAACAATGGGGGGTGGGGGGTGGGGGTGGAGGAATGGGGCTCCAGCCCCATTTATTTTATTTTATTTTGATTTTCTTTAAACGATGGTGCGCGGAGGTGGTCCAGCAAGTGTTCAGTTCACTGGTCCACCCCCTTTCCTGCCCAGCCTATGGTGACCAATTAGGGGTTGCCATCAGCTGTGGCACACCGCAGAAGCTCTGGAGCAAAGGCGACAGACGGCAGATGCTGTCATTGCCTTGCTGAGAGCCAAAAAAGTCGGGGTAAGTGCTCAACTTTTTTAAAGTGGAGTTTTCGGGCCTTGCCCCTGGATGGCTTTGCAAAAGTGGCTGCGTCATGTAGATGCCCTGCCACCACTCCGAATCCATCCCGGAACAAACTGCTTGTCAAGATGTACCGCGAGAGAGAGAGAGAGAGAGAGAGAGAGAGAGAGCAGACTGCATTTTCGAAGATCTCCTCTTCCTCTTCCTTCTCCTCTCTCGTCATTGCCAGATGGCACCACAAATAGATGTAACAATGAACAGGACAGGTTTTTCTTTCAGTCAGGCTAGTGAAGCTGGGGGTGTATCCACCCCCTGTCAGATTTGGTGCCCCCAAGTGGCTGTTTGGGTTACTTATTCGAATCAACAAGTCACTGGCTTGTTGTCATACTCAAATAATTCTAAAAGGTTAATGAGGCAGGATTTTCCTTTTCAGAAACCATGGTTATTTCCCCCCACCAAGCCTTATTCTTCTAAAAGTTTAACAATTCTATTTTTAACTATAAAGTCTACCAATTTACTGGTCACAGATGTTACCTGAAAAGGTCTGCAGTTTCCTTGTCATGGCCATCAGGAACCAAATGATGTTAGGGGCATGGGCCTCCCCCTTTGATGTTGTGGGTGGGGCCACACACCGTGATATCATATCACCCAAAGAGGGCTGGGTGAGGGGGTCATATGACCCACCCACCCACACTGTATTACGGTTGCCTGCTCGAAGTGATTCTGTGAAAGAGCCCCTTACCTTATGTGTGTTTTTAAAATTCTACCCACTATGTACAAAAGGGATGAAGCAAACTAGAGAATACTCCAGATTTGACAAGACCCTCAGCAGAGTGCCTTCTGATAGCTGCCCTCTTATATTGCTAGACCTCTGACAGCAGGATGTGGCCATTTTAATTTCCCAAAATCGCCTAATGTGCCACTTTGTCGGGGTCATGTGAGAAATTTAAATGGCTGTAGGCTGCCATCACCACAGAGGTTCATGGCCAAGAGCCCAGGGCAGACATAATCAACAGTGATGTAGGGGCTGCTTGGGCCCCAATAGCTTTTTAAGGATGCTAGGTGTGAGACCATGCCTGCTACACATCCCCATATATAAATAAACCATCACTTTTAGAAGGGTATACACTATTGATATAAAATTTTCAACCTCACCTTTCCTCCTCGACACAATTGTTAGTCACTATGAAATATATCTCTGCCTAGCGTCTTACTTGAATGTGTCCCAATTTAATGCCCGGTCATTGTTTCTTGTTCTGTCTCCCATTCCAACGCCATTTGATAACAAAAGGAGGTCCTTATAAATTCTTCAAATTCTAAGTCCACTTAGCATTTATTTCTTTGAACAGGGAACTTTACTGGGCTCCTTAGAGTTCTCTGTGATTTTTCTTCTTCTTGCTCTCAAATATTTATTGTAACTTCTCTTAGATATGCCCTAGATACGATGGAATATGGAATATGCATAGTTACCAAGAACGTTGTTAGCCCATTTACAGCAAAATCAGACAAGGTTCTGAGAAAGCAACTGTATTTTCCCATACATCATAGATCCCCCAAGGAACTCAGAAATGACAAACCCAGGACTACAGCACACCCTTTTTTTGTGGGAAAGCTGCCTGGGAATCCGAAAGGAATGATGTCAGAAGCCAGGTAACCTAGAGCTAATCCTAATATACAGGTCTGACACAGATCACATGGGACACAAACTGAATTTGCTATGCATATTTGGACAAGAACTAAATAGAATCCACATCTACCTCACAGGGCTGTCTACCAGAAAATACTGAGTTGACTCATGAAAGGCTGTTCATCCATTCCAGAACAACAGTAAAGCTGCTTAGACACTATGGCTTTTTAATGCAGCTGAAAAGTATCCAGTGAAAAGTACAGTTCCAGTATCTGCTGGAAGCAGAATTAAAATAATGATTCCATATGGCACCTCACAGAACACTGTTTCCCCCATGAAAATATACAATGCTTGCCCACATGTCATGGATCAGGACCCTGAACCCTAGTCCTCAGAGGATTCTGCCCCATTGTCCTCAGAAGAAGAAGCTCCAAAGCAAATGGTTCAGGCAGAAGACCCGGTGACAGAAAGGCATCATGAGGCTTCCACCTTTCTGGGATCCATATCTCCAGAAAGACTCCATGGGCCAGGTCCCCTGCATCCAGAGGAGATCACATTACAGTCTTGAGATTCTGAGGACTCAGGCCATGAGGAAAGTAGCTTGTCACACTCCCTTGTCACAGCCTGGGATTGCTAAAACAGGTCAAGTTCCTTTAAGAGACAATGCCTCCATCAGTATGGAGTTGGAGCTTACCAACTTATATCCAGCAACATGGTTCTGATCCTTGTTGGAGGAATATAACAGACAACCCTGTTTGGTTTCCAGCCCCAGCACTACTTGGAGATTTCAGTGATGGTGATCGCTTTCTGCTTTGCTTCCTTGAGAAAACGGACCTGCCCCCAGTTCAAGATGTGATCCATAGCAAAACCATGCAACCCAGGCTGGGTTGTGATGGGACCTGTAGTCCAACATATCTGGAGGATGCCTTATTGGGGATAACTGGGGTGGGGCAGATGGGGTATGGGAGATGAAGACAGCAGCAGCCATTTTTGCATCCCGATCCTATGCATGTTCTTGGAAGTAAGCCCTAATGCATGCAATGTAACTTAGAGCTTTTCTATATTAAACATTTATTATGTGCTTGTCATTCTCTACTCATGGTTGTTTACAGGTTCTTTAGATGATTTTGTGACCCTCCAAATTCACTTTTGTTTTTAAACAGCACTTTCTGCTGTTTTTTTTAGAGCAGGAATGAAATTGAAAGAAAATGCTATTTTGACTTGCGTAATTGTGCTAAACCACAGTGCCACCTAGAGGTTATGTAGCAGGAAAAGCAGGAATGGAAACACTCTTCATGTAGTGCTCAGATCTCAATTCTGTGACGAAACCAAAAGTAAACACAGGATTAACAGCAGATCACCTTTTCAACACAAGGCATTTCTTGTGCACTCATAATTCTTTAGTCATGGTTGTTTATGGGTTCTTTAGATGATTTCATGACCCTCCAGTTTTACTTCTGTTTTTTAAGAGCATTTTCCCAGGTTATTTTAGAGCAGGGAAAATGGAGTATTATTCACGAAATCTACTTTTGATTTCGTTGCAGAATTGTTATCTAAGCAGTACACAAGGAAATCTCTTAGTGTATCTTTTTTTCTAAGTAAACATTCATACGTTCAGTTTCTCTGCTAGCACACAGAACAAACTCCACCCCATGTAGTCATGCGTGCATTTTCTTTAATTAGCATACATTCTGGAGCTAGAAGGCTGGTTTTAGAAGATGGGAGAAGAGAGAGATTACCAATATCACCATTTTGTCCTGTTTATTTGTTTTTCATTTGCACTCTTCTACATTAGAGAAAGCATGTTAAATACACGCACGCACGCACGCACACACACACACACTCACACAGATGTTCTCAGTGTGCCTTACCTCCAAGTCAGCCAACTCTATTACTTTCAAATGAAAGTAATAGATTTCGGAAAGCACTGGCTATGTAAATGGAATCATGAGGCCTCACTAACCATGAGGATTTCAGACAGGGGGGAAATTGTGTTTCCTTACTGTCGCTCTGCTTCTTGCTTCTCTTCTGCAATAGGAATGAGCAGACTCACATGTGGCAGAAAGCAGCGACCACCGGGCCCATTCAGTTTTGTGGGACAGCGCCCTCTAGTGGGCATTTTATAGCACAACTTCGGCACACAGCAAGAAATAGTGACAAATATCATTATAGTTCAGAAGAGTGGAATTTTTGGAGCCTTATTTTGTAATGAAAAAACAGCAGAAGAAACAGGAAATGCACAGGAGGATCACTGTGTCGTCAAAATGACTCGCAAACATCCGTGAATGACTATTCACGAGTGTGCTATAAAATGCTTTTCTAAAGAAGCTACAAGTCATCATCAATATACCTCTCCTCCCACCACATGATGAATGGCATTTTTTTCTTGTCTACTTTCTGTGGGAACTGCGCTACTGTTCCATTCCTTACAGAAATATAGCATTTTCTGCCATCTTGGAGGAAACACAGGGAAAAAGCAGCTGAATGGTAGGGCTATTTGGGACCAAATGCTTCACCCAGTAGCACCCTAAGTAGACATGCGGATGCAGTAAACCAGTTATAACACACAAAATAGATGCAGTTTGTCTTATGAAACAAAGGTCAAGCTTGATATTTTGGCTTGCTTAGAAAACGATGCCTTTTGATCGTCCATGAATTAGATTATGAAATGAGAAAATATATTTTCTGTGATGCCATTTTGGAATATCTTGTCTTTTTAAAAATAGATTGCTAGAAATACTATATATCAAATGCCATATTTAATATGATGAGTCAGTGGGGTGTCATGGTTAGCATGTTGGACTGGGGCTGGGGAGACCCTGGTTCAAGTTCCCACTCACCCAGGGTTGTTGTGAGGATAAAATGGAGAGGAGATCATGTAAGCCCCCTTGGGCTCCTTGGAGGAAAAGGTGGGATATAAATGTAATAAATAAAATGTTTCTAAAGCTACCTCACACCTCCAAACATGCATTTATATGTATGATGCCAAGCTCTACATATGCAGAAAACTGCAGATGTTGACAAGTTAAACATACTTGCAAACTCACCTATGACCCATTCCATGGTCAGATATTTACCACATGATTTGAGATGAGCTGTTCTCAGTTGGACACCTGCCAAGGATTAAGTGGTGAATGTGATGTGTGTCCTCAGCCATCCATTGATTCAACCGCTGATTCCTGGCTATGATTTCCATGATCGCAGCAATACAGTTTTAGATGCTGCGATGGCAGAAATCACTGCCAAAAAATGACCGTCTATCAGTAGACGGTCCTGGTCACACATTATATTCTCTAAGGGGAAACATGCCAAGGAAAATATGGATGCCTCATCTTAGGGCATTCTGACAGTGAACACCAGGCCTACATTACTTTATTAGGTGAATTTGAAAAGAATTACGAGATGTAATCTGTAGATGGGTTCAGGTTGATCAACAAAATCCCAAAATTCACATTGACAATTCTTGCACAGCATACTATATTCTATTGTTTTCCATGTATAGCTATTCATATTTGTATGTACCAGCAGATCATTAGTTCTTCTTTACCACATGGCACAAATTAATCAGTGACTCATTGAATTTCATAAAGGACATCTAATAAAATAAAGGAAGAGAAAATGAAGTGATTGAATAAGGAAATAACCAAGGCCAAACTAGTGATTACCGAACAGTTGCTTATGCAAAATTAGGGGGTGGGGATTAAAGTTTCAAAATTTGAACATTTTAATTGTGGCAAATATCTCAATATTTAGCTCAACATTATAAGCTGTGCTCATAATGCAACCAAGCTCCAAAACAGAGTTTGAAACCCAAGTAAGTATATTTTTGGAAGTTATAATCCTTTCCCCTAATCAAACTCTCTGTCCCTGCTATTTGTTGCTCTTGCCATTTAACGAGCACTAATTAGCTAATGCATTTTAAAGAGCAATATAATGTTATTAGTCCTTTTTGATCTTTCACATATTCTTTGCTTTATTTCTGGGTGGACTTAACTCTGGAAATTGCTTGTAGGTCATATACACTAATCCAAAGGACCACTAATTAAATTACAAATTATTTTGTGCTGTGATGTTGTTGTGTGTTGTTGTTTTCAATCAGAGATGGAAGAAGTGTAAGCAACATGCCCTGTTCCTAAAGCACACCCTTGAAGAAGTAAAAAAAGCCATTTCGCTGCAGACTCCTTTGGAATAGGACAACAGCAATGAAGTTGGACCTAAAACAAAAAGTTGCAGTGTGGAGTGTGTCCTGTTCAGTGTTCCAGCCACCCTTCTGTCAGAATGCTCTATTCCATTCTTCCTTTCCCACCCTTGCTTTCTGTCACCTCCTCCCCCAACATTCACCATTCTCTGGCCACTAAGCATGCTGTTTTTGTTTGCTTGCTTGACTGGGCTAGGTGGCCCCTACAGTTTTTTCTGCCTCTGCAAACTTTGGGGTTCTGCTGAGCATGCTAATACCGCCCTATTTTGACTACATAGCTATTATAATTTCAGCATCTGAATTCACTTTTAGAATATATGACTATGTGCTAGAACTATGTACCTTTGATATAGGGTGGATATTGAATAAGCTGTTGTATACCACCTGTAGATGTAGGGAAGAAAGGCAATGTTTCAGAGTTACAGATTAAGTAGGGAGCAGGGGGTGGGGGAAGCAAAGTGTTAGTCTTGGACCAAAGCTGGAACAGTATCCTCAAGTCAGTTACATAATAAACCCCAGCAGTAATAAACACTCCAAATGACTGAATTCCACAGGAACCCCTTTGTGCCTAACCAGTTGAATTGGTCATGATCAAATGAATCCATTCATTCTCAATTCCTTTTCTTTCCATATAGCGTTTTACTAGATTGTTAACTTGTGGGTATGACCAAATCTCTTAATTTAAAATGGTGCCTGGTATAATGAACAGCACGGTAAAAATAACTGATGATAATAATGATGATGATGAAGTACCAACAGCCACCATCCAACCTCTTATTCCTCGTCAAACCCAAAGGCAAGACAAGTGCATCTACTCACAAAATCAGCCTAAGCAATACAAACATGAGCTAATTCTGCAGATTTATTAAGGACTGATTCCTGCATTGAGTAGGGGGTTGGACTCGATGGCTTTATAGGCTCCTTCCAACTCTACTATTCTATGATTCTATGATATGCTACAGTCTTCTACTCTTCATGCACTTCTAACATGTGGACACAGTAATAGATTAAGCCTTTAAGCAGTGCTGGTCTTGGGCATTTTCTGCAGTTGAAGCAAAAGTTCAAAGTTATACTTTCTATGGCTGCCCCTATCCAGTTCATAAAGATGGAGGTAAGTTCAAGAAAATGGTGCCTCCTCTGGAATGTGTCATCTAAAGCAACTGCCTCATCTTGCTTCACTCCTTGTTTTGGTACAAATTATTTTGGCCAGTCTGGCCTCCTTTGTCTAAAAGCATGTTGTTATCAAGTATGAAGAGGTGCATCTAATCCACAGCCCATATGTCCCTAAAACATTATTTCATTAAGGTCCCTGACCTGTCCATGCTTGTCCACACCTCTGGAAGTGTCTGTTGTGGGACCAACACAGGCTGTATGGTGGACATTGTGTTTTCAAACCATAAAACACACCTGCTTTTTTCAATATAGCTATTTTCCCCTCTTCCTGCAGTTCCACGTTAGTGAACAAGCACTGAACCAAGAGAATGGCAAGCTGCCACCTGGATGCACTTTTAAAATGCAGTGGCTTGAAATAATGATTCTGTTCGAATAAAGCCTTGATTTGTTATCCCTGTGGAAAGGAAAAATGGTCTTAGGCTGCAATCATGTGTACCCTTCCCTAGGAATAAGCCCCAGTGAACATAGTGGCACTTACTTCTGAGTAAATGTACAAAGGATTGTATTGCATGAATTTCTTCACATATTACCTGACAGCAAGGCATTTTCCCCAGCATATGTGGAGATGACAGGCCAATCCCAGCTTTGTGGCAGTAAATACATGTTAGTCACATACATACATTAGATGTTTATACCTGCAGGTCAAAATGTAATGTCTGAATTGGTTTAAAGCAGTGGAAAGGCATTACTAAGTTCTCTTTCTTTTATGCATTATTTCTTGCAAGCTAGAAAGGAGCTGCAAGTTTTCCTCCCCATACCGGCATATTGCATTACACAAGTGGGGGTGGGGGGCACCTAGCTATAAGCAGAGTAATTGTATAAACTGGCCCTAACACACTGCATAGGGTGCTTTTGGTGCTCATAAAAGTATGGCCTTCAGAGTTTAAACTGCTGCAACATCTGTCTCAGGACAAGGGATGTTGCCATTATAAAAATACATCTCCAGTCTCTTTAAACTGTCTCTGTAGGATTAAATAAAATCCAAGAATGTTGCTTTCCTCCAGTCCACCCTCTGACTCCTTAGATCTCTGTCAGGAGAAGTTAAAATGCAGAAGTTCCTGGCTCCTCCCAACCTCTGTGGTGTAACCTCTTAGATCCCATTTACATCCTGAAACTGGGAGCTGAATCCTGACATCTTGGCTCCTACACACATATTTCATTCTGAGCAATTCAGCTCTTGTCCCCTGCTCACTTGTAGAATTAGTTAAATCTCTGAGAAGATTCATCCACACCCACCAAGGCAACGTTTTAATTGAAAATGCTTCAGAATGGTCGCACAGGTGTCTTTTTGTTGTCTATACTTGACCCTCCCAGAGCCAAAAAAAGAAGCAAAATTGCCAGTTGCTGGTGTAATCACTGTACAGCACTTGTCCTCTCCAGTCAAAAGCTGAATTTCAGAGAATAGCACCCTTTGCAGTGTGTTAGACCCAGTGTGTTAGACCCCCCTTCCCAGGCCAAATCATGCTTATTGATTACAGGATATCTGAATAATTTCCCATGAGCAGAAGACATAATTTTATATATAAGAACCATTCAATGCACTGGGGTCTGCCTTTAGGTGTGCATAACTGAGGCTTCTGCTTAGAGCAAATAATGCTGAGGATCCAGTCACCATAAGCCCAGTTGAGAAGAGGCTGACCATGAGCAGTGATCAATTTCCTCCTGGGCCAACTATGTGGATTGGGAATTGGGGGAACTGTTTTACAGTGGTTCCACTCCTTTCTGCAGGGTAGGATCAAGAGAATAGTATTGGGTGGCTGTACCTCGGCCCCCTGGCAATTATGCTATGGGGTGCCATATGCACATGACACCTGTGCTGAAATAGCTGCACTGGCTGCCAGATTGCTACCGAGCCAGGTTCAAGGTATTATTATTATTATTGACCTATATAGACCTAAACAAGTTAGGGCCAGGTTCCCTGAAAGATTGTCTCCCCATATATAGATCCATTAGATCACTACAATCTTTAGGGGAGGCCTTGCTGTCCGTGCCACATCCTGCAGAGTCCCACCTAGCAGCAACATTGCTATAGGCTTCTCTGTAGTAGCACTCGCCCTCTGGAATGACCTCCCATCTAACAATCGTGTGCTTTTGACAATTATTAAAAACTTACTTGTTTACCCTGGCTTTTCCCAACCATTAGCTTGTCTAAATGTTGTTGTATTTTTATAACGATGCACTGTTTTATAACTTGTTGCTTCAGGATTTTTAAAATGGAAAGCAGTATATAAATATTCTGAAGTCAATCAATCAATCAATCAAGGTTCATGTAACACTGATAGATAATGGGGTTTTAATGGGCACTGATGGGCAACTGAGGCCCCCAAGCACCTGAAATGCAGGTCATACTCTCTTGCCAGGGGACAGCCTGGAACAGTAGAAAGCAGGCTGAGTTTGGAATTGGCTGCCAGAAGCAGCTTTCGGGATGTGTGTGTGTGTGTGATCTCTTTAGTAAAAAATATTTGAATTGCCTGCAATGTGCATGCTTGTATACCCTCATAAACTGGCTCATCAGATTAATCTATTATTATTTTTAAATCTACCAACAATTATAGTTTCAGAAAACCATAACTTATCCAGCATTTCAGAGCATGTTCTGGGTACAGATGGTAAAAAAAAACTCCCTGCAGATCAACAATTTTCAGCATGGTGTAGATTTCCCTGGAGCGTCTGCTGGAGGAGGCATAAGCCCTCGACAGAATGGTGGTGGTTGCAGCTCTGTTCAGTAGTGCAGCTAGGGCTGGACTTTGGGTCCAATATCCAGAGCCCCACAGCCCAGCCCACTCCCCAAATGACCACTGAGAGATTGATAGGTGATGGGGTGAACAGGCGCAGCCTCTATGCCAGCCTGGAGATATCTAAGATGATGCAGCTCTCTGCAGCATACGTTTAAAAACACAAAAACAATTTACAGACAGGGGGTTGTTGACTACGCGTGCTTGTGGTTACAGACATTAATTTTATTATTTTTATTATTTTTATTTCTAAAATAGATTATCCTTTTCTACAAAAAAACAATGCTTATTCCAAGTAAATGTGTGCTTCACAACTAAAGTAATACACATGGCTTTCCAATCCCTCCCACCCCCCTGTAAGACATTACTGTAAGTCCAGGGTTCAAAACCACCTGCCCCTCTCATTCTGTTGATTACACCACTGTGCCTTCCTCTCAAGCTGAGTGAAATACTCATTTCATCACTTACTGGAAACGGTCACTTCCAACTACCAATTAACATGAGTGGCTTCCAACTTTGTTAACTAACAGTCCCAATGCACCACCTCCTACTTTCTTAATAAAAGGTTTATTGATTCCCTTTTTGAGGTCCACATGCATGTCTTTTACTGTGTGCATTTCTTTCCCCCCTTTTCCTTTGGTCTCTTCCCACTTGAAATTAAGACAAGATCCAGTGCTACCCATTGTCACTTCTTTCTCTCTTTTTTACACTTAGGGCATGATCCTATGGAATGCGCTCTAGGCACTCGTAAGCCATAGGTGATTTCACCCATCTAGCAGAAGCTTCAGGGAAGGGGAGGGACAGCTGAGGATACCTTGTAGCCCCATGTCTCCAGTCTCCTTCCCTTCCTGCCTCCAGGAACACCTCCTTTCCCCCCATCTCCACGCTCTGTTTTGCGAGTGTGGAGAAGTAGCCAGCATAGTTCTCCACACATTGGTTATGAGGGGGAGGGGGTCTGGGATACTTGCGGGAGCCAGCTGGAGGACTGAGGGGGAAGGAGGGGGAGAACAAACTACAACAAGACCTGTTGTTTGTCGGGCATATTGTGGCTTATTCACAGGGTGGCTTAGCATGGTGTGCAAACCCGCCCAATATTTTAGGAGTGGTAGAGTGGTTTGAGAGCACCACTTCTATCCTAATTTATGTTTTGTGTCCCAGGACAAGCCCTGAAAAATAAACCTGTTCTGTGGGTTTGAGGCATCATTTAGTTTAAATTAGGAAAAAGCTGACAACGATGAACACCTATTCACTATTGCTTGTGGTGTAACTAAAACACCTCCCATAATCCCCAGTTTTGCAACTCTTTTTTTAAAAAGTATATTATTTTTAATTAGGTAAAGATAAACACATTAGTGCCAATTAAAACAAAATAACAGGCAGACAACCAGTCTGATGCACAAAGAGTGGGCTATGAGTAAAAGCTGACCTCTTTGGCATGGGAAGCAATGCACCAATCCACCATTTGACTTGCTGACATGTACATCTGGAACACAAGGTGTGAAGGTAGGTTCACACCAAGGTGAGGAACCTGCTATGAGCACTCTCAGAATGCTACACCTCTTTTTGTCCTCGCTGTATGCTGAAGCAGCACTGAAACTGTTTACATTAACAAGAAGACTTGCTTCACAGTTCATGACTGCACAAGAAACCACAAACTTGGCCACAACAAAACTGGCTTCTACCTTTCTTACGATGCGCCTGCTGAGGCCTCTAGACTCACTGCCAGATTGCTGAGCTCAGCTGCTGTTAACTACAAGCTGCAAGGGCACAAAGCTGGCTTTGCAGGCTTCCAGAACTGCATCAAACCAGGTCAGTAAACAGCCATCTTAGTCAGGACTATCTCACTGCCTTGTGAGGGCTGTCAAGGAATGAATTAATTGAGTTTCAGTCCTACTTCAGACCTCAGGGAAAGAAGTGTGTGTTGTCAGATCGAGAGTACTCAAGTCAAAAATGAACAAAGGCATAAAGTTGCATTATCTTCCCCCACCCCACCCCAAGAAATGGGGTGAAATGGCTTTAATCTATCCAGGCACCTCCCTTGTTAACACTGGCACATTCATCAGACACTAGAAAGATATGGGTATGTTGTATTCAGACCAATATCTTTGTACAATCTGTTATCAAAATTCACATGAGAAGGAGGTGCCTTTTTACACTGTATCCTATGATCTGTTGCATTGTACTGCTTACATTGTAGATCTATGCATATCTACCCAGAAGGAAGTCCCACTGAGTGCAATGGAAGGTATTCCCAGGTAAGTGTTTGCAACCCACCATATAACCTTGTATCTCATTAAAGATGTACTAGTTTTGGCATGATTGGACTAGTCAGCAGTCTTATGCCCTGTCCATTAGTCCACCCCACTTTCTTCACTATCACAGCCTTATTGCTGTTGTTGTTGTTGCTGCCTTGCAGTATTGCACCCACACTTATCTTTCTCCTGCTAATTTTGTTTGTTTTTGTTTTTTTGTTTTTTGTTTTTGCAGAAGCTAAACCTGGCTGCTTCACAATCCCATCCATGGTTCTCTTCCACCATTTTTTCCCCTTAGCAAATTGGATCATTATTTATTGAGGGATGTATGGATGCAATTGTGCAAATGCATCTTGAATTAAAGGGGAGAAAATCCAAAACGTAGCGGGCAACTACAGGAGCAGGGCATGTGAATGTGATGGAATTATAGGGCATGTGCACAGGACAGTGAGGGGCAAAAATCCTAAATAGCACAAGCCTGAGATCAGAGCTGAAGCAGTGGTTTACATCTTAGACAATGCACAGTACCTTGTCTACTTAAGCAGATAGTCATTTGCTAACTGTGGCATAAAAGGATAGGCACAAAATACTGCATGCCAAAATGACTCCCAGATCTTATCCCTGGGATTTCTTCTGCATAGCCAAATAACACTGGTAGAACTGCATACCACCTGCATGTCATTAACACTACACTAACAGTAATAGTTAAGTAACTGTACATTAACAGACTATCTGTATAATTTAGTATGTGTGTTTGTGTGTCTTCTGAACACCTCTGCTACACTGATCATAGTGCAGAGACAGGGACTCTTAGCCTTTGAATCCATGCAGTAAACACAGCCCTGGGAAGCTCCAACTAGCAAAAGGCCCTAGGTATATGTTAACTGCGAGCGTCATCAGATTAGCATTTTATCGCACACTCGTTACTGGCCACTCACGGCTTTTCATGGGTCCTTTTGATGATGCCATTCACCTCCCGTGTGTCACCCATTCCTCCTGGTCTTCTTTCCGTAACAAAATAACACCCCATAAATCCAATGTTTGTGGGGGAAGCGAAATGTGCCACCATTTCCTCCTGTGTTTAGGAAACGCAGTGCGATAAAAATGCCCACTTAATGGGCCATGTGGGCATTGTTTACTTCCTCTTTCTTCCTTCTGTGAAGAGGTAATATTGTGGGACAGAAGCAGGATCATGATTCTTCCCCCCCCCCCTCGGTCTGGTGACGCTTTACATGTTTTCAAACATGCCTATCCCAGCGTTAGGGCCAAGATCGGCTATATGATCCATTGGGGAAGGGAGTACCCAACACTAAGTTGAAGGGCATAGAAATAAGAAACCTGTGGTTCTAGCATCCCTGCTCTGACTCCTGAGCTCCAATTACTTTCCTAGGAATCTTGGCTTTCATTATACTAAGCACTAGAGGCTGCAATCCTATACACACTTATCTGGGAGTTAAGTCCCATGGAACTCCATGCGATGTACTCCCCGGTAGATAGGATTGCACTGATAGGTAAGTAAACTATATCGTTCCTCGGGTGGGTAGGAATAGTCTGCTTTGTCCATGAAAACACACTGCTTCTTATTCTTTATTAACACAGAAAAATACACATTTGCTAGGCTTCATGGATGCTTATATAACAAAGGCATCTTTGCTTTCTCTTGAGCAAATGAGGTAGTCTTTAGCTGGGCCAGTGGTGGATGGAGAACACTGGACAGTACAACATATGGGGAGATGGGAAGAAAGAGCTCTGTGGCAGGTATCACTTGAGGAACTGTTATCCAAGTTGGAAGGACTCTTCCTAGCCCTGAAATCTGGTGAATAGCTGTGTGTTAGCAGACGTCAGGCAAGCATGTGCACTCTTCGTGCAATACTATGGGATAGCGATGCTGAGATGGAAGCAGGAAAATGTTTGGTATCCGCATCTGTTATAGACATCATGCTAAGCTTGACTGGAGAGGGATCTGAACGGCAATAATGCCTCCAGGAAATGCGCCAGGCACGGCCCTGTGCAGTTCAGATCCATGCCTGGCATATTTCCTGGTTGGCACATCTGCAAGCAACCATCCTACAAACTGGAACAGACAAAGTGATAGAGCTGAGCTCAAAGGGGGACTGAACATTTTGTACCCCGAACCCCAAATCAGCCCCTTGTGATTTGGGGATGCTACAATGTGTGCTAAAATGTTTACTGTAGGGGGGAGGAAAATGTTTTGTTGGAGCAACTCTAGCCCAGACCCAGTTCTAGTTGCTTGAATAGTTGCATCAACAAGTGGATGGGGATGCATATTCAGATGCCCTTCTGAATGCACATCCCATTGAAAGTAATGCATTGTGGATTGACAAGATCCACATTCTGAGGCAAGTCCTGTCTTGCTTCACCTCAACGAAGCCACCACACAGCAAGGCATCACAGTAGATTCACTCCAATACCCACACCAATTTATACTGGAGGCTAAGTATTGATTTTGTTTGGCCTCAAAAACATTGTCACATAGCCAAAATCTGATTGGCTATGTGGTGTCATGACATCATTGCATTCTCTACATGATCCCTGATTGGCTGGGGACGGAGAAAGCCTCGCCAAAATTAACATTTAAAAAATGATGCAGAGCAGCAACAGAAGGAAAAAACAAGAACTGAGAATTCCTGTAAAGAGCAGTGGGAAAGGTTCTATTTGGGGGATAGATCCTCTCCGGAAGGGAGAGGCGGGTAAGAAATAAATATATTATTATTATTATTATTATTATTATTATTATTATTATTTTAATTGGGATTTTTTTCTGCCCCCTGATAGTCGCCCCCTGATAGTCACCCCTCCTTCCTGGCTTGAAAATTTTTGGTGCAGCTTTAAATGAGACCATGCTCTCATCCCTTCAAGGAGACAGTCCCTACCCAAGAGTCTGTTTTATTTTTGTTTCCCAGAAAATAAACATTTCACGCCTGCTGAGCCATGAGTTGGAAAGGGCGGGGGGACAAGACAAAAGCGACTGCACTTCCAGGAGTGATGAGCGAAATGTGACGGGCTTGTCGTGTTGATTTTTCACACCACCGCCTTGGGGGCAGTTCTGTCTTGTTGACATCCAGCCCTCCTGCCATTGTGCAGGGGAAGCACTGCAGAGGGCATTCAAACTCCGGGGCTGTTTCCTCCCATTGTGCAGCATGCCCTCAGAAACAGCAGGTTACCTCCCTATGGCACAGAAACAGTCCCTTTCTCCCTTATCCAGCCTTCACCTATTGGGTTCTTCTATCATATCTCTTAGGCACACTCATTTGCTAGTGTGCTCTACTAAAATCCACAGGCTTTCTTTCAAGGCAATGCATTTAGAACCACATTTTCTGCAAGTGTGCAGTGCCAGGTTTGATGTCAGCCCAATACTGAACCAAATCAACAGCCTATCGGGCTTATTGATGTGCCACCAATGGCCAGTTCAGATGTGGAAGTATATCAAAATCCTCAGTATAAAATGTTTTTTGCTTGTCCCCTGGCTAACAGCACCAATAAACCAGTACTCCAAAAATAGGCCTACTTCTTATAATACCAAATATAACAATAGCTTCTATAGCGAACTAAACAACAGTCACCCCCAAATCTATAGATTCTTGAGTTAGTTTTATAACCACCAGTTGCATGGGGTTAAATCCAGATTTAGTCATATATAGAGTACACCCACTGAAATCAATGGAACTTAAGTTCGTATGTCACAATGCACTATGACTCTGGATGCAGCCCATGGAGTTCCACAGACTAATCATTCATTGAATGAAAAAGTATATTTCCTTTTATTTAAACATGCTATCTGTTTCAGTTAAAACAAATGAGAAATAGTAGCTTGCATTTATTTTTGCCACACCATTCCCAACACTTTCAAAACATAGGGCTTGCTGGAATAAGGAGGCATCTGTAGTGTGTCAGAGAAGAGCCTAGAAATCAGGGCCAAATTAGATGTGATGTTAAATATGTGCTCAGTTTTTGTTTACTAAATTGCATACATGGGGAGCAAGTGAGCAATCCAGATTGGTATCATAGCATGGCCATTAGAGGAAAGCTGTCAAAGAAAGGACAGAAGGAGACTCAGCTGAGAATTGAATGAATATGCACAATGTCTCAAGAATCAAAGCAAGCCCAGCCTTTTAGGGGTTGGGAGATTAAACAGTGACATGATAATTGTCTTTAAATATCTGAAAGAATGTCATGCAGAAGAGAGAGCATACTTGTTCTCTGTTGCTCCAGAGTGAAGGGCTAGAACGAGTGGAACTCCAAGTGGTGGTCTCTCCTTTGCATTATTTATGCAGAGCCTAGACAGTCATCTGTCAAAGATTCTTTAATTGCATCCTGCATTGCAGGTCCTGCACTGAGCAGTAGGTTGGAGTAGTTAACCTCCACAATTCCTTCCAGTTCTCCTATGATTCTATAAAACGAACTTGCAGGTCTGGTGAATTTCTGTGCAAACTGCTTGTCACACAATAGTACGATCTGGGTTGCCGGAAGCTAGGAAAAGGGTGGGTTTGGGGGCTCCAGTACGCAGATGACGGCCAGAAAACCCCTGCTCCTTCCTTGGCATGGGGATTACCCACTGCAACCCCACAGGGGGTAAACTGTGGGTTTAGGGGGAAAGGGGTGCCAATGCAGAGCCGTCAAGGCAGCTGCAAGGAACTGTTGTAAGAGTGAACTGGGAAGCATTGTGTGCTTGCTAAAGTCAAGGCTAAATCAAGGCCGGCTGGCCAATATGCTACTGAAACATCTTCTGCCACTATCAGCCACGTAGCTCAGCTAGGTTCAAGAATTTAAGTTCCATGGGCTATATGACATTATAGTTAGTGGTGGATAATTTTGTGTAGATGAATAAGGATAGTGTCTGCCTATGACTTCTTTTACTGTTTCATTAGATACTATCATTGTTTCTCTCATCACTTTCCTATGAGCTCCTAACAATGAATTTGCCTTTTGACCATTACATTGGACTGACTTGGCATTTCCACTGATTCCTCTACTGTCATCACAACTTTGTATTATTGTTTATATGACAGATGTGCCCAGAAGCCCTGCAATGGCACACCGTAAATGACAAGCATCCACCCATGCCCCAAAGAAACCCAGTCTAAACAGATCTCTTAGGGCAGTGGTTTTCAAACTTTCCACCTTCAGGGAACCTTTTCCACATTGACTCATCCTTCTGAGAAATCCTCCTTAGTAGGTCTGCCACAGAACCCCAAAACACTGCAGTATATAGTGGGCCATGTTCTAAGAGTCAGCTCATAAGGGGCACTGGTTCAAACCTACTAGACCCCACTGCTACCCTACTTAATCAGAGTGTGCAATGCAAACTAGAAATGTTTACATTCTCCTGCAGCTGAGCACTGCAGAAGACAATCAATAATAGAAAACAGGCTGGATTTTAAGTCTGTTTGTCTGCCATTACTCATCTTCCTATTGAGAAGCCCCATATTGGGTTTTCAAGGAGCCCAGAGTTCCCTGGAACACAGTTTGAGAGCCACTGCCTTGGGGAAATAGAGGGCATCTGGGATACCAATGGGAAGGACAACTACTAGAGCCAGGATATGAACTTATGTTGCTGTCCAAATACATGTATTTACCCTTGCTTCTCTTTGATGCAATGCTGGTTCAGATTGCCCACAGCAAGCACATCTCACCTTCTTATCTGTCCCCTTCCAATGTTCCTTTAGGCTGCATATGTCGTTTTGTACTGGGGTAACTCGATGTCCATAGGAATATGTAGCTGCTGTTTAGCATCCATCATCTTCCTAGCCCGCCTTATACCTCTAAACTTCTAGCAAAACCTGCACATCAATGCAGTGAAATTGAATTTGCTTTTAAAGAAGGCACATTCTTTCTGGATGCCTACTGAATGCAGATTTGATGCATAGCAGGGCCGTCTCCAGGGTTTTTTTCAGGGGGGGGGGAGAATGGAGCTAGGTAAAATGCCCTCCATTGATGGACCCTAGTGGTGGCAGTGGATAGAAACAGTGCTGCAAGCAGTGCTGGATGACTGTGCCTAGACACCATTTTAATTTCCCACAATGCTCCCAGTGTAGTATTGTTCTGGGGCATTGTCAAAAATTGTAATGGTGGCTGGATGCAGCTGCCTGGTGTTGCCTGGAGTGCCAGACTAGGGGATGGGGGAACCTGAAAGGGAGGCCCAAAGCAAACATCAGTGGTGGGCTCTGTCTGAGTGCTGGGACCCTGGCAGCTGCCCAGGTACACCAGCTGCTGAGACCAACCCCAATTCATAAAATTCTTACCCGCTGATGTTCTTTCCCACTTCAGTTTGATGCACAATCACAACAAAAAAGTCTCTTCACCCAGCAATGTCACATGTATATGGATTCCTGCTTTATAATGCAGCAACCCAGGTCAAATACATAATCATTATTATGTGTAAAATAGTTAAGAGACTCATGCTGAATAAGCAAACTTTCCAGAGTTTTGCTTGAAGCAGTGCAAGAACAGGATCCTTGTGTCTTTTTCTTTATGTACATCATTCACACAAGACACTAAAAAGGGAGGCAGAAGAGAAAGGTTGTGTGCTCTCACTTTTGCATCCCTTCTGTTCTAAACTTCAGGCACAGATGCACACACATACACAAACACACACAGACAGAGTGATTAGAAGCAAATGAAACAAGTCTACCTCCATCACTTACAGGTTAAAACTAACCCTGAGAAGTCTAGCTCCCAAATCCCTCCCGTTATTAATGACTAGGCCTCACTATCAAGATTCAGTAGACCCCAGGCATTCTGTAGTAAGTGCTATATCTTGCTGAACAATTAAAACCAATTATGGGCTAGCTCCAAACCAGAGGAAGATGCCTTTTACCATGCTCAGGTAGATCCCAGATGGCTGTTGATTGGTTTCTAGAGCACAAAATATTTTAATAAGACTGGATTGCATTGAAAATATTCGTTACAGACATGGTACAATTCAAGATATGGCTCTGCTGCCACAGTGGGGTAGTGGGCTATTTTTTTTTAAGAATCCATGACCTAATTGCTACCCCCCTCTCTTTCTCCTCCTTTCATAAAATGAAGCTGAACTTTTGCAGCAGGGGCTCACTCGTCCTGCATGTTCCCCCAAGCGAAAAAAAAAAAGCCTAATGGATTTTACTGCAGGTTATTCTGTCAGATTTCTGGCATCAGCACTTTCAAATTCCAGGGTGCTGGTTGGTTGCCTTCCTTGAGCAAGGAAGTGCTGAGCTTGTGAGTGCACATGAGGCACAATCTCATAAGTTGTGAATTAAGCCATGGCAGAAGAGGGTCCAGTGTTGGGAACAGGGGCTTCTGGGGACAGAGACTCATGCAATAGATCAGATATCACCTGCATGCCATAGGCCTAGCACCAGAAACAGAGATTTGCCTACAGAGTCATATTGTGCCCTATGATGCCGTCTACATTGAGCTTTCTTTGGTATCTGTTGCTCTTATTCAGAGCACATGATCATAATACATGACTATTGGGATTGAGCCCATGCTGGTCCCCTAGCTATAGGATCAATAGTACAGGGGTTCCATGCCCTCAATGTAAGAAGTGAACCGCCCAGACAGCTTCAGCTATTGGGCAGTATAGAAATGCAATAAATAAATCTTCTCTTGGCATGGCTGGAACTTCTAGTTTGTCAATGAATTCCAGTTTGTTGATAAATTCTGGTTAGGAGCAAGGGGTAACATGGGGATGAGAGAAAGAACAATGTTTAAATATATTGTGCAATTACTCCACAAACTGACCATGCCAAACTCAGGGTACCTCTAGACGGACACTTTCCGTTGAGATGGATTCGCACTGGCGGCAGTTGGGTTACATGATGTGCCGCCAGTGCGAAGCCATCTAGGGGCAAAGGGGCTTTGCTCCGCACTAAAAAAGTCAGGCATTTACCTCGACTTTTTTAGAGCGGAGCGGGCTGGCCAGGGAAGGGAGTGGAGCAGTGAGCCATAGGCTCGCTGTATCACCTCCGCAGTCCTCCCCCCACCCCATTAAAAAAAAAAAAAAAAACTTACTTTAGAGTAGGGGAGCCAATGCTCCCTGCTGCACCTCCAGCTGCCGCTGGGCAGCTGCGTGTGTGGCAGCGCCAGGATAAGCCACCGTGGCACTCTCCGGTGTAGATCACAGGAAGGAGTGTCACTGTGCAGTGCGCCGGGGGGCGCCACCACTGCACAGTGCTCCCGGTGTCGTGAAGAGGCGGCCTCAGAGGCATTTCTCAGCAGTCTTTATATATCTACAGACTGGATACCTCTAGCACACTTATGGCTGAAATTCCACAAATAGTAAGGCCAGAAACATGTTCTGTTAAAGAATGTCCACTCTGCCTATCTAGTATCAAGCAAAGGAATTGTTATTTATAGGTTTGGTTAAACAATCTGTTAGAAAAGCTTCCATACAAAGAACACTAATGTTGTAGTAAGAAAAGTGTTGGGTTTAGGCTAGGGATACCTACGTTTGAATACTGCTGAGCCATGGAGTGAGCTAGGCTGCCTCTACAAGAGGCATTTAAAGCTCTTTCAAGGCGCATTAAAAAATTTACCTCTACAAGAACGGAGCGCAAATTGGGCGTAGAGGCCCGTTTTCTCTCCGATTATGCGCATTATTGAATGCGCGTTAAATAGCAAGTTTTATTTTGCTCCGGCCGTTAAAGCGCATTTTGCCTATGTGAACAAGCGATTCTCCGCATAAACTACCTGTAAAGCGCATTTGAAACAACCGGTAAGGTCACCTGTTGAGTGCTCAATTACCTCCTGCATACAAGCATTTCCAATAAAGCGCTTCAGCGAATATGCGCATAATCGGCTAACCAGGCGTAAAGCCGAATTCTTGTAGATGAGGCCCTAGTTTCAGCTTATACACCCACATATGACTGTACACCCTGGATAATGCAAGAGTCAACATGCATTTGAAAAGCTGCTTGGAATGTATGATACTGAGCGGTAAAAACAGCAGGCAGGGAAATAAACACACCCTCCATCCCTTGCAATTCCTCCCCACTGAATCCCTTCATACTAGAAGAGCTTTGTGATCTCTCTCACTCTCCCCCCTCTTTTTAAAATGAAGTATTGGACTCTCTTCCACACCTTAAAATGCAGCATGTTGTCTGCCCCTAGAATGCAGTGTTGGAAGGTCTAAGTAGGGGATAGTGTACCATCCTTTTGTTATACTTGTATTTCCTGTTTAAAGAGTGACAATAAAAATTGTTCAAGTAATTCAGCTGCTGTGCCAACCAAATATGTGGATGTTTATGGATCACCATGGTTGCTTTACGGGATCATGCAATACCTCACCTTCTAACTGGCAAAATTTAACATAACCTAGTTTAATCATGGTGCCAGGATAAGTAATGATCTGTGACATCCAGCTTATAATATAAAGAAATAAATTCTTCCTTGTCTTCTTCCTGCATGGAAAACACACACCACACTTGCCTCGCTTCTCCATATAAGCTTTCCTGGTTAACAGAGGCCATCTGGTTTAGATGACAAGAGTCTCTGTGAAGCTTTGTGGTCTCTGGGCAAAATCCTTCCATAAGCAGACTTCTCTGTTGTAGCATTTACAGCCCACTCCAGAGCCACTGGAGCATGACTTCCTTGGAGGTCCCATTGCCTCAGACAGATGGCTGCTGGACACACAGGGCTATGAAGGCTGTCCTGCTGAAAGGGATGGAGCAACTCCCTGCCACTCAGGACTTCAGCAGACAAATAAGCAGCTGACATAGGTGCAGAGGACACGTATCATGCTAAAGTGGACTTCTGAATTTGTTCCTGGATGTGTTCTAGAGCACATCAGAATAAATCAGTGAACTCTACAGGCTGTCCTACCAGGAAGATGTTAACTGCTGGATTGAAAAGCCAAAATGCTCTGTTTTGCTCAATCTTGGGCAGTGGTCCTCATGCCATTTACAAGTAGAACCCAGTCATGGACTTTTGCCTTCATGCAGAATGTATCTGTTATGTCCAGCCCCTAATGTGGAAGGGAAACCTCCTTTAGGACCCTAAGGACCTAAAGCAGAGTGCAGAACCTCCAGCTCATGGGCCTAATCCAGCCCATAGGGTACCACAATCTAGCCTGCAGAACCTCTTGGCATTCTTCCAGGGGGCAGGGGCTTAGACTCCAAGCTCTGCCTCCTGGAGGAATCTCCTCAAAAGGGAAATCCCCTGTTATCACAGGCCAGCAGCAGATCACATACTTTGCATACAGAAGGTCCAAGGTTCAATCCCTGGTATCTCCAAGTGAAAAAGGATGAGGTGGCCCAAGATGTGAAAGACACCTGCCTGGAACTCTAGAAAGCTGCTGGCAGTCAGACAGTGTTGGATTAGATGGCCCAATAGCCTGACTAAGAGAGCTTTCTATGTTCTCAGTGCTTCATTGTCCCAGTCACTCACTGTAGGCAGTCTGGTGAACCACTAATATACCACAAGGTTACCATATCCTACTACCAGGTTTCGACTTATTATTTGGGAACCATTGATCTAAGAAATCAGAGGCATGAACTCCATACAAAGGCCCTGAAGACAATTAACAAATGTCCCTCTTGGAACGACCAGCATGCTATGCACTTGGAACTGTCACTCACATTGTGTCTCAAAGGGAAGGCTAACAGTGGCACATTGACTGGGCATCGCAAGGAGCTTCCTCAGGCAAAATGCTTTTGCAAACCCCAGCTGAAGCATTCATGCCTGGCCCTCCCATTAAGAGCTGGCTCCACAAATTCCCAAATTATAGCTCTCAGATCAGGGAGCTATAGCAGCAGATTTGCTTAGAGTCTCAACCTCAACCCAATTGACTCAACAAAAAGCATCACCATCATCAGCTGTTTAGCCATACCAGGGTTGCCAACTGCTCACATTGTCAGAAAAGCAAGGGGGCAAGACCATTCTCCCCCCACCCAGCCTTTTTGAAAAGCCGCATATCTTTCGTAAACAGAAAAATGTTGTGCTTAGTTTCACCACCACCACCCCACCTGGATCTTCCAAAAACTACTGAGCTCTGCTCCCTGCTTTCACCCCAAGATCTACAGAGCTCCACCCCAAGTCTCACACAGGTACTCGAACGTTTGCCCTTAATCACAGTTCAAGGAAAGCACTGGGCCCACATATCCTATGGACTGAGAGTTGGTTTGGATATCGGATTTACAAGTTCAGCCATAAAGCTGTAGGTAAAATCACCGATATTCCCAGCCTAATCCAAGTCATAAAGTTATTAATGAGGATACATTTAGATAAGGTTAAATAATAATAATAATAATAATAATAATAATAATAATAATATTTATTTATTACTCGCCTCTCCCTCAGGATCGAGGCGGGGAACAACACTGATACAAATGACATTAAATACATAAATCTGATTAAAACATATAAAATTAATAAATTATTAAAATACAGATAAAACTCTTAAAATTCGACTGGGTAGGCTTGCCGAAAGAGATTGGTTTTTATGGCTTTCTTAAAGTCAAAACGTGCAACTTTGGCAAAGGGAAGGTAAAAAAATAACAAATACAAGTTATTGGTTTATTCCTAGGCAAAAGTACAGAGAATTGGCCTCACATGGTGTAAATTGAGCTAAATTTCTCACCTATCCTACCATTTATTCACCCATACCAACTGCTGAATCCAGAAGATCAGCCCACTCAAACCAGCAGCCACAACACACAAACCTGCTTCCCACTGCTGAGCACCTGGCACCGAACCTTTGAGATGGATCTTTCCCCTTCTCTTGAGCTGCTCATGTGTTTGCTTGAACACAGTGAGGGCTAAAAGTAGGGATGGTGCAGGAAGCTTACACGCTAGCATCACTTCCAACGTTCATGCACGCACTGTCCCCATAATCTTGGTGCTTCTAAGCACGTTGGGGTGAGCATGCTTAGAAGTTCAGGGACCCCTATCAAAAACCTTGCTTGATGAGGGAGTCTGACCACAGAGGGGCTCCTAGGCATGTTGTTCACCTAAACACGCACAGACACCCCCTAAAGACCTTCTCAATAAACATGCAAAGGTCAAGAGTGCAGTTGGACAGTCCATGCAGGGACATTGACAGTGGGGCAGTGGGACATTGGCAGTGGGGCTAGAGCCAGCTGAGCGGCGGCTGGAGAGGCTAACACTGGGAGCGGAGGAGGAAGAGGAAAGACGCTGGCAAAACGTTGCCACCCCTCCCCCCACCCTTCTTCAGAGAAGCTTGAGGCAGCTGGGAGCCAGCTGAGCTGTAATGTGTCAGGGAGCGGCAATATGTGTTGTGCAGGGCAAAGGGAGATATGGCAATAGCAGGGCGAAATGCCATTACAGGGGAAGGAGAGATAGATATCTAACACCCATCTTACCTTCCGATCGCCCTGCTACCCCGGGGATCTTGGAGAATGAACCACACCACCCACAGAACCTCTCCTTGCTCCTATGCAATGCCAGGTCGGTTAAAAACAAAACGAATATCATCTATGACCTTCTTACAGATGAGGAGGCCGACCTGGCAGGCTTCACAGAGACCTGGCTGGGAGATGACAGTGGCCCGACATGGGCCCAGGCCCCCCAGCTGGGTACTGTGTTAGTGAGCAGGTGAGGGATAGTGGGGGGGGGGGGAGTAGCAGCTGTGGTCTACAAAGACAATCTTAACCTGACCAGACTTCATGTCTGGGAATTGAATCACATTGAGTGTGTGTACCTGAGTCTGAAGACCAAGGATAGACTAGGGATTCTGTTAGTGTTCCGGCCGCCCTGCTGCCTATCTGACTTCCTGGCCGAGCTCATGGAACTGGTCTCAGAGCTGGTGTAAGAGTCACCCAAGCTTTTGGTCCTGGGCGACTACAACATACCATTCGAGTCCAGCTTGTCAGGTGCAGCTCAGGAGTTCATGGCATCCATGACAAACATGGGCATATCCCAGTTGGTCTCTGGACCTACACATTTAGCAGGTCACACCCTCGATGCTGTTTTCAGTTCCAAACAGACGGACCTGTGGGCAGAGGTGACAAATACCTCTACATTGTCATGGACAGACCATTTCTGGTCAGAGTTAGTATCATGGCTACCACCCGCCCCTGCAGGGGTGGCGGACCAATTAAGATGGTCCACCCTCGAAGGCTGATGGATCCTCTTGGATTCCAGAAAGCCTTAGAGGGTTCTATGGCTGGTATCGTCGACAATCCTATAGAAGCCTTGGTCAATAGATGGAATCAAGACCTAACTAAGGCTATTGACACAATCGCCCCCAAACGTCCTCTCCGACCTGCTTCTAACCGGGAACCTCGGTAAACTGAAGATCTCAGGGAGTTGAAGTGGGAAGGGCGATGACTGGAGCGCCAATGGCGGAAAACTCGACTTATATTCAACAAGACACGACATAGAGAACATCTTCGTTCCTATGAGGTGGCAATACGTGCAGCGAAGAAAATTTTCTTCTCTGCACGCATTGCATCTGCGAATTCACATCCAGCAGAACTGTTCAGGGTGGTGAGGGGTCTAACTCAGGCACCTTCCCCCTGAACCCGATCTTAAAGCCTTCGGCAGTTCACTGTGATGCCTTTAATGATCATTTCACAGATAAAATCTCTTGGATAAGAGCAGACTTAGATGCCATTGTTATAGCAGAGGCTGACAATGGAGTGTCCAGCGACTCCGCGAGTAAGATTACACTTGATCAGTTTCAGTTGATGAGTACCGAGGACGTGGACAAGCTGCTTGGACGAGTGCGGACAACTTGCCCTCTCGATCCCTGTCCTTCTTGGCTGGTCACCCAGGGAGGAGATGTAATTAGACTACAATTACAATATATTATTAATACATCTCTCAGGGAGGGGAGTTTTCCATCCTGTTTAAATGAAGCAGTGGTATGGCCACTTCTAAAAAGGCCCTCCCTGAACCCCCTGGATCTTAATAACTATAGACCAATATCAAATCTTCCGTTTTTGGGCAAGGTGATTTAGAGGGCAGTTGCCTTCCAATTCCAAGCAGTTTTGGATGATACAGATTTTCTAGACCCATTTGAAACCGGCTTCAGAGCAGGATATGGAGTTGAGACTGCTATGCAACTTAGTGGTTGATCTATGCATGAGTATTGACAGGGGGAGTGTGTCCATGCTGGTACTTCTGAATCTCTCAGCGGCTTTCGATACCATCGACCATGCTATCCTTCTGGAAAGCCTAAGGGGACTGGGAATCGGGGGCACTGTGCTTCAGTGGTTCCAGTCCTACCTCTCGGGCAGGTTCCAGATGGTGAGGTTTGAGGATAGTTGCTCCTCAAAGAAGGAGCTGTTGTGTGGCGTACCTCAAGGTGCCATCCTATCCCCAATGCTGTTTAACATCTACATGAAACCGCTGTGAGAGATCATCTGGAGGCATGGAGCGGGATGCTATCAGTATGCTGATGACACCCAAATATATGTCTTTATGCCTTTGACAACAGCGACAGCTAAGGATAGTGTGTCCCCTCTGAATGAATGCCTGGAGGCGGTAATGGGCTGGATGAGGAAAAACAAACTGAAGCTGAATCCAGATAAGATGGAGGTGCTTAAGGTCAAAGGCCCCAATCTGGGTTTGGAGGTGTGTCAACCAGTTCTGGATGGGGTTACACTCCCCTTGAAAGGGTGTGTTTGCAGCTTGGGGGGTGCTCCTGGATCCGTCGCTCCAAATGATAGCTCAGATAGACGCGACAGCCAGGAGTACCTACTATCAGCTTTAGCTGATACGCCAGCTGCGCCCCTTCCTAGAGTTGGAATACCTAAAGATGATAGTGCATGCGCTGGTAACTTCAAGGCTCGACTTCTGCAATGTGCTGTACATAGGGCTACCTCTGTGCCTAGTCCAGAAATTTCAACTAGTTCAAAATATGGCAGCCAGGTTGGTCACCAGTACACCTAAGGGTGACCATATTACACCAGCTTTAAAATCAGTCCACTGGCTGCCAATTAGTTTCCGGGCAAAGTACAAAGTGTTGGTTATTACCTTTAAAGCCCTACATGGTTTGGGTCCAGGTTACCTGTGGGATCGCCTTCTTCCATACAATCCGCACCACACGCTCAGGTCCTCTGGGAAGAATTTACTATAGTCAGCCGAGACTAGGCTGACAACCGTTACCCAGAGGACCTTCTCTTCTGCCGCTCCCAGACTGTGGAAAGACCTGCCGGGAGAAATCCGCTAACTTACCAGTCTTCCAGAATTTCAGAGAGCTATAAAGACAGATCTCTTCCAGCAGGCCTACCCAGTCAAATTTTAAGACTTTGTTGATATTGTAATAATGTATTTATTTTATATGCTATTAATCAGTTTTACTTATTTTATATTGTTTGTATTGATGTTGTTCCCTGCCTTGATCCGGAGGAAGAGGCGGGTAATAAATAAATAATAATAATAATAATAATTATTATTATCATTATTATTATTCTAATGCTTGAATTTACCATCTGGGGCCATTGTCAGTACAGGTTATTAACCCAAACTTCATTTTTTCAGACAAGGCTAATTTGTACATTATTGCTCCACTAGTTATAAAAGAGTCAATACCATGAAAGTGTGTAAAGATTTCATATGAGAAAAGGAGTGCTTTTGTCTTAGTTTCATGCAAAACTCAGTGTGACGACTGCAGATTCCAAGACATTTTGAGTGATTCTAACGTTTTTACGGAAGTTGTCATATCAGGTATTTAAGCTGAAGTTAGAAACCAATTTATACAATTATACCTTGTATTTGTGAAACTATATGTCATAATCTCACTCTCTCTGACAAATATGACCGTTCCATCAACAGAATGGTGGTGCTAGTGATAGTTCTGCTCATTACATCAGTGTGTCTTTCAGTATCTCAGAAGCGGAGCAAAATACTTATCTTATCACTTAATGAAAATGGTCACTCCCAACTACTAATGAACAAGAGCGTCTTCCAACTTCGTTGACTAACAGTCCCATAGTACCATCTCCCACTTTCTTAATCAAAGGTTTATTGATGCTTTCTTTGGGGTCCATATGTATTCCTTGTACTGTGTGTACTTGTTTAGGTTTTTCCCTTTTCCTTTGGTTTTCTTGCCTGAAACTAAGACAGGATCATGTCTTACTCACTGTAACTTATTTTGATCTTTCTTACACTTAGCCAGGCAGTGCAAGGCAGCCTGCATCCCTCCAGTTGTTGTTGGGCTACAACTCCCATCAGCCCCTGTCAGCATGGCAAATGGTCAGGGAATATGGGAATTATAATCCAGCACCATCAGGAGGGCCAGACGTTTCCCATCCATGCTTTATATTATAGAGAGTAATTATGTTTATCCAAGAGAGAGTAAATTGTATGCTCTTCCAGAAGCACAGTTATGTCAGTAAAACATATCAATTAGATCTCCCATTAAAATATGTATGGCCAAAACTTCCTAGCTAAGTTGAACTGGAGGCAGAATCAGGAGTCCTTGACCCCACTATCAATGGACCATGAGCAATCTGTTAGCCTTGTTTCAGGAATGGCCAGAATACTGTATATGGGCTTTCTTCAACAGCCTCCCTTTATCAACTCAAGAAACACCTTTGCACAGATTGCTGAAGCAGTGTATGAAAGAGCATGACTGCCACCAAGTGGATTTGTAGGAAACTGACTTAGAACAATCTCTCTCTCTCTCTCTCTCTCTCTCTCTCTCTCTCTCTGTGTGTGTGTGAATTAAAAAGGAAATACCAAATGGATAAAAAGTCTAAGCACATTCACACGACCAAGCTGTTCTCGTGACAGCCTGCTTCAGGTGCTAGCCCTCATGCCTTCAAACAAAAAGGGGGTACAGGGCATAAGGGACCCATACTAGCCCCGATACCAATGTCCCATCACATGCCGCCCCTTCCGTTTCATCGCCAATCTTCACAAAATGAGCACAAAAGACTGAAGGGGGCTTCTATGTATTTTCAGGGAAACCTTGGAAAATTCAGGAAAGTTTTCAACATATGCATTCAAAACTGGCTGTTCAAAAGGGGGTAATGCAGACTTAGATAAGAAAAAGCACATACATTAAAAATAAAGGGATGTCCAGAAGAACACTAAGTTATTCTAGTCCAAAGGAAAAAAATGGGGAAGAGTTGAGCAGGGGAGAATTGTGGCCAGAGGGTGCCTGAAGCCAGAGCCCCAAATCTCATCCTCTTCTTTCCCCCAGTAATATCTAGTAATACAAAATACATGATGCATGATACAGTAGCATTACATTAAGACTTTTCTTGCACCTCCTTCTCCACTTCATAAACCATCTGTCACCTGCAGAAGTCAGGAACCTCACACACAACAAAGTGAACATTCACTGGACATTACTTAGTAAAGGTAACACCGGGCCATGTGTTCTCCACAGTGTTTAAGTTTTGATCTGCAGTCAATGAATTACATCCTGACATTTTTTTTAAAAAAAAAGGAAGCATACAGTTAGAAGAAGAAAGGTCATGATTACTGCAGAAGTGTACTACAAAATGACAGCACAGGCACAGAATTGGTGGCCCTAGAAGACTATTTTCAGATCAGAACCAAAGGATCTGTCCCACCTTCTTGGGAACCTCTATACCAGGGGTGGGCAACTTGTGAAGCTCTCAGTGCTTTGGCTTACAAGTTCCTTTGTCGCTTTCTATTGGCTATGCTGGCAGAGGTGATGGAAGTTGTAGGTCAATACATCTGGTTGCCCACCTCTGCTCTACATCCTCACCTCAATATATTTCAGTGAGATACCAAAGATACATTTCTAAATTCAATAAATATCACAAATGTCAACATGTACATTCAAATGGGAACTCACATCTCATTTGGGTACTTCGCTTTTCCACCGTATTGCTATTTTATATTTTGCTTCAATCATCCATTGACATTTTGCAATTATTTACTTTGATATTTTGATATGAAACCGTTGGGAGAGATCATCCGGAGGCATGGGGCAGGGTGCTATCAGTATGCTGATGACACCCAAATAAATTTCTCTATGCCTTCAACAACATTGTCAGCTAAGGATAGTGTGTCTCCTCTGAACGAATGCTTGGAGGCGATAATGGGCTGGATGAGGAAAAACAAACTGAAGCTGAATCCAGACAAGACGGAGGTGCTTGCTGTCAAAGGCCGCAACCTGGGTTTGGAGGTGTGTCAACCGGTTCTGGATGGGGTTACACTCCCCCCGAAAGACTGTGTTCGCAGCTTGGGGGTGCTCCTGGATCCGTCACTCCAAATGACAGCCCAGATAGATGCTACGGCCAGGAGTGCCTACTATCAGCTTCGGCTGATACGCCAGCTGCGCCCCTTCCTAGAGTTGGAAGACCTAAAGATGGTAGTGCACGCGCTGGTAACTTCGAAGCTCGACTTCTGCAATGCGCTGTACATAGGGCTACCTCTATGCCTAGTCCGGAAACTTCAACTAGTTCAAAATATGGCAGCCAGGTTGGTCACCGGTACATCTAGGGGTGACCATATTACGCCAGCTTTAAAATCGCTCCACTGGCTGCCAATTAGTTTCCGGGCGAAGTATAAAGTGTTGGTTATTACCTTTAAAGCCCTACATGGTTTGGGTCCAGGTTACCTGCGGGATCGCCTTCTCCCATACAATCTGCCCCGCACGCTTAGGTCCTCTGGGAAGAACTTACTGCAGTCGACCAAGACTAGGCTGACAACCGTTACCCAGAGGACCTTCTCTTCTGCCGCTCCCAGACTGTGGAATGACCTGCCGGAGGAGACTCGTCAACTTAACAGTCTTTTAGAATTTAAGAAAGCCATAAAGACTGTTCTCTTCCGGCAGGAATATCCAGTGGAATTTTAGAATGTTTTAAGGATGTTTTTAGGATGTTTTAGGATTTTTATGCAGTTTTAATAATATGTGTCATGTTTTAATCAGTTTTATGTATTTTATCATGTTGTTGTTCCCCGCCTCGATCCAGACGGAGAGGCGGGTAAGAAATAAATTATTATTATTATTATTATTATTATTATTATTATTATTATTATTTAAGCAGCAGTACATGGTATACACTTTGGACTACCTAAATTTGCTATCTAAGCAATAATTCCAAGCCAGTTAAAATTCATCAATATTTTCAAAAGGCATGTGGTTCGCATTCAGCCATTTGCTGAAGGAAATGAGTAAAGCTACATCTCACTGGACATGCTAGGAGTCCATCAGGTAGAATAAGTAAATCCCTCTTTCTGCCCCATAGAAGAGAGAGCTGTACATCAAACCTGACTGTTAGCTGTACAAGTGGCAATTATGACAACTACCACACTTGGGCAACCAGGTCCAGAATAACGTATCACATGCCCTGCACCCATCACCAGTAATGCAGTGGTAAATTCTGAAATGAAGGCACGCATAATGACAGTTTCCATAGCTGCATCCCCAAGGAAAATCCAAAAATGCAGGCAGCTGTGATATATATATATACATACTAGTTATGCAGGTTGCTTACCTGTAACTGTAGTTCTTCGAGTGGTCATCTGTGCAGTCACACATATGGGCTCGCGCCGACGCTGAGCCTACTTCCGGGAAACTTAACTAGCTAGCTTAGACTTTTGGCGGGAACCCCTCCCCCCACCATCCAACTGCGCATGCTCAGGGTTCCCGCTCGTGACTTACCTCAGTTCCCTGAGACCGCTTGGCCTCGCAACTAAGGTAATACGTATATCAATCAATTACGTGCATGCCGACACAGCTTGACTATCACAACAGCGATGCCAAGAGGGGATGGTGGGTGGGTTGTGTGACTGCACAGATGACCACTCGAAGAACTACAGTTACAGGTAAGCAACCTGCATTTCTTCTTCGTGGTCTCTGTGCATCACACATATGGGCGAATAACAAGCAGAGACTTACCGGAGGAGGGTAGGCACGCTGGTTGGTCATTGGCAAATCGAAGAGAGGACCGCTCTACCAAACGTGGCGTCCTGTCTTGCCCTAACATCCAGGCGATAATGCTTTACAAACGTGGAAGCATTAGTCCAAGTGGCTGCTTTGCAGAGGTCAGAAAGCGACGCGCCATGGAGCAGAGCTGAAGAAGTTGCCTGCGCCCTTGCGGAATGTGCTGTCAGGTGAAAAGGCGACTCCTTCTTCACAATCTGGTAAGCCAGGGCAATGGCTGTCACAACCCAGTTCGAGATGCGTTGTCTAGACACTGCCATACCCTTATTTATGCCCCCATAGCAAATGAACAATTGGCGTGAGCGTCTAAAAGATTCAGTGCGTGACTTATAAAAGGCTAATGCCCTCCTAACATCCAATGTGTGTAGCGTAGAAGACAAAGGGTCTGAAGAGGGTCTGAAGAAAGTGGGTAGAACAATGTCTTGACTTATGTGGAATGAAGAGGAAACCTTAGGGACGAACATGGGGTCTGGTCGCAGTACCACCTTGTCCCTAAAAAACTGTAAATACGGAGGGTCAACAAGGAGCGCTGCTAATTCTGACACCCGTCTTGCGGACGTTATGGCAACTAGGAAGACAGTCTTAAGCGTCAATAAACGAATATCTATTGTCGCCAACGGCTCAAACGGCTTAGAAGTAAGGACCGTGAGAACGACAGAAAGGCTCCACTGCGGGATTACTGGACGAATAGTCGGGAACAAGTTATGTAAACCCTTCAAAAAAGCTCTTGCCATTGGGTGGGTAAAAACGGAAAAACCGTCCACAAACCCATGGTTGGCCGCAATCGCGGACAGATAAACCCGAATAGAAGAAGGTTTCAGTCCTGACTCGTGTAGAGAATAAAGAAAAGAAATAATATTAGACATGCCTGCGGTGCCAGAACTGAAGGCATTGCGGGCCGCATAATCTTGAAAACATCTCCATTTCCTATCATATGTTAGCCTGGTCGACGGCTTACGTGAAGCTTCCAAAATAGATTTCACTTTCTCTGGGAGGGCAAGACTTCTCCACGACGCCGGATTCTCCACGCCGTGAGATGTAGAGTGTGTATATCTGGGTGGAGAATCCTGCCGTCCTCTTGGGAGAGGAGGTTGGGGATCTGCGGTAGGTGCCACGTCTCTGATCTCGCTAGTCTGAGTAGCGACGTGAACCAAGGTTGTCTTGGCCACGCGGGGGCGATCATGATGACATTGGAGTTGTTCCGCCTTAGTTTCGCTACTGTTCTGGCAATCATCGGAAACGGCGGAAATAAGTAGAGGAGTCCCCTGGACCAATCCCACTGAAAAGCATCTCCCAGTGATTTGTGTCCTATGCCCGCTCTGGAGCAATACGCAGGGCATACTGCGTTGGTTGCCGAAGCAAACAGGTCGATGTCGGGATTTCCCCAACGAGCAAAAATACGGCTTAGTATGCGAGTGGAGAGTTCCCACTCGTGTGTGTCCTTGAAAGATCTGCTCAAATCGTCCGCCCTGGTATTCTCCCTCCCCGCAATGTGTAGCGCAGATAGCAGTACATTGTGAGAGATGGCCCAAAGTAGGATGTCCATTACAGTTCGAAGGAGGCGGTGCGAACGTGTCCCGCCTTCCTTGTTCAGATACCACACTACAGTGGTATTGTCTGTCAGAATTTGGACATGTTGCCCCCGCAGGAGAGGAGAAAACGCCTTCAAAGCCTTCTGTACCGCGAGGAGCTCCAACATGTTGATATGCAGGCGGGTCTCTGAAGGTGACCATTTTCCTTGCGTTGTAAGGTCGCCGTGATGAGCCCCCCATCCGTCTAGCGATGCGTCTGTCGTCACTATGCGAGACGGGCCCCGTGTTACGAAGGGCATGCCCTGAGACAGGTTGCGTACGTCTGTCCACCATTGTAGAGATTCTCTGACAAGGGGTGGAATGGTCAGTATTAACTTGTGTGGATTGTCCAGAGGGGAGTAGTGTCGAAGAAGTAGCTGTTGCAGTGGACGCATTCGAAGCCGTGCCCAACGGACGACGAACACTGCGGCCGCCATCAAGCCTAGTAGTCTTAAAATTGCGAATGCTGACGTCCGATGCTGCTCCCGCAGCCTCATTGCCAGCTGCTGCAAGACCATTACTCTGTCTGTTGGGAGGAAAGCCCTTCCCTTGATGGAGTCGAGAATGACCCCTATAAATTGTATTTGCTGCGACGGGCGGGTGATGGATTTTTTGTAATTTATGCGCAGCCCAAGCAACGACAGGAGAGAGATGACCTCGTGGACGTCGGCCAGCGCCTGATCTCTGGACCTGGAGACGATCAGCCAATCGTCCAGGTAAGGGTACAGGTCGATGTTGTTTGATCGAAGGTGTGCGCATACAGCCGACATGCACTTGGTGAACACTCTTGGTGCTGATTTGAGACCGAACGGAAGGACGGAGAACTGGAACGCCTGTTGACCGATGACGAATCGCAGATAATGACGGTGGGAAGGATGGATGGCGATGTGAAAATAAGCATCCTTTAGGTCTATTAGCGTGAACCAGCTGTCCCTCCTTAGCATGGGCAAGACAGTTGCCAGCGTAACCATTCGAAACTTTCTGGGACGCACAAACTTGTTTAAACTTCTGAGATCCATAATAGGACGAAGTCCCCCGTCCCGTTTTGGCACCGTAAAATAACGGGAGTAGAAGCCGGTATGGAGTTTGTGCCGTCTTACTCTCGTAATAGCGCCCTTGCGAAGAAGAGTGGCTGTCTCCTTCGCCAACGTCTCTGAGGGTGGTGTGATTTTTAGGGTGCCAAGTGGAGGAGGGACATCGAACTCTATTTTGTAGCCCTCCGCAATGATGTTTAGGACCCAAGAGTCCGATGTTATGGACTCCCAGGCTTGCAGGAAAGGCTTTAATCTGTTTGTTACTTTGCATCCTAGTGGCGGTGCCAAGTCAAAGACGACGCTTATGGGACTGAGTCTGCTTGCCACGGTGTTGGAAGCGTGGCGTCGACTTCCTCTGCTGATAAGATTGTCCCGAGGTAGGTTGAAAACGCTGTGCTCTGTCCTGTTGAGGTCGAGGTTGGTATGGGACAGGCCTATACCATTTGCGTGGTCGATAACTCTGTTGTGGCTGCTGAACGCCCATTTTCTTGGCGGTCATGCGGGCCTTGTGGAGTGTGTCCATAGTCGTGTCGGTATCGGTATTGAAGAGGCCTTCCCCATCGAAGGGAAGGTCCTCAATTCTGTTCTTGGTCTCCTGTGGCAGAGAGGCTGAACGCAACCACGCGTGACGCCGTAAAGCTACAGCTCCTACCATCGCCTTGGACACACAATCCGTTAAGTGTCGAGCCGTTGTCAATTCTTGTTTCGACAACCGTACCACCTCAGCCTGGAAGACCCTCGCGAGCTCCCGTTGGTCGTCAGGGAGATAGTCCGTTAAAGATGCAATTTTCTCCCATAGGAATAATTGGTAACGCGCCATGAGCGCCATATAATTAGTCACTTTAATGCCTAGAGATGCAGAGGCATAAATCCGGCGTCCATAAGAATCAAGCTTTCTCCCCTCCTTGTCAGTTGGGGCGGAATGCGCTTTCCCTGACCGGCTTTGCGCTGCCTCGACCACCACCGAATTAGGTTTCGGATGTTGGAAGAGGAAGGGTGCTTGGGCCTCCTTAACTTTGTAGATAGCATCTAGACGCTTTGAAGTCGGACCAATCGTGGCTGGGTGTTCCCACGACTGCTTTACAGTTTTTAATAGTGCCTTAACCATTGGCAAGGTTAACTGCGGTGATGGCTCGGTATACATCACATCATAGATGCCATCATCCGAATCGTCGACGGGCTGCTGGCATTCAATGTTGAGTGACTGAGCGAGTCTCAACATTTGATCCGAAAAGCTTCCCATCTCCATAGTGGGCGAAGCCCGATCCTCTGTAGTGATGTTGTCCGTAGGAGATGGTTCAGAGGGGCGGGGGGACGGGGCCGACGATGTGTCAGAGGCATAGTCGTCAAACGATTGTGATGGTTGGCGGCGTCTAGGCACTACGGAAGACCTTGGACCAATGTGTTCTGACACCGACGATGTGGAACGCTCTCGGTGTCGAACTGAGGCCTGAGCTAACGAGGTCGTTCGTCTAGGCGGGACTGGTGGTGGCGATTGTCTATTCCGTATGCGATGGCCCGTGTACGGATCGAACCGATATCGAGCCTGATCTGAGTGGTGAGAACGCTCGGAGTAAACGTCCCAGTCTCGAGATCGAGACGCCGAGCGCGAGCGAGATCGCGACTGCGAGGCTCGATAGCGACGCTGTTGCGAACGTGGCCGATGGGCACTTGGGCGTTGAACTGTCGGTGGCGGCTCAGTCGGCAACGCAACTGTACCTTCCGTATCCGAAGGCATCTGCTCGGTGTCGGAAGGGATGTGAATGGGCATCGGTCCCGGAAACGGTGGTGTGGCTGCGTGCTGGAGCTGCACCCTTGGTGTGGATGGGGTCCGTTGCAGTGAGGAGACCGAAGGGGTGCGCCTTCGCGCTACGGTTGTCACCGGAGACGTCCGTGATCCCACCGATAGCGCCCGTTGGGACGAATGCGATGAGCCTATCGAAAGCGACCGGTGTCTCGGTGTCGAGAATTCGGTCGGTAACGAGGACGCCTTGTGGACCAGCGCCACCACTTTCACCGACGTCGAGGACGGCATCGACGCTGGGCGCGTCGACGACTTCTTCGATGCCGATGACTTCTTCGAAGTCGGGGCAGGCATAGCTGTCGTTGAAGTCTTCGATGTCGATGATTTCTGCGAAGTCGGAACTGGAATCGATGCTGACGACGGCTTCGATGTCGACGTCGACGAGGTCTTCGAGGCCGTAGCAAGTTTTTTTGCTATTTTTCCTGGTTGCGACTTTTTGGCTTTTTTCACCGGAGGTGGTGAAGACGACGGTGAAACGCCCGAAAATGATGCCGGGGCTACCGCCCGTACAGGGGGAGAACCCGGAGGTGCTGGGTCCGAGAGGCTTCTACTCTCCCCAGAAACTGTTCCCAACATCATGGATGGACGCGGTTGGTCCACCGCGGACAGGGCTTTCGACCACAACAAACTACGAAGACGGTCAGCCCGATTCCTTCTTGTTTGTCTTGAAAAGCGCATACAATGCGCACAGGAGTCCACGACGTGGGCTTCCCCCAGGCAAATTAGGCAAAGGGAATGGCCATCAGTGAGAGCTATCTTAGCCCTACACCGCGAGCAGCGCCGGAAAAGTGCGGTCTGCGCCATAAGCTGGCGGACCGCTCCTATCTAAACTAACAACTTATATTCTTTTTTTTTTTTTTTTTATACAAACAAACAGAATATCTACTAAAACTAAGAACTGCCTAAGCTAACTAACCTATAACTATTCTTCTCTCAAAAAACAGATACTAACGATCTGGATGAAGTCTCCCGCGAGGCTAACAGCAAAGCGGTCGAAGAAGAACTGAGGTAAGTCACGAGCGGGAACCCTGAGCATGCGCAGTTGGATGGTGGGGGGAGGGGTTCCCGCCAAAAGTCTAAGCTAGCTAGTTAAGTTTCCCGGAAGTAGGCTCAGCGTCGGCGCGAGCCCATATGTGTGATGCACAGAGACCACGAAGAAGAACTAGCAGTTACCTGTAAAGGTATTGGATCTTTGTAAAAGTAATAGTTTTAATTGCACATTCAAGACTAAGTCACTGCAAAATACTTTGCCTTACATCAGGATAGCTCACAAGAATATATGTTGCTGGGAAAATCCATTTTCCTCCAGCTACTGAAAGTACTGCAATTTATCTAAGAGGGAACAGGGAAGTTTGAGGGGGTAGCAGGTGACTGTTGATCATCCCTGTTGATCAAGAGGTCCTGATGCTTTGACCCTGTGAACCCTGGCTCCACCACACTACTGCCTTTCACGGTGGATGTGCCAAATGTGCAGTGTTCTGGGAGAAAGAGCATTGAGGGCATGAGGGCATCTCCCCACTGCAGTGGAAAGTGAGAAACTCCTTCCCTAGCTGCAGTGTCACTTCTCCAAGACTATCATCATCAAATGGTAGCAAGATGCAAGTTCCAATTCATGGACTTTTTCTCCCAGCTAGCAAACAAAAAGTAGCTACAAGCAGGGGTGAAGAATATGGTAGGTAGAGCATTCATGGTGAGAAGGGAAGTCTCCCGTGCCTGTACCTGCTTCTAGCACTCTAGGCAAGAAAAGTTTCCCTGTTGCTCTGCAGGGAAGTTTTGCAGAACACTTATGGGAAAGAAATGGGGAACACCTTCTGCACACAGTGAAATATCAGGCTCCCACAACTCACAAACACATGTTAACCAAATCAATATGTTACATAATCAGCTCACCACCTCATTTTAATTTCAGTTGCTCAAAAGTTTTAGATATCCTCCTATTTTTGATTGGCAAATTTGAAAAGCACTATTCATTTCAGATCTGAGTGGGATGGTGTTCGGGATTCCCCTGTGCTGAAGCACTAAGTTGAGGAAGAGAAGAAAACATTCCCTGCTAAACTGCCATCTATGTTCTCTGTGCATTCCCACCCACACATCACGCAAGCCAGCCCTCAACGTGGCTGCAGAGTGCCAACTGCATCACAGCCTCTCAATGGTTGTCAGTGCAGCTCTCTTCAGTGCCAGCTGAGTCCCATATCACAGCAACAACAACAACAAAAATGTCTCACTCCCCTGCAAGGGGGTGTCCCTTTCCCCCAATCCTGAGCCTCCCCACCCCCAGGCAAGCCGGCTGAGCCCTCAGTAAAACTATGGTGCTCCGTTAGAGATATCAGTGTTTCCAAGGCAACAAGCCGGGATTTCTTAAGAGGCAGCAAAAAAGGAAATGGCTTGGAAATTAAACGAGGGAGTGCGGGGGTGTTGGAGTGCACCCATGTCAATATTTACTTGGGGGTTTCTAGCTCAGAAAGGGAGATTCCTGAGGCTTGGTCCTTTAAGTAGCAATCAATGGTAAATAGATCAGTTACGTTCCCTTTGTATGAGAGGAAGAGACGTGTAGCCATATTAGTGAGGGCCAGACTACACATGACCGGAAATTGGTTAGATGCTTAAACAAGCAGTCTTAACCTGGCCTGCTGTAGGACCCTGATGCAGGGCATGCTCTCAGTCTGGATTAGGTCCCCACAGCAGTTTTCTGCTGAAAATTGTGCCCTTGCCACTGAAGGTATTGTTAGCTTCTCCCCCCGCACTCCCCATCCAAGTGTTATTTACTGAAAAAAGCAGCCAGGAAGAAGTGAATTACAGCAGAAAAACTAGCACATGGCCCTAATCAATGTCATGTGTAGTTTAACCCCACGTCTTCCTAGCCAATAGGAATTCAGAGACTGGAAAGATCTTCATGTTCCCTGGCCATTCCTAGCCAATCAGGGCCGAGGGAGTAGGGCAGGTCTTCACAGAATTGCTTATTTATTTATTTATTTATTATATTTATATCCCACCTTTTTTCCTCCTTGTGGAACCCAAGGCAGTGTACACAATCCTCTTCCTCTCCATTTTATCCTCACAACAATAACCCTGCAAGGTAGGTTGGGCTGAGAGTCTGAGGCTGGCCCAAAGTCACCCAGTGGGTTTCCATGGCCGAGTGAGGACTAGACCCTGGATCTCCCGACTTCCAGTCCAACACTCTAACCACTACACCACGCGGGCTCATTGCTGATGAGAGCCCTGGCATTTCTAAATAACAAAAGTCCTAGCTTCTCACTGCAAAGTCACCTCATAACATTTCAGGTTTTCCCAACAGGCCTACCTAGCCTGCTATCCCACATGTCCCAGACATATATCTGTAGTGTTCCTGTAGTCTGGTCTCTTCAATGGAATCCAAACAGGGCCAATTAGGCTTCTAGAACTGTGCTGTTGCACAAAATCAGAAGCATGGGTGATGTTATGTGGGGGGAAAGGATACATCGGTCCCAGGCATTGACAGTGGAAATTCTATTATGCCTACTCTGGCCTCCAAGCTCTCTCCATCAGCCACGTGGGAACACAACACTAGAGTGGGCTAAAATTGGCAAGAGACAGGCGCACTATGCAAGCACATGTAATTGCTGTGCAGATATGTTGTGTTTTATTCTGTACAGTGCCATGTACATTAATGGCGCTATATAATTAATTAATTAATTAAATACATACATGCATAAAGGTTAACAGATATAACCATGCTCCCCTTTGCCATTTCACGGGCACACTGATTTGCAAGCTCTGTAGCAGAAAGAACCTTTTAAGTTGACTTGATCACTAGTCTTCCGTTGGTGAATCAGGAACCACAATTGGATTGGATTGACCCTAAAGTAGGCTGCACCAGTGGTACGACCACCATCCCAATAAATGGCTTTTTTTAAAAAAAAAGCTAAAGAAGTGTTTCATGTCTGAAAAGACTGAAGACTACTGGGTTAGGTGGTTAGCCAGAGAAGAGAGGAGCTACGAGAACAGGGAGATTCCTCTAACAAAGCCAAAATAGCTCCGTGGGAAAATTCTGCAGGTTCTATGTAGACTAAATATCCATGTTTGATTGGGGGGGGGGGGGGGTAGAATTTTTATGGTTGTTTTTATGTAGTGTTAAATCATTGTTTTATACTGTTTACACTGGATGTGTTTTATAATTACATTTTTAATTTTTGTAAGCCACTGTGAACATTTTTCCTGAAAAGCCATCTACTAATATTGAAAATAAATAAATAATCATGCAAAGAATGCGCCTGATGAACACCAGCCCTCCAATTTCCTTTCAGAATGTAGTAGTGTCTACATGTACTGGAGGGGTATAAATGAAACCATGCTGTTTCTTTTTTTAGCCTCTTATTTTTTTAAATCCAACTGCATGAGCATTCCCTGGCCATTCCTAGCCAATCAGGGCCGAGGGAGTAGGGCAGGTCTTCACAGAATTGCTTATTTATTTATTTATTTATTATATTTATATCCCACCTTTTTTCCTCCTTGTGGAACCCAAGGCAGTGTACACAATCCTAAATATTTACTAAAATGAAATAAATGAAACAAACCATTGACAAAATGTTGGCTGGATGTCAGGGAGCGAGTAAAAATAGAGGAGGTAGCACAGCATTCCTGTGTTTCAGATGAACTGGGGATGGGTAGGTATGCACACTTGCAATCTTTCAGAAGCAAGTTCTACTAAATTCAATTGGATTTATTCCCAGGTAATTATGTACTGTAATCCTATGCACTCATATCTGGGACTAAGTCCTATTGAACATAATGGGACTTACTTCTGAGTAGACATGCATAGTGTTATGCTATAACCCTATTAAAAGCTGGCAAACAAAGTTCATGTAATGACAGGCTGAGCTGAGTCATTTGTCACTATTTACATTACAGGCAATATCAAATAGGCTTCTATGACACATGCACAATGTCATATACTGAATGCAATTATAACAATTGCAGAATCCAGAGGAAGAATGACTTCTTCCCAGTCACATCCATGTACCAGGAGTGATGGTGTTGGCAATATTAATATTTGTAACCAGGACCCCCTCTAGATGGATTGTTTGACGCCTGGTTAGCCGATTATGCACATAATCGCTGAAGCGCTTTATCGTAAATGCTTGTACGCAAGAGGTAATTGAGTGCACAACTGGTGGCCTTACCGGTTGTTTGAAATGCGCTTTACAAGTAGTTAATGCGGGGAATCGCTTGTTCACATAGGCAAAATGCGCTTTAACGGCTGGAGTAAAATAAAACTCGCTATTTAACGCGCATTCGATAATGCGCATAATCGGAGAGATAAAGCACCTCAACTTCCGATTTACGCTCAGCTCTTGTAGAGGTAAAATTTTTAATGAGACTTCAAAGAGCTTTAAACATCTCATGAAGAGGCAGCCCAGGGTTAACTGTCCTGCAAAGGCATTTCTGTATTCCAATCAAGCAAATTTCGTCAGAAAATTCTATTTAATAGTAAATTATGTTTTTTTTGCAATTCTGCCCCATCTCTCTCATGCAAAGAGATTAGCTGATTTCCTTTCTTTGTGGTGTAAGACATCTGTTACATCATCATGTGTCATAGTTATAAGAAAGTCTCCACCATGTTCTCATGGTTTTTCCTGACTATGAATGGACATCTTACACTTGCAGGAAAAACATCACCATAACGATTTACAAATTTATTGTGGTAAATGCTACTGTAGATTTCATTTCAGTAGAACTTTACAGAAACTGTTGTTGACTTATTAATCACTGGAACCTTTCTTCAAAAACCCAGATGCCAGACTCTGTAGGTTAGGTGTCCGACCTATATGTATATGATGAAATTAATTTTGGTGTCTTGCAAAATTACATGTATAATTTCAGTTGTAATAGTATATCCACTATTCTGGAAGTAAGTCCCATTGAACTCAATGGGAGTAACTTCCAAATAGACATACAGGCAAGTGCAATATAGTTTTATGAGGTCATAATGTCTGTTTCCTTTAAAATAAATAGGGTTAGGATTTAGTCCCTGACATAGTACCAGAGTCAGATTCACCCATCAGAAACACCAGAGCATCACAACGCTAACAACAAAGAGACTGAAAAATGGTTGACTATCTCAGGACAAGGCCCATCAAGTGGTTAGAAACTCCAACTCAATTGACAGCTGGCAACTTCAAAACTGGGTGGGCTGGTTGGTTGTAGATACACAGATAGGCAAAAAGAGCAAGGCAATGGAGTGGGATGGGATGGGGGAGTGGCTTAAGAGGCAGGCCGGAGAAGCACAGTGTTCAGCAACAAAGTACTAAAAGGCTATGAATTCGGACTGAAAATGATAGCTACAGGGAGGGAGAACGGAGGAGGGGATTACTAAGTGGACCGTGTTATAGCTCTGTGACTGTCTGAGGGAAACTCACGAGACTGATATAACTCAACTGTAGAATTTGTGTATACTCACTCCCATTCCTTGCGTTGTGCCTGGGGTGTGTTGTGGATCTTGTGGGACTGATGGGCCATGATGATATCACGGTGATCCACCACTCCTCCACGCCGCTTGTATGAGAGAGGCTCTTGACCCATGTAGTGGTACCAGCCGCCAAGGAAAGGGTACTCAGGGCTAGTTGGCCCACGCCCATCATGTACTGCTTCATAGTAGCTGGGAGGGGACAACAGGGATGATCGAACCACAGCACGCCTCGCCATCCATGGGAGTTGGGCAGAGCCCCCAGAGGTTTCTGTCTGGCTCCTGCCAGGGGATAGCTGTGGAGATAGAACACAAGGGAAAGAAATGATGGAAGAGGTTAACTAGGTATGGCTGTTGAACGGTGGCAGAGAATTATGGTTCTCTCTACAGACTGGTTCGTTCAGAACAATCCCACCAAGTCTCTGGTTACTTTAAAATACACCCCTAATTTGATGGAAGCAAAACTGACCATTTATTTTTATCTAGGTCTGAAAGTAATAGAAGGCAGCCTTCCTCAACCTGATGCCCCCCAGATGTTTTGGATTTCAACTCCCACCAGGCCAACATAGCCAATGGTCAGGAATGTTGTAGTACAACACATCTGGAGAGGATCAGGTTGGGGACGGCTCATGTATGGCAATAGAATAGAGACGAGTGAATAGTGAGGCTGTTTTTAGTTGACAAAGCTTGCTTTATGTGTGGAAGTGTCGCTATGAGCATCATCAGATGGGGGGTGGGATTGTGGTTCCCTACCATCACTTCTCCGACCCTGCTCCTGTCCCACATTACTTCCTCTTTCTTCCCGGAGAAGAGGAAGTAAACAAAGACCACATTGCACACAGCAGTGTACATTCTGTTTCAAAAAAAAAAAAGTCGGATTAAGAGGGGTCCATTTTGTGATGGAAAAAAGGCAAGAAGTAGCTGGAGGCATGCGAGAGGCAGATGTGTGAAAAACCGTGACTGGGCAATAAAACGCTCATCTGATGAACCCCTACGTTTGGCTTTGCTAAGCTGGCCCTTGGATGGATAATGCTAAAGGAACTCTCTCTTTCTGGCAGTGGGCAGGGTTAACCTGTATTGTTTATAGGAGGAAAGTGGGAGGGAGCAGTGAAGCTAGAATACAAGGATGAAGGCGATTCTGGGTTTTGTTTACAGAGCTGGATGGCAATTGGACTCTAGTTCTTTTCCTGGTTTGTTTGTACCCCTTGGGAGATTTTGTTCAGCAACTAAAAATAAACAAAAGATAATGAGGCCCTGAGGGGATTTCTAGTGCCAACACAATCCCAACATCAGGCCCCCAAACCTTCTCTTAGTTTTCTGTGCTATTAAAAAAAACAACAGCCCACAACTGCACATTGCCATGTCCTCCAGGCATTACAGCACCTGCCATATCTGTCTGGATATATATTAGCCACTAGAAGACACTCTCAACACAAAGAAATAATTTTAAAAAACAGAAGAAGAGAGAGGGAATAACCTTTTCAGAGGGAAAAATCAGATCAGCAATCAAGTACTTGTAATATTGTCCTTGCCAGCTCCAAATCCCACCCAGTGGAGTACGACTTCCCACATTCTGAAGGAGGGATGTGACACATGCCCCTCTGATGGCATTTCGAGTCCAATATCTCCCTTGGGGAAATACCCATCCCCACTCATTCTATAGCTGGAGCCATTCTAGCTGTTGAAAAAGCAAGGGACTGCCCCAAGTCCATTTGAGAGACATCCCACCACCAGGAGGCAGTCTGAGAGCAGCTCTACAATAAGGAAAAACCCCACAGCCTTACCAGGATTTCTTTTTCTAGGGTCTTTCTGCTTTTACTACAGCTCCTTCAGAAAGTGACCAATGGCTCAGTCCCCATGGTGTGGCCTGTGATAGAGGTGGAGAGGTGGGGACAGGACTCCTTAACTTTTCTAATAAGAGGGTTTTTTGGGGGGACTTCTGCAACCTTAGGGGGTTTTGGAGCATGCCTATACCTCATCTTATTTCTCAGTGGTTCCATTTTGGCTAAATCTTATTGGCCCTCATTATCTAACATCACTATTAAAATGAATGAGGTTTTCTACATTCCTGTTCTCCATAAATTGTAGATACTTCAGCAGGATACTCATGGGGGCTTAGTGGAGACTACAGATGTGTCTCTTACAAAACCCTCTCTCCAAGACCCACGTAGCTCTATTCTTAGCCTTCTTCTATAGTTACCCCCTTTTCTAGGAAAAAACAACAGATAAAAATGTATGTCTGCATTCATCATGCCCAAAATACAAACTTCTTGTCTTTTGTTTGCACTCAGTCTCTATGAAAAACATGACAAAAGTCTCACCTTTGATTCCCCCGTCTCCTTTCTCTCTTAGGTACAATCAAGTGTCAAGCCTTGCTGCTGCTTCTCTGCAATATTATCAAGGGTTATGTGACATTCTAGCATTCCCCACAAGGCTTTGCCCCCAAAATAACTCAGCCTGTCCACCAAATCCAGACTAATATTATCCAAAATAACCCGCTGCCACCACCTGCTGATTTATAGGGGAACACTAGGACCCTCCCTTTTACAAACTTGTAATTCAAAACCAGCATGTGGGATGGGGTTAGCCAGGAATGTAGCTCAGTAAATATATTTATTTATGAAATATAACCTGCAAAACAAGTAGCCATTTGATAAAGAATGAGAAATAATAGTTCTGTCTGATAACCTAACCCAAAAGATCTGGCTCCCTTTTTCAACAAGTATCCTAGATAGCAGCCTTTTATTTATGCCTTTCCTCTCTGCCTCTGATCACCCTAAATCCACTAACTCTCCCCTCTGCCTTCTCACCAATGCTGTCTCTTACTCCCTCTCCTTACAAATTTTCTCTGAAGGAGCATCTCTTCCAGTATATTTCTAGCCTCACTCTGAGATCATTACTGGATGCCCCGCTCCAAGTGTTACAGCAGGAGGCTACTTGAGAGCAGGCCCATTCTGTAGTAGTCCCCACCCACTCAGTTACAGAATACTCTCCCCAGAGAGGTCTGCCTAGCACCTACTTTGTCATCTTTTCCTCACCAGCCAAAGACCTTTTTATTCTGTCAGGCTTTTTAATTCCCTTGTATTTCTGATGTCATATTGTGTTTTTAAGCAGCTTCATCTCTTGTAGCATGTTTAGATTTTCTTGTAGTGCTTGTTTTTGTTTCTGCAGCTTTTAAATGATTTTCTATTATGTGGTTTTGATTTGATTTGTATGAATTTGATTTGTGTTTTTTATTGTATGTCACCCTGACAGCTATTAACTAGGGGGTGTGTGTCATGCATTTTAGAAATGAAATAAATAAATAAACTGCCACTCCCCACCTGTCACTCATTTTAACTCCACCTACCTTTCCATGACACTCCCCAGCTGTCAATTATTCCTCCCCTCATCCTGTTAATTCCATCCCAACTACCCAAACTCTGGTTCACATTCTTGTCCCCTACCCCCTATCCACCTCCCACTCCATTGTTTATAGTCAGAGATTAACTGTGGCATGTCAGCACCTGGGTGGAAAAATGGATGCTTAATCTTCATGTTAATTAAAAGAAAGCCTGGAATTTTCAGTATTTTTTTTACCTCTAGCCCTTTAGCTTCAAAGAGGAAAAAACAATGTTGGCTTTGAATTTCAAAAGAGTTCATATCTGAATGTTTGAATGTGTCCATTGATGGGCTGAGAGGCGCATACACACTCCTGACAGGACATTGTGTTGCTGAGATACTAATAGCTAAGCAAAATTAGCTCCCAGAGAGCCAGAGGCTGTGGTAGAGAAACACTGGTGCAAATGATAGTCTAAAATAAAATTAGACCCCTGCAGGTTTTTTCATCCTGGATGCATCTGAATCAATCTAGAGATTGTTTATTGTGAAAACTATGATAATTTATGTGTATTTTCCCTAATGTACTTCAAAATACTTTTTTCTTCCTTAATATGTATCTCCCTGAAAGATAGTTTGGGCTTCTGGCTCTGTGGAGTTCATTGTACCGTGTCTTTGTCAGAGACAACCTAATCACTCTGCTCTTCCACATGTGGTATGGCTATCAATGCCCTAATTTCCCAGAAGAAATTAGAACATGCCCCGGCCTGACAAAAGATAATAAGGCTGCAGTCCTATACTCACTTAACCTGGGAGAAAGCCATTACTAAAGGGGACTTATTTCTGATTATACATGCATACTTTTTGCCCCACAAGTCACTGTGTGTACTTGCAGGCTTCCAGAATACCCACTTTAAAGAACAATCCTAATGGTAGCAGGAATATCCTGATCCAAAATCTACAATGACTCTCTGTAAGAATGCAAGGCACTTGTATGAATCACAGGGGACAGTTTTGACACTGCCATTCATTCTTTTCTGTGGCTTTCCTTTACAGGTATCCAGTCTCCTTTATGCACTTATTGTATCAAGACTATTATAAGTAATTGTCCCTAAAATCCCTTTCCCCTTGATGTCCAAGCTTCTAGCTCTTATGTAGCTGCTGCCCTTGCCATTTTTTCATCCTAAAAATATCTCTTTCTCCCTTGGTTAATTTTGCCCTTTCACCCTCACTGCCCTCCACCCCGTGGAATTCTTTCTGGTTATATTCCATTACACTGCAAACATCACTTTTACAGGAGACTCCTCAAACTTTTCTACAGTGGCATTTATTGTGCAATCGTCATTCCCTGCTCACAGTTGGTTTGGGGTTCTTTAGATGATGTGACCATCCAGTTTCTGTATCTAAAGAGCACTTTTGGCAAGGATTTTTTTTAAAAAAACGGGAAAATGTGATATTTAATTGTGAAAGTGAAAGAAAACACTTTTCACTTGTGTATTTGTGCTATTGCACTATACCACAGTGCCACCTAGAGGTTATACTACAGAAAAGCAGGAAAGAAAATGCTCTTCATGTGGTGCCCAGATCTCAGTTCTGCAATGAAACCTAAAGTAGATACAGCAGATGAACAGCAGGTCAGCTTTTCTACGTGAGGCATTTATTGTGCACTCATCAGTCTTTACTCACTAGTTGTTTCTGGGATTTTTAAATGATTTTGTGACCCTCCAGTTTCACTTCTGTTTTTTAAGAGTACTTTTAAGAGTACTTTACAAGGGTTAGAGAAAGAAAAGTGGAGTATTACTTGTGCAATAACTTTTCTACTGAATCTTCTTTTGATTTCATCACTGAATTGAGATCTGAGCACTACATGAGGAGCGCTTCCGTTCCCGTTTCTCCACTCCATAACCTCTAGGTGGCACTGTCATATAGAAAACTTATTTTCCTACTTGTATAATTGTGATATTCCACTATAGCACATTGCCACCTAGAGGTGTTGCAGCAGAAAAGGAAAAGTTCTGTGTAGAGTTTGAATCTCAGTTCTGTAATGAAACTAAAAGTAGATACAGTGGATTAACAGCATTGGGTGGGAAAGCTCTGAAACTTCTAAATTAATATCCAGTGCTTCCCTGATGATATCACAACAACTGACACTAGGCATGGTCAGAAAGGCTCATTTGCACGATTAATTCACCACCACAATCTTTTAGTGCAGTGAAACAACAAAATGTATTTTGGTTCCTGCGGCAGCAAACCCAAATGATCTCCTTTCCCTTTATGTATTTTTTAAAGATTGTGTGTATGTATAGATATCGGTGATATAGAGAAACCAGCCACAACTACCCACTTTTATTCTCCTGAATTTAAATTTTTTAAAAAAGATTTACATGAAATGCTTAACGTTGGCTAGATTATGCCCTAGAGCAGTGGTCTTCAACTGGTCCAGACCTGAGACCCACCTCAGACTCCCAACCTGCAACATAGGACCCACTTTTACAATTTTCTCCATGCCCAACATAGCAGCAATAGCTTTGCCTCAACCCATCTGGTCTGATGTCACGACCCATTTTTGGGTCGCAACCCACCAGTTGAAGACCACTGCCCTAGAATAATGTTAAACTACTGACAATTTTCATGGTAGGGCTAGCCCTGGCTACATGCCCAGGCAGTGAGTCTGGATGTTTCATATTCTGTAATGACATGCACCTGTCAGATCATGTAAATGAAATGGTTATATAGTTAGGAACTGTCATTCAAAGTTTCTGGAAGGGTACACATACCCTTCAGTAGCTGTTACCACTTACACTAGTACCTTGGGCATGTACAGCAGTGATTCCTACCTACCGTGCCATGGAAGGGCTGCAGTGTGCATTGATTAATTAATCCACCATGTTAAATGCATCAACTATTTTATGTCCTTTCAAGGGAGAAGGCCTCATATACCACGGAACCTACCCTTCTCTTCCAATACATAAGTTACATCAACCTGAGGTTTCAGAGACTGGGAAACTACAGAAGCATAATCACCATTGTCCAGACAACAGAATCTCATCTTCAAGCCCTGACTGAGTGGGCAAAAGAGAAAGTGGGACAACATTAACTGGACTACCCTGCAAGTGAAGGAAAATGCTTTCCCACTATTCTGAAAACAGGCTAAATAATATATATTTGAGTAGAAAAATAAAATGGGCCTCCAATTTGAATCCAGTGGCAGGGGGAGCCAGGTAACAAAAGTTTGTGAAAAACAGATATACAGGATGCTGGAAAAGAGTGCCCCTTCATGAATACCCTGTGAACTGCTGGAGGACTACATGAGCCATAGCTCTAGGCTGAATGCTAGATAATGCATAGTGGAAATTAACACAAAATGATTGCATTCGTATATTCTGCCTTCTGCTTTGCCAGCAAGGTATGAAGGCAACATCTGTTACAAAGAATACCCAAAGGAAACACATTTTTCTTTTCTGCCCTTCTTTTATTTTGGAAAAATGAGAGGCAAAGACACTAGCTACCATAACAGCTTAAACCTTAGATGGAGTGGAGGAAATGGAAATAGGTTAACTGACATTTTGTGACCCCTAAGAATACTAATTTAATTCCATTGCTATGGCCTCTCATATAAACCAAGCCATTCCTACCACCGTGCAGCTGAATTCAGTCAGAATGGCATTTGCCTTACAAGAAGAAGGCCCCCAAGCTGTTATGGCAAAGTATTTGACATAGTGGCTAATTGCGAAACATTCTGTTTGTATTTTAAAAATCCAGCGCACATGCAAATGGTTGCTTTTCACAAAGAAATATACACTCTTATGCAAGGTGAGTGATCACATAGACGTTCACATGCAAACATATTGAAGAGGAAATCTGAGTTGCAGCCATCTAATCCAAACCCTCTCCTGTAGCCTAGTGCCCCGTAGATTATGCATTCCCAATACATGCCTGTCTAGTATTTCCTTGAATACTTTCAAGGAAGGAGACCTCATAGGCTTCTTAGTTTCCAAGAATAATTTGAATAAGCAGCACCAACCAAAGTAGAAATCTTGAGAATTTCAGGCAATTGTTCTGTGAAAAATTGTACAGTTTGAATCCCCTTTAAGGATGCTAACTTTGCATTTAAGAAGCCAGGATCTGAGATTGTGGACATGCAGGATACTAGAACACCTGGGCACCTAATGTGCTTAGATTGCAGGACAGAACAAAATTCATTTATGCCCTTCTGTATCACCAGAATTAACTGGAAAGCTAATGGGGGTTACCGCAATAGAAATTCATTGACCAATAATAAGATTCTTTCCTAAAACAGGATTATGCAGAAATTACAAGGAGCTAAATCTCCTCATGAAGGAAGGGGCTATCAATGGCTACTAGTCATGATGGCTGTTTATTTCCTTCAATATCAGGCAGTATGTCTCTGCATGCCAGTTGCTGGGGAGCATGAGTGGCACGGTGCTATTGACCTTATGTCCTGTTTGTGGGCTTCCCACTAGGGCATCTGGTTGGCTACTGTGGGGACAGAATGCTGTACTAATCAGACTGATCCAGCATGGCTGCCTTTATATTCATGATAAACTATACTCCCTAGTCAGTTCAGTTAGATTCTTTATTGTTTGTATTGATGTGTGCTAAAGGAGGATTCAAGATAAAGATTGTGAAGTTGTGTCCTGTATTGGTACTGCAGCCAGAATGCTTTATGCCTTATGGAAGTTAAAATTCCAGCTATGAAAGAATGGCTAGAAAAAATAAGGGAAATGCCCCTTATTGCAAGGTTAACTCATTTATGTGGGTAAAAGAAAATAAGGCAACAGATGGACAAGTTTGTCAACCTTTTATTAACTTCTGTTAATAAAATCTTTATTAACTTTTGTAAAACAACCACAATCCTTAAATAATCCCAATTCCAGAAATCCACTTTTAATTTAATAATGACACTGGTCTATACTCTTAAGTTTCAATTTTAACTGTTGCTGCTATTTTATTGCTGGTTTGGAGTTAAATGTTTTTATGTTATTGATATAGTAAATTGTATTTCATACTTGTATTATTGTTATTGTTGTTATTATTAGGTGAACCATCTTGAGAGGGCTTTTATGTTGTTATAACATTCACTACTTGTACAAACACAAGTGTGTGTTTTTAATTCCTGAGTGCAAGGAAGGCATTGAACTCCATTCCTCATTCCCTATAGTCAACTATCCTCAGGCTAAATCTTTTTCTTCCCCCTTTGCAAACTATGCCTATGTTTAAAGGAGGAGATGACGAAGACATGTATAAGAACAGCAGCGGAACAGCTGCAGTGGTCCAGGAAACAGATCTGAGGTCATGGCGATAGAATGAGCATTAATAAGGCATAAGTAAACAGTGTTATCTGGAGTTCCAGCTGCAGCAGAAGGTGAAAGTACCTGGCACATATTCAAAACAAAGCCTCAACAGCTTATATGCCATGTGTGCATTAGTCCATAAACAGCACTGGAAGGAAGGGGCAGGGGGAAAGGAGCAAAGCAGCATTTACACCTCAGAGGGGCACAGAGAGGGAAGGGAGTTTATGAGAAAGTGTTTCATGGGGGCCTGAAGGAGGTCCGTGCAGTCGTGCCAGAACAACAGTTGGGAGAAGAGAACCATTTTTATTTTGCACAGGGCAAGTGAGATGATACCTTATTGCAGTCAGTTAATGTTTAAATGCTAGGAGAAAACCTTTGTGTCACACAGAACACTTATTTAGATATTCTAAAAGAGAAAAAGGGCAAAGATGTATTCAAGTTCTTTCCTGTTCATCACCTACTAGTTTGGTGCAATTCAAATACTTGCTTCCAGCATTTTAAAACTTTGCTTTTTATTTATATAGTGCCATCCATGTACACAAGGCTTTACATCATAAGGGCATAACTGCATGCTAGGTTAAACATGTAGTTAATTAGTTTTAAAGCATGCTTAGCATTGGCCACTTTCTTTTTTCACAAAACACTGTAAAATGGGGCCTCAATCCATGGTGATGGAAAGGAGGACAAGGCTCCTGTATCTTTAACAGTTGTATAGAAAAGGGAATTTCAGCAGGTGTCATTTGTATGCCCTGCCCTCTGGTCACTCATTAAAGGGGAAGGGGTTGATACTTTCCTCTCCATCCATTTTCCTGTTGAAAATTGTTTTCCCAGGTTGCTGTTTCCCCTGAAAGTGCTATTTATAGAAAACAAACAACACTTTCTGTGGGGAGGGGGCAGTTTGCAATGGAAAAACAGTGCAGAGCGGAAAGGGTTAAAATCCAGTCCTCATCTGGATCAGGGCTCTATGCAACTGCCATTCCTCTAAAAAGAAGATGACTTTTGTTAAGCACAATTTTTTAAAAAATGTGCTTAATCTAACATGTAAGTTGACCCTAACATAAGCAAAACTGACAGAATCCCGCAAAGGGTAGGAGAGCAATTGGCTAGGCTATGAGCTCCATCACACCAGTGATTGTGTGCAGACTTGTAGCACGGTACTCATGCAACGCCGTGCCTGTCCTGCTTACACCCTGCCTCTTCCCCAGCCTTTCCTAAAACTCTAAAAGTCTGGAGTATTTTCCCTAGGTGCATTTAATGTGCCCTAAATCTCTGTGTAGTTTAAAGGAACTGGGGGCTTGAATGGATTGCATCAGGTCCTACCAGGGAAAAACAATCTCTCCCAGCAGCAGGCTCCAAGCCTCAATATAAAACCCAAACCTTGCATCCCAGGCTCGAAAGTGTTTGTTAAAATCATACAAGACCTGAATCTCTGCAGATACAGGATTGTACTCCCTCGATGCCCCCAAATAGCCAGGCTAAAGGGCCGTGCCATTTTTGCCAGGGAGAAAGGTGGTCTGGTTGAAGTACTCATCTGCCAGGACCTGACTGGTGGGTGAAAGAGAAGGGGAGGGGTGGAGTGGAGTGGAACCGAAGAGCTGAAAGAGCAGCTGTTCAGGTTAAAGGATCGTAAGCATGACGCACTTTTGCCTCAGAGGTAAAAAAAATGCAGAGATAAAGGGGGGGATTAGGTGTGATGGAGGTCTAATAGGCAAAGAATAGAAATCAATGGAGTGACATTAACTTATTTTTTGTTTCAGTGGGGGTGAGACCTTAGGGTTAAATCAAAAACTTCACAAAAGTGTTGTGGTTTGAGGAGGGATTTCAAAGATAGAGAGAGGTGGCACTAGATAAGACAGAGCTCCAGGCATAAGTGGTAGCAAGGAGAAAAGGCAGACAGAAGATCGCAGGGCAGCCAAAGGTCATATTTGTCAGTAACGTTACTATCTCCTGGTTTATTAGTGTACCTTCTTATCTATAAAGAAAAATTAAAAGGAATAACTCAACAATACTAGATACTATTTTAGCATGGAAAATCCCAATGCCTTCTAAACAATAGAGTTGTGGTAGTGTAAATGCTAATGCAAACCACTTAGCACCCACTGATCAGCACTAACTTTTTTATTCCAGGAGTGGGATGAGTCCCAGATGCCCTCATCAGGGGAGATGTGGCTTTTTCCCATTCTTCCCACTTCCCTCCAAATATGCATATAGTTAAATTAAGTTTGGTTCCCATATTGCTTGTACCTGAAGTGCACTCCACAAAAAACCTTTAGGATAAAAAAGGGGAGGAGTCAATCCTCCACCAGACAGCTCAGTGAAGAATGAGCATGCTCTGTGGCCATGGCATGCTGAGTTTTCATTAGACGGAAAAATAGAAAACCAGGAGCAGGGCAGGGTGGAGAAAAGAAGAATGGAATGGAATATCCTGGAAGGCGGCACTTGTCCCATCTAATAACCAAGCTTTTGTGGCATGGCCAAAGATTATACTCAGAATCTTTACTTGACTCTATGCTGAATCCTCTCATTATGTAAGAGACTGATATAGGAGAGAGAATCCATAGTTGAGCAGCCTTCCTCACTAATATTACCCCATTCCTACACGATAGCTCTGATGCATTCAGCTGGATAGTTCATTCAGGCATATCTCCAGGGAAGAGATAGAGCTGACAGAGCTCACATGGCTCATGGGGCAACAAATACACAGTTGTGTTATCATCAGCATGCTGATGATACTCAACCCTATGCTTAGCCTTGAAATCCCTGAGCAGCTGTATTTATATGTTCAACAACATGAGGGACATCGCATTTCAATGTCTCTTGGGAGTGACGCATAACCATCCATCATCACCAATTAGCTCCGATCTCTAAGGTATGACTCAGATCATTGATTGGCAGCTCTCATCACACCAGCAATGCCCCTGAGCTGTTGTAGAAAAAATTCACAACCAACTGTATCAAATCTGCTGTGGGTCCCAGTGTAACCAAGATGGTCATGTCTTTCCCCAGTGTACGATCATCAGTAGGGTAATCACTCATACAAGTGCAGCCCTGTGCTGCTGGGAAGGCTGGAACCCAGACAAGACTTTTTCCTAAGGTATCAAATTCCCAAAGATGAAACGGGGTCCATTTGGTAGGAATATTAATGGACTCAACATGTAGTTGTGTTCAGCTTCTCAGAGATGAGAATGGAAGAAAAATGATCGTTTAACTTTCCCATTTAATATGGAAACAGGTATTTGCCGGACCTATAATTCTACCTTCAAAGAGGAGAAAATACATTTTGCCTTTCAATTTCAAAAATACTTGACTATTTGAACTCACCTATTGATGGGTTTGACAACAAAGAGACATGTTCATATTGCTGGGCACTCTTGCTAGGATACTGCTAGCTAGGGGGAAATCAATTAACAAAAGTGAGAGAGACTAATAGAAATATGGATGTGGCTGATGGGTTAAAATTCAAGTGGATCTTTTTGTATTATAACCTGGATACTCTGTTCTATAAAGAAATCCAAAGTGTCTAGAAAAGCATATTCTTTTAATACATTTCTTAATGCCATTTGTTTCCTAATCAGTTTACTGTTTTGAATCTCCTGTTTTCATCCAATGGTGCTCAAAGCAGCCAACAACAGTAAATAACAAACAAACAAACAAAAACAAATATAAAATAGCAGTCAAAACACAAAAACAGGTAGATAAAGCATAAGTAAAACTGATAAAAACTAGTGAAATCAGCAGCAACATATTTACTATGGACATAACAGGTCACCTTATGAGGCCAAAGCCCTGACTGAATAAAAACATATTTGCCTGCTGACAGAAAGTTGTCAAAAATGAGTTTAGTTGTTCTCCCTTGGCAAGGAATTCCAGAGCCTGGGAGCAGCAATCAAGAAGGCTCTCTCTTGAGTTTCCACAAAAAGCATTTTAGATGTTGGTAGGAAAGATGGGCCTCTCCTGAAGATCTTAAAACATGAGCAGACTCATATGGGAGAACAATTCATAACCTGGTCCCAAATTGAGTAGCATTTTGATTTGTGCTTCCAAACAAACTGGTAGCCAGTAAAATTGTTACTGTTATGTGTTCCCTATAGCTGGCACAGCTTAACAGCCTGGCTGCTTCACTGAGACCTGGTTGGGAGATGATAGTGGACCGACATGGGCGCAGGCCCTCCCAGCTGGGTACTGTGTTAGTGAGCAGGTGAGGGAAAGTGGGCGGGGGGGCGGAGTAGCTGTGGTCTACAGGGATAATCTTAACCTGACCAGACTTCCTGTTCGTGAACTGAATTACATTGAGTGTGTGTACCTGAGTCTGAAGACCAGGGATAGACTAGGGATTCTGTTGGTGTACCGGCCCCCCCGCTGCCTATCAGACTCCCTGGCTGAGCTCACGGAACTGGTCTCGGAGCTGGTGTTGGATTCGCCCAGGCTTTTGGTCCTGGGCGATTTCAACATCCCATTCGAGACTGGTTTGTCAGGTGGAGCTCGGGAGTTCGTGGCATCCATGACAACCATGGGCCTATCCCAATTGGTCTCTGGACCCACACATTCAGCGGGTCATACCCTCGATGCTGTTTTCAGTTCCGAACAGACGGATCTGTGGGCGGAGGTAACGAATACCTCCGTGTTGTCATGGACAGACCATTTTCTGGTTAGGGTTAGTATCACAGCTACCACCCGCCCCTGCAGGGGTGGTGGACCTATTAAGATGGTCCGCCCTCGAAGGCTGATGGATCCTGCTGGATTCCAGAAAGCCTTGGAGGGTTTTATGGCTGGTATCGTCGACGATCCTGTAGAAGCCCTGGCTGATAGATGGAATCAAGACCTAACTAGGGCTATCGACACGATCGCCCCCAAACGTCCTCTCCGACCCGCTTCTAACAGGGTGCCCTGGTATACGGAAGACCTCAGGGAGTTGAAGCGGAAAGGACGATGACTGGAGCGCCGATGGCGGAAAACTCGACTTCTATCCGACAAGACATGGCATAGAGAACATCTTTGTTCCTATGGGGCGGCAATACGTGCAGCGAAGAAAGGTTTCTTCTCTGCGCGCATTGCGTCTGCGAAGTCGCGTCCAGCGGAACTGTTCATGGTGGTGAGGGGTCTAAACCGGGCACCTTCCCCCCTGAATCCGATTTTAGAGCCTTTGGCGGTTCGCTGCGATGCCTTTAATGATCATTTCACAGATAAAATCTCTCGGATAAGAGCCGACTTAGATGCCGTCGTTATAGCAGAGGAGTGTCCAGTGACTCCGCGAGTAGAATTATACTGGATCAGTTTCAGTTGGTGAGTACCGAGGACGTGGACAAGCTGCTTGGATGAGTGAGGGGGACGACTTGCCCTCTCGATCCCTGTCCTTCATGGCTGGTCATCCAGGGAGGAGATGTGGTTAGATCGCAATTACAATATATTATTAATGCATCTCTCAGGGAGGGGAGTTTTCCATCATGTTTAAAAGAAGCGGTGGTACGGCCGCTTCTAAAGAAGCCCTCCCTGGATCCCCTGGACTTTAATAACTACAGACCGGTATCAAACCTTCCATTCTTGGGCAAGGTGATCGAGAGGGCGGTTGCCTTTCAACTCCAGGTAGTCTTGGATGACACTGATTTTCTAGACCCATTTCAAACTGGCTTCAGGGCAGGATACGGAGTTGAGACTGCTATGGTTGCCTTAGCAGATGATCTACGCCTGGGTATTGACAGGGGGAGTGTGTCCCTGTTGGTACTTTTGGACCTCTCAGCGGCATTCGATACCATCGACCATGGTATCCTTCTGGAACGCCTGAGGGGATTGGGAATCGGGGGCACGGTGCTTCAGTGGTTCCGGTCCTACCTCTCGGGCAGGTTCCAGATGGTGATGCTTGGGGATAGCTGCTCTGCAAAGAAGGAGCTGCTGTGTGGCGTACCGCAAGGTGCCATCCTTTCCCCAATGCTGTTTAACATTTATATGAAACCGTTGGGAGAGATCATCCGGAGGCATGGGGCGGGGTGCTATCAGTATGCTGATGACACCCAAATATATTTCTCTATGCCTTCGACAACATCGTCAGCTAAGGATAGTGTGTCTCCTCTGAATGAATGCTTGGAGGCGGTAATGGGCTGGATGAGGAAAAACAAACTGAAGCTGAATCCAGACAAGACGGAGGTGCTTGCTGTCAAAGGCCGCAACCTGGGTTTGGAGGTGTGTCAACCGGTTCTGGATGGGGTTACACTCCCCCTGAAAGACTGTGTTCGCAGCTTGGGGGTGCTCCTGGATCCGTCGCTCCAAATGACAGCCCAGATAGATGCGACGGCCAGGAGTGCCTACTATCAGCTTCGGCTGATACGCCAGCTGCGCCCCTTCCTAGAGTTGGAAGACCTAAAGATGGTAGTGCACGCGCTGGTAACTTCGAGGCTCGACTTCTGCAATGCGCTGTACATAGGGCTACCTTTGTGCCTAGTCCGGAAACTTCAACTAGTTCAAAATATGGCAGCCAGGTTGGTCACCGGTACATCTAGGAGTGACCATATTACGCCAGCTTTAAAATCGCTCCACTGGCTGCCAATTAGTTTCCGGGCGAAGTATAAAGTGTTGGTCATTACCTTTAAAGCCCTACATGGTTTGGGTCCAGGTTACCTGCGGGATCGCCTTCTCCCGTACAATCCGCCCCGCACGCTCAGGTCCTCTGGGAAGAACTTACTGCGGTCGGCCAAGACTAGGCTGACAACTGTTACCCAGAGGACCTTCTCTTCTGCCGCTCCCAGACTGTGGAATGACCTGCCGGAGGAGACTCGTCAACTTAACAGTCTTTTAGAATTAAGAAAGCTATAAAGACTGTTCTCTTCCGGCAGGCATATCCAGTGTAATTTTTAGAACGTTTTTAGGATGTTTTAGGATGTTTTAATGCAGTTTTAATAATATTTGTCATGTTTTAATTAGTTTTATGTATTTTATCATGTTGTTGTTCCCCGCCTCGATCTAGACGGAGAGGCGGGTAAGAAATAAATCGTTATTATTATTATTATTATTGTTAAACCAGCAGACATTTCTGAACACTGTTCAAAGACAGCCCCACACAAAGTGCATTACAATAGTCCAAATGAGATGTAACTAAGGCATCTGTCATCATGGCCAGATATGACATTTCAAGAACAGGTTCATAGGATTGCACCCTTACAGCTTTTCAAGGCAAATGGAGACTCTGGAGTAGGGATGAGGGATATGTGGCCCTCTATATGTTTTTACACTGCAACTCCCATCATCCCTCACTATTAGCTATACTCTAGCTTTATCAGAAACATAAAGATGCAGATAAAATTGATATTAATTTGAGATCTTTGGAATAATGAACCCTTAAGCCAATGACAGGTTGTTTAGAAAACAGTGAAACAAGGCTCTTTTGATCTTCAAATGAAGTTAATAACAACAGAAACTTCTATTTCATATTTATTGGACACCTCAGAAAATGTTTAATAAGGGCTGGTTATGGATCCCTACTTGCTGGAGGTGCAATTTGAGAGTTGGAATACTTACTCATATGGGCTCCTTGTGTGTAGTTTCCAGCAGAATCACTGTTTCTGTAGAGACAGGGGGAGAGGGGGATTGTGCACCCTTTTTCTCCGCAGAACAGACCACTCCCCCAGTCCACCAAATAGTGGGAAATTTTGCTGGGAAACAAGGTGCATGCTTCCCAAACGCCCTGTTTCTCTGTAGAATCACTGGGATTCTAGTGCCACGTAGTGGGATGAAGCTGCTGGACAGTTCTGGGGGTCCAATATAGCCACCCAACCCTCCAAATTTTTTCACCCCTGTTTTAGGCTATATCCACAGTATATGAAATCTATCATTATCCAGAATTATAGATACTTTGAGAATGGAATGTAGCTAAGAGAATTATCCTATAATGGAAAGACAAATCCACTCTTGATTTACAGAATTGTATAGTTGCTATGTGTTCTTGGAAGCATTTGAATTTGCTCTTTTTGTGGTGGAGTAGCAAGGAAGAGGACTTTCAAGCAATTTGGCCTAATTTTATTGAGTAATGTGCTTAGTATACATACACATACACACACATATCGATTAGTAGATGGTTTTTCTTTTCTCTCTCTTTAAATTTGTATTTATACATCTGTGTTAATATATTTAGCTTGTAGACAGTTTATTACTGTAGATTATATTGTTACCTAATATTTAAAATGTAGTAATTTGATATTTTTATTTATTCCCCTCTCCCTTGAATGTGTGCATATATGTCTGTGTGTGTAAGTTTAATAAAACTGGGGGTGTGGGACAACAATGTTGGCTATACTGGCTACAGCTGATTGTAGTTGCAGTCCAACAATATCTGGAGGGCCACAAGTTCCCCATCCTGCTCTAGGATCAAGGTATGTGTGTGCTCATGTGGTGTGTGTGTGTGTGTGTGAGAGAGAGAGAGAGAGAGAGAGACAGAGACAGAGAGAGGCATACCTCAAAAATAGCAATGCAGCTGAGCAGCTTGGTAACAGTGTGGGGGTGGGGAAGGTGTATGTAAGGCTAGAGTATTCAAGGGTTCCCTAAAATAAATAGGCTGTTATGAAATAGACCTGTAAGAAACTAGAATACTAGATTCAAAATACCTGCTGCAAAGAACAGCTCTGGTGATGGCAGTGGCAGCAAACAATACTCTCCAAGGATGCTTCTCCCACTTACAAACCCATAGTTTAACATTCAAGTCTTGACTCCAATTTCATTTTTTCAAAATGCTAGTGAGACTCCGCAAGCTGCATCTTTATAAGGTTGTCATCCCACTGTAGTTCTGCTATAGCATATGTTATTCTGCCAAACTATGATTCTAAATTGAGCCTGGGTGCATTTTAGTATTTGGGACACACACGTACCAATAAAGGGAACTGTCAAATAGCACTTTGTCCTAAAGCATGTGTGTCAAGTATGTGCCATGGCACATAAAGGGCAAGCAGAATGTAGATCAAGATCTCCTGGTAGGTCTCTGAGTTTGTACTAGTAGATCTGCCAAGGATTTCCTACTTTAATGAAAGTAAGAGTGGGGAGAGAACCTCTGCCATGGCAGGCACTGTGCTAATTGCTTCTCTCTCAACTTCAGTGTTATCTGTAAAATAGGAGAACTAATTAGTTGTTTTTGACCAGGTCTTTGTTCAGATGTGCTGGCCAGCTTTGGAGTGGTGTACTAGAATCCCTGATCTATGTTAAGCCACATGTAGATTCGTATTTATCCTAATGTGTAGGGTTTTTTAAATTGTTTTATCTATTACATTTCTATACCGCCCAATAGCTGACACTTTCTGGGTGGTTCACAGGTTCACGGGGTGCAGTAGATAATTGACTCTGCCCCCTAAGACACACCATTTTGTGTCTGTCTCTGGTTGGTAGACATCAGCATTCTAGTAAATACACACACTCAGAAGAGATCCCACAAGCCTGAAGTCTGCCCACTGCTGCTCTGTACGGAAATATGCTGATGTATGAAAAGTGCTGTTCTAAGTAGCTTCCTAGAACTGCCTATTTAGTAGCAAGACCAGCCCTATGTATGGTCATCCATACATGGGATTGAACAACTCTACAGCAGCAGCAAAAGCAGCAAATAGACCCAGGGCATGTTTTTATTATTGGCCAAGTATATGAGAGCTACATTTTAGGTTCTCCCAAACCCAAGGGAGATGGAAGACAGCTCATTAGGCTAGACTAGTACCCACCTAAGCAGAAGGTACAGCATCACCCACTGCTCTAGCTTTCTCATTCATGATGCTGCCTAACACAAACTTGCGTGTGAAATCTGACCTTTATCCCCACAACCAGGTTGAAAATGAGACAGATACATATCAGGAGCAGATCATCATTCCGTTATAAATGAGAGCTTAGAAAAACAGTGCTCAATTTCCCCTCCTCTTTCTTGCAGCAGATTACAACAGCCTCTACACCAGAGGTAGAGAACATTTGGCCCTCCAGATGTCACTGGACTGCAAAGCTGGCTATGCAAAGCCAGCATAGCCAATCATGCGGGGTGACAGGAATTGCATTCCAACAACAACTGGAGGGCCACATGTTCCCCATCTAAACCCTTGCAAGCGTGCATAAACAGTTAATTCTCTTGACAGTAAAACCTGGGCCTGAACTCAAGAGTTTGAGCTCATGACTTCCATGCATTTATATGAAAGCTCATTGTCCCCACACATCCTGAAACCCCAGAAGGCCTGCCAGAGAAAGCCAGCAATATGAATGATCAATCCTCTCCTGCCTATCACCCATTAACAGAAAATGTTGACATCTCCACACTTGGATCTCCTGGCAGCTGTGCCATAATGTACTTCCCACGCAGAACATTGCCTGCTGGGGTTTCCCCACAACCCTGTATCTTCCTTCACAACCAATATTCACTGTGGAAAGTAATGATGCTTTGTGTATCTACATCCCTATCTTGACAGCCCCTTGCACACAATGTCCTCTCCCCTCCCTCCCAAGGGAAAGGTAAGAATCAATTGAACTACAAGTCAGCATGACTGAGACTGCAAAGGAATTGAGAATCAAGAAGTCTTGACATGATGAATTTTACTAGCTTCTGTTTCTTTACTGATGCTGGGGAAGTAGTTTCTTGGAGTCTCCCTCTCTAGCCAAAATGTTGTCTCTCCCTCCTCTTTCGATTCCTTTTCAAAAACACCAGCTTCATCAGTAAAACCTTCCCTGAGCTACTTCAGTTTCACCTTTCTTCATGTCCCGCTGCTACTATCTCTCTTCTACTGCATCCTTACCATTCCTTTATCAAGACCTATGCTGTTCCTCAGCCATGTCCAGAGCTAGCCCTACCATTAAACAGAACATGGGTTTCCAATATCCAAGACAGTCTGTCCACTGCAATATACCCCACACGCCAATCATCATTCCAAGTAGTTACTGTTCCATGGTAACTAGTAAGTAGGGCACTGAAACTCACAGATGAGGAAGAATGTTAGTAACAATTAAAAGCTCTACCAGTGCCAAGGGATGGCACTGGCCTCAGAGGAGATAATTTCCTCTCCTCTGTCAACAGAGGAACTCACCCTGAGGGGAATAAACCTCCACTCTCCCTGAACTACTCAACTGTACAGCTGACTGTACAGTTTACTGCATATCCAGCTCCCACAATTCCCATGGACAGTCTATAGCAGTACTACAGTACTCAAATTCAGGTTTCAAGATGGCTAAGCCTATCCCATATCCATTCACAAATACAGTTTGGGGAGGGGTGTAATTCTCCCCCACATACACACACACACACACACACACACACTGTACTGAGTTACACTGCTCACGCTGGTTGAGTAAGTCACTACATAATCAACCCCAAAACCTTTCCCAAGCACTCAGGCTGGGGTCTGGCATTACAGATATGCTCAGGTTGGGAACTGTCGTCGTCCATCCCACCCACCCCAGTGATCACTTTGGGGGAATAAGGCAGACAGCACCCTCCTGTGAATCTTTGCAGGCTCCTCAACTTGTAATATTAAGATTTACATTTCAAATGAGTAAAATACTTCACAGATTTCAGTAATCTTTATAATAGCGCTGTAAGGTAGGCCAGTATCATATTCCATATTCTACATGAATTTCCATTGAGTTCAGTAGGACTTGCTCCCTAATAAATGAGCAAACAATTGCAGCCTCAACCACTTATGGAAAACCATTGTTCTTTATAGCAAACTTTACTGCAACCCTTAGATCCTCCACGCACCAAATTGAAGGTGGGATAAGCCATTTTCTTATCACAGCTGCTAAGGTAAGATCTCATTTCTTCTTGTATCTTAGCCCATCTTATCTTTACCACATCGCTCTTTATAGTATTTGTTGAGCTGAGACTATTTAATCCATGGTACATTTAGGAGCACTTATTGCTCATCCTGAACGACTCACTACACGTGTTGATACAAGAGTTGAATCTCTTCCCAGTGCTCTCAGGACCTAGACTAGCTATTTCCTAGAGCCAAAGGGCTAAACTAGATGAAGACCAATTCTTCCCTCTTCCCAGTGATCACTGCTATGCCAGGCATTTTAACAGCTTAATATGAGGTTTTAACTGACTTTGTGGCCAGGCTTAACAGTTTAAAATGTTTTAAATGCCAGCTGTTTTATGTTTATGTTTTTAAATTTTGTATATTGTATTTTTAGTGTTCAGTCTTTTAATTTCTGTAAACCGCCCAGAGAGCTTCGGCTATGGGGCGGTATATAAATGTAATAAATAATAATAATAATAATAATAACCAACCAATTTTGGATCCATTTGTGGACATTTCTTCCTCAGAAACTTCACTGGCTTGTTTACCAGTGGCTGGACTGTCCTAAGAGCACTGGCATGGGGGAATGTATCAGCTGGGGTGAGGTGGGGAGAGAGCTCTTCAGAGGTGAGGACAAGGACTCTACTAAATTCCACGTACACGCAAGCCACAAAAGAGTTGAGAGCAACAATTGGACTGCCAACATCCTGTTCATCCTCTCTCTCACATACACATTCATATTCACTCACACACACACAGGATCCTTCTTACTTTCAGGCCATATCTGCCCCTGGTTTATGTCAAGATGCCTCCAGCTGCTGCCTTTATAGACATCAGCCCATCTCCCAGTGTCAAAGGGCAAAGCAATCTACTAAGCTGGAGACTCTGAGCTGGCAGTTCCCTGGCCTTGAGCTCTGGCTGTTCTTGTTAAGCAGAAGCCAGGAACCTAAGGGGCAGTTGGAAATGGCATGCACCGTGCCTGCTGGAAGCATCTGTTCCTTGGAGCAGACGGGGAGACAGAAATAATCCACCATCTCACCATTTCCATCCGCCTGCCTTGGGATCCTTGAAAGCCAGGAAGCCACCAACTCAGGTTGGCAGGTGCCAAAAATAAAAGGCAGGGAGACCAGACTTACTTTTTAAGTTTAAGAGGAATAGGAAAGTGGATTTAAGAGTCATCATGGCACCTTGGCATTTCCCTCGGCTTCCTTGTTTGATGCTGAATGCACATTGCATTGCATATACACGGAGACCAGGGCAGGAGGGGAGGGGGACATTGCAGGTTTGGGAAGCTACCAAAAGACTAGAAAGCTGAGCCAGGGGTCTCCCTACGTTTTTATGCCTCTACTCTAGCATAGTCTGGGTAGATGCATCCCTCCTAGTGCTAAGCGAGAAGCCCACCTAGGGGAGGACAGGAGTTACTGCCTGCAATGCAAGATGGAAATGTACTCAGTAGAAAAGAGCAAAGACATAAAAACAGATATTGGGGTGAAATGGGGGTACCCAGGCTTGATCCAGGTTTCCACTTAATCAAGCACAAGAAGTGGGCAAAATCATTGCATCTCGCTGTGTCGTAGTCCCCCCCCAACACACACCATTTACAAGCATTTCCAATAAAGCCTCCAGTCCAGAACTCTTCTCAGCACATCAGACGCTGCCCCCACTGTCTAGTGTGGTGTCTCCCCATCACCGTATATACGGATGACGGGGACGGGGGACTAGCAGTCTAGCACCCGTAAACCTCCCTCCCCTCCTCCCACGTCTGTAATGGCAAATGGATTCAGCCATGAGGCATCTTTCCCAGGTGCCAGCCACTTCCACCCCATGTAAAGGTGGCGGGGGGGTGCCACACACTCACCTGTATCTCCTCAGATATTCTTGCTAGCAGCTAGCGAAGAGTTAACGCTGCCAGCTGTGCCTGGCATCGTTCTCTGCCAAGTGTCCTGCCAAGGCATCTAAAGGCATATCCTAATCCGTGGCTGCCTGGAGGGGCCTGGAGGGGTCAGGAATGGGGGGTAGGAAGGAGGAAGGGTGGCTGGTGGGGGTACGACTGAGAGCCAACCTCAGGGCATGGTGGTGCCCTAGGCGCCAGTTTGGCATTGAACCAAGAGAGAGAGAGAGAGAGAGAGAGGGAGGGAGGAGGAACGGAGCAGCTCTCTCAGGAGGACTCCGAAGCGGGAGGAGGAGCAAGAGGCGGGAACGGGGTGGAGGGGACACCCTGTGCCCACCCACTTTTCCGGGCGGGCGTGAGGGAGAGAAAGAGGCAGGGGGAGAACCGGCAGCTACACGAACAGGAGGAAGAACGAGAGCGCGCTGCGGCCAAGCGAACTCGCCGCTCGCTTGCTCCGGGTCAGAAAAGGCGGAAAAGCTTCAGCGGGCCAGCTCGGGTCACCCGCAAGAAAGCTGCACCGACCCTCCCTTTTTCCCCGCTTCGGCTGCTACGCCGCCCTGGCTCCACTCCTCCGCCCCTCTCCTCGCACGTGGTGATTAACGGAATAATTTTTTAAAAATCCTGTCAGGAAGAGCCCGCCTTCAATTATTTATGCCGACAACAAATCCAAAACGGTAATTACACTCTGCAGCTGGCGGGGCCCCAGGCGGGGCTGCTGGACCCACGTGGGGGAGGGACGGGTGCGTGCGAGGGAAGAGGCACCCACAGCAGCTGGAAAGGGGAGGGAAGGCGGCAGGGAAACGAGGCAATCCTTTCTTTGCTTCTCTGCAAACACTGCGAGCAACGGGCAGAGGAGGGGGGGCGAGCAACGGGCAGAGGAGGGGGGGCGAGGAACGGGCATGTGGCATGGCGGTGGCTGCATCGTAGTTTACCTTGAAGGGGGGGCAGTCAAGCTCAGGTGCACCTCTGAAATATTAAGACTCCCCCTTCCCTCCCTTTCCTGCCTTATGTAAGAGGGGAAAGGAAGGAGGATTTCCCACCCGTCCCCTTTATGAGGGGGATAGTTGTCGTCGGAGGGAGCACCGAAATGCGTGTGAGATCTTACAACATTTCCGTCGATTTGTCTGTGACACCAGATGAGAAGGCGAGGGAGGACAAGCCAAATAGCTTGACTTGTTAAACGCAGTGTGTGGCTAAGCCCGTGTAACCCATTGCCACGGAATATTCTCTGGGGCCCCATTCCAAACAGTTGCAGTGTTTAAGTTGCAATCCTATGCACATTTAGCTTATAAATAAGTCCCACTGAATTCAATGAGGCTTTTTTTTTAGTAGACACATGCAACTGCCATGTGGGTTTCCTTGCACAAAGTGGGGCAAATAGATTTGGGGGTGAGTGATAGATGGGAGAAAAGATTCATAGTGATGCTGAAAAGCTTTGTTTTGGCAAAAAGTAGTGTATCTAAACAAACATTTAAACATGCCTAGGTACTCACATATTTAAGGGCCTTAAAATCTCTGAAGGAAAAAAATGCAGACAAAGTGATCTCTATTATATAATACAGTACAAGAGAAGCCCTTATTGGTGGATGGTGGCTTTTGTTTTTTTAACCCCCAGCTTCAGAGTAGCAACAAGATAAATTGGACAGGAAAAGATGTGGCATCCTGACCCAATCAAGGCAGACTCCCAGACCTAATAAGGTTCAAATCAAACAAATAGCAACACAAAACTGGTTGTTTGTAATCAAACTAGGACAGCAGATAAATGTGACTAGGGCTTTCACAAACCCAAATCCAGTCCTTTTTGCTGTGGTTATTTGTGATGGAATCATTTCATGTAGTCTGAAACACAGGCCATGTGCTGAAGAACACTTTGAAAACCAGTAGTAATAGTGTATATATTTTAAAATATGGGTAAACTAATAGTCTAATTAAGTGGCATATTCATTGTAATGCAGCTTCATAGCGTATATATTACTGACAAGCATAAAGGTTGATGGCCCTCTGGCTGCCATACACTATGCGCTGATTCCGACATATTTTTTCTCCACAGAGGAATATATATGAAGGAATAGATGTGGGAAATATGACGATGTAAATCCACGTGGCTTTTGCAGGGAAAATTCATGAATTGGAAACAGCAGGATTTTAGTCTTCTAGCTTGTGGATTTTCCCTGCAAGAATGTTATATTCTGATGCATCATTTTCCACCTATGTTATTCAACGTCTATTTTGTTGTGGAGGGGAAACCTTACATTTAACCATTCCTGGGAATGTGTGGATCACTTCCTAATTGACCTAGGGGTTGGTCTTTCCCCTGTAACATTTTGTAGTAGCCACTGTCAGAGAAAGAAAACCAGGCTGCTTAAGTCAGTGGTTTGGCTGGTCCTAAACTTCTGGGTACCATGGACAGAGCTCTGCTTTGTATGTATCTCTATGACTGTCTCCCTCTTCCTCTGCAACATCTCTCAGACCAATATCCACACAAGTATTCTTTGCATAACCACCTCGACCTTCATCTATGAACAGGGAGCTCCATCACACCAGCATTTTATCGCACTCTCATCCTGCCTGGTTTGCCGTTTTGAAATGTGATACTCACATAACGTTGTGCTTGTCCTACAGTCACCTCACCTCTTCCCCTCCATTTTCCGTCTTTTTGTAGGGCGGGGAAAGTGCGATTTATTTCTCCATGCAAAATAAAAGCACCCTTCCATCCCATGTATTGCCGCCTTCACGCTATGTTGCTATTGTTGGGGGAGGTCCTGCTGATGAAAGAGGAGGGCAGGGTGGTTCTCCAGCTTGCTGAGTCTGTTGATCGAACAAACGGACTTGTGCTGAGCCAGTGAACAGTCTTTTGCTGCTCCAACCCCACCCTCATTGCCCGCAGAAACAGCGCCCAGCCGATTAAACGCTGAATCAGTAAAACCATAGATAACAAAATCAAAGTGGGGGGGGGGGAACCACGTTCATCATTTGACATGAACCAATGAACTGGAGGGGGAAAGAGAATGGGGGGACATCATAGCAAGAGAGCAAACAACACCAGCAATCGTGAAAGGGACCAGCACTTGCTGCACTAATGAAACAGAGGTCAAAATCGCAGGTGCATACCAGGAAAAAAAAAGTAGATGTGATGGAACTCTGGAACTGCTGTGCTATGACCTAAGCAGGCATTTTTTTCTTTCACAATTGTTTAATCCAACAAACCATTTGAAACAACATTTGGAAGAAAAAGAAGGGAAAGCAATAGCATGCTATTTTGGTGAAGCATGCTATTTTGGGGGGAACTTCACTAGAAGCTGAATTCTAATCTTAGCTGCTCTGCATGTGTACAGACAGCTTCCTTTTCTGGTGTGTTACTATTTGCAAGTATAAAACATTCATAATGATTGAAGGTCTTCTAGTGGAATCCTTTGCTGTGATCTTACACAGTGCTACTAACCCTTTATAGATCTCTTTGTGTCCAAAGAGCATCGCAGAACAGACATTTGCCACCATCGGGCTTTTGACAGTTTATACAGCAGGGCTAATCCACCCTTGACAGGCCTTTCCCTCATCTGCGCAGTTTGGAGTAGTGTGAAGGGTTAGTTGAGATACCAGGATCTGTCAAGCTGGTCTCTGTTGGTCCTGCAAGTAGCCAAACAATGACCTACCCAGGCTAAGCTGCTTAGGCCTCATGTTCCAAAACGTCATCAGATTTTCAGTTTATTTTCTTGAGACTAAACTTTTTAGCCTTATTCACCCCAACCCACTGCTTCAAACACAAGTGAGTCATATTCATTTCCAAAATCTTTCCCAGCTGCTTTTTTTTATTTACATAATACGTCATTCCAAATGTCATATTCCAGCCTTCTCCAACCTGGCACCTTCCAAATGAGTTAGACTGCAACTCCCATAATTCCCAACCAACATGTTCATTGGCCATATTGCTTTTTATATTCATTTGTTTTCAGAGACTGGTGGTATTAAAAGTCCATAAATGCACTTTCAGACTTCCCCCTACACATCAGGAAATCACTACCATGGACCTCACCGATGATGATGCAATTTGCTGGCTTCTTTAAATGTACAGTGCAATTTTTACCACCTTAATCTTATTTGTCATCACAACAATCCAACATGGCAAACCACTATTGTTTCCATTTTACCAATGATTAACTAAGAGTAAGAGAGACAGAATCTTCCCTAAAATTACACATGCAGTGAGCAAATGAGTTGTGCTAGGATATTAGTCCTGGGTCTGCATTCATGTCTACAGTTGCAACTATATGTTGTGTGTAGTTCTCTGATTATTTTTGCTGATTTATTTTTTAAAAAATTAGACTGAGAAGAGGACGCAGGGTTAATCCTTTCTGTACCACCCATTTGCCCCTGCCTAGCTACTTTCCCAACCATGAGGGGAAATATATGAGGAAAGAGGGCTGAATGGCCAATTGTTGGCAAAGAAACTTCTCCTTTCCCTTTTGTACTTGTCTTGTCCATCGTTACGGAACCACAAGTAATTGTTGAGTTAAAAATAAAGGGTATGTTATACGTCACTAATTTTGTTCCCTTTGCAAGGCAAGGAAATTTTCTGCACCATCTGTCACTTCTGTTATGACCAGTTGCTACAGCCCAAATAGTTGGGACTCATCTGATGAGAAATAATGTCTATATATTGTAATTAGTGGTTGATTTAATTTCAGATTGATAACAATTGCTCTTTTCCAAGTCCTCATCCTTGAATACCTCTAGCTTTATCATTGCCTGATGTAGCTTTCCCTCTCTCAGTAACTCACTTTCTCTAGTTCGAGTACTGTCCATACTCTGGAGACTGTTTGAAACTGCTGTGAATGGCTATGGTTCTCTTCAGTCCATAGCAGGCATGGCACAAGGGTCCTCATCCAAGCCTGGCTCAGAATTAAACCAAGTAGTTTGAAATATCGAAGTTGAAACCAGGCTCAAGCCTTCCAATCCATGAACTTCCTTTCCCAACTGCTTAGCGCTCAGAAAAGGAAGTCCTGCAGTGTCCCACCAAACCTAGTGTAAGGTATTGGTGCTGCTTTGTGCCATTAGTGTGCTTGAGAGTGGAAGAACACTACCAGGGCAAAATCAGGGTGAAATTCACTTGTGGTGGGAAATGATGATGGGAGCTGAAGCCCACTCCCACTTTTGGCCCCAACTCATTATTATTAATAGTAGTAGTAATAATAATTGCCCCCATTGCATTTTTCCTGTCCCCATAGGCGTGAAGATTCTACTTGTTCTTTTGGGAGTTTAGAAAAGGGCTCCTGAGATGAGCCCTAAGATTAGCATGTAACAATTATTTGAGTTTTTCCAATTTTTTAAAAAAAGAAGTCAGAGTTAATTGCAAAAGAGTTTAGGGAAGCTAATCCATAGTATTAATTTTGAAGTCATTGGAAACAAGTACAGAGGCTGACTGTGTGTGTGTATAGGATGTGTAAGTGTGCAGCCTGAATTTGTATAGCACTGAGGGCATATTTAACAGTCAATATAATATACCCAAGTTTGTGTATCTGTTTTATGTATTTTTGTAAAGTTCAAGAGAAAGCAATACAGGAGCTTAAAAGATGTTGTAAAATAGTTACATGTAAGAGATTATAAGTTTAAATGGAATGATCCCTGATTATTTCAGGGATTCAGTTGAGAAGAAATTTCTAAGATATATATTTTTTTAAAAACCCAACCCTAAAATCAAAGAATTGATCCAAAGGTGCTGTTCACTCAGAAGAAGGAAATCAACTGACAGAAGGGATTTCCCTTTGCCCTGCAGCTCCCCACATGCCCCCAAATCTGCTCCAGAGGGAGCACATCTGGGATGGGGGTGGGGCTGCATGGGAGAGGAGAGAACAGGGGAGTTCTGTTGCGTGAGCAGATCTCAGCTCATGCAGCATTGGATCCTAGTTCATTGAGATTTGATTGGAGAACTAGTGATTCAATATATTTGCGTAACCATTTCAAGGGCTGGAGCTTTCAACAAAACCCCAAGTACTGTATACTGTCAAAGCTTAGAGTGTAGTAGACATAAAATTCACTTGATGTGGTGGGTTTGTGGGACAAGTAAGCTTTCTTGCTTCCCTACCCCTGTAAAGAAAGGTAATTGTGGACAAGCTCAGCTATTGCAAAATTGTAGTTTCCAGCATGACAGACACTCATTTGCACATGATGGATGCCTCCTGGAAGTGACACGTAGAGAAAATTAAAGATAGCGGAAAGTAATTAATTAACTTAATTCAATCAATCCAGCAACTATTAAACATGGGCACCAGGAAAGAGAATTTGGAAGGGAGGGTTTTGAGCTGGCTGGCTTTGGCTTAACGCAATGTCCATGCCAGAAGCCCAAGCACAGCCCTGTCTGTCCAGCCAATATTGGCACTGGATAGTGAGCCTGAGATCGACCTGAGATGGGTGCCTCTCTCCACAGCCATCTCCAGTGTCATTTTTCCTATTTAATTTCTATTGCATTTGAGCGAGTGAACGAACGAACGAATTCCCTCAGCTAAGTATGTCCACAGGCCATGCAAGAGTCTGTCAAGAAGGGAAACTCCACAAAGGAAGTAATCTCTCTGGAAGGTGGGCTTAGGAGCAATACAGGGTTTTTTTGTATTATTTTTAATATGGGGAAAGTTTGGGGGGGACAATACCCAGGAAGACTCCAAGTCCTCTTTTTATAGCCTCCCTTTCCCCCAATTAAGTCAGCTCTCTGTTAATTTAATACCATACTGTAGGATTGCCAGGTTAGTGGCAAATAATATGGAAATAGGTGTGTTGAAAATATTTGGAGGAGGAGCCATCTGCATCATAGTGGACTTAACATGGTCCCTGTAACACATTTGTAGGAAAGCCAATATTGATGGCAGTGTCCACTTGGATGGCATAGAAGAAATGGTTTGGAATGAGAAGTTGACATAAGTCTGTGAAAACCATTTTCCAAAATAACTGCTAACATTCCTCCTGCAGCACTCATCTCATGAAGCACAGCACATACATCCATAAAATGTATGTTAAAACGATAGGTTTTTAGGTGTAACAATGGTAACATCTCTAGTATTCACAGATCTAACTCCAGGAAGAAAAAAATGTTGGTGGTGATGGCAGTTAAGAAGCATTGGGGGCCTCCACAGTCTTGGAACATGGTGACTCTTCTTCCTCAATTTGCAACAGAGCCCAGATTCCCAGCTCCTGTGACAGATTTAATATGGGCCTGTATTTTTATTGAATACTAAGGTTTTTGTAGCTATATTAGCACAAAAGGTAAATGCTATAATAAGAAATTATATTAAAGAAGACTAGACAAGTTTTATTGCAAGAATGTGGAATATAAGCAAGATAATAAATACGATAGAATATGTTAAAAAGCAAGAGCAGCCATATTTTTATTACTTTGTGGACGCAGAAAAGGATTTTGATTCAATAGAATGGTAATAGAGGCTTTAAAAGATTTTGGATTAGGGATGAAGTTTTGCAAACGAATAAAAAGCTTATATGCAACCCTAATAGTAAGAATATTGATAAATGGAAGCTTATCTTCCATAATTAATATGCAGCAAGGGGTGAAAAAATGATGTATTCACTCCCCATTGCTTTTAAATATTTACAGAGAAATAGTGACAGTATTTTAGCAGCACAGGGATATTGAAGGTGTAAAAATCAATCTATTTGAGAGGAAAAAAATGATGTATGCAAAAAATACGTTTCAATAATACTTTTGTTAGGAATTTGATGGGGAAAGTAACTATTTTTAGCAGGTTTCTGGATATCTGAGATATGGATGATCAACAAAAAGAGAGCTGTTGAGACTCTGACAGGATCTAAATGCAAGCAAAGACATATAAGTTATCTAGGAATATACTTATCTAATAATACCCCTAATTTATCTATTTATCTATTAATACCCCACAGCCCAGGAATGAATAAGAGTTCAATTTAATGGGACTAGAGAGATAATAGCAATAATCTAGGTTAAGTACAGACCAATAATAGGTCCAGATATTTCACCCCCCAGCACCATAATAAGGCACAGGAAAGGAAAGGCATTTTAGTAATTGGATAAGAGCTTTATGTGTCAAGGCATAGTTTTGACTCTGATCAGATTACACAAACAAAATCCAAATGTTCAGCTTCCATTTTTTCAGTATTTACAAATCAGAACATGTATTCAAAATGTTAGAAAAGGTATAAATATAAATCACCCTTTGACATCTTTTGAAAAGATGACAGCCATGGGAAAACACAAAGGATTGCTGTCAGAAAAGTATAAAATATGTTAGAAGCAACTAATATGAGTGAGTCACAGTGCAGTCCTACACATATCTGCTCAGAGGTAAGCCCCACTGAGTTCAATAAGACTTACTCCTAGACAAATGTGTATAGAATTGCATCTTTGGTTAAAAAATACATCAGGGGAAGGAATTTAATGCCACAGTATAGAATGGAAATTTGTATGTCATAAACCAAAACAAATTCTAGGGGATGGCCATGCTGGCTGGGAATGATGGGGTTTGCAGTGCAACACATCTGGAGGGCACCAGGTTAGGGAAGGCTGGTGTAAGGTTTTTATTCAGTAAACTCCAGCTTGCCAGAATGTTTTGAAGCTGAGGAAAATAATAGACACTTTGTGGAGGAGTGCAGCAATGGCAATTAGCCAGGCCTCTAGCTCTTACCACTGGCACTGAGTCCTGAAGGCTCCACATTAAGGAGAAGCTCCAGAGGCAAAACAGTACCCAGCAGTCTGTACTCCAGTCGTCCTGTTTCTGGGCCCTTGGCTGTGTACTACAGTAGCCAGCAAAAGAAAAAAAGTGTGGCCACCAACATGAAACTGAAGGCAAAGAAGGAGACATCAAAGATGTGCTGGAAATGATTCATTTAGGGTGACCATATGGAAAGGAGAACGGGGCTTCTGTATCTTTAACCGTTGCATTGAAAAGGAATTTCAGAAGGTGTTATTTGTAGGCATGCAGCACCTGGTGGAATCCCCCTTCAGCACAACAGTTAAAAGCTGCAGGAGCCTTGCCCTCTTTTGTATCTGTTGTGATAAAGAGGGAATTTCACCAGGTGCTGCATGCCTAAAAATGACACCTCCTGAAATTCCCTTTTCTACACTACTGTTAAAGATATAGGAACCCTGCCCCCCTTTCCATATGATCACCCTAGATTTATTGGCCCAATGTATTTCATATCTTGCTGTTCTTCTGGGGCCTAATTTGTTCCATATACTCACTTACCTGGGAGTAAGCCCCACTGAACTCAATAGGACTTACTACAGAGTAGACAAATGCTGGGAAACAGACTTTTGTACTATTTATTATTACATTTATATCCTGCCTTTTTGCCTCTTGCAAGGAACCCAAGGCAGCTTATATAGTCCTCCTCTCCATTTTATCCTCCCTTCAACACTGTGAGGTAGGTTAGGCTGAGAGGCAGTGACTGGCCCAGTCACCCAGTGAGCTTTATGGCTGAGTGGGGTCTAGAACCCAGATCTCCCGAGTTCCAGTCCAACACTCTAACCACTATACCATGCTATCTCAGGGTTGTCTCCAGTGTTAGTCCTATTTAGAGTAGACCCATTGAAATGAATGGGACAAGTTAGACTAACATTGGATACAATCCTCAGGGTAACTTTTGCCTGGGGACTTTGTGAAGAAGTGGAACAGAAATTGAAATCAAGCAGTCCTATCAGTGTTTGGGAATGGGCAGCACTGGTATTTTTTAGCTTCAAAAGACAAAAAATCATTGTTGCCACATACTCAAAGGCTAAGAACCGGAGAGGAACTTATTTCTACAGTTTCCAAAGAGCTGGCAAAGCCTTGTCTCATGATCCCAAGAGGACAGGGAAAGGTAGGCACGAAGGGTGGGTTGGTGACACATTCTGCTCCTGATGCAGCCTTAGTTGGGTGAATAGCAGCAGCAGCAGCAGCAGCAGCCTGCTCTATATCCCACTAAAATCCACTGAGCCGACCCTGGGTGGCCAGCCAGGATCCACAAGCTCCTTGGAGCCCCCTCTCTGATGTACTTGCAGTCCTCTAAATTATACCTTGTCCTTTTCTACAAGGAGGCAACAGGAAGCCTGTGTGCTGGTTCCTAAAGAGGCATAATAACGCTATTTGTTTAGCAACTTTTCCAGTCCTTCGCTGTGCCATTGCTAACGATGCTGAAAAATGCATAATTGTCCTCTCCCTGATTTTATTTATTTATATAAATAAGGCATTTATATCCCGCCTTATAACAAAACCTTCTCAGGGCAGCTCAATACAATAATAAAACAAATACAATAATAAAAATAAAAAATGCTTGGGGAGAAGAGAAATGTCTTTGCCTGGCACTGGAAAGATAACAATGTAGGCACCAGACGAGGGCTTGGGGAAGGCATTTCACAAATGGGATGCTCTCTTTTGTAGTCCCCCACCTAACTGCATTCAGCAGGGCCACCCGAAAGGAGGACCTCTGAAGATGACCTAAGAGTCCAGTCACATATAACATAACAATTTATTTCTTACCCGCCTCCCCGTCTGGATCGAGGCGGGGAACAACAACATGATAAAATACATAAAACAGATTAAAACATAACACATATTATTAAAACTACATTAAAACATCCTAAAACATCCTTAAAAACATCCTTAAAACATTCATAGGCAAAGGAGTTCCTTTAGATACATGTCGTGGAGCAGAATAATTTTCCTAATTTATCCTCCCAACTCCAACCCCACATTGCTTCTTTTTCCTTCTATATGTGTTCTGTAGGTACTCATATAGGTGCAGTGGGAAAGAACAGCAAAGAGGGAAAATCAGGAAAATTGTTTTTTACCTCTCTTCCACATCAACTGCAGATGCTTGGGGTGGGCTCTGATGCCACCTTTCACCAGCTATTGTTGAATATGTACATTCAAGTTGTTTTAACAACATAGTTCATCTTGGTCAGTGAGTTTATGAAGGAATATGAGGCCAGCTGTATAGCTCTCCTTCCACCCTACCTGCTTCTTGATCAACCACTTGTGCCAGACCATCTTGTGGGTTTGGGCCATGGAGCTGTTGAAGGCAATGAAGAGCTCCTGAGTCATCTGTTGGCCAGGTGTGCAGACAGGCCTGTCTGGCAGCCTTGCTGGGACAAAGTTCCTGCCTGCTAGGCAGCCAGGCTCAGTGAACAATAACATAGAAGAAGATCAGCAGCTGTTGCTTTAATGACCAGCTTCACAAGTACTGGGAAACAGAGCTGCTGTAGTTGCCCCCTTTGCCAAGATGGGAACTCAGTAATTGCTCTCATAAAGCAATGTGTGTGTTCCAGGTTAATCCATCACCTAAATAAGGAGTGGCCTAAATGGAGAGCAGCAGGTAAGCTTGTGAGCAAGAGAGAAATGTGCCTCCCCTTTAGTCTGCTACAATGCAACCTGTCTCTTGCAACTGCTCAGGTTCACCACAAGAGCTCCTGTGCTACTCCTTGAAGAGCTGGTTGGAGTAAAAAGCTGAATCAAGAGCAATCTCTTGTGAACTAATTTTTAAAAGATCCAGGGTTCCGATAACTTGACATGCTGTGGCTTGAATATTCAAAATGGCTGCTGAAATGTGCCACAATCCACCATGGCTTAAGTAAGCCACTGTGAGCTGCTTGATCATGCAAATTGGACCTTGTGTGTCAGCAATCATTACCAATTGTGCCCATTCTTTTTGTTGATTCAAAACAGTTTAAAGACACAATCCTATGCATCTTTAGACAGAAAAAAACCCTACATCTCCCATCATGGCTGGCTGGGAATTGCTGGAACGTGTAGGATTTTTTTTCTGTTAAACATGCATAGGATTACACCTTGAGTTTAGAATCCTTGCTTTTATAAAGTTAGCAACTAGGTGGCAGCATTGCTACATTTTCTAGTAGTGGTGCAGCTTCATTATTTGCAGTTTGTTTCACCGTTATAAACATTGTGCCCAGATGTCTCCAATTTTCATACTTTACCACGGGCCAGTGGTGCATCTGGAATGCAGGAGTAGACAACCTGGCGCCTTCCAGTTTTGGACTGCAATTCCCATAATCCAGTTACAATATAAAAGCACAGCCAGGATAAAACCGAGCAGCAATGCAGAGATTTATACAGATTTAAAATAGCAAAGTTAAAAGACTAAGATGATAAACTGTTAAAATACTGGAAAAATAAAAAGGTCTTCACCTGGTGTCCAAAAGAGTAAAATATAGGTGCCAGGAGAATCTCTCTAAGGAGCTCATTCTGCAGCCGGGGTGCCACAGCAGAGAAGACCCTCCGCCAAGTAGCCACCTGCCTCACTTCCTTTGGCAGGGACTCATGGAAAAGGGCCCCTGAAGATGATCTTAAGGTCAAGGCAGGTACATATGGGAGGAGGCATTCCTTCAGACAACCTGTCCCCAAAGCTGTTCAGGGCCTTGAATGTTAATACCAGCACTTTCAATTGGGCCCGGACTTGGACTGGCATCCAGTGAAGCTGAAAAAGGACTGGCATAATGTCTCATTGGCCAGTCCCTGTTAACAGTCTTGCTGCCCTGTTTTGTACCAGCTGAAGTTTTTGGACTGTTTTCAAAGGTAGCCCTATGTATAACTCATTGCAGTAATCCACACAAGAGGTTATCAGAGCATGGGTAACTGTAGCTAGGCAATAAATAAATAAATAATTTTTAAAAAAGTGAAGATTAGGTCCAGGCATCTCATTTTTAAGACATTGTGTGTACAGCCTGGTTATGACACCCAGCGATTGAGGATACAACTGACATGCATAGGTGCTTCTCTGTTTCTGCCTCACTTGATTTTCTTATCCAATACAACTAGCTAAAACAAACACAAACATGAGCGATCAGGTTACCACAATTGCACCATTTATGAATAGAAATTTGGGGAGAGTACCATGTCACAGTCACAGTGGGCTCCATCATACCAGCATTTTATTGCACTCTCATCATGCCTGGTTTGCTGTTTTGCAGCGCAGTACTCACATCACGTCGTGCCTGTTCTGCAGTCACCCCACCCCTTCCCCTCCATTTTCCGTCTTTTCCTAGAGTGGGGAAAGTCTGGATTAATTCCTCCATGCAGGATTAAAGCACCATTCCACCCCCATGTATTGCCGTCCTAGAGCTATGTCCTTTGTTGGGGGGGGGGGATGCTTCGAAGGGAGGTCTTGCTGACAAAAGAGGATGGCAAGGCGGTTCTCCTCCAGCATTCCATGTTGAATGAATGGGCTTGTGCTGACTCATTGAATGGACTTTTGCTGCTCCAATCCCATCCTCATTGCCCACAGAAATGGCATCCAGCAGAAACGTTAAATCGGTAAAATGCTAAATAACAAAGCCAGAGCAAGGGGGGGAAGTCACCCATGCCCATCACAATGTCCATCAATGACAAACCAATGAACTGGAGGGGGAAGGAGAATGGGCGGGGTGGAGTGGAGTGGGAGAACAAGCAAGCGAAAGGAGGTTTCACCGATATCACAAACCCACGTGAAAGGGACCATTAGGTTGACACACTAAGAAAATGTAGGTGGAAATCAAGGAGGCAAACCAGGAAAAAAAGTAAGTATGATGGAGCCCAGTGGTAAGCCAAATGTATTATCATTTTAGGCACAATTCTATGCATGTTTAGACAGAAAAGGTCCTACAACTCCCAGCATCCCCCAGCCAGTTATCGCTCTCAGGTAAGTGAGTATGTACACTTATTTTGGAGAAAACAGCATTGTACTCTTTGGGATGTAGCTCTGAGTAAATATGGATGGGATTTCATTGTACCTGCTTAATTTTGGCATGAGCTTTTATTAGATATACAGCTCCATCAGACGAGCGTTTTATTGCACGCTTGTTACTGGGCACTCATGGATTTTCACGGGTCCTTCTCATGATGTTGTCTGTCTCCTGTGCGCCTCCTGCTCTCTCTGGCCTTCTTCGCACCACAAAAAAACACCCCAGTAAGTCCGACTTATTTTTAAAAACAGATGTTGCCACTATCTCTTGCTGTGTGCAGGAGAAACAGCGCAATTAAAACGGCCCACTGAATGGGCCATGAGTACATTGTTAACTTCCTCTTTCAAAAGAGGAAATGATGAGGGACAAACATGCCAGCGGAGAAGCAACGGTAAGGAAACAAGATTTCCCCCCCTGTGATGAGGCTCTAAGCTATTAAGAACACTCCTCAAGTCACACCATAGATCATTACAGTGAGCATTTTTATTGAATATAAAATGAAAATAACCTATCAAACCAAATAAAGATCTAGTACAAAACTGTAAATAATGAACTACTCAATTACACTATTAAGAACTAAATAAGAACTAAATAATTTCAGAAACACAGACAAGCAAAATAAACCTGAGTAAAGTTTGATAGGGCAATCAAAGTAACTTGCAAATTCTCCACTGGGAATTATGCAGAGAGAGTTAAACAATGTGATTTTCAAAAGTAAATTTGCCTCTTCTCTCCTAATTTTTTTTTTAAAGCAGTCACTCATACCATGTGACAATACTGCTACCTGTACAGGCAAGATTGATACACACGATTAACCCAACAAAATTATTCTCTCAGCACTAATTACTGCTTCTATTTGCATCACCCTAAAAAGAGCTTCTATTGATTGTACACTGGCATTTGGAATTATCATGAGCACACAGCATCTAGCACAGCACTACTTCCTTTCCCTTCTGTCTCTCTCCCATTAATATTTCTGCTAACTTTTACAATCATGGGAATGCACACAAAGCTGTGCCTGCTTTTATATTGTGGTGGCCGTCGTACTTCTGTGTCGTAGTCAGGAGTCTGAACTCCCCTGACATGCCCCTCCAGAAGAAATGTGCACATGGTCAAGCAAGGGGGGGGGGGGAATCCACAGTGCTTAGCATTCTAAATGAAAGAATGCTTATCAAAAGATAGGAACTGCTGAAAGGGGGGAAATCTCTGAAAAGTAAAATCTGTGATAGTCCTGCTGTGTTGCATTACGCACTGCCACTGCTCAGAATGCGACTTTTCAAACGTTGCTTGTGCAAACTGAAGCACAGTGGCTGAAAGATCTAGGTTTTGAGCACTGTCATGCTCAATGGATATCACCAGGCCCCATAAATCCTCTGGGTGGCCCTGCAAAATTGACAACTGGGCAGGGGGGACCAAAGGCACTCCTCGGCCAGGGCAATATTTATCCTAGGACCAGCCCTTGTTCTAGGAGCCCTTTCTCCCAGTTTTGTAGTCTGTTTGCAAGAGACTACATTTTCCCAGCATCTAACACTGAGTGTTTTGTGCTAGGAATTATTTCACAAACTAATGCATTAATTGCCCTAGAAACTGCCATGTGAAATGTGATTGGACGAATGTCACATGCAGCTGCTTGCAACTGCCTGTGACGTCACAAGTGACTAGTGACAGACTTCCAGTGCCACACTTGTTCCATTTTTTTGAAGACTTTTCATGTTTCCCATTTTAGAGGCTGAGGAGCACTCTATGGCCAACCAATTCAACAGGAATGCTCATTCGTTTTTTAAAAATGCGAGGAAAATCATAGGTGAATGGCAGCAAGACTCATCAACACTGATCTGCTGTTTTGTGGCTGGGGGGGGTATTTCTTTTTAAAAAAAATTAGTGCTAAGTTTGGCATCCCCTCTTCCCAATGCCGTGTTCGTTCCCTGTTAAAAAAAGAGGGAGACAATAACCAATATGATATCCCTGCACCATGACTATTGTCCCCACAGCAAAGTTACCCACACTCATTCTTCCTATTGATTGCATAGAGATGTAGGCTGGGTTCACACAACACGACAATCCAGAGTATGGGTTGAGTGTGGGTTTTCAGTGAACCATGGGTTGTGGTGTTGTGTGAACCCAGCATCGTCAACAAACCATGGTTTGTTAACCATGAACAACCCACAATGTCAGGGCTCTGACATCAATGCAATTGTAATTTCCTGCACGATCTAAGCCAGGTGAGCAGAAAGTGAATTTCCAGTTTTTCTGGACTTCAACTTCCAGCATTCCTGATCACTGCCCATGCTGTCAGGGGCTTCTGGAAGTTGAAATCAAAACATTTGGAGGTCCTGTTGCCCATCCCTGATCTAAGCTGATCATTGTTTTATATGTCTAAATATTAAAATTCATTAATATGACAGTGTCTGCATGCTACCGATGCCCAGTGCTTAGCTTCCCTTGTTTCCTCTTTGTCCTGTATTGGACGTTAACATTGGAGAAAAGCTGTATGATGCACCAGTAATGATATCACATTAAGTGCTCCCCAGTACTTTTTTAAATTCCTTCAATTCATTCACAAACTTAGAATTCTCCTGGGCACCTGAAGTTTGCTGCCCTTGGTAATTGTTCTGAGGACCAAACTCGACAATAGATTAAATTTGTGCATGTGTTTAATGTGTCTGTTTTTGTTATTTATAGTGCACTGGTGGGGAGCAGGATCAGGAATATGTTTATGCAGGGAGGTGGGTGTTGACCCTTCCCCTCCCACCCTTGCTAAAATCAGCCCACTGAAGTTGCTCTTTGCCCAGGGAGGAACGCTTCCATTGGCACCAGTGTAAAGGTGGATTTGTCTGGTGCTTGCTTGTGCTTAAGCGTTGTGTCCATTTCCTGGAGCATTAGTAGGGTGGTCTCATTCCCCATTCATGTGTTTAGCCAGGATGACTGTGGGACCTCCAGGGAATGCCGGGGCAGGTGTGTATGAGCTTGCATATGAGAGACAATTGGTTTCAGCTGCCACACAATCAGCTATGGGCTGATGTGGAACAGTATGTCACACATGAAAAACGTTCAGGACCATCAGGGCAATTCTGTGATAAAAGCAGGAAGCAGCAATACATTCCAAGGTAGGGGAGGAGAGGAGGGAAGAGTAAGGGGCAAGCAAAGGAGCTTATAAACAATCCTTCCCTATAAACAGGCTCAAGAGGTGTTTCAGCAGATCAACTTCTGTTTACAAATCCAGTGATAAGGAAGGGAACACATAGCAGACGCCCACGTCCCATTGGGGTGTATGATACCGCAGTTCTTGTCTTCACTCTTCTGTGGCTGTCCTCTATCCCAAAAACTAGAACGAAGACCAGAGAATAATGATCATCAGCAACATATAAGCAACAATAGCCTTTTCCACTGACCTTTCCATGTCAGCACTGAGGCCAATTAATTCCATTAAGAGGTCTGATGAGCCAAACTCTTTGGCTTCATCTGAAGAACATTTTTACTGAAAGATTGGCGAAGGAAGGAATGCAATATAAGTGGAACTTCTCCTTTAAAACAATAGTAAAATACAATAATATTGGTTAACTATTAGGGCTCCATCACACCAGCAATTTAGTGCACTCCAGCCATGCCTGGTGTGCAGGTTTGCAGCACGGTACTCACATGACACCATGCCTGTCCTGCTGACACCCCACCTCTTCCTCAGCCTTTTCCGTCTTTTCCTAGAATGCCTAAAGTCTAGATTCTTTTCCCTAAGTGCATTTAATGCATCCTTAAACCTCTGTGTATTGCTGTACTCTTACGTTTTCCGTTGTTGGGGGAGTGTGCTGTGGCGAGACTCTTGCTGTTGGCTTGAATGGATTGCATCAGGTCCTGGCAGGGAAAAGCGATCTCTCCCAGCAGCTGGCTCCAAGCCTAAATGTAAAACCCAAACCTTGCATCTCAGGCTCGAAAGCGTTTTTTAAAAAATCAATACAATGCCTGAATCTCTGCAGAGACAGGATTGTACTCCCTCGATGCCCCCCAAAGAGCCAGACTAAGGGGTCATTCCATTTTTGCCTGGCAGAAAGGCAGTCTGGTTGAAGTGCTCATCTGGCAGGACCTGCTTGTATATGTCTTGTTAAAGGAGGGGAGGAGCAACCAATGAACTGGAGGGAGAAAGAGAAGGTATTGGGTGGAGTGGAGCAGAAGAGCAAACAAGCGAAAGAGCAGCATATTCAAGTGAAAGGGACCATAAGCTTGATGCACTTATGCATCAGAGGTAAAAAACACAGAGGCAAACTAGGGGGTGGGGGTGGAAATAGGTGTGATGGAACTCTTAGAATGAAGGAAGAAATTTAAAGTTTTTCAAGAGTATTTGGATTTGCAGGCTGTGGAAGCAGTCTTCTAATGAAGTAAAACTGCATAAAAAGGAGAAAAGTTGCACAGAGCTTAATGAAGATCAACAGATGTGCTCCTTTTACAGAAAACATATTGTTGAAAGTTGGTCAAGACAATCTCCCTTCCAGCTCTGTGGTTCTTGGTTCCTGAAGAGTGGGTTGGTGAGCCTAAAACCTGGCAGGCAGAATTATCCTACAACTGATATAATTCTAGTGACCCTCTGGCATTTTAGCAGAAGCATTCTTTGTAGACCTAAATTTTAAGTAGGAATGAATGGGCACAAGTCTGCTCTGCCTAAAAACCAAATGGACTCATGGACATCTGCTGGAATTGTGGTGGTGGTGGTGGTGGTGGTGGTGGTAGCAAAGCTACACAGCAGTTTGTGGTTGTAATTTGTGCATATAGTGCACACTGCCACAACCCACCTGTGCACTTTTCTTGTGAGCACTTTTTGTTACTTAGCATCACATTCTATGACATTTAGAAGCCTACACAGAAGGTGCTGGGAACTGAGAAATGCTATCTTCAAGGAGCATCATGAACTCCAACAAAAGTTGATTTGAAATGAGGAATAATAATAATAATAATAATAATAATAATAATAATAATAATCACCTAGGAACAAGAGAAAAAATAAGCAAACCCAAATGCACAACTACAATACAGATCTTAAGGATATCGTCTCGTATACTTTATAGCATCAGTGCCTTTATCATAACATTGACAACTTCACATGACTCATCCTAAAATGATTTCCCTCATCTTGGAAACATTGCTGAACATCCTCTAGAACAGTCTTCCTAAACCTAGTGCCCTCCAGATGTTTTGGACTGAAACCCCAGCTATGATGGCTGGGGCTGATGCGAGCTGAAGTCCAAAACATTGGAAGGACACCAGGTTGGGGAAGGCAGCTCTAGAGAGTAGCAGCAGAGCCTGTGGGGACAGCTTTTAGACATAGAAAAAGAACTTAGTAAGCTTGAATGGGTTTTAGTGTTCTAGAGGAGCCCGGGGGCTGTCTTCACGACAATGCACTGGCGCTGCAAGCCCCCAAAACCCTGCACTCGGATTGTCTCCATGCTAAGGAGTGAGTGCGGGGTTTACATCGGAGGAGCTGCTGCCAAGCCCGTGCACCGCTTTGACCGTGCACCGCTACTGCCGGAGAAGCATGGAGGCGTTCCAATGGCCATTCAGCTCGTCCCTGCCCCCCTGTCCAGGCAAATGGCAACCAATCAGGGGTCACCATCTGTTCAGCCACGCCCCCCGCTGCAACTCTCTGCTTTTTTTTTTTTTTTTTGATCTTTGGGGGAAAGCCCTGGGATGGCTCTGCAGTGGCTTCTGCGCATATAAACAGCACAGTGCCACTGTGGAGCCACCGCAGGGCTTTTCCCTCATATAGACCCCCCCCCCCCGGACTACTGACTTTATTTTTCACATTGTAATCAGCCCCTTTTTACATCAGCTAACGTTACAAGTTTTGCATGGAGATTAGAGATAGCCCATGGTGCTGTTGCCTCTCTCAGAATGGAGTTACTTTGGCATGAAGGAGCTTGGTCATGCTGCTGCCTGTTACTATTTTTTGCCTTACAAGGCAGGTACTCCCCCCCTCCTTTGTTTAATTTACTGGCTTCCTGTCCTCTCCTGAGCCTTGCCCATATGACTGGACACTGAAAGTAGAGATAAATGGGGCAGGCACAGCACACAGAGCCACTCTTGCCATTCCCAAGATTATGTCAAGACTGGAATCCAGGGCGAGGGAGCAGATGTACCCTTTGCCCCTATAACTGGGCTGCTCACGAGTTCAGACTTGACACTCAAAAATCTTGATGGTGTTTTGAAATATTCACAAGAACATAAGAAGAGCTGTGCTGCATCAGATCAAAGGCCTATCTAGTCCAGACTACGAGCAGGACATGAGCTCAATGGCACTCCATAATATTCAACCTGCACACTGGAGCAGTCCCAATTCTTCCTTGCCTACTCTGCTTTCTCACTGTCCTGTTTAGTTCCCCAAGGCACCCTCAAGCATAAAAAAGTAATCCCTGGAGAAGGGTGGAGGATAGGAGGTTGAGGCAAGCAGGAGTGTGAAGTTTACCTGGAGGTTGTGGGGCTCAACTGCCCATGATCCCCAATTGCACTTAAAGGACTGTGAGACTGGCAACCTTTTCACACAAAGAGTTGATGACTGGATTGTATGGGATTATGTAAAGTAGGGGTCAGCAATTGCAATTGCCAAGAGGTTATTAGACTGCAATTTCCATCAGCCCTAGCCAGCACAGGCCATGGTGAGGAATGATGGGAGTTGCACAGTCCAACATCTGGAGTGGCAAACCTTCCCCATTCCTGATGTTAGGCATGTATGAGAGACATCATCATCATCATCATCATCATCCATATCTCTTCTTGACAAAACAGGGAAAGACATGAGAAGAATCAGAAGCCCATACAAAACAATTAAGAAATGATAGATCAAAGGACCAAAGAAGAATTAAAAATACATAGAAAATCTTTAGAAGTAATACATGTATTTTAAATCAGCAAAGTCCTGAAGCCTACTATGAAGACAATAATAAAGCTGATAAATTCTTGGCCCAGAATAGAATAAGAAAAATAATTATGTTTGTTAAGTCTGAGGAACTACACAGGCCAATTTGAACTAATAAAGAACTGATTAATCAAATCATGAACTTTGACAGGAGGTTGTATCAGTTAAGCAACCCTGACTTAATTATAAGGTGGCCAAATGTCCTACTTTACAGAGGACAATCCTCTATCTGAAGGGCTGCCCAGTTCAAGTCATGTTTAAAGATAAAGAACCATAAGAAACTGTCAGAAGGGAGAGAACCTTCCCAAGGGATAAAGAACTATAAGAAACTATGAGAACTTTTTTTAGAGTACTTTTGTGCTTTTGCTTTTTACCTTAATTGCCTCTTCTAAATAAACAGATTTTCTTTCAATCCAGGCATGAGATTTTGGAGTGTATCACAAACACAAGGGAGAGTTTATACCTGATTAGCCTTGACTGATAGAGTTACACTCTAGGTTAGGGGTCCCCAACCGTTTTTAACCCGGGCACATTTGGGAATTTGAGATATTGCTGTGGGCACCACCACAAAATGCCTAATCTGTGGGTTGCCACTTTGGTATCTACCTTTTACATCTATGGATCTTAGGCTGCATCTTAATCAGTAAAAACGTTTGCTTCATGTCTATGGGATGCCACAATGTCTTTTTAATAAGGCATTGTCTAATTCCGCTAATTGCTGGCAGTGCAATACAGCTAATGCATCTTTTAAACATATGTTTTGACAATCTCCAGTAGTTGCTTCTTTTTGCAGGGAGGTTATTGTTCCAATACAGAAAGCATTTGTACTGGAACAGTCTTTAATATTCACTGATGTATAAGCTCCTTTAAATTATTTACCTGCTTCAAGGAAATTAACAAATGGTCAGCGTAAATGGATTCTCTGTATGCTCTTGCCAGCTAAAAGAATGATATTACAACATTGGAAGGATAAACACTCACCTCCTATACTGCAATGGATTGATGACCTTACAACACTTTCAATATTTGAAAGGGTGGCACATAGACATCACCTTCAAATGGATATTTATTTGGATATTTGGTCCACTTTTGTTGCAGCCCATGTATAACTGCAGGAAAGTTGTATGCATTTCATACAAATCCATGTATGTATATTTTAAAAAATTGGGAGAAAATAAAAAAGACAAATAAATAAATATTTTTGGGTGCCTGCACACACTACATTGAGGACCTGTGCTCTAGACTTTAAGCTAATGGGAAGTAAAGAGGGAACGAAATGCTGAGGTCTAACCAGCATACGACTAGTACCTTGTTTGACAGTTTCCCCTATTTCTGAGTGAATTCCGGGAAGTGAACCTCATTCCCGACTTAGGCTGACTGGGAGTGCGAGGTTGCAGTCATAACATGGCAGGTGACAGGTGGTCTGTTCCATAGGAGTTGCGCTAGAATGGAGGTCATTCTCCAGCACTAATCAATCATTCATAAAAGGATTCAAATCAATGTATGAGAAGGAGCGCATCGGTCTTGCCCCTCTTCCTTGTCACATTCATGACCTGTACTTGTTGAGGGTGACATTTCATGGGGACAACCTCCTGTGCCCGTGGGAGCTCTCCACATGAGCCAGAACACAGATTTTTCAATGTTCTAGCTGGCGAGGAGAGCCCCCATAGATTCAGGAGGCTCTCCTCTTCAGACAGTTGCCCTCCCTGTGGGAGGAAGGGGCAGGGTTAGAGCACCCTTTCTCCTCACGTGTTGATTTTAACCTTTTATTTGACTGCCTGAATAGGGCTTCTGTCACACTGCAAGCAAACAGAGTAAATGGCATAATTGGAAACAACATACGACCAATAACAAATGATCTATATTGGGGAGATGCTTGGTTGATAATACCAGGAGAGAGATAACCATTATTAATAAATTTAACCAGTATAAAGAGAATGCATTTCAAATGTTTGTAGATGCCAATAAATCTTTCAATCAGTCAGAATGGCAACCTTATTTCAAATTCTGCAGAACAATAATATTTTTCATTTTCTTGAAAAATATTATTGAATGTATAGACATTCTTTTCCTATTTTTTTTTATAAATTTATTCTTCTTAGAGGACCTTCTCAGGGTTGTCCCCCATCTGTTCTTTTGTTTGCATTAAGTGTAGAACCATTACCTATCTCTTTAACGCTTCATTGCCATTCCTTGAACTTCCTTAGGAAGATTATACTAAAGGACTTGAGATCTTGATGGATGGCTGTGGCACTATTGTAGATTTGTTGTAATGCACTGAGTAATTGTTCTTGCAATGCATGTCCTTAAAGCAGGGAGCTTCCCATTTAATTATAAGACTTTGAGCTTCTCTACACATGTGATTTATAGCACACTCATGATTTGCCACTCATGGAAGTTTGCGGGTCCATTACATGACTTCGTCAACAGCCAGGGCGCCTCCTGTGCCATCCCCTGGAAATCTCACATTTGGAAAAATCACAGATAATGTGGTAATATCTGGAAAAAGCAGGATCTCTCCTCCACTAAATGGCACTGTCTCATTAAAACAATGAGGCCTTTCTGAGAAGGGAACAAATCATATGGTCGCATGCGAAGGAGCACATTGTGATGGTGGGATTACTGCAAGGAGGGAAGCCATGGTAAGGTGTGAATTTTTTCCTGTGTGTAGAGAAGCTCTATGTATAGTGGTAATCTTAAGAAAAATCTACATTAAAAGGCTGGTTACATCACAATTGTAGAGCCTGGTTATTCCATTATACTGAAAACTAGCTCAAAGGTCATCTCTACTTGTTGTATTTTTTCATGAAACCATTGAATACAAGGTTTTTAATTATTAAGAAACAAAAACAAAATTTACTCACGATATTGATGTAATCCGACCTCCTTCTCTCCATCTCCACTTTCCTTCCATTTCCAAGTCCGTCACACCCAACCAGTATATCGAGCTGCTATCAAGGTTATTTATCAGAAAAACCTGGAATGAAAATGAGCCTAACATAACAAGTCATGCTTATTTAAGGTGCCATCTTGAAAATGCCCCAGAGAAGTCAATCCTGCTGAACTCAGAGCTACTTCTGATTCAAGATGCTTAGGACTGTGCTGTTATACACTCCTTATGGACGTTTAGAAGAAAGAATATACTCCCTACTTCTGTATTTTAAAAAACACCCTCTTGCATTTATATTTATTTATTTTTACAGTATGTATGTATTGCCCAGTAAAGAAGATTTTCTATGCAGTTTACAAGTATGAAATCTAAAGAGAATAAAACTAGAAAAAGAACAAAAAGATTAAAACCAGGAAGAGAATACAGCCAAAGTAAAACCAGCCACATAGAATGACATTGATACAAAGGATTTAAAAAGCACTAAAAGATAATAAGTTTGAGATGCTTTACCTGGAAAAATAAAAAGACCTTCACCTGCCACCAAAACAACTACAGTGTAGGTGGCCAGGTGGGCTTCTTTGGGGAAGGCATTCCACAACTAGGATGCCACCACTGAGGAGGACCCCTCTCTGGTAGCTACCCACTGGACCTCATTTGGTCTGGGCATTTGGAGAAAAGACTCTAAATGCGATCATAGAGTCTGGGCAGCTTTACATGAGAGGAAACAATCCTTCAAGTAACCTGGTCCAAAGCCATTTAGGTTTTAAAAGGTAACACCAGCACTTTCAATTGGCCCAAGAAATTTACTGCACGCCAGTACACATGGCAAAGTACTGGTGCAATATGACTGGATTGGCTGGCGCCAATTAACAAGCTTACTACCCTGTTTTGGACCTGCTGAAATTTCCAGATAGTTTTCAAAAGGAACTCCACATATAAAACATTACAGTAATCCACATATAATACAATCCATGTGAAATACATTTCAGGAATTCTTTTGGATGCTAAAGACAACATCTTAAAAAGTAGGGCTGAGCCAAAAATACCTTCCCACTTTTGCGAGTCTGTTTGCAGACTGCAAGACATTTTTGATCATTCTCTGGTGGGGAGAGATTTTTTTTAAAAAAAAGCATTGATATTCTACCCTTCTGTTGCAAAAGCAAGACTCAAAAAACACACACTTTTAAAAACATCTTTTTCTTAACAGATCATTTCCCCACTGCTTCAAGGGGCAGTTGAAATGCAAGCAACAGTCTGGCAGCAGCAGCCATGCTAAAGACAAGTGCCTCAGTGGGAATGATGCTTACACTACGTCATTATATGTGGGCACTTACCTCTTCATCATCAGACCAAATACTGACTAAATTAGCCCTGTTATTAATGCAGTACCACAGAGCGTCAGTCCAGGTTTTTTTCTCCGTTGAAAAGTAATAGCAGTTTTTCTCTTTCATCTTCCATTTGGTGGGGCACAAATTATGGTACGAGGAGATACTACACATGGATGCTGAAAAACAAAGGCAGTCCATCACTCTATTAACATTTCACCCTGTTTGGAGACTTCAGAGCATACAGAGGCATCTGGCAATTATGTTTCCCCGTGGGCTAGGCATATCCATCACCAGCCTTCCTAAATAATGGGGTGAATTTACATTTGTTTCTGAGTTCAGTTTTGACTTCTAAGGCATGTTGAGCACGGAGGACTCCTTCTGGGGCACTGCTTCCTAAATATGCTGGAGACAGACTGGAAAGGAATGGTCTCTGTTCCAGGCTTTCCCATGACATCCTGGGCCCAAGCCAATCGTATTCCCATTCTGGCAATGGGGGACAAGACATCCTACATGGTAACACAGCCAAATACCAAAGTTTGCAAAGAGGGACGGTGACTGGCTACAGCTCCCCAGCATCAGGCAGAGTCTCAGGTTCAGATTTTACCTCTATAATCTCTGTCGGGGACGGGGAAGTGTTAATTGGTGCCTTGGTTGCCATAAAATCCTGAGCGGAAAATCAGCAGTCAGTAACAAAACAGAGCAGGTTAGTGATCAGAACTGCTCCTATAAAGCCTGACATTTGTGCTGCATCTAGCTCTTTGTTAGTTTGGAAATTCAGTTGCATTCTGATATGCACAAGCCTCTTTGCTAAACAGATAAAACTGAAAAGCATGTGCTCTGCATAAAAAACAACAGAACAAAAACACAAGCAAGCCTAAAGTGTATCAACTTGCATATATTTCAGGATTCCCACTTAATAACATTTGGAGCTCCATCACACCTATTTTTTTCCCCATGGTTTGCCTCTGCATTTTTTACCTCTAATGCATAAGCTTGTCAAGCTTATGGTCCCTTTCACCTGAATACACTGCGCTTTCACTCTTTCACTTGTTTGCTACTCCACTCCACTCCACTCCACTCCACTCCACCCTTCTCTTTCTCCCTCCAGTTCATTGGTTGCTCCTCCCCCCCTTTAACAAGACATATACAAGCAGGTCCTGCCAGATGAGCACTTCAACCAGACCGCCTTTCTGCCAGGCAAAAATGGAACAACCCTTTAGTCTGGCTCTTTGGGGGCATCGAGGGAGTACAATCCTGTCTCTGCAGAGATTCTGGCATTGTACAATTTTAAAAAACGTTTTCGAGCCTGAGATGCAAGGTTTGGGTTTTATATTGAGGCTTGGAGCCTGCTGCTGGGAGAGATCGCTTTTCCCTGCCAGGACCTGATGCAATCCATTCAAGCCTCCTGTTCCTTTAAAACTACATGGAGACTTAGGGCGCATTAAATGCGCTTAGGGAAAATAATCCAGACTTTAGGCATTCTAGGAAAAGACAGAAAAGGCTGGGGAAGAGGCAGGGTGTCAGCAGGACAGGTATGGCATCATGTGAGTACTGCGCTACAAATCCACACACCAAGAATGGCAAGAGTGCACTAAATCGCTGGTGTGATGGAGCCCTTGGTGTACTGTTAAGCAAAGGGGTGAGTTGCCATGGAGAAAATTGAGGGATTTCCTGTTGCAGCAATTTAAAAAAAAGGCTGGAAGGACATCTGCCAGGGCTGTGCACCTCCTTCAATAATCCCAAGGTTCCAATGATTTCCATTCATTCATTCCCAAGGGTGTGTGTTCACTCAGTCTGTGGTGACAGCTTTCCCTGACCTGATGCCCTCTTTTGGACTAGAACTCCCAGCATTCCTGACCAATGGCCATGCTGGTTGGGACTGATGGGAGTTGAAATTGAATTCATCTGGAGAGCAGCAGGCTGGATAAAGACTGAATGATGAGGAAGTCAGTATTTGTGGGTTTAACTTCCTGTTCCTTATGTTTCATCTCTGGTTGCCACTCAGCCCCATCATCCCATTCTCAAGGACCCCCCCCCCCCCAGCCCGCCACCTTCTCTTCTCCCTATTCTGGACGGATGACAGGAAGGCCAAAGTATGCCTTCCTGCCAGGCTGCAGCTGCACAAACCACAATCTGGGCAGAATTGGATCCCTCCTCCTCTTTGATACCACACTGTTCTGCAGGGGAGTCCCCTGGGCTGGGAAGTAGGAAGGAATTCTGTCTGCTTCTCCTGCCCTCCTAACGTCTTGGCCCATTTCTAACTCTGTGTTGGATTTCTCTCATGTTTTCTACCATGGGATGATCAAACCAGAAGAAAAATAACCCAAATATAAAGCCTTCCCAGTGGTGTCTCACCTGTAAAGTCCTCAAGTTGACTAAAGCTGTTGCTGACAGTTCTTTCGCTGATCTTTTGTGTTTCTTGTACATAATCCAAGTCCTTCTTCACTGAAAAACAGTTTAAAATGCCCGCAATGAGCAATGAGTTAGTGCCCTTCGGCTGCCACTGCAGGCTAATAATAATAATAAAAATAATAATAATAGGGATTCAATAGTGCAAAAGCGTTCAGATTGTCAGTTGTGATGCCAGAGTGAAGCACTCAGCACCATGGATTCTTATTCACTTCTCACCAAAAATTTAAATCGCCAGAAATTGAAGTGCTTTTGTGGGGAGGGGGAGCATGGGTGGCTTAAAGAAACAGGTCTGGAATGGAGAAAATCACCCCTAATAGGATGCAATCAATGATGCCAGGTTGCCAAGAAGGGTAACGTAATCTTGGTACACTGGAAATAATGGAGTCTTGTCCTTCACTCTGACACGGCTTTAAAGCAACTGTAGATGCTGCTTGCTTTTGACCTTGGGCAAATCTTCATGGCAGATTTAATGTGGAGGAGAGTACTTTGAAATCGTTCCTGACAGATGACGCTGTCCACAATCCGCAGCAACCCCAGAGCTTCCCTCTGGGAAAGGCGCATTTTCCTAAAGCCCTTTTAGGGCATCATTTTCCCTTAAACACAGCTTCCAAGCCGTTCCACCGCAGTGTTTCCGTCCCCCCACATTAAATCCTGGCCGTACTTCTGTGACCTGGCACTATCGTGGTCAAGGCTGCCCCATTCCCTCTCCCCCCATTTGCAGTAGCACTGTAGTGATCACTCACAATAACACAGTGTTTTTTCAGCCCTTTCACCTTATATAACCTGCTTTTCCCTCTGATAAACCCCCCATCATGTTGGAGCAGTCACCCACCATAACGCACATGTTTCTCTGTCCATTCATTTTCTATAATCTGCTTTTCTCATTCATAAAACCGCATTAGGGCTCTTTTAATCATTCACATATCCCAATGCTGAATGAGTGTCTCTGTGAAGCCAACCCTTGTGTGCATGTTTACTTGAAAGTAAGTTTTTCTCCCCAGTAAGAAGTAAATTTTGTTCCCCCTGCAATCCTAAACGGGGGAGTAAGCCTCATTGAGTTCAATAGGACTTATTTTCAAGTAAGCCTTCATGGGGATCATGCTGCGAGGTTTGCTTTTTCTCGAGATGCAGGATGGGGATTCACCCTAATGCTGGGGGAGAGGGGAGAGGTGTGGGGTAAACTCCAGGGGCTTATTTCAGGGCTTCTAGTAAACTTCCCTGAGCAAGGGAGCACGAACAAGGGCGGGGAAACCCTCTCTCATTCGCTGAGCAGCAACTACGGGGTTGATGTCATTTTTCATGATGAAATCGGCTTTGGCCTGTCAGGGGGACACGAAGCAAGAAAAGCAGGGGCTTAGGTAGTGCATACTCAGCTTTTCTTGCTTCCTGTGCTGCTGATGGACCGAAGCTAATTTCACGAAAACCCGGAGAAAACCTGAAAGCGCTTCTCATTCCAGTGCCATGAAGACTGGCCCTATGTGCTCTTTTCCTTCCACATATTACCACAACCATTACTGTCACTCTGCTTCATCTCATGTGCACATCATGGATGAGACTAGTATTTTATGCATGCATACACACTCAGATTAGTGGATATGTCCACAATGTTAGTTCATGGCACATCCTGGGCCGGTGCCTATAATCTCTGTAGAAAGGGCTAAAACAGGGCTGTTGAACTGTAATTGGTCTGGAGAGCAGATCCCACCCCTACCCCCCAAGGAAATGAGACAGATGATGGCAGAGGCGGGACCCCACTCCCAACACCCCTCCCCTAACATCATCCCTCACCCACATTGCCTTTCTCTGCACACAGATGCATGGCGTTCCCTCTGCACAGAGAAAGTGAACTAACAGCTGGGTGGCAGGGATTGGGAGGGAAAACTCCACAGGCCACATTGGGAACCCTGGGCTAAAACCTCTCACATTGTTCTATGAGCATTTATCAGGGTTTCCAACACCCACAGACAGCACTCCCACATCCTTCTTTGCCACCATCATCCAAGTCAGTGTAATTCACAAGAGTAGTGAAGTCATGCACATATTTAAGAGCCATGGTATCTACCTCTCTTGAGCATTTCTGAGAAGTTCAAGTTAAGGGCCTGTAGTTCCTCTGATAGTGCGAAGTCTGAAGAAGGAAAATTAGACAAAATATTGGCTTTCCTATTCTTTCTTTGTTGTGCTGTCAAAATAAAAGCGTCATCAGACGAGTGTTTTATCGCACGCTCGCTGCTGCCCACTTACGGATGTTTGTGCATCGTTTAGACGGTGGCCGCCTCCTGCGTGCCTCTCGCTCCTTCTAGACTGTTTTCCATCACAAAATGGACCCCTTTTAATTTGACTTTTCTCTTTTGAAATGGAATGTGCCACCATTTCCTGCTGTGTGCAGGAAAAGCGGTGCGATAAAAACAGCCCCTGAATGGGCCACGTGGTCTTTGTTTACTTCCTCTTTCTTCTCCTGGTAGAAAGAGGACGTATCATGGGACTGGAGCAGGGGTGGAGAAGCGACGGTAAGTAACCGTGATTTCCCCCGTCTGATGACTCTCTAAACCTTGCAGTGAACCAGTTTTCTTGTGAATCATCTAATGGTGCTCACCCGTATTCTGAACAGATTTCAGCAAAGGCAAGTGCGTTATTCCCCAGTAATGACATTGGCAGATGATTTAATGGTGTTAAGTCATTGGGGTGGATTCAGGGAGGCTTGGAAGGCAGAGTTTTTGACAGCAGAAAGTATTGGTTCTTCTTTTTAAACAAAATTGGAAAAAAGTAAGAAACACTTCCAGGAAAGCTTTTTCAAAAAAGTGATTTAGAAATAATTATTGCAGAGCCATAGGCAGCTGTGAAGTAGAACCAGGAATTAGGTGCTAGGAGTTGTGCTAGGATAAAAGTCTGGGGAGTTCAGAGCCTAGGGAGAAGTTCCTGCCTCAAGCCAGGGTAGTTCACCAAACAGGGCAGCTGTGCACATAATCGCTGCCTTATACTGAGTCAGACCATTGGTCCATCTAGCCCAGTATTGTATACACTGGCTGGTGGTGGCTGTACAAGGTTTCAGGCAGGATTCTTTGCTTACCTTAGCTGGAGACACTTAGGACTGGACCTGGGACCTTCTACATGCAAAGCAGGAGGTGTACTACTGAGCCACAGCTCCTCTGCATATTAACCCCTGCAGTTCCTGACAACAGCATGTAAACAGGCTTAGTTTCTCTGAGAAGGATCACTTACACTTTAACAGGACCAAAGAGAGGACACCTGCGCACATCAGAAAAGATATGGCGACCAGGAAAAAAAGAATGAGTATACAGAGTCTTCTATGACCTTTCTGTTGTACAGGCTCAGAGATGGAAGGAGCTGTGGAAGAGAAGATGGGTGGATTTAATTTGCTCCAATTAAAATGTTTATTAGGACAAACATACCATTAGCGAGATAGGAAGCAGGGGGTAGGGGTTTGCGGGTGAATGTGTGTACATGGGCATTCATGACAAAGCTCCTTGCTTCTCGAGGAGGGAGACAAACTTTCTCTGTGGACAATTTGGGTCACCTCGTCTGAAAATGGCATAGCAGAAATGGGGAAGTGATGGAGAAATTCAGACAGTGATCCTTTGTTTTTCACTCTCCCTGCCTACAATATAAGCTCAAATGATTAGATCTTTTTATCTTAAAAAAGAATACTGAAGATGATCTATTAAAGTTTATAAAGTGTGACAGATAATTTAGAATCTATACTAAGAAACAGAGGCTTACAGTTTTATATAATGCCAGACCTAGAGGGGATCCAGTGAATTTAACTAGTGATACAACAAATTTTGTATCACTACAGATTTTCACAGGTCCTTTTCAAGATGCTGTCCACCTCCCAAGTGTCTCCCGCTCCTTCTGTTCATTTTTCCATCACAAAAAACCAAACCAGAAAATCCAATTTTTTGGGCTGCAACAAAACTTACCTCCATTTCCTGCTGTGTGCAGGAGAAGCAGCATGACATAAATGTAGGGTGACCATATGAAAAGGAGGACAGGGCTCCTGTATCTTTAACAGTTGCATCAAAAAGGGGATTTCAGTAGGTGGCTCCCTCTAGAAGACGTCGCTTTTACTCCCAATTCTCCAAATGTGCGCATTACCTTACACGCGAGTTTACGCTATATATGACAGGCAAGGAGAATCGCATTATAAATGAAGGGAGCGAGAGGCTCGAAGGAAATGTTGTTAACCCCACCCACCAGAACCTCCTGCCTTTGGTTACTGCAGTGAGGTAAATGCCCATAGATGGAAATAGTGAGCATCAGCAAGCCCCCCCCCCCACTGCTCAGGAGTAAAGGGAAATGGGCCTCACAACCTTTCCCACCAGCTACCTTTTTAAAAATATTTTTATTTCTCCAGCCTTCCAAAGAAGCACGGCTGGGCTAGGGTTGCAAGCTGCCTGCCCTGACTCCCCCACCCTCGCCTCCTTGTGCTCCGGCTGTCTCGCCTCTCCTCGCTGCGCTAATGGGCGAGTTGGAGCCTCCCAGCCACCTTCCTGCTTTCCTTCCCGGTGACCTCGTTCTCTGCGCGGCTGACCCCCGCACCCCACCCCATCACCCAGTGCCTCTCAAACCTCTCCTCCAGCCTCCGGCCCCCTTTTAAAAAATATTTTCTTTCACGGCTGCCTCCCTCCCCCCCTTCCTCCTGTGGGATTTGGGAGGAGAAAGGGAGGTGTTTCCCCGGAAGGGGTGAAGGGGCAGTTCTTCAAGAATGACATCACCACCACAGTCTGTCCTCTATTATCGGGAGTAAAAGCGACGTCTTCTAGAGGGAGCCTACAGGACAGTAAGGCGCCGTAAGTGCGCAGAACAAATAAAACTCGCTATTTAACGCAAATACGAAAAAGCGCAGAAAAGGAGATAAACCTCACCTGTACACCTATTATGTGCCTCATTCTTGTAAAAATGCGCCGCAAAAGAGCCTTAAATCGATCCTGTGGAGGAGGCTGGTGACATTGGTATACATGCAGCACGTGATGAAATTCCCTCTTCATCACAACAGTTAAAGCTTCAGGCCATCATTTTTTCAAAAGTAGTGGGGCCAGTCACGCAAAAGTGAGGCCCTGCTCCATTGCAAAAGGTAGGGTTATTTTAATTAAAAAAAAAAAAAAGGAAATTGCGGCCCTTACCCCTCCGCCATCCCATGGATGGCGAAAATGCAGCCCCCTCTCCCTTGATGGGCATAGAGCCGCATGGCACCAGGGGGATGGGCACCCACATCTCCTGCAGTCTCGGGATGGCCCTGGGACCGTGGGAGGAATTGGGTTTTCCCAGGGATCCTTTATCCCTGGGAAAACTCGTGCCCGTCCCCCCCTGCCCCCGGGAGTCCCTGTGTGTCATTTGGACACGCAGGGAGCAGCCAGGGACGGTCCCGGAACAAAAGGCCGGTGTAGAAACAGCCTGGAGGAAAGGAATAATTCCCTCTCCTGAAAAAAATAGATCATTATACAATAGCTCCTTTGAAACTGATGGGACTAATTTTATTCCAATGGCACTATAGCATGACTTAGTCTGGACACAACCCACTTTATGGAGTTCACTGCCCCAAAATGTAGTAATGTCAGCTAGCTTAGCTGGCTTTAAGAGATAATTAGATACATCCATTCCTGGAGAACAGCTAATTATTAGCCATGATGACTAACATGGAACCCTCTTGGTGTACTTTGCTGAGACAGGATCCCCAAAGGCTTTCTAACTAATGTTTTGGACTCCCAGGGGTTGATGGGAACTAAAGTACAAAATATCTGGGGAGTACCAAGTCGGGAAAGGCTGACTCAGCTCATAAGTCTCACAAGCTATAATGAATGAATCCTCTCTAACCACTTCAACTTTAGTGGTTAATGAAACCCTTCCTCGAATACTACAATCTATGCATGCTAAACAAGACTAGAAACTCTAGTAATTTCTGCACCTTTCTGATTTTCCATGTCTCTTTTTTCTTCCACAGTGAAGGGCGTCATCTGATATTCATGAACCATTGGAGCCACAATACCACCATCATCATAATCATCATCATCATTGTCATCCAAATGATTGAGTGAATCTAAACAGAAGAAAAGTTCATTCTGAGAAGCTGAGTCACTTATGCAAATAGGCTGCTGTGAATTTTTTACTGAGCCAAACCAGTTTACAGCAAATTTTATATGACTCTATTTGGTATGAGTGCGTCAGTAAAGCTGGGTTTAATTTATCTCCAGCTTCCCCCTCCCCTCCCTTTTGCCCAGTCATCAGATTGAGAGAAAAGACTGACCAGGACTGGCCCAAGATGCTGCTGACCTTAAGTGACTTCCATGTAGGATTCAAGAGGATGCGTGGTACAACATATCTGGAGGGTGCCAAGTTGAGAAATGTTGCTTCAAGTCATTGGTCCAAAGATAGAGGCTTTTTAAAGAACCAGGAATTATATTTTCATGTTGGGATGGGTTGTTCTTACAGAACATCGGGTCACATTTGTCCCCAAAACAACAATCCCCACCCCCAAAAAGAAAAAAAACTAGTACAGCTCAGCATCTTTTATGCAAATCTAACTCTAACTTGCTCAGCTAATAATGACATAAATGCAAACATACTGTGATACGTACAAAATTTCTAATTTCTATAAAACTTTCAAAGCAACTGTGGAATACATACAAAGCAAAAAGGGTTACAAATTGCACATTTGTTTGATTTATATTTTCACACCTTGTGACATGCAATAAAGACATGCAATAAGGGAAAATATGAGTTGTATGCTTAAAAGACAAGGGGAATCATTTGGGCTCTCAGAGACCAGATTTTTTTGGGGGGGGGGGTTGGTAAAAGTACATAATATATTATCAAACCAGTTATAAAGCACAAAGTAAGCAGAATATATCGAAAGTTCATATTAAAAAATACTATAAAATAAAGTCAGGTATCTTATTGAAGTTACTTACAAAGGGCACAGTCATGTACTTTCTTTAAGCAAAGGGACACTGGTCCAGGGACATTCTTCATCGCTTCATGTTATGTTCATTTAATTAAAATGCTTCTTTGGGAATTGCAAGCTGCCACAGGCTTAGAAAGAGGAGCAGCAACAAAAAAGTTCTTTAACCTGGGATTAGCAGAATGTTTATAGAAACAAAGTGCCCAAGAGGACACAACGAGGTAATCTCAAGGCTACCTCTGAGTGGGGTTTGATGGCTGAATCCACTTATAATGAAGAAATATGTGTATCAAGCAATAACCATCAACAGCAGCCATCCACCCCAGATGCATCCTTCAGGGCCTAAAGTTGGTCAAGCTTCCAAAACTGTAAAAGATTGAACATGTAGTTCAGAATAGAAGAACACAATGAGGGTTTGCACAATCCATGCGGAAAATGTTATGATAAGATGCTTCCACTATTGAATTTGGTCATGATGAGACAGGAACAGTAGCATTTTGCTTCATTTAACACATGAGACTTGATCAGTGGTAAGTTTCTGAGTCCCACATGTCCCTTTGTCTTCACTAGCACACTTGCTTAACACAGGATTCTTTCTTGTAGAGCCAATAAGATTAGGCAAAATCAGTCCGATTAGGCAGGATGGACATAAGGAGAGGTGGATGAAACTTGCTTCATAGGGCAGAGCATTGTAAAGGCATGGGGTTGCAAGGTACCCGCTTTCAACACAACTCAAGTGACCCATTGTAATGCAGGCTTTCAACACAACTCAAGTGACCCACCCCATTCATGATTCCTGTTGTCTTCAAGACATGAACTTTATTTATTTTGGCTGGTAAAGGCGTGACTCCACAAAAGGGCAGAGCAGGGAGAGGGACCATCCTGTTTTCCACTCCACCTCATTGTATGATCAGCACCTTTCTGGATGGACCAAGCGTAAGGGCACTTCAGTGTGGAGTTTTCTGAGCAGGGCTTTGGGATCTCTGTTCCTTCCTCCATCACTTAACTATCCAGGTCATCATCCAAAATTATAAGACAGGTGATTTTTATGCACATCCACTGTCCACATTCCTTCCCAGCCCTGGTGAGGCTGACCCTTGTTTTTGGTAGGAATAGACAGAAGAGTAAATAATTCTACTTCAGTGAGTCAGTTTACTTTGACGAGGCTGTAATGAGTCGAAGCAATGGTGGTTCCAGTGCCCATACAAGCTAGGATAGTCCCTCTGTTTACCTAGAGCTTCTCCTGGTGTCTGTGTCTTCTCCTGGTGTCTGTGTTCAATTCCCTGTATGACACTTTTCATCAGTGTGAGAATGGGCATGATGGGTGGAGGCGTTGCTGCCTAGGGCTCTCAAGGTAATGGGGTTCCTGCTGCATTTATGTTACACTGGGGGTGGGGGGTAGTGCAGTTGCCAGTAACCAGCCTGGCCACAATTACAGCAGGGTTGGCTCTGCTCAGCATGTCAGGCAGTTCATGGGAGTAGGTTGAGAAGATCATACCTAGGTCCTGTCAGACTACTTTATGAAGAATGACTACAAAAATGTATACACATGTATATTCCCATTTCATGGGTAGAGAAACAATGGGACGGATGTCAGTGGGCAGATACCTCTCAGAAATCTCAGCACTGCTAGGAAGAAGCATTTTTCTAGTTTTCTTTGCATACAACAAAGGCCATCATGAGTCTGCCATGTACTGAAGCATGACTAAGTCTGAAAGACATTTAATTACATAGTAAAACACATTGCCACAAGGGCCTATGTATATATAATATTGTTTAAAAGTAATTACATACTATGATGCTAGGAAATAAGAAATAAATTCTTACTTACTAGAGAAAAGTCTGCAGAGTTTTCACAGAAGTTTTACTAATTTATGTTGTAATAGTGCAATATTGTTATGCTCTTGCACCCGAGGGCGGCTAGACATGAAACCAGTGGGCCCCATTTCTGGGCCCTTACCACACACCCCAGTCCTCAGAGGGGTGAACTTGCAGGGCCTTCAGCACATACTCAGAGTTCAGTTTCCTAGAAGGAGGGCACTGGAGACTTTTGGCCTTTTATGGAGGTTTATTTACACTGTGGTCATGACCATAGAATCATAGAATAGTAGAGTTGGAAGGGGCCTATAAGGCCATCAAGTCCAATCCCTTGCTTAATGCAGGAATCCACCTTAAAGCATTCCTGACAGATGGCTGTCCAGCTGCCTCTTGAATGCCTCTAAAGTGGGAGAGCCCACGACCTCCCAAGGTAATTGGTTACACTGCTTCTAACATTCAGGAAGTTTTTCCTGATCTCCAGCAAAAATCAGGCTTCCTGTAAATGGTGCCCATTATTCCGTGTCCTGCTCTCTGGGATGATTGAGGAAGAGATCCTGGCCCTCCTGTGTGTGACAACCTTTCAAGTATTTGAAGAGTGCTATCATGTCTCCCCTCAGTCTCCTCTTCTCAAGGCTAAATATGCCCAGTTCTTTCAGTATCTCCATATAGGGCTTTGTTTCCAGAACCCTGATCATCCTCCTCTGGCCCTCCTCTGAATCCCCTCCAGCTTGTCTGCATCCTTCTTGAAGTGTGGTGCCCAGAACTGGACACAATACTCAAGATGAGACCAGTGCTGAATAGAGGGGAACCAGTATCTCGTGTGATTTGGAAGCTATACTTCTATTAATGCAGCCCAAAATAGCATGGCCTACAATGATCCATCTCAAAGCAAACTCTCCTTCCTCTCAGCTGCCCAGCAGATCTTCCTCTGCAAGACAAAAGCCGCTCTCCTTTTGCTTCAGATTCAGACTTTCCCCAGATTCATTTCCTCCTACCCCGTCAGGCCTTGTAGAACAAAAAGGCCAGCCATTTTGGAATTACATTGTTTTTGGTGTGTGTGTGTGTGTGTCCAATCTCTTTACTCAGAGACACTGAGTTGTAAGGGGCCCCTGGAGGTAACTTGGACTGACCACAAACACGTAACAATATTGTCCCGTTTGTATATTATTATTAACGTTACAGCCCCTGAAGAAGGCCTCAAAACAAGGGATGGCCCAAAACGCGTAGGGCTTTTTGTTAATAAATTTATTCTTGTACCCTGAGACTTTGTTTCTCTTCTTGGTGTCCCTATTTTGGTTACTTACCTCCCTCTGCTTTTTTTGGCATATAGACACCATCTTCAAATGGTTACTTATTTGGATATTTGGCCCTCTTTTGTTGAAGCCTTTGTATAATTGCTAGAAAGTTGTCTGTATTTCACACAAACCCAGGGACTCATATTAAAAATGGGGAAAAATAAATGAATAGAAAATTGTAGGTGCCCATGGGCACCCCTGTTGGGGATCCCTGAGATAATTCATATCACCCACACCTTGCTCAAGAATGGGCATGAAAGCAGGGCCATGCAGAGCTGGTAATATGCCCAGGCCAGATGGGAAGTGTATGCCCCCCACTTTCTAAAAAGGAGGACAACATGACCGCCCCAAGGGGGCGTGCCCACCAACATGTCCGTTCTACATAACACCTTCATATGAAACCTGTTCTACAACACCTCAAGGCACATATATCCCGGCCCCAAATGTGGCATGGCCCTCTGGAGCTTGTAGTCTGACCGTGGTATTCACGACGGACGGCTTCTGCACTGTTTCCACAAGGCGGGCTCCTCACTTCTCGATGGGCCGCTTAGCATAAGCTGGGGGGGCTCCTCATCGGAGTGCCCCCTCAAAATCGTGGGCCCCGGGCCAACTGGCCCCACTGCCCCCCCCTCTGCACGGCCCTGCATGAAAGAGTAACCCTGTGGAACTCACCTGCTTTGGAAGGCAGAGGCGGTGCTGATGCAAGCACATAAATCCCTGCTGACATAAAGAAAAAAGAGAAAGTGTTTGGGGAAGGGGTGTTTGTTTGTTTGTTTGTTTTTTGCAGATGTCATTTCAGTTGTCAAAGAAATGGCATTGTAAGGTCTGAAGACCAACACTCAAGCTAGTGGCACTGGGCTTGAGAAAGGGGGTATTGTGATCTCCCTACGATGGCCCCTGCCCCCAGGATCACATGTAGCCCCACTGATTTTCAGATGTTCCTGCTTAACAGCAGACAACCTCTGGTCCCTGTGCCATGAAATCATTCAGTTCACCTGAGACAGCTACGTTGCATAAATGACTGAACCAACCTCGATCTCTTAGCCCTTCAGCTTCTACTGCTGCACTTGTCCATCTCCTTTGCAGAGCACACCTATCAAACTGTGAGATCTTAAACTCACTTACTGGGGAGTAAGCCCCATTGCACATAGTGGGACTTGCTCCTGAGTAAACATGCATAGGATTGCACTGAAAATGTCCTGAAAGGGATGGAGCAGTTACTTGGCACTCACACAGCACTCTTCAGCCCAAGCTGCAGTGAAAGTAAAAATATGTATTTTTTGGAAGAATTGTTTTGGGTTGAATTGGTGAAACTGTTCATTGGTTCATCTATCCCACTACATTCTGATTGACAGCAGGTCTCCAGGGTCTCAGAGATGGGTCTTTTCCCAGCATCTTCTGCCTGACATGCTTTGGATGGGACCAATATATCATCCCATAAGAAAACAGACCCCAAAGACAGCCAAAGACCACTGCAAGCAACTGCTGTATGCTGCAATGTCAACACAAGGACACTGGTGTTGACCTAAAGAGGAATGGTTTAGAAAGAAGCATTTCATAGCCTACGGGTGCCTCTACAAGAGCAATTTAAAGCTCTTTCAAGGCGCATTACCAAATTTACCTTTACAAACGCGGAGCGCAAATCAGGGGTCCAGGCGCGTTTTATCTCCGATTATTCGCATTTTCGAATGTGCGTTAAATAACGATTTTTAATTTACTGCAGGAGTAAGAGTGCCTTATGTCTGTGTAAACAATTTTGTGAGGAGGCACATTAACGATCAGATGGTCTTGATGTCATGCATAGAACTGCCCCTTCGCTGGGAAAACCTTCCACTTTTTTGTTTAGTTTTATTTCCTGTCTCCTCCTGGCAACTTCCTCCTTGTTCTCCATCTCTCTGGATGGAAGCTCCAGGAAGACGAGACCCAATGTGAACTGAAAATAAAGTTTATTTTAACTCCCCTGATGGACTATTTCGTTCATGGAGACACGGGGCCAGATGGAGGTGGTTTCACGAGAAGTAAAAGGGGTAGGAAGGATGTGCGGATGTGCGCATAATTAGCTATCAGCTTAGACATATCATCCCCTCGCTTCTTGCTGGGTTCCTGACATGAGCTCTCTCTGTGTGTGTATGTTTTACAACAGTTGAGCTCGCTGGGAAGAGGAGGGGGAAGGAACGGAGCAGCATCCCCCTGTCTGATTTGGTGTGTGTGTGTGCGAGGCACATTCCCATTTACTCCTGAGCAGTTCACTTGATATGGAAATCGGGTAAAGGGGGTGGGGGGAGAGAGGCAGCCCTGACTAAAAATAAGTTTTCAAAGGGTGCTGGAGGGGGAAACTTATGGGGCACATTCCCATTTACTCCTGAGCAGTTCTGGGAGGGGGGACAACTTCGGCTGTAGGAGAAATTGGAGGGGAGAGAGGTAGCTAAACAGGTTAACCACGTCATTCCCAGCAGGTAACCTAGGTAACCAAAGGCGGGAGATTCTGGTAGGTGGGGAGAATAAAGGGTGAAAAACCTGTTTGGCCAGTTTCCCAAGACAAAACCCATTACTTTCAGCAACATTTGCATGCATAACAACTTTAAAGCGAGTTTCATACAGCCAGTAACTTCAACGCCTCTCGTATATAGGCATTAGGCGTAAAAGCGATTGTCAGGAGATGCACATAATCGGGGAACTGGGTGTCAAAGCGAAATCTTGTAGAGGGGGCCTATGGCAGCCTTCCCCTATCTGGTGCCCTCCAGATGTTTTGGAATACAACTTTCATCAGCCCCAGCAAGCATGGTCCTATGGATGTACAATAAGTACATAAGAAGAGCCATGCTACAATACAATACAATACTTTATTACGGTTAAAAAACCAGCATAGAAGAGCCATGCTAGATCAGACCAAGGGTCCGTCTAGTCCAGCACTCTGTTCACACACTGGCCAACTAGCTGTATCAGGTCAAGAGGACAGGGCTCCTGCAGCTTTAACTGTTGTGATGAAGAGGGAATTTAACCAGGTGCTACATGCATACAAAGGACACCTGCTGAAATTCCCTTTTCTCCACAACTGTTAAAGATACAAGAGCCCTGTCCTCCTTTCCATGGTCACCCTATCAGCCTATCCTCACTGCAGCCCACCATGGCTTAATCGTATGAACAGGCCCATTGTGTAGCTCTCTTCCTCAAAACCAATTGCATCTTCTCTCACCACCTTCCATATGTTTATTCTGTTTTAAAATTAATAACACTGTATCTGATGAAATCAGCTCTGTCCAATGAAAGCTCATATTACAGTACATGTGCTAATTTGTTTGTTTTTTAAAGGGTGACAGGATTCATTCATTCATTTATTCATTCTAGTCAGGGCCAGCATCAAGGAACTTTTCTACTCAAGGCTGTTAATTAGCTATTAATCCACTGTATCTACTTTTGGTTTTATTGCAGCATTGAGATCCAACCACCACACAACAGCACTTCCTTTCCTGTTTTCCCACTACGTAATGTCTATGCAGCACAATGGTATGGCGCAATAGTGCAAATGCACAAGTGAAAAAAAAACATTTCTTTTGCTTTCATAATTCAATGCTGCATTTTCCCTTGATAGAGACACAGAAGTGAAGCTGGAGGGTCATGACGTTGTCTAACAGCTGTGAGTAGGGAATGAGGAGTACGCAATAAATGCCTTGTGGAGAAAAGCCCAAGGATAAACATGGTCAGGCATCTGTTGAGGGCCCACACCCTATAAGAAGCCCACTGACAAGAACTCCCCACTTGCTCCTGCTCTTCATCATTGCAAACTGCTTGTTCATCTGCCTCTCATTCTGGCCCAGACAACGACAGTGGTGAGAAGGGGGAGCAGGAGATGCCACTGCCTGCTTGCTCACTGCCTCTCTGCCTGTCAAGCAAGCAAGTGGGAGCACAATGATGAGGAAGAGGAGGAGGAGCAAGAGCAGCTGGTGACCATGCTGGTGAGAAGGGAGACTCACTGAGGGAGGGGGCCCCATGGAGGGCATTTTGCCCAAGGGCCCTCAAAAACCTGGAGCTGGCACCAATTCTAGGGCAAGTAGTCCAGATGTTCCACATGCAATATCAATACACAGCCCGAATGCAAATTTATATGTTATTCCCCCCTCCGCCTTACCTGGCCGCTGTAATGCTGTCCTGGAATGTGGCACTGAGTGAGTTGACAACCAGTTTCCATATTGGGTCTTTTCAGCCATAGGTCTGGGTTGCATGGATTTTAATGTTTAAAATCCTTTAAATGCCACTCAGTAAGTGCCCCACTACTGCACTGCAATTATCATTGCTCCACCAGAGTTTGGTCACCCTTAGTTTCAGTTCTTTCTTTTAGCAGAGCTGCTGTGAGTTCCACTATGCAAATATCCGCTGAGGTCTGCGAGGGAAACATCAATGAGCTGTTTTCCACCAACACATATTCAACTATTTTGCTATTTATGTGAACATACATCAATCACAATAACTAAAATGACAGAAGTAAGTTTAATGCACCCTGCATCAATTGTGGGAGTTGGACTAGGTGACCTAAGTAGGGTGACCCTATGGAAAGGAGGACAAGGCTCCTGTATCTTTAACAGTTGTATTGAAAAGGGAATTTCAGCAGGTGTCCTTTGTATGCATGCAGCACCTGGTGAAATTTCCTCTTTATCACAATAGTTAAAGTTGCAGGAGCAATGCCGTCTTTTGTATCTGGTCACTCTAGTATAGCTCCTGCTTCAACTGTTGTGATGAAGTGAGAATTTCACCAGGTGCTGCATACATACAAATGACATCCCTTTTCTATTCAACTGTTAAAGATACAGGAGCCCTGTCCTCCTTTCCATATGGTCACCCTACTTGTATATGGTCACCCTACCTACAAGTTCTTCTTTGACTATTATTCACACTGCTGCCATTAGGATTACCAGAATCGAACCTACATTGTTCTACTGTAGATCACAAGTGGATCTAGTTGATTGAAGTATAGTGCAGATCTATAGCAATGTCAGTGGGGAAGCAAAAGGTCAATAATGGCTTCTGCCAAACCACCACAGAGCCAGTGAGATGCAGTGAAGAAAAACAAGGACTGGGGAGACTCAGGTTCGAATCCCCATTCAGCCATAAAGCTCACTGGGTGACCTTAGGCTAGTCCTGGGGCCTTGTTTGCATGATCATGGAGGGGAAAATAAACCACAGTGGCTTATTTCCCCTCCTGAGCATGCCTGTTGTGTGGTTAATTACATGATTACCCTCACCAGTGCGGCTTGCTGTGTCATGCAAATCTGGGGAGGCTGTTAACAAGCCACCCCAGAACCCTAAAGCAGCTCATGGATGCTCTGTCTCTGGGCTATCGTGACATCTGAACCTGAAACTCCAGGATGCTGGGGGATGAACAGGGAGAGTTTGAACCCACTCTCAGTCTTTAGTGCTCTTTTAAAGCCCTGGGGGCTGCCTTCACAGTACCAAGTTCGCGTCACCTTCTCCCCAAACCCCACAGTTTCCCTTACCAGGGTGGCATTAGGTAATCCTGCCACCAAAGAAGTGGTCATCTGGGTACCGGAGGGCCCCCCCCCCAGTTTCTGACAACCAATCACTGTTCACCTTCCACCAGGACTGCCTGGATCAGCCCCAGAGCAAGGTCAGATGATAGAAGAGCTGTAGGGACCTTGCTCCCATTGAAAAAGTCGAGCTAAGTCATATAACTGATGCGGCACAGATTCGCAGGTTTGGCCACATATAAACAGCCCCCTGGTCATTCAATGGTCCAACTGTCTCCCTAGATTGTTTCTTGTTTCTTATGTATTTAATTATTTCAACCGTTGGTCTTAATGGGTAATATCCAATGTTAGTTATACTTAGAGTAGACCTATTGAAATTAATGAGACTTGTATTAGTGATAACTAAAATAAGTCCAGTTCATTTCAATGAGTCTACTCTAAGTATAACTAACACTGGATACTATTCAATGTTATTTGTGATTACCTTTTTTGCATTCCTCATTGTCTGCTTGCATTTCCTTTGTGCGAGTTTTTGATCCATTTTGTTCTCATTTGAGCAAGAACTTCATTCTCTGACGGAGGCCTTCTTTTTTTCCTAATAAGTTCCTTGAGTGCTTGTTAACTATGCTGTTGACCTCTTGGATTTTGTGCTACCTTTTCTGGCCGGCATGCAGTATACATTCTAGCAGAGCTTCTGTTATTGTGGTTTTCAGTAACCCCTGAGCATTTTGGAGAGATTTGATCCTTGATGTCATGCCCCATCTGAGGGACTCCTCTTCAGAAGATGGCCTGGAGTTCCCCAAGCTGAATATCAAAAAGGAACCTTGAGGCAGTCTGGGGAATCCTGGACCCTTTGGGGAAACAGCCATTGTACCTTCCATTCAAAACTCACCTAGCTCCCCATGAACTCAGAGGCTGATTGAGCAGCCATTTATCCTCAGGGAGTGCAAGCGCCTTAAGGTGCTGGTTCAATTCGCTACCAGGGGCAGGACTGCATGTCTGAGGGGCTTAAGGATGTCTCATAAGCAGGGCTCTACTCATGAGCAGGCTTTATACATGAGCAGACCTTCTTCAGGTGGTCCTGATGGCCTGCAGCTGTGCTCAGGGTGGGGCTCTGAAGCTTCAGGCTTAAAAACCTTCAGTTCTAGGAACAGAGAGCTGGATCAACATCTGTGCATTGCTTTTCAGATGCTTGCCTTGCTCTTTGGACTGCCTACTGACCTTGCCTTTGAAACTGGCCTTAACAAAATCTATGGAGTTCTGTCCTGATGCCACCGTAGAAAAGACACTGTTTATTTTCCCTTTCATTTATTATATTTCTATACTGCCCCATTGCTGAATCTCTCTGGGCAGTTCACAGAAATTAAAAACCATTCAAATGCATTATACAAAAAAGTACATTTACATAAAATGTACCAAAAAAAGCATTTACATAAAAACATATGAAGAGATAGCACACAGATGAGAAATACCTAAAAACAATTGTTAAACAATTAATCAAAGATGATCCAGGACCTGATTAAAAATTCATTATATGTTGCCAAATATCTGAGAGAAGAGTGCAGTTTTAATCTAGAGATCATTCTACATTCCATAATTGCAGGGACGCCACTGAGAAGTTTCCTTTTCCTTTCCCCCAATTCCCTTGTTTTAGAGAAGTTTCCTCTTCTGAAATCAAATGTGACCATTGGGCTTTCTTGGCCATTTCAAATTTACATATACATTAGACTGGATAGCACAGTGGTTCCTGTTTCCAATTGGTTCAACAACACTTGTGTTAGTCTTGGGCACCATTTAGGACTAAGCCTGGCGTGGCCTCCCCTCTGGCTGCTTCTGTGACTAACTGTTCTAGGGTGCAGTAGTTTAGGGGATCTAGAAATGTTACCTCTTTGTTGCGAGCAAAATGAAACATGACTTTGCCCAATCTATGTGAGGGTAATTGAAGTCACCCACTGCTATACCTCTTTCTTCTTTGGATGCCTCCCTGATTATTATTATTATTATTATTATTATTATTAATTATTTATTCCATTTATATACCACCTCATAGCCGAAGCTCTCTGGGTGGTTTACAAAAATTTAAAACATTGAACATTAAAAAAAACCGATATACAAAATTTAAAAGCATAAAAAGCATAAAAGCAGGTTATAAATGCAATATCATGAAGATCACCCTGAGTATTTTAATCAGGGGTATGTAGCATATTCACAGTACTAAATTACTTTTAAGGCCTGGCATTTTCACCCACAGCAGTTCTGTGGAGAAGTCTGTCCTTTTTCAAGGTTTCTAATTTGTTTGACACTATGTCCTTTCAGATGTACAGGAGCCACCATTTTATGCACCAAAGCAATATTGTCTGCCAGATAATATTGTTAGCTGAGAGGTCACTGTTTTATGTAGATTAACACTAATTTCCAATCAATGTGTTTGATAAATGTTGTACAGCAGGGGTGCGGGACCTCTGCCTTAGGGTCCCAATCTGGCCCTCCATAGTTCCCAAGGAGGCCACCCCCACCCCCCAACCATCGATCGATTGGTGACTTCCTGGCTTTTGTGCAGTTTTCCCCCATTCTAAAAGGATGAAATGCCTCTCCTAAAGCCGAGGTACTGGCAGTAAGAGCTTTAGGGTAAAAAATGCTGGGATGTTTGGTCCCACCCACCCTTGGAATGTGGTCCCTGAGAATTTTTCTGAAATGGAACTCAGCCCTCAGGCTGGAAGACATTCTGCACCCCTCTTTTAGAGCTTTCTTCTTGAAAGAAGAATTCTTTTACCTCTCAGTTGCTTTTCACCAACCGACACCCTGCCTTTTGCTAGTTTATTTAACTAATTATTTAGGTAGTATAACAACAGACCAATCAGCATCATAGAGAAATGCCATTGCAACTTGCTTGAGCATGGCTGCTGCTAACAGATATTGCCCTTATATTAGCTAGTGCCACAATATTTGACTTGTAAATATTGTGGACAAATTTTGGTTTAAAATAGTCTTTTGGTTCACCTAGCAAGTCACAACTGGTGGAGAAGAATACATGTGCAGCTGCTGCTGTGCCAGGCTTGCACATCACAACCACCAACTCTGGTGAATAAGCCACGCAGTGTGGGTTGTCTATGGAACAGCCCATGGTGAGTCCAACAGACAATTAGGCTTACTGTAGGTTGTTCTCTCAGTCCTTCCCTCTCAGTCCTCCAGCTGGATCTGGCACACATCACAGAGGACCTGGCAGCAGAACCCATCTTGTCTGCCACCAAGTTCCCCTCCCTGCTCTGATCATGATCACAGTTGTGCTCCCCATCTTTTCTTTCTTTTTTAATGTTCCCTGACATTTGCACAAACATTTTTGTAATTTTAAAGCAAAGCAAATCAGTTGGCTCAGTTTTTCACAATTGTGGAGGGGCGCAATTGCGGCTGTCAAATACATATTGCCTTGCCTTGCCTATTGCCTTCTATGTTTCAGCTGTCAAAGTATTAAGCATACAAAGTAATTGACAACATGAGGATGAATATCAGCTAGTCTGACAGCTAACAAGTCACGGGAGAAAGGGGACCAGATCAGCCCCTAGCAAAGTTATCCTTATGTTTGTTTTCCTTCATCCACCCCTCTTTGAGTCTCCCTGGGGCCCCCTCCACAAGGATGCGCTTTTGCGCCCGGTTCGGGGATTATGCGCATTTTCGCGGAGGCGCATTTACGCCTAATCCCTCTGCACGGGAGGCGGCGAGAAGCGGCGAAGCGCATTAAAAGATGCCCAAAAAGCACTTTACAGGTAGTTAATGCGCATAATCGCTTGTTCACACAGCGAAAATGCGCTTTAACGGCCGGAGCAAAATAAAAGTCGCTATTTAACGCGCGTTCGAAAATGCGCATTATCGGGGAGATAACGCGCCTGTACGCCCGTTTTGCGCTCCGCTCGTGTGTAGGTAAAATTTATAATGAGCCTTCAAGGCTCATTAAACGTCTCGTGTGGAGGAGGCCGAAGTCATTTTAAGAGTGAGCTAGGGTCCACCTTAACAAATCAGCCACCCTGCGGGAAACAATCCCTATTTGGACAACATGGCAACCCATGGTGGCTTGTTACCCATAATGGGTTGTCGCATCATTAAGCAAAATTCCCCTCTTAATTGGGTGCTGTGATTTGTGGAGGTGAACAGGCCACTAACAAAGAGAGAAAGGCTGGTGAGGAGCGGCTGCATAGCTTCAGCAGCAGCATCTCCTTCCCAGAAGAGGGCTGCTGAGCCAATCAGCATATTGATAGAGTGGGGACAAAGAGGCAGACCCAGCACAGTGAGATTTCTCCTTTGTTCTGCCTCCATTTCAATCTGAGGCTCCTAAAGGCAAAACCTCCCATTTGGCCCCAGGATTGCAGTTGCTGACTAAATAAGTTGATCTGGACTATCAGTAAATTCTTTATGGATACTTCATTTTCTAACATTTGTCACAAGTTATGTAGGCGTGATAGGCATTGGGCTGGATCAATTGGTGAGGGAGAGTTGGATTGGGCTCCCTGCTCCCCCTTGGTGAGGATTCCCATAAGGGATCTCAGGGCCATGGCATCAAGACCAGACCAGCATGGGGGCTGTGAGCTGGCCACATCTGGAGGGGTGGAAAGGAGTGAACATTAGTGGTCCATGCTGTGGTGTGCCCCTGGCCCTTCCATCCACCACCAGTGCTCCTGGCATGCAGACCAGGAAGGGGAACTGGTCAGCAGGGGGGCTAGCCGATGACAGGATCTATGCCCTATGCCGCCACCAAGCCTATTCAAGTGAGTCCATAAAGTTCTGGCCAATTTATTATCCCAGCTATGCCTGTGTGTCTATTTGTTCTCATCCCTTTGCCAACCAGACCCAATGAAGGGCTACCCACACAAGTTGTTTCTGTGATTTTGCATCTGGGAAAGATGAAAAGAAGTCTCATGTATCAGCTAAATATATGTGTAGGGTGGGAATCCTCCTCACAGAGGATATATGCTAACATTCACACAAAAACACAGATCCCTGCAGAACATTCACAGTAGCACCTGCACCCAAAGTGGCAGGTAGATAGGTATATATGTGCACATATAGACAGCACAGGTGTTCTCCCAACTCAGCAGCAGCAGCTGCACTAACAGATGCAACTTAAGGGAGGTTAAAAGAAATCCTGCAGCTACCTTGCTTCAAAACAGATACGATGTGATCGATTTGCATAAGGGAAGTTTGAAGTGAAACCAAGTGAAATTAAATGTTTGTTTGTATGACTCTGAGCAAGAAGCAGAATTTGCAGTCAAGCATTCAAGGGGAAGCTTCAGAAAATCAGAGGACGGAAACAGATGAGGATGTCTGCTCAATGGCTAAGAACTAATCAACCTTTTCAGAATGTGATGTGCACGTGCCTGTAATGATAGCCCATAAACCCCATGCCCTAAAATAGCCTCCGGGCTATTATAGAGCCAGTGCTTCCCTCAAGTTTGAGTAGAGTTGCTGTGTAGACAGGAGATCTTGACTAGCATTTCTGTTCACAGATCCAATGCTCGCCTCTAGAACACACTGCATCATTCCACTTTCCATTGGAACTCAGCGTCGCACAGTCCTCGCCATGTCCAGCATCATTGGGTTCTCCAGCCCCCCAGAAGCTGATGGTGGCAGTGAAAAGGTTGTATTCAATAGAAGGAATCGACAGGGAACGGATTAAAAAAAAAATAGAACAGCAAGTATCATATACCATTATATAAGTCTTAGGTTCACCCACATTTGGAATTCTCTGTGCAGTTCTGGTTGTCCCATCTCAAAGAGTAGTTGCACAATATTGGGACCATATTACATCTGTCTTGAAAGACCTTCACTGGTTGTTAATTGTTTTTCAGCCTCAATTCAAGGTGTTGATTTTAACCTTTAAAACCCTAATCAACTTAGGTCCTACCTATCTAAGGAACTGCCTGTCTTGTTATGAAACTGCCTGGCTGTTAATATCTGCAAGAGAGGCCATCTTGAGGAAACCGTTACCCGCAGAGCCCGTTTGTTGGACATGCATGAAAGGACTTCCTCCAGTGTTGCTCCCAAATGACCCTACTCTTTTGGCTTTTAAAAAGGGAGTAAAGACAAATCTTCTTAATTTAGCCTTTTAAATTATGTAAATGCTCTAATGTGTTACTGATTTTAATATGCTTGGGTGTTCTTTTTTATTGTGTTATGGTTCAACTTGTTTTCAATAGTTGTATACAGCCTTGATGGCTTTTTAGCAAATAAGGTAGTATCTATAAGTTATTTTTTTTAAAAAAAGAAGACAGGAGACTAGTAGAACTATAGATTGTACAAGATAGATTCACATAAATGGCAATGGGATGGGGGAGCTTTCTTTTGAACAATGGCTTAAGAGGTTAGGCGTTCTTATAGTTTCGGGGGGGGGAAGAGATGATTGAGGTGTATGGGAGACATGGGAGACATTTCATGGACAAGAAGGCTATCAATGGCTGCTAGTCATGAGAGCGATGTATTACCTCCAGTATCAAAGGCAATGTGCATCTATGTATGTACACCAGTTGCTGGGGAACATGAGCATGAGGGTGCTGTTGCACTTATGTCCTGTGAGCAGCTGATTGTGTGAACAGAATGCTGGACTAGATGGACCCTTGGTCTGATCCAGCAGGGCTCTACATGTTACATTAACAGTGTGTTTCAAATTGCATATTTAGGCTACATCTCTTTCTTAACAAAAGGACTCCGTACCAGGAGTCTTATTCAAATTTTTCTTTTCCCTCTTTACTAGGTCTTGTGCCTTAGCGGGTTTAGATCTAGCCTTTTTTAAATTCCTCTTGGCGCAAGTAATCATAGATATTGTGCCAGAAGTGGATGGCTGATCTGAACAGGTTGTTGCCTCAGCCGAGGTAGAAGGTGGGGTTTTGTCACCCATTGGGAGTTCCACGGCTTGTAAAGCCTTGTTCCACAAGATGGCCTTGAGTCTATCCGACCTGTGTCTGCATATCTGCTTAGAACAATTCTGGCAGAACTGGCAGGATTCAACTATATGTCCCTCTCCCAGACATAGGAGACACAATGAATGGCCATCTGATGGTGGAAGTTTGCTCCCACAACTTCCACACTTATGGAAGGATGTCCTTAGGGCCATGCATATCCGTTAAAGAAAAGAGAAGGAGAAGGAGAACAAATCCCAGAAGAATAGCGAGAAAAAAAACTCCAAAACAAAAGTTCTCTTGAGGGAAAAATCCTGACAAGGTAGTCACAATTGTGGATGAAAGAGAACTGAGGGTTGGGCAGGAACCCATGGCACATGCCCAGTACGGTATAGGGGAGGGGTTCCCACCCCAAATGCCTCAGCTATAGATTTTTTTTCCTGAGTTGAGAGCCTGCGCAGGCGCAAAGCCCATATGTGTGATGCACAGAAACCACGAAGAAGAACACCCTTATAGCGCGATAATCCATGATTGCTTTTTGTTACAAAGTGGCACGGCCAGTCCTATTTTAAACACATTATTAATCATAGAATCATAGAATAGTAGAGTTGGAAGGGGCCTAGAAGGCCATCAAGTCCAACCCGCTGCTCAATGTAGGAATCCACACATTAAAGCATACAATGTAATATGTTCGGAAATGTAGAACCTGGGCTTATCCAATGAAATCGACTGGCAGTAGATTCAAGGTAAAGAAGTACTTTATAAAATAAAAAACAAACACCAACTGATGGTATGAGCTGACACACAAACAAGAATATATGGCTTTTTAAAAATCCTAATAACTAAGAATAAAACCTCCCCCTCTCTCTATCAGTTGCTGTTAGTCAGACTAACAACCAGTTAATGGCTGTTACCATTGTGCCCTGTTTCTGTGCTTCGAGAAGCAACTGATTGGCCACTGTGGGAGACTAAATGTGGGTTTGGGTGGGGTTTTGATCTGACTTTTATATCATCAGCGACTTGGGTTTTGTGAAGTGAAATCTCAAAGCTGCTGCTTTGAACGGGAAACCACAAGCATTGCCACCAAACTGATGTTTCCTGAGATGAGAGTCCATTGAGAATGGAGAGGGGCTGTAGCTCAGTGGTAGGGGATCTGCTTTGCAAGCAGAAAGTCCCGGGATGAGTCCCGGGCATTTCCAGGTAGAGCTAGGAAAGAATCCTGCCTGAAACCCAGGAGAGCCACTGCCAGTCAGTATTGACAATACTAGGTTAGGTGGACCACTTGGAGCTTCTCTTCTTGAGTGATTTATTGCACTCATGATTGGCCACTCACTGATATTTGCAGGTCATTTACACAATGTCATAAACCTCTAGGATGTCTCCTATGTTTCCCCCCATAAACTCATTTTTAAAAAGATCGAAGTTAATGAAGTACTTTAAATTATCATGGGATATACACAGTGTGTAAAGCCGGTGTTGTGCTATAATAGTACAGCCGTTAGATGGAGCTGTTTCACTGAACATAATAGAGCATTCCCAAGCGGGGAAGTTTCCAATTCCAAATCTCATGGTCACTGTCTACAGGAGCCCATCATAAACCCAGAAAGACTCCAGAAGTAGAAAGCCCACTAAGAGTGTGGGTTTTTATACTCTCAGTATAACGTGTTTTCTCTTTGTGTTTATGTGTGTGTACACACACACACACACACACACACCCCATGGTGGAGGGAGAAATGAGAAGGTAGGCTATTCCATCAGCTCGACTATAAGACCAGCTCTACTTGCTGACTCCTCTCCCGGAACTATTTCCATTCCAGTTCGTCATGATAAGAATTACTTTGTCACTGTAAGAATTGGTTCTGCTGAGTTCAGTGGACTGCACTCTGGGCTGTTGACCCTCAGGCTTGTAGGCCAAGTCTGGCCCACCTGGGATCCCAATCAGGCTTTCTGAGGTTCCCCAGATGGGCATGCCCCCTTCCCCAGTCCTGCCCCCAAATGCTGACTCTTGGGTGGTTCCCCAGTGTTTGAACAGGTTTTCCCCATTCTAAAAGACTGGATGGCCTCTCCTAAGGCTTGATTACTAGCTTTATGAGCTTGAAGCTAAAACATGCTGGTCTTTTGGGTACCTTTGCCATTTTGGCTTCACCCGCTTTGCCTTCTTCCCCCCCCCCCACCCCACCCCTGGAATGCAGTCTTTGAAAGCCTGTCTGAAATTGAATTCAGCCCATTATAGAATTGTATAATGGGCTGAATTGTATAGAATTGTAGCTTAAGGATCCATCTAGTCCAGCATCCTATTTCTCACAGTGGACAACTGGTGCCTCCCAGGAAGCCACAATTGGGGAAAGAGCTTGCTGTTTACCACCCCGCAACTGGTATCTCTGCCTCTAGTATTAGTATTAGTATTAGTATTATTTGCATTTGGATACTGCCCCATAGCCGAAGCTCTCTGTGTGGTTTACATTAGAATTAAAACATTTAAAAACAATATACAAAAATTAAAACGGCAAAACATGCAATTTACACATACATTTAAAACCACTATAATAACTTTAAAAGCTATAAGCCTAAAAAACAAAACAGACCCAGGCTCATCAGATATTGTTAAATGCCTGAGAGAAGAGGAAAGTCTTGACCTGGCATCGAAAAGATAACAATGTTGGCACAATTGTGGGGCCACCACAGAGAAGGCCCTCTCCATTGTTGCCAACCTCCGAGCTTCCCTCAGAGTAGGCACTCAGAGGAGAACCATTTAGCTATCAGAGCCAGTGTGGTGTAGATGCTAAAGAGTTGGACTGGGAGTTGGGAGATCTGGGTTCTAGTCCACACACAGCCATGAAAACCCACTGGGTGACTTTGGGCCAGTCACAGATTCTCAGCCCAATCTACCTCACAGGGTTATTGTTGTGAGGATAAAATGGGGAGAAGGAGGATTATGTATGCTTTCTTGGGTTCCTTAGACGAAAAAAGGTGGGATATACATGTAATAAATACATAAATATTTGCTCTCCTCCCTGAATTTGTCTAATCCCCTTATAAAGCTGTCTGAACCAGTGACCGTCATCACATCTCGTTGCAGCAAATTCCATAACCTATTTATGCATTTTGTGAAAAATGATTTTTTTCTTTTTTGTAAATCTCCCATGTCTCAGTTTCATTAGGAGTCCCCAAATCCTGGAGGGAGAAAACGTCTCTCTGCCAAACCTTCTCTATATTCTATATGATCTTATCAAGCTCTATCAGGCCCCTCCCCCTTAGTTCTCTCCCCCCTCCCTAATCCCCGAATTCATTAACCTTCCTCCTTGACCTTCTCTGCACTTTGTAGAAGGAAGTAAAGATTTTACCGACTTTAAAAATGAAATGAAGAAATAGTAGCTTCTGGTAATTTTAATGTGCTATTGTTATGCTGCTTGGCATACAGAACACAAGGGGGGGCACAAAAATGTTATTTCCCCAGGGCAATAACAAAAATCTCCCCTGTGGCATGGCCCTCCATAGTTTCCCCACCAGTTCCAGTTTTATGTATAAAGATGGCATGCTCTTGTAAAGTTATATTGCAAAGAGCCAAATCCTTCCTGTTCTCAGGGAGACAAGACAGGGGAGGGAAGTGCATGGGAGAAACCACTTTTGTGGTAAAACCCCAGATATTTGTTTAAGTGAGTTCTGCAAAATTTCCTGCATTGTTTTGGTTGGACACATATAATGGAACAGCCCTACAATCACATTTCGTACCTAGTTGGTGTAAATGTTGAGGGCTCTTTCACAGTTTTTGCTCAATTTGGGTCCCAGAGGGGTCAGAAGGACTGGAAGAGATCTGTATCTATCTGTAAAGCAGATACCACTGTAACACTGTGTTATCAGATTTAATATATATTTAACTGGAAAATTGCCAATGAAGTCCAACACAGTCACATTTGCCTGCAAAAGAGGAAACTTCTCTAAAATGAGGGAACTTGTAAAAAAAAGTTGAAAGGGAAATTCAAAAGAGCAAAATCCCTTAAAAATGCTTGGAGGTTACTCAAAACCATAATAATAGAAGCTCAGGTAGAATGTGTACCACAGGTTTGGAAAGGCAGCACCATATCCAGGAGGTCACTAGCACAGTTAATGAGCAATGCTATTTGAGAAACTATTAGAGAAAAGAAGGCTTCCTTCAGTACATGAAGTCATGCCGAAATGAGGAAAACAAGCTTGAGCAAAGGAGATGCAAGCAGAGAATAAGAAATTTTTAAAAAAGCATTTTAAGAAATATAGCTAACAAAATCAAGGGCAGCAAGAAAGAATTATTTAAATACATCATCAGCAGGAAACCAGCTAGGGAGACAGTTAGACCACTGAATGATAATGGAGTTAAGGGAATACTAAAGGAGGATAAGGAAATTACAGAGAAGCTCAATGAATTCTTTTTATCTGTCTTCATTGCAGAAGATATAGGACAGATACCTGTGCCTGAACTGATGCTTCCAGGAAGGGAGTCTGGGAAGTGAGGCAAATAGTGGTGACAAAAGATTCTTAAAGAACTCTGAAATGAAATTGCTGATCTTCTAACGAAAATATACATGTCTATTAGATGAGCCTCTGTACCAGAGGACTAAAGAATGGCCAATGTAACACCAATTTTTAAATACGGATCCATAGGAAGGGGTGTCTGGGAAATTACAGGCCAGTTAGCTTAACATCTGTTCTGGGTAAATTGGTTAAAAGCATTATTAAAGATAAAATTGGTAAGCATATAGAAGGACAAGCCCTGCTGAAAAAAGAATCAACATGGCTTCTACAAAGGTAAGTCATGTCTGACTAATCTTTTAGAGTTCTTTGAGAATCAATAAACATATAGTCAAGGGAGATGCGGTGGACATTGTTTACTTGGACTTCCAAAAGGCTTTTGATACAGTCCCTCACCAAAGACTCCTGAGCAAACTTTTAGCAGTCATGGAATAAAAGGAGAGGTCTTCTTATGGATCAGTAACTGGCTAAAGAACAGAAAGATGAGAGAGTAGGAATAAATGGTAAAATTATCCCAATGGAGGGAAGTAAATAGTGAGGTCCCAGAGGGATCTTTTCAAATTATTCATAAATGATTTGAAATTAGGAGTGAGCAGTGAAGTGGCCATGTTTGCTGATGACACCAAATTATTTAAGGTGGTTAAAACAAAAAGGGATTGCAAGGAGCTCCAAAAGGATCTCTCCAAAAGTGTGGCCCTCCAGACATTTTGGTCTACAACTCCCATCAGCCCTCGCCAACATAGGATTAGAGAAATTCCTAATTATTCTCACCATTTTGACATATATACCCATCAATGTAAGGTAGCCCAGAGGCAAAACAGTAGGCATAATCCTCCTTGAGTTTCCAGCTACAATGCTTGGAACTAAAGTGCACTGCCTCCAGTATATAATCTGGAGCAGGGCTTCCTGTCAACCAAGTGATGTCAAACACCTTAAATTTTTAAAACCTGCCAGAGCTGTAGTTACAAATTCAGTTTGTTTGTTTGTTTGTTTGAGTTTTACTATGTAATTGAGGTAAAACAGATGGGTTGCTACTGAATTCAGATAGAACTGATGATTCTCAGTGAATGGGAAACATCTATGTGGTAAATGTGCGTCCCCTTCATTCATTTGATTTGGGCACCTCTGGTCCAGATTACCTTCACAATGTAACAGGGGTGGGCAACCAGCAGGCCAAAACACTGGGAGAGCTACAACTTCCATCAGCCTTATTCCACAAAGCCAATGGTGAGGGATTATGGAGTTGTGGGCCGAAACATGTGGAGGGCCACAAGTTGCCCATTCTTGGCATAAGCCCTGAGAAGGCATGTAATTTGTTGTGGCAGGAGGCATCAATGGACGGAGGCACTGCTCATGTGTGAAATGATCCTTAAGTGGAGACTGCCTAGGCATTGCTCTTGTTCAAACAGGACTGAAAGCTCTCTGGGGGCATTTATATGGGAGAGTTAGCAAAGGGTTTGCACTGAAGAACCACATAGCTCTTGCTCAAACAGAGGCATTTTCTGCTGAAAAGATAGCAGTCTTGAATGGCTGCAAAGAAATGCATGAAATCAACTTAACATGGAATTACTTACGAGATAGATAAGGGAGTGTCATCTACCCAGAGCCACTTCCGTTCCATGTCAATGTCACTCAGGCCAATCCAAAACACCTGTGCAGCGGCTAGTTGTTCTATCAAAAATTTCTACATGGGGAAGGAAATGGGACATGTATGTTATTTCCCTTCTCTTCGGGGATTAGCTACTCTGATTTATGGTAGAGAATACACAATGGACCAACCAGCAAGGCTTACAGAGAACAAAGCTAGAATTACCATTTGAATAACGTAGCACAGTGAAACAGACAGGGCCTTTTCTGTGTTAGCACCCAGGTCCTCAATGGAGCTTAAGTAGGCAATGAAAACATTTTTATTCTGCATGGCTTTTAGGTTTCTAATATATGACTGAAGGTTTTAACTCTGTTCCTTTTGATTTTAAGGCTTTAGTTTTAACTTTCTTACTTTATGATATTTGGTTTGGCTTTGTTGTCTTATGTAAAACACTTGCTGAATGTGTGCGGTGGCTTGTTAGGGCCAAGAAGCAGTATAAATATACTTTTATAAATAAATATTATATGAACCAAGCGAATCCACCAGGTGGAAGATGCAGTTTGCAGTATTTGAATAAGAACAGGGCATTTTTATTAAACTCTACAGTCTGAGTTCAGCACATATGGAATGACTCTTCCCGTATACACAAGCTCAGTACAGAACCACTGTTCCCAGTAGTCTCTCCTCATCCCAGTCATAGTTGGAAAATCAAAGTAAAACAAACACTCACCTGTTCTACCCAGTTGTTAATAATAACCAGGTGACCCCCTTCATTCACACAAGATGCTTTGGCAGCCCTCCAGGGTTTGCTTAGCGTAGAAAAGAAGTAGCAGCTTTTCTGAAATGGCAGCCAATTTTGTGGACACCTGGTGCAGATGAACTCTAGAAGTGTTCAAAGAAACAGTGATAAGAAACACTGCGGGATCCTTCACACTGTAGAGCAGTCGCTCCCAACCTGATGCCCTCCAGATGTGTTGGACTACAACTCCTATCACCCCTAGCCAGCATGGTCATGAGGCATGAGGGCTGGTGTGATGGGAATCATAGTCCAAGGCATTTGGAGGGCACCAGGTTGGGGAAAACCGCTGTAGAGATCCTTTGGAAACAAGTTGCTTTTCTTGTCCTCACTATGTCTGACATATGGGCCCTCTGAGCTGTTTCATACATGACATTTAACCTTGATGGAAATAATCTTTGGATAGCCCTTATGTGGGACATTTCTAAGCATAGCGCTTATTCAGACAGGGTTGAAAAGCTAGCACATATCCTCAAAGTGCTCGACTAACTCCTTGTATCCTTTATTGAAGTGATAGGCACAAAACAGGGCCAGGTTTCGCCAACTTTTACACAACTGGTGTCTTGAATTAGCAAGACACTACAAACATTTGTAAGTGAACTCTGTGCATCTCTGTATATATGCAATTTATTTATTTAAAGCAGCTCAATTTTATTTCTAGGTGAAATATAACACAAGATACAAATAAAATCTCAATAAAAACAACCAGCAATATAATTGCCAAGACAATTTAAATGACCATCAGATATAAAAGTTAAAACCACATTGCAGAGACTAAAAAGTTTTAGCCTGACACCAAAAAAATAGCAATGTGGGCGGCCAAGCAAGCTTCCCCTTAGGGGAGTATTCCACAGCTCTGGGGGGTGGGAAGCATGACAGAAAAGGTCCTCTCTCTTTTGCTGATGCTCACCGAGCCTCAGAATGAAGCTGGGGAACTTGGAGAAGGGCTGCCATGGATGACCTTAAGGTATGACCTGGTACATATGGGAGAAGACATTCAATCAGGTCCCAAGACATGTATCAGTCAAAACCAGCATGTTGAATTGGGCCCAGAAATGAATTGGAAGCTACTCAGTGCAGGTGAGAGAATCCTGCATTGAGCAGGGGGTTGGACTCGATGTCCTTATAGGCCCCTTCCAACTCTACTATTCCATGGTTTGATGATTCTATGACTGGCATAATGTGATAATAACGCCTCATCCCAGAGAGAATGCCCGCAGCCATATTTTGCACTAGCTGAAATTTCTAGATTGTCTTCAAAACACCTCCATGTACTGATGGGAATATTGCAACCTCATCTGCAAGTTACAGAAAGGGGGCAGTGTTGTCGTTAGTTAGTTCATGGGAATTTAGGCTACAGCTAGCCTTAAGATTTCTATAGCCTACAATGTGGTTTCCTGTGATTTTGCTCCTTCCCCCCCCCCCCCGCCTCTGACCTCCATCATTGCTAGGACCACATATGGTGGCTCTCTCCCTTCTGCCTGTGTAATGAACACAATATGGACTGAACAAACTCCTTTTGAAACCCCACGCACTCATATGCAAGAATATTGTGAGTACAACCACTTTACCTTTCTTCCTTAAAGAAGGGTGTAGTCTCCCTTATTATCCTATGACAACCTTGTGTACAGGTGGGACTGGTAAATGCTCATTCAGTTTTGACCTTTTTTAATTTTCTCTGCTAATTGCCTTTTTAACAGGTGGCATCTTTACTAAATAATCTCATCATGTATGACTTATTACAGTAATAAAACTAAAGTATCCGAACTTTATTATCTAAAGAATGAAAGCAGTCCCCAAACCTGGTGTTCACCAGATGTCTTGGAGCTTTATCACACCTACATTTTCCTCCCGGTTTGCTTCTGCAGGTTTCCCCCTCTTTTTCCTATGCGACTCTAGCATTTTGATTTACACGTGCTCGGTATTGCTGCGGTACCTGCGATACCTGCAATACCTGCTTGTGCCTTTCAGACTTTGCCCGTTCAGGGATACATCGAAACAGAAACTAAAAAGCCAGACCTCAGGGCGAGAGAGCAGCATGACGGGGACGACGTCATGCAGGTCCAGCGCTGAAGAAGTGGAGCAAAGTCACGGTGGGTGTGCATCAAACCTCCCGTGTGATAATGGCCTTGGACAACTCCCACCATTTCCAGCCAACATGGCATTATTATACACACATCCCCTGCTATATACACATAATTGTGTCAAAAAGACACTATCTATTGTAGCTATTCTTTTTTTGTTTGAATATATATATATGTATGTATATATATATATATATATATATATATCAGTATGTGTGTGTGTACACACACACACACACATACTGTTGTGTCTAATTCCCCCTTGCTCAGGGCGAAGGAATGTTAGTCGTTAATTCAGAATCAGATTCTGAATCCGAACAGACATTCCAGTCCATACCAGAAGGGGAAGATGTCGTTCCCATAGCTCCCCCTTTAGTGGAAGTTTCTTCTGATGTAAATAACCTTGCAACTGATAAGCAGCCCTCGTCTTCAGAGGACGATAAAGGGAGTGAGCTCAAAGATCCCATTTTCCGTAGGAGAGAAAAGCGTGCACAGATCAAAGAGCTTAGGAGGCGGCGCTAGGAAAGATTACTTGCTCAGAAAAGGCTGGGTGTGGATTCTTCTCAGAAGTGACTCTCGCTTTTCTTTTGAATGGATCAACTGATTTGTTTGCTTAGCTAAATTACGCCTTGGGGCAAAATGCTTTCTAAGTTTTAACTCCTTTCAAAGAGAGGGAAGGGACCATTTGCTAAATAAAAGATTGATTGCTTTCCTAAGAGGCCTCCTTGTTGACTTCAATGGGTGCTAGTAGTTAGAGAGTCACGACACATACATACACACACACACACACACACACACACATATACTTCCTAGCCCAGGAGCTAAATATATGCTGCCATTTCCTGTCCAATGAGATGCTGGATGAACTGTACCATGGTGTTTCCCCTAAAATGTGTCTTCATATTTCAATAATTCTATTACAAAAATTAATGCATAGGGGTTGGATTCAGATTTACATGGGGTCATCTGTGCTGCCAGGTGAACTTCCCTGCCGCCTCTTTCTCACAGCAGCCCCCTGAAAATGCTACACAGAGTCAGAAGACCCTGTTGAAGGGGTGAGCAGTGGGGGGGGGGAGGGGATTCCCCCCAAATCAGATGGAATGATCTTCCACAAGCACAGTCTTCTTGTGGTAGGCAGATTCTGGATCCAAGGCATAAATTCTGCCTGCTCTTGCTCACATGGTTATATGACATTTCCTATGCAACTGGGTTGTGATTCTGCCAGGTTTCATGGAGGACATAAGACAGGAACATAAGAAGAGCCATGCTGGATCAGAACAAGGGTCCTTTTAGTTCAGCACTCTGTTCACACAGTGGACAACCAGCTGTTGACCAGAGACCCACAAGCAGGACACAGGTGCAACAGCACCCTCCCACTCATGTTCCCCAGCAACTGGTGAACAGAGGCTTACTACCTCTGATACTGGAGGTAGCACATAGCCATGAGTACTAATAGCTATTGATAGCCTCCTCCTCCAGGAATTGATGCAGCCCTCTTTTAAAGCCATCCAAATTGGTGGACATTACCACATCTTGTGGCAGCGAATTCCATAATTTAACTAAGTGTTGTTTGAAAAAGTACTTCCTTGTGATCTGCTTCTTTGAGTATAGTAAAATTACTGTGCTTGGTGATGCAAGATATAATCTTGCTATGTTCTCAGTTTTCTATAGCTTTCAGTCCCTGTCATGTTCTGATGCCTTTTCTTTTCCTTATTAAAATGTTTTGTTGGAAGCTGGAAGGATTTTCATTGTTGTGAAGATTTGATTTAAAAGAATACTTTGACCTGCATTCTGCGCTTGAGCTGCTACTCTGAATTCTTATCCCTGGAAGTGGTGACTCCCTGATCCAAGGGTCTGGCTGCTATTGTATATAAGAACATAGGAAGAGCCCAGCTGAATCAGATCAAAGGTTCACCTAATAGAGTGGTCCGGTGTCCTATCTGAAGGGCTGTCAGAGGTCATCCCTCCGTTTGAAGGGCTTTTATAAATACAGAACTGTCAGCAGGGAGTACCTGGGCAGGAGACTGATCATGTACACAGGTCTCCTCTTCACAGTCTTCCCCTCTATGGAGAGATGTATCGTATTTCTATTGTTTCTAAATTTTTATCAATTCGTATGTGAATTAGCATATGTGATTTTGATGCAAATTAGTGATGCATTTCTTCTTTTTGGATGATGAATAAGTGGACACTCTACCATCTAGACAAGGATCCTGTCTCCAATAGGAGAAAGCTAGAAACACACAAGAAAGGCATGAAGGCAGCACCCCTCCTCCATTGCATGTGCTCCATCGGTGGATATTCAGGTGCAACCTACCACCTCTGAACTTGAGGGCTGGTTCCACTTAGATATCATGGCTAACAGCTGTTGGTAGACCTGCCTTCCATCAATTTGTCTGATCCCCCTTTAAAGCAATGTAAGCCACTGGCCATTGCTGTATTTTGTGTCAGAAAGTTCTACATTGACGATATGCTGTGTGAATTAGTACTGTCTTCTTTGGTTGCTGGTAATGATCAATGTTAAGCCTCATCAATCCACACCAGTTCTGCTGCATAAAAAGATGGTAAAAACCTTTAACGCAGGGTGTGGAACCTCAGGCCTAGGCAGCACATTTGACTCACATGGGGTCTCAATAAGCCCCCCCCCCCGGATTCCCCAAAAGCCCCCTGATCATTTGGTGATTTCCTGGCTTTTGTACAGTCCCCTCCCATTCATTCTTCAAGCCTAAACTGCCTCTCCGAAAGCTTAGTTACTGGTAGCAAAAACTTTAAGCTAAAACATGTTGGGATTTGTTTTTTTTGGCTCTACCCTTTTTGGCTTCATTCCCTCCCTTCACTGGAATGCAGCCCCGAAATGAAATTCAGCTCTCAGGCTGAAAGAAGTTCAACACTCTTGCTTTAATTCATTCCATCATTCCATTCCTGCTTCCTCCTTGGCAGCAAACAGAGATGTGTACAAGATGAATTACAATCACACCTTCAGCCTTCAAATTCATTTGCAGGTATTAGATCTCCTTATTGTATCTTAGGTACCTGAACAGTATCCATGCATGACATCCCTCACCTGTGAAGTTACGCAACTCTTCCAGTATCTGTAGCACATCTTTGGCAATTCTACCATTTTCCCTTTTCAGTTCAGCCAGTTCTTCTAGTACAGAGGTAGACCAAGTCCTGTTTGTCGTCAGAGAAACTAAAAAAAAGCGGATTAATTTCACAGTGGTACCTTAGGATATTCTTCTAAACAACTGATTGACCTATGCCTCCCTCCCTTCTTGTCTACCCATACTTTTCCTATTTGTGTCTTGTTTTGTTAAGAACATAAGAAGGGCCCTGCTGGATCAGACCAAAGGCCTATGAAATCTAGCTTCCTGTTCCCACATTGGCCAACCAGATGCCCCAATGGGAAGCCCACAGTAGGACATGGGTGTAATAGCATTCTTTATGTGGGCACGATGCAGTCCAATTTGATTGGATTTTAATTTTAAAAGCCTTTGGCATGCAATTAGGTTTGGCAACAGCAATTTGTCTTTTCCCTGCCAGAAGGAAAGAAAGGAAAAGGGGTGGCAGAGAGAAAGAGAAAGAGAAAGAGAGAGAGAGAGAGAGAGAGAGCAGAAAGAGAAAAGGAGTGAGCTACCCACTATAGGTTCTGGTCCTGCCCACCGTTGGCTTTTTTCCCTGCCCACTTCCAACATGCAGCCCCTGAAAGATCGCCCAATGAGGGAATGTGGCCCTCAACAGAAAAAAAAGGTTTCTCATTCCTATTTTATGTTATACATTATATTACAGGACTGGATACCGTATGCCCAGCACTATCCCATAGTTCAGGCACGTGAACAGGGTTCCCACATCCATATTACAGCTGATCTTACTTCATACATTGACCACATTTTCTTTGTTCCTTTATGGAATTCCCCAAGGCAATTTACAATATAATAATAAAACACAAATCAAAGACTATCTTTCAAAAACTGAAGCCACAATTAAAGGGAAGCAAAACCAAAGAACAATGCCTAAGACAAAATTCTCTGTCTTGTACATTCCAAATAACATTGTGTAATATGCCATTAATTGTACAGAGTACTTCATAGCACAATCCTTCACATATCTACTCAGAAGCAAGTTCCATTGAGTTCAATTGCTCCCAGGTAAGTATGTATAGGATTTCAGCCTTAATGTAGCAGTCATACATTAACTATGTAATCCCGTGCATGTGTACTTGGGGATAGATCCCATGTGTTCAACAGGGCTTCCTCCCAGCTAAGTATGCATAGGACTGCAGCCTAAAGCTACTTGGTGGTCATGTGTTCTGTGGTTAACCACATGTTGTATAAATTAGTACTTCCTTTTGTTTTACTGAAGAGTTGGCAGGACTGATGAGTCAACAATTCTGCTGGACTACAAAAGATGCTGATGTCAGAATCCTTTAATGCTAGTTTACTATTTATTTTAGGTATTTAAACCCCCACCTTTCCATTATTCAATGCTCAAGGTACACTACCTAAAACTATAAATATTAATACCAGGACTTCCATTTCTTCCTCCTCTTGGGAAAATGCAGAGCGCACAGAGAGATGTGTACACAATGTAACGGTCACACTTATAACCTCCTCCTCCATTTGCTGGCTACTGTAATTTCTTATTATAGGCACTCAAACAGTATCAATACATGACACCCCTCACTTGCGAAGCTTTGTAACTCTCCCCTCATTTGTGTTACATCTTTGGCAATTCTACCATTCTCCTTCTTCATCGCAGCCAATTCTTCTAGCACCAAGTCTGTCGAATTATGTTTTGTCATCAGAGCAACTAAGGAACAAAAAAGGCCTATAGAATAAGCAGATGAATTTGACAGCAATACCTCAGGATATCTTCCCAAACAACTGACTGCCTTATGTCTCCCTTCCCCGTTCCTTTTGGATACCCATACCCTCTTTCATATTTAGGGCTTGATCATACACTTAGGGCTTTATCACACCTACTATTCCCCCCCCCCCCCGTTGCTTCTGCTGCTTCCCCCTCCGTTTTGTATTCGAGTCTAGCGTATTGAATCACACGTGGTCGGTATAGCTGCGATATCTCAGCTTGGGTCATTATTAGGGGTGTGCATGGACCCCCCGGATCGGGACACGGATCGGGACCTCCAATTTTGTCATGGATCGGTTCGGACAAAATCGGAGGCCCCCCGGACCGGATCGAGTCCGATCCCGATCCAAAAATCGGAAATTTTTGGATCGGCCGTCCATAGAAGCGGACAGCTCCAGGGGGGGGTAAGCCCCCTTCCCCGCCACTGCTTACCTTTAAGGGCCGTTCGCTCCTGTCCGGCGCTGGCGGCTACCGCCAGCCGGCTTTGCGGCTTGCTCTAGAGTAGCGCGCCAGGTAATCACCCGGCGCGCCACCCTGGAGCAGGCCGCGGAGCCCGCTGGTAGTAGCCGCTGGTGCCGGACTGGCGTCCCTAAAAGGTAAGCGCCCCCCCTCCCCTCCGCGTGCCCCCTCCTCACCTTTCCGGGCCATTCGCTCCCGTCCGGCGCCGGCGGCTACCGCCAGCCGGCTTTGCGGCTTGCTCTAGAGTAGCGCGCCGGGTGATCACCCGGCGCGCCACCCTGGAGCAGGCCGCGGAGCCCGCTGGTAGTAGCCGCCGGCGCCAGACGAGAGCAGAGGCCCGGAAAGGTAAGGGCTCCCCTCCGCGCGCCCCCTCCTCCCCTCCGCGCGCCCCCTGCTTACCTTTCCGGGCCGTCCGCTCCCGTCCGGCGCTGGCGGCTACTACCAGCGGGCTCCGCGGCCTGCTCTAGAGTAGTGCGCCGGGTGATGACATCACCCGGCGCGCCACCCTGGAGCAGGCCGCGGAGCCCGCTGGTAGTAGCCGCCGGCACCGGACGGGAGCGGACGTCCCTCAAAGGTAAGTGCCCCCCTCCTCCCCCCCTGCTGTCCACTTTCATCAGCGGGCGCCCGCTGGCGCCCACCAATGGAAGCGGCGGTGGGCGCCAGTGGGCGCCCGCCGATCCGCCGATCCGCCGAACCGGTTCGGAGCCTTTTCGGATCGGTTCGGACTGGATCGGCCAATCCAGCTGTTGGATCGGAAATCGTATAATTTATTCGATTTCCCACTGGACTGGACTCGGATTGTGGATCGGGTCCGATCCAGTGCACATCCCTAGTCATTAACACGGGTGGTTTTAAGCACACTCACCTCGGCTTTGCTCCACTTCTTCAGTGCTGGGTTCGCATGATGTGGTCTCTCTTCTGCGGCTCTCTCACCCTGAGGTTGCAAATTTTAGTTTCTGTTTTGATTTATCCCTCAATGGGTAAAGTCCGAAACAGGCAAAAGTTTAATAGCCAAGCTGTGGTATCGCAGCTATACTAGGGTGACCATATTTTGGAAACCAAAAAGGAGGACAACATGGCCGCCCCAAGGGGGCATGCCCACCAACATGGCCAGCTCCCAAAGAGACATGTCCACCCAAAGATGGCCTTGGTCACATTTCTGATTTCACAGCACACAATTAAGGCAAACCTGTTCTACATAACATCTTAATGTTAAAATCACTGAGACATTCAATGTATTTGAAATTACCTTCACTCCTACTTTTGTAGCTTTTGCTGTACTTTAAAGATTTTGCTATACTTTGTGTGATACAGTCTCCCTTTCCCTCAAATATCTTTTCTGACTGCAAATCCTTCATTGGATTACCATAGTCTCACCTTTCCTAACATTTAACACTCTTTCCCCATCACCTTTCTCATATTCATACTCACAGCTTCAGCATACTGCTACCACTGAACAAATGAAGCAGTTGACAAGTACAGAAAAAGCTAGTACAACAAACTAGCAACCTAGCATTAAGAAAGAGTATAAAATACTATTACCCTGCAAGCATTAGCCATGGAATAAAATGGACTAAAGGGTTGTTGTTGTTGTCACTTCTCACTAGCACCTCTTAGCTTGTTTCAACTTCTGATTTATCAATGAGAAACTAATCTAACAATGTGTCATTATATCTCTGGTTCATTAGCCATGTAAACAAGACCATGGTCAGTAGCAATACAAAGAAAGGCCAGAACAGATGCCCATTATCACAATGCTAGACAAATATCTCCTGAATTTACACTGTTTCAGTGTGCAGAGAACAGAAATCTCATTCAGGGACCCAAAGAAAACTGCCCAAAGAAACCTCAGAAACAAGTCCCATTGATTTCAATAAAGCTTACTCCCAGATAAATGAATATAGGATTGCAGCCACGTCACATATGTTCAGCTTACTCTAGCAAGTGCAAGGCCCTCCTGTCAAGAAGAACTATGCACTCATGAGAACCTGGCCTCATGGATCATGCAACCAGCAGGTGCTCTCCAGAAAGACGCTTTTAGAGCCTAGGAGATCCAGACACACTCAGACAAGACAAGCCACACTATGCACTCACATGTTATCTTGCTGGGACAGAACAATTTTGGGAAAAGACAATACTTTGTTATCGACCAGACATTACAGTAATAAACAAGAAAAACACACCTACCTCATTGATTTAGCAATACCTAATGGCAAAGAGAGAGAAAAATGGCTATGGAAATTAAAGAACTGTGCAGCAGGAAAAGGTTACAATTATTCAGTTAATCACATCAGTCACCAGCAACACACACACACTACAGAAAACCTTCAGAAACTGGGCCTACCAAAATAAATCCACACCAACATCCAGAAAGCAGTCATACTTAAAACATGTTTAAGAAGGATGAATAAGTATCAGCAATTGTTACAAAATATACATCATGCCAATTATCTCAAAGCAAATTGGAGAGGAAGGTCTATGGGTCAAAATGCATTATTAAAAAAATGAATTACTATCTTCTAGCACCAGCTAGAGACCCACCTCTTCCTTTGCACTCTGGAAGCAGGTGGGCACAAACAACTCAAGCAAAGTAGGTGTCAGCCAGACCTCTCTGTGGACAGTATTCCACAACAGGGGGCTACTACTGAAAAGTCCCACTCCCAAGTAGCCCTGCACCACACCACAGCATATGAGGGCACTTGGAACAGGACTTCCAATAACCACCAAAGGTAGGATGACCATATGAAAAGGAGGACAGGGCTCCTGTATCTTTAACAGTTGTGTAGAGAAGGGAATTTCAGCTGGTGTCATTTGTATGCATGCAGCACCTGGTGAAATTCCCTCTTCATCACTGTAGTTAAAGCTGCAGGAGCCCTGTCCGCTTTTGTACCTGGTCACTCTAGTATAGCTCCTGCAGCTTTAACTACAGTGAAGAAGAGGGAATTTCACCAGGTGCTGCATGCATACAAATGACACCAGCTGAAATTCCCTTCTCTACACAACTGTTAAAAGTTACAGGAGTCCTGTCCTCCTTGTCAAATGGTCACCCTAGGGAAGCCCCAGCAGGTAAGTGCCCCGCGCACCCGCCCCCCCCCCCCGCCCCACGCTCCTTACCTGCTGCTGCTGGGGCGTCCGCTTCCCTCCGTGCTCGGAATCTACTGAGAAACAGGCTTCCTGGCCTGTCTCTCATTAGCACGCCGAGTGATGACGTCATCACCCGGCGCGCTACTGAGGGACAGGCCGCGAAGCCTGTTTCTCAGTAGATTCCGAGCACCGAAGGGAAGCCCCAGCTGATAAGGGCCCCGCGCCCCCGGGCCGCCCCCCACCCACCGCGCGCACCCACGCCGCCCCCGTGCCCCGCGCACCCGCGCCACCGCCCCCACCCGCCGCGCGCTCCTTACCTGCTGCTGCTGGGGCGTCCGTCCGCTTCCCTCCGGTGCTCGGAATCTACTGAGAAACAGGCTTCCTGGCCTTTCTCTCAGTAGCCGAGTGATGATGTCATCACCCGGCGCGCTACTGAGGGACAGGCCGTGAAGTCTGCTTCTCAGTAGATTCCGAGCACCGGAGGGAAGCGGATGGACGCCCCAGTAAGTGCCTCGCGCCGCCAGCCTCCCGCCACCGCCGCGTGATCCCCTGCCGGCCCGGTTTGCCCCCGCCGCCCCCCGGTTGGCCCAGCTCGCCCCAGGGCCATCTGGTCACCGTTTTGGGGGGCTAAATTTCCGGATTTGGCCCCCCAAAACGTTTTTTTCCGCCTGGATGCGGATTTGCTCCCCATTTCCCGGGCATGTCCGGACAAATCCGGGCGTCTGGTCACCCTAACTATACCAACCATGTGTGATTCAAAATGCTAGACTCGAATACGAAATGGAGGGGGAAGCCACAGAAGCAACCCGGGGGGGGGGGGAATAGTAGGTGTGATAAAGCCCTTGGCCTATTGAACTTTGCCTGTTTTGGACTTTGCCAGTTGAGGGATAAATCCAAACAGAAACTAAAACCTGCGACCTCAAGGCCAGAGAGCAGCAGGACAGGGGCGACATCATGCAAACCCAGCTCTGAAGAAGTGGAGCAAAGCCGAGGTGGGTGTGCTTAAAACCGCATGTGTGATAACGACTTGATATTCCATGGGGGTATTCAGTTCTGCACTAATCCATAATTTTCTATTAGTTCAAACAAATCCAACTCTATTACAGCTACTTTTACTTCATGCCATTACTACGTAGATACTTATATCTGGAAACTATACTCTCACTTCTTTCTGAGGCCAGCTTTAATGCAATCATATCTATTGCCTTCTACATTTGCTGACTATTGGATTTTCTTATCATACTGTTGTCAAATTCACTTGAAGCCATTTTGGAGCACACCTAAGTTTTCACAAAAGACAGTTGAAGGGCCAGAATGACTGATCAATGTTATTTAAGGGTCAGTGAATGTCGTTTTGTGGGAGGCAATTGTTAAAAGATGGTGTCTTGATATGAGATCTGGCTGGAACATTCTGAAGTTTGAGGAAGGTGACTGCCATTTAGAGACAGGAAGGCAGAGAACTGATTTGAATCCTTAGAAGTGTCTTGGAGTGCAGATATCTTTCTCTGAGAATCCAATCTGCTTTGGGGATTATTTACTTCTTTATTACATTTCTATACCACCCAATAGCCAAAGCTCTCTGGGCGGTTCACAACAATTAACAGGACAGATCTCCTATCCTGTTAAAGCACTGTACTGTTTGCCTCCACCTATGCATATTGGTAAATAAACCAAAATACTATACAAATGGTATAAATGATCTCTCCTCCAAAGAGAAGTCCATCCTGGATAGAGCTGTGTTCCTGGAGCTTCTTGCTGTTCAGAGAAGTAAGGCACATATAACAATATTGTTAGTAGTTCTTCAAGTGGTGAGAAGTTCCAGGAGTTTAATTTCCTTTGGAAATTGGTCACAGGAAGTGCTTGGTGTTTTGCCATATTCATATTAATTTCCAAATACACAGATTGAGTATAGGTGGATGTATAGCTTTAACACTCAAGCAGATGTCATAAAATCCACTGCTTCCACGTAAGATTTCTAATGAAATAGCCAGCACTCTACGATGCTTCCAGAGCCAACTCAGCTCTGTGTCCTTTTCTCAGTCTGCCTTTCTGCAAATTGCACCACACAGCTTGGTGACGGTACCCGCAGCAGAAGGAAAGGGAAAGTGTGTGTTGGGTGGGGGGTAGAGCAACATGTGTCCCATTGTCAAAAATGACTCTTCCTTTCCTGGCCATTTCCTTAGCCACCGTTAGGGCTTTCTGTTGAAATCCACCCGCTAATCTCTCTTAACACAAGGAAGTTACTGGACTACTTTGCCAGAACTGTTAACAAACTCAAGCCTCTGACCAGGTATGCCTCAGGCAGCCTATACTGATACAAACTCATTTGCAGAAATCTTAGGAGTCAAAAATCACTGAATTGGCAGGGACACCGAGAGGCTGTCCAGTTCAAACCTTAATCTTGTAACAATATCATAGGCCCTCAAACAGTTTCAGTGCATGATGTTCCTCACCTGTGAAGCTTTGTAACTCTTCCATCATTTGTGTTACATCTTTGGCAATTTTACCATTCTCCCTTTTTATCACAGTCAATTCTTCTAATACTGGGGCTATCAAATTCCCTTTTCCCTTCAGAGCACCTAAGGAATAGTAAAGGCCAACACAATAAACAGATGAATTTGATATCCTTCCAAGCAGCTGACTGACACATTTCTCTCTTCATCAATGCCCACATCCTCTTTCATATTTAAGGCTTGTTTGTACTAGTACTTATAGTACTAGATTCCCCATACCTTGCACTATCCCATCATTTTTGGTTAGTTCAGGCATGTGAAAAGGAGCCCTGTACTCCTATGACAGCTGCTCTTCACACAGTTTCTATGCAACACTCTTGTACATTCTAAATTACTTTCTGTTTTATATAATTACTTGTATAAGAACAGGACAGTGGACTCTTCAAGGGTATGACTAAGGGTGGAATCCTATGCACGTTTAGACAGAAAATATTCCTACAACTCCCAGCATTCCCCAGCCAGCCATGTGTAGATTATAGCTGACGATAATCTCTTTTTCTTTTTTCTTTTACTCTACAGTAAGTGCATGTTGTCCCATGCACTGGGAGGGGGATTAAACCTTCCCCGCTAGTGTGTCCCCCTCCCCATTTAAAAGAAGAAGAAATCTTTATTGGTGTCAATACTGCCTGCCTGCCTCTCTCTCTCTCTCTCTCTCTCTCCCCTGTGGGTGGATAGGGAGGGGTGGTTTCAGCGGCAAAATGGTGGAGGGGAAAAGTTTAATCTGAATTGGGGCCATGTGCGCTTATTCAAGTATAGAACATGATTATCTTAAGGTCGAAGTACATAATGTGTACTTCGACCTTAAGTTTTCAAGCTAGTAGTGCAAAGAATGATGCTGAGGTCTTCTTCAGCCAACTGTCATAATTACTGAAGCATCCTGGCCAACCACCACTCGTTCTTCATTTCTATGAAGTGAGGTGTGATCACTCCAAGTGCTGCTGAAACACCATTGAGGATACTCCCTCTTGTAAAGGCATTGACATCTCACACCACCATCCTAGAATCTTCTGGACAGCAATCAATTGCCTCTTACCTGCAGATTCCTGGAGATATGACAGTTCTTTCTTGGAGTCTGACTCAATTTTCAAAATGGTTCCAGACACTGCAGATAAAAAATGGGGGTTTATTTAGAATCACACAGGACACAAAATTATTCTGGCCAGATGCCATTGAAAAGAATGAGAGCACCAGTGTACACTACTACTACTACTTAACATTTGTATGGCACTTTCATGTGTTCAAAGTGCTTCACCTAAAAAAAAATATTGTAGAGCTGAAAAAGGGTGCAGAAAACAGCAACTAAGTGCAGATCAAGGGGCTGGAGCATCTCCCCTGTGAGGAAGGTTACAGAAGCTGGGATTGTTTTGATTGGAAAAATGGTGAGTAGCAGAAGAAGTGGTAGAGGTGTTCAAAATGATGTATGACGTGGAGACATTTTTCTCCCTCTCCCATAATACTAGAACCTTGGTTCATCCCATGAAACTGATTGGTGGCAGATTCAGGACAGATAAAAATAAGTACTTCTTCACACAGTGCATAGTTAAACTATGGAATCCTCTACCACAAGATGTGATGGCCACCAATTTGGATGGCTTTAAACAGGTGTTAGACAAGGCTATCAATGGCTACTAGTCCTGATGGCTATGTGCTACCTCCAGTATCAAAGGCAATAAGCTTATGTACATCAGTTGCTAGGGAACATGGGTGGAATAGTGCTATTGCACTCGTGTCCTGCTTGTGGGTTCCTGGTCAACAGTTGGTTGGCCACTGTATGAGAAGAATGCTGGACTAGATGTACCCTTGGTCTAATCTAGTATGGTTCTTACATTCTTATCTAGTAAGAATGACAACAACCCGTTAAGGTAAGTCAGTATTATTATCCCTTATTTTGCAGATGTGTGGTACAAATAGGATTGAGGCTGAGGGTTTCTTTACATTATGGAAAAATCCTGCAGTCTTACTGGGACTTTCTGCTTCAGTTTCCATGGTGTGATTAGGATGGGCTTCTTTAGATGACAAACACCTGACATGGAATAAAAAACACCCTTTCTCAGCAGCATTACTGGGCCTTTCTACATTTTCAATGAAACAACACCATCTAGTAGCTGGATTATAGCGCTATTCCACCTTTTCACACTGCTGATATCCCACGTTTTTTTATTCCAGCTTATCCTCAATCTTTGTAAAGTGGGATAAATGGGGAAAAGGTTGACGATGTCATGAAAAAGACCCACAAACTTCTGTGAGTGGCCAATCATGAGCATGCAATGAATCGCTCGTGTAGAGACGCACTAAGAGAGAGGGTGGCTTTCCTAAGTCTACCTAGTGACTGAGTTAATGGTAGAGGCAAGATTTGAACTGTGAACTTTCTGATTCTTAACTCAGAGAATTTGTATACAAGGCTTTTATTGCATGCTTGTGATTGGCCACTTACGGAAGTTTGTGGGTCCTTTACACAATGTTGCCAGCCTCCAAGATGTCTCTTGCGCTTTCCCCCCTTTATCCCACTTTCAAAAGCTGTAATAAAAATTAATGGTGCCATATCAGCAGTGTGAAATGCTGACGTTGTACTATAATTCAGCCTGTACATGATGCTGTTTCATTGAACATATAGAGCATTGCTGAGAAGGCAAGTTTTCAGTTCCAGATCACGTGTTCACCATCTAAAGGAGCCCATCTTAAACCCAGAAAGGCTCCAGAAGAAGAGAGGCCAGTAAGGGTAGGGGCGCTTTTGTTTAATGTAGATTAGTGTGCCCTTAGAACTGACCCAAGGATGTGTTTGTATTAAGGTTTAATGTAAGAGATTAACTTACTATTATAGAACATCTGTAACCACTGAGCACTCATCCTGTTGATATCTTCGGACATTGCTGGGCCTTAGACATATGAAAAATGTTTCAATCTGAAGATCAAACACGTTTGAATCCTAGAGGCTGGCAAAAGTGGTGGTGGTTTTGCTTAATGTAGAAAAGCTTTCAGTCTTTTATCCACTATACTACACCAACAGTAGTGTTCTTGTGCAGTTTCCATTACTTTTAATAAGGGTGCCTCTACGAGAGTGATTTAAAGCATTACAGATTTTACTTCTACAAGAGCGGAGCGCAAATCGGGGGTTGAGGCACTTTTTATCTCTGCTTATGCGCATTATCGAATGCGCGTTAAATAGTGACTTAAAATTTACTGCAGCAGTTAAAGCACCTTATGGCCATGCAAACATACGATTCTCTACATGTAAACAACTTTAAAGTGCGTTTCATATAGCCCGTAATGCGCTTCACCACCTCTCGTGAATAGGTATTAGGAGTAAATGCGCTTATCCGTAAATGCGCATAATCGGGCAACTGGGCGTCAAAGCAAAATCTTTTAGAGGGGACCTCAGTCAATGTTTTCATTGTGCCCACAGGCTTATGTGCTATGAGATATGAAGTGCACCTTAAATTGTGTCTCAGCAAAGGGCCTTTAAAACTGATTATCTTGCCATCATACACTGGCCACTGCTCTTAATCTTATATTTCCCTAACCATGTTTAAATCAGTAAGAATCGCTGAAATGTATATTTGGTATGGGAACACCCAGTTCTTCCAAACTTCTCACAACCTTCTGTACAGTGGCATACCTGTGCTTGATTCTCCAATGTGAAACTGAAATCAAACATGACCTGACATCCCACTTCAGGTATTGGAAGGAAGACTTGAACTGACCCAAGGAAGTTTTCTTTTGTATTAAGGTTTAAGAGATGAACTTACTATTATAGGACATCTGTAACCACTGAGCATTCATTCTGTTGATATCTTTGGACATCTCTGAGTCTAGACACAAGAAAGATCTATCAATCTGAACCTCAAACATGTTTGAATCTTAGCACACACATCTTGGAAGGAGTTCAAATGCAGTCATAAAGTGACCAAGTAGTAATCCTATCCCACCATTGATTTCTTCATGGTGTTCAAGCAACTTCTTCCCATGCATCTAAAATGCCCCATTTGAGAGGAATTGGGGGATAACACAGATCATTTTGGAAGTGGCATAATTAAGAATAGCTTTGGTAGGCTGGGTAAACAGACACAAATTCTTTTGGGAAGAGGTCAGCAGGAGGAAAAAAGTGATCATTTAGAGCAGAAGTGGGACATTATCTCTATCATCTATCTATCTATCTATCATCTATCTATATCTATCTATCTCTATCTATCTATCTATCTATCTGTTAATTGCCCCATAATATAGTTCCGCTCTCACTTTAGACTGTTACATTGAAAAACAACTAAGATATTGTGGTGCCTTAAAGACTAACACATTTATTATAACATAAAGCTTTTGTGGTTGAGAGTCCTGATAGCTTATACCATAATCAATGTGCCACAACAAATCACTATCAGGCGACACCACATTAGATAGATGCTCTTCAAATCAACAATAATTGCTCCATTAGCGAAAGTAGCAGCTCATTGCTGCTATTATATGCACATAGAATACAGCACAGTATTTTTGAAAAAAATCCTGGATGCAAGAGGCTAGTGCCCTCTCCTAAGCATTGTATTTCTGCTTTCTGAAAAGACTTACTATTTCTGAGGATCTGAGAGAAAAGAACTATAAAAACTACAAGGGTAATGCCCAGCATGGTCCAGAGGATGAGAACACGCTTCCCTTGGATGAACTGAGGGACATGGAGAACTGTGAAGAAACGAGATGCAGGAGCAAATTAAGTATCAGCATTGGAGAAGAAATGGGAGGTAGAGGGTGGGGTGGGAAAAGAGAAAAGGCAGCCTTTGGGTTGTAACTTAAACTGTCACATAGCACCTTCCAGAAATGGAAGATTTACTCTGACAAAATACTTGGCTTATACAGGAAAATCGTATATTAAGGTGAATGTCAATCTATAACTGATGTAGAATTCATGTTATTGCATAAGTCTTTCAGCCACAGGAACGTAGGGAGCTGCCTTCTACTGAGTCAGACCCTCAGTCCATCTAACCCAGTATTACCAACAATGACTGGCAGCCATAGCTATCCAGGGTTTCAGGTAGGAATATTTCCAGCCTTACTTAGAGATACTGGGGATTGAACCTGGGACCTTTTGCATGCAAAGCGTCTGCTCTGTCACTGAGCCACAGCCCCTCCCTGAGTCAAATTTCTCAATATGGGGGTATTGAAAGATAAATAATTGTTTCTTGAAGTCAATACATTCTTAGCTTTCAAAAAAGTTTTTAATAAGTCCCCAAACTTTAAGGATCCTCCTCCCCCCCATCACCACCACCCTCCAGTACTAGAAAAGTGGGAATTTGAAGAAAGAGAAAAGAAAACAAACATAATATTATGCAAATGCCCAGGGGTGCACCAAAAATATTTAGCAAGCTGCAATAAGTTGTTTGTCTGTTTGTTTTAAACCCACCAAAGGACAAAATATAAGTGGCCTTGTCCCCTGAAGCAAAACTGGGATGTGTTGCTTGAGGGGTAAAAGTAAGCTCTGACTGGTGGAACTGGACTGCATTCCCATCCCATGCCAAATTATTCCTGCTCTGCCACGCTAGGCAAACTCTGACTCAATTAGGAAAATGTTGCCAGTGGGAGTTTTGCCTCTTCTGTAACATCAGCATAGTGAAACCCTTCAAACCACAATCCTGGTCTTCATTGGTGCTTTGCTGAACTAATGATTTTAGTGTTAATCCTGATAATGGGTGGGTTGTACAGGAAAGCTCTCCTCCCTGCCTGGTTTACTCACGATACCTCTTTTTCGAGATGTATGAATCTGTTCCTCCATTGACTCATTTGCTTGCTGTAAGTGGTCCCATTCCGGGTTCAACATTTCCATTTCCTCAGCTGTGATGAAAATCCTTTGGAGAGCTTTCACACCAGTTCCTGAAGGACAGCTGTGTCTGTCAGTTACAGCAAACACATGAAGAAAAGGTTCCTGTGGCTAATAGATTTATTGTGCCATAAGCTTTCACCGACTAGAAACTCTTCTTTGGATGCTTTTTATATCAAGGAGCTGATGGAGTAGCAATGCAAGAAAAAATGACTCAGCATCTGATCATACTTCCCATATTCTGATTTTGAGTGTTGTGAAATGGCAGGAAATAGTTTTTTAGTTACACCTTCTCTGTAATGTCCTCCCCACCCTCCCTCCAAGGGAGATCTGCCTGGCCTTTTCACTGTGTAGATTTAGACACCAGGATCCTTGGATGTTCCACTCAGTTGGAGGAGACAGTTGTTTATGCCATACAGCTGGGCTAAGACCTTCCCCTTCCAGCAGGAATTTAAGTTCTAAACTGTTGCTCTGATTATTAACTTTACTGCTGGCTCTTTAATGTTTTTAATATTGTATTTTTTATATAGGTCATAACTCTAGCTTTCAGGGCTGAGTATAGAATTTTAACCCATTTAAAAACTCACATTTAAACAATATAAGGGAAATCTTAAATTTTTCTAAAGTACACCAATAAAAAATTCTACATAATGTAACATTTAAATCACAGTTTATACTATAGAGCACTTGTTAGAAATTGCACAGATCACTGATCAGTCTGCACCGAGTATTTGAAATATGATCTTGCAAATATTGAGAAGTGAGGGATTGATGAAAACCAGATTATATGAGTGTTATACCCGAGTTAGTGTTAAATCCAGAAAACATGGTGGTGTTCACAAATTGCTGCAAGATAGTGTTCCCATCATCCTTTGCTTCAACCAGCATTTGTGCATTCCTCGTTAGTAAATACAATGTTCAGGTTTTTACAGATTTTGCCTCTAAGTGTTAAGAAAGTTACAGTTCTGTTAGCTCTGTTAAGAGCTATAGGTCTGTATTTGGGAAGTCCTTGGCTGCCAGCTAATTATCTATAATAAGTTAAGGTGCAATCTTATCCTGATGGTCATCCAATGCAGAGCAAGAGAAGTGGCAGAGGCAATCTTTACCTCCCTGCTCCTCCCGCTCTGCATTTCTGCTTGACAGGGTTTTTTTTGCTGGGGAGGGGCAAGGAAGGTGGCTGGAGATACTCTGTAAGCCAGCCTCTCCAGTCCCCTCCACGCCCACAGAAAGGCCCCCTTTACCTCCTCCCCAAGGTTGTTTTTGCTACCTCAGAAAGGCAGCCAGAGCCGTTCTCTCTGTGCCAGTTGCAAGGGGGAAGGGGAAGGGTGTGGATTCTTGGATCTGAGATCAGAGCACTGTCTCCTACCTCGGATCCAGGAATTCAAAATATCCTATTGCCCCCCAAATGTTGTCTAGAGGCCATAGGATTGCTCTTTCCAACACTTTAGACTGAGGGTGCCTCTACAAGAGAGGTTTAAAGCTCTTTCAAGGCGCTTAAAATTTTTTACCTCTACAAGAGAGGAGCGCAAATTGGGAGCTGAGGCGCTTTAAACATCCGATTATTCGCATTATCGAATGCGCGTTAAATAGCGAGTTTTATTTTGCTCCGGCCGTTAAAGCGCATTTTGACAGCTGACAGCCGGGCAGTCAGGAGGCTGAATGAGAGGAGGAGGAGGAGGAGGAAATTATGTCACCCTCCCTGAGCGCGGAAAGAACAGGATTGCGCGGAAGGGAGGAAAGCGTCGCCCAGCCTGTCCAGGCGGAGGCTGGATCGGACAGAAGGACCCGCTTCTCTCCAAAGGGAGCCGCTTGGCTTTCGACCCCGTTGCCCCAGGAGCTGGACTAGAGATCGGCTTTCAGGTAAATCCCGCAGGCGGGCGGCACAGGGACCGTTCCGTCGCTCACTTTGAAGCTGCAGCAGCAGCAGCGCCGCCGCCTCGTCCCCCAGGGGCCGCCGCCGTCTGCGCAAAGGGAGAGAGAGTTGCCTTCCTTGCCTCGCTCCGGCAGACGACGTCCCCGGGTTACAGCCCTGAAAATGTCACCAAGCACCTGCCCGATCCTTCCCGCTAGGGCGCCGGTGGGGGAGGGGGGACCACAGACACACGACCGCGGCTTCTTCTTCCCGCCGACTCTCGTGCAGAGGTATTAGGTGTAAATGCGCTTCAGCGATTGTGCGCATAGTCGCCTAACCGGGCGCAAAAGCGAATCCTTGTGGAGGGGACCAAAGAGTACACTTCAAATCGCCACAGCTTGGATTCAGTCTTGGTACTGTTCTAATAAGAAATAGCAAGGAAAAAAAATCTATAGATTTTTTCTAACTTCTATAAAATAACATATATTTTCAATATTTTCAATTGACAACAAAATACAACCATGTAGATTAAAACAGCAGTTATAAGAGATGCATATATTTCTAAAACCCTTGTTTAAGATTTTAAGAGGAGAGCTCTCCAAGTCCAATTCTCTTATCAAGCTCTGTCCTGCTGATAGACAGGTACACAGGCATTGGGAGCATCTAGATCTTAGAGCATATTTGTACTCTTTACAACATTACTTCATTGTTTACTATTCCATAGTAATAACTTCTCAAAAATCCCCATGAGATTACTGCCTAGACCACTCCAGCAACTACAGGTCTGGGATGGTACTGTGACCACTCCCTTGGATGATGTTCACCACATGAAAGAATGTTAATAAAATATAAGTAAATAATTTTTTAGTCATGCTCAGAGGTATGCTCCATTTCCAGGAACTCTCTAGCCCAAGGGTCCCCAAACTTTTTGGACCCATTGGGCACATTTGGGAATTTGAGAAACTGCTATGAGCGCTACCACAAAATGGCCCCCATGGAGGATGTGGCTAGTCACTTAATGGCTGCTGTGGGAGCCTGAATAGTTAAAAGTAAGCTAAAGAGGTGGTGGTGGGGAAATAGTGAGGCTAGAGGATGGGAGTGGGGAGAGAGAGCGCAATAGGGAAGTCAGTGTTGGTGGAAGTAGTCTGGGTAGGGCCAATGTTGAATGCCAAGCCTTCAGGCCTCTTTATAGTCACACAAGAAAGACATTCTCTTAGTCAATAGCTTTTATTATGCAAATCACAGCCAGACCAATAGGACTTCCGGTTACAGACCTAATCTGCATCCAGCAACACAGACCTCTAAGTTCTCTAGTCAGCTTTGCACAATACTAATTAGACTACAAGAAGTTACCTTTGATGAAATGCATTATGCTAGGTGATTGCGAGGAAACTGGTTCCCACTATCAGTATGAAATTTGAGTGGCTTTTCCAGTCGCAGCCTCAGAGAGAGTATTTCCCAAGGGATCTCTTTCGAGAGCCAACCACTTAGACTTCCTCGCTTCCCAAAGTTGCTCCTCCCTCTTAACTCCTCCCCCATCATAAACTCCTGTATTCCCACCAAAGGAGAGGTTTCTGCCTTTGATCCAACTGATTAGCCGGCATCAGGAAAGGTTCTCTCTGCCACTGTCTCTCTGCTCTACCTCCTGCAGCCTTGGTAGCTCCCCCACTACGTCACCCACTTCCTCATCTGACTCTGACTTCATTCCCATGCCTTCTTGGGGTATGTCTGCAGAGATGTGGAGCCCAATCCTTACAGCCAGAAAGCAACTTTTTCTTTCTCTGCTTGCCTGCCCACAGCTGATCTGCAGCAGGTGCAGGAAAAAGAAGGAGTACTTGCACCCTCCTGCTTTTCAAGGTTTTTGTTACAAATATTTTTTTTGAAGGGGGCAGGGAGGGGCAAGCTTGATGGGTGCCTTTGGAAGATCCATGGGTGCTGTGCTGGGGATCCCTGCTCCAGCCTAATCTGGATAAAGAGTTGTACATATTTTAAGTTTCGTTAAGATTTTCATATCATTTGTGAATGGACCCATCATAACTGATACTATACACAAAGGAAGGGAAGAATTCACTTGCTATCTCCAGTTCAAAGTATCAAAAATATACTACAGTGGGCAGCTTAGATGTTGCGGAAAGGTCGGAACTCTCTATGGGACAAAGAACTGCCTGTACCGGTCTAAATTGCAGCTTTTTATTCCATAATCATAATTATTTGTCACAAAGTGTAGATCTGGCCCAAGTATGCTGGTCTTATGACCGTAATAAATATTTGATTGATTGATCTGGCCCAAGACACGTGAGAGTATGGGGAAGTAGGGAGCCACAGAGGCTACTGACATCGGTAGCACATTCTGTTGAAATGCCAATTGCCCCACAATGACCCAGCAAAGGCAGAAACTCCGTTTGTCCCAAGATGCTGTGTTCTTAGAAGCTAAGCAATTTTATCAGATGGAAGGTTGCCACAAGAGTTTCGGCAGGAATCAGCAAGAAATTTTCAAAAGCCACCCTAAATACCCTGCAGACTGTAAGGCGACAGGAATCAGGAACCAGAGCGCTCACAATAGAATAGGCCTCGATTGCAACCTCGATGTCACTCAATTACACTGCAACACTGCACACTGTCCTGTGTCAATCTGCATGGTTTTTTAAAAGACTGGTGGGCAGTGTCTAAGTTATGACGTTCACCTCTACCTATAAAGTGGAAAGTATGTGTGTGTCACGTATGTCCGGAAATGTTTAGCAACTTCTACATATGTTATTGCCTTAATACTGTTCACCCAGACAGGTCTTCATGTACATGGATCAGAAAAAAAAAATCTAAAAACATGATTTGGGGGGGGGGGGTTTAAGTATTTTTAAAGAATTTAATAAAAACCGAAGTTTACACCTACAACTCCCAGCATGCCTTGGGTGGAACTACCAGCATGCCTTGGGTGAGAGGACAGACTTACTGGCCTTTGGCGGCCATTGTGATTCCTAAGGTCAGTCTCGAGCAGTCAACCCAATTCCACATAAAAGTAAACATCCCACAGAAATGGGCTGCGTCCATTTGTGGTGCCTCCTCCAGCCCTCTGCATGGTTTTAAAATCATAACTAGATACAACAGCGTGACTTTGAGAGGCCAAACATGCTCAAAGGCACTTCATCCTCATATTGCTATTTTCTCAGAATCTGGGGGAAGCAAGCGCACAACCTTTGCCCTTAAGAGGGAGGGAGAGGAGGCACTCTGTGCATGCCCGGAAACAGACCTGACAAAGGGGGGGGAAGTGCCCGGCAAAGCCCCAGCCCTTCAGTATAAGACCCTGATGGAGTACTTGGTGGGTGAGAAGTGCAGGACGAGGCAATCCCAGCAGGGTTGGCTGGAGCTGGGCATGTCCTCTGACAGCTGCTCACATCCCCTCCTTGGTGATGCTACTCCTTGACGCTCTATCGAGGAGCAGCATCAGCAACAAGAGGACATCTCAGAGGATGCAGGCACCTGCGGGCTGCCAAAGGCATGCTGGGAGGTGTAGCACTGGTATGTAAGCTGCTTACACTGAGCCAGACCCTTGGTCCTTCTAGACCAGTGTTGGCCTTGGCATGTCTCCTAAATTTCAAGCAGAGGGCTATCCCAGATCCTTTCAAGTACAGGTGATGGGAATTGAAACTTGGGCCTTGTGCATATAAATCTAGGAGAGAAGGTCCTATGTTAGGATCCTGTCCGACACAGGACTCAGGGAGGTCAGAGAACCCCAGTACAATTGAGGACCTGAAAAAACCCACTATAGTACTTAGACAGCCCAAAGAACCTCATCTCATGGATGTCTCATCTGGACTCCCCAGTGACCTCTCTGACCACATCCCGAGCCCCTATCTCAAACCCTGAGCAAAGGTGACTGTGGACCCTGTGGAAAACCCAAAGTTGACAAAAGAGTGCTTGCCTGGCTCACCAGGAGGCTTTAATCACCAGGGGATTCCTTAGGAAGAAGGGCCTTAGTCAGAGAAGTTCCAGCTGATGACCCAAGAGATGACCAAGAAGGCAGAAGCTAGCAGTGAGAATATAAGACGTTCTGGGCGCTTGCTAGAACAGCTCCCTACTGAGCACTGTTAGATGCTGGTCATGGACACCCTGTGATGCAACGGTGGGGAATGTATGGCCTTCCAGATGTTGTTGGACTGCAACTCCCATCATCCCTAACCATTGGCTATGCTGGCTAGGGTTGATGGGAGTTGTTGGCTAAAATATCTGGAGAGTCACATGTTTCCCACCTCCAGCTGTAATGTGAACTCAGCAGATTCTTAATCCTAGCAATGGCCTTTCTTAAGATCCTGCTGAAATAACAAGTTGCCTCCCCTCCATAACAGGAGTAGAAACACTGCATTCTGTAGCAATGTCTCCCCCTCCATCCCCCCTTTTTTTACAAATGTAAGTTTCATTCTATACTTCATGCCAGGATTAGCATGGCCACTTGATCTGCTATTGTTTGTACCTGCTGAGCTTTTGCTTTTTATGGCTTTGGAATCAGTAACGGGAACTTTACCAGGATTTTTCCCTCTAAACTCTGGAACACTCTCGCTTCAGAGTTGCGGCTGCTCCTCATTTTCTCTGCATTCAAGAACGGGCTTGTGACACATCGTTTTAACTTGGCTTTTTAAATTGTTGTTATGGTGATTAAAATCACTTTTAATGTTTTCCTATGTTTTTATATGATTATAGAGGGGGTTTCCCCGAACCTTTTTGAAAATTGCCTTGCTTGTCTTCAGAAAGGTGGTATAGAAATACAATCAACCAATCATACCGTAATCCAAGGCTGTTGAACCTTAGGCAGGACAAATGTGGCCTGCCCATGCTCCCAATCCAGCCTTCTGGGGTTTCCCAAAGGACCCCCCTTTCCCCTCGCCCCACCCCCTTTCCCCTAACTGCTGTTTGGTGGTTTCCCAGGGTTTGCACAGTCATCTCCCACCATTTAAAAAAAGTTGAAATGCCTCTCCTAAGGCTTAGTTACTGACAGTAAAAGCTTTACACTAAAATATGCTGGCTCCTTTGGTATTTTAGTCCTGCCCCTTTTACCTTTGGTTCTGCCCCCTTTTGCCTTCTGCCCCACCCAACACTAGAGTACAAGAGTTTATGTGGAATAACGTTGGTCCACACATTCAAAATGGGTTCCCTCATGATGCAACTATAGCCATCCATCCATGGCCACTGTTCCAGTATTCAGAACTCAATCATTATTCAATTGCCCCACACTTAAATTTACCAGAAATCTGATAAATGTGTCTCTCCGATTAAATATAATGGTCAATGGACTATATAATTAAACCTCTATTAAAGCATTATATAGAAGGATCGGAACTGAATTGTCCATGGATACTAATCCAACACACACACACACACACACACACACACACACACACACCAGGCACTTCATACACATACAGAGCTCCTGCATTGGGCATGTCACAGCTGTTTTGGGCTGTGTCCATCTTAATGGACACAGCCCAAAACATTTTGGTACCTGAGGCAGATAATGCCAGGCCTCTTACCTCATGGTAGTAAATAAATTATCATTAATCACTGACACAAATTATCACAATTTGGTCCTTTTAAGTAGCATCCACAATTTTCCTCTGTGAGGTGGGCTGCAGGGCTCGTCATGCCCTCTAATTGTCATGAACAGGGGAAAATCATAGAATCATAGAATAGTAGAGTTGGAAGGGGCCTATAGGGCCATTGAGTCCAACCCCCTGCTCAATGCAGAATTCCACCTTAAAGCATCCCTGACAGATCTCTGTCCAGCTACATTTTGAATGCCTCCAGTGTAGGAGAGCCCACTACCACCCTAGGTAACCTAGATGGAAACTTAGATAGGCAATGTTGTTCAAAGTTCCCAGACCAGGAAGAATTTCTGTATTATGGCAATTAGCTAACTCCATAATCTTTGGAATGTGCTAACAATGGAGAGAACATCACACATATTTTAATGACATAAGGCAGAAGTAACAACTTCCAGAGGGGTAACTATGTTGATTTGCTCCAGCAAAAAACAGCAAAGAGTCCAGTGGCAACTGATAACATAAATTTCTCAGTCTAACCAGGCAGAAGGAAAATGCTGCTCACTAAACTGGGGAAACTGACAAAGTTTGCAGAAGCTGACAAAGTTTGCAGAAGGGAAACTGCTGATTTAGAAGTTTGGGAAACTGACAAAACAAAAAGTAATCTCTTTCTGTGAAATGCATATCTCTTCTTACCATTAACACCAAACTCTTTACTGCCATTACTCCAACAGTACTCCAATCATTTCAAGACTATACTAAGGAAATGAGTATTTGCAGTAACGCAGTAGTAGTATTTGCAGTAATAGCAGGAGCAAATGGAATAGTGGAGTATAGTATGCAACATATGCCAGGGATTAAATATGATGGGCAGCTCTTAGCACTGCAATCAAAAGGCATTGTCCAGTTTTCCCCACTTTTCTCTCCTTAATGTGTGTGTCCGGAGATGGAAGAAATAGAAGATGACAATGTCTGGAATCCCCATCAAATTCTGTGAATGATGCAGGATGATTACCCAATAAAAGCTTTGCCTGGAAGCACTAAGATGTGGGTATGCTTTAGAATGGGTAAACATTACAGGTACTGTACAGCACATGAACCTGCTGCCATGATAGGCCTGAAGAAAGAAAGCCCAACACTTTTGTTTCATGCATTTGCTTGCATGATATGTGACCTCATCCTTTGCTGGAAAAAGCAATAGAGAGTTTTGTGGCACCTTAAAGACCAACATATTTATTATGGCATAAGCTGGGAAATGCAGGCAGTCAATGTTGGGACACAAGGAACACATATCCAAATAACACAGATGCATTTCTGACACCAGCAGAAACCCTAACTCATATCCTTGGCAATAATATGGTGCAACTTGAAAGCGTTACTTCTTGTAATACTTTCACATGATAAAACCAGTGGATTGTGCAAAGACAATAAGGCAAGGCAGTCTCTTGTTTTCAAGGAAGTCACAGATCTCTGCCTCTATGCAGGAAACTGTTTTCTCAAATAACTAATTGAATGCCTGGAGTGATATTATGTATTTCACAAAATAAACATATACCTTAATCAGAAGAAACAGTTACAATTTCAATGTACCCATAAATAGGGACAAGGTCATGATCATGTTTATGCCCCATAATATGATGCCAATATGCATACATAGCCAAGAAGCTTGCACGTTTATTTTTGGGCTAAGGACGTAGCATCAGTGATGAATAAGATTTTTAGAGACAGTGTCTTATTTACACTGTTTTCTAGAGAACCAATGGCATATAACCTTATTTATAATTTAAAGTGACAATATATTATTCAAGGGGTAATACATTGTTTCATATTATATAATGTACATCTTGTTTTGTGTTTACTTCCTGTCATATCCATTTCATGTTTGCGACCTAATTTTGTTGGGAACTTACAGTTACTATTTGGAGCATCTTTTTGTTTTAGCTAGCATTTATAGCAGGGGTGGGCAGACATTTTGGTTTACAACTCCCATAAGCCCTAGATAGCTTAGCCAATGGTGGAGGATAAGGGGTTTGATGACAGCTTTGAATCTACCACATGTTCCTCCGCATCCCATTTATAAACAAACTGTGTTTAAAAAGCCCCACCCAAATTAATTTATTTCTAAGCAGTAGTAGTTGCGAGGGAGGGTCCCCATCAGGGAATGCTGAGACATCACTTCTTGGCCTTTTAGCTAAAATCAAACACAGGACATGCTGAGTCATTCCCACTCCATACCCATAGCAATATTTTATTTGTATATTTGTATATTGTATATTTGTATTTTTATGCAAAATATACAATTACAAATAGTGACAAAATACTATATCATATTTTGTATCTATTACTTTGTTTTGTAATTACACAGTAATCAGCAAATCACATAAAGTATTTTTAATGTAGTGAAACTCCAGAATCTATCAATCTCATGGTTGTATCTGCTCTTTGTAAAGTCAGTAAAGGAACATTAGTTAGAACTAAAAGCTTCTACCTTGAGCTTGCCCTCTTCATCGGTTTTAGACACCTCTGCCATCTTCCAAACTTCAATAAGCCACAAACAGTGTGTGTGTGTGTGTGTGTGTGTGTGTGTGTGTGTGTGTGTGTGTGAAACGGTTGACGGTCCATCACTTCCAAAGCCCAGACAACTCAAACTGGCCCATTGAACCCGATGGGAGGGGAGGGATTAGAAATGCCAGCTACAGGTTGGAATAGTTCAAGAGCCCAATATGGGAACTATGTGGTGCGATGGTGCATTGATTCTGGGATCCTGGTTTACTTAGGACCTAGTCGGGATGCCAGGCTTCCTTAACCCTAACCCTAATTTCAGCATTGAGCCTAAACCTAAAATACTACTGAAACTAAAGTCCAGCAACAAAACGTCATTATGCAAGTTCTCCTGGTGGCCCACTAAGTCTCTCAAGCCCTAATAGGCACTTCCACGGGCTCCGTTCCTGACAGGGAAGCCGTGTCTCCTTAACCCTAACCATAACCCTAACTCTAACTCTAAGTTGAGCATTGAGCCTAACCCTAAAATACCACTGAAACTAAACTCCAGCAACAAAAAGTAATTATGCAAGTTCTCCTGCTGGCCCACTCAGTCTCTCAAGCCCTAGTACGCACATCCACAGGCTCCATTCCTGACAGGGATGCCATGCCTCCTCAACCCTAACCCTAACCCTAACCCTAATTTGAGCATTGTGCATAATCCTAAAATACCACTGAAACTTACCTCCAGCCCCTAAAAGTCATTCTCCAAGCTCTCCTGGTGGCCACTCAGTCTCTCAAGCCCTAATAAGCAGTTCCACGGGCTACATTCCTAACAGGGATTCCATGCCTCCTTAACCCTAACCCTAACCCTAACACTAATTTGAACATTGAGCCTAACCCTAAAATACCACTGAAACTTCACTTCAACCCCTAAAAGTAATTTTGTAAGCTCTCCTGGTGGCCCACTAATTTGAGCATTGTGCATAATCCTAAAATACCACTGAAACTTCCCTCCAGCCCCTGAAAGTCATTCTCCAAGCTCTCCTGGTGGCCCACTCAGTCTCTCAAGCCCCAATAAGCAGTTACAAGGGCGCCGTTCCTGACAGGGATGCCATGCCTCCTCAACCCGAACCCAAACCCTAATTTGAGCATTGAGCCTAACCCTAAAATACCAGTGAAACTGTACTCCAGCAACAAAAAGTCACTAGGCAAGCTCTCCTGGTTGCAAACTCTCCTCCTGTCCCACTCAGTTTCTCAAGCCCTAGTAGTAAGTTCCACAGGCTCCGTTCCTGACAAGGATGCCATGCCTCCTCAACCCTAACCCTAACGCTAAATCCAAACCCTAATAGTCAATATGGAAGCCCTCATGATGGACCACTCAGTCTCTCAAGCCCCAATAAGCTGTTCCAAGGGCTCCGTTCCTGACAGGGATGACATGCTTCGTTAAGCCAAACCTGAACCCGAACCCGAACCCGAACCCTAATTTGAGCATTGAGCCTAACCCTAAAATACCACTGAAACTCAACTCCATGCCCTAAAAGTCATTATGTAAGCTTTCATGGTGGCCCACTCTGCTCTCAAGCCCTAATAGGCACTTCCAAGGGCTCCGTACCTAACAGGGTTGCCATGCCTCCTTAACCCTAACCCTAAATCTAAGATGAGCATTGAGCCTAACCCTAAAATACCACCGAAACTAAACGCCAGGCCCTAAAAGTCATCATACAAGCTCTTATGGTGGCCCACTCAGTCTCTGAAGCCCTAATAGGCACTTCCAAGGGCTCTGTTCCTGTCAGGGATGCCATGCTTCCTTAACCCTAACCCTAACCCTAAGATGAGCATTGAGCCTAACCCTGAAATACCACCGAAACAAAATGCCAAGCCATAAAAGTCATAATACAAGCTCTCCTGGTGGCCCACTCTGTCTCTCAAGCCCTAATAGGCACTTCCAAGGGCTCCATACCTGAAAGGGATGCCATGCCTCCTTAACCCTAACCCTAACCCTAACCCTAAATTGAGCATTGAGCCTAACCATAAAATACCACTGAAACTCAACTCCAGGCCCTAAAAGTCATTATTCAAGCTCTCCTGGTGGCCTACTCAGTATCTCAAGCTCCAATAAGCAGTTCCAAGACCTCCACTCCTGACAGGGATGCATTGCCTTCTGAAGTGTAACCATAAGCCTTACCTTCAGTTCTGCATTGAGCCTAACTTAAAATACCACTTAAATTTAACTCCAGCAGCTCAAAGTCATTCTGCAAGCTCTCCTGGTGTCCCACTCAGTCTCTTAAGATCTAACAGGCATTTGACAGGCTCCGTTCAAGACATGGATCCATAGCCTCCTCAACCCAAACTCTAACCTAACCCTAATTTGAGCATTGAGCCTAACCCTAAAATACAACTGAAACTCAACTCCAGGCCCTATTTTGAGTGGGACAGCAGGAGAGCTTGCATAATGACTTTTGTTGCTGGAGTTTAGTTTCAGTGGTATTTTAGGGTTAGGCTCTATGCTCAGTTTAGGGTTAGGGTTAGGGTTAGGATTAAGGAGGCATGGCATCCCTGTCAGAAATGGAGCCCTTGGAAGTGCCTATTAGGGCTTGTGAGACTGAGTGGGCCACCAGGAGAGCTTACAAAATTACTTTTAGGGGTTGAAGTGAAGTTTCAGTGGTATTTTAGGGTTAGGCTCAATGTTCAAATTAGTGTTAGGGTTAGGGTTAGGTTTAGGGTTAGGGTTAGAGTTAGGGTTAAGGAGGCATGGAATGCCTGTTAGGAATGTAGCCCGTGGAACTGCTTATTAGGGCTTGAGAGACTGAGTGGCCACCAGGAGAGCTTGGAGAATGACTTTTAGGGGCTGGAGGTAAGTTTCAGTGGTATTTTAGGATTATGCACAATGCTCAAATTAGGGTTAGGGTTAGGGTTAGGGTTGAGGAGGCATGGCATCCCTGTCAGGAATGGAGCCTGTGGATGTGCGTACTAGGGCTTGAGAGACTGAGTGGGCCACCATGAGAGCTTGCATAATGACCTTTAGGGCCTGGAGTTGTGTTTCAGTGGTATTTTTGTGTTAGGCTCAATGCTCATTTTAGGGTTAGGGATAGGGTTAGGGTTAAGGAGGCATGGCATCCCTGTTAGGTACGGAGCCCTTGGAGCTGTTTATTAGGGCTTGAGAGACTGAGTGGGCCACCAAGAGAGCTTGCAGTATGACGTATGTCCTGGGGTTGTGTTTCAGTGGTTTTTTTGGGTTAGGCTCAATGCTCATCTTAGGGTTTTGGTTAGCATTAGGGTTAAGGAGGCATGGCATCTATGTCTGGAACAGAGCCTTTGGAAGTACCTATTAGGGCTTCAGAGACTGAGTGGGCCATCATGAGAGCTTGCATGATGATTTTTAGGGCCTGGCATTTAGTTTCGGTGGTATTTTAGGGTTAGGCTCAATGTTCATCTTAGGGTTAGGGTTAGGGTTAAGGAAGCATGGCATCCCTGACAGGAACAGAGCCCTTGGAAGTGCCTATTAGGGCTTCAGAGACTGAGTGGGCCACCAGGAGAGCTTGTATTATGACTTTTATGGCCTGGCGTTTTGTTTCGGTGGTATTTTAGGGTTAGGCTCAATGCTCATCTTAGGGTTAGGGTTAGGGTTAAGGAAGCATGGCATCCCTGACAGGAACAGAGCCCTTGGAAGTGCCTATTAGGGCTTCAGAGACTGAGTGGGCCACCATAAGAGCTTGTATGATGACTTTTAGGGCCTGGCGTTTAGTTTCGGTGGTATTTTAGGGTTAGGCTCAATGCTCATCTTAGGTTTAGGGTTAGGGTTAAGGAGGCATGGCAACCCTGTTAGGTACGGAGGCATGGCATCCCTTTCAGGTACGGAGCCCTTGGAAGTGCCTATTAGGGCTTGAGAGACAGAGTGGGCCACCATGAAAGCTTGCATAATAACTTTTTGTTACTGGAGTTTAGTTTTAGTGGTATTTTTGTGTTAGGCTCAATGCTCATCTTAGGGTTAGGGATAGGGTTAGGGTTAAGGAGGCATGGCATCCCTGTTAGGTACAGAGCCCTTGGAGCAGTTTATTAGGTCTTGAGAGACTGAGTGGGCCATGAAGAGAGCTTTCAGTATGACGTATGTCCTGGGGTTGTGTGTCAGTGGTATTTTTGGGTTAGGCTCAATGCTCAATTTAGGGTTAGGGTTAGTGTTAAGGAAGCATGGCATCCCTGTCAGGGACGACACCCTTGGAAGTGGGCCAGCATGAGAGCTTGCATAATTACTTTTAGGGTTGAGTTTCAGTGGTATTTTAGGGTTAGGCTCAATGCTCAAATTAGGATTAGGGGTAGGATCAGGGGTAGGGGTAGGTTGAAGGAGGCATGGCATCCGTGTTAGGTACGGAGCCCTTGGAGCAGCTTATTAGTGCTTGAGAGACTGAGTGGGCCACCATGAGAGCTTGCATAATGACTTTTATGGGCTGGAGTTGAGTTTCAGTGGTATTTTAGGGTTAGGCTCAATGCTCAATTTAGGGTTAGGGTTAGGGTAAAGGAGGCATGGCATCCCTTTCAGGTATGGAGCCCTTGGAAGTGCCTATTAGGGCTTGAGAGACTGAGTGGGCCACCATGAGAGCTTGCATAATGACGTTTAGGGCCTGGAGTTGAGTTTCAGTGGTATTTTAGGGTTTAGGCTCAATGCTGAAATTAGGATTAGGGTTAGGATTAGGGGTAGGGGTAGGGTTAAGGAGGCATGGCATCCCTGTTAGGTACGGAGCCCTTGGAGCTGCTTATTAGGGCTTGAGAGACTGAGTGGGCCACCAAGAGAGCTCGCATAATGACTTTCAGGGGCTGGAGTTACATTTCAGTGGTATTTTAGGGTTAGGCTCAATGCTCAAATTAGGGTTACGGTTAAAGAGGCATGGCAGATTTGAGGTTTGCCAAAATGAAACAAAATCACAGATGCAATAGATTAACAATTTATTGATTACACAGATGCAGAAAGAAATGCAAAGATAGCTCACATATCCCTTCGGCCAATTGAAGATGGTCTTTGTCACAACTGGCTGCATGCACGGGGTTCCCACACCACACAGGGCATCACCACATGACGAGGTTGGGTGTGGAAGTTTCCTCTTGGAGCGAGACCAAAATGGTTTGCTGTTTGTATAAGTTTTTATAGCTCCCTCCCACCTTCCAGAAGTTGCTTGAAGCATCCAGGTTGGGAGAGAAGTCCCCACTTCCTAGGAGAAAGGGTCCCATCATGAGACAGCTTCTCAGCTCTATGATGAGGTGAGGCACAGCACCGTTATTTTAGATGGGTGAGATAACAAAGCAAAGGCTAGGCAGCTGCAGGATTGTTGCCATGTGAAGCTGTATATTACCTTGTGTTAGAGGCCTACTTGATTAACTAAAAATTGCCTATTATACTAATCTATACATGTCTCTATGCACACAAACAGCATATAGGCCCCTGTGTAAGTTGACTCCTGATTCGTCATTCTTCTGGTGTCAAACTCGCTACAGATGGAGTGAGACCACTTGGATCCAGCAGATCCAATGGCATCTTGCCCCTAGCACCCACCCACCCCGAATGCCCCAGTTTGGACCATACTGCCAGTGAGAAGACTGCAGGCAGTAGGTCTACACCTGTGGATGTTTCTGTAGCCATACTTGCAGCTGCCAGGGCTGTTGTGCCCCCTGCTAGCAAACCAGCTTCTCTGTGAGTGATCCATCCATGTAGGTTAGAATTGTGATCATATTGGCCAAGGATTCACACCGTGTTTTGGTAACCAAACGTTAAGTGACTGTAAACATATTCCAGACCAGTTCTTGTACCTGTGGTTCAATCTGGCTTTCAGGTTAATCTAGTAGCATCACTAATGGATATAGAACTGGGGTGAACTACATGTATTTGTGCACAGGGTGGCAGGGAGCCTTGTCCCTGCTGGATTTACAGCAGCAGCAGCAAAAGAAGGGCAGATTTTGGAAGAAAACAAGGCATGCAGGGAGAGCCTTGGCAGGTGCCAGACAATACCTACAAGGATTGTAGTAGCCTCCTATCCATCTTCACAGAAAACTCTTCCTGATTCATTTGATTCCCATCTATCAATATATCCTTAAACCATATTAACTGGTATTTAACTAAAGAGATAGCCACCAATGGCAAATAATTCATTGTACATAAAGGATGCCAGCAACAAAAGATCTGGGCATAGTTTGCAGCATGTCTCCCCTCCCCCTCTTTCCTTTGCTTACCTATATGGAGTGCTTAGTCCTCTATGAGTATTCCCTGTATGTGGGGGACTTTGCCCCTCACTGTTGGGAGGAAAGAGTTAGAGCAATACAACATAGACAAGGCAAAGTATTTACCTATGGCAAGAGAGGGGGAGACATGGGTTTCCCCATCCCTTGCCTACCTATGTTGGTTGCTCTGTCTCAGCAGCACCCCATCTAATTGTTGTAGTAGGGCTGGATGTTGACTGCTTGTATCTGGAGTTTGAAGGCAGGGTACCTGATAGGATTCTAGGTAGAGAAGTATTCATAATGTGCTCAAGTTCTCCTGTGTATTCTGTAGACAGGTGGTTTTGTGCAAAATCCCATCTTTTTGCACAAAATGCCCTTTCCCCATAGTTCCCCATCACCAGAGTTGATGGGAGCTCTAAGTGTGCACAACATGCAGCAAAGAAAGATAGCCCCCATCCTCTGACTTATGGCTGCCCTGGAGTTTGTGTACTGGCAGTGGTGTGCTAGGATTGGGTCCTGAGTTACACCACATCCTATACACTGTGGCAACATGGACAGCGCAGTCATTGACACACTAGGTAGCAATTTATGTTTTAATCTCCTCTCTTTAAAGATAATGGGAGAGAAGTTTCTTTGTGTAAACTTCTGGGGTTTGTGTAAAGTTATGCCAATGGCATGGCCGTGGACTGAAGAGGTACTGGCATACTCCCCTGTGCCATTCTCCCCTCCAACCCATTTTGCCCAGTCTGCCTGAGTATCAGGGAGTCTTGCTGGTATGTCTGTCATGTTTGAGGTAGGATTTCCAATTGCATAGTAGGATTTCCAACTACTTCTAGCGTCTCTCGGACAAGTAGATAGAAATCCTGACATACCTGCACTGCTGCACAAAGAAAAGCAAGGTCTCATTGTGGACAAAGCTTTAAATTAAGGGCTTTATCACACCTACATTTTCCCCCCGGTTTGCTTCTGCGGTTCTCCTTCTGTTTGCTATGCGAGTCTAACTTTTTGATTTACACATGCTCGGTATTGCTGCGGTACCTGTGATACCTGCAATACCTGCCTGTGCCTTTTGGACTTTGCCCATTCAGGGATACATCGAAACAGAAACTAAAAAAACCTGACCTCAGGGCAAGAGAACAGCAGGATGGGGACGATAACATGCGAATCCAGCGCTGAAGAGTTGGAACAAAGTTGATGCGGGTGTGCTTAAAACTGCCTGTGTGATAACGACCTAAGTCAACAGAGTAGTTGAAAGGAAGATACAGCGGTCTATAAACAGACTGCCATCTCTGGGTGGCAGAACTCATATAATATTAAATTGGACTGGTTAAGAAATAATGCTTACAAAAGTAATGACAATACACATGAAGAAAGCAATAAAAAGCACCACAAAATGAATAGCAGAAAAGACGATCCCTTTGAGTGAGACATTTCAGAGAGGCTATCAACATATATTACTCATTATTAATAATGCATGTAGCATTTTAATAAGAAGAGTGCTTAAGAAACTTGAATTTGCTACCTGAAAATCAACTCTATGAAATATCATATGAAATAAGGGTTTGCCAAAAGCCACTCAATAATTCCATGGCAAAGGTAGGTTTTGCACATGTATCTTTGGGGTCAACAAGTCATGCTTAGTTAGTATTTGAAGAAATTTGGTTTAGAAGTGTCATTATAGAGTTATTTGAGAGGTAGTGCAGTTACTGAATTAAATGCCTCCAATTATATATGTAATAACTCAGTTAAAACATATTTAGAAGGACTCTGGAAATGTGCTTTAATAATACTGGTTAACAGCATTGTCATGGCTCCACAGTTAAAGTTACAGGCTGTTAGAAAGAGTAGTGCACCATCTATAGGCTGTTAATTATAGCTAGTTGCACTTAAAAAAAACTATTCCAGTGAGTCTTCTGTCACTGCATGTGCTTGCTTGTCCTTGGAGCTAGTGATCACAGGTCCCCAGTCCCTGACCAAATTACTGGGTAGCAGTTGTAACTAAGAACATTACTGTTCCTGACAGCTTGTGCATCTGTCATTCTACTGCTGGTAATTGGTGAGAGCGAGGGTGTGATGGGCCAGGTCCAAACCGTACTAATGCAACTTTGTTTTTAACAGCCAGCAGAGCATCATCACTGGTTGGTGCTGCATCACGATGGGCGCATTCCTATGCACATTCAGACAGGAAACTCCCAGCATTCCCCAGCTAGCATGGTTGACTGGCTAGGGAATGCTAGAAGTTGTAGGGATTTTTTCTGTTTAAACATGCATAGGATTGCGTCCTAAAAACTTCTGCATCTACATGCCTTGGATTTTACCTTGTTCATCATCATCAACAGAGAATTAGAAACCCCTTGGCTTTGGACCCTTTAGGTCATGCTTGTCATTCATATGAACAACATCTAGTTCAACGAGCTCACCAACCAACAGATCCTTTTTGGCTTGGTGGACTGGATGTATACAAGACTTTGCATGCTGAGAGACTCCGATAACTCATTGGCGGCGGGGAGGGGAACCAATCGTTCCCCTGCCTTATTTCTTCTGAGCCAGTTGCCAAATACGTTTAGATGTAAAAGATGGAATTTGGGGCTGGCTGCCAACATTTTTGAGCATAAACCAGCATCTTCCTTTCCACATAATGTACATGCTTGAACAGTGAAGCCCGCACTAAAGAGCCAAGTCTGTTGAACTCAGCCTGACATATCACCACCCTGGTCCATGGCGCTCCCCAGTTATAAAATTCTGTAAGTGCTGGCAGCAAGAGTTCAAGTTACACACTAGATTAGAGATCCTTGTTTATCCTTCCTTCCATGACAATAGGAAAGTGTTATTCTCCTTCTTTATGCCTTTTTTTTTTTGAGATTCAAAAATTGCTGTTGCATCATGTCTTCTCTGTCTTATTTTCTGTATTCCAAACATGCCCTTCTGTATGGCAAGCCTTTAACCTTGTTGTGGCTATTCTGTCCTGTTTACATCCTTCCTAAATCTTGCTGATCAAATATGGGCATAGTACTACAGCAGTTCAAAGCAGCTGGGAACTATTTTTTCAGTGTCTTGCAAATGGTTATCTTCATACATCCCCAGATGGCATTTGGGGGTTTTTTTGTGGGGAGAGGGTTGGTAAGAGGCGTTCACACCTGATTCATATTCACATTGTGCTTTACTAGCTCTTACGTGCTTTGCTGCTTGTTTTTAAGCTGCCAGTTTTCTTCTTTGCTGGGTTTATTATATTTGTTGCAGTCCATTGCTCTGTTGTTATTAATGTCATTTTGGATTACAATGACAGCCACTCACAATTCTTCTGAATTTTCTATTACATGCAAATTCGATGAGGAAAACATTCTTCTTACCAAATAGTCCTATGGCTATGCAGGGCCCCAACTAGCATTGGCGTAATGATAATGCAGCTTACTCAGGGACCTGTGTGTTCCTGGCAGCAAAACTGAGAAGAAACTAACAGCAATTCAAGCAAGAGATAATGTAACACTGCCTTCCGACACACCCAAAGGTATCAGGCCTGGCTCCCTCTTAACACCTGCAACCAAACACGTGTTAAAGAGACAGCAAACGTCTTTATTTCAGCAGGACACAAACATAGGCACCTCATAAGAATCCATGGATCAGAGTCCTTTGTGAGTCCAAGTTCACATAAACCGAGGGCTCCATCACACCTATTTTCCCTCCTGCTTTGCCTCCACGTTTTTTACCTCCGTTTCTCCTCCCTTTCTGATGGTAGTAGCTATACCAGTGAACTCTCTTTTCACTTGTTTGCTCTCCTGCTGCTATTGCGCCCACCCCACCTCGCCCCACCCCTTCTTCTTCCCCCTCCAGTTCATTGCTTCTTGTAGTTGGTGGACATTGTGATTGACGTGGCTGCCTTCCCCCCTCTGTGAATTAACCAAATTGCTTACATCTGCATAATTTTAATGATAAAGAGATGAAACTTGGCATGGTGATAGCTCTTAAGGAGGACTTTAGCCATATCAAGTTTGAATCAGATCAGTTCACGCCTTGATTTTAAGGATTTTTTAAAAAAATGGAAATTAACCAAATTTCTTACATCTGTGTAACTTTAAAAGCTAAAGAGATGAAACTTGGGACCTTGAGAACTCTTAAGTAGAGCTTTCAGCATGCCAAGTTTGAATCAGATCGGTTCATCCCTTGATTTTTTAGGATTTTTTAATCTCCCCCCCCCCTAGTGTGAACTTCAACCTGTTTGCATTTGTGAAGGATCAATTTTCCTTTACTTTGATCATGCGAAGCTGTGCATCTCCAGTTAATAAAATAGAGATCTGCTGGTTCCCTTACTCAAGAGTAAATCCCATTGATTTCAAGTGGATTTACATCCAAGTCATACTAAAATCCGATGCATGCTTATCTTTGAGTGAACCCCATTGAACACAGACTTCTGAGTAAACACATCTAGAAGCTTTTTTAAAAGTCTAAAATAGCAAATTGGAAAGAAATGCTCTGCAACCCTATGCTTACATCTGAGGTGTTACTTCTGTTTACTCAGAAGTAAGTCTCTCTCTGTTCAATGGGGATTACTCAAAGGTGAGCATGCATCAGGGGAAGGCATGACAAAGTATCTATTGCAATGCTGCCCACACCACACACATCAATCACAGTGTGATGTGGAGTCAGTGCCCCCTCATCAACCATGTATGGAAGGGGCCAACACATGCACAACAATAGCAAGATGATTCCATGGTGTCACCCCACTATGTACAAACATGAGCGCACCGTAGTGTCCTTAGCAGTGTCAATGACTGTAGTACACAGCATGAGCCTCATAACCTACATACTCCATGCAGATCTGGAGACAGGGATTTTAGTTCTCTTATGCCAGCCTTCCCTAACCTGGCCCCCTTCAGGTGTCTTGGACTACGTCTCATAGGAACATAGGAAGTTGCCTTATACTGAGTCAGACCCTTGGTCCATCTAGCCCAGTACTGTCAAGAATGGCTGGCAGTGGCTTTCCGGGGTTTGAGGAAGGAGTTTGTCCTGCCCTACCCTGAGATGGCAGAGATCTAACTTGGGACTTTTTACGTGCAAACCCTGTACTCTACCGCTGAGCTACAGCCCCTTCCTAGGTCAGGGATAATTTCCCAAGATCCCTGAACATTGGCCATGTTGGCTGGGGCTGCTGAGAATTGAAAATATTTGGAGGGCCCCAGGTTGGGGGAAGCTGTCATATACTCTCTCTCTCTCTCTCTCTCTCTCTCTCTCTAAATATCACACACACAATGAGCAAACAACATTTTTTTTTGGCAAGGAAACACACAAGAATACACAGGGAAGGGTGGACAGTCCAACACAACTCCCAGCCAAGTCCTCATCTCCCTTGGGAAGAAAGGGCATATAGAAAACACAGCCTCTACAGAACAAGAGTGCAAGTCCCAACAAAGGATCAATGCCAACCTGAGGCATAGGAAGTTTTTGCCATGGAGTAACCATGAGAAGCTACAAGGGAAGTCACAAATACACAATAACAGGAAGAAGCCCTGCTAGAGAACTGGAATTGCAAATAGGTACTGTGGGTTTGTGTTTGTATTGTTAAATGATGGCAAAACACTGTTTCGATGCCTGGCCAGGAACACCCATGTCAAAGGCAAAGGAGAGGACTGCAGGCAGGGCAACAACGTGCTTCCTATTCAGACAGCCACAGGTTAAAGGAATGCACAGGTGTATTTGTTGACCCTGAACCTACAGAGCCAGCAAAACTGAAGTAATTAGATAGGTATTATATGGCACTCATGGCAGATAACAATAAGATAAAACAAAAATCTTAATTAAAACATAAAAAACAAGAGAAATTAAAACCACAATTAAAGAAATGAACAGCACCCAACCAATAAAAATCCCCTTCATCAATGGACCGCCTTATATGCCAAGGGCCTAAAACCATTTTTGCCTGTTGTCGGAAGGACAGCAGAGAGTGGCCAACCTGGCCTCCCTCAACAGGGAGTTCCAGAAGCTGGGAGCAGCCACTGAAAATGCTTTCTGTGTAAGGTCCCAGGTTCAAGCCATGGATGCATCCCTGAGAGAATGCAATCCCTGTGCCAATCAGGGTGTGGGGCATCCCTGTGCCTAGTAGCTACTTTGCTGATAGTTTCTAACATAATATAGGATACTTCTTGTTTCATGCAGTGCCCCCCTCACTTATTTGCGTATCTCTGAGAGCCTCAGGTAGAAGAGATTGCTAGGATCCCAAGGACCAAATCCTACATTCCTGGGAGATCTGTGATTGTATCTTGCAATATATTTTTCTTCTCCTAAAAGGAGATTGGGGCTGGGGCGTGGGAGGGCAGGGGTATCTCTTCCTACCTATGCTGATTCTCTGATGCAAATCATCCCCCGTCGCTCCAGTGGAGGAGTTGCATTGGGGAGGTGATTAGCTTAAGATAAAGTGGTTAACCCCTTCCTTAATCTAGCAATCCTGATCTGAATTCAACCTCCCCTGTCCTTTGGCTGCTTTAAAAAGGGAAATAAAACAGGAGATCCTATCACAGGTCTTCCAGATCATGTGTAGCTTGAACTAAGGCTCCCCAGCTGGCACAAAAGGAACAGAAGATTGTGTTTTCAATAATTTCATTACAGAACATAAATAGGACAAGCCCTTAAAAATACTAATTGTTACTTCCTTCATTCCTCTGTTGAATGACACATCCATTCATTTCTAGTATTTAGTTCCAGCTTTCTAACCAGTTATGAGCCATCTTATGATAACACTTGCATGTCTATGCTTGTAGACCTTATGGAAAGTTTTCTTATACACCACTGCATTACTTAATTAAATCAATTATCTTTTCAAATGCATTCAGGAACTGTTCTTATCAAATCAGTATTGGCTACTAATAATTTTTCAGGGACTGAAAAAGGTGAGCTTGTTGAGTTTATAAAACAAAACAAAAAACAAAGAAGAGTTTAGCTGGACTGAAAGCCCCTGCGTGTGCACTCTCTACACTGTTGCCGCACTCCAGTAATCTGATGTTGGCTGCCTATTTGCTTCCACTATGCTCTAATTTATATATTAATAAACACATCAGATAATACGAAGACACCATAATTGCCCAGTGCCCTCTCAGCCAAAGAAAATATAACCCAGAAGAGTTACTCCTGGGCATCCCGTTGCTTAGAGAAGTGGGAAGCAGGCGATAGAAATGCGCTTGCGCTCTATATGCACGGAATGGGGGAGAGTGTTATTTGGGTTAAAGGACAATATAGCTATCCAAGAATAAACTACAAGACCAGACCTTTAATGCATTGAGGGGGGTATTCAGAAGGAAATTGTCTAACCAGAACAACTGCAGAGCATAGAACATTCATGGCTGTCAGTTTGAATAGAATAGTTTCATCAAGGAATGAGCTTAAATGTGGTGCCTCAAGCAGTAGTCTATGGGGACCAGAATTCTTATTCCAGACAGCTGTTTCTTTCTTGCCATCTTCTAGGGCAGAATGGGATGAAAGGTGTGTCAGTGTTGCAAAGCCAGAATATGTTCTCTCTCTTTTGTTTACACACACATAGTTATTACTTTGAAATGCCTATCCCACCTTTCTTATAAAATAATCCAAGGTAGCTAAAATAATTAAAATCAGCAACAGGTCAAAAACAGTCAATGCAAAATGCACAAGTAAAAACCCAAAGGCTGACAGAAAACACAAAGCAGCACTAGCAAAACAACTACAACCCCTAGGCACACAAATATCCTGCAGTTTGCCAGCAAACAAAACACAGGAAGCAGAAAGTAATTGCAGAATAAAAATGCAAGACTCAACTTAGCCCAAGAGCTACTTGGAAGAGACAGGGTTTAGTCTGGTGCCTGAACCAATATAGTGACTGTTTGGGAGACCTCCCTGCAGAGGCCATTCCACAAGGTTGGTGCTACAACCGAGAAGGCCCTGATCCTGGTGGCAGTCCACCAAGCCATTTAGGACAATATAGGTTGAAATGGGCATAGAAGCAAATCAACGAGGATTAGTGTGCCATGCTCTGATCAACCCACTGGCAACCTGGTGGCAGCATCCTGTACTAGATGAAGTGCCCCTGAAACTGTTTCCGCAAAATGGCCCAGAAGGATCCCGTAGTTGGTGACTTCAAATGCTGCTGTGAGGATCCAGTCTAGGGGTAAGGGCTGTTGCTCCATGGTACAGCAGGTGCTTTGCATGCAGAAGATCTCAGGTTCAATCCCTGACATCTCCAATAGGTCTGGGAAAGCCCCCTCTCTAACACAGTGGAGAAGCAAACAGTGTACTGAGCTAGCAGGAATATTGGTCTGGCTCAACTTTCCATATTCCTACACTCCCCCTGCCCATCTCCTAGTACAAACCATCAAGTAGGGTTACCAAGGCATCCTCAGTTCCACAACTGAGGGAAGATCTAGACCATCCAGGAAAACCCTGGATAGATCTAGTTATTTTTATTTATTATATTTCTATACCATCCAATAGCCAAAGCTCTATGGGCAGGTCCACAGCAATTAATTATATGGAGCTGCACTGGACCAGGAAGGGATTCTCCCATCCCAACTTAAGATATTTTCAGGGCTGGCCTTAGGGGTGGGAGAGGTGAGGGGGGACGCTGAGCTGAGGGAAGCAGCAAGCAGGCTTAGTGGCTGTGTAGTTGTTTTAATGTCTGCAATGAGCTACGCTGGCAAAAGCAAGTGTCTGTAACTTTTCTTCCAAAGTTGCTTGGGTATGAACTACAAAAAATATTTTCCTTCCATTAGCTTTAAAGTAAGTTTCTTTTTCAATTTCCACTTTGAAGTAATTTGCAGTGGAACACAGCTTTACTATGAAGCAATGCTGCTAAGCACTTAGCACTTCAAATACTAGAAACATTATAATCACTTATATAAATAACAAAATAAAGCTGTAAACTGTACACGGTCAGTTGGATACCTTTTTAAATTTGTAACTTTTCTTTATTATTTCTAAAAAATAAAAGCAATGGCTATTCTAAAATAATGAATACTTGCCCAAAAATAGGAATTGCTACATATAATAAAACTTGTGATAGTTCTGCTGTGTTGCCACTGCTCAGGATGTGTCTTCTTGAACTTTGGCTTGCGCAGACTTCAGCACAGAGGCTGAGAGATCAAGGTTTTGAGCAATGTCCTCCTTGATGGACATCACACCTGCACCAGGCCCCATAAATCCTCTAATGTCCCTGCAATACTCGGTGGGGGGGGGCACCACCAAAGGCACTCCTCGCGCAGAGTGCTATCTATCATAGGGCTGGCCGGTCCTCCCTGGTGATTTGGGAGTCTTCCGTCTTGGTCGCCTGCTAGAAATGTTTGGAGGCGGAGGTTCATGGCTCGGCGCTGGAGCGAAGGTGGAGAAGGAAAAGGGCAAGGGAGCTTGCATCTCCCTCGCAGTCCCCGAACCTCATTATTCTAGACCGCGGTTGCACGGAGGGATAACAGAGAGCCGCTCTTTACGAAGCTCGTGGGCTGGTTGCTTTGTCACTCAGGTAGGTTTCTACAAGCGCGGCTAATTCCCGGTTAATTCACTATCAATCAAACTGTTGGACCTCAGACACCGGGGCACATTTATTACCTCCCTCCCCCCTTTGACGTTATTAGCTTTTTAGACGACACCACACCAGCCGCCGCTCTCTAATGCTTCTTAGTCCCAGGAGCAAAAGGAGAGTACCGCCTCCCGCATGTCGCTCTTGAAATTTAAGTCTGTGGAAAGAGCTGTCTGTTACTCCTTCCCCGGCTCCCTATTGGTCAAAATGAGATGGACGGTGTTAATATTCCCGCCCTCCCTTCAAGGCTTCCTTCCTCTATCGCCGCGGCGGTAGCTTGCTTATCGCGCTCTCTCCTCTATGAACGGTGGCTGGCGAAGGATCCGGTGCCTGGGCGAATCCTGAGTTCCGATTGGAGGATGTGGCTGGGTAGGCGGGTTCCGAGTGAAGAGAGCCCGGAGCAGAATTGGCTAGTCGGGGTAAAGGGTGTGGAGAAGGGAGGGGGGGTGGAGCCCGCTCGCTGCCTGTCAGTGAATTGGGGTTGCGGCGGGAGGGGAAGAAAGCGCCGGTGGAGGGGAGGAGGAGGAGGTAGTGGCGGCGGCTCCGGCGGCTCCTCCTGTATTGCCGCCACCGGCAACAGCAGCAGCTCCTCCTCCATGGCTGCTGCAGCTCCCGGCGTGGTTACCTCCGCCGTGCTGCATGTGCTAACAGAGGGGGAGGCGGTGGCCGTCAAGGCCAGGCCCGGAGGCTTAGGACCCCCGCCTCCCTGAGGAGAAGGAGCCGAAATGGCAGTGCCGAACGAGCAGGTAGGAGGACGAGGACGCTTGGCTCTTCCCCCGGGAGACCCGCTTTTCCCCGCTTGGCTCCTCGCCAAATAGTGCAAGGTACCCTCTATGCTGGCAGGGGATGGGGACGCGCTGTGTTCCTCCTCTCCCCTCAGTTTTCTTTCTGTCCCTTTTCTCCCCGTGGAGAAGTCTCCCTTTGCCTTACTTGAGGGACTGGGTCTCTCCACCCCAGAGGTCCGTGGGAGTCAAGTTAACAGCCTTACTCTCCTCCTGGCTTTTCCTCGCAGTGTGTAGGCAGGGCCCGAATCCTTCTCTCCTAACCCCCACTTTGTGGGGCACCTGACCTAAATGTATTGGGACCTTTGGATTCTCTCGAGTTGCATGGCAGCTTTTCTTGTACTTGCGCTAATCAGGTTTATCTTGTTCCATGGGGAGGTTAGACAAGGCTTCTTCTCCCACCACCCCCTTGCCCTGTCCCTGAGGGGAAAGAACAGTATTCCCCCCTCAGTCTGTAATTGGGAAGGGTAGAGGTTTCTTTACCAAGCCCTGAAGGTGTGTCATAATCTGTTCTGATCCCCTATGGTAGTAACTTCTCTTTTTCTCCTGTCTGCCAACAAAGGAGTGGTTTGCTCTTCCTTTCCCTTAGGCAGGCCAACAATTATTATTTATCATACATTCTGAATGTACAGAGTGTTGTGCAATCCTTTTAATTTATTTCTGCAACCTATAGATGTCATTAAAACTCAAACTGGCCACTGAGACTGAAAATAGCAATTGATGGACAGCCAGTATGCATGCATTTGATCTGAGGGTTGAACCCAGGTTAATAGAGGATAAGGTGGTCAATGGCTACTAGTCCTGATGGTTATATGCTGTCTCCAGAATTGGAGACAGTATCTATGTACACCATTGCTGGGGAATGTGAGTGGAAAGGTGCTATTGCCCTCATGTCCTACTTGTCGGCTTTCCTTGAACTTCTGGATGGCTACTGTGGGGGCTGAATGCTGGACTAGATAGGCCTTTGGTCTGATCCAGCAAGGCTGCTTTTATTTCCGTATTCAACAGCAGTTGGATCATGAGGGCCACCTCTTCATGGCGCCTCTTCCGGTGCGCAGCGGCAGTCGGTGTGCCGTGCATTGACGCTCCTGCTGTCAGTCTTCATGGCAGGAGCACCACGGCAGCTTTTCCTGTCGCCGCTGCTGTGCCTGCCCAGCATCAGCTGGAGCGGCGGCCCACCTACTCAAAGGTAAGTATTTTTTTTTAAAAAAAAATTAAATGGGGTGGTGGACAGTGGAGACAGTGCTGTGAGCTTATGGCTCACTGCTCCACCCCCTGCCCAGCCCGCTCCGCTCTGAAAAAAGTCAGGCTAAATGCCCAACCTTTTTAGTGCGGAGCAAAGAACCTTTGCCTCTAGATTGCTTCGAATTGACAGCAGCGTCATGTGACCCAACTGCCGCCATTTCGAAGCCACCGTGAGGCAAAGTGCCCGTGAAGAGGTACCCATAGATTTTTTAACTTTGGTAACTACTTTCCATCCCATCAGTGTTGTCACCCTTCAGGAGAATGAAATATCCTGGGGACAGGGATGCACTTGACCCAAAGGACTCATCTCTCTGTAGCTGTTCTATAAACTTATTTCCTTTTCTGTTATTCCCTAAGATCAGTGAAGAGAGAGGGGATCTCTCATGGCTAAAAACAGATGAGGCTATATTGCCTTTACTACAATGTTCTTGGTGTTAAATGTTCATTGGCAGATTTCCTTAAGAGAGAGAGTACTTACCTGTTTTAGGAGATATTACCAGCCTCCTCTGGGTTAAAGAAAGCAATCTAGTCTGTCAGCCAGGGTGAATTTCTTTCTGCTGAGTCTCCTCTGCCGTAGAATGATTTTGTCTTTTTGATCCCAATGAATTTTTCATTTTTACTCTTTCCTTCCAAATTTTATCTGCTGAATGGTTGTTACTTCTCTGTGAATGCTGATTTTTAGGTTGCTCTTTGGTGACTTTGACATTTTCAAGGTCTAATTGAATGCACCCAGAAGGTGGGCTGTCATTGACCTGTTGTTAACTGTGTGAAGCTTTTTATTGTGTTCATTTCTGGTGGGCTTAAGTAACTACGTTAGAAATGTAGGACATTTGTTTTTCTTGATAACATTTTTATACTACTGCTTTTCATTGAAAGATCAGTGCACACATTGGACTTTATTGTTAATGTCTGTAATTTATTTGTCCAAAATGGCAGCATTATAAAGAATTTTCTTTGCTATAGCTGTATTGTTTTGATTTCAAGAGAGTAGATTGAAATAGCGAAGCTGCATATTACTTGTTTAGAAGGTGAGCAGTAGGAATGGGTAATAGTATTAATATTTGGTGTCCAGGGCCTTGCTGGCTTTGCAGTAATGAAACTCTAAAGAAAACACTGCTGTTCTACTAGTTTACATACCATTAAGTACCAGTGGGAAGCTTTCTAATATTATTAGACATTTGTTTTTAGCTGTAGCTGAAGTCCAGCGTTGCAGCTTAAACAATGGGGGAACTATTTCCAACAGTGTGCCTTGAATGAAAGAAGGATTAATGTATGCATGGGTGCAGACTGTTTCTATGGCATACTCAGTACTTAGTACTGAGAGAGGAAAATCTTAAATACCAATCAGATTTTAAGCAGCTATTGACCATATCTATCTATTAGATGCTCTATCAATGAAAATCTTTTGGATACCAATATAGTGTAGTAATATAGTTTTGAGAAAAGCTGCTTGCCTTGCTGATGTTGGCTCATGGATGGCTTGTTCTTGGCTTCTACTTTGGTAAGAGTGCCTTATGTCTGAGCTAGTATCTAACATGTGGTGCTGGTGGTAAATAGGCATTACTTTCTAGCCTAGGCAATGATTTTTTTTATGGTTAAGAGTGAACGATTGCTTGGAATCTCAGTCTTCAGGTGCCCCTAAGACCTAATATTTAACCTCTTCACTCTTGAAGTCAGAAATTTGTAGTTCTGTCACAGTTGAACTGAAAATGGAAAGTGATTTCTTCTCTGAAGTGTACCTGGAGTATCGAAGTATTTTAGACACTAAGAGCTTTTCAAAATATAACTTTGGCATTCACAGAGCATTGGCTCCTTTGGAGAATTTAGGTTGTTAACAAACAGGAATGTGGAGAGCTTATCAATCTCATATTCACAGCATTATGTATCCTATTAGAACTCATAGGCGTATTGTATTGGTATGGTTAAGAAGTAACAGATTTGCAGACTGCGTTATAACAATTCTTATTACTAACACATCTGTGAAATAATAATTCCCTACTTTAAAGGTTGTTTTACATGAGTTAATGCTTTCAGACAGTTTCCCTGAGAGAAGAAGTCTATTACAAAGTGTTTTTCATTGCTATAATACATTTTCTTTCCAATAGTGGTTTAATTACTACACCTTATTTTCTCTTGGCCATATTAAAACTTTCTGAATATCTGATCTATTGAGCATACCTAACCTCTGTTTGGATGACTCCTGAAATGTGAATCATGGTGAACTTCATCCTTGGTGTATATTGGAGCACTTGCAAAGGTGGGCACCATGACAAAGAAGGCAACTTAGGATGGCTAGATAAGAAAGGCCTGACCTTATTTCCACCCCACCCCTACCCCCCGGTCAAACCTCTCGTCCAGTTATGACTTGTAACTTTGGGAGACAGCAAAACTTTGGTGGCCTCTCTTGGTTGCTCACGGAATGTTCGTTCCAGCAACTCCTCCCTCACTATTGCGTACTCTGGCTGTGCAGAAGTGTGCATATATAAGTTTGGGATGGAGAAAAGGCAGAATGGAGTGAAAGCCTAATGGGTACTCTTCCTTTTACCCCCTCCTTGTTCCAATGCTGAAATGTGTTCAGTTTCTACAGAATGTAACAAGCTCACAAATATTTGCAGGCACACCTGCTGACACATACATACTTTACTTTCATCTTTCTTGGCATAAATGGAAAATAACCAACTTGTGTAAATCTTCCTTGCATGGTTGACTGCAGCTGATTACTTGCCTTGGGAGACTAGACTAGTGTTGCTGTAGTGTGAAATGGTGTTATTGATGTATAGTGAGTATTTGGTCCTCTGGCTTTAACTGTATCCACAGACTTTGGGGAGAAATTTTGGAGGGGTAGAAATGTTACTCTGCTGTTGCTGTGGTGGCAGCAGCCATAGCAAATAGGGTAATTCCAGACAGAGGGATCTCCACACTACCAATTAGAAGGCATTGTGCAGCTATTCCAACTTTTTCCCAATGGATTTTCTACAGTAAGAAAACAGACAGAAGTGGTGGCAAAACACCCATTGTCTGGTAGCACCTTAAAGATGAACTCTTACTGTGGCATAAGCTTTTGAGGCCCTGAGTCCACAAAACAGGGAATAATTTTCCTACAGTGAGTGATGATGATGAAATTGACAAGCTTTTATGAACCAGGTGCTTAGTATAATGAGTTTCTTGTACAGAGAAGTACAAGCAGGTGATGTGTCTGTGTAGAGACAGATCAATATATGCTTGAGTTTTTACATTAAAGACAAGTGGAGCCCTGAAACAAAATGTTACAGTGTGGAGTGTTTCTGTTCAGTCTCCCATCCACTCTATTCCCTGTCCTCAACCACCCTGCTCCACTTTCTTCCCCCCCCCCCCTTCCAACAGTTGGCCAGCATCTTGGGCTTACTCCTTATTGGGCTTACTTTCCCCCGCCCCATTTGGTGGTTATATTTTGGAATGTGTCCAATCCCAGCACCACTAAAACCTTGAATTTCTATGAGCAGTTCTCACTTAGTCCCTGTGAAATTTTGTCTACCTTTTTATCTTTATCTCTTCATCCTTTTGTGTATTGCAGCTCCATTCTATTCCCCTTCCCACAAGGTGTTCTTTTCTTTTCCAGCCTCTCCATTTGATTCCTCCTCCCTCCCATTTGCCAGTTTTTTCTCTGTCTGTTGACAGTTGGGCATCATCAGATGAGTGTTTTATTGCACGCTCATTACTGGGCATTCACAGATTTTTGTGGGTCCTATTCACGTCATTGTCTGCATTCTGCATACCTCCTTCCCTTTCTAGTCTTCTTCGCATGACAAAAAAAGACCCTATGCAGGAGAAGCAGCTATGTGCATGTTGTTTATGTCTTCTTTTGAAAGAGGAAGTAATGAGGGACAAATGAGTGGGTGGAGAAGCCATGGTAAGGAAACGCGATTTCCCCCCCCCCCATGTGATGATTCTTGTTATGCAACTGAGTTATCATTGGGCTGTTTGGGGTGGGGTTTCCCCTGCAGGTTTTTTTTTTTTAACCTTTGCAAATCTCAGGATTCCTCCTGAAATCAGTATCTTGTGGTTGGTGCAGTTTTGGCTACATTCATGGAAGCATGGGAAAACTTAAATCTGTATTTGAAGGAATGGTAATAATAATAATGTTTCTGTCAACACTTTTCAGTTGTACTTAATCCATTTGATTTTGAGGCCACCTTTTGGCTTAAAGTTCAGATCTTGGGGCCATTATTGTTAGTTTGCTTCTTTCAGAAGATGGTAGGCTGGGAGGGAACTCAACACCAAAGTAAAATGGCTGCAATTTTAGCACTTGATTGGGTGTTGCTATAAGACACCCTTGCAAAGAAGATCACAGAAGTGAACAGCTCACCTCTATGCAAACATCTGTGTAAATCGTAAGTATGGACAGGACCTGCCTTTGCTTAATTTCTTCTAAGGCATCTAGGTTGATATAGATGCTTGAAACTAAAGAGCAAAGTTCTTTGCTGATATCCTTCCCTAGTTGTTTGGAGGCAATTCTTACTCTCCTGAGATATCCAAGCAAGTACAATATTATGTTACTGTCATATAAAGCCCTAAACAACTTGGGACCAGGATACCTAGCAGACCACCTTCCCTTATACATGCTCAGGTGACCTTTAAGATCAGCAGAAGAGGTCTTGCTGGTCATTCCGAAACGGATGGAATGTTATCATGAAGTAGCCAGACGGCAGAGCCTTCTCTATAGTGGCACCCACCATTTGGAAAACCCTCCCTTGTGTAGTTTGAGAGGCAGAAAATGTGGCATCATTCAAACGCCTCCTGAAGACACACTTGTTCACCCAGGACTTCCCTGGGCCTTAAATAAATTAACTATGTTAAGTCCGATGGAGTTCAATAGGACTTACTCCCAGCTAAATGCACATAGGATTGTAACCTTGGAACAATATTTTACCATAAACCAGCACCTTTAAACATGTTTCACAAACGGAAGTAAGAAAATTCAGGCTAAAAATGCTGCCTTATGTCCAATACTAAATACATAAATATGCATTCTATCTGGAGACTACCTAAAGCATCTGAGCCACACAGGCTGATGTGATGAATGATGGCTGCTGGCTTCTCGTGGAACCATTTTCCTTCTCCAGGCTAAGTGTTTAGATATGGCCTCAGACTTCCGTGTGCAACCATCCATCAAGAATGTAGGAATGTCATCCAGTTTCTCATTGATGCAGCCTACTGCATCAGTGACAACATGTTCTGTGTGCATTTCTGCTCTATGAAGACATATTGTCTCAAATGGATGGAATGTATCTTCAGTTGTTGGGAAAACATTGATGGGGCAATAACTTCATTTAAGATTCACAGTTGGTAGTTTTACTTGAAGCTTCTTTCAGATGAGAAGAATGTTTGCACACATGACTGACAGATAGGTCTTCTACCATAGTCTTTTTTGCTTAGAGCCAATGACATCTATTTAATAGATTAACAGCATTGTGATTGGGGATTCTGGTTCACACCCTCACTAGTAATCATTTGACAGAGAACAGGACGTGATAGCTACCTTGGTCTCAAAGGCTGACACAGAAGTAAAAATGACATAATTTGTGAACTACATAACAAACATTTGTAAGCTTAGAGCATTTGCAGGGAGGTCCACTATATCGTCAAGAGTTTCTGTTTCAGTGCTCCTTTTTCTTTATAAGCTTTTGGGCTGATAGATGGTTAACCTTTTCACTTTGTGTTGCTGTAATATATTTATAGATCACTAGAGAGAGTTTTTCACAGTTATATCAGGTTTTGTATTAAGAAAATGTATAAATATCTCTCCTGGGTTAGAAATATTAATGAATACTGAGGTTAACAATATACTGCAGTTAGGCAAGTTAGATTTGAACATAAAACGACTTCAGGATGAAAGGATCAGTGATGGCAAGCCACTAGGGATATTGTGAATTGTATGTCTGTCATACCAATGTTTTTGTTTTTTACCCAGTTACTGGCTCCTATTAGTTACCAAACCCACCCTTGTAGAAACTGAGCATATGCAAATCATGGTGTGTGTTTTTAAAGAAGCATTTCATTCTACCTAACCACATATCTAGTGTTCTGTGAAGATCATCACTTGCATTATACATTTGTAACCACAGTACCTCACATCTTTCTGTCATTTTTCTTTGAAAGTATACATGCCATGCTTCTTCTGCTACTAGCATGCACCCACACCTGAGCAAAAATGATGTCACCTTACACCAGGTATTTGAACAGAAAGAGAGGTGTACACTTGATTTCCTTTAAGCAGAACACTTCCAGATAGCACATGAAAGAAGGGAGTGAGTAAGGCTGACTTCTAATGCACCTTCTGTTATTACCTAATAGTTAGGTACACAATAAGGTGTGATCCTTTGTTCTAGAAATCAGGAAGCGGAACAGAGGCAGAAAGAACTGAGCAAGAAATGGAGTCTTTATCCCTGTCTCCATTTAAACTTAGTAAATGATCTTAGCCCAACTATTTGATCAACATATCCTAAGTTACCAAATATGATTATGCAGAGAAGATCTTAGAATAATTGTTTCTAAAATCTATAGCAGCCTTCCCCAACTTGGTTTCCTGCTGATGTTTTGGACTAAAACTCCCAGCATTCCTGATAATTGGTCATGCTGGCTGGAATGGAGAGAGTGCCTAAAATCTGTAAACCTATATAGGTGCAACAGAGTGTGTTCACATTGAAATACTGCAGCTTGACCATACGAGAGAAAATATTTATGATAAAGGTACTGCTGCTATCTTGCAAGCCCACTTTCCTTCACATACTTTGGGTATTGGGCTTAAGACTTAAAAAGAGAGAGGGTAACTAATAAGAAGATAAAAAGAAATGATTCAACAAAGCCAGGTTTGTTTTGTATTCTGGGTTTTGTTTTTGGAACATATCAATGCCTCATTAACATTGAGTGTAAAATAGAAACAGTGTTTAAAGTAAGTGGTTGCACATGAAGGCAAATCAAGCCCCGTGAGCCAACTCAGCAGGTGTTTGGGTTGTAGTAGAATCAAGCTCTAAGTATTATACTAGTTAGTCTTGTGGAAAACCTTAAGAATACAGCATGTTGAGAAATAATGCCTTACATGGGAGGGAGTCTCAAGGGCTTGCAGAGAAGGAGATGCAGCTTCGAATCCTCCCTCCCAACACCTGCAGAAACATCAGTAGTCCTTACCTCTCTATTGGAGAGGAGGGTGAGGGGGGAATTCTGGGAATGGCTGTGGATCAAAAGGATCTACAAGTCTTCTAGTTCCCATATATCCGCCCCCAACCCAAACCATCTGGTAATCTACATCCCTCCTAGGTCTGGGGAAGATTAATTCTCAGTGGTCTCAATGAGAGGGAAATGGTTAAACTAAAATACAAACAAACCATGGTCTGGGAAGGGGAATAAGGATTATAAACACTGCTCTTTCTTTACGTCTGCTCGGCTGGCATGAACCTGGCAGGGCTTTGGATATCTTTGAGGCTCTGATGTCAGAGCTCATCAAGGTAACGGTTAGGAATACGATTGCTCCACCTATCATATAAGACTTCATAGTACATTTACTGAGTTCACTGAGTCTACTCTTCATGACGCAACTAGAAACATTAAAAAAAAAACAGGATTTTCAAGTGGCTTAATAAAAATATGAGTGGGTTGGGGGTGGGTTTCTGAATGAGTAAATCTCTTTGGGAAACATCTCTACAAATCTTTTAACTTCTGTAGAAAATAATTTAATGAAGTCCTACGATCTGTGCACAACAACTTAGCAGACTAAATGAAGGTGGAATGACTTCTTTATTTCAGAAACTTGGGAAACCCTTGTGCCTGAGTTATTTGTGGCTTTAGAAATAAAGTGTTTCATATTCTTGATAGGGATTTTTTTATGTGTTAACAATCTGAGAGAATTCAATTAGGGTGAATAAAAGAATAACTTAGTCCTCCTGCAGTTCTGCTACATCTCTATAAGTATTCTCCAGAGCCACTACCTTAGTTAAAATGCCAACAATCATCTCTCTATGGAGTCAAGAACTCAGCATTCTTGGTACTCTTTGAAATGTTTATTTAAAACTTGTCTTGTTTTGAAATCATTTGCCTCAAAATTTGTCCACTGTTATGGTGCTTATCTCTTAGATTTGCCATGTGCCTAAAAGAGTGTCTTCTGTTAAAGTTGGGTGTTGACTGGCAAATAAAACCAAAAGTTCAAGTACTTGGTTGCTGCTGTTGAATATTTATTATTTATTTTATTACATTTGTATACTGCCCCATAGCCAAAGCTCTCTGGGCGGTTTACATAAGATTAAAACAATTAAAAACAATATACAAAAATTAAAACAGCAAAAACATACAATATACACATACATTTAAAACCACTGTAATAACTTTAAAAAGCTATAAACCTAAAAATAAAACAAACCCAGGCTAGATGCCTGAGAGAAGAGGAAAGTCTTGACCTGATGCCGAAAAGATAACAATGTTGGCGCCAGGCGGGCCTTGTCAGGGAGATTGTTCCACAATTGCGGGGTCACCACAGAGAAGGCCCTCTCCCTTGTTGCCGACCTCCGAGCTTGCCTCGGAGTAGGCACTCGGAGGAGGGACTTAGATGTTGAACATAGTGTTCGGGTAGGTTCATGTCGGGAAAGGCATTCCGTCAGGTATTGTGGTCCCAAGCCGTGTAAGGATTTATATGTTAAAACCAGCACCTTGAATCAGGCTCGGAAACATACAGGCAGCCAATGCAAGCGGGCCAGAGTAGGTCTTATATGCTTGAACCTTCTGGTCCCAGTTATCAATCTGACTGCTGCATTTTGCACAAGCTGCAGCTTCCGTACCGCCTTCAAAGGCAGCCCCATGTAGAGTGCATTGCAGTAATCTAACTTGGAGGTTACCAGAGCATGGACAACTGAAGCTGGGTTATCTCTGTCCAGATAGGGGCGTAGCTGGGCCACCAACCGAAGTTGGTGAATTAAATATGCTGAATTAAACATTCATTGGGGCCTCTGTTGTTCCTCTCTACTACTTTCATAGGGAATTATGTCTCCTGCTGTTTAATCTGTGCCAGGTTAGTGCACTTTATAGTAGTTGAAGGCCTTTTAAAGATTTTACAGGTGCTGTATAATGCAATGTTTTATGCTGCTCTTTGAAGCTGAGCTGCCTGAATTTTGTGATTGACCCTTGTAGATATAGGTATTACGGTAGTTTATTGAGGTAGTTTGGGAGAGTCTATCAGAACACTACTTGTCTATCTTACCAAAGCAGCACTACCTTCCAGTCTGTGGAGAGACTTGGTGTTTTGCAACTGCCTGCATCTTTTTCAAATAGCATATAGCATGTAATATTACTAGATCATAGACTAGTAGAGTTGGAAGAGGCCTATAAAGCCATCAAGTCCAACCATTGCACATATGATGTTATTTCAGATGTGCTGAGCATCTTTAACTTCAATGGAATCTGTAAGATTCTATCAGTGCTTCAATCTACTGATGAGCTGACAAGTTCAACCAGCTGCAAAATGTGGACACTTGGAACAGAGATTAAGTGTTGATGATATAATATTGTAGCATTGCACCTTCAGGAAGAATAGTGAATGTAAGCTAGTAACAACCATTTATCTTCCCTTGTAAGTAGTGAGGAGTGAAGTTATGTCCATATTTGGATGGGAATGTGCTTTGTTTCTTTACTTCTGGCATATGGTTGAGGAGTTCGCTAGACCAACAAGTACTTTGTGTTGTATATATTCACCTTGGGGCCAAATTAAAGCAGAGTTCTCAATCAAAAAATGATGCAACAAAGCAATCAGGACACAGAATACAACTATCATATAAAACCAGTAGGGGTTACATGCTAGAAGGCCTGGGCAAGTATAAAAAGATATCAAGACTGGTGCCAGGAAAGTTTCCCTGGGAAAGATATTCCATACAGAGGAACCATGGCTGAGAAGGCCCTCTCTCTCTCCTGTCTCAATCCACCTAACATTAAAGGGCTGGGGAATATGGAGAAGATGACTAGTTCGGCAGGCTCATGTGGTGGTGATGGTGATCATCCATCAGGTACCTTGAAGGGCTTTAAAAGTTTGCGCCAGCACTTTAAAATGTGCTTATTGAAGATTTATTTGTCTGTGGTGGTGAGGCTAGCTGTTTGCACTTCTGAAATAAAGGAGAGCTACCTACTGACTGGCACCTTTGAACAAATCAGCACTGAGGACCTCTGGCACAGCCATATGCTTCTCTTGAGGTTTTACCATGGTAGTTGTATTCTTACCAGTAACAAGGCCTTAGGAGAGAGATTTCATCCTTTTAGAATTGGGGGGGGGGACTGCACAAAACCTGAGACGGCATGAAATGATCACTGGTTGGAGGAAAGGAGATTGGGCTAGGGGTATGGGCATGGCTGGGTTGGGACCCCAACTTGTGGTTCTTCACCTCTGCTTTAAATCAAGTTTCTCATTGTTTAAGAAATACTTGATGTATTAGTGGTGCTAATGTGACCACTAAAACACGTTAGCATAAATAATTCAATAGTTGTAAGTTATTTCATTCTTAAAACCAGGCCCTATATCTGTTTGTCAGACTGCATATATTGTACTTGCTTTTCTTTGTACCGGTAGGGGAAATGACTTTAAAGTATTCCTACATAGAGTCTTTCTTAAAACCAGTAGTGATGACAGTATGGAAATATAGGAACCTGCACACTGGACAATTTTGGCTCCGTTTCAGTGTTGCTCCTTTCTGCTTCATTCTGTTTGGCCAACCTCACCCTCACGAAAACAAAATAGCAAAGAAAAATGAAATGGCCATGACTAATAGGTCATAGCAAGTTCTGATAGTTACGGGTGAACTAATTAGTTGATTTATATCAAGTGAAATTGAGATGCTTATGTTGGTATTTAGAGTGTAAATAATCATATTTGAGCAATGATCAAACTGGCTCTTCATTTCAATAGATTGAGTTATTGGAGACTTTTCTATCTGGTAGAGGCATTGATTCTGTTTGGAGATTAACTATAGGGCTAGCATGCTGTTCAACTTATTTAATGTTTACAAGACTACTCTTTAAGAAAAACTTGGTACTTCGAATTTTAAAAAAATCTGTTGTGCTTTCAGTTTAGTGCTACAGCAGAAAGTGACCATGTGGATGTGCCCATGCAGAAAAGGGCCTGATGTAGATTTGATTATTCAACCATAGCGTAAATTGAATGTGTAAGTTCTTGGAAGAATGCAGTACACTAACCTGATAGTTTTGTAAAGTCAAAATGTGTGGAGCTGCATGTTGTATCTTGCTTTTAGTGAAGTGAATTGACTTGTTTTTGGGGAAACACAAGTTTGGATTCCCTCAACAGCTCACAATTTCTCAGCCTAAGCTTCCTGAGGATTATTGTGAGACTAAAATGCTTCTCTGAATTCCTTGGAGAGAAGATAGGATGCAAATGTAAAAAACAAAATCTTATCTTATGATAATAAGATACTCCTGAACAGTGTTGAACTAGAAGGATTTTGGTCTGATCTTATCAAGGCAGTTCTTATGTTGACATTGATTAGGAGATGGATGCAAAAAAAGGGGGGATGGCTGCTTTAAAAACTGTGTTGTCCCCTTTCAGGTGATACTTTGACCTTCCTGCAAACTGTTTCTGAGGACTTTTTGAATGAATATCCCTGTTACTCTCAAACTGCCTGAAATGGCAAGTCCAGCGATCAGCCCTGACTCTTCCTCCCATGAAGCCCTCTCTTCTGTCAACTCCATGCCTGCATGCTCCCCCACTTCAGATTCTGAGAACCTGAGCCCAGATGAACTGGAGCTATTAGCAAAGCTGGAAGAACAAAACAGGTGAGAAACTCTGAATTTCCAGTACTGCTCTATTGCTGATTGAGGCCAATGGGTAACAATGGCTGTGGACCAGGATTAATCCGATTTTGCTACGTTAATTGCATACTGAAGATGATATAACTAAAAAGAGTGACATAACTAATCCAATTACTGGGATAACCTTTACCGTAAGAAATTTTATGGTAACATGTCTGAGTAACCAACTAGATTTTGTATTCTAAAATGGGGAAGCCAACATTTTTCCCTATCTGGTTCCCACCAAACCTAAGGCAAACCTAACCTTGTAGCTATCACATGACCTGTAGAGTCTAATTTGAATGTCTGTAGACCCCTCCCCCCACTTCATCTTGGGATTCTGACCATGCAGTCACTGGGACTTCATCATCAAGTCCAGTTTTCTCCCCCATCCCCCGCTTCCAAACTTGCTTTTTGTCACATCTTGCCTGATGAAGAGATCTTGAAAGCTTTCACATTTTTTTGTGGTCTCTTGGTGGCCTAATAATGATATTATGCTGATATGGATTTTGGGATTTTTAGCAACAAGTGGTATGGAACCTTGAAGGCTATCTGATCTACTGATCTAACAACCTACCCTCCTCAGATGAATTAAGTAGACTAAACTTGGATATACATACACATCTGGTTTTATTTAAAAAGTGGCCATTTTGAATACTAAAGCTAAGAAATGGATTCTGCTAGTTGGGTGTTCCACATACATATGCAATTTCAATGATTGCTGGTATATCAAAGTATAAATATTAAACTGTTCTGTATCACCAAATGGAAGATCCCCCTTTGGTAGTCCATAATGAGTCCAACTGTCACCACTTCGTTTTCTTTCATTCTAGTAATATTATTACTGGATCTATTAACATGAGCCATACTATGAAGGACAAATTTGTTTGTACATTCTCTAGTGTTGTGTATGTCATTCCCTTTAGAGTCTCTCTCAAAAAAAATCAAAGGATAGTGGTGCAATTTGAGAGTTTCTCCGTTTGAGCAGGGATTGGATGTTCCTTGCTCCAGAAAAGTAAATGTTCTCCTTTGTAGCAATTATTTAGCAACCTGGGGGCATGTTAGAGCATGAATAATGAACAAGAGTAGTGGTGATAGTTAGTCACCCAAATATAGGTCTGACATAAGAACCCGTTAATGTATGCAATTAATATTTCATTTTTTAAAAAATGTTGATGCTTATAGGGGCTATCTAGGTGAGGTTTTATCCTATTTAGTGTCAGAATTTTTGCCCAAGTAGGTGAGATCTAATAAATGGGTGTCAAACTGAGTAGCTAGGAAGTAAAAATCCAATTTTGGATTTGCCTTTCAGTTTCTTATGCTTGGTTTTGACAGCTTCTCAGGTCACATAAACAACTGTAGATCTGTTAGTTTCAGTAGCTCTAGGTTAGCTTCCTTCTGAATGTCCTGTTTGATTTCTAAGTGGCCACTTGGTGGCAACACCAAACATTTATTACAGCGAGAGACCTTGCAATGGTAAGCAACAAATGTTGAACAGAGTATGCAATGATTTCTCAGTAAGTTGTCCTGTATTTCATGGTTTCTTTGAAATACTTGATTTTTTTGGTGCAAGGTGTAACAGCTGTTTTCTTAGTCCTAAAGCAATTTTATTTACCTGTCCGTTTTTATTATGGTTCTTTAATATGTGATTGTCAGAGAAAAAGGGAACGGGTGAAAAGCCAAGAATACTTGCTCAGTTTTATTCTGGTTGTATTTTTATATTGTGTTTTATATTGTGGTTTAAGTTTTACACTTTAAATTGTACTTTATGGTTTTAATTTTTGTGAACCACCCACAGAGCTCCGGCTATTGGGCAGTATAGAAATGCAATAAATAAATAAATAAATAAGAATACCTTGTTGAATAATAAGCAAAACACCTGTTATAGTATTTTGTGGAATCAAATTCTGCTGAGCTGTATATAGTGAACGAGACTTTCTTATATTCTTAATACAGAAATATATTCTGCCTTTTTAAATGAATCTATAAAAACAACTATGCAGCATTTAGCTAAAGGCTGCAGGAATTTAGCAAGTTGATATGTAAAACAACCTAGTTGGCGATGATTTGTAAAAGTAATAGAATTCAATTTGATTTTATTCTCTAGTATGGTTGAATACAAATACCACCTTTACCCTGAAGAAAGGATTTAATATTTGAAATGGGATGAACCCAAGATATTCTTAACTCTTACTACACATTTTCTTATTTATTATTACCATCTAATAAATAAGTAGTGTTCCGGGTCTCCACTTCTTCCCTGCCCCCACCTTTTTCTCAGTAGTTTATACTAATGGCTCATGTAACAAGACAAGCATGTTTTTCTATGTTTTATATTGATGATAGTGACCCTGAAAAACCCTCTATTCTCCTTCAGAGGTGGAAGGTTTTGGTAGTTGTCTTATCTATGAGGTAGTTTGTGTAATCCTAGTGTTTGTGTAATTCTGGCATTACACAAAGCACCTCCATAACTACTGGCATGATACAAGGTTTGTGTACAAGAGAACTTTGACTTCATTTGATTTGTAGGTCTGTGCACAAATATCTGCATGTGCAAAATTACCCCCCTTGAATAAAGTAATTGGGGAGGCCCATTTATATATTAGGTCCATTGGTTGCTGGAGCATCTATGACATTCTGGGATCTAACTTGGTTGTGGGGTTGGTAGGGATGCCACTAATTGTGGGATGCCACTAATTGTGGATGACATTTTCCAGGCTTCTGGAAGCAGATTCTAAATCTTTGCGCTCCATGAATGGCTCACGAAGGAACAGTGGGTCCTCTTTGGTCTCCAGCTCTTCTGCTTCATCCAATTTGAGCCATCTTGAGGAGGATACTTGGATCTTGTGGGGGAGGATTGTCAATGAATGGGAAGAATGGCGGAAAAAGAAGGAAAAATTGCTCAAGGTGAGGGAAATGGATGTCTCTAGCACTGGCATGCCCATTATGAGATCAGCATATTCCCACTTTTTACAAAGTATGCTTGAATGGATTATGTTAATGATTTTTCCAGCTGTATATCCCTACATCACAATCATGGGCTAGCTGAGCCTTTCCCAACCTGGCACTTTCCAGGTGCATTGGACTACAGTTTCCCATCATCCCCAGCCAGTGGGGGTAGGAGATAATTGGAGTTGTAATCTAATACATCTGCAGGATGACAGGTTGAAAAAGGCTGGGCTAGAACATCTAATGATGGATGGGTGGGGGGAGGCAGCATGAATATTTCATCAGGGGTAAAATATTAAAGGGAAAGATAAATTAATATATTTCTTTAGTACCATTTGTATGCATAACACTTTATGAAGAATTATGAGAAATTGTGGTATAGTAGGTTTGTAGATGTAAAGACGGGACTATTTTGTCTAGAGCCCCGCTTAGCTTATGCCAAAGGTTTAAAATTGGCTATCTCCTTGTGGTATAAAGTTTAATTGGAGTTTTCTCCTATAATGTTACTTAGGATTTCTCGTGCTTTGTTTTTCTTCAGGAGCTCATAAGGAAAGGAATCCCTCATCACTTCCGAGCCATTGTTTGGCAGCTTCTCTGTAGTGCCACTGACATGCCTGTGAAGAATCAGTATTCAGAGTTGCTGAAGATGTCTTCTCCTTGTGAAAAGCTGATCAGAAGGGACATTGCCAGGACATACCCTGAGCATGAGTTTTTTAAGGGACAGGACAGTCTGGGTCAAGAGGTCCTCTTCAATGTCATGAAGGCAAGTAGAAAGCCCTGATGATAAACTTGCTGTGGAAATTAACATCTTATGCTTGTTCCTTTGTATGCAAACAGAGGCCTATTTCATGAATTTAACTGAAGTCACTCAACTTGACATTAGAGGACGTTTTCTAGCTGCATCTATCTTCCTATGGTTATTAATTATTCCCCGTGGTTGTTTATGAAACGAATGATAATACTTCTAAATTAGGAACTGGCCTTGCAATCATGTGATGATTGCAAAAGCTATTGTGAACTGAGAGAGAATGAGGCGGTCTTTTCATTGGTAGATGTACTGTCTAGGACTTATTTCAACTTATTTCAACAATGAGTCAGTCCTGGATTTTGTTCAGTCTTCCGTATTAACATTCATAATCCCTGAAGTACAAAATGTATGGTACTTATGCACTACTTTATCAATTATATGTTTTGATGCCAATTTCTCTAACTTAAATTGCTAGGGCCTTATGGCTGAGATCATGAATTTTTAGAGATAGTTTAGACGGGGTACTTGAATCAATTTTCTTTTATTTAGAAATTCCGTCTTAAGACAGCCCTGATAAGAAGTCATGTTCTTCAACTCTTAGTATGATGGAATATACCAACCATTTGATTGTTTAAGTAGTTGATTAACAGTAGGGTTTTTTTTGGGGTGGAGGGAATGTTTATAGGCTAGTCTAATTCCCCCCTTATTCCCCCCTTTCATATTACTGAACCTAATCATTGGTCTCTGCATAATGCACACTGCTACATCAAATTATTTGTGGCCAAGCTTTTATAGTAACAACTTAAAAATTTCAGCTACAGAATATGCCCCCCAAAAAACTGTGTGGGAGAAGGTAACCTTCTAGAGCAGGGGTGGGGAACCTCTGGCCTAGAGATGTAACATTTCTGGAAATTTTGAGGCCATGGGGCAAAGAATTTCCCCAGGAAAAATGAAAATTTGGGGGGAAATGGAAAAATAAGCAATATTTTTTTTCTTAGTGCTCTTTGCAGAGATAAGGTTGCATTATTGATTTAGGACAGCCTTCTCCAACCTGGGGCCCTCCAGATATTTTGGATTTCAAAGGTCAGTCTTGATGGCACCGCACTGGCACTGCATCCCTCCAAAACCCTGCGCTTTCGCTCCTCTGGGGCTGCGCTGAGTAATCCCCATGCCAAGGAGTAAGTATGAGGTATATGGTTTCTACCCCCGTCCCTCCCTAGCTTTCCCCCTTACCCCCTGTAAAACACAAAAGGCTCCTCTTCAAAAGGGAAACTTTTCTCCCCATGCCAGAGGTAAATAGAGAATTTTGGCAGCCATTCAGCTTGCCGGCTCGCGCCCTCCCGCGGCTGTTGGCGACCAATAGGAGGTTGCCTTCTGCCCAGGAAAGCCCCCAGAGTGGCTCTAAGTGAGGACAGATTGGTGGAAGAGCCGGACTGACCTCACTCTTGCTGGAAAAGTCGGGGTAAGTCCGCGCATCTTTGCCTCTTTGCCCTGGGGTGGATTCGAATCTGGGGCTGCGTCATCTAACCGGCACAGCACAGATTCGGAGCCCCCCCAGGCAAAGACGATATCAAGACAGCTCCCAGCTCCCATCAGCCTCAGGCAATATGGCCAATGGTCAGGAATGCTGGGCATTGTAGGTTGGGGAAGGCTGCTTTAAGAACATAAAATAGACTTAAAATTCTTAAAGTTATTTTGTGTATAACTTGGTTTGCTCGTAAAAGTTATTGTTATATTTAAAAAGGAAATTCGTAAATCTATTATTTGGTGGGTGAAGATTAAGGAAATCTGATGAGGCCTGATTGAGAACTTTATTAAAAACTATGGCAGGGAGTTCCATAGACCCAAGCCTCAAAGTATTTTTCTCACATGTGTGTTTTAGATTAGAATTACATTAATTGACTGCTACAGCAGCTAACCAAAATAATCCCAAAAAACCAAGACTCTGTAGAACAAAACTCCAACTTTCAAGAAAGCACATTTTCTTCCTTACTATGATATGGTGACTCTACTCACATGTTGGGAAACTGAGCTTATAAGTTTTCTTAGTACATCATTTTTATAAATCTTTGGGTGGGAGAGAAGAGGCTGGGTAACAATATATAATCACCTTGTCTTAAATCCTAAAAGAAAACATTTCATAATCCAAAACTATTCAATTTTTTCATTTTTTGGGGAAAAACACAAACTTTCAGGGAGGGAATGGGGAAAAAACATTTTTCCTGAATTTTTCAGTTTTTTTCCAGGCCTTCCCATCTGTACTCTGGCCTTTGATCAGTATACAGCCTACAGGGGTTCCCCATCTGGTCTTGCCAGGTTCTACCCAGTCTTCTGGCAAAGAAAATGAGCTGGTCTCCAATCCACTCATTGGAGAGAAGAGCTGTTCCTTGCAGGGGAGTGTGGGCAGGGCCTGGGGAGGAAGCTGTTGAATGATTCAGTCTTGCTTGTTCTACAGAGGTTTGCTCTGCTTGTTTGTGAGTAACCTTAAAATCGGCAATCACATTCTGGATTCACCCACAGATGGAATGGCCCTACCCCCATCACAAGACCGTTCCCTGCTCTAGAGGATATGCATTGTAGGGAGCAGAAGTCGATAAAGCCAGTGGATAGTAGCAAACACCCTTTACATTCTCACCACCCTATCCTAGGACCCAGTTCTCTGGGAAAAACAACAACAACAACTCTGTGATGGTGGAAACCACTGCACCAGGCATGAGCTAAAAGGCCTCTGTCCTTCACTGAGTCCTCTGACACATGCAGAGAGAACATGGTGGGCCAGGGATGTGTGTGTGGTCAGTCTCATTTTATGCCAAACTTTGGAGAAGGGAAGAAGTGGCACAGATCCTTTTCATCTATTAGTTGTGTGGGTCAGTGTCAACTGCACAATTGATAACTAAGCCAAGCCAAATTCATGGACTCCTGTGGGGAGGGAGGGTATAGCTCTGATAATTCATAACATATGAAGTTATAAGACTGAGATGCTCCTGCAAGTTGCGCTTGTATGATATGTCATTAGACCAGTGGTAGACATACACAGTAAAATTTGGATAGCTTAGTAATGTGTTCATCCTTACCTGTTTGCGTTATAGACACAAGAATGGCTTGTTGAATTGCAGTATGGAAAGACACATGCTTAACCCGCTCTACAAAGAAAAATGTTGAAAGAATACAATAGCTAGGCCAATTCAATCTGGAAATTACACCCCTCCCAAGGATAAAATGCAGAGAGCACATTCTGAGCTACTTACAGGAAGGGAAAGATAAAAATGTAAGAAATACATAGTCAGAAGCTTCAGTTAATCACAGCACATCTCTATAACATTGTGCTTGATTCTGTGCATTGCAGGGAACAAAATGTTGTTTTCTCCTGAGACCTTACAGATTGACACGTTACTTTGTAGAGAAGTTTTACCTTTGCTTATTGTCTCTTCATGCTGTTTCTTTAAAATGTTTTTAAAATTAGGGTACTCATTTTAATCTTCATTTGTAGTATTATGGCCTTTGTTGAACTGAATAGAAGTCTTCTCTTACTGTCGTTCAGGTCCTGCAGAAAAGTGCCACAGTAGAGGGTGTGCATACCTTTATCTTGTCCCTCTGAAAGAAATGTCTTGGAATACTAGGTTTTAATTCAACAAAAATGAGCTGTGGCTGTTAGCTTAATTTCTCATACCCTCTTAGTACCTTCGTTTCTCATACCCTCTTAATACCTCAATAATTACTCTAGCTGTCTTGAAGCTGTGTTTCTTCTTTTTGCTGCCTCCATCCTAGGAGCACATAACCTCTCTCGCATCCCCCTCTAGTTATGTAAGATCTGTCATTTAATTCCTCTTCAGTTAATCTCTCATTTAACCAACTGGGCACTATTATCCTTGATATCAGTCCACCCTTACCCTTTATTGCTGAGAAAGCAATGTTTTCTGAATCAATCCTTTAGTGTAAATAGGGACTTCAGTGGCATGCCCAATCCCCTTCTCAACCCCTCCCCACAGTATTGTACCAAATGCCCAGTATGACTCTTTTCTTGGCATGTTCCTCTTCCACTGATGATATTTTGAATGTTCAGTGTAAGGGATCAAAATTCTGTGGCACAAGGTTAGTTGAGCAAATACTGCCAGGTTTCAAAATGTTACCTCATAGGATATGTATTTCTAATTGTGCTTCAATTAGAAGTTATGTGAGTTCTAGGCATGCTAAGTTAGGCATTGTCTTGATTTTTCAGGCTTACTCTCTAGTAGACCGTGAGGTTGGGTATTGCCAGGGCAGTGCATTCATCGTTGGACTGCTCCTCATGCAGGTTTGTATTACGTAGGATTAGATGTCTGCCCTGAACCTGAAGTGTTCATCATTACTTGAGAATTTCTAGACCAGTTCAATATCTTATAAAATATTGCAGCAGAGTATAAATCTGTAGTTCATAATCTATTTGCTTGAAGCTTAATATTAGTGTGGCTTTGTTAAATACAAACATTAACAAAATATGATGGCTTTAATAAAGTAGCTGATCTAGTAGAAGAAAGCTTCCTGTTAATATGCCCCAAATTTATTAAAGCTTTTGGTTGTTTCAAAAGGGTGTTATCTAGAGGCAGGACTAGAAAAATCCCAGGCAACTAGATATTTGATGCTACTGGCTAGGGAATTTGAAATATTCAGCCTATTGCAGGATGAGCCCTATAAACTTAATTTTTTCCTACCCAAGCTGGAGGAATGTAATCTAGACTGAATTCTTAACACAGTTTATGAAGTTATTTTTCAGTTGCATTCACTGTGGAATGAGTGAACCTGTGTCTGGATGAGGAGCTGGACTTTCAGGGCATCTGTTCAGTATCCAGTAATCACTGTCCTGGTTCATGTCCTGGTTCACTGTCCCTAGGTTTTTAAACAAGTCAACGTGGCAGTTACTGCAGCTCAAGCACTCCCATTGGTTCCTTTTGGCAGCTGGAGTGACTAAACAACCAGAGATGCTTAATTTAACCCTGGGTTCCAACTCTGGCTTTTTGTGGGGAAGACAAGCCAGAATTTTGAGGTTGGATGTCATGCTAAACAACCCAGAGATGGAGCATCAGAAAGTTGTTTAGGCACTCCCACTAGCAGCCTCTCCTTGTTGCATTTTGAAAGAGCGAAATCCACGATGAAATTGGTGTAACATTAATTTTGTCTGTTAATGTAGAAGCCTTTTGCTTTTTTTCTTCAGCGGACTTTGAAAAAGCTTATGTCTTGTCTGATTCTAGATGCCTGAAGAAGAGGCCTTCTGTGTGTTTGTACGGCTGATGCAAGAGTACAGATTGCGAGAGCTGTTCAAACCCACTATGGCTGAGCTAGGACTCTGCATCTACCAGTTTGAGTATCTGCTGCAGGTAAAGGATTGCATCTGACATGCTTGAAGAAGCTTCTAAATTCTGTGAATTGCTCCCTTCCAACGTGCCTCTTACAAATCCTCTAGAAGTCTGAGATAAAAGAGCTTATTACTCTGTGGAGCAGTTAGGGATGCTTGTTACTACCCCCCCCCCCCGGCCCTTAGTATGACCAATGTTAGGGATATGAAGAAGCAGTGTCTTTGAGAATCCACTGCCCTATCCTGTCCTGGAGACATTTAAAGCCCAACCGTGATGATGGAGGCTGGTTGGAATTCCTCATGATTAAGTGCAGTATTCTTTGTTTCTTCAGGAACAACTGCCTGAACTGAATATCCACTTCCGTTCCCAAAGTTTCCTTACCTCTATGTATGCATCATCCTGGTTTCTTACCCTCTTCCTCACCACCTTTCCTCTGCCTGTGGCCACTCGAGTGTTTGACATCTTCATGTATGAGGTAAATGTTTGATATAAAAAAATGGAAGGGTCAGGGTATAGACTGGCAGAGAGAAAGGAGTGACCGCTTTAATGTGACCAAATGCAACAAATCTATAGGTATCAAGGAAATATTAATGCCTGTTTTTTAAAAAAAAAAATAACACTGTTCCATGCCATTGTATGGCGTGAAATGGATTACAAAGGCATAATGTGAACATTTTGCAAGCATTTTAGGATAAATCTGAATGAAAATGAACTTGTTTCTCTTGTAGTTTTCTTCTACTGTTGGAAACTGGCCTGTGCCCAGCAAGTCAAGAAGATGCATGTGAAGAACTAATTCTGAGTTAACTTTCTGTCACGCTTGCCCCATCTCCCCTGCCCTGCTAATCTAGCACTCTGTAACAGAATGGCTGATAATGCTAATTAAAATGAACACAGTTAAACAGGGCATGAGGGCAATAATACTTACCTCCTGCTTTTCCCCAGTGACTGGTATTCCAAGGCATGCTGCTTCTGATCCCGGAGGGAGCACATAGTCACCATGACTAGTAGCCATTATTAGCTTTATCCTCCACAAAGTTATCTAATCCCCTTTGAAATCTATTTAAGGTGTATCTAGAATGCTCTAACATATTTTCTTCAGTAAATATGTTAGCATTTCTATGCTAGCATATTTGCAGCCCATTTAACTTGTGCTAACTTCTTACAGGGACTGGAAATAATCTTCCGTGTAGGGATGGCTCTTCTGCAATTCAACCAGGCTGAACTGATTCAACTGGACATGGAGGGGATGTCACAGGTCAGCTCTACAGTGCACTGTGGGACTAGAGGTAGAAGATGTTACTAGATACAGTTTCAATTCTTTTCACATATCCATTTTGGGGACAGGATGAGTGGGAGAGACCTAAGGGAGAATTGAAATAGTGTTTGAAAACTGACCCTTCAGCTTGGAGCATAGTATCCTAAATTCTTACCGTTTGGATCTGGCTGTTCCCTGAGGGCAAAGGCTCACAGCCAACTTCTGGAGAACAGCAACCCCAAGTCTCCAAATACTGGCTGCTCCCCTTTCCTTTACATTTTGATTTATGTGATAGAGGGTTGGACTCAATGGCCTTATAGGCCTCTTCCAAATCTACTATTCTAAGAGTATATTAAGCTGCCTTATTCTGAGTCAGAACATTGATCGATCTAGTCCAATATTGTCGACACTGACTGACAGCAGCTCTTGCGGATTTCATGCAGGATTCTTTCCTTGCCCTACCTAAAGAAGCTGGGGATCAAACCAGGCACATTCTATATGCAAAGCAGGTGCTTATTATACTGAGCTACAGTCAGCTGTTTCCATCAGCTACTAGATTCTAGAAGCAGTTTCAGAGGATAAAGTCCCCAAGTCTTCTAGTATAACCTGTGCTAGAGATGTGAAGAAGCATGGTCTTGCTTGGGCACTGCCCACCTGGTTTATTCCTACCTGTGCCTTGAAAAAAGCTCTCAATTATTTCTCCATCTTCTTGTGACGTTATATAAACGTGCCAAATGTTGAGGATGTAGTCTGGATAGCATGTCTATACATTAGGGGCCCTGTTAAGATACTCGACAACAGACTCCTATACTGGCATATGGCAGGAGTGAGGAACCTCAGGCCCATGGGCCAAATCTGCCTCTCCAGGGTTTCCCAGATGGCTGCAACCCCTTCCCTTAACCACCAATTCTTTGATGGCCTCCTGACTTTTGTGCAGCTTTCCCCCATTCTAAAGGGTAGAAATGCCTCTCCTAAGGCCTAGTAACTTTAAGTTAAAATATTCTGGTTATTTTTGGCCCCATGCCTTTGCACTCTTTTCCTTTAGCTCCACCCACCACTGAAATGCAGCTTCCGAGAGCTTCTCTGAAATTGAATTCAGTCCTTGGGCTGAAAGAGGTTCCCCATCCCTGGCATGCAGGATCCACCAGGGGAGGGGAGAAAGCTTCCCACAAGCAGCTGATTGGCCACTGTGTGAACAGAATGCTGAACTAGATGGACCCTTCGTCTGGTTCAGCATGACTCTTCTTTTGTGGAAAGTATGCAAGAAAATATTTGCTGTATTAACATAGTTTGGGAACCTCATTTGGGAACTTTGGTGTGACCTTCGTGGTACTTTAAGTTGCAATATTCAAGTGAGAGGGAGAGTGTATAGCGACAGTCACAGGAGCTTATAAAATGCTCTCATGTTCTGGTAATTCAAGCATTTGTGTTCTGCTGTGCCTACTTTCCTACCATATTTCTAAAGTGAAAAGTAAGGGAACTTTGGAAGTGCCTTTGAGTATTCCAGGTTTTGAGACTGAGACAAGAGATGGGCATTTCCCAGGTGAAGAGAAATAGTGCAGCTACTAGGGTAGCCTGGTTTATGCATTTGCCTGCTTACCTGGGGATTGCTGCTCACACAAGTGCGTCATAACTTGTAAGGTTGAATTTACAAGTTTCAAGCCTTCAGCAGAGAAAATATTTGCAAAACTGTTGAAGGGCCAAAGCATGACAATACAAAAGTCTACATTGTTTTGCCTTATGTAAAATCAGGGCTCCCCAGCCTTTTGGGATCAGTGGGCACATTTGACAAAGAGAGGAAAGGGGCCTGACAGGTGCCAGGAGGTATCTATGGGCACATTGGTGTCCACAGGCACTACATTAAAGATCCCAGCTTTAATAAAGTATTAAGGTGTATTGAAGGCAGATCCAACTTTTCACCCTTGTGGTGATCCGACACTTGATATTTCCACCAGCTGTAGTTAGACATCATTCGAATTTATGAAAAACATGCCAGATTGCTTGATGGTTCTTTATATATAAACTACTCTGGGAGCCTTTTTGGATGAAGAGTGGGGTAAAAGTGCTTTAAATAATAAAAAAGCTATCCCATTTTTAATATTTCCACTGTGGGATTTGTGCCAAATAGTCTTTAACTCCTGAACTAAACCTAGGCTGCCTATATCAGATTTAATCTGTGCTTCAGGTCAGCCCAGTTTCCCATAATGTGGGATGCTTTGAACAAGCTTAATTCTGTATTGGGTGTCTTCCTTGCCTTGACCCCACAGTGTGTTCCATTTCTATTTTCTCAGTACTTCATCACACAGCAGGATAAACTGGCTGAGGAAAAACGTTTTCTTCATTGTTGTAGGGTAGTATTAGCAGATGGCAAGAATTAGCATCTGATGCAGTCAGTTCACCTTGACTTGCTTAATTCGAGCATTAAGCATCTCTACTTGCTGCTGGAGAGAACTTAAGGCAGTAGAAAACATGAACAGCTGTTGATTGTTGCAGTAATCCTTGAGAATACCATGAGAGTGTCTCCTACTTGCTGCAGCAGAAATTTCATCACTGCATTTTGCCTGTGACTGCACAGGCTGGCACACTCATGCACAGAGGAAAGATGTATGCTACTCTGGGGCTTAGTGTGATAGGATATATAATCAAAGTTTATATCATCAACGTTTATCTCATAGCAATGATTTGAGATTGTAGGCTAGTAAAAATCACCCTGTTCTGAGATCTGCCACTGTTTGTGCACACATATGTATCTCCAAAGTACGGAAGGGTTAAGCTGCTGGAATGTTTTTAATAAGCTGTAATGAATGTGGTCAGTAGTTGTTTTCTCCACCTCCTTCCATTTCAGTGGCTACCTGACTATAATGCTATATTGTGTAATTATTGGCAAATAAAATTCAAGTGATCAACACTTGTGGCAAGACTCTTACAAGAAGCATTCCAAAGACTGGCGACTTCTGTACTCTCCTCTATGCTAGTCAGGAAAGAATAGGTACAATAAGGCGGTATGTTAGGAATACGTTTGCTGATGGGGGAATGTATCCTAGATGTGTTCTGACTTGTGTATTGTCTTTCTCACAGTATTTCCAGAAAGTGATTCCTCATCAGTTTGACAGCTGTCCTGATAAGCTAATCTTGAAGGCCTACCAGGTCAAATACAACTCTAAGAAAATGAAACGGTAAGTTTTTAGCTTCCCATCCTCATGTATATCTGAAATAGCTGGAGAATATGGAGCCTAGGCAAAGCTGATGGGATGGATCAGCTCATCATTTGTGTCTTGTTGCCACTTTCTTTAGAAAGCCATGTAGGGTTTTATGGGAAGCCTTGCCAATTGGACGGATTTCTCTTGGGTCTAAGCACCATCTCTAAAGGGTGTTCCTCTCCCTCAGATCACAAGACCAGAATTGCTTCAATCTTGTACATGTTCTTTTATTTTGTTAATTTTGCTTCATTAATTTAACATTCCCTTTATAATTATATATTATATAATTAAAACACAACTCAAGCAAATTAACCAGATCAAAAATAAGCACTGATTCCTGTCCTTAGCATCTTACAACAATATTGGTTGTATAACTGATGGAGTCTTGAAGGATGGTGAAGAGAAAAATGTTAATGGAAAGGGGAGAGAACTCTCAACCAACACTTGCACCAGAACGTTCAAAGGAGGAGACAAAATCTGATTTAAAGGTTTTTACTGTACCACACTTTTAAAATACAGTTCTCTCTAATAGCTAAGATTCTAGGTTGCAATAAGTGTGTGTGTGTCTGTCTGTCTGTGTATTTGGGTTTTACAATGAAAATGGTTACCACGCCAAAAAAATCTGATGTTAAAATTAGTCTTACAGTTTAATGGACATAAATCCCCAAAGTCTTGTGCAAATGTTTTTTGTTGGCTCATCCTGAAATAGATATCTTGGTAGCATATTATTTAATATAGAAATGATATTGTGGTATCTGTGGAGTTAAATGAAGAAATACCTTAGATTAGGGGTGCAGAACCTCTTTCAGCCCATGGGTTGAATTCCATTTTGGAGGAGTTTTCAGGAGCAGCATTCTAGTGGTGGGTGAGGCAAAATATCCCAGCATATTTTAACAAAGCTCTTACTGCCAGAAACTGAGCCATAGGAGAGGCAGTACCACCTTTAGAATGGGGAAAAGGCTACACAAAAACCAGGAAGCCACCAAACAATTGGTGGTTGGGGGAAAGGGGGTCCAGATTTGGCCCCCAGAAGGTCCTCAACTTGTTACAAGACTAGCAGGCTATTAAATATCCATAAATTTGGATCCTAAATAACATGCAAGTGACTCAAGAATATTACAATTGTAGAATACTAGAAATGGAAAAGGTCTTGGAGCCAAAATGTTGACTGCTGAAGGATGCAGTTGAATATACCATTCTTGTACAGATTAAATTGAGAATTTCATAGAATCATAGAATAGTAGAGTTGGAAGGGGCCTATAAGGCCTTCGAGTCCAACCCCCTGCTCAGTGTTTTGTTTTGTCTTCTGAAAATAAAGTCTCCTGATTACTCCTCAAATGCTGCTGACAGACAATCCACTTCCTCTGGTTTGCTGGTTTCCAGTCCCCTACCAGGACTCAGATGAAAGTTAAATGGCATGGCGTAGAAATGAAGTGTGCTCAGGAAGACTTTGGGGTTGCAAGTTGCCAGGAGTGATGGCATGAGCTCTTCTAAAGCTTTGCTCCTCTAAGGGCCAAACTAGATGAAACTGTCTGTTCAAACCACCATCACATAGAAAACAAGATTAGGAGCTGGTTAATGGAGCAGAAAGGGTGTGCTGGTGAAGGGAGCTGAACTTTCACTCCACTGACTACATACTTCCCTACGGCTCATCACCCAGGTTTAGATACCAGAAATCATCATACCTGGGAGAAAACTGCCTAGGGTGGGGAAACTGTGACCCTCCATATGTTATTGTGCTACAACTCCTACCATCCCTAACCGTTGGCCATGCTAGCCTAGGGGGAGGAGTTGCAAGTAAGTAACTGATCATATGGGAAGGATTTGGCTCCCTTTATCATGAACCCCAAATTGTCCCCAACCTGCCACTTGCTGTGCGATTGCAGCAAATCACATAGTAAGTTGAAATGCGCAGTCACATCACATTTAGCCCTCATAATAGGCCCAAAGCTTGAACACTATGGAGGGAGCAGCAGGGTGAACTGCATTCTACCTGTGTTACAGACTAGAGAAGGAGTACACTGCAATCAAAAACAGAGAAATGGAAGAGCAGATTGAAATCAAGGTAAGCCTCCTCCCATACTTTCCTGCATTTGTTTTGTACATATCACAGCAATAGGCAGTGCTTTGTTTCCCAAGAGAGTGTATCAGCTTGCTGCCTGTGTTCTCCAGAGGTCTGAAAACGTAATTACCTGAAGGTGGTCCTCGTTGACTAATACTTGGGTCGCATAGATTATTTCAATCTCTCAGTCATCCTTTCATAGCTATGCCTAGAACTCTTGGTATTCTAGTTCTTCCTTTTATCTAAAGTGGGTCATGTATTCTTTAAAACAAACAAACAAACCTTAGCATCCTTTGCTGAACAGAAATTGTCACAGCTCAGGAAAAGTATTTTGCTTGGGATCTGTGTGAGATACAATGTACTACAGAAACAATAATTCCCTTTTACTCAACTTTAGGTCTAACCATATACATGTGTGGGTGTTGTGTAATTTCTGCTTTTCTGGATACTCAAGCTGCTGATTGTGCAGGTGGCTCTAGCTTGTTCAGGATTTCAGCATAATTTTGTATGCTGGCTTTCGCTTAACTAAAGCTTACACTTTCGCATTAGACCACATGCTGATTTTGATCTTGCTTGCAGAGGCTCCGTACTGAGAACCGTCTTTTGAAACAGCGAATTGAAACCCTGGAAAAGGTGAGGAGTGTACCCAGCCGCATGAGAATCCACTTCCTCCGCTTCCAGACTAGTTTGGCCACCAAAAATGAGGCTTTAAACAGCTGTATGTCCCAGTTGACTATAAACACTACTCAGAGTGCCACTACCAACCATTAGTCTGTGCTGTGTATCCTCACAGAGATTAATGTGGGTATCTCTAAAGCCACTCCGAGGAGAGGGAATATATGTCCTCAGGACAGTACTACTTGGCTTCCTCACCCTATTCTACTGGTAATGAAGAAATAAAGCCCTAATGACCTGCTGCCTGGACTCCTTAAGATGGAAAAAGCTGCAGATGCAACTACATTGTGTACCCCAAAAAACTTTGGTCAACATGGTAACTTGAACAGAAGTAACTGACACTTTCTGGATATGAAGCCAGTTATTCAGCCTTGTGGCTGATTTGATTGTGCAGAATTGAATCTTAGGGCTGTTTTTCAGCCATGCTGTGCCATATACTTGTGTTAAATATTAAACTTTTACATGAAAAATATAGAAAATCCTTGGCCCCCTTTTGTAGTGTGAAGAGAGGGCCACATGGATAGTTATCTGGCTGAGATCTTGTACAGTTGTCCAGAGGCACCTACTCCTGGGAGCCTGCTGACTGGAGACCTGCATGCACCTACCCTATATCTCGTTGAACTACAGAGATCTCTTCCATTGTTCTAATGAACAATTCAATTATGGGCTACTATAGTAATTGCAGGATAGGTGCAAAATTGATGTATGCCAAGCTGTTCTTGGAGGGATTCATATCTGTTTGCATTCCTTATAGACAGCACAAATTGTCTTGTTCACTCCATAAAGAGAAATGGCATACTGCAGATTTGGGACTGTTCTGGAATGGAAGTTCTCTTCTTGGGCTCTGTTGGGATCTTTTGTCTCTGTCTTCTGTGCTTCTAGCTATAGGTAGAGTTGCTTGTGTGACGTTGCTGTTCTATCTTTTTTTCTTTTCTTCATCTTTCCTTCCTTGTCTGGATCTTCCTCTTCTGGGTCTGTAGGAGAGTGCTGCCTTGGCAGACAGATTGATCCAGGTATGGTACAACTTTTTTTTTAATTTCCAACTCTCCTCTTTGTACTTCATTTCATTTCGTTCCAACCTAGAAAAAATCACTTGCAACCTTGTCTCTGTACAGTGTTTGAGCTAACTTGTCACTTCCATCCAGAAGAGTTTGGGCTAATAATTCTGTATTGTTTTTGAACCTCCTCTGCTCTTGTTCTGAAGTTCTTAAAATGCTATGCACATTTTGAAAGCTGCAGTCATTAGATCATGATGATACAGGGTATTTTATACAGTTTAAGGATGTGAACTCTGAAACTGTGGCCTTTCAGGTCACTGTTAACTAATCAACTGTGAATGATATTGCCTTATACCAGCTGAGAGATTCTGGTTCTTATCAGGTTAAATATTTTATAGGAGGCAAATGCAGGCATGTATTCTCTGGCTAACATATCTGGGTTTTTTATTCAAAGCTATAGATACCTTAAACTTCTGTAATGACACAGTCCTGGATTACATTTTGGAGGGCAGGGAAGGATATCTATGGCATCTCTCCCAAGTGAAAGTTCCTTTAGAGGACGTAATGTTTTATACTATCCTTGGTGTCTACTGTGTTTGCATGTCATTTTCTACAAGGAAGTTCTACCTTCATACGAAATTCATCACATGTCTTAATATGGATGCCAGTGCCTTTCAGGAGTTCGGTGAAAGAAAGGGCTTTATTAAAAGTGGAGTGGTACCATTGGGATATTTCTGATGGTGTCAGCTTGATTCTGTTAAAGCTGAGCTGCAAATGTAGATTTTGGCAAGTTTCTATCCAGTGGGGCCTAAATGTAATCTACCATTAGCAGAAGAAATTGCTGCACTAGCGTAGTTCCACTGCCTCTTCTGTTATGCAAGTGCTAGCAGGCCACAATCTGCATGTGGTTGTGCAGGCTAAACTTTAGCTGGATTCTCCCCTTGCGCATAGTTTGCAACTTGGGTTCTGCTAGCACAGTGACACTTATGGATACGACTCAGACTCTTTCTATCAAAGGGTGGATTTTTCTTCCAGAGTACCATGATATAAGCAGCTAGGAGGATGTGAAATGTTCAAAAGCAGAAAAAAAATACTCGTAGTTGAATGTCTCCTTCTGAATTTTGAAGGGAAATGAGAATAAAACCTTTTATTTATTAATGGTTCTGAAAAATGAGGTTCTCAAATTCAGTTCATCTAGGGTTTAAGCTTTGGCTGTTTAATAGCAAAGTGCTCTGGAAGTGTGTAGTCAAAGGTCACATGCCAGTCTGTTTAGGACTGAAAGATAGGTCAGGTTGAACAGTAACATCAACGTGGCTTGGCCTCAAACAACAGAAAGCATGTTTGATGTGCCTGCAGGCTACAGATGTCAGAGGAATCCATCCAGAGGGTGAAGCTTGTGGAACTTTAATCAGCTCGGCTCCCCAGACTTTGACAAATTGGGGCAATTCCCAGATTTCCGGGATTTTTTTATTTGCGTAAAAGCAATTTAATTCTATTTAGTTACATGGGAATAAGTCCCATTGAATAAAGTCGAACTTTGTTCTGAGTCAAAATGAACAGGTTTAGGCTTGAACTATATGGTTTATCCAAGGACTAAATTAATCCAAAAAGGAGCTATATGAGGAAACTACAGAATGGTAAAACAGTCCCCTAGCATCAGCTGCACTGATATAGGTTGTAGGGGAATGGTGTTAGCACTGAATGCAAAATATAAAGACAGGTAGCAATGAATGCTGTTCCATCCTTAACGCAGGTGCCCTCAAAGCAAGAGAAGGGCTCTTTTATCTATAAATTAATCAGACACTTTACCAAGAAGCCTTCAGCAGTCTTCTGTTATGTTCATGTATACCTCTGTACCTGTAATTTAATTTACTAGTCCCCTTATGTAATCTCTATATTACTGCCTCCTTCCCATGCAGGGATTGAGAGATTTCTATACTTGGTCTCTCCCCATATTATAGGAATTGGAAATCATAAAACATTTTATAAGGTTCTGCAAATGTATTCTAACAAATATTTTTGGCACAAAAAGGAGGAGATGAAATGTTTCCTGAAATACCTTTTTCTCATCTGTCAGTATTTGTAGTCTCCATCGGTTACTGCTTCGATACTGTTGTTCATTTTAAAATCATGATGTACATGTCACCTGTTAGAAAAATAGGGGCTCTGAAGACCCTCACAAAAAAGCATTGCCGCCTAAGCTTCCTGAATGTGGGATGAGAGTGTAGGGAGGAGATGCTCTCTCTTTTGTAATCCAGAACTGAAACATATACAAAACTGTTTATCCTAAAGAAACTTGAAATAAAGGACCACAAATCTTAATAAAAAGGAGAGAAGAACTCTAACAAATCAGAAATTACAACTGCAACAGCAACAAAAAGGCCACAATAGTATTTTGCATAAAGCATCCCCTGTTTTGGACTCAGCTCTAATATTTCATGACAGTTGTTGGAGGGAGAGCATAATGGATAGAAGACCATTACATGGAGGCTCTATCCTGTAGGAGCATTTCCAGTAGGGTAAATGCATCAATGTCTACTGACAGATCTGTGTCCTAAGGATGGAGCTTGCAGAAACCTTTGTTATTATGATGAAGTCTCAGTGTTTTCCTCCTCTCTGACATGCTTGCATTGCCATCCATATTAATACATAGCTGAGGGTAGTTATTTTTCAGAAATATGGATATAAAAACACCTAGGAGCAAATGCTTTTCAGTAGTATGGTATGTTCCTCGGAGGTGTGGGTCCTAGTGCTGTGTTACCATGTTTGCTGGTACACACACTTCTGTGCATTCAAACTTTCAGTATTGAACCTTTTAAAGTTAACGAGCACCACTTGGAATGGGCACCTTGTTTAGGGAATAAAGGAGCCGCAAACAAGGGTTTTCAAAGAATGGTTTACATGGTTCTACAAACTGTGGCTGAATTTACTTGCCAAGCAGCCAGCTGCAAAGTCCAACCATATCAGTTTCAATGGACCTTACTTCTAAGCAAGGATACTTAAGATTATACCTTAAATGGATTTCTAGTCCTATATAGGCACTTAATAAATGTACTGCTTTAAAAGACTATCAGTGTAATCTGTGCATGTTTATTCAGATGTGAGTTGCACTTTCTTTGAGCATGTATGCATACCGTTGCAGCACAGCATTGCAGTCAGGGTTAATTACTAATTTTTACACCTCCTTTCACCTTCTCTAAGCCTCTGTCTTTAAAGAAAATAAGTTTAAAATGTCCAAAAGGGGGAGGGAACAGACCTACTCTTAGGTTTCTTTCACAGATTGGCTCTTCACTGTTTTAATGTCATACTGTATAAGAAGAGAGAACTGAGCCTGAAATCTTCTATCTTTCACTTTCTAAGCCAGAGGTAGGCAGCCAGATCCTTTGAATTAAAACTTCCATCATCATCATCATAATAATAATAATAATAATAACAATTTATTTCTTACCCGCCTCTCCGTCTAGATCGAGGCGGGGAACAACATGATAAAATACATAAAACTAATTAAAACATGACAAATATTATTAAAACTGCATTAAAACATCCTAAAATATCCTAAAAACAGTCTAAAAATTACACTGGATATGCCTGCCGGAAGAGAACAGTCTTTATAGCTTTCTTAAATTCTAAAAGACTGCTAAGTTGACGAGTCTCCTCTGGCAGGTCATTCCACAGTCTGGGAGCGGCAGAAGAGAAGGTCCTCTGGGTAACAGTTGTCAGCCTAGTCTTGGCCGACTGCAGTAAGTTCTTCCCAGAGGACCTGAGCGTGCGGGGCGGATTGTACGGGAGAAGGCGATCCCGCAGGTAACCTGGACCCAAACCATGTAGGGCTTTAAAGGTAATGACCAACACTTTATACTTCGCCCGGAAACTAATTGGCAGCCAGTGGAGCGATTTTAAAGCTGGCGTAATATGGTCACTCCTAGATGTACCGGTGACCAACCTGGCTGCCATATTTTGAACTAGTTGAAGTTTCCGGACTAGGCACAAAGGTAGCCCTAAGTACAGCGCATTGCAGAAGTCAAGCCTCGAAGTTACCAGCGCGTGCACTACCATCTTTAGGTCTTCCAACTCTAGGAAGGGGCGCAGCCACCATTTCACCATTATGAAAGTTGTAGTAAAAACCACCTGGAAGCCATCAGGTTGTCTATGCCTGCTTGAGCTAATCCCCTATACCAAACTTTCTCAACCGGAGGGGGGGGGCTCCATATGCTTTGGACTACTACTCCCAGCATTCCTGACCATTGTTTGGGACTGCTGGGCATTGAAGTCCAAAACATCTGGAGGCCACCAGGTCAGGGAAGACCGCACCTATACAAACAATCTAGTTAAGTCTCAGAAAGGCCCACGCCAGCCAACATGCCAGTTTTCCACTAGCTTTCCTCTGACCGTACTGTTTCCACATATTTGCCTAGAAGATGCCAGCAGTGTGCTTTTAAACAGGCACTCCTCTTGAAGGGAGAATCAAGAAGAACTCAGGTGGGGGAGGAAGCTTGGTGAGTTGCCATTCAGAACCATGGAACATGGAGCTCCATCACACCAGCGATTTAATGCATTCTCACCATGCCTGGTGTGCGGATTTGCAACACGGTACTCGCATGACGCCATGCCTGTCCTGCTGACACCCCACCTCTTCCCCAGCCTTTTCTGTTTTTTCCTAGAATGCTAAAAATCTGGATTATTTTCCCTAAACGCATTTAATGCGCCCTAAGCCTCCATGCAGTTTTAAAGGAACTGGGAGCTTGAAGGAACTGGGGACTGGAATGGATTGTATCAGGTCCTGGCAAGGAAAAGCGATCTCTCCCAGGAGCTGGCTCTAAGCCTCAATATAAAACCCAAACCTTGCTCGAAAGCGTTTTTTTAAATCATACAACACCTGAATATCTGCAGTGACGGGATTCTACTCCCTCGATGCCCCCAAAGAGCCAGACTAGAGAGTCGTTCCATTTTTGCCTGACAGGCAGTCTGGTTGAAGTACTCATCTGACAGGACCTGACTGGAGGGAGAGTGGGGAGGGGTGGAGCAGAGAGTAGAGGAAGCAGCTATTTTCAGGTGACACGCTTCTGCATCAGAGGTAAAAAAAACGTGGAGGCAAACCGGGGGGGGGGGGGGGAAATTAGGTGTGATGGAGGTCTTTGACTCCCTCTCCCAAAGATCCACACAAGTTTTTTTCCTGGCAGCTTGATTTAGCTGCTGCAATACAACTTCCCTCTAGATGGCTGGTCCCTGGGCATTCTTGCTCACCCAAATTAAAGTTTATTATAATTAAAGCATACAATGTTAAATAACTTGTTTAAATGAGAACTGGCATTTACAGAGATATAAACCATCACCACCACTGCTGTTAGCAGGCTGTGATGTATCTGTAAGCGTGGCATTAAAAAAAATACAGAAAACTAAACAGGTGCTGTGTGGTTTTTCTGGCATTCTAGTGTATAGCTTAATATGGGAGAGCAGAAGGGAGATGGACATGAGTGACAGCCGATTAGAGGGTCTTAGGGTTGTAATAATGTAACTGAGTGGGTTCCTGAGCCAATATAGGTAGTGAAATTTAAAGCAGATTTTAGGGTGCAAGAAAATTCAAATAGGGAAAGTTTTGAGAGCAGAAGGAAAGGTGCTAAGGATAGGGAAGGCAGAGTGAGTCATGATGAGAAAAGGGGTGGGGAGGAAGGCATGTTTACAGTTCAGCAAAGTGTTCACAGCTTGAGAGTGCTCACCCTGGGTGCTCAGACTTTGATGAGAGCCTTTGAGCCAACAAACCTTGGTCAAAAGATACACCCTAGTAGAGTTCCAGCTAGTTAATGGACTGGTTGGGGAGCTGACTGGGATTGAGAGAAAGAATATACCTGTTCTTACATCTCCCCAGCTTGAGATCAGAGCTTTAGGTGAGAGCCTAGCAGCAACGAGGGGGCTGAGAAAAGGGTAGGAATACAAGATCTCATGCATAATATCCCAGTGAGGATTCCTTGGAGAGAAAAAAAATCCCTAAAATTCAGTGGCTTCAGACCCTTTTTTATCCCTGTTTATGGGTTTCATATTTACAGCAAAAACAATAGCTGAGTCTCCATTTCCTGATGGTTCATCAGATGCAGAGGGGAGATTGACAGTGATTATTTCAATCTAGGTATTGATAAGAGGGGGTGAGGTACATTAAAATTTAATCAGAATCCATTTCTAGCCAAATGACAGGAGGAGCATGTTTAACTTTTAGTAAGCAATGTGGGAGAAGGCAGCATGCAGAGGTTTCAGCAAGTAAGATGAAAACAATATACTGACTCAGAGAAGATGATGCAAAACATGCAATCTCAAAAAGGCAAGAGGAAGCCTTCCATTGCAAAGGTTCAGAATACATGGATGTTTATAAGCATACAAGGGGTGTGGACACATCTCCTAATATCTGGTATACAAAGGGCCAGGTAGCAGTGGGGTCATCCAGCTCCACCCACCCCTGCTTTAGACTTTTTGCAGCGGACTGGTCTAGGGCGGAATCATGATCAATACAAATTATTTTATTGAGAGAACAGAAAAGAAGAGCCAGCGTAGTACAGTGGCTAAAGTAACAGTCTTGGCCATTGGAAGGAGGTCCAGATTCCTTCCTATGTCTATGAAATTCATACAATATCTATGGGCAAGTCAGAATAACTTAGCCTAACCTACCTCACTGAGTGGCTCAAGCCTAAAACGAGTGGTCCGATGGATACCAAATGTACCTGAGAAAGTTGAAGGAACAAGTTGTGCTTCTGGGCAGCAGAGATCTTTCATTCTGCTCATTCATGCAGTCATTTCAGTCTTCATAACAAATCTCCATGTATGCTGCTACTTAAAAATATAATAATTGTTCCATCTGGCAATTCTGTGACAAACGTTACTGTGAACTCTTCATGAAGACAAATACATGTTTTTGCATCTTATGTGGATAGGAGGCATATCTATCACAGCTTCTCTGAATTGCCTTTTTAAACTAATAAAGACAAAGTATATATCTCCAAGACTTAGTGCTAACAGAATCCAGAAATCATGGTTTCTTGCCCTCTCCTCCCTTCTTGCAAGCTATCTCCATTCCTTCCAAACAGAACTATGGATTTTTTTAAAATTTTGTTCTGTAAGATAGTAGTCCCTTATTGACCTTGTAGACCTGGGGATTGTTCTGAGTGGGGCTTGTGCAAATTTGGAGAGGGGCTGTGAACTTTGATTGGGCAGTGATGCTGAAGTGGAGTGAGGAGCATGATACAGTCTGCCTGGGTTTGCAGCTACACAGAAATGCATGCGGAAGAGCACTCCTATAAAAACACCCTCTACATCAAACTCTCCCTTTCAAAGCATAACATATCAAGGAGAAGTCTTTTAGCTTAGCCTTCTCTCTAAGATGCTAGGTTTGCATACCCAAGAAGGACTTGGATCATGCTCCTCATGCCCTGTGATGTGGTACAGTTCTCTGTGGCTTTGACAGACTGAATCACCTCGGAGTCAACCTTCAAATTAAAAAAAGTATGTGTGGGGTGGGGGGGGGAAAAGAACAGCTGGTGAAGTAGGGATTCAGAACCTCAGATCTGGTACCCCAATCCAACCCACTGGGGTCCCCCAGATAGCCAGACCCCCTTTCCCATGACCACGTATGCTTTAAGGTGGGTTCCAGCAGTGAGCAGGGGGTTGGACTCAATGGCCTAATAGGCCCCTTCCAACTCTACTATTCTATTGTTCTATGACTACTGATTATTAGTGGTTTCCTGGCTTTTGTTCAGTTTCCCACCCCTTCTGAAAGATTAAACTGTCCTTCCTAAAGCTTAGTTAGGGCAGTAGGAGCTTTAAGCCTTTGGCCCTACCTCTTTTGCCTTCAATCCAACCCACAAATGGAATACGGCTCCTGAGACGTTCTCCAAACTGGAATCCAGCCTTCTAGCCGAAAGAGATTCAGCACCCAGGGTAAAGCCGCCTTCCACAATCCTCTCTGTGTATGTCTGGTCCTAGAGCAATGCTCTGAGAAGGATACTTGATGATTTTTTTACATCAAAGTGGTCTGTATTTTGCTTACCACCATAAAACAAAGACTCCCTCAGTTGATTCCCCCATCCTATGTATGTAATGGATAAATCTCACATTGGTCTGCTTTTCGTGAAGAAAATAGCTCCTAGTCACTCTCTTTTTTCAGGGCCAAGTAACCCGTGCCCAGGAAGCTGAAGAGAACTACATCATCAAGAGGGAGCTGGCAGTAGTTAAGCAACAGTGCTGCTCAGCAACAGAGAACTTGCAAAAGGCCCAAAGCACTATCCGGCAACTGCAGGACCAGCAGGTAATGGAGTGATATTGTTGGCTAAACGTGGGGGAATTAAAGGGGTGCAGGTTAATTGCTTTGATAGTGGTTGTCTTTCCTGACACCAGGCTCAGCAGCCACAAGGCCCTCCCCTTCTCTTCTCCTGCTAGGGGTTTTCAGAGAAGAGTGTATGCCCTCAAAATTCTGTATGTATACCTGAATGTACACTGTGTAAATCTGCCTGCCTGTTCCTCACAGCTAACCCCTGTCAATTACAGCTCATTTCTGGAGCCCAAACTACACACAATGTGAGAAACCTGTCTAGAGTCCCCTCACATTAAAAAAAACCATACACAAATTGAAAGTTGCAGCTTTGACATAGTAGAATGCACCCTTTTCTTGGTCAAAATCATTCTCCCCAGTTCCCTTTTTTCTTTTTTTTCTTTTTTTGCCTGAGTAGGAGAAAGCTGCTGAGGGGGAAGGGGTGACATATAAATGAAAAATGGCCCACAGTAGAAATGTTAAGCCTCTCCCACCTTCCCCCCACCGACAGCCACCACTTACCCAGCCCCAAACAAATTCAGAGCCCCCTGCAGCTGCATTTCATTTTAAAGAAGCAAACAAAACGGAACACTGAGAGACTATTCACGGGTCTCCCACATCTTGTCTAGCTTTGGTTCATCAGGGGCTTACGGCTGGGCCGCAGGGTCTAGGAATTGCATTGATTTATCAACGTTCCTCATTCTGTGCAGGGAAATCCACGCTTCTCTGAGGAGTTTGTGAGCCACCTGGAAACAGAGCTGGAGCAGTCGCGACTGAGGGAGTCTGAGACCCTGAGTGCACTGAAGGAGATGCAGGACAAAGTGCTGGACATGGAGAAGGTACATCTACTAAAGGGGCTGGCATAGAAACACCACATGCATTAGGAAGCAGCCAAGACAGTAACCCAGGCAGCTAGGGTCTGTACTGATTGAAGCCTAAGAGAAGTGGGTATTCTCATATATGCTTTTCTGCACTGCTAACTCAGAGCATCATCACACTGACAAATCGTGTTTCCTTACCGTCACTTCCTGCCCGAGCGTTTGTTCCTCATTACCTCCCCTCTAGAAAGAGGAAGTAAACAACGTGCCACGCGGCCCATTCAGTGAGCCGTTTTGATCGCACACAGTAGGGGATAACAGCAACTTCTGTCTCAAAAAAATAAGTCGGATTTACTGGGGTGGTTTTTTGTCACGCAATGAAGGCTAGAAGGGGTGGGAGGCCCGCAGGAAGCAGATGACGTTGTGATAGGGACCCACGAAAATCTGTGAGTCCCAGTAATGAGCATGCAATAAAACGCTTATCTGATGGAGCTCATAGATGAAGATTGTAATACAAGGGTAAATCTATGCAATTGGTTTCAGTAAACAAAAGCCATGAGATTACATTTCCTGGTCACTTTTCTATGATGCGTTTTCCTTTTTTGAAAATGAAGTCCTATGAGATTACATCAATACTTTCCCATGAAAAATGAAACAAATTTTGAGGATATGTTTCAATATGGCTTTTATAACATCAAGACACATTCAGGACAAATCTTTACCACAAGAAGATAACAGGGAAAGGTCAACTTTGAGTGATTTCCCCCCATCAGAAATAATTGGAAATACTCACCCTGAGGATCTATAGCCTGTGTTTTACTTACAGAAGTAAAATGCATCTCTTTAGATAAAGCACAAGCTAGAGAACTTCAGGGTGAATTAGTGGCTGAATTCAGACGACATATTAGGCAACAGAGGGGTAAATAGCGTACTGACCGTGCATTAGGCAGGCGGAGCTCCCCACACAACATGCTACAGCCAGCACCGGCAAACACCGGTTGCTAATAAAGGACGGCGGCCATCTTAGTTGCTACAGCTGCTCCCCCCTCTCAGTCCCCCAGCCATATCCCAGCATGCACCATGAGTTCTGCCAGCTGCATAGAGCGGCCAGGGGTTTTCGGCTGCTCTGGCTGGCAGAACTCTATTCCCAAACGGAATAGTCCACTGAGAGAGGGGGGAACCAGTTCGGACAACACGTTAAACAACAGCTTTGGGCTAAACAACGTGCAAGCCTGTTGTTTCCTTCCATTGTTTAAATTGCCCGATTAGCGTACTGTCAGTTGTGTGTGCGTTGTGTGTTACTCCCCACACGACAGAATAAGCAACACAACTGACGATTCCCCCCCCCCCCCCCCCGTTGCCTATTATGTCGTCCGAATTCAGCCACTGTGTTCAGAAGTTTGTTCACTGGAATAGGCCAAGATGCGTAAAATCATTTCTCCAACTGCCTTCCCTTTGCAGAAGAACAGCCTGCTTCCAGATGAGAACAATGTGGCCCGTCTGCAGGAAGAACTGAAGGCTATGAAGGTGCGGGAGTCTGAGGCTATGAAGTCCTTCAGGGAGCTGCAGCAGCAAGTGAAGGAGCTCAATGACAATTGGCAGGTAGGTTGTACTGGGATGATTGTCCACTTAGCAACTTCCCACTTCCTGTCAGGAAATTCCCACACTCTTGTTCTCAATTGTGTTGCTGATATATTCTAGCCTGTTTTATAAAAGCCTGCAAGGGCTCATTCTGTAAACTACACAGCAGTCAATTAGTAGTGAACAAGTTAATAGAATGAGGTTACTGTGACTGGTGGTCATAATATCTTAGGGAACAATTAGCATGACCCTAAAATTGCTGGGGGGGGGGGTTAAACATAGCAATAAATATGTGGTTACTAGTGAGACAGGAAGGGGCATAGTTTAGTGGTAGAGCAGCTACTCCTGATGTAATAGATACTTTCTTGTGTTCAGGATGTACCTAAACTTTAGAACAGCAGAGGATAGGAATAAACTGGTCGTCTAATATTCCATGATTGCCTGTGTGCTCTTTATTTTCTATGAAATATCAGAAATAGGCACTATCAGAAGCAAGATGTTGGGCACAGTAGCTGTTTCTGTGATCTGGTCCCTTTCTGTTTCTGTACAGTGTTAGAATACAGAGTCTTCTATTCTACTGTATCCGTATACAGGCATTGATAACCGTGAGCACAATAGCCTTGTACTGTGACTTGGAGGTTATCATTCTGCCTTCCCTACTCTAGGCCCATCTGAGCCGGACAGGTGGGCGATGGAAGGATTCTCCTCGGAAGAACACTATGAATGACCTCCAGGATGAACTGATGAGCCTCCGTCTGCGTGAAACACAGGCCCAGGCAGAGGTCCGGGAGCTGCGCCAGAGGGTGGTGGAACTTGAAACCCAGGTCAGCAAGGGCTTGTTTGTCTTATTATTTGTTTATTTACGAAATTGATAAACTATTATTTATCTAAAATAGCAGTGAACAGTAAATAAGAAAAATATAAAAGAATAAAAATATCTAAAATCAAGTTATACAACAAAAGCATGTCACCAGATGGATTTTTAATGAGTTTCAGTTATGGCAATTCCGTTAAAACTCCATGAGAAATTTGTTCTTTCCCCCCATTCTATTCTTATGGCTGGAAACTTACCTGCAATATAAGTGTGTGTGTTTTTCCCTTTCCTAACCTGGTTGTAGCCGTTTTTTGTTCTTGAACTTCCAAACAATGATTTTATATTGAGTGCAAGGGTGAAGTTTTGAAGTGTGTGAAAGGGGGTGTGATAAGTCTGTGTGTGTGTGTGTGTACCCTGAATACTCTCAGTGTGCCGCGTAAGGGTGTAGTACACACAGACACGTTTGTCGTAAGTGCGTCTGATCTGGAAGGTGCCAGGGTATCAGCTTGCCTTCATACCTGTCTTCCAGGATCAGATCCACAGCAACCACCTAAACCGGATGGAGCAGGAATGTGCTGGGCTGCATGAAAAGGTACAGTACCTCACTGCCCAGAACAAGGGACTGCAGACCCAACTGAGTGAGACCAAGCGCAAGCATTCTGAATCTGAGTGCAAGGTGAGATCTCATGTGATTCCAACGCAATTGCAATATGCTGTTTTCCCCAATCCTCTCCAATAAGGCAATGAATGAAACTTTCTGGATTGCTGCTTTGAGGGCAGGAGCTCAGTACAGAAATTCTGTGAGGTTACCAAAGCTGTAAAGACGATCGTCATCCGTCCCCCCCCCCCCCCCCAAACCAATCCTTGGGCTTGCTGGAATTACCTGGCACTGGTACGCTACAGTTTGCGATTTCCCCTTATTCCAAAGTTGAGACTGGGGTCCTGCCCACCTAACATCCTTGGCTTTAGTCACTGTCCTATCTTGCAGAGTTCTCTCTAATTCTCCCTGGAAATTCTGGACAGTTTAGTGACTCATTTTGGGGCCTCGTGACAGCTTCAGCTGCCATAAGGAGCTGCAGGGAATACGCTTTTTCTCCTGTCCCCCCACGTGGGCTAGTCTCCTTGCTTGCACTGTGCTGGGTCACTGCCATGGGTTTCTGGTTTCTGTTGCAGAGCAAAGAAGAGGTGATGGCTGTCCGCCTGAGAGAAGCCGACAGCATGGCTGCTGTGGCAGAGATGCGGCAGCGGATTGCTGAACTGGAGATTCAGGTTAGGGGCCCCAGAAGAATAACTAGCAGTGAATATAAATCGTGAACATACTTAACATAATGGAATACAGAGTGACATTGAATATGAAAACGGGCATCATAGTATTGTGTGAATTTCAGTTTCTATAATCTCCTCATTATCGTACTTATCCCTGAATTAATCCTCTTGAGCGCAATAATGATAACTTGGGGACCACACTACATGTTCTAGGGGATACAGAGATGCCACTGTTCCATGTCTCTTTGTTTGTTCTTTCTTTTTAATGTTTATTACAATACAAGGTATGGTGTGATGCTGTGTCAGGTCTCCTCGCCCCTGCCTTCTTTCACTGATGGGTGCGGTAATGCACAGCATGGTGATGTAAGTCCTGTCATCATTTTACTACAACATCATCCAACCCTTACATTGTAAGGAAGAGGAAACAAAAAGACACAGAACAGCCAGGTCTCTTAATTCCACGCTCAGTCTGACTCACAAAGGGGAGGAATTGGAGGCTGTTTTCACAACTTATTGCTCAGAGAGTTCCATATAGTATTAAAGTTCTTAAAGCGTGGGTGGGAAACCTCAGGCCCAGGAGCTGAATCTGGCCCTCTTGGGGTCTCATTCTGACCCTCTGGGATTCCCTAGGGGGCCATGCCTCTTTCCTGGGACTGCCAATCATTTGGTGGTTTCCCATGTTTTGTGCAGTTTCTCCCCCCCCCGCCCCCCCACTGCCACCACCATTACAATAGGTTGAAACGCCTCTCCTGAGGCATAGTCTCTGACAGTAAGAGCTTTAAGCTAAAACGTGCTGGTATTCTTGGCCCCACCCCTTTTGCCTTAAGCCCCACCCCTCAGGGAATGCACTCCCTGAGAACTTCTCTGAAATGGAATTCACCTCTTCAGCTGAAAAAAGTCCTCCACCCTTATCCTAAAGAATTAGGTGACCTCTCTAGTGCAGCTCTGGCTGGCCCTAGGAGAGAAGTACAAGCTCTGCCCTGACCCATGTTATTATTTTATTGTAAGAGTCTTGATTGGAGTTCAAAGTGCACACCTGAGCACTTTTAGTTTACTGCTCTCATCTTCCTTTCCTTTGATTTCTTGCCTATGGATCTAATGCGAGAATCAGCACCATAACCAACTTGTCCTGGGCTAGATCTACATTACTGCTTTATAGCGGTATTAAAGTGCACTGATAACTATTGGGGGACATTACGCATTCCATATACTGCTTTCATAGTGTTATTTCCTGCTTTTTATTCCACGTTCATAATGATTAGCTGCAGTTCTGGGCCATTTTCCAACCTTCTCCTACAAGTGAGCTAAGAGAAAGTTTACAAAATACCACCAAGAGCCAGCTCCCAATTCTTTTATAGTACTTCATTCACAGCCTTGGTTTAACCCTTCTGTAGCAAAGGCTTCTTTTTTTAAAAAAACCAGAAGTTACTCTTTCAGTTCATTTAGCAGAGCTGTAGGCATCTTTGAAAAGAGGCCTGAAGATCAAACATTTGTTGACATATAGGGATTCTATATAGGAAAGGGGTGGACTTTGTTTTCCTAGTTTCCTTTTTAAACATCATTGTTTAAACAATCAACCACACTGATTGGCAATGGACAATATTAAATTTGTACAATGTAGATAACTGAACAAAGACATAGTTTAGTTCTTTATGAGGATGTTTGTTCAGGCTATGGAATAACTGCATGCACTGAGAAAAAGGTGTAAATGATGGATGGGGACTGTTCTCCAGAACATCCCTCCAGATGTTCTACTGCATCTCCCATTATCCCTCACCATTGGCTCTGCTGGATGGGGATGATGGAAGTTGCAGTCCAATAACATTTGGAGAGCCGCACATTCTCCGTCCCTGGTAAGCACACATGGCCCCTCTCCACCAAGGATATGGCCCTTCCTAACTCCCTCTCCACTTTCTTCCACATGCAGAGGGAAGAAGGGATGATCCAGGGCCAACTCAACAATTCTGACTCCTCCCAGTACATCCGTGAACTCAAGGATCAGATTGATGAGCTTAAGGCAGAGGTGAGCCCAAACTCGTGGGAGAAAGAGTGGGGAAACCTCTGGAGGGTTGGGTTGTGTGCGGCTTCTGATGCCTTCTCTGTTAGCCCCTCTTAGCATCCTATACCCAGTCACAGCTGCACATTTCTGCGCAGAGGCTTCATACCAAACAAAATGGGCTGAGATTTGCAAAACTACTGCTTTTCTCAGGAGCTCACAGAGCTCAGAAGTCAGCTTTTAAGGTGGGGGTCAACCAGGCAGTTGGCATCAAATGTCAGTGGAACAGAAGCCTTTTGAGGACTCCATGGGCTTTGACGGGCACCACCACGAACTCTCAGCACCACAAACTCTCAGCACCAACCTTTGTCAGACAAGTAGCTTGAGAATTTCACTGGACAAGAATTAGGGTAGTGATGGAAGGCACAGAGTTCAGATGCCCCACACCTATGTGATTTCAAGATTCCCTCTCTGCCTGTCACAAGCCACTCTAAAGAGAGGAAATGTTATTTCTCTTTATCCTTTTGCATCCCTGAGCGCTTGCCTGTCCAAGGAGAGGAAGTGGATGTTTTTGTATACACTCTTACTCACTGAACACAGTATCTCTACTGTAGGCAGGAGCTTTTTTGTGTATGTTACACAGAGCTACGCAAGAAGCGATTCTGATCTGTCCACTTGCAGGCATTTTCTCTGCACCTATGTTAGGAACACTACATGGGTCCCATTGTGCTAAGTGCCAAACCCATCATGGCTGCCCCTAATGCCTTCTCTCTCTGTCTCCGGCAGATCCGGCTGATGAAGGGACAGAAGCCTTTTGAGGACTCTATGGGCTTTGATGGTATTCATATTGTGAGTCATCTGGCAGTGGATGACGACTCGCTGCATTCTTCAGATGAGGAGCTGCTGACCAGCCCCATGGTGGTGGGTGCCCTGCAGGATGTCTTGTACCCACTTTCTCCCCATAACGCTCACTTTCTACGGGGTGCTGAGAGCTCTGGTAAGGAGAGTGATGGCACCACAGATAGTGATCCAGAGGACCCTGCCTCTGCCACTGAGCCCAATGGTGAGATCATCTTTGCAGAGGCCCTGAGCAAATGAGGTGCGATGCTGCTGCCATCCCAACCCCGTCTGGAAGGCCCTCAGCCCTCTGGCCATACTGGACTAAGGGGTCAGAGACAGATCACACAAGATGCAACTGAGTCCCCTACCCAGTAAGTACCATGTCCCTGAGAAGGCACATGGGGCACAGACAGAGTTCTACAGCTGGCCTGCATTACATGGACCATTTCTATTGATTGTTGTGTGCACTGCCTTTTTTCCAGCTCAGTCATCACCGATAGCTGAAATCCAGATCCATGTATTGGCCTCATTCACACACCCCACCCCCAACCTGTTGCCATGCCTGTTTCCCCCCTCCCACACTCGAGAACTTTGAAGGGGCAGCAGAAGCAATAGATTGCAGTCCAGTAGCAATTAACCTCTGTCTTCTTGCCATGCTTGGAGAGATGAGAAGGGTCGGTCTTCCCTTTATTTATATGTGTTCCCGTACACTCCTGTTCTGAATGCAGAGGTGAAAACTGAATGGCTCCACACACTCTTTGTGATTTTTCAACCCAGGGAAAGGACAGAGAGGAGTGTATGGAGAATGTGCTTCTGAAGAGGTGATTTGGTTCAAGAGAAAGAGATTATATTTTTGTTCTTGCATATATTATTTATTTATACTGTATAATTGCCAAACTCTCTCCTTTAGAGGAGCCTTGGCATAAAGCTTTAATTTCAATGATCTTGAGGGCTTTTACGGAGCAGCAAGAACTGCTTCTGTAGCTAAAGATTCATAATATAGTTGTTGTTTTTAGTTGGGTTGTGGTAAGGGAAGTGCTCCACATGGTACCTTCTATGGCTAATTTTGCCTCAAGCTGTAATTCAGTTCTGCTGCATCCATGACTGGGCATTTAGTTGCTGTCTTGCTCGTTATGATAAGTAGCAGTTCTTCTTCGTGGTCTCTGTGCATCACACATATGGGCTCTGCGCCGGCGCCGAGCCCCAATCGGGAAACTTCACTAGCTAGCTTAGTGCTTTTTGGCGGGAACCCCTCCCCCACCATCCACTGCGCATGCTCCGGGTCCCGCCTTACCTCAGTTCTTCTTCGACCGCGTAGCTGATCGCCTCGCGGGAGACTTCTCCGAACGAATCCGTTCGTAGCTATCTGAAAGAAAATATATTTACTTGTAATTAGCTTAGTGTTAGGAGTTATATTGTTAGTTTAATATTTAAAAAAAAAAAAAAAAAAAAATTATATATCTTAGTAATAGTTATAGAAATACTTGTTGTTTTAAGACTCCCTGTTCGTCTGAGTTATGGCGCAGGCGGCGCTATTTAAACATTGCTCAAGTTGTAGGGCAAAATTGACCCTAACCGATGGACACTCTTTGTGCCTCGTGTGTTTGGGGGAAGGGCATATTGTTGACTCCTGCCCCCATTGCATGACTTTTTCCCGCCAAACCAGGCGGATTCGGGCGGACAGACTTCGTAGCCTGCTATGGAGCAAGGCCTTGTCCGCGGTGGACCAGCCGCGCCAGCAGGCGGGGGACGCAGAGGCTGGCCAATCGACATCCGGTGAGCGCAGGCGGGCGCCTGTAAGTCGTTCAAAACCGGCATCTCCCTGCTCTTCCCCGTATAGGGACGCGGCAGAGGAACCTTTGCCACGACTTCTAACAAAGCCTTCCAAAAAGGCCACCCTCGCGACCAAGAAGTCTGGCAAGAGTAAAAAGGCATTGAAGTCGAAGCAGTCGACGGCACCAACGCCCTCTTCGGAATCGAAACAGCCTACAGACCATACGGCGTCGAGGGACGGCCGTTCTCCGATTCTTAAACGGCCTTCGACATCGGCAGTAGAGTCTTCTTCGGCACCGAAAAGATCTTCGACATCTGCACCACTGCGTTCATCGGCATCGGCAACATCTTCGATACCGAAGCGATCTTCGACATCGACAACGCCGTCGGCGTCGAGGCTCCCGCCGACTTCGAAAGACCGACCGCTTAAGCCATCGTCGGTATCGAGTCGTAGATCGACATCGTCGACACCACGGCGTCCTGAGCCGTCGATACCGACGCACCAGTCCTCGTCTTCGTTTAAGAAGCGTTCGACGCCGACGTCTGCGCGCCCGGCGTCTTCGCCGATCCCCTCTCAGAGGTCCCTGTCAATGACTCAGCGTGCTTCTTCGTTGCCGCCACGACCGGTCCTCCAAGCCCTGGATATCGAAGCGGGCTCCTCGGATGTAGAGCTAATAGATGTCATCCCATCTGACATCTCTGTGGATCACGACGTTGATCGCAGATCTCATGAAGAGGATGTCCAACAACCTTCACCACTTGGGGGCGTTGCATCCCCGATGTCGAGAGATTCGAGAACAACTTATCGGTCTCGATCGCGGACAAGATCCCAGTCTCACTCTCGATCCCGACACTGGGAATCGGCTTCTGATAGATCCAGGAGCAGGTCCCGACACCGCAGAGCCCCGCGCTACCTGTTCGACCCCTATACAGGGAAGAGGATTGGACACTCGTCCTCGCAGCGACGACACCAGAACAGCACCACAGTAAGGCAACAGCCCTCTTCGACACCGGCCCACACCTCGACGGCCTTGGTGCCAAGACCACTCTCTCCAACCTCGGGCGATGACTACCCTTCCGACGCGTCATCTATACGGTCCCGGGCCCCATCAGTCCCTTCTCCTCCTGAGGGGGTTGGCTCTACTGACAGACCTTCGCCATCGTTAGAATTAGGCTCCTTTTCAGACCAAATGCAAAGGATGGCACAATCTCTTGGTCTAGACATTAACCAGCCACAGGAGGACCTCAACGATAAAATTTATGACGTGATGTACGCTGAGCCTGCACCTCAACTCACCCTGCCCTTGGTACCGACGCTCCTAAAAACGTTTAAGAGTGCGTGGGAGAATCCGGCAACAGTGGGGGCTACGTCAAAACGATTGGAGACATTGTATAAAGTTAAGGACGTTGAAACTCCATTCCTGTGTAGCCATCCTAGGCCAAACTCCATCGTAGTGGAATCATCGCAGGGACGCTCCACAAAAAGCCATTCTACTCCTGTGGACAAAGAGGGTAGGAAGTTGGATACGTTTGGTCGCCGTGTGTATGCTTCAGCAACGTTAGGGTTTAAGATAGCAAATTATCAGGCTACCATGGCAAGGTACCAGCTTTTTCTCTGGGAGAAGATCACTACGTTAACAGATTATCTCCCAGATGACCAACGTGAGCTGGCCAGGGTTTTCCAGGCTGAGGCCACAAGATTGTCTAGACAACAGCTAACCACGGCGAACCACCAGACGGATTGCGCGGCTAAAGCCCTGGCGGGATCGATTGCGCTCCGTCGACATGCATGGTTGCGCTCTTCCACACTACCAGCGGAAACAAAGACGCGGATCGAAGATCTCCCGTTCGACGGGGAGGGTCTGTTCCATTCGTCAACCGATAATACAATGGATGTCATCCATAAGTCGAAAATGACTGCTCGTAAGATGAGTGCACCCGTGCAACAGGTGCAGCAGCAGTCTCGCTCGCGTCGATGGTATCGATCTTTCCAGTACCAACCTCGACGACAGCAGGAGCGCACACAGCGTTTCCAAGCACAACAACCGCAGTCTTCTTTCCAAGCCCGGAAAGCTGGCAACAGATACACCAAGGCACGTCGACAGGATCAGCCGTCAAAACGGCGCCTTTGACTCCATTCCGATAACTTTGCCACAACATCGCACAACCAGGCTCCAACCCTTCCTGCACCGCTGGCAATCCTTAACAACGGACAAGTGGGTGCTTTCAACAATTGCAGAAGGCTACCTCATAGAGTTTCAAACTTATCCATCTCTAGGCACTGTGCGGACCACTCCACCGTCTCCCACACTGTTACAGGAAGCAACAACCCTGTTACAAAAGAGAGCAATCGTCCGCGTTCCCTCGCGGCAACTAAAAGCGGGTTTTTACTCGCGCTATTTCACGGTTCCAAAGAAAGACGGCGGTCTTCGTCCTATAATGGACCTCAGACACTTGAACAAGTTTATAAAGCCAAGGAAATTTCGCATGATTACCTTAGCCCAGATCTTGCCACTACTCAAACGACACCGGTGGTTCACTTTGGTGGATCTCAAAGACGCCTATTTTCATATCCCAATACACCCAACTCATCGCAAGTATCTGAGATTCATTATAGGAAAAAGAGTATATCAGTTTTCAGTCCTTCCCTTTGGCCTCCGGACTGCACCAAGAGTTTTTACCAAGTGTATGGCCGTGGTGTGTGCCCATCTCAGATCACAGAATGTCGAGCTCTATCCCTACCTCGACGATTGGTTGATCGTTTCGCCAACCCAGTTGCAAGCACTCTCCGACGTCAGCCTCGTCACTTCTTGTCTCACCAGCTTGGGCCTAGAAATAAACAAAGAAAAGTCCATTTTTCATCCCACACAGATGATTCAATTTATAGGGGTGTTTCTAGACTCGACGGTGGGACGAGCGTATCTACCAACCGAGCGCACTCGAACCATAGTGTCCCTCGCTTCGCGGCTCCAACGGGGCTCACGCACGACAGCGTTCACAGTGCTTCGCATGCTAGGATTCATGGCCTCGGCAGTGTTCGTCGTTCGCTGGGCCCGCCTCCACATGCGCCCACTACAGCAGGTGCTTCTCCAGCGCTACCGTCCATGTCTAAACCCGAGGAAAATAATACTTACCATCCCGTCGGGTGTCCTCCCTTCTCTCCGTTGGTGGTCGTCCACAGCGAATCTGACCCACGGCATGCCCTTTCACAGCAGAGGTCCTACTCGAATGGTCACTACAGATGCTTCTCTGGAGGGATGGGGAGCTCACTACAACGACCTACAGATTCAAGGAAAATGGTCACAGTCAGAGTCCCAGCTCCATATCAATCTACTGGAAATGCTAGCAGTAAAGCGAGCGTTACACGCCTTCTTGCCACATCTTCAAGGGCAGCACGTCCGCATTCTGTCGGACAACACCACTGTGGTGTGGTACATCAACAAAGAAGGCGGGACAAGATCTCGTCGCATTTTGCGTTTGACTCTAGATATTCTACAATGGGCCATTCGCAGAGACATCTGGCTGTCCGCGCTTCACATTGCCGGAAGGGACAATGCGCAGGCAGACGCGCTCAGCCGGGAATTTACCGACACACACGAGTGGGAGTTGTCTCAGGAAGTGCTGCAACACCTGTTTACAAAGTGGGGCACCCCGTCGATAGACCTGTTTGCGACTTCTGCAAATGCCGTCTGCCAGGACTATTGTTCTCGGGCGGGGATTGGACCTGCATCGCTAGGAGATGCATTCCAATGGGACTGGTCCAACGGCTTCCTATATATGTTCCCCCCGTTTCCACTAATTGCGAAAACGGTGGTCAGGGCCAGCAGATCCTCTGTGAACGCGATACTGGTGACCCCTTGGTGGCCGAGACAACACTGGTTCACCGCACTTTATCGTCTGTCTCAAGGGATATGGTGGCGGCTGCCCAGGATACCGCACCTACTATCCAGGAACGCAGGAGCGATACTGCACCCGGACTTGCAGTCGCTGCACCTCACTGCGTGGCGGATCCAACCAGTTGGCAGTCTCTAGAGATGCCTTCAGCTCTGCGTTCCATATTCGAAGCCTCCATTAAATCATCTATGCGGGCTTCTTACACTAGAAAATGGAACCGTTTTCTGAAGTTTGCTAACGACAAGGGTTTTTCTGCACACGATGGCCCTGTATCGGGGGTCATCGACTTTTTGTATTCCCTTCATGCAGAAGGTTTAAAGCCTTCCTCGATCAAAGTCTACTTGGCGGCCATTTCAGGACAGCACGCTAAGATGGATGGCTATACGGCTTTTACACACCCGGTGGCGAAGACTTTTATGAAAGGATTACGCCACATGTTCCCGCCAGTACGGCAGATTGTTCCTCAATGGAGCTTATCTGTTGTCTTAACGGCGCTGACGACAAAGCCGTTTGAACCGTTAGCCACAATAGATCTCCGTTTGCTCACATTTAAGGCCATATTCCTGGTAGCTATAACATCCGCTAGACGCGCCTCAGAGCTAGCGGCGCTGATGGTGGGGCCTCCTTATACTCAGTTTTTTCGGGACAAAGTTGTGTTACGTCCTGGTCCCTCGTTTGTCCCTAAAGTTTCTTCCATGTTCCACATTAACCAAGATATAGTTCTCCCAACTTTTTTTAAGGCGTCTGCGGATCCCCTTTCGGCGACCTTGCACGCACTGGATGTTCGACGTACGTTAGCTTTCTATAAAGAGAGAACAGAACCTATCCGTAGGTCGGATAAGCTGTTTATTTGTTACGGTGGAAAGACTAAGGGGTTGGCGGTTTCCTCCCAGCGTCTGGCCCATTGGATTGTGGACACTATTGTCCTGGCCTATCAAGTTCTTGGCAAACAGCCCCCAACTTCGTTCACAGCACACTCGACTAGGGGGCAAGCGACATCGTCGGCCCTGATCCATGGATCATCAGTTCCAGACATTTGCAGGGCAGCGACATGGTCGAGTGCATCAACTTTTGTGAAGCACTACAGGCTGGACGTTAGAGCGGCAAGGGACGCCTCGTTCGGCCGGGCGGTCCTGTCTTCCATCTGTCAGTGACCCACCAGCGTGCATCCCCTCCTCCGGTAAGTTTGGCTGATCAATCGCCCATATGTGTGATGCACAGAGACCACGAAGAAGAAATGCAGGTTGCTTACCTGTAACTGTAGTTCTTCGAGTGGTCATCTGTGCATTCACACAACCCGCCCACCATCCCCTCGTTGCAACGCTATGGTGTATGCAGGAGGATTAGAGCGCATATGCCTCCTATTTGTTTACCTAGTGCGAGGCCGTAACGCGGTCTCAGGGAACTGAGGTAAGGCGGGACCCGGAGCATGCGCAGTGGATGGTGGGGGAGGGGTTCCCGCCAAAAAGCACTAAGCTAGCTAGTGAAGTTTCCCGATTGGGGCTCGGCGCCGGCGCAGAGCCCATATGTGTGAATGCACAGATGACCACTCGAAGAACTACAGTTACAGGTAAGCAACCTGCATTTTCCTCCTGAATTCCTGGCCTGGAATTGCATGGGTTGAGATCATATTCTTTCTTAACTCCACTTTTATGGCCACCTCTTCAAACCAAGGTTCTTGCAAGGTTCTGGCCATTGCCTGGTTTGCTTCAGGCAGGCAAAACACCCAGAAAATAGATTTTATTGAGGGAAAACAGATAAAACCCTACTTGAACTTCTCTTCTGTTCATGATTCACAAGGTCAGATAAATGGCTAATGTTTTCAGGCATGCGAGAGAGCCTGAAGATTAGAATGCTTTCTTGCTGGCAAATTAAGCTAGCGTGTCAAGAAGGGGGGGATACTAGGGTATCCCAACACTTGATCCTGCGGAGATTAAAAAAAATGGAAATGTCCAGACTCTCGTAGTGGAACTACGCGTGAAGCAAAAATGTGGGTCCCAATTCCATGTCTGCCACCTAACACTAATGGGGTGGGGGTTGCACGGGAGAATCAGTGTGAGAGGTGTGTTTAACTTTTTGTGCTCCTACTGATTACCCTGCATATATGTTAGCTGCATATATGTTAACATGTTTACTTGTATAATATGTAGCTCTGCTCCAAGACATAATTCCTTGCAGAAACAGTCCTCTTTTCTTCCTTAAGGGGTGGAGGGTGGGGGCAGAGAAGAGACTTTGCCTTTTCAACAAGTTAGCTTCTAACCTTCACTTAGCATGAAGATTGCTGACACAGCCCAACTATAGCAATGGGTGAATAAAAATCCCTAATCCACTGGCAGGCAGGCATGATCTCATTGAAGAACATTTAAAATAAACTGTACAGTGATCCCCACCTCAGCTGGAAATACCGCTCTGTTTGGGTGTCTGTATTGCAGGATGAGTTCTTGCAAATCAGTAGGTGTTTATTCAGTTCAGCCCAAAGAGGCTTACTTTCAAGAGATGAGTCAATCACCAGCTAGGGGAAAAACTGGGAACATTGCATGGGGCTGACTTCTCTGTCAGAGGTAATTCTGAAATTGGTATTCATACTTCCCTTAGTTTTCAGGGTACAGGGTGGAAACCTGCTAGTTTGAATCTGCCCCCTTTCCCTGAAGTGACGGAGTCTGAGTTTAAGGTCAGTAAAGTCCCCCTCATGTAGAATGTTCCTTAGAATCTCATGACACCACAGGAAGGTCAGGGTTGCAGCCCCTATTGAAAAGAAGACAAGGCCATGGCAGTTCTGCAGGAATGACTTTGAAAGATGTTCAGGGCTGTTTTCTTTCCATTTGAAATGGGGAGATCTCAAGGATGAGATTGCTATGAAATATTTATTGTTGCAAGGTGTCTGAATAAAGGTATTGTTACAAAAAGTGATGTTCAATTACGGAATGAAGATCAGTTGATACTAGGAAATGGAGAGGGTTTTACAGAAGATCTATGGAAGGGATAGGGGTGGGTATGTGAAATGCTGAGGATGCAGGGCTTTGGCCCTACTGTGCAAAGGTAAGCAATTTCATTAGGCCACAACTCGGATTACCGAGGGCGATCTATGGACTAGTTTCTGAATTGGGAAGTAGAGTGTTTCTGCCTTCAGGGACTGGGAAGCCGTTCTTGTTATGGACTTACTTTCTTTGCTTCCTTCTCTCAACACTGTTTCCTTACTCTGAGCTGTTACAAACTAATATGCCATTTGATTTTGCCTAATCACTAAAACTTGCAACATTATTTAAATGTTCTGTATCAGACACATGGATCTATTTCTGAAATATGTCTCCTTGATTCTTCCTTTCACATAGGTTTCCAATTTATTTGGTCCATAGTGAAGGAGTTCCTTAAATTTTCCAAATGTTATTGTGCGTGCCTCTTAGCAACAGGTCAAACTTTGTTGGTCATTCTGAACTCCCAAATCTTGGACTCCTCTAGTGAAGTTAAACCAGCATTTGCAGAAGCACCCACCCGGCCCAGCCCACTACAAGGGTGGCCCTGAAGTATTATATATGTATTTATATAAATATGCCTGGGGAAAGGCTCCAGTTTGGTATAACCTTACATATTTTAATAGATGTATTCTATATATACATGCTGCACTGTATTGCCAAATTTATGTAATTTACTCTACCATTATTCAGTCTCCCCCAGAGATCAACAGCATAATAAGTGGTTTAAACAAGAGTTCAGCCCGCACTGTTGCTTTGATCTGCTTGTGTCAGTTGGATGAATTTTATTTTTATTTTATTGCTAGCAATGGGCATCCGTTTGCAATGTTGGATGGCTTGTGAAACTGTTCGCCAATTTGTGCATATTTCTTAGCAGTTGTTGTTGATATTTTTTGTGTAGTGCTATCCAAATGCTCGCTGCTTCCAAGATTACATGTTAGGGAAGAACTTTAATCACTGCTGTTTCTAAATCTGAAGTAACCCCATCGACTTTAGTGTTTTCAGATTCACGCTGGAGTGAATGGGAGAAGACTGTGCTCATTAGACAGGGTCAAATCCAAACTGCTTCCTTAGCCTGTTTTAGTCAGGGTCTTGGGTTGTTGTTTTTAATATGAAATGCGCTTAGACATTACTCAGTAATTCACATAAACCTTTGCTTAGGTTTATTCTGGCATGACTCTGACAGAAGTGGAGTTTGCAACATTTGACCTCTAATAATCTACAGTAATTACTCACACTACTGCAGTGTTTGAGACCATGGCTGTAGAACAGTGTGAAGTGTTTTACCAAAAGTTGCCACAAATCCCAACCGCTGCTTCTATATCTCCACGTCTCTCCTGCAGGGAGGCCACAGAAACTGCAATATGTTCAGAATGTTTACATTCTCCCAGAGATGTCTCATTTCTAAGACTAGACCCATGTAACATCAAGAGAATAAGGGACAAGCATTTTTACTTCTGCAGCTTCCCAGCAGGGAATATTTATTTATATCCCTCTCGATTGCAGGACAGATAATATAAAATCATATGATAGAAATAAATTATTTCTAGTTAAAGCCTAATTGACTCCTTAGCGACATGGAAGAATTAAAAGTAACTGGAACAAGGGGCTAGGTGAGAGATACCAATTCTAATTTTATCATGATTGAGCACAAGGTACTTAGCTGATTTCAAGTTAGCATAGCCTGTGTTCCTTCCTGTTGCTATATCTAATGAAAACATTAACTTCATTTATTACATTGAGGCTGATTTACTTTTCATACAAATCTGGTCTTCAGTTTTTTAAAAATATTCCACTTTTGCCAAGATGCCCCCCCTCCATAGTATTTAATTAATTCAAATAATACCACCAAGGGGTTTGCCTTTTTGTTGTAATTATTGGCTAAATTAGTAATTATGTATTTGGGGGCTCTTGAAATGGAGAACTATGTATTTCTGCATATTATCCTCATAGTGAGTGCAAAGCAAGCTTTTTGCCATGGCATATATGTTAGAAGAAAATGTCAGGTCAGCTAGTCTGGTTGGCTTCTTTGATCAGCTGTGTGAGGTATAGGATTGTCAACCCAAGCCAGCTGTCATCCCTCTCTGCCGTCCCTGCCATTTTGCTTTGATTTTGTATTGTTCTTAGCACAATTATTGTGGATGGATTTTAAAGGATAAATCCAACTATTCTTGCAAGTAGTGACTCTTGTGAGCTCTCCTTCCCTGCATTTCTTTTCCAAATGAAGGTGCCAAATCTTGTAGCCCACTCAGTGCTCTGGAGCAGCCTTCTCCAACCTGGTGCCCTTCAAATATGTTGCACTGCAACTCCCATCATTCCCAGCCAGCACAGCAGGTTAGAGAAGGCTGCTCTGAGGCACCGTATCCAGAAAGGCAGGAACCTGGTGAGGGAGGAAATGAAATGTGCCTGTGCATACAGACCGCTTTCAGGTGCATACCTGTTTCTGTCCTAAAACAGGTTTGCACAGACCTTTCTTCCTCTCTCCTTATCCCTTCTGTGCCCCATCAGTATTTTTAATAGCACTGGGTCAACAGGAATCTGCCTGACCTATCTAAGCTCCAGAGCAAGCTGCAGTTTTTAATACCATCAGGGAGACTGGTAATGCCTAGGGCAGCCTGTTATGCCTGGAGAGGATAGGCTGGAGGAGGTGGTGCTTTTGTGTGATGTTTGATCATTACTGACATGGTTCAATTTGCACTTTAATAGTAATTCTTCTTTCCCTTCTTCATAAAGGGGAAAACGAAGTGGTGCTGTATTTAAACTGGGGTTGGGAATGTTTCCTGTTCTCCCCCCAGCTGTGACACTTGACTTTGAGTCTTTCTCTAGCTTAAATGCATCTATTGCCCTTTTGTGTGCCACAACTTCCTCTTCTGTAGAAGCAGGAGAGGCTGAGCTAACTCCCGTGAATAATGTTTGGGTGGCACCCTCTTAAATACACTAGACAGGATTCCCCAGGTCCAAGATGCAAAAGAGTATGTTCCAGGGGACAGAGTAGAACAAGAATCAGAGGTTTAGAGAAACTGGGCTGTTCCTTTTAACATGGTGGGATTATTACAATAAGAGGATGCCTTGAATGGTACCAAAATTAGGCTTGACTAGAATAGCTTTGCAAGAGAAATCATTGTAATGAGGGACTTAAAGTAGACAGGCTGTGTTAGGACAGGTAATGGAAGGAATACGGAAGATTAAGTAAAATGTCTAAAGTAAAATACACTGCACTGTATTTATCTCTGAGTTATGAATCTATCTGGAACCAAGTACGTTAGATATTGTAACTACAGAAATATTGTTAAAGGTTGTTTACTAACCCTGGACTCTCACCGTGGCATAGTAGGAGCATGAGACTGGCTATGAAAAGATTTTCTGGAAAAGCCCAAAGCAGCATAGCTCCAAAGCAAGAATTCTGCCACATGTATGTAAAAATATAAAGTATTCTTGCTGTTTGTGTGGTGGTTCCTGAATCTCACCCTAAAAGCCAGGACCAGCTTCCCAGCTGATATAAATCAGCAACACTGCATTTAAATTAGTGATAAACTTGCCATAAATTTAGTTGCAGATCTGGCTCAAATTTGTGCCATCTTGTAGAATAGTGTAAGTGAAAAGATAAGCGGTTGAAAGCAGAAGAGTCAAGTGGGTCCAGGAGTACAGTGCATTTTAGTGCTGAATGAAGCCTTCATAGTAGAGCCCCTGCTGGAGTTCTCAAATGCACAGTGGGATCCCCTGGCAGAAGTAGACTGGTCCATGTTTCATCTTTGTGTATTGACTTGCCCCATCATATGTGCAGCTGGATCACTAAATACTAGCAAACAGCAAGCTACTCCTATCCAGAAGGAATATGCAGGTTACAGTGTGTGTTTGCTTTCCAGGTTGGAAGATCTATTTCTCACGTCAGAGCCCCAACTGTTCTTGAAATCATGTGTATAGTGTAACGATGTACCAGTATCTCTTCTTTTCTCCTCAGACTATAACTTCCATTCTTTCTAGCCCATGCCCATGTAAAAACAAATAATGTTGTACGAAATATCTGTACTGTACTTTCAACAAAAGAACCCCCCACAAAATAAAAATATTTACACTGTCTTAATAACTCTTTGTCTTGGGCCTTGATGCGGGGACCGGGGGGGTGGGGGGGAGAAGGCTGAAAGTGCTCATCACGTAGGTACCAACATGTGTAGTGCAAATGAGCCTAGACTGCTAAGCTCTTCTCCATCCCATTTGGCTACGAGAGAGTTTCATTAAAAGCCCTCCCACAAAGGAGTTCCAGCTTAAAGTTAGCACCAAAAGGACTTCAGAAGATTCCCACATATGGCAAGTTCCAGAGAGAGCTCTGTTGTGAAATAAAACTAGTACCCAGGCATCATGCAAAATATCTGGCAACATCAAGAAGGCCAACAACTCTCATTGTCCATGCTGGGGTTGGAGTACAACTTCTGGGGAGAGGAGGGCCTAGTTTCCCCACCCCTGCCCTTATAGCTGAAGCTCCCCTTTGATACTGTAGAGTTGTAATAGACAGGGGGGATGGATAATACCCTATTTCTCTATGTGCTATTAAGAAAAAGACCACACAGACCCCAGTTTTTCTTTTCTCCCAACACTTAGGACCACACTTAAGGTTAACCACAGGAGGCAAAGTAAACAGCCTCTAACAAATTATCGTGTACAACAATAGCACAGACATTTATTGTCTCTCCTATTGAATCAGGCTTTTGTACACAAAGCAGGCTGTATAGTTGGCAATGCACTCACTAAGGTAGTAGGAAAACACTGCTGCCTGTTGAAAGAGTCACCATGCACTTTTGCAAGTCTGCTGCACAGCAGTTTAATCGAAAGCTACATACTGTAATTTGCAAAGTGGCTTACAAGAGCAGCCCCAAACATTTGCTTAGTTTGAAGCTCATCTTTTGGCAACCATCTTTGTGCCCTTGGAAAGTTGGGGAACCCGTGCTTGGGAGGTGCATGAAAACCAGCATATCCCAACATAACATAAAATTCAGACTACGATTGCAAATTATTACTACAATAAGATAAGTAGAATAGCCAGATGATGCATTGTCTATGTTTCTCAGTGGAAATGTCAACCAAAACACACCAGAGCCTTTGCCTTCTCCCGAAGTGTACTCATTGAAAGCGTCTCTACGAGATGAGGCAGCAAACTTGATAAATGGTAGTGGAATGTAATATACTTCTGCAGAGATTGGAGCAGGAGTGTTCCTTTTTATCCACGCAGAAATTGAGAGCACAATTCAACGAGAGAGCACCACAGCACTCCAGGGAACTGCCCAATGAAGTAATAAAAAAGCCTTACGACTGCTGCCAGTAAACAGAATTACTCATTTACGCTAAAACGTAGAGGGTGAGCTTATACAGTGTTGGAAGTTATAGATTCAACCTGTTTCAACTCTGGATGAAAGGCTGAAGTTATGAAGAGGTTGGACTAAGAGTCTCAGATACTGGGGAATGCAGGCGACTGAAATAGATGCTTGGTCATGGGTAGAACACATCCCAGAACCTACAATACAGACAGACAATCAGCAAAGCTAAAAAATATACCATTCCCACTGTCACTCCTCTGTCTCTTGGGCCCAGCTCACTCAAGGTCCCCCGTTCACCTCGCTCCCTGTAGATTTTTGCATTTCTTCCATTCTATTACCACAAGAGACCTGTCAAGTAACTGCTGCACTACATCAAGTTATAGAGGTAAATTTTGACAACTGATCCTAAGAATGACCTTTGCTCTGGGTTGTCTCATTTGTAAATATTAATATGAGAGAAACAGCAGAAAAGGACCAGTTTTAAACATAAATATATATATTTTAGTGTAGCTTTTCATCTCAATTAAAGACATGGTATGTGTCACTTGTGAGAACAGCTTAATAAGTCTCAGCAGATGCAATCCATGGGAAGGTTCAAGCTCCATTGAAATGAGAGGGAGTTGTGCGAAAGCACATGCATAGTCCTGTGGATGGATGTTCATTTCAACAGATCTGCCCAGAAAAAGGTTCCTAGTACATTGTGCTCCCAAACAACAATCCATGGATCTTGCAGGTTCTAGTGCAAAGTGGCTTCCACCTTCTACAAAAGATTCTACATCCCCCACCAAAAGTGCACAATTCCACAGGGTAGTCAACACATGCAGCCAAAATCAGAGTTCCACATTTTCCTTATTGTGCATTCATGCAATTGGATTTTCTTGTTGTACTACTGATATAATTTAATATTTTGATAGAGAAGTATAGTGAAATTGAAGGAAGCCATCCCATCAATGCAGCAGATTTGATTTTTACCAGTATGTTTTTAGCTGTTGTCCCTTTTTGCTATGACAATGCCTCGATTTCATTTCTCCCATAAACTTTCTAAGTTCGGGTACCTGTGTTCAAGCTAGACCTCTTATGGCAAGGAATTATGTGCTGCAGGATCAGCTGCATTCAGAGCTGAGGAAACATCTAGGAGCTTTGGAACAGCTATTTCTTCAGGATCTGGCAGGCGGAAAAGAGATAACATGCAAAGGTGTCACTGCTATGTTTACCACTCCCCTGATTGTACTGCAACCATCCCATAATCTTTTTTTTCATGATGTGGTTGCTACCTCTCCCAGATGTGAGCAAACTCGCCCTCGGTTTATTTGCATATGTATGACTTTGCACATTTATAGTTTTCCACTGTTAAGAACTGAGATAAAACCAAACTGGTTGAGATGCACAACAGTCCTGTCTTGGGTATATTTAAAACTGACTCGTCTGCTGCCCTAACCCTGGAGCAATAAAATGAATCTCTTACAATAGAATACAGAGCAAGTAAGAAGGGCCTGCGCTTTCTTGAACCCAAAGCTCTGTGTGCCTTCAAACTACGGATTGTTCAAACCAGGCCATGTAGCCTCAAGGGAAACATTTCTGTTTTCTCCGGGGGGGGGGGGGGGGGAGATTAAGGACCTCTTAACAAGCAATTCTCAACCCCTTGCCAAGCTACAATGCCCATGGTTCTTTGGGAGAAACAGTGACAATACAAACCCAATAAACATCTGATATGCAGACATTCCTATAGTGCAGAGCACAAATTCCTTCACAACCAGGGACAGAATGTGGGCCACTAAGGCCAATTTCTCAAAAGCCAGTGGGCCACCTCACCTGTCTCAGCTGCAGGTTGGCTTCTCTTTCTGACAGCTGCCTCACCTAAGAGTTCAAGGCTGGCGTTAAAATCTAGAAATTAAAGTATCTAGATCTCACTCTTTCAAAGAAAGGCATGAAAATGTATGACCAGTGCCTGCTAGAACAAATCAGAAGCAAACGAGAAGCCCATGGCATGAGGACCAAGACTTCGATATGCACACAAATCCCATCTTCCTCTCCCTCCCCTCTCTGACCTCCACTTTCTGACTCTCTTGCAACTGTTTGGCCCTTTCATTGTCCCTGGTGGACGAGGAGAACTTGACAAATATAAATGTGCAAAAAAGCATGGCTGTTTCTATTGGTCTTGTCATAACATACTGACCATTGAATGTGCTAAAGACATAATTCCCTCCTTACTGCATTTCCATGCCATTGATTCCAATCTGTATTTAAGTCACTGTATTATACATCACCTAAGGACCATGTTGCCTTTGACCGATTCTGCAAGGAAGTCACTCAGTTGCCAGTTTCAATGCCCTAGTTCCATGCAGTCCTGTAACTAACTAACTGAACAACTTATATTCTTCCCTTGTTTATCCCTGGTTCTGCTTCCCTACCCTTCCTCTGTTGTCTATCCCATGTCAAATGTTGAACTGTAAGCTCCTCAGGGCAGGGACCTGCCTTCTCTGTAAAGTGATTGCAACAAGGACACAGAACCCATTGGAGCAGGCAGGGCAAAAGCCCTATAGATCAAGGTGGAGGAAGAACACCACATGCTTGCTGTTCTCTGAGAAGTTGCATTCTCTGGGAATTGGCAACGCTACCAAGAGCTATACCGAGTTCGGGGGTTGCAATCTAGCACCTACTTGAGGGCACAGGGGCAGGCAGATGGCATGCTCCACAGTTCCAAGATTTCAGCTGGGGCATTATATATCCCAGTCCACATTTGCACAAGTGTGGCTTATAGGACGAAATGTGCTTCCCCAAGTTTTGCCAGATCAATCACTAAAACGGTGTAGGTGGCACCTATGGCACTGAGAGCACCATCTTCATCCATACCTGTCTGGGAATGAATGAACCAGAGCCCACCAGTGAGGGAGATGCCGATGACAAAGGCTGAAAAAGCGATGCCAACTACAGCTGGGAGCTCCAGGCTTGGAGCAGCTGCGGCTGCAGAGACAGGGGAACAGAAAACTGAGATGGAGGGAAAAGAAAAGGCATTGTGTTTCTGTATCCAATAAAACCTGTTACAGGAGATGGGTCAGGTGCCTAAAATAGGATGATATAGAACAAACCCCCCAAATCCGGACTCCTGCTGCTCCAGCCCACTTGGAGAAACATGGAGGAAGACCCATGTTGCTCTTGGAGAAAGGCACCAGTACCTTTCCTTCTTCCAGCACACACACACACACGAGGAGTCCTAGGCTACACTTCTCTTCTAGAATTCTAGGTGGCATCCAGGTCTAGAACCAATTCCACTCTCCAAATCCCAGGGAAAGAAGGCTAGTGAGGCAGCATGGCAATGTCTAACTTACTGGGGACTGGCTGTGTCTTCCATGTACGGTTTGCACCCTTCAGCACTTTTCCTTGCTGGTTGACCAGGAGGTTATCTACAGAAATAAGAAAGGAATAGGAAACAGGATATCCAGAGGACATGTTTGCAGAAAGTAGCCTCCAGAAATGGAGCACATGATTCTGGATTACTTCTTGCCTGGCATAGCTGCTCTGCTTCTCAGAATAGGCAAGCAGTGGGTCAATTGGTACGTTCTGAGCTTGTAGTTTGGTGGGATCGGCCTCACCCATCCCAGACTCTTCTTTCATTTCTGGGTTCATCAGAAGGTGACTCTGTGGGGCAATCCTGCCCAACCGCAGCCGCTGCTACCCAGTTTGGAAACAAAGCTGCTGAACTGTGAGCCCCCCGCCTAGCCAACAACCCTCTTTTGGCTAGTCTCCAGAACCTGTGTCATTGTTCCCACCTGGTCTCAGACGCGGAATTGCAGCCCTGAGCGAAGTGTCCACCGTCACAATGATGGGCTTGGTGATCGTGCGCTGGAAGCGCCCACTGGCCCGCTCCTGTTCTGCCCTGCAGGCCTCGTCCTCGGACTGGCACTGAAACAAAAGCCTGTCTCAAAAGAGTGCCTCATCCCAGACTGGCTCGAGATACCTTCCCCCTTCTCAATAAGCCCAGATATCTCATTTCCCCATGTAGGTTCTCAAGCTAGCAGCAGAGCTGCTACACAGGAACCCATTCCAGACAGTCTCCCCGCCGCACTCCGCCCAAGGAGTTTCACTGTCAGCTTGATCCCAAATCCTCTTAGGCGCTGCCCTTCCACCCTAAAAGCAGGGATGGATCACAGATTGTGGGAAGTGGGCATAGCTCGGTGGTAGAACACATGCTTGGCATACAGAGGTTCAGCCTCTGGCATCTCCAGGTAAACAGACCAAGTGATGGGGAAAGAACTCTGCCTGGGACCCTGGAGAGAGACTGCAAGTGAGAGTAGGCAACACTGAGCAAGGTGGATAGTCCAATCGGGTAGAAGGCAGGTTCTTATGCAAAGATGTCCATTCAGGACAGCAAGGTTTTAATAGCACACGGACACTAGAGGAGAGATGCTGGAGACCCGAGTTCCCTGGCCCAAAGAGCCAGAGACCTTGGGGATTGAGGCCTTGGGTTTGCTGGGGTCACGAGGCTCCCTGCTACAGAGTGTCAAGCGGCAGTGCACGAAATGCATGGAGTGATTGGAGCGGGGTCGCAGCACGAAGCTCAGCCGTTGGCGTTCCTGGAATCCTGGAGGCAAGGCCTGACCCCAGGCCGCCCGCTCGGACTTGGACAAATTGACATGGACATCAGCCGCACAGCCATGCTGGACCAGCAGGTATGGAGAAGTCACCGAAGAGTCTGAGGAAGGGGAGATGAAGCACTGCTGGATGGTGAAGCCAAAGCACAGGTCATACGTTGCCAAGGAAGCCTGGAGGAGGAAAGAAACACCATCTAGTCTGCAAGCCCAAAGGCTGGAAGAAGAGACTGATCTGCTTCACAGGGATGCTATGGTACAGATACATCCAATCATGTTCTATAGATTTTGCATGAGCCAAACTGCAGCTGTTTTCCTCAAACTCAGCTCTTGAGTGCATGATTTTGCCTGTTGCAGTCTCAATGTACCGTCATTGATATGTAATGCCTCGACGGTAAATTAAAGGCCCATCCACATGAGGTTTCCTGGTAGATGAAACCCAGCATGAAAAATACAGATTCAGACCACCTTCTTTTGCCACAGCTGTTATCCAAAAGCGCACAGTGAATTATGTCTGGTTCCCAAGTGACCTACCCCTGAAGTGCACTGGGATTGGGTTGCAAATTACTGAGCTTTTGAGGCTGATCCATAAAGGGGGAGATTCACAGGTTCCTAAGAGTCTCATCAACACCACCATCACAATCCTCATTTATTCTGTACCAAGAAAAGTGAAACTTGACAAGCTGTATAAACTGTGCAAATTGAGAAACTTTATAGGATTTATTTTGGGTTTGGTAATCATCATGTGCTCCTGGCAGAATGACAGCACACGCACACTGACAATTATTTTTAAAAATGTTTTCATCTGTTTCCCTGAATACATCCTGCTTTCTTAAGATTGTCCATTTCATCCAGATGGTTTAGTACTAGGGGTGTGCACGGACCCCCAGGATCGGATCGGGACCTCCAATTTTGTCCCGGATCGGATCGGACAAAATCGGAGGGGCCCCCGGACCGGATCGGGTCCGATCCCAATCCAAAAATCGCAGTAGTGGCCAGCGGCGGACGGGAGCAGACGGCCACCGAAGGTAAGCGCACCACAGGCCCCCCTCCCCCCCTCCCCCCTGCTTACCTTCCGGGGACATCCACTCCTGTCCGCCGCCCCCTGCCCCCGTTGTCCGCTTCCATCGGCGGGTGCCCGCAACCGCCCACCAATGGAAGTGGACAGCCCCGCCAGGGAAGCCCCCCCCCCCGCTGTCCACTTCCATCAGCGGGTGCCCACTGGCGCCTGCCGATAGAAGCGGCAGCAGACGCCAGCGGGCATCCTCCGATCCATCCGATCTGGATCGGGACCTTTCCGGATCAGATCGGATCGGACGATCCAGAGGTGAGGTCAGAAATCGGATAATTGTATCCAATTTCCCCTGGATCGGATTCGGATCGTGGATCGGACCCGATCCAGTGCACATCCCTATTTAGTACACTCAGCACCTTCCATTTGATTCTTCTCTTTTACTAGTTAGGAGTGAACTGGGAAGTTAGAAATCCTGGCAGAAGAATAAAAGTGTATTGCTGGGATGGCTAACCTTCTAGCAATCGTTGTTGGTATAGGTGAAGAAAGGTGGAGGTGCAGTTTGTCATGTCACAGCGGGACAGAGATTTCAAAAGGTGCATCTCCTGAAGCCGACTTATCTAAGGAACTATTCCAGAAGTTTTAATGCTGAAGGGATGGGCTGTCCCTAGTACAGCCTTTCCAAACCTGGTGGCATCCAGATGTGTTGGAATATGACTCCCGGCATCCCCAACCAGCTATCGTGAAGGCTACCCAAGTGTATAGACTTTTGCCAGTTCCAGCACACTCCCCTTTCTGTGTTTCTCAGATCTCTTTACCATCCTGGGGTTCAGTATGAGATAAAATGGTGGCAGTAAGATACCCCTTGAATTGGGCTTCAATATGAAATCAGGTGAGTCTCTACCTGGTTCTTTTTGCCTACAAAAATACGGTGACCTTATTTTGGAAACCAAAATGGAAGACAACATGGTTGGCTCCAGGGGGTGTGTCCAGCACAAAGGCTCAGGCTCATTTAGGGACAGGGCTCCAGATGCTAACCTAACCTCTGCATCTACAAAGCCTGTTCTTGCAGACCCAACATCAGCTTTACCTCCAAAAAGACTCGACTGTTGGCTGGGACTGTACAGAGTCCTGGTTGCTTGGTGAAAGCCTCAGAGTTGTAGACCTCCAGGTTGAGCAGAACATTCCCGTGGTGAAAAAGAAGGTCCTGAAAGGCCATGGTGGCTTCTGGGGGAGACGTCTGGGTTGAAGAAAATGAGACACACGTGGAGAGCTAGCTGCAGGAGAGAAACAGGCCTGGACAGTGGGGCTGATGTGCAAGAGGGCCTATGCGGAGAGAGCCCCTGGGCAACCGAATCAGGGCTACCCGCTCAGCAGAAAACATCCCTGTGCAGAGAACTAACAAGCCAACAGCAGCCCAAATTTCTGGTACGCTTCCTTAACTAGAGTCACATTCACAAATGCAGCTTAGGATGGAGAAAATACTTGGTTCAGTTCCCAAACAGCAAACGAGCAAAACAAAATGAGGGCAACTGTTGCAAATACAAAGAATCAACAGATGCTAAAAAGCATACATCTACGATACAATTAAATTATTTCTCCATATATACACACTTTTTTTTAGTTCTTTCCCCAAAAAGGACCATCAGCTGTCGAAAAGCCAAGGTCTTCTTAAAATGCCTTCTCAAATGTTCCTTCATTCTCTTCAATAACTTAAAGACTGTAAAAATCCACGAAAGTCTGCTGTCTGCTGTTCAACATTGGCAGCCAGTAAGTCCTTTTTGGGAAAGAATTGGAAGAAGCGTGTATATGGAGGAAGAACCTGGGTTATTCAGTGGCAGCACTGGATGAAGTTCAACAAAATGGAATATTCCTGGATGCCTGTAGCTTTCCTTTCTTTGTCAATGTACCCAATACACTTACCTATTCAGGAATTTAGAACTTAGTACCTTTCATTCCAACATCACATGTGTGCATTTTAATTGTTTGGTTTTTTGGGGTGGGGTTTATTGTTTGTTAGCCTTTAGGTATTATATATCGTATATATCGTATATAAGTCTTTTGTATTCATTGGAGAGTTCAGTGGTTTGATTACACTCATTGTTGTTCTGTAGCATTTGTGGCTTGTTTGGTCCAGTTCCCGGCATGTCTAGTTGAAAGTAGGGTTGCCATATTCTGGATCCACAAAACTTGGACAATTTGGGGGGGAGGGGGGGGCTAAGATTTTTTTAAAAATATATGTAAAGGTCTAGGGAAAGAAAGAACGCTATCTAAGCTTTAGTTAACTAACGATCCTATGCGTGTCTACTGAGAAATAAATCCTATTGAGTTAAATAGGACTTATTCCCAGGTAAGTATGTATAGGATTGCAGCCTAAAGTACTTAAGCATCTGCAAATAAATAATAGGCAAAGAACAATTTAAGCAATCAGACAGAAAAATGACACTAAATTTCATTTCTCCACTAGTTCTCAAAAGCTAGAGAATTCAATATGTAGACTTACCCCACCCCAATTGCCCAATATTAATATTAAAAGATATTGTTTAACCCCAAAGTAGCTATCTACTTCGTGTTCAAGTGGTGACTCTAGCAGAATATGGACTGTTCGGTGCCACTAGCTGACAAGATCAAAATGAATTGTAAATAACAACAATGATAATAATGTTGATTTTCTTAGACATATTTAAAAGGCAACCCCCCCCCCCACACACACACACAGCCCAAATTAAACTTAAGGCATGATCCAACCAAAGTTAAGTACTTTTAAGGCTGCAATTCCATGCATGCCTACTTGGGAGTAAGACTCATTGAACACAGTGGGACTTATGTCTGAGCAAACATGCATAGGGTTCTACGATCTCATTGGTTTCAATGGGAGAATGTTAAATGCCTGCTTTTTCCTGCACATTAGGTTTGCTATATTCTGCATTCACAAAACCAGGACAAATTTTATTTATTTATATTTGCATTTTCTATCTAAACATGCATAGAACTGTGCCCTAAAGAACAAAAACAAAGGCAGCCATGTTGTCCATAAGGGGAAAAGATCGAAATCCATATAACATAATACTTTCATTAGGCCAACTCAAAGATCACAAAAATGTGCAAGTTTTTGAGATCCTCAGATCTCTTCATCAGGCAAGATGTGACAAAAAGCAGGGGGGGGTAATATGAATGGTAGTGGGGGAGCTAACTGGATGTTATAGTCAGGACGTATGTGTTGTTAATCATAAAATGATATAGAATCATAGAATAGTAGAGTTGGAAGGGGCCTACAAGGCCATTGAGTCCAACCCCCTTCAGTGCATGGAAGAGGAGGGTGTGCAAACATTCAGCTTGGTCTCAGCCTGGTGATGTGATGGCTTCAGTGCCCACAGGACTACAGAGAACAAGAAAATAGACAATTGTTGACTCTCCATTTTTGAAAATATAAAATCCACCTACCTATTAACTCAAAACAGTTACCATATAGGCCCTTGGCACCCCTAACTTGGGTGTAAGCCCCACTGAATTTACAAGCAAACCTGCATAAAATCCGGCTACCTGAATGGTATTGTGGCATATGCTTTTGTGGACACTAGAATGCTTAAGTTCCCGAAAGCTTATACCAACATAAATCTATTAGGGCGCAATCCTATGCATGTTTAGACAAAAAAAAGGCCTACAACTCCCAGTATGCCCTAGCCAGTCATGCTGGCTTGTGGAAGCTAGGAGATATGGGACTTTTTTATCTAAACATGCACAGGATTGCACCTTTTGTTTTTAGAAGTACAATCCTATGCACATCTACTCATAAATAAGTGTCCTTGAGTTTAATGGGGTTTACTCCCAAGTATGTGTAGCCTAAGGTGCCACAAGAGTCTTTGTTATTGTGAAGATGAATAGGTTTATTTTTGTTATTGTTTAGCTACACCAAACTACAGGAGGGCTATCCATCTGGGAGGGGGAAAAGGGAGGAGGGAAATGCCTTTTAAACATGTTAGCTTGGTGGGTTAAAAAAGGAGGCGCTGGACAGCACATTGTCCCAGAGCGAAGGAAGGAAGGGAAAAACTCAACCAACCTTAAATCCTTGGCTGAACCGAGGGAGGAAGAGGCGGGAATGTCGTGCCAAACCTCTGGACGAGGCGCGCGGGAACCCAGCATGCACCTATTGCTTTGGGAAAAGGCGGGCTGTGGAAGAAGGCGTGCTGGTTGCGGCCATGGCTCCTCCTCATGGGTGGGGTGGCTGAGGAAGCCCAGCACCGTCCCCGCCTCCGAAGGGGGGAGGAGGAGGAGGAGGAGGAATAACTCAGGCACTTCTCTTTGTCTGGGTCCTAGTGCACCAGTGTTTTCTGCTCTCCTCTCTCTCTGTCTTGCCCAGCCGGACCAAGAATCCGGGATTTTTGACTGATGGGCTGGGACATTTCAGAATGTCTTGGAATCCGTGACATTCACGGCTTTCCAGGACGTATGGCAACCCTAGTTGAAAGATTCTCAGGTGTCAAGGCTGGCAAAAGCCTCTGCCAGTCAGAGCAGGGAATACTGGACTAGCTATCTGGATCAATGGTTTGACACGGTTTTAAAAAGCTTCATGGGGGTCTTTAGTGGCAAGAGAATGCTTTCCCACCACTGCTCACCCATCCCATATGGAATTGCACTGTGAGAAACTGCTTGTCTTTGCCAATCTGGAGATGCCCAGCTTGGTTACTCACTGTCTGAGGATCCTTATTTTCATGCAGGGGTTTCCGCTCCCCCAGACACAGGAATGATTCCACTCCCTCTATTTTGGCTGTGGGCAGGGGATGGAGAGCAGAACCGACCTCCTGCAAGATCTCCTGCCTCATCTCCCAGCCTTCTGTGACAGCCTCTGGGAAGTGACGTCTCTCGACTGTGAGTCTGGGGGGAGGCAGAAACATGGGCCCAAATAGCTGAGGATCCTCTGGAGGAGCAGGCATGGCCTCTGCAAAGAAGAAGCAGATGTGTCAGTGTGAGGCAGCCATATGGAACATGTGCAGCTCAAAGAGGATCTCTTCCATCTATTTCCCAAGTGGGGGGCTATAAGAGTTTGGACAGAATATGGCATGCCTCCTTCCTCTCCTCCATAGACTAAACTAGCCTTCCCCAAATCTGGCGTCCTCCAGATATGTTGGACTACACCTCCCAACATTCCTGACCATTGGCTGTGCTGGTTGGGGCTGATGGGAGTTGTAGTCAACACAACTGGAGGGTGATCTAAGCATTCAGAACCATGAGCAGTGGGGGAAATCTCCATAGACTACACTAGGGCAGAGCCAAAATTGGGGAGTAAAAGCTTTCGCATACACTCACACGCTGTGAATAGCGCACCTATTTCAAGAGAGGCAAAAGTGTTCAGTTGGTTCTCTCTGCTTTACCAAGACAGCTGCATCTTGCCACACTGCAGTGCAGCAGTTTTATCATCCCCTGTGATAAACCCTATATTCTGGCAGACCACAGCGCCCCCTAGAGAATCTATGATCAGCCCACTTCTCTGGAGGCCTGCAGCAGACAGATATTCTGCATTTTATTTGCTAATATATCTTTGTTCACCTATACATCCTTTTTTTCCCTTTTCTTTCTTTACAATGCCTCAGCTAGTTGGCATAGGTCAGTCTTTTGTAACATACTCCAAGAATGGTAAAGGAACTGGATCTAGTTTCTAAATAAATTTGTGATTGGCTAGCTAGACTGCTTTCATTAAAAATGTTACTTCTTTCACAATTGGTCCAAATAGCAATCCATCTCCATACAGGGGATGGCTTGTACTAGTCTCAAATCCTCATAAACAGTTGATGCCTCACCTCCTGGAACCAGCCAGCCAGGTGACCAAAGATGTTTTCTCTCAAACCATCTTTCCTGCAAGGAACTCTGCACATGATCTGAAATCCAAGGCTGCCTCTACAAGAGAGGTTTAAAGCTCTTTCAAGGCGCTTAAATTTTTTTTACCTCTACAAGAATGGAGCACAAATCGGGCGTAGAGGCGGGTTATCTCTCCGATTATGCGCATTATCGAGTTTTATTTTGCTCCGGCCGTTAAAGCGCATTTTGACTATGTGAACAAGTGCTTATGCACATTAACTACTTGTAAAGCGCATTTTGGTCATCTGTTAATGCGCTTCGCCGCCTCTCGCCCCCTCTCATGCAGAGGTATTAGGTGTAAATGCGCTTCAGCGATTATGCGCATAATCGCCTAACCGGGCGCAAAAGCGAATCCTTGTAGAGGGGACCCAAGACTCTGCTCAAATAGGTAACATGTAACTACTAGGGGCACAATCCTATGCATGTTTAGACATAAATAAGCCCTACAATTCCCAGCATACCCCAGCCAGCCATGCTGTGTGGGGGAAGCTGGGAGTTGTAAGATTTATTTTTGTCTAAACATGAATAAGGTTGCATCCTAAGTTAGACTGACTTAATGATATTTTTGCAAGCCTGTGTGTATTATTGTTGCCTTCCCCTTTTCTTTCCTGTATTCCCCTTTTCCCAATAAACCTTTTTGTACCATGATATTTAGCTGCATTGTTTAATTAAAAGAGGATTTCTCACTACTACAGATGGGTGATTAACTGTTGGCTCTCCAAATGATTTTGGACTGCAATTACTGTCATGCCTCACTACTGGCTATGCGGCATGGGCTGAGTAGGGACTACTTGGGAGTAGGAGTCCAAGAATGTCAAGAAGAAGACAATTTTATATATTTATTTATTTTATACCCCACCCGTCTCCCAGGAAATGGGGGTCAAGGCTGCTGCCCACCCCGGCGCTACTTCTTCCCCATGTACTAAGACCTCCATCACACCTAATTTTCCCCCTGGTTTGCCTCTGCGTTTTTTTACCTCTGAGGCAGAAGCTTGTCAAGCTTATGATCCCTTTCACCTGAATATCTGCTCTTTCGCTCCTTCGTTCTTCCACTCCACTCCACTCCACCCTTCCCTTTCTCTTTCTCCCTCCAGTCAGATCCTGTCAGATGAGTACTTCAACCAGACTGCCTTTCTCCCAGGCAAAAATGGAACAACCCTTTAGCCTGGCTATTTGGGGGCATCGAGGGAGTACAATCCTGTATCTGCACAGATTCAGGCATTGTATGATTTTAAAAACGCTTTTGAGCCTGAGATGCAAGGTTTGGGTTTTATATTAAGGCCTGGAGCCGGCTGTTGGGAGAGATTGCTTTTCCCTGCCAGAACCTGCTGCAATCCAATCAAGCCTCCTGTTCCTTTAAAACTACATGGAGACTTAGGGCGCATTAAATGTGCTTAGGGAAAATAATCCAAACTTTTAGTGTTCTAGGAAAGGCTGGAAAAGAAGACAGGCATGGCATCATGTGAGTACCTTGCTGCAAATCCGCACACCAGGCATGGCAAGAGCGCACTAAATCAGTGGTGTGATGGAGCTCTAAGACTACATAGTTGTTAAGCCACTCCCTTGGGTCCTTCGGCTATTTGGGAAAGTAAATTGAAACCTCCTTACTGTTTGATATTTCTAGAACTGGGCTAAATGGAAGGACCTGGACATTAGGGCTTAGAACCTCCCCAAGCAGATGAACAGCCTAGGACCAGGCAATGTGAGTCTGTCCAGATATTTTGGCCTACAACTTCCATCAGAACTCACCATTGGCTATGCTGGCTAGGGCTGATGAGAGTTGTAAGCCAAAGTATCTGTAGGCCTACAAATTGCCTCCTCTGGATTAGGGTGTATCAGAATCTCAGAATCGGATTTTTGGAGAGGGAGGGACCCTTACAAAAAGGCAGTCCATCAGTAGAGAAAATCCCCACCCTTGGATTCATCTCATCGCTCACAGTGCAGCAAGATAGGCCTCCAGAATGCAGTCTAAAAGTAGAATGGCAGGAAGCTCTAGTGGTACATTCCCAATCTCTCTGGTGGACACTTTCCTCATCCATGTCCATTCAAGCCCTCTGTATACCACCTACCATTCATCCCAACAACAAGGAGAAACCTGTTCACCCGCTCAGCCTCCGTGTAGGATGTAAATGCAGGCAGCTTCTGCTCTGCTGCATACTGCAAAGGATCCCTGGCAGAAGCCAACCCAGGGGACGTATGCTGGGTCACTGTCAGAGGCAGGTCCCTTTCTGTGCTGCTGACGACGACTTTGTGTGAAGCCTGCAAAGAAAACAGAGCCCGAATGGCAAGTGCAAAGCACAGGAATGGAGAGGAGCCACCAGCAACACTACGGGTAGATGGCGGCACCCAGGCAGGCTCTTAGAAAGGCAACCTCACCCTTCACCAATGGGGAGCAACCTTGGGGGATGGAGAGGCTAAAGCAGGAAGCCAGAGTCCTTGGCTCACATCAGCAAAGGGGCAGGCAAGTCTGGAGTTATTCCCACGGGGATCAATGGTGAAGGACCAGAAGGAGGTCAGTAAGGCTGCATCCACCTATCCATCCAACCAACCTGTGTGCATGTGCAAACATGCCCCCCCCCTTCCAGGTACCTGCTATCTTTGGCAAGGAGGAGAGAGCTAGCGGACCTGGAGTGTACAAATCTATTGCTAGAGCAGATCCTGCCCATACCAGTACATGCAGTTGGCCAGTGAGGCGATGAGCCCGAACCATCCACTGGGCAGCTCCTTCACTCTTCAGTATCAAGAGCAGCCCCTGGCGGGGGGGCCTTCTGCCAGCATGGAGCTCCACCGTTAAATGGGCCAAGCTGGGCCTGGAAGAGAGCATACTGCCACCCCAGCCCCAGTATCAGACCACGGATTGAAGTACCAAAGGGGACAAAAAGGGCCAGGCCCCCAAGCACTGACAAGACTTCTCAGTCCACATCCCCACATGGTTCCCCACAACATTCAAGGCCTAACAGCCCCATGCCATTAGCTGACGCCTCCCAATTCTGACCCCCTAATCTCTGCTATACTAGCACTGACTGACTGCCTCCACCCCAAATTGACTCTCTGTGCTTTTTTTTTTTTAACTGATGTCTTCATTATTTTAAAAGCATTGCACAAAACAGGATAACGTATACATTCCCCACCCCATGTAACTCCCCCAACCATCCCATCCCTTCCCTTCAACAATTTCAACTTTCCATAAAGGTCCCTTCCTGTTAAAACACTGGATCTTGTTGCAGTTTTTATACGCTCACCCTCACAAACTCAGGCTTTGGCAATGCCCGGGCACACACCTCGGAGCAGCTCCTTTCGAGAGGATGATGTGGACTTCAAGGTCTTGAGGAGGGTCAGAATTCAGGCAAACTCTCACAGGCTGGAGCCGGCGCTCAGAGGCAAAGTGCATGGACGTTAGGAAATTCCGACGCAATTTGCAAGTGGCCGGTGCAGTCCCATCTGAAGGAGAAAAGAAGGGAATGGGGAATTTGGTGCAGTCCTTGGTACAGAGTCACCCCAGGGAAAACTGCTGTGATTACCAAACACCCACGTTTGCTCTGGTCAGACGAGCAAAACACACCTTGGCTATCTTGATCTGGCAAAGGATCTCCCATTGACACAGATGAGTCCGTTTCGTGTACATTCCACCTTTTGTCCATGATGGAAAACTCAAGGTAGCAGACCTAGATTTTTAAATCTGTATTCATTTCTGCATGGCTGCTCAGTTTTATCCTGGTTGTGGTTTTAGACTGTATTTTATATTGTGTTTTTATACTGTTGTTTGTTTTAGATTTTGAATGGTTTTCATGGTTTTCATTTTTGTAAACCGCCCAGAGGGCTTTGGCTATTGGGCGGTATAGAAATGCAATCAAGTAAGCAAAGATGTTCCAGATGGTCTCGCCTCCAAGCAGTGATCAGACCCAGCTTCAGCAAGATTTGCCACACCAGATCATGCCCTGTAATCGAGCCCCCTTCCCAAGCTCTTCCCCAATTACCGCTGGGAACCTCTGGGCACTAAAGCAACTATCTTCCAAGGCTCTGCTGCCTCGTGACTGCTGCCCCCCCTCCTAAGAATGTATGAAAATTCCTTTTGCGGGGTGCAAACTTGATGGATTTTTCCAGTTTGGTTCTGCGGATTTTGATCTGCTTTCCTCCTCCGGCGTTGACTCAATCTGTAGCAACCAGTTGTAACAAGCCAATATGTGGATTCCATTTCTTTTTTAATGGCAGCAATTTGCACATTATAACTTTTTTGTGGGTGTGGGTGAGGATCTTGAAATGTGTGCAAATAGTGTTGTAATTGTGTTTTATTCTACTTAGCGATCTTGTACAAGTGTACACAATCACATGTCTACCTGTCCTCTATGTAGCCCCGCAGAGGCATATTCCCTTCCTGTCAGGTTCATCCTCACCACATCCTACATTTAGCCTGGCAGAGCCATGTCCCATATTGCTCACCCTTCTTGCTCAAGACTTGCGGAAGGGGAAGATAAATCGACAAGTTCTCTGTGGGTACACGTGACATGCTTTTCTCCTGTATTGCCCCCAAACCATGGAATGCACCCCCCACAAGAACTACAATCAGCCCCCACTCTCTTGGCCTTTAGAAAAGGAGTGGAAACACATTGTTTCAATTTAGCCTTTCAAAATATGTTGTTGCTTTTTTACTGCCCCTCCTTTGCTGTCAGAGACGATATCTCCCCTCCTTGCTCATACCAGCCCCCAGGCGTGTGTAGATCGTGTTGACTCCATGGTACTCAGCCAGAGAGGTGACCCCGCCATGCTCCCTCCATGCCCACTTTAGCAGGCCTCGAGGTGTCTCTGGGAAGTCGGTCTCAGTGGAAGCCACTGGCCCTGGGGCAGAGACACTGGATCTCGGGGAGACCTGTGGACAGGAGGAAGGACAAGGATACAAGATTCTGGCCTGAAGGACTTGATCCCTCTCAGATACCCCAGGCCGGGGAAGCACTAAGGATAAATAGTGTTGGACTTTAACCTGAGAGATATGGGTTCAAGTTCCAACTCAGCCATAGACTCACTGGGTGGCCTTAGGCAAGCTTCCCTCAGCCTCAATTTCCCCCATCTCTAAAATGGGAATAATAGGAACTTGCTACACAAGGTGGTTCTGAGGACAGACAAGGTTAGATGATAAAGCACTTTGTACATGTTAAAAGTGTTATATAGATCATGTATTGGTTCTTCTACCCTTCCTTCCTTCCCACAGCATATTGCTGCCGCTCAGCCTCTTTGTTTGCATAGGGCCAGGACCCCAACCACCCCCCTGACCCAATAATCCTAACGATGCAGGTACTTGAGCCAACTTCCATTCTCACCTGGAAGGTCCAATTTTTCCCAGGGGGAGACGGCAGCATCCAACTCACGGGTTCCAGGGAGTGCAGCACAAAGATGGAGGGTCTGTCTAGGGGATCTGGGGCCAGCACGAGAGTGACCTGAAAGGGAGGGTCAGGCATTTCAGCAGGTGGTCAAAGTGGGAGTCGGACAAGGAACAGAACAGGAGAGACAGGAATGAGGCAAGGTGAGCTCTGCGACAGAAGGGGGCACAGAAACAGGCTCAGGGATGAGCATGTCTCCTGGGCACTAAGCACTTAGGTCAATATCCAGGAAAATGGTGGCCAAAGTTCGGCTTCAAAGATTGGCTAACATGTTCATTCATAACCCTTGACGACTTTGGGAGATTGCTTGACGGCTGTACGAGGCCAGTGTGACGCTTCAGCTTTCTATAACTAGGATGAGGAGGGGTGGGTTGCAATCACCTTACAGACAGACAAATAAATATTTAACAATGTTTACTTTGCTTAAGAATGATTGGTGAATAATAACATTAAGAACACAATTAACAAAGCTATGAACCAAATATATTCAATGCTGGTTTCAACCCACATTTCACTCTGAACAGCGGCACTATGCTTAACCCAGTTCTCTAGGCCGTGGCTGCTTGCCATTGTGTGAAAGTGCACTCTGGGTTGAGCTGCAAACGGTCTCCTTCTCCACCCACCATGCTGCTGGTTTCTCCATCCTTCCTTCTCTCTTTTCTCCTCTTTCCCTCCCCTTCTGCCGTTTCTGCCGGCTGGTATTTTGCTCTCTCCTCCCTCCATTCCATGCCCCTCCCACTTCATACAAACCGCATTCCAGGGCTCTTAGAGGCAGGCATGACACCAGCTTTACTTTGGATCAGACCTGGGACATATTCCATCGCAGAGCTCTCTGGGCTGGGAAGTCTAGCTCACGAACAGAGCTGGAGCAAGAGCTCTCGTACAGCTTGTCATGGGAAGGGCGAGGCAGGACCTCAGGGGTGCAGAAGCTCAAGCCTGGGGAACAATCCAGCCCTCCCATCAGCCCCAGATGGCCCCAGCTGACCTATCTCCCCAATTGTTTGGGGGTTGCCTGGCTTTTGTGCAGTTTTTGTCCCCATTCTAAAAGGTCTAAATACCTGTCTGGAAGCATAGTTACCGGCAGTAAGAGCTTCAAGCTAAAATCTGCTGGGAATATTTGAGCCCACCCTTTTGCCTTTCTCTGACCGCTGGAATGCAACCCTGTGAGCTTTTGCAAGCTGGAATTTGGCCCTTGGGTGAAAGAGGTTCACCGCCCCTGCATTACATGAAGCACAGATGAACTTCCCCATGAAAGCAGCTCCCTGTACCTGGCCATTTGCTGGTGCTCCCTTGCGCAGGCTGATGACATGCACTTCTCGCCCTGTGGCAGAGAGTCCCCGGCTGGTGCATCCGGTGCCTCTCCGCAGTATCTCCCAGAAGCCCAGCACCGGATGGCGAGAGGTGGCAGACATGGGGAGACAAGGGAGAGGGTGCCAGGCAGCTACAGAGGAAGGAAAACAAAAGTTGATCCACCAGAAGGTTCCTACTGGGATCTACTTTCCACTCTACATTGACTAGGTTTGGACAAGTCGCAGCAATGGGACCAGAGAAGGATCACTGCATATTTTGTGGCCCACACATTGGGATCACTCCAAATTGCCTATCACCAAGCAATCATTTTTTATTTTGTGTCTAGATGGTAGAAGTGGGACCTGCAACCAAATGTTGCAGTGAATCCTCACCCTGCCCCCCGCAGGAGCGCTCTTGCTCAAGGTTTCAGCCAACCAGCTGTGCCCTCCAGGAGATCTTAAGCGATAGTGGGCTCCATCAGGCCAATTTCCTCTCCCCTTCCGTTGGGCTTCTGCTTTTCTTTTGCAGCTGACACTCAACATTCCATGACTACTGAGCATACTTTGTCCTCATCGGGTATATTTAGGGTGGGTGAGAGGTTGCCCTTTTTGGTTTTGTTTTGTTTTATTTCTGCATAATTCTGGTTCAATAGCTCCCTCTTGTTTCTCAGCAGCTGAGTTTCAGCTCCAGTCCTATTTGCACACAACTATCTGAATTTAGAAGGAATTATTATTTATTGTCTGTTTTAATTGTTGATTAAATAATTATTACTTTTTGTAAATAATCCTAACTTTTTAGTATTGGGGGGAGAGGTAGGTTATGAATAAAATAGATTCGATTTTCTCCACTGCCACTAGATTGGAGGTAGGGTTAGTCATTCAACACGGCACATGAGAGGTTGACATATATGGTGACAATACATACAAGTGTCACTGTATACCTGAGTGTCAAAATATTCCCTATAAGTGGGGGCTTGTGGCCATCCAGATGCTTTGGCCTACAACTCTCATCATCCCTCATCATTGGCTATGCTGGCTAGGACTGATGGGAGCTGTAAGCGAAAACATCTGGAGGGTCACAAGTTGCCCATTCCTGCCCTATATAGGCAGTCTTCCATAACCTAATGCCCTCCAGATGTGTTGGACCACAAGTCCCAGCATGCCCCAGCCAGCCATGCTGACTGGAACATGCTGGGAGTTGTAGTCTAATAATCCGTAGGGCACCAGGTTGGGGGAGATAGGATGAGCAACTATACACTAATTAGATACCACCAGCCGTGTGGTCATAATTAGGACTGGCTTCTACATATAGAGCAGACTGATGTGAGAATAGAGAGGTAGTCCAGAGGTGGTAGAACATTTGAGACTGCGGGTCTGGGGAGGGAAATCACCTTTGAATTCTCCCCTATATAAATAGCTTCTTGCAAAAAGTAATTTCTTCCTCCCCAATCCCTCCCCATTTACCTTCAGATTTTTTTTATATGTGGGGGAATATTACTCCCCAATCCTTGCAATATTACTTGCAGGAGATAGAGAGAGAGAGAGAGAGAGAGAGAGAGAGAGAGAGAGAGAGATACCTGGAGTAATATTTTAACATATGATTCTTCCTGAAATGGTACAACCCTTCCAGAACATGAGAATTCCAGCATCTCATACTGCTGCTTTCAACCACCGGTAACAACGTGTACTGGCCCCTACATCACCATTGAGGAGAGGCACAGAGCACGGCACCAGGCACTGAAGTGTAGCTAGGATCCATTTGCGGCGTGCTTATTCGGTTCTGGAATGTGTGAAAAACTAACGATACCTCTCAGCATGGGCCTTTCCCTCACCATCCAGATCACAAACTCTTGAAGGCAACCATGGACAGCTGGGAACTTCTCTTTATTGAAAGCAACCACTATCTGCTAGTGAAGGATCTCTAACAATATGCTCCGCAACACCCAAAGGAGCCGCCTACAGTTTGGCTCTATGTTTCTGCCTTACACGAATCCAGGTCGCAAACAAATGCTGAGTACAGGGTGGGAGATTTACCCTGCTCTTTGCTTGTACACACACACATTGCAAGAAGACAAGAAACCACTAGAAGCATCCAGCAGAATTAAGAAATACCAGTTAAAAGCCTTTCACCTTTTTAACAACATCAACTTGTTCTATTGCATGGACAGAAAGGATGATCTGTTTAGGAGCACCGTTTTAGATTTTGAGGGGTGGGGGGGAGAGACGTGGGGGATATTAAGTAAGGGCCTGCTTTAAAATGCATATAAGTTTCATGTGTACATAGGACTGTCTGCCTCTCTCTCTCTCATTCAAACATGCACACTATTTATTTATTTATTTTTTATTTGAAAAATGCTAATTATGTATGCCAAAGGTTTTATGCCTTTGGCAAGCATAATCCATAGAATCATAGAATAGTAGAGTTGGAAGGGGCCTATAAGGCCATCGAGTCCAACCCCCTGCTCAATGCAGGAATCTACCTCTCTATTGCATTCTTTCTAAAAATAATGCTTTGAACCAATAAGCTGGGCAGGGGTACAGGTGCTCGTGAGGAATAGTCACATGAGATGTATAGCAATCCGTGGCATTGGGAGGATGGGGGGGCACGCACGACTCCCTCTACCTTCCCCCCTCCTGGCACCCCAGATCAGCCCTAACAAATCACTCAGGCAGGAACAACTGCACCTCAGCAACTGAAGATTTTACCTGTTCCAGAGCAACCCCAAAGGACAAGCAGCAGCAGCAAACACCATTTCCCTGGGTGATCTTTGGGCCGGCAGTTCCCACACATGGCTTCCCAAGCTCCAAAACAGGGCTGTGGATCTTCTCTAGCTCCACCCTAGGTAGGAAAACAAATCTAGGGCGAGAGAGCAGGGAGTTGAAGGGAAGCTGCTGCAAGACCTTCGTGCTCCTTGGAAACACTCGCTGAACAAACCAACTTAATTTCTTTTCCAGACTTCAGGACAGGATGCCAAGAATTTCCTTCCTCGCTCTTGCCCTATCCACTACAGACAGGCGCGCGCACACACACACACACACACACACACACATGCACGCACACCACTCTACCTTAAAAAAGAAAAGAAATCACTTAACACAGCTTCATCACTGCATAAATTCCCGTAACCATCTTGGCATAGGTGCACCCACAGTGGGTAAAGAGGGTTCGCCCTTTCTGTGCACTCTTCTGGATGCAATGGGGCAAATTTGCTGATCTACTAAGCCCAGGTCAAGGGGGAGGACGGCCTTTCTAGAGGGACACTGCAAAGGCTGCGATTAGCTCAACAAGAGCAAAGACCACCGCCCCACTCCAAATTCTCTGCAGTCCTTTCTATTCCTCGAACATCGGAAGCTCGTCTTCTACCGAGTCAGGCCATTGGTCCATCGAGCTCAGTGGTGTGAGGTCTGCTCTGACAGTTGGCATCTTTCAAGGCTCTCAGGCAAGGGCTTTCCCCAGCACCTGCTTCTCAGTGCTGGAGCTGTGAGTGATCCAGCATGGGATCTTCCTGCACTCCCAACTTTAAGCCCTGGGCAGCAGGGGAAGGGCCGGGACTCAGCAGTACAGCACACGGCTTGCATGCAGAAGGTCCCAACTTCAAACCCGGGCATCGTTAGGTAGGGCTACAAAGGATTCCTGCTGAGACTCTGGAGATCTATTGCCAGTCGGCGTTGACAACATTGGGCTAGACCGGCTGAGGGTCTGGCTCAGCAGAAGGCAGCTTCCTATGTTTGATGATGAAGACTTTATCCCCCAATAACCTATCTAGTGACACCTCCTTCACTACTTTCAAAGCTGCTTCCTGGTGTTTGACCCTTGTTTTGGAATAGAAATACATCAAGAAAACAAGACTTGGGCTTGCAGAATTAGAGGGGCGCTAAATAGAATTTCTGACCCCAGCCACACAAAGCAAGCAAGCAGAGCTCAGCCTGCAAACTCCACATGATGGAACGGATGGCAGGAAAACACTTACCTTGCCCGACAGAGCTGCTGCTGCTTAGGAAGAGAATTAAAGAGCTCGGACAATCTGCTACCTGAACGGAAGAGCAGGAAGGAAGTGGGAGGTCTCACACCATTCCAGGGGATGCTGAAATCATGGACAACTCTGTGCCTCTCCAAGCTGGAGTGGTTTAGCAAACAATAAAAAAAATGATACATGTCTATGTAAGGTTAAAAATAACCATAGGCCTGGGGGAGGGTCAAGTTACAAGTGAGAGGGAGGGGAAGGTGCCCAGATTATGTGGCAGGCGGCTGTTGAGTCATAAGGGAATTCAGGGCTGGAGGAAAGGTGTTAGAGAGGCAAGGAGTGGGCCCTTGTAATAGCAGCATCCAGGTGGCCTTGTGTCTCTTCTCCTCCCGCCCCTGGTTACAAGGACCTCACTCCAACAGTAGCAACTTCATCTCTCTCTGGGGCAGGGAGAAGGCTTCCCGCCCAACCCGAGAGCCACCGAACCAGCGACCTTCACCCAGACGATATCCCACAAAACAAGAAACACAAGGCAAGCACCTGGGTTGCCAAGGAGATGGGTGGATTTATGATTAACGCAGGCAGAGGAGACTTCCTGAGGCATTGGCAGGTATGCTGAGCCCCACGCTGTACTGCACTCTGGGTCAGCGTGACCTGCTGCCACCCCCATGAGGTAGGGCTCAGAAGGAGACATTCCAGGAAACAGGCCTGGCGTTTATGGATCAATGGTCGTGGGACAGAAAAACAGTGGAGAGATTTCAAATGGGAGGCAGCAAAGAGGCCAGGGGAAAGTTGTCTTTTTACACTCCATACACCTTTCCTAGACGAGTGTGCTAGACTTTGGGACATACTCCAAGGTCCTCAAGAAGAGTATCAGACCTCACAGGGAGTGATAAGCCGCATAGATCAAGTCAGCAGCAGGCCAGGCAGGGATCTGACCTGTTCTAACTAAAGCAAAGCATACTGCAGCGTCTTAGAGGAGTGAGAAACATACAGCCCTCCACATATCATTGGACTATTACCCCCATCACCCTGACCATTGGTTATGATGGATGAGGCTGATGGGAGTTTGGAGTCCAACAATATCTGGAAGGCCACAGGTTCCCCAGCCCTGCCTTAAAAACTAGATTTACTGTAGCACAGGATTTTTATGGACAAGAGCTCACTACAGCCGGGGCATGAAAGAATGATGCCTGGCAGGCAGCGCTCAGGGCTTGTACATTGGCTGACATTAACTTTGGGTGTCAGGAAGTCAGGGAAAGGGACTGTATGTGTGGACGTTTAACATTCAAGTCACTTGATTCCCAACTGGAGAACAACAATTGTCACCCTACTCCCAAATATCCAACATGTTCTAGATGAGAATCTAGAGTAAGTGGGAACTCCACTATGCCAGTATCCATGTTACATACTGTTCTGGTACCCTGGTCCTAGTCAGCCATGCTACTTTCCATAATGGACATGCACATTCTGGCTTGCTATCGCTGTGCATCTAGACTGCTGCTCGTGAGACACCAAGCATGTAGAAGTCTTGTCTCTGTTCCTGGGGAAATCACAGCACTGACTGCTCTGAAACTGGGATCTTTAGAAGTAACATTTTAAAAAATAAATAAAATACCTGATTCAGTACCTGCAACTGGCTAGCTTGCATAGAGCTATTTTATCTTAGAGCAGGAATTCTGTTTTGTATTTTATTCCTTACTCTCCATCTCTTACCCACTGGTCTGTCCTCCTTAAGAAACTTTTTTTTTGTTTACTGTAGTTGTACACCAAGTGTTATGTACTTACTCCTGGAAAGCATGTCCGGATGGATCAAAATAAGGCAACCCTGGAGCATTTCTCTCATGATGATTAAAACACAGAGCCAGCCGTGCTTTTGCCCTTACAGTTTATGGTCTCCCACCCCCCTGTGGACATTGGTCATTCAGTCCCCACATACATTCCTTTCCAGAAAAACCTGCAGTCAACCCCTCTCAGGATACAGTTCTCAGCCTGCAGATGGTTGTGGCTGTAGTAATAATTATTATTATTATTTATTTATTTATTTATAACCCGCCTCTCCCTCCGGATCGCTGCGGGGAACAACAATAAATATAAAACACAAGGACCACAAAATAGATGAAATATTAAAACAAATAAAAACTAATACATCATTAAAAACACCTTAAAATTCAACTGGGTAGGCCTGCCGGAAGAGATCAGTCTTCACGGCTCTCTTAAATTCATGAAGACTGCTAATTTGTCAAATCTCCTCCTGTATCAGCCTTCTTGACCCCGGCGCCCTCCAGATGTGTTGGACTGGAACTCCCAGCATTTCTGAACTGGGCATGCTGTCTAGGGCTGATGGGAGTTGAAGTCACAAACATCTGGAGTGGTCTAGGTTGGGGAAGGTTTGGCTAGATGCCACCATCTGCCTTTGCCTTCTGATTTGCACTTCTGGGTCATAGGCTCTGGGGAGGGAGATTAACCCAGGCAGAGGGCACTACAGCAGGGGGAGAAGAGAGGAAACATATAGGGAGATTGGTACGTGTCTCAGAAGATGCCAACATTGATCTAACATAAAACTAATATGCCAAAAACATTAGTAAGTGATGAGGGCTTAAAATATTGCAAAAGGTCATTGCTTTACTACGAATTACTACTATGTAATGTAAGTGGATTCTCTGGAGTGCAACATGTTAACTGGACCTTTTTCACCTTTGCAGGATTATGGGCATTAAAGCTAGACTGCATTCTAAAACTATTTTTTCAAAAGTGAACTGGAGAATGGGACAGTTTGAACTGCGCATATGGGTGGTGGTGGGGGAAACAGTGTATTAGGCGAGGCGAGCCAAATCTTGCTGTCCCGAGCCAGGGCCAATGGCTCATCCAGCCCAACATCCAATTTCTAATGAGAACCAGAGGGCAGCAGTATTTCATGTCCTCCCAATAGCTTCCAGCAGCCACAAACAGTTTAAGGTTAGGTTCAATATGAACCCAAGCTCCTTTGCAAGGAACCATAACTCTATGGCATAGCCCAAGTATTCTAAACAGCATGCTACCGCTTCAATCTCTGGCATCCAGCTAGATGGATCAAGCAGCAGAGCCAGGTAAGACTAGAGGGCCTGGAAGCCTGCTGCCAGTCACTGTTCTGGGCTATATTGACTGGTGATCTGGCTTAGCATGGCAGCTCATTTCTAGTATACTATATGGCTCCCATGCTATTTTTTTTTCTAGATCACAGCCACTTGCCTAGCCACTCACTGGAAGGGTTTAATATATTACATTAATATTTGTATTGGAGCTGTCTTCCAAGGAACTCAAGGTAGCATTTTAATCCAACTAAAACACTATACAATACCTTAGGCTGAGATTGACTTCTTGAAGGGGCCTAGTGAGCTTCACAGGTCCCATTTCATGGCTCTAACCGCCCATCCTTCCCATCATGGTGTCCTCCATGTTTTGGACTACATCTTCTAGGATTGACCACTTGCCATGCTGGCTGGGCTGATGGGAGTTGAAGTCCAAGCATCTGGAGAGGGTGTAAAACCTGATTGGGGAATACTGCTCTAATCACTGCTGCAGAGTGGTTTTCCAAATAGGTCCCTGATCTCTTTGGTGGTATTTGTATGGGACAAATATAATATCTAAGTTTCAAAGGTGAGGCCAAAGCCCACCACCATCATGAAGGAGGGCGATGAGGATTGGCCCAAACCCTTTACTAAGAACACTAAAAAAAAAGCCAGTCCGCATAGGCCTACCCATGGAGACACAATGATACCTATTGGCACCAAAATGTGTAATGGGGGGCACGTTAATGAGGCATATCAGTTATACTGTACCTAGTCCCCTCAGGCCACAAAACACAAAATATTTAACACAAAGTGATTTTTAATTAAATACTACTGTTCTGGTAATGGAAGATGTTGCCAAGCAAGATTTAAGGTCCTGATGCAGAATTGAGCTCTAAGAATAGACTACACACCCCAGGCTCACAAGCTTTTGAGATCAAATCGTTGAACAAGGCATTTAAAGTAAACCCCAGTCAAGGGCACTGCTGTTTTGCAGCTGCCAGCACAAGGGGAAGAACTGTGCGATCTTGACACCTGATCCTCTATTGCCAGAACACCTGCCACATTCCCAGTGTTGTTTGATAAGGGGGATGTGGGCGAGCTGGATACAGAAGGCAGGAACATTATTTAAATCAACTACAGACACACACAGGTTACTCAGGATTTGAGAGTCCAGATACTGAAAGAGCTTCGGACCTAGTTGGCACTTAAACGCATGGAAGTCCCAGTAGCACTGGTGTTACGAGTAAGCAAGATTTCAGGGAAAGTATAGATTTTCCTGATACTTGCATTCCCCTTACGTGTTCTAAACGTTGGCTGTAATACATAGCGGTGTAGCAAGAACTACTAGCATTTTTTTTTAACTGCGTCCGAAAGTGAAGACCAAGTATGAGGCAGCTGGAGAGCAGCCACTGACCATACCTTACTTCCCACTTGATGAGAGGATGAATGCACAGACCTTTTAGGGTGCCTCAAGGCTGCTTCATTACAACTTTAGCAAGTATGATATACATGCTGAGGATGCAGGGTGATGCAGGGAATAGGGAAACAGGTCCCAGTTTCCAGACAGCACATGATAGATGTATCCCTGGTCATTCTTATAGACCATGAAACCCACAAAACGGAAAAACACAGATACTTAGGGAAAGAAAGTTTTATTTTTAAGCTTCTATGAGGATTTTTACAAACAGAGTAAAAAAAAAGCTTTTCAAAAGTAATGAAGAATGTCATTTACTTTACACTATTGTAGGTGTGTTTTAAGTTCCACTGAAATTGACCAGACTGACCTCACTACTTGGGAGGCAGGCAACTACTGCTGACAAGCTGTTGGGACTACAGGAAGGGAGGGGTGGTACTAACTTGGAGAGGGAAATCCCTGTTCTAAGACTGCACACATGCCAAGTAATGCACAATGGGATTCAGGATAGTGAACACCCCCTGAGAGATGGCTAGCAAATAACACATGAACTGCCTTATGTTGTTGGACTGAACCTACAGGATGAGTTACTTCCTATGGGGCACAGAAAAAAGCATTTCAGACATGACTCTTGACTTACTATTCTTCAACAATCTTGTAAAACCAAGCTACAAGTGGTATTCAAAGGAAACAGATACCTGATTGTTTTCAGATTCTCAGCCTGTAGGAAAAGCCATGAGCTCAACTAACTGGTCAATCACACATGCAGAAACTCACCAGAGGGCCCAAGGCAGTACACATGATCTGAAATGATATGCCAACCAGAAATTAGATCATATCTCTTCTCATGCTTGCCACATGGATCCCTTTCATGCCAGCGATGGATCCCTCTAGGAATATCAGGTGCTGGTGAGAAAACCCTCTAAGATCAGGGGGATCCATATGCCAAATTGGGAGCGAGGAGAATTAGCACACTCAAGTGGCTTGCTGTGAGGAAATGCAAAATGTCAACTGGCCTCACTCATTTGAGATGAGAGGAGGACGGTTAAAGTTATGCAAACAGGTGTTTCCAACCTCCACAACCTTTCAAGCGAGTCGTTGAAGTACTTTGGCATAAATACCATTACTTTTTTTTAAAACCTGGTTTGGTTTTCAGCACCAAAGTGGAACTAGAGCCAAGTTACTAAGAAACACTGCATGACAGATATATCTATATATGAATTACAAAACACTACATGATAGATATATCTATATATATGGTGGTGAGTTGATGTTTTTTAAAGCTCCCCTCAAGAAGGATAAATGGGACAGGGCTTCTCTTCAGACCTGATCACAAAGTGTTTTGACAGATAACGCAGTTCCTCCAAACTCCAGTGCGCTGCAAAGAATAAAATACAATCCATCTCTAAAAATACAAATGGTCAGAAACAAGTCATGGAAACCTGACATATGAAGCCTTATCCCTATACTCCAAATCTGTTAACGTTGCACACTCCTTTCAACCAATTCCTGCATTACAATCCTGAAGTTTGTATTCCTCCGATTTTGGCTGAAATTTACTAGTCATGATGGAGGTGACAGCAATAGGGCTCTCTCCCTACTTGGAAGAGCATTGAAGGATGTCTGCCATCTCTCCTCCCCATCACACCCACTGACCAATGGACACAATGTTCATGTGTGTCCTCATCTGTTTTATAGAGCTATAGGTCATCATGTTGTTGACTGTAACTCAGGTTTTTCAAAGATAATCTAAATGTCTTAATTTACATTAGGAAGATTTTTCTTAAAAGCTTTGTTGGTAACTGAGTATAACACTTGTTCTACACTAGAAGTTTGAAACCAGCAGGCAAGCAAAAGTATTCAACATCCGCTTCAATTACAGTTTTAAAGCAAATCTCATGATTCTTCAACAAGAGTTTGATCAAGCTACATAATCATGACTATTCTGATTCCCAGCCCTCAGTCCTTCTTCCCCTTCTCTCCTTAAGGAATTTCACTGACTGTTAGCTCTAAGGTCCAGCAGGACATTAACTAATCTGTTGATCAACCTTGTACATCTCTGCCCTTATTTATTATCTATCTTTTTCTGGGTCCCTTGGACAGCATGAAGATTGGGCATTAAATCCTGGGAACTTCAAAGTTACATGGTTTCAGGATTTCTCATGCCCATTTACAGAATAGCCTGAGCACTGCAAGTCTCTTTGAAAAGAATCACGTGTTGGGATTTATCTGGACAGAGGTCTGAAGATGGCAGCCTGAAATTAAGTCTACTTGCTATGCTCCATCCCTCCACTTTGATGAACAGCCTACTCAGCATATATTATCAATGAAAAATACACTCTCCATAAGAAAGGGAAGTTTTAAAAAATAAATAAACACACACACACACACAGAGTTCCCTGTGGGCAATAAATAAATGTGCACAAGTGTAGTAGCTTTGATTACTTGGAAGTAACAAGAAGGAGGTTGGTTGAACAAACAAAGCTAAACTGAACCCTTCTGACTGCTCACAAGAGGACAGCATTGAGGACAGCATTGCCCAGGTGGACTTCAGTGGTACAAAGCCTTCAGATGCTTCCATCACGTAGATTCCAGTATGACAGGCCAGCAAAGGAAGATACAGTATTTGAGAAGATGCAAAATTCATGCCGGCTCTAACTCAAGTCAATTTTGCTGCTGCTGTTTAGTTGCTCTGCTCTCAAACCCCTCTATGAAACTTTGGATAAATCATGCCCTTTGTAATGAAAAGGCAGCAAAGCGAAAGTTTGGTGGCTACCAAAATAACAAAAACCAAATACAAAATCAAGCAGCCCCTAAAGCTTAAGGTGTTCAGGCAATCCTGAATCAAGACAAGTGACCAAATGTACAAGTAATCCAAAGTTAAAAGTCCCTTTCCATATAAGATAGAAGTAACTTCTATTTACTTTTACATGCAAATTTATAATATATGATATATAGAGAATATAGTGAAATGCTAACGCCTAGAATATAACCCTCTACCCAGCTAGTCTCTGCCTTACCTTTGGCATGATTTTTTTTACAGTTTTGTTTGTTTTAAAATTCCCCATTTGAATTGCATGCATCACACGCTGCACACATGTGCCCCACCCAACCCCCAAGACCCACACACACTTTAAGAGCAAATGTCAGGCAGGCGATTGTAAACATTTAGCCACCCAGATTAAAAATAACATTAAACAAAGATTTGTTCTAAATTAATACATTAAAAAAATAATTCTAAAAATGCAATAAAACTGCATTTTTCTCATTTTTTCTTGAAAAGACATCCCGTGCTTTTGAACATTTGAAAAAGCCTTTAACGCTTCCCAAAGTTACCCCGCCCACAGAACCTCCCCATCACGCCAATCTAAATTTTAACCTTATTTTGAAAGTGGAAGACATCCTTCCATGCTTGAAAGTTCAGCGTTCTCTTTGTAAGAGGGTATTCTTGCTTTCTCTCTTGAAGTCAAAGGGAGGGAGAAAATTGCTTTTCAGGAGGCCAAGCTTTTTAAGGTGGTTTGCAGTGTTTGGGATCATGAAGTCCAAAAGGAAAGAGAGTATCGAATCCAAACTAATTTCTTGCAAGGGAGAAATGCAGCATCTCTATAGTACAAACATTTCTAGTGAACCTGGAAGCTTTCCACTTAAAATCCACAACAACCATCAAATCATTCCAAACCTCTCACAATGATATATTTTTAGGAACACAAACCACTTCTTTACTGACATGTTCTTCATCCTTCTTTCATATACCTGAAACAGGACATGTTTTCCGCTTAGGAAAATATTCCCAACCTAGAATGTTAACCTTAATTGCTACTTGCATAATTTTCATAATAAAAACCCTTTCGTTAATTCTAGCACTTTGCTGATGGCTTTCATCCATTAGTCATTTGTAAATACTCAAGCAGATACTTCAGCTCCACCATGATCACACCGAATTACCTAAGAGCAAGAGAACCTAATTCTCCTGAAGCCTGTTATCAGTGGCATATTTGGCTTGGAAAGACAGTGGCAAACTCATGTGACTGAGGGAACCTCTTTGTATCTCTCTGCTGCTCATAACAGAAAATGTGCAGGAGGAATCTCAAAGATCCCATTCCCAGGTTGTGGGGCTATTTCACAACTTTGCTGGAGAAGGGTTCCTGGATCTTTCAAGTTTTGTGGCTCTAGAACTGGGGTGGGGTGGGGAACCTGTGGCTCTCCATATGTTTTTGCATTGAAATTGTCATCAGCCCCAGGCAGCATGGGCAACAGGCCAGGGATGATGGGAGCTGTGGTCCAAACATCTGGAAGGCCACAAGTACCCCACTCTGCACTAGAGATATAAAAGCCGTTTTCCGGTTGAAAAGTTAAGCAGTGCAAGGCTGAACACACTGCTTTAAGCAACTTTCAAGAATGGGTGATTTCTTAAATTCTGAGTTCACAAAATGCAACACAACAAATACTTGGTAGGCACCAACTTAAAACATAGGGTTGTTGTTTTTTTAAAAAATCAACTGACAAACTTGTCAATTCATAAGAAGCACATGGAGCCAACAATTCCTGCATCTAATTATTTAACTATGTTACTGTATAATCGGATGTCTCCCAAGATCTGGCCACCTGATTAAGATTTCCTAGCCAGCTGCCAGTGATCATCGATGGTCTGGTGCATCTCTTGGCTTTTAGAGCACAAAATCCATCAAACAGTATTCACATTGGCAACTGATAATAAATCAATTTGACCAATTTTGTGCTCTAAAAACCAAACCATCCTTTTCCTGTCAAGTCAGCAGGCAGATTCACTGCTAGCACTGCAGTGAAGATCTCTTCCTCACTTCAGAGTGGTGACAGTGCAAGCTGCCATATATCCCCCTATCACCGGTTCTCTGCCAACTAGTATGTTTACTTTGCTGAAAGACATTTCATAGCGTAGTAAGATGGAAACACACGCTGCAGAGCCCAAAGAGCTATTAGGACAAGGCTATTATTCCACTGTTTCCCAGGAGACTACTTTACCCCTTTCTCTTACCTTCTATACTTTCCTGTACATTCTGTGCTGTTCCCTAAGGTTTAGTTTTGAACACCACTTTCTTCTCCATGTGGCCCAGAGCCGCTTTCAACTTGCACATACTTCTTCAGCCTGAATTTGGAACCCCACTTTTCATTCTTCACTATCTCTCTGCACCCTACCTTCTCCAACGTTCGCTATCCAGGGTATCTCATTTCCTCTATCAAAACAATACGCAAACACGTGCCCAGACCTCTAAGCTTTGGGAATTAGCAATTTACTTTCCAACTTGAATTCCCCAAGTGGCCAATAAAACACTCGACAATTCTTGTACTGTGCAAAACCTAGCAGAAGAGTGAAGGCCTGTCACTGAAAAAGATAGATAGGCCACTTTGGTCTCTAACACACATGCAATGCGAATTCTACTGCAATCCTACTGTTGCAGTCCCACTGGGCCATCATCAGAGCCTTAGTTCTACTATGAATTTCACATCACATCTTCCAGCCACTTAGATCTTAGTCTTTGGCATTTGCCCCACCCTTTCTCTAGCTATTTCAGTATTTTGACTGAGTCGGCATTCCCCTTTCGCCACTAAAACATGCAGTGCTCTTCTTATTACCTTGTGGACGACGCTCTAAGAGGCCTGCTTTACACTGGGCAGCCCAATCTGTGTGCCCAGTGTTTGAAACTGTGGTTTAGCAAGCCGTGCATGTACGCCTTTAGAACTATTTTCCAGATTTTCTTAATAGTCTGCGGATTTTTTTTTAAAAGGACGTTTTAGGACGCATACCTCCGGTTCACCGATGAGGTGTATACAAATAAACTTCTTGTAAAAGGGATCCATCTTGGAAGCTAAGCAACTCTTGAGTGCGCTCTCTAGTTTATCTTACAGAGGACAATTTTTTCTGTCTTCATTGCTCATCCTATTTTATTTCCATAAAACCCACAACTATTCATTCCTTGTTTCAGCACAGCTTCTGTCCATCTTAACCTAAAACCATCTATATCATCTCTATGTTCACCATCTCTTCCCCTCCTACCTTCTCTCGTACACTAGGTCTCTTTCCTCAAATAATGCATCTCATACAGTTTCTTCTCTGGCACAAATTCAGCTGAAAAACTCATGTGCAACAGAAATGATTTTCCTCCATATTTTTTTTAAAAAATGTTGCCATGTTAACAATCTCCACTTATGTTGTTCAGTACAGGAAACAAACTACTACACTGTGCTCTAGCTACGTTCCAGCTACCTGGATTGAGCCCATCCAGCTTATATTAACAGAGCATTCCCTCTTCTCTAAGGTATTTGGCAACTTGCATTCTTTGTTAACAATTGTCAATTTTTGAAATCCGAGAACAGTCCCAGACCACACTCCTGCTGATGACACACACTCCCTCACAAATTAATCAACTTTATTCTCCCATTCTGACAGCCCTCCCTGGGCCTGTCTGATTTTATGGCAACTTGCTTCTCACATCCAAACACTGTGAAGGAGCATGGATGCCAACATCGCTCCCTCCTCCACTAATTCTGCCACTGAACATGCCTACGTTTGGCTCTTCCATTCCTGCAACCACAACAGCTCCTCTTGGAAATGGCCATGACATAGACAAGTGTCGATGCAGATTACGTTGTCTTGGAGTGGTACTAGGCTGGATCAATGACCACAGCTGCATCCCGTTTTTAGGACATCCCAAACACTGCAGGACCTTAGCCTCAAACTTTTGTAAAGTTTTTGAATTTTGTGGGGTTAAATTTATAAAACAGATCTATATGGTATCCTAATTTGGCCCTTGGCATAACATCTGAGAGCATAGTGCACTATCACAGTGAGGTGCTGCCATATGGAGCCTTTTCCTACCTGTGCTGTGAGTTAAAACACTAACTCAAAAACTAAGATGATTAGAGTAAGAGTGCAAAGAACACAATATTCAAACCTTTGCTAGCAGGAGAAAGCAGGAATGAGCCTCAGTTTCAGGTGAACATGCAGAGCTTCAGGGTTGTGTGTTGGCCTCTGGACTACCTGAAAAACTGCAATTGTTAGTGAGAGATTGACTCAAGAAGAAAACCAAGACGCATTCCCCAAAGTCTCTGGCCATCTCTCATTCCGAAAGCTGCTGGTGACAATGGCTGCCCCTAAAAGATGGCATGACAACTTCAGTGACCCAGACAACTCGGTTCCTGTGGCATGTCCCCATCAAATTGGGAATGCCTATCAGTCTAAGAGGCACCTTGAAATTATAGATGACTGGATCTTGTCCCTCCAGTCTTCTTATCTTGTAAAAAAACACTTGGCAGAAAAGAAGCTCTATTGTGAAACAAAGAAGGATTGAGGTGAGTGCTCACCCTTCTTCGTCCTCTGAGCCTTTTGCATTGTTTAGGAACCGCCTCTGAGAATTCACACAGTTTGGGCATCCAGACAGGCAGTGCAAACTCTAGCCCATGATCTCCAAAGAGCAAATTGGCTATTCCTCAACTGGAAATACACAATTGTCTCCAGTTAAGAATTTAGCCTAGTAAGTCCAAAAGAGATCAGAGGGCATAAATTTGTTACCATCTAGTTGTTTTGCTTATTTAAAGAATCCCTAAGTCACAGCAGTAAGAGATAATTTGGGGCTGAATCTTTTTTTAAAAAATGGCTTTCTTGATGCCAGGATTATCTTTTAAGTTTTGCTTTTCCTTTTCTTAAAACACTTGAAGAAAATGAACAAGCATTTATCCTAGCACCAAACACACACTTTGGTAAATAAAACACCACTGACAAAACTTTGTTCACACTCAAAACAAAAGAATAGGAACCCCTGAGATCAAAAAGAATTGAAGAGGGAAAACAATCACTTTAACTGAGCTATTCTTGGGTGAGAATAATCTTCAGACTTTCCCTTTCCTGTCCCCCCAGCCCTAAGAAAAAATGAAATCAAGACAACAGCGACAGTTAAGCTCAGAATCTAAAGCAGCAGCTGACTCATCTACCCCCAGCCCCATTCCCCCTCAGCAAATACAAACCCCAAAACACAAACAAAAACAAACAAAAGGGACATGTAATAACGCAGGGATTGGTGAACGGGTGCAGCAGGCAGCCCGCAGCACCAGAAGTCCAAACTTAATAAATAAGTGGTAAAAAAAATATCTTTTCTTTTTCCTTTTGTGTGTTTTGTGTCTGTTCACAGTGCGTGAGCCAGGGTCACTGTTGCACAACCTTAAGCCTCCAAGTTCCGGTGGAGAGAGACAAGCAGGGGGCGCGTGGTCACTTGGTGACAACTCCTGATGGCAGATGCTCAACCACAGAAACATACAAGCACAGGCTGGAAAAGTCCTTCTTGCCCAGAGCCTTGTATTCTTGGGCTGCCCATTGCCTGAGATGCAAAAGGCTCTGGAATACACCCAACATTCCACAAAGACCAGACAACTCCCCCATCTCTTCCTGGAAATACTGGAGACGATGAAACGGGCAGGGGTGAAGGAGCAGGTGAAGCAAACCATTCATGCCACTGAAGAGTTGCTCTCATGAAGACAGGTGCCTGTTGTGGCGCTCTCTCTTGCCCCACCTCGTGAGCTCTGGCTGCCAAGGGGCCCCTTCCCTGGCACAACAGCCACTTTACACAGCTACCTGGTGAAAAATGGCAGGTGGTGCTGACTGAGGATGCTGCTTGTGCGGGGGGACTCTGTCTTAGCCATGACATCCTTGAACCAGGAGGCCACATCCACTTCCAGTGTTTCATAACGCTTGATGAAGTTGTGTTCCTGTAAAGAGACAGGCAAAATGAGACGGAATAGAAACAGCCTAGTAAGAAGTCACACCTCCCTGCCCACTCTGCTAGCTACACCCAAATGGAGCGAGGGGGCACAAGCGTGTGGAACACACATGGGAAAAACTGACAGACGTGAAGTAACGAACAAGTAAACAGAACTTCCCTTTACTTTAAAAACTCTATGTCGATAAGTAAAGAGACCACTTTATTGATTTCAGCCTCTGGGCCACTTGACACAAACGAATGCTGCAAAATGTTCTTGGTTATTTCCTGAAATGATCACTTCTAAAATTTAAGGACTAGCAGAAGCACCTGCTGTAGCTTTCACCAAACTCTGAGGAAATTTCTAACTTTCTCAATGAAAGGGCGCATCTCATACTCACAAGTAGCTTGTTGTACTTTGGTCTCTTCCTGTGATCTTTAGTAAGGCTAGAAAGACAGAAACGCACATTCAAACCACAGGATTCCAAGTGAATGTCGTTGTTTTTAGAGAGAGAATAAGAGGAATTATGGAGCAATCCCCATTGATTGACACAAACTGAACGCCATATTAACCTCAGGTTTGCTCTACCTTTAGAACTTTGCAAGCTAACAGGATGAAGTCCACCAGCCTCCCATAACAATAATCTACAGAGGACTACACCCAATAGCTCAAGGCAGCTTGCACCAGCCTTGTTGTGCAGGAGGGCAACTCAGTGAAATGTAGGAGGAGAGACAAGTTCAGAGTATCTATCACAAAATAACCACTCTCAAAGCTGGACCTACCATTAGACAGTTTGCATAATTGTTCGCATCAGTTCCAAGAAGCATACTTCATCCAGCTGCCAATACAGCCGACTTCTTGTTGGTATGAGTGGAAATGTGGGCCCGGCGGAAGAACATAACCAACTTCCCGCCCTAGTTCCTGCACTTATGATAGGTTGGTTGCCAGTTTTAGGACAATGAAGGACTCCCTCCCCACTCCACTAGAATCAGCCAAGAAGCTGGCCAGGAGCTAAAGCATAGCAAACAGAGAAAAGCAAGGGACAAAAGCCAGGAATGTGTAGGGAAGAAGAGGTATTACACAACAGTGGATTAGGCCAGAATCTGTGCAGGGCCAGCCTGAAGACAGATGTGATTTACCTTATGGGGGAAATTACCAGCATACACTGAGCTCTGAATTTCCGCAAGGGCATGTTACCTGTTTGAACAAGCAGAACAATTCCACTGCCCTTAAGTACACTGTTAACTGCAACAGAGACAGAGCTGCTCCAGAATGAGCATTAGCCAATGTTTGAGGGGGCAATTGGTGAGCAAGAGCTGAGAAGGATGGTGAGAGATCAGTAGGATTTTAGGAAATGTAAGGCTCACTAGCTATGTAAAGGATTGTTGACTAATTCTAATAACCCACTGCAGCATGTATTTGAGACCGTTCACTCACCAGTCTTTCACAAAGGACTGGAAATCCACAGAAAATCCCATGTTGTTTGGGAGAAGGGGAGGATCTTCTTGCAACACCTTGGTGAGGACCTCGAAATCTGTTTTGCAGTTCTTGTAAGGAAACTGACCTGTAGCCAGCTCAACCTACAATGGCAGCAAGAGCAAGGGTTAAAAAGGCCAGACAATCAGCCCATCCCTCCCCGATTTTGAGGCATGGCAGTCTTTGCCTCAAAAAACGGACTGGTGAAAGCTTCGATATTTTCACATTACAGATGGAAAATGTAGAACAGAGTTATCACTTGGTTTGTCGAACCTCAACAGCACACAGAAAAGTGGGTTCAGGATTTCTTCGCCCAGGAAATCAGCCTCCTTTAAGTAATACAGCTTTAACTTTGCTTTCATGCCCTTCTCTTTTTTAACAAGAAAGAAAGGCCCTAAAACCTGCTGCCATTTCCTTCATGTATTAAGTACAGTGTATATAGGACTGGACCCAAGGGCTAGATTTCCACTCAAGAAACATTCCAGGGGCCGCATGCAAGAAGTGCCCATGACCACCTCACTCCCCACCCACACGCATCCTTCCCTCCAACACATCCTCAAAACATCAGTTGAGAAGCCTGGTATTTCTCAACTTCCTTTTCTTGGCACTGAGCAGGGAAAAGCTCTTACCAACAGCTGATCAGAGATAAGAGCGTTTCTCTGCTTAAAGAGAGGAGGTATGGGCCTGGGAAAGAAGCTGCCAGGCCAGATGGGAAACACCCCCCCACACACCTTAGGCCAAAGGGTCCCCATGCCTGCCGTCTAAGAAATGATCCAAAAACAGAAGGTCCCACAAGACATCATTAGGATAATCAACATTTCACTAAACTTTAAGGAGACTCAGGCACCCATGTAGGCCATACGGAAAGCCTCTAAGGGCTTCATGTAGCCCATAAGGCACGGGTTACTCATATGTGCCTTAAAGATAGGGAGGAGGTTTTCACTTACCAGAGAGATGCCCAGGCTCCATACATCTGCACGGATATCATAATCTGGTTTTGAGGGATCAGGGGGGTCTATTCTCTCAGGCTAGAAACAAAAAGGCTATTACAAACTCAGCCAAAAGAATATCTCTTTTCTACTAGTTTTTCATCTGCACCTAGCAAGGTTCCCTAATTATAGAAACCAAACCATGTTGCTGACAAAATTGTTGTTTTATTTATTTAAGGCAGTTCTTATTTTATTTATTTAACATTATTTTAAGGCTGTCTTTAAGAATGGAACTCTCCCAAGGTGGTGTACACAATAAAAATACAAAATAGTAACGATTCACAAAAAGAGCAATTACAAATAAAACCAGGAGTCCAAAACTACAATTAGCAAAAATGCAAACAAGAAAAAGTGGGTCTACAGGTCTGCAAAGAAGGGATCTGATAACACCCCCATCCTACCCCTGCAATAATGGGAGCTCATTCCAGAAATACAGGGCCATAAATAAAAAGGCCCTCTTCTGGTACAGGAACTGCATAATAGTTATAGCATAGTTTCCAAAATCTTAAACCAGATTCTAGTGATAATCTTATATAGTGTAACATACAAGAAATTTACTCCTCAGTCCCAGAGAATGGTCTCAGGCACATGGTGCATTTCAACTGTTGAAACCAAGCAGTCTGGCCCAGACTGCTGCCTCAATGGAAATCATATGTGAATAATGACAAGCAATTTGGAGGAAAAGTGGGGTACAAATTACTTAGTTCAATCATATCACAGTAACATTCCTGGTGGTATCCCCCAACACCTCTCCGACCCTTACCGCCATATATGCTGCACAACCAGCACTTCGGGTTTTGGCTTTCGAGTCCACCAGCCTCCCACTGATCCCAAAGTCACACAGTTTGATTTGCCCCCTCTCATCCAACAAGATATTGGAAGGCTTCACATCTCTATGGATGACGCCATGCTTCTCTTTTAGATAGTAGAGTGCTTTGACAATCTGAAAGCAACACATCAGAAACAAATGCTGAAGGAATGATCAATTGTTCACTATAAGCAAATCAGCTCTGTAATAGTCTAGAACAGATTAGCATGTGCTGCATGAAAAACAAAAGCCATTCATTCTCTTTGAGACTTGCATGATATTTGGAAGAGGGAGTTTTAGTTACATAATTCCATGTATATAAAATCACACAAACCTGTAAAGATGAGGTAACAGCACAGACCTTTTGCCCATACAGAGTAGAAAGCAATTTGCAAGGACACTATTAAAAAGGGGGAGATGGGTTTGTGCAACAATGCCCTTAATATTTCTTGGAAGGAGAGCTCTACCAGCCACCCCTTATGACAATGAATTATCTTAGCTTTAATAGATTCTAGTGGGATCTGATAACACTCCAAACCCTTCCACTGAAGCCTGGATTTGATCGCCTCATTATGCAGTGCTAGAGTGGCTGTATAAACTGGCCTCATAAAGCTGCATGCAGCTGCCCCTGGTGCAGAAGTGAGGTGTTTGCACATGCCAGACACCTTGCATGTTGCAGAAACGGAATATAATCTGGCATTTGGTCTGAGCACAAGGGACCATTTCCTGTCTTAGTTGGGCAATGTCCTTGGAAAATCCCTGCTCCCTTCTAGGATTCCTGCCACAAAAGAGATTGCAAACACTTACTGCCACAGTCATCTTTCCTAGGATCCTCTCAGGGATAGGCCCCTGAATGCGTTTTTTCAGTTTCTCTGCACACGTGCCCATTAGCTCCATGGCTATAAAAACGTCAGTCTATGGAGCAGGAGGGAAAAACAAAATCAAAAACTAAGGTTATTATGAACTGGCTTGATGTATTTAAAAATAAAGACAGACTAGAGAAGATGGCAGCACTGGGTTCACTCACATTTGTAATGAAAGTCCCAAAGCACTGAACAATGTAGGGACAGTCGTGACTCTTTAGCACCACATCCAGGTCCATCAAGATCCTCTTGTTCTCCTCTTTGTTACCCGAACGACGCATTTGCTGGGCAAAGAAAGAGAAACAGAATGGGGCATGTGTGAGTATTGGGAGCAGACTGGGAAAGAGAGAAAGGAGTTGAAGATGGTAACACTTTTCCTCTCAGCTTCTGAATGCTTTACGGTTAGTTCAAAGAGCATCACTATTTTTCATCCCTGTTTGCTGTAAACCACTTCACTCCATTCAATCCCACCGCTTCTCTCTCAACAGCTGAAACAAGAACCAAATAATCCATGCTCCCCAAAGTTTCCTCTGATTACCAGTGAATCCCTGTAGGATCCCACCCAGCTATTTTTTCCATTTCCTTTTAAGATATCTGCATCTCAACATCTAAGAAGAACAGCCTCACCTTCACAGCTATGATGTGCCCCGTCTTCTTGAAACGCATTTTCCACACCTGTCCACATGTCCCGCTTCCAATCTCACCCAGATTTTCTAGGTCATTGATTTCTGCTTGGTACCTCTGCAAGAAGTTAAACACACACAGGTCAGATACAAATAGGGAAGCTATTTATCCAGCAACTGTATACTGAAAAACAGGAGACCACTTTGACTTTTAGTGCAGTCAACTCTTAACCTGTCAGGTTTGAAGGTATTTTAAACCACTGCACCTCTCATCTCGGTCTGTTAAATTTGCACCATGAAGCTACACTGTGGAAGTTAAATTCAAGGTGAAGCTTCAAACTGCCTCAAAGTTCGGAAATGTACACACAATTGTGAGTATACAAAGGCAGTGCACCTTCTCCTACTGAAATGCCTTAACTCCTCTTTCATTTGAACCACAATAAAGGGGAATGAAAGAAGCAAAATCAAGATGCCCCTCAACCTTGCAAAGCCGGCTGTGCCATATTAGATCAAAATTAATTGGCTATCCAGGCCACCATCATGGTGCTCAATTCCACAAAGGTCACCTGCCCTAACCATTTAGGCTGGCATGCCTTTATTTAGAATATGCTAGATCAAATCGGCTCACCTGCCCTCCGATAGTCAAGTAACCCGTTTGCTTCATAATTTCCTGCAGTTTCTGATCAATCTCTATACTAGGAAGGGAAAGGGAGAAAAAGTAAAATATTGTAGAGTGGCTTCCATCCATGACACAGCAATATCTCAATACATTATTTCCTGCAAGAACAGACACCATGGAAGACTACAGGCTCCTGTTCTTAACAGGGCACTCAGGCAATCCTATTTCATGAAGACCTCCACAATGGGAATATTTAAAGATGTGAATTCAAAAGCTAGCAACTGACTAGTCAAATTCATAACCAGTCCCCTAAACGTCTTTCCAGGTGTAAATAAAAACTGTGCAGGTTAAATCACACATTTTTATTACCTGATTATTCCAAAGTAAGCAGCATCTCTTCTGTCAACTGTCAGGGCTATTATGATTAACATTTCTACTGCTGCATTCTTTTGCGTCCATGCTACACATCACTCATTAAATAGGCAAAATTAACGCATTAGTTCATGAACAGGAGAGTTAAAACTTCTTATGGCTATATATTTCATTAAAAAACTGCACTTCAAGTAAACTAGGATATGAAAATACCACATCTATCATATGAATCATGAGCTCATTTCAAAAGTTCTGCCACTTATATCAAGTGAGCAGTTAGAGGCCTCTTGAATTCAAACCATACATTGCCTCATGAGAAGCAGCTGTTAGCAATGAGCACCACGCTTAAGGTACCAGATGACCATCCAGTCTCTCAACATGCTATTATCTAAGGCTACATAGGCATGGGTTGCAAACATTTGCTGGAGTGTGCACAGGTCTGTCGGACCAGTTGAGGTCCATTGCCATGCATGCTAGGGTTACCAACTCATCAGGTATTAAATAACATAAATGCTTTTCTTACTCTCCTAGTTTGAATATGAGAGCACAGAAGATGAGCACAGCATCTGCATGATTAAAGGCCTGAAACAGTGGAATAAATTCAACAGAGGATACCAGTACCTGATTAAGTACATAAGAAGAGTCATGCCGGATCAGACCAAGGTTCCCTCTAGTCCAGCATTCTGTTCGCACAGTGGCCAACCAGCCACTTGTGGAAAGCCCACAAGTAGGACACAAGTGCAATACAACACTCTCGCTCATGTTCCCCAGCAACTGCTATTTACTGGCATACTTCCTCCACAGATAGCCATGAGGACCAGTAGCAACTGATGGCCTTATACTCTATTCATTTGTCTAATCCCCTTTAAAAAGCCATCCAAATTGGTAGACATCACTGTATCTTGTAGCAGCAAACTCCATAGTTTAACTACATGCTGTGTGAAGAAGTACTTCCTTTTATCCATCCTGAAACACACCACAGGTCACAGCAAAGATTGGTTTAGTTCAGCTTTCCCCAATCAGGTACCTTCCAGATGTTTTAGACTAATTTACTCCAACTCTGCTTACCTCTCCATGCTCCGGGGGAGGAACGGTGGCTGAGGAGGCAGGCCCAGCATGTTTCGGGGGCGTGATGAGTGAGTGTGGTGCTGGGGTGAATTCTCCAAAGAGGAGGATCGGCTGCTGCCATCATTGGCTAAGGGAAGCTGCAATGCTGAGAGGAAGAGAGGAAAAGTCAGACAAAGAGGCAAGCAGTACTTAAGACTCCCGGTTTCAAGCTGGATCCTTCTGCAGCCTAAGACTTTCTGTATTGAATACAGGGCTGCTGGGGAACCAGCCTATCAATCAATCCTAAGAAAAAGTCCAATATTATCCTAACTTCTGAAGTGCAAGCTACGTACTGCTCTCCTCCTAGCTGCTCTGAAATCACATGGCTCTCTCTGGACAGTGAAATCCTCTGCACGGAAACCATGCATTTTAAACACACTATAATGGAGATGGCCGCACCTTAACACAGAATGCAGGTCTTCCCCCATACTGCCATGAGGATGGCCAGGCCTAGCGTGAATTGAAAAAGCATCTTAAAGCTTAGCAACGATCGAAGTAATTCACATTACGTTATGTTTCCAGGTCTTCTTTCTTTTGAAAAGAATGGATAATGTGTTCATTGTTTGAATTTTCATTAAAGATTGTTTGAAGATCTCCCTAAATTTGAATGGGATAGCTTATCAATGTATTTCAAAATGAGTTTAATCAGTATCCAATTAATCCAATTTCTGAAGGCCTCTGCTTAAGCAACAACATGATCATAAAGTGGACAGCAGCACCAACATCTAATAGAGAGCCCCTGTCCTTTCCCATCATATTCTGCTCTTAAATTGAAGAGTCACCTTTCTTTAAGAGGCTTACACATATATTAATTTGGTACAGGGTTCCTTGTAGATGGATTCTGAAGGAGGACCATGAATGGTTGGAATCTAACATGTCCTGATAATACAGTACACTCATGCCATGTAAACAAATGTTACTCATGTGGGGATGTACACAACAAATATCATAATTAAATTAAGTTGTTGGTGCCTATGTATGAAGCATTAGCTTGTTAAGGATCTGTAGACTGGGAATGAGCCACACTAGTATACAAACACTGCATAGGTGAACTGCTTTAGATACAATACCACTGCATAGATAATATATGGGTGAGGAGTCTATGAAATTTAAACCTAAGTGGAATAAGGGATCTGGAGGGAAAGTAAGTTTGATTTAAATTCAAGTCCATTTTAAACAAGAACCAGCTCCTGATAAGACATCTTCCAGTCGCAGGAACTATGGAGGAACTGTTCTTCTTGCCTGGTTTCTTGACCAAGTGCTTCCGCTGGCACCGGATAGAGGTCGAGTTCTGTGAGCTAGGACCAGGAACATTCTTCCTGCTTGATCTTAGCACAAGCATTTTTGGATTGAGGTTTTTGCTAAGGTTGAAAAGACCATTCCAATGACAACCTTCTATGTTAAATAAAGACATACATCTAAAAGAGGGAACCCTTAAAGACACGTAGAGCTGGATCACAAAACTGCATTATACTGGGAGCATTACAGGCACGCCAGTACAGGAAGTCATACTACATAGATTTTAGAAACAATGGTTAGTAGCTGAATGATTAGATCTTATGTTTTTCCAGCACACTATGAACAATTATTTAATACAACAAGATGTGTCTCATCTCGCCAATAATGATTTGGCCTCATTTCCTCTAACTGTATAGGTTTCAACCTGTTCAGATAGAGGAAAGACTTTGACAATGCAGCATGGTAAGCTGCCCAAGTGCAAACATCCTATGTAGACATCTTCACTCACTTTCATTTGACCCAAGCTAAGCAATGTATCATTCGATCAAGCAGAATACAAAGTAATAGCTATGCTGCAACTCATATTCCTTGTGTCGTAGATCATCTCTAAAAATGGAACAGGAGCAGTATCCTTTTAATCGCCTAGCAGTGGCCTTAGTTACTTATATGTAAAACAAAATGCTCAACCAGACACACACACACACACACACATCTTCCTCAACAAAAAGACCAGGTCTGTAGTGCCAAAGCAGAAATACTGGCTTCCATATCATGACTTTGCCACTGAAAAAGACAAGGATGCTCAACAAGATTTATTAATACTATGCTTTTTTCTTCTTCTCTGGATTTTCAAAATGTTTCTACCCCCCCAAAGTTGCAGAGAAACATTTGGCAATAAATGCCACGAACGTATCACTCAGTTATCATAGGTTCCTGCTACTAGAATGATGTCCCTCTCGCACCTCCAGGTATCTACATCTCCTGGTACTTGGGCACAAGTGATGATTTCAGCAGCAACCATGGTTCAAAAGACAGTCACGCCAAGAGAATACTTGACAAGTGTGCCCACCCTCCATAATGGAGTATCCTCAAGTTTCACCACGAGAGTAGCTGTGTCAGCTATGCGTTAATGGTTTGAAATGAAGTTCATTGTGCCTGCTAAAATTCTGTGCCAGGATCTAAAGAGGTATGAAGAGCTTCCATCAATCTGGTACAATTTGACTTTTCTTTGAACATCTGATTCCCTTATCAAATTCAGAAATTGTCTGGAAATTCTCCACAGCTTCAAAAACAATGTGTCCTGGGCATGGGAGAGGAGGGGAACTACTCTTTGAAGAAAGCAAGAAAAGTGGTCCCTTGACCTCTCAGAATTAATTTCACAGTTCCTTGGCTCTTGGCCCTGGGACTGAGATGCATGTGCATCCCTGACCTAAACGAAGCAGAAGGAGTTGTATCCAATTCGTACATGGAATGCTCTTGTTTCAGCAGAGGATTCCGTTAGCGGAATGGAGAGGAAGGCCATTTTTAGTTATTCCCTCCCTGTCCTGCAATCCCCTGAACCACCTCCCACACTATTTCAAAGGATTTTCCTAACCCTCTGGGGCAGCCCCTGAGCCCCACCCACTGCAATCTGCTTGATGGATGGAAAACCATTGAAAGTGTGGGAGGTGTCACGGGGGGGGGGGGGGGATCACCAAAAATCACCTCCCTCCCCATCCTGATAACAGAAGTCATCGCTGGATCAAAGAACACCAGTGGGAAATAACCCAAAGAACTTTTAAAATATAAATACTAAAACTCTATTATGATAACAAAAGGAGCTGCAGCTTTCATATATTTTAAGACCATAATCTATCATTACAGATTGGGGGAAAGGTGCTGAGGCTTGCCTAAGGCTATCAAGAGTGATCCTGGCTGGTGAGATATTAACAGGGGATTTCTCGACACTCAGATCAACCTTTCATTGTAACATACAGCATGGCCCATGAAGTATGTGGCAGAGCTGAAAAGATATGGACGAAGAGAACACCAAAGGGGACTTAAATACAGACCTTCAACTTAAGAGTAAGGCATTTTCCTATCCCTACAGAGACCTCCTCTTTAAGTAGCCCCAGTTTTTGAAAACTCCTAACTATGAAGTTGATGGTCACATCTGTTGAAAGTGATCATAAAACATTAATGCATGCGTTTTAGGAAAAGCAAGCAGATAAGAACATCATAACAATTGAGCGCAGATCAGCTGATTTCAACAAACTCCAAAAAGGAAGCTCCCTTGGCTAGAAAAACTAAAGAAAATTAATTAAGGACAGCTGGTTATTTCTGGAAAAATGTTTTAAAGGCATCTGTTCTCAGTACTAAAGATAGGAAAACTCTCAAGAGACCATTGCAGTTTTGAGGGTTATATTGTTTGAATGAGTGTTTAACATAACCTGAAAGCAAAAAAAGAAAAGTAAACTCACAGGAAATGGATGGGAAGGCATGAACAAATTTACAAAACCACAACTTGTTTTAATAACAGAAAGGCAAAGGTGAAATCTGAATTAAAATGGATGCTACAAATACCACACAGTACAACCAGTTAAGTTACCTCTTAAGATGTTCTGTTGCCAACAATAAAAAGAACACATTCCCTATGAAAAGTTTGGGGTTAGTTCTGTGGACAACGCAGCAGAAGAATCTAAAGGGGGTTCAATTTTAGCCATTTAAAGTCTAGGATTTATAGAAGGGCCCTGACTAGCTAAATAACTATTAATTTTAAAGCTATGGCCTAGTTCTCATAAATAGCAGGTGCGGGAAACCGGTAATTGGATTGTATTACTTCAGACTACAGGTAGGGACTTATAATGGAATGCTCTTCTATTAAAAAAAAAGAGATTAAAAAAAACGAACAGGCACTATGAGTATATACAGGAGAAGTCTAGACTAGAATCCTTTTTCCTGACATGCAGTTTTCTATAAGTAGGGTCTTTTTTAATGGCAGAGCACTTAATCATACAAGCCCACACCTAAAAATTTAAACTGGTACAGTCCAGATACAGATTCACTACATAATATGTTTTCTGAAAACTAGGCCTATGTTTCACAAAGCCAAACATCCAGAAAATTCTCATCGTGATACATGACAAATCCAAGAGCTGTTTATAGAAGCGCAGAGCAAATCCCAAATTAAGGCTGGGCCAGTCAATAGTAGAAGCATAAGTGTCAGATGTGCTTCTGCTCTCTAGATCCTCTCCACCTGAAAGGTATGAAGAACAATTACCTATTTGCTCATTTCAGGACATAAACACTATTTAGAAGAGGTGCACATATTATTACTGAGCCGGAAAAAGTTTTTTTGAGGAATACAAGAGTAGATTTCTGTGTAAAAGAATTGGTGTGTGAGCTTCAGTTCTGACACTAAAATCAAATTCCTGGGAAAAACATGTGCTCCAAGGCCACAAATATATGTCCACCTTCTTAAGCTACTATCTTTCTTTCTTTCTTTCCATTTATATCCCACCTTTTTTCCTCCTCAAAGATCCCAAGGCAGCATACATAATCCTCCTCCTCCTCCTCTCCATTTTATCCTCACAACAACAACCCTGACAGTCTGTGACTGGCCCAAAGTCACCCAATGAGCTTCCACTGCCGAGTGGGGACTAGAACCCAGATTTCCCGACTCCTAGTCCAATACTCTAGTCACTACACCACACTAGTTCTACTAAACGAAGTAAATGCCACAAACCAAGGTCTGCCAACCAGTCTTAAAAAAATCTTTAACTCAAAGCTAGAACCAATGGCTAATTAAGTTGCATAAATGAGCTCCAGAGTGAAGTGAGGCCAAAGATTTCACATTACAGTAGAAATGTGAATGACTTTCACTTCCTCTTATGCTGTTCTTTGTAACATGTGAAATGGCTCTCAGAGTCAAGTCTTTGAAATAAAAAAGACAGGGGTACATTGTGAATGTGTACACGTTCCTTCTAGCTTCAGCAGCCTTAACGGAGCTAAGGAAGTCTGCAATTTTAAAAATGTAGCCTCTCCAATCCAAAGAGAGTTAGGATGCTTCTGTAAACACATAAAGATGGTGAACAGCTTCTTGGGTTAAAGTGTGTGGGTCATCAAATAGGTTAAAGTTTCAACTGAACTGCCCTGCTCAGCATGGCCCTGTTAGATGGGAGCCCTCTGGAGAACAACAGAGTTCTGCCTGGAAGCAGGCGGACATGCTCACCATGAATGCAGAGGATTAGCAATCATCCTGTGCAGAACAAGAGAAGCAGCATAAGAATTTAAATCCTCAATGCTAGATATTAATACACCAATTATTTTAAATGCTAATGGTTGTGGAAATACTGCAAAGAATAATGTAGCCAGAAATGTGAAGGCCCAGAAAAAAACCAGAAAAATTAGGAAAAAAACCTTCCCTCCCCAAAGCCTTTTTTGTTTTTTTTCCCGAAAAATTGGGGGAAAAAAATGAAGAAAAAACAGATTATGGAATGTTTTATTTTAGCATGATGCATAAAATGTTTAAGACAAGGTGTTTATATATTTACTTCTCCAAAAGATTCCTAAAAACTATGTATAGTATCAGATTATTACAATTTCAGTGCACTGAGGACAAGCAAGTCCTAGGTTGCAAACTGAGACTACAGCTCTCAAATACAAGAGCAAGATGCATTTCTGCCTCTAGGGGGCACTGCCATTGAAGCAGAGACTGAAAAGGATAGTGATAGCTATAGCTCAGAAAATGAGTCTGATTACATTTCATGCATATTCGTTGAATCTTGGTCACCTTTTTTCTCAGTTCTTTTTACGGGAATGGGTGCTTTATGTCTGCCTGACACTGTGGAGGACTAGCAGAGAAGTAAATAATTTTCCTTGTTACTAATGTTAATGGTTTCTGCTGTTTGTTTTTGTAATTGTTTTTTTTTTGCCTGCTCCTCATAAACTGGCAAAACCAAAGAGGTTCCTTATAGTTCAGGTGTTCCTTACAGTTCAGAAGCTTGGAACTAGCTCCATTTGTTGAAAAAAAAAAAAGGTGAAATTTTTAAAAAGTAAATTCAATTTGTAATATTTGCTTGAATGCACTATACTTTTAATATACCAAATGTGATAATTTTATGCCAAACCAACTTGTACATAACTACATTTTATGTTCCTAAAATAACAAAGTGACTTTCAATCCGTAAAAAGTGCTAATATTGCATTTTTTCAATTTCCCCCCAAAAATTGAGTTTTTTCCACCCCCCCCCCCCCGGGAAAAAACATTTTTTTTCTCATGGCTTCAAAATGTCCTGAAATTTTACATCTCTAGCTGCTACCCACACCACTCACTACTGTCCACTTCCCTTTGCATCCAAGTAAATGCATTAAATAACTGTCAAGGACAAATCCGTTCTTATAGCACTCAAGCTCTCAGTCCAAGAAGCCTGCATGCTACTCTACAGCTTGATCATGCAAACCAATCAGCCTCCATCTGCCAAAGACGATCCACAGCAAAGGAGAAAAACATGCTGCAGAAAAGGTCAATCACTCCAGTGTATGACTGGAAAAGATTACATGAAAGAGGAAGAAAATAACTGTAGTGGGAGGAGGAAGACAGGACATGGAAGAAAGCCAAAACCAAAGCAGAGCAAAGCAGGAAGGTTCTAATAATGGGCATAAGCAGGTAGTGCACACAGCTTTTAAAAGCTTATAAAAAACAGATACAGTGTTGAGGCTGCTGACACTGGGATATTCACCAGAGATATTTCAGGGGATTTTGGTTGCTAGGTATGTGACATGACCCACAGCCTTTCCAGAACAGCAGGGACTGAATTCAATGTAAATTCTAATCTGAATGACAATGGTCAGATCTTCCGCAATAGGACATGCATAACTGCAAGCACACAGACTTACATCCTTTGCATCTTCATAGATCAGTTGAGATGACTGTGATAATAATGGCTAAACCAAACGGGCTACACCATGCCAGATGCTAGCAGGCCCAGACAAGGCTTCTCTTTATGCCAGCGGATAACCAGACTTGAAGCCAGGTTTAATACACCAATCATTAGATACTACAATAACTTGCACTGGATGAATTTGAAACAAAACACATTGACTGGGTTCTGACGATCACGGCAGGGGAAAAACCCACTGTGGACACTACCCTAGCCCCCACATGTGTTGTGTGCATGAAAACCATTTGCACTGCTCCCCACACTGCAGTGTGGGTTGGCGTGTCGCCCAAACCTAGTGCGCGTCGCAGCTGTGGTGGCTTTGTACCCAACCTACAACTCAAAATGTGCAGTAGAGGTTGTAGGGTGGATACAAAACTAACCCAATCATGCTGTGTGCTGTAATTAGATGACACGTCAACGTGTGCTGCAGCATGGGGAATAATGTAAATTATGGGCGTGGGCGCACACATGTGGCACACACAGAGAGGGGAGGTGCCATTATGGCTTCTTCCCTCACTGCAATCGTCCAAACGCACCCTTGGTGTTAAGGACCCATTCCCATCTAATGGTTTTAAGCCACAGGAATTATTCTTATAAGAATGTATACAGCTAGTTACTCATGCGAAAGACACCAGGAATTGCTTGGTATAATCATGTTTCTTCTGTATAAATTTCCCTCATTGCAACTTTAGATACACTCCCTTAATACCACTTCAAATGGCTCCATATGATAATGTCACAGAATGGTGAGCCAATAGTCTCTCAAAACAAATAGATGGGGAATTTAATGTAATTTAATTATTTGGATATTTAAGTATGCATCAAATAATCACACATACAATAGAAGGTTAAAAAGTAACTAACCAGAGACTAAGAATCTAACTCCATGTTGTTCCAAGAGAATGAGTTATGTAGTCAATGCTCTTGACATTCCCTCAATTGAGCGTGTCCAATTATGCAACAATAAATGTAAAGAACTTCACTGCTAGGATGACATTTTCTTGAAAAACTGAAAATAATGGAAGCCAGAAATGTAAACCCACAATTCTGTACTGTTGCATGCGTCAACATGCTAGGAGCTGCAGGGCCTTTTCTATCTAAACATGCATAGGATTGTGCCTTTAATATTCAATAGAAATTACAGTGATAAATGCTGGAAATATTGGCAGGAAAAAAGGGATTTGCTACACTATCAGTGCACTTGTAAAAAAGCAAAGAAATTTTGGGTACAGATTTTATATATGATCAACAATACCTTAAAGTTTAATTTGATATTGAATCCTAAATTATGTATGTTGATATATTTGAAAGAATCAGTTCCAAGGGATAAAAATATGACTGTTTTACATGTTAGTAGCCATTAATCTATGGTAAATATTGAAAAATTAGGAAAGTACCAACACTGAAAGAATGGGTATTACGATTACCACAGCTATTATAAATAAAACAAAAAGTTAGATCTATGCAAAAAAATAATAATAATAAACCCCAAAACACTTTGAGATGCATGGAACAGTTTGGATATTGCTGAAACACTAGAAAAGATGGTAGTAAGGTAACCCTTTTTCTTTATTATTAAAAGAAAATACATTTGAATTTTACAAGCATTTTAAGTGTGCCTGAGAACCTGTAACTTTCCAACAATGTCTTGTAATTGTACTCTGAAGGATATTTTTAATCATTAGATATATTATTATATTATTTTGTTATTTTTAATAATTAAAAACACTCAATATTCATAAGGTGAACTCTCAGCACTTATTAAAAACAGTGTTGCTGCTGCCCCCACGTGCACTGGTTGCTCGACCGAGATTACCCACGCTGTAGTTTGCTGTGTCATCCAAACCTGGTGCACAGTGCAAGCATACTACATTTTGACCCACCCTACAACCTCACCTTGCAGAATGAGTTAAAGGGTAGGTGAAAATGAACTATGCCCACGCAACCCATGATGCAGTGTGGGTAATTCCCAATCACTTTTAAGATCAATTACTCTCAGGATAGACTGAAATATAAGCATAGGCATGTCAGCTTTCCAGACAAATTGGCATTCATCTGCAAACATCATTCGTGGATCCTAGAAAATTAAAACAAGAGATTCCTAAACTGTATATTTGCCACATTTTTAATGGGATGTATTTTAGAGACAAATATTTGTCCCTGCCCCTCCCTGACACTTATTGTACAGTTGCAGTGCCACTCAAGGAAATGCAGGTCTGATGACGAGTGAGGACCAAGGAATGGCACCCACAAAGAGAAGAAAACAAACTAAGGCTAGGTTTAATGCTCCTTTTAGCTCTCTAGCTGAACATTTTAAATAAACATTAAATGGGGAAAATGAGCCAGCAATAGAAGTAGCAAGGGGCAAAATGCATCGTATCATAGGCAACTTTTTCAACCTATAGTAAATCGCATTAAACCAAAGGACTAGGACTGTAATAGGCAAGCATATTCCATCTTTTGGAGTAATACGGGATTTGCATTAACGTTTTACCTGAACTAATGTTTAACAATCAAGTATGTGGGAAATAGTGTACAAGTTAAAAAGCCACTTTGATTCAAGCTAAGAGTCCAGTATTGTTCTTTTCATGCAGTAACATTTCAGAAATAGATATTCCCCCATTGCCTAAAGGGGACAGGTATTTCAATAAATAACTTCAATCCACACCCTGACATTTTATTGGATGACAAATGCTTCCTAATCTTTTTTTTTTCAGGGAGCAACTAGTGGCCTTTCAAAGCTACAGGCCTTTGATAGTTCAGTCATCTTGTGATCTAGAGGTTTAGCTAAGCGGGCACAGGCCAAGACAGCATCTGAATGAAAGAACTAACTAAAGAACTGACACAGAGGTGCTAGTCATCTGCAGAGGAATAGAGCCTGTGTCTTTATGCTCTGGCAATTTTCCTACCATAATGAAGTACAGAGATGGTTTTGTTTTAATTCTAGCAGCTCCATTCTTTCTCTTTAAATCCCAGCCTTACTAGCAAAACCTGGTGCATTTTTAAAACAAAACATTATATTACCTATCCCAAATGGAAATGCAACCTGCTGTCCTTAAAAAGTGGGTGTACTACAATGCTAGATGAAATAACTCAAACTTGTTTTATTGCCTACATCCAAAAAGTATACAAGCTGCCTGAAGTCCTTTAGATGGAAGCACTATAAGACTACTTCCCTAGTTGTGTCTGTTGCACTTCCTAAACAGGAAGCTCTGCTAGGCAAAAGCAGTTTCGCTGATTATGTGCTTTCAAAAAGATGCCTGGAATTGAATTTTCCTGTACCTCTCTCTCTCTTCCTTTTGGAATACATGCCTGGAGTGAACTTTTCTATGAACAGTTGATGTATGGTACAACACATTAAAAGTGTGCAAAAGTCAGAGAAAAATGTATGAGAATGCCATCCTTGAATTCAGCTTCTTGCCTTGTCTGCACACACAACACATGCCCAAGTTCCAAATCCGTGATCATGGCATTAGTAATACTATCAGAATTGTAATGTGTTTTCTATGAGTTACTCTTAGGCATTCTCTCATGGACTGGGAGTTTTTAAAAATAGCAATTAAAAGAATGAGGACTCCTGGGATCCCATCTACCATGCCTGATCTAGGCCAGGATGACCAGTTGGATGACTACGGAATCCAACAAATCTGTGCATCACCCTAACATTGACACCCCCAGCAACTCTGGAACCTCCAGTATTGACAGACATCGAGGAACCCTGGACAGGTCCCCTGGGGACCACACACACCCTGTAGAATCTGAGCTGGAGGCTGAACATCCATCCAGTCTAAAACATGTTGGCATCAGGAGATAAGAGGCACAGGCTGCCACCCAGGGTAAAGACCTCCTCATGATTAGGACTTTTGCCAGAGGACCTGTGATGAACTGTAGCTGAGCCTTGGGTGGGGCTCTGGAAGTTGCAGCATTTGAGCTTTCAGTTTAGACTTTCTAGCTGCTAGAAACAACTCCTCACCTCAGCTTCTAGTGAGTTGAACACTTGATTCTCTGTGATTGAACCTTCATGCTACTAACCTTTGGACCCCTGCTTGACTCTGCTTCTTGGACTGTGTTTGTATCTGACTGCTCAACCATGTTTTAACTTTGCTGCACCTCAGACCTTTCTTCTGGAGACCATCCACTTGCTTGGTAATCCTGTGCCTTGGCCTGATCCCATACTGGACTGATACCTCTGTGCTTGACCTTTTGCCTGTTCATTGACTTGCCATTGGATTTGCCCATCAATTGCATTAACATTGGGTCTGACCCTGGCTAAGAGGGACAGGGATCCATCTTTTTAAAATGTTGGCAAGTTACAAGAACTAGAGGGGAGCAGCAGCACTGCTTTAATCTCCAAAGGATTCACTCATCATCCAGCAGTGCAACACATGAATTCCTCTGAAATTCAAACATCAAGCTGCCATATTTCTTCTTCAATACATTTATCTGAAAGGAGGTATGGAACTGTACCACTTAAATAACTGAAACTGTGTACTGCTGCACTTCCACTTCAGTATGTTTTACTCATAGGGAGGAATGGCAGTGATCCAACTGAGTAGAAAAGCAGCTACACAATATATGAATCCCCAAGGAATGTGTTCTTTGCACTATCTCATCCCCTCTTAAGTAACCCTTCTTCAAGAGAAGAAAGTGCAGGTTTTTAGATTTATGCTAAGCATTGTCTCCCCTGCAATTGTAAAGGGCAATGAGTAGCAACATGCTTTTTTGAGACCTGACTAATGTATTTTATCCATGTGTTTGCCAATCCCACTCATTTAGAAGTGGCAGAGAGAGAAACCTAGTTGAAAACTCAATAGCTTGCAAAATAATGCATTGTGGAATCATTATTTGCCTTTTGACTTCAGGTCAATACAGGAGCACGATGATCTAACTTTTCTCTGAAACCACAACAGCTACAAAACATTTTTAAAGTTGAAGCTGGAATTTAACCATTAATTTACATTTAAGGGAAACTAACTAAAATTAAGCTTTCCAATGGAGAATGAAAAAAGAGCCTGAGAAACGATTTTGTGGCTCTACTTGATCTGCTGTTCAGCCTCAAGTAAAAAACAAACAAACCACCTTGCCCATGAGCTGCTCTCGTAATAATTGGGCTTGGTTATCATTTAGCTGCCTGCATCATGTGCACTTCAGATAGCTGCAAGGATACTGGCAAGTCAAAAGTAACAATAATCTTAAGCCTAACAGTCGTACAAATGGTCAATATGCTGCCTATAGAAAAAATGTTAGAGTAATAACTATTTTTAAATGGAAGGATAAGAAATTTTGCTGGATGATATCTGCAAAGAACAAGTGGCACAGCACAAAAGCACAGGTAAGAGTTACTGGAAGGCAAGGTTGGGAAGCACTGGAAGGTAATCTAATTACACACATTCCCATCCTGAAAGACTTCAAAGCACTAGCAGGCAAGCATCTGCTAGACGAAATGACATGTTGGTCTCTCCATATTTTATACACTCAAATATTGCTGCCTCTAGGGTAGAAAAAACACAGTAACTTATTTCACAATGCACAGCTACAGTAGCTCAGGGCAAAAGCTGAAGAAGTCAATCTGCATCAGCCAAAAAGAGCATTTGGCAAGGCAGGCATATGAACATTTACAGCGTAATCCCTTCTATATTATTATGGACACTTTAATCATGAGTCTGCCCAGGTGCCAATTTATTCAGAAGACTCAATAAGAGATCCCATCAAGACTATCTTATTAAGAAAATGTCAATTTAATCAAATAGAGCTGTATGAGGTAGGGAAGATTCCACCACCACACAAGAACAGGGACAGACTCAGAAAATCAGGAACTATTTTTTAATATCTGATGCAGATCCTTATAGTCATGCAAGGACATAGAATTAAATTTGCACTTCATCCAATTTTATGAACTCTTCAATAAAAGTTCTTGGCCAATAAAGTAAAACTAACAATCATCTCATCTTTTAAATTATCCAATTAAAGCGTATCTAGGTAGCAATTACATCTTTAGTGCATGCACATACGACAGATAAGAAAATGTCTGCATCAGTCTCTAATTAAAGAACTGCAATTTAAGATTGTTCCCAGGATTCCTAATTGCAGTTTGTTAAGGTGAGAATAATTTTCTCCCCAATATGAAAAATGAACAAGTGCAGTCCTTTGTATTGCATATCAATTTCTAAAAACTCTGACTTAGTGCTATTAACCCAGAAATATATAAGTCCTGGTGAATAACATTTGTCCAGAGAATGGTCTGAAATCATATCATCTAGATCCATTCTCTGAAGCTTGGCATGTTTGGGCCAGGCAATACTTGGACAGGAGTCTGCCTGCAAATCTATGAATATAGCTACAAGATATTTTAAGGAAGAGAGGCATACATATAAATTCATAAGATACATATAAATGTTTGCCTCACTTAGAATATATCAAAACCATAACCATGCACAGTTGTGGGATGCTGCAGACTTCGTTAATTTTAGGATTTCTTACCATCTCTTCCTATTGGATATCTCATAGCCATTTGAATCCTGCCTAATTCTAAGGTGGGCTACTATGCTCCCACTGTAAAATGCTGAGTTGCCCTTGACGAAGAGCAAAATCTTAACTTTCTGCCCTAAAGCAAACTGGTGTTCAACAGAACTAGCAGTTTACTACTGGGTTCTACCTTAGAGGCATTTGCACTTTACACTGGAGAAATCCGCTGTTTTGCTATATGCAGTTTGGCATTTCTAAATTGCCTTTCCACCCAAAAGTATCTAAGGTAATGTATGACAATACAAATTTCTGCCACATTCCACCTGAGAGGTCTGGCACATGAAGGGGAAAGAAGGTTGGTCTGACGTAGACATAATTTAATGATTACATTCTTCATAAAGTGCTTTGTCATCATCAGGAAAGGATGGTGCTAAGCAACTACTGTAGCTGTGGACAATCAAACATGTTCTCATGCATGGCCTTATGTACTGCTTTGCCTAGCCAGTCGTGGTGAGTTAGGCTAGAACAACAGTAAAGGAGAATACCAAAGTGGGGAAAGAAGCAGGGTCAGACACACACTTGGAGGAGAAGCAGACAAGTGGCAATTCTATGCAGTTGAAGGAAGCATTAAGTAAATGATGCAAGAAATCCAAGCTGCGATGATAAAAAGTTCTGGTACCTGCACGTTGGGATGGAGCGGGAGCAGGGCTTAGAGTGATCACAATAACTGGATTGGGAAAAGGAAGAAAAAAACACGATAAATCACAACAGAAACAATCAAGTCATCAAAATGAAAATAAATCATATTCAAATCAATTTCAGGATAAGGAATGGAGGTGGTGAGAAACCAACAAAGGGGACAGACAAGGTGAAAATGAGATGCATCAAACAAGTAAAGAATAAATTTCACAGAAGTCATATCCTTAACGCTTCTAATGTGAAGGAAGCAGGAGTGTCCTTCCTCCACATGCATTCTATGTACCCTGTTCCATTAAGCTCTGCAAAACTCCATTCCCTTGCACAACAACATTCCTGTTGATGGCCTTCCTTCCTTCAGAAAGACAAAATCCATTCAACAGAACATCAACACACTGATCAACCTTATTACAATCACAAACACAGATGAAAAATATTTAAAATACCTAGGGGACAGTTCTACAGTTTTTCCAAAGAAAGCATCAAAATCTTAGGTACTAAGATTGCACAGGGGTGACTACATTCCAGGCTCCAACTTCAATATCTTTAAGAACCAGTGCTGCACAAGTATTTCAAATTCCAAGGTGCCCAGGAAACCTTTCATCTGTGATATTTCCAACCCCCATCTCAGCATAAAGATTGCTTTAAGGCCCATGATCTTACTATGCTCCCCCAACATGAAATGTATTCACAGAATTCTAAACTAGATGGTGTAATTGGGATAATCTAACAGAAAGCAAAACCAAGGAATTTAAACTCCTTGATTACTGATTATCTTAAATGGAACTCTTAGAATCAGCTTCTCACACATTGGCAGGTTATTCAAATCAGTAACTCAACTCCCTTTCAAAACTTTATTTTTTCAACCACCTTTGTCCAACTTCCACCCATGAGTTATTTTCTATGTTTAGGCTGCAAAACTTGCTACTCCATACACACATTCAGATGACAATAATAGGCTCTTTCACCTCAACTATTTCTTGTCAACTTTCCCTCCACCGCTACAATACCATGTTGGATAGCAGGACAATGTAAAGAAACCAACTTACTAATGTTTTACACTGCTTTGGTGTGTATGTTTTATCAGAAAGTGTTTTTAAACATTAATAACATCAAATGTACAGAGAGAAGTACCACTGCTTTGCTCCATCAGTCTGAGTTTCAAAGAGTCATTTTCTTGACTACTTACATATAGGGAGTTCACTAAAGGGCATGCTGATGTCTCTGAACCACAGTCCCCTGCCTCTGAACCACAGTCCCCTGCCTTTAAAACTGGAACAACTTCTAAACATGGAGACATGGTCACTTAAGTCATTCTCTCAACTTTCAGCCTCTAAAAGGTGCATCACTGATACCACCCACCCAACACACAAACAAGATATGTTATACCTTAAAAAGGAACTCAGTGTGGAATGCAGGTGCTTTCTAACAGAAGCTCAAGAGTCAAGACAAATCCATCAAGTAAATAATAGTATCATGCTGCCTTTGTGGACTATCCAGAATAAAATAGAAAGGAAAGAATTGAGAAAATAATATTCCACAAAAGTGATTATCCTGCATACAGAATATTGATGGGCCTTCATTCTACTGAAGTTTGAGGCTAGTGTGTAAAATCTATCTTGAACAGGAGGTACATTTGTAACTGTTCATAAAGCAGATTTGAACATGTTTCTCCTTTTAAACCCTCTGTCACTTGAAGTGGTATAGGTCTAGACAACATTAAAGTTGCCCCGTTGCTGCAGAGGTAATATCTCAATAATTAGCAGCAAGGAATGGATGAGCTTTGCACTTTCCTCCTTTTAGTTAACTTTAAAGAGGAATCCTCTTCCTATTTTCAGTGTTGTATCTGCTTCTGGATATCGGGTAACTCCTGCCTGCTCAGAGCCTTGTGTGCATCAGACCTTTGGACTGAATTGGATCCAAATGCCAAGGGCCATAATTTGCAACAAATTACTACCAGAGATATCCTAATCAGCCTGCTAGGCTATTGGTTTGTCAGAAAATGGATTAAATTAGATTACATTTTTGTTAATCTCACTATTACCGTAGGAATTTCACCTTGACTACAATGTTGTTAACAGATTCTGTAATTCATAAAAGCAGAATATACAGCTAGAATCATGTGCTACTTAACAGAGATTAGATTAAGATTTTTTTTAATCTTGACAGTCACCAACATCACTATCATTCAGATATGAGTTCTGTGTTGCCCATGTGAAACTTATACATGCATGAACACTCTCAATATTTTGTATAGATCAACATCTGATGATAATACTAGGCAACCATAAGGAAGGGGCAAACCCTTACTAATTCCTATGACATTTTTGACAAAGTTGTCATTCCATGTAAAAGCTCAGTTCTTTGCCCCAAAATGTAAATGTTTTGTATCTATTAAAATTTATATAATCAAGTGAAGACTCAAGTTTTGATAACTACAGTTATTTGACCCATATTCTTTGCACTGAGCTTTCTTCTTCTTCTAAACCATCAGGAGAACTTTGCTTATAGAACAGCCTATAAATACTGCAAATAAATAAATTCTTCCCCTAGCTAACTTCTAAGTGAAGATGTTCAAATCATTCTATTAGTGATTTCCAAACTGTTTGCTGGAGCAAGTAGTGTGCCATGAAAAGGCTTTAGCATGTCTTGAAAACAATTAAGCCACCACACTGAATACCTGCAAGGAGGACTGTATAGCACTGATCCTTCCTCTCTCTGCCAATATATGGGCAGTGTAATTATCCCAGAGAGGAAGTAAAGATATTCCGGGATTCCCTGACAGCCTGAAGACTAACCAGGAAAATAATCTTGCGATTGTGGTTGATAGCTCAATGGAAACATATCCAGTGTATGGCCATTGTGAAAAGGGCAGGTTCCATGTTAAAGTTATTACAAAATGGATTGAAAATAAAACTGCCAACATGACCAAGCCTTTATACAAATTCATAGTGCAACCATGAAATACTGTGTGCAGTTTGGTCACATTTCAAAAAGGATATTGTAGAGTCAGGACAGGTACACTGCTGAACTATGGAATTTTCTATCTCAAGAAGTAGGAGTTGCCACCAACTTGGACAGTTTTAAAAAGGGATGAGACAAATCCACAGACAGGCTGTCAGGTGTGCAATTCTGCAGGAAACAGGGTGTGGAGGGGATGGTCCTCCTCACGCACTCTGTCTCTCTGCAGAATAGGGCTTCTGACAGCTCACCCAACAGCTGTTTGGAGGGCTGTTGAGATACCAGTGCTACTGAGAAACAAGGTGGGTGCTCCCCAAGCACATTGTTTCCCAGTAGAATCACTGGGATTTCGACAGCAACTACCTCTGCAAGTGACAGAGGAGGGGTGTGTGGCCTGCACAGGTTTCTAGGTGAGCCAATGCAACACCCAAGCACTGAATGTTGCCCACCAATGCCATTGCGGATATGGCTATCAATAACTATTAGTCATGAAGGCAATATATTAATTCCAGTATCAGAGAGCATACGACTCTCAATTGTAGGTGCCGAAGAATACAAATTGGAGGGTGCTAACTGCACTCATATTCCGCTTGTGGGCTTCCCATTGGCATCTGGTTAGCCACTTTGGGAACAGAATGCTAGACTGGACAGGCTTCTGGTGTGATCCAGCATGGTTCTTTTTAGACCATTCTTTTTAGACCCAGAAATATCTCTATGGACCAGAAAGCACTAGGGAAAAAGGAGAACAATACACCAAGAGACAATATTAACTTAACTATTCTGCAAATTATTCTGAGAAAATGTATACACATCTTTTTCGATTAAAAAGAAATCCTATAACCTAGGTAACAAAAGTTTGGGAAACAAAGCCTTATATGCACAACGCACACTTTGCTATAAATATACATTAGTCCACGTATATGACCTGGACCTGGAGATGCACTCAGGGACATTTCTGTGCACACAGCCAAACATTTTCAAGGCATTTCCAATCCATTGTCCCTCTATATCCACTGCATGGTAACAGTCTTCTTAGTCCCACCCCTAACTTTGAAAAATCGTTAAAATAAATGTGAGGATAAGGCGATCACAAATTCATTTCTCCAATGTAGCGGGGACGATATTTGCTTCTCTGCTCCAGCCTCTTCCCCAAACACAGAGCAAACTCTTCATTCCCCACTAAAGCAGATGGCAACTATGAGCCCTAAGCATATTCCTCTGCTTATAGAAAACAGAACCCAGAGCACCACCAAAGCCATCCCATCGCAATCCCAAGACACAGTTTTTCAGGAGAATCCATCCACCTGCACAACATTCCCAGGCTCTCAACATTCCCTTGACCTTCTTTCTGTGCCCCCTATTTCTCCTATCATTTTCCTTCCATGCTGGATCTCCCAAAGCTCCACCTAAAAAACAAACACACTAAAGCCCTGGCATTGCTAGTAACCCACCACATACTTTCTCTGTCCCTCGCAGAGGTTTTCTTTTCCTCCTTCACACCACACACCTTCGTCCAACATCCAGCCCCCCACCCTGGTTCTTTCCCTTGTGTACCAGTGCACAAGTCTCGGGCCTCCTCCACCTTTTCCAGACTCCCTCGTAAACAAGCGCCCCTTGCTTCCCCCTTCCTCTGCCATCCCCCGCCCAGGAAGGGCCTTCCCCACTGTCCCTTCGTGGCAGTTCCCCTCCCCCAATCCCGCTGGTCCCAGAGCGCCTTCCCAGGCGGCCCCGTGTCATCCAAGCAGGGGCCCTTCCCCCGGAATCCCCCCACTCAAACCCTCCCTTACTAGGCCGAGCTCGAGCCGGACTGATCTCCAAGTTGAGGTCGATGCGCCTCCGGGCCTCTCTATTCTCCTGTTTCAGCTTGGCCTCCAAGCGGGACAGTTTCTGCTCCAGCGAGGACGCCGCCATCTTCCCCCCCTCCCCCGGAGACGACGCCGCCGCCGCCGCCGCTGCCGCCGCCGCGCAGCCAGAATACACAAACACCACAACACGCAGGCGCAACATGAACCAACCCGGCCACCGTAACCTCAGCCACCGCCTCCCTCCGTAAACTAGTCTAATTCCCCCTGGGCTTGTTTTGCCTCACGGCATTTTCTGGTACGCATGCGCCAAGCTCTCAAGCGCTGGCCTCCGCAGCAGCTACACACCACTAGCAGTACGTTTCGGAGATCTGCTACGCATGCGTGTCTCGATTAAACGTTTGATGAGGACGAGGGACATATCTAGGAATGGCTAAAGGATGCCCACGATAAAGCTACACACCTCTCACGTTTCGAGACCTGCCAGCGTTAAGCGGCTCCAAATACGAACATTTTCCTTCCTGCCATAACAGAGACTTCTTATGGGATTGATCTGACCGCCTGCTTGGGTTTCCGTTTGTTTCTTCCGTCCTTGTTCCCTTTAATCTGGGACGCTCACAGCAGCTGTTGCGTCCCCTTTCATTGTAGCCCTTTAGAGCGGGCAAGAGCGTGTTCTCCGGTAATGTCGCCTAAACATCTGCAGACCCACAAGAAGAGCGCGAGAGGAAATCCACTCAAGCTACTTATGAAACCTTGGTGTGTGTTTTTAAGTGATTTTTTTTTATTTTGAAAAAAAGTTATGCACGCACCCTCAAAATTAGGAACACCTCTATGCTGCTTTTCAATTCCATGATGGAAAAAAGACAGGATATCATTATAATTAAATATAAATTAAGCCTACAAACTGCTTCTATAGTGAGAGAAGGGGGGAGGAATCAGCGTTAAAGGCACAGAATCACAGGCACTCCGCCAAAGCAGAGCACGTTCAGGATTAGACCCGGTGACCTATGCATAGTGATACCCGCCTGCAGCGAGTGCTTCCAGGCAAGGTTATTATTGTGCAATCATCCTCTTTCATGGAATTTTACAGGTTCCAGAGGACATCTTCCATTTGTAGGCCTCACATGTTTTCCCACTGCTATTTGCTACCAGAAAAAAAAATATGCTACGGAAAAACTGAATAGCTGCACAATGTCTTCTGATTGTAAGTGCTAGCAGCCCTCCCCTGATCCCACTGCATTCAATGGGACATAGTCTTAGAATGCTTCCAGATGAGGCTTTTATTATGCAACCACCCTGACTCATTCACAAATCATTACAAGATATTATGGGAGGTCCAGATAGCATTATCATCCACTCATAACCCTCCCAAGTTCCCAGTGCTACTTACACTTTTTTCTTTTTTTTTACCACAAAACGGGGGAAAGGGAATAGCTGCACATCCATAGCACTGGAAGCCCTCCTACAAGCATTCTTAGATAATTGTTCATATGCTTGCAAGTTGAACCATACTCTTCTGCTACTGATTTTTGGTTCTGCAGAACACATGGAAGATCAATACATATACCTCACAATGACTGTGTTTCCCTTTAGTGGGGAAAACTACAGCCCCAATCCTGTTTTCCTGCTAAATCTTGTCTAATTTTTCCTAATCTTGGTGCATGATGCAGAACCATTCTGTTCAATCAACTAGCCAGACTATTCAATCACCTACCAGTATTATTGATAAAGTCCAGTAGTAATGGAAAAGTGGCAACCTGGAGTTGGAGGTAGTCAGAAGATGCTGCTTAAGAGCGTCTAGCAACAGGGAGAGGTTTCCACTACAAAGCTGCCCAGTGGGTACTCCAAGCACTGTACATTTATGCAAAGTTATGACTCAAGACACAATCTGCAGGACCATAGGCCAGTAAGAGAGCTATGTAACTGATCATTGTCAAGGTTCCACCTTTACCTGGACCCCTGGATCAGCTCCTTAAGGATATTTTGCCTCTTTAAGAGCCCTTCTTTCCATCCAAAGTCAAGTTTCTACCTTTAACCTTCCCCTCTCAATAATGTGGGGTTTAAGCTTTAGGTGTGGTGAAAATAACTAGGGGTGTGCACGGACCCCCCGGATCGGATCGGGACCCGGATCGGGACCTCCAATTTTGTCCCGGACCGGTTCGGACAAAATCGGAGGCCCCCCGGACCGGATCGAGTCCGATCCCAATCCAAAAATCGGAAATTTTTGGATCGGCCGCCATTTTTTTCCCCATAGACTTGCATTGCAATGCAAGTCTATGAGGAAAAAATGGCGGCGGGTGGGTAAGGGGGGGCCTAACTCCCTCCCCCCCCCCGGGGCCGTCCGCTGTGGACGGCCCCGGCAGGTAAACCCCCTCCCCCGCGCTCCCTACCCCCCCTGGGGCCGCCTGCTTCCATCCGCTGGCGCCCGCGGGCGCCAGCGGATAGAAGCGGACGGCTCCGGGGGGGGGGTAAGCCCCCTTCCCCGCCACTTACCTTCTCGGCACGTCCGGCGCCGGCGGCTACTACCAGCGGGCTCCGCGGCCTACTCTCGAGTAGCGCGCCGGGTGATGACATCACCCGGCGCGCCACCCTGGAGCAGGCCGCGGAGCCTGCTGGTAGTAGTAGGCGCCGGCGCCGGACGGGAGCCGCCGGGCCGGGCAGGTAAGGGCCCCCCTCCCCCCTCCCCCCTCCGCGCGCCCCCTCCTCCCCCCTCCCCCCTCCGCGTGCCCCCTCCTCCCCTCCACGCACCCCCTCCTTACCTTTCCGGCCCGGCGGCTCCCGTCCGGCGCCGGCGCCTACTACTTCCAGCAGGCTCCGCGGCCTGCTCTAGAGTAGCGCGCCGGGTGATGACATCACCCGGCGCGCCATCCTAGAGCAGGCCGCGGAGCCTGCTGGGAATAGTAGGCGCCGGCGCCGGACGGGAGCCGCCGGGCCGGAAAGGTAAGGGCCCCCCTCCCCCCTCCGCGCGCCCCCTCCTCCCCTCCACGCACCCCCTCCTTACCTTTCCGGCCCGGCGGCTCCCGTCCGGCGCCGGCGCCTACTACTTCCAGCAGGCTCCGCGGCCTGCTCTAGAGTAGCGCGCCGGGTGATGACATCACCCGGCGCGCCATCCTAGAGCAGGCCGCGGAGCCTGCTGGGAATAGTAGGCGCCGGCGCCGGACGGGAGCCGCCGGGCCGGAAAGGTAAGGGCCCCCCTCCCCCCTCCGCGCGCCCCCTCCTCCCCTCCACGCACCCCCTCCTTACCTTTCCGGCCCGGCGGCTCCCGTCCGGCGCCGGCGCCTACTACTACCAGCAGGCTCCGCGGCCTGCTCTAGAGTAGCGCGCCGGGTGATGACATCACCCGGCGCGCCACCCTAGAGCAGGCCGCGGAGCCTGCTGGGAATAGTAGGCGCCGGCGCCGGACGGGAGCCGCCGGGCCGGAAAGGTAAGGGCCCCCCTCCCCCCTCCCCCCTCCCCCCTCCCCCCTCCGCGCGCCCCCTCCTCCCCTCCACGCACCCCCTCCTTACCTTCCCGGCCCGGTGGCTCCCGTCCGGCGCCGGCGCCTACTACTACCAGCAGGCTCCGCGGCCTGCTCTAGAGTAGCGCGCCGGGTGATGACATCACCCGGCGCGCCACCCTAGAGCAGGCCGCGGAGCCTGCTAGTAGTAGTAGGCGCCGGCGCCGGACGGGAGCCACCGGGCCGAGAAGGTAAGTGCCCCCCTCCTCCCCCCCCCCGCTGTCCACTTTCATCGGCGGGCGCCCGCTGGCGCCCGCCAATGGAAGCGGCGGTGGGCGCCAGTGGGCGCCCGCCGATCCGCCGATCCGCCGAACCGGTTCGGAGCTTTTTCGGACCGGTTCGGATTGGATCGGCCGATCCAGCTGCGGGATCGGAAATCGGATAATTTATCCGATTTCCCACTGGACCGGACTCGGATCGTGGATCGGGTCCGATCCAGTGCACATCCCTAAAAATAACACTCCAGACTACAAGGTTTTAACAACAACTATTTACTATGTTACATTGGGTAAGGCAAAATCACAAAAACTTAAGGAATTTACTCAAATAGAGCTGTAAGACTTCTAAAGGCATTTACAATTAAAATAAAAGAAGTAAAACCAAAGTTTCCTCTAAGCTGACTATACTTACACCTGTAGTTTGGGCCTAGAGTCCCTTCCAGCCTTCTGGCTGTTTTCTTTTCAGGCCTTGTCCTACCAGGGTCTCTCACTGAGGTTCTCTGTAGCTCCTGTTGTGGCCCAATAACAACGGAGACGCTTTCCAGGTTTCAAAGGCACCTTTATTTTAGTAGAAAGGATACGTCGCAACGGAGAGCCGACCTAAGCCAAAGTGCAACTCTGCCTTGCCTGGGCATGACAGCTGTTTTATTTAGCAAATCCTGGTCACATAGATATGAAACAACTGAACGGGTGCAGAGTATTCAACAGGAAATTCTAGCTTAACCACAATTGGCTGTCGGGGGCAATGGAAGAAAGAGGAGGTCTGATCTAAACCACAGTCTTTCTATTTGCATAATGTGTGGGGGTGGGGGTCGTCTTGTGATGCACACAGACAGAATTTTTTAAAAATTGTTTTCTTGACATTTTTTAATGCCCACTGTCTGACCTTCCTCAGGTTGGTCAAAACATGGCTTCCCTTATGTCAAGACGTTCGCTGGCCGGGACACTCCCAATCTACTCCACACACGTCCAATTAACTCCATCCCTTTATATACTCTAACTCAGAAACTGAAACTATTAATCTGGTAATCTAAAACTGGAGAAATGAAACTTAACTCCTCTAAGAGAAAATTAAATTTAGGAATGCCCTCCTCCCATCACAGGCTTCTCAGGCCTTCAGGCTTAAACTAAAACCAAGTCTGTGTAGGCCTTCACAATCATACTTTGCATGCAGGGAATCCTAGAGATTTGCTCCCTGAATCTCCCATTTTAAAAGGGATCTCAGGTAGCAGGGCTAAGAAAGATCTCTGCCAGAGACCCTGAAGGCTCCCTGCAAGTAAGAGTAGAGAGTACTGGGCTGGATAAGCCAGTGGTCAGGAGGTTCATTTCCAGTGTAAAGGAATATATTTTCTGGATTCTGCCAGAGCATTTTATTTATTTAATTGGAAGATGTATACCTAACATTTCAATCAAATGATCCCCAAGTCAACTTACAATGGATAATGATGATACAATACAAACCAGTTAACTCATTGGTTGTTGGTGGGGCAGCCAAGAGAGGAGGAACATGATGTCAAAGCCTCCCCCAAACACTCTGGTGTTCTTGCTGCTGCTGTTTTTGCTCAGCCTGCATCAAGCACAAGGCAAAATAATATACACTTATAAGTTACAGTCTGCTAGTGGCATGGATATATGAATTGGGGTGGTTGAAAGCTTATTTTGGAAGCAGATATGTTCAATCCTACATGTCTAATGCCATCCAAGAATCCTTAGCCCCCAACCTAGACAAGGAACACAGCCTTGAAAACAATCAAATCATCTACTTTGGATATTAGAGATTAAGACCTCAGTAAATCCAATTTATTTTTAGAAGCGAAACTTGCCGCAATCTCCTGCTGTGTGCAACAAAAGCTGCGAGATTAAAAACAACATACACAAGCCAATGAACAACTACCTCACTTCTCTTTCCTGTTATTTTTTTCTCTTTCCCTTCTCCATTCTCTGTGTTTCTTCTCTTCCCCTCCCCACTTTCTTCCTTTTCCATTGTAGTAAGATAATTCAAAATTCCCTTATACGTGCCTCTGAAATAATAGTTAATAAAGTGTGTCTCATGAAGACCTCAGGTTAACTTGGTAAAGAGGAAAAACACGTAGGGGAATTGATAAGTAGCTACATTCCTAAAAGCAGAGAACAAAGGTTAAAGCAGGAACTAATACATCAATGAACTCTGCTTTCTTAGGAGACAGGCTATCTGGCAAAGATTACAATGTTTGTGTATTCCGTCTCTTAGTTAAAGATCGAGTTAACTGAATCCACATCAGAAGATTCTTTGAAGCCTATGTGTATTCAAGATAATTTAGAAATCAATTACTGTTTAACTGAGCAGAGATCCATGTATCCTTGTGTGATTTTTCTATTTAAGGTTGATCAAAATATGTATTCGGTACCATTTCTAGGTTTTGATCCCTAGGTGGTCACTTCTTGCAAGAAGGAGAATTAAAGAGCTGAAGCCAGTTTCGATCTTACACGTGTCTTTCGTCTGATTGGGATAGTGACGGTTGGGACACGGAAATACATGAGTCTAATTTCAAGACTCTTACCACAAATGGTGAGCCCGCCAGGAGGCCCAACTAGATGACCATCGCGCCCTTTTTCAGACTGGAACAAGCCCTGCCGGCATAGGTGAGTTATACCTAAGGGAAACTTACAGTCTGGGGAAGGACGGGCGGTCATCAACCAAGGCTACTCCCTTCAATGAATGTAAGATCGAAGGATATAAAACAGGTAAAAGGTCTTCGGTAATATTTTTAAGGGGTCTTCGGTGATATTTTGGTGAAAGCTTATAAAGAGGTGGTGAAAGATACACACGCAGCAAAACCAAGATATTGTGGGTAGTGAAGACAGGGAAATAGTTCAAGAGATGTGTTTTGGAAACACACTGAACTACAAATATTGCGGGTAGTGAAGACCAGGTTGATTATCTTCTAGAATATTTGGTTTGAGTTTTGCAACGAAATCAAATGTTACTGGAGAGAAGATAACTGAATATTCCGGAAGGATCTCCACTGGATGTAGTCCTGGAGAAATAGAAAACTGTCCTGGGAAAATCTGATTTAAAGAAAAGTCGACTTGTTAAATTATGTGCTGAAACATGGCCAGAATTAGGATTTTAAAAAAAGGCCACATATTGGATTATTTGAAAAAAAAAAAAGGGTATACTGAAAGATTTAAAAGGTGTTTTAGAGATATCATATCCTGGATATTTAGAAAATTTGTATGTTTGGATCCATGTTGCAGAAGGTTTTAAAATCAAGCCTTCTCAGGTATTTTTTTCAAAGTATTGATCAGAAAGTTTTTACTGCAACTGCACCCCCACCTCCTTATTGCCCTCCAGAGGAAAGTGCACTTCCTCAGGAGGGACTTTATCCATTGTTGAGTAATATTCAAACTGTAGTGACAGCACCCGCAGTTGCGGCAGTTCCTGCAGTTGGGGGGAGCTTCTGCCATTTCGGCAGTGCCAGCACAATTACAGAGTGTTACATTGTATGTGCATACTCCTTTTAAAGTTAAAGTCTGTAAATGGGTCAAAAGTAAAAAATTGGTGTTCTAAGATAAAGATGAAATGTCAACTGACTATTTGGTTCGCCTTTCCCATAGTCTCCGCATGTATGGTGGTATTGATCCTGAGGCAGTAGCGAATATCTCCTTGGTGGTTGGAATCTTTGTAGATCAAGCAGCCCCAGATATTAAGGAGTATTTTGTGAAGCATAGATATGAAAGTTTTGGCAGAGGTGCTCACAGAAAGATTTGGTAGTTGCGTTTGTGGCAGGGGCCGTAGAAGATTTTCAAGAGTAGGAGAGAGAAATGTTGATGAAAGTGAGAAGGGATGTTGTTTTTTTTGTAAAAAGCCAGGACACTGGAAGAAAGATTGTATTTTGAGACAACAATCTAGTTAAATACAAAGAGCTGAGGTGATGTCAGAATGACTGGTAGAAAGAGACTTAAGAATAGAAGTGGAAAAAAAGCGGAGACTGGGGAAATGCTAAATTCATAGAAATTGAAATTAAATAAACCATTTTTTTTACTTTGACCATTAATGGACAGTCATATAATTGTCTTCTGGATACAGGAGCGGCCAGAAGTATGTTAAAAATAAAACTGTTTTGCCTTTCTCTGGATATAGAGAAAGGGTGGTAGGAATCGATGGGATTTCTTCTTCCACTCCCCTTAGCACTACGGTGCAAGTTAAAATTGGGCCCCTTACATGTGATCATTCGTTTCTTATGATGTCTAAAAGCCCTGTGAGCTTATTGGGGAGAGATTTATTGGCAAAATTAAATGCCACTATAAAATGTACTGCTGATGGTGTGTTTGTGTCCCTTCCTGCTGAGAATGTATTGGCTTTTATGAGTGAAATAGAAGAAATAGATGGCACCACACTCCCACTGGAGCTCCAGGAAATACCCTCTCATTATTGGGCAGAAGATTCTGGGGAAGTAAGGCTCTTAAAGTCAGCTGCCCCAGTTAAAATCACTGTCCGTAATGACATGGTACCCTTAAAAGAAAAACAATATCCCCTTTCAAAAGAAGCCCAAGAATGTATAGGAGAAACAATTGAGAGATTTTTTTAGAACAAGAAATTTCCATGTTCCTCTCCATGTAATACTTCGGTAATGGCTGTGGGAAAAAAATAGATAGAACTGGGAGAGGCTCCTATTTACTGTTTAGAAATAGATATTAAGAGAATTAATGAATATGTAATCCCCAGACATAATGTGGTCCCAAATCTTGCCACCATTATGTGTAGTATACCTGTTTCTGCATAAGTGTACACAGCTTTAGATTTGAGATTATTATGTGCAGAAACGGAGGAAAATTGTAAAATTGATTCAATTTACTTGATCAAGGCCTTAGGAGAACGTGGGCATAAAATTGCAAAAAGAAAAATATAATAGTGAAAAGAAAAAAAAAAAGGAGGTGGAATATTTAGGACACGTTTTGTCAGAGGGAACTAGGAAATTGTCTTGTAAGCGAATACATGCAATAACACAGGCAAAAGTACCAAGGACAAAAAGTCAAATTCGTGCTCTGTTAGGAATGTTGGGTTATTGTAGAGCATGGATCCCTAGTTTTTTACAAATTGTTAAACCTTGGTTAGAAAAAACGAAAGCAGAAGCCCCAGAAGAAATTGAATGGACTAAAGCAGATGAGAATGCCTGGAAAGAAGTAAAATCACTTTTAGTCTCTGCTCCTGCCCTAGGTCTCCCTGATTATCAGAAAGATTTTATTTTATTTGTACATGAAAGAAAAGGTGTTGCATCTGGGGTTTTATGTCAATATTTGGGTTCACATCGGAGACCTATAGGGTATTAATCAGCACAATTGGATCCAGTTGCACAGGGATATGCTGCCTGCTTAAGGAGTATAGCTGCAGCAGCTCTGATTGTTGAAAAGGTACAAGATATTGTGCTTGGACACCCATCACAATTATGAGTTCCACATGCTGTTTCTGCGTTATTAACGCAAAAGAATATTCAACATTTTACAAATGCAAGATATACAAAATATGAGACTTTATTATTGCAAACTCCTGAATTGACTGTGTTAAGATGTAACGTACTTAATCCTGCCATTTTATTACCAGAAATGGATACAGAGGCTCCACATGATTGCATTGAAGTAATTAAAGAAGTACAATTGCCAAAAGCAGGATTAAGGGCAGTAGTTTCAAAACAGCATAATCAGGGGCATGAGGGACAGACTGGATTGGCATTAGCAATTGCAAGAAATTGGTTTGCCCCTGGGGTTCATCAGATGGCAAAAAGGGTGGTACAAGCTTGTACTGTGTGTGCTAAGGAAAATGCAAGACCTCAGCCTCTGGGCCAAATAGGGGGAAGGCCCTGGGTACAGCTCCCTTTTGAATCAGTCCAAATTGACTTTGCCCATATGCCACGCTTCCAAAAGTATACAAGTTGACAGGCTGGATAGAGGCATTTGCATGTACACATGCAACTTCACGAGAAGTAGCTAGGCATATGATGAAGGATATTATTCCCCGTTTCTGTCCACCTAGAATAGTGGACTCAGATCAAGGGTCTCATTTTACTGCTTCCTTAATGAGAGACTTGTCGAAATGCTTAGGGCAACACTGGGTTTTACATACTCCCTATCACCCACAATCCTCAGGTCAAGTGGAACGCATGAATGCTACCCTCAAGAGAAAACTTACAAAAATGTGCATTGCTTCAAAATTGGCATGGCCAACTGCCCTCCCTTTGGTTCTTTATTCTATCAGAACCACTCCAAGGCAACCTACAGGTTTGTCACCATATGAAGCATTGTATGGTAGCCCCCCCCCCCAATAGGAGGAGAGTATGCAAGGCCATATGTAACTTTACTAGGAGGGGATGAAGATCTTGTTGCTTATATTATACAGCTCCAGAAGCAGTTCCAGAAGATCAGGCGGCACGTGATAGATGCCCAACCTTTACCACTAGATACTCCTGCACATCCTTTCCAGGCTGGTGATGAAGTATACGTGAGAATCTGGACAGCAGACGGTTTGGAAGAACGATGGTCAGGCCCTCATCTTGTATTGATGACCACTCATACTGCGTTGAAAGTAAAAGGAAAAGGGGCTTGGATTCATTACACGCATTGTGCTAGGAAAAACCCACAAGGACCTTTTGATCTCGCTGGAGCGAGAGGGGTCGAAAGTGAGGACGTCTCGCCACGAAGGAAGCACGTGTCCTTTTCCGAATTGCGTGGACGAAGCAGGACAAGAAGCAGAGGCTCATCATCCTAAAATTGACAAAACTTGGGCTGTGTTGCCCACAGCAGAATTACACTCTCCTTCAGTGGAACCACAGTGGACAGTGAGATTTACTGATAAAGAAACACACCCTTTAAGATTAAGGTTTCAAAAGAAATAAATATGAAAGTAATATTTATTTTATATTGTATAAATTTTTGTATACCAAAAGGACAGTCAAATTGGTTTAAAAGACATGCTTTAGAAATGTTTAATTGCTGGGGGAATGATTCAATTTTGTATTATAAACATCCAGCAGCAATAAGATCATTTTCAGTATTACCTGCTCTTATTGAAAGTCCAGATGTAATAGTTAGAGCATTACAGCAAAAGAATACTTTGTTTTCTGATCCCAGTAATTTAAATGAAGTTGACTTCAGGAAGTTCAGATATAACATATATATCCCTGGGATGTGTTTTTGTTGTCACCATTCAGGAATATGGAATGAAAAATGGAAAGATTGGATAAGACAAAGGGATTTCTTGAGGAATTTGGGAAATTACTCTACTTGCACAGAAAAGTTTTGGTTATGGGGAAACTCTAACTCCTCATATCATACTAAGGTATTGTTAAATGAAACTGTGTTCCATGAGATGTACCCTTATTATCCTATATTTCATCCCACCTATCAAGGAATAGGAAGTATTTGTTCAGGATGGCAACTTAGAGATCCAAATCTATGGTTTTTCTATGATGGTTGGGCAACAAACTATCACCCAGGAAACTACCAGTGTGTAAGAATAGGATATTTGACCCTACCGGTCCAAATAAGTAAATCAGAAAAGAATAAAAGAAAAAGGGCAACCCAAGGAGGAGCTGGTGAATTGTTAGGAAAGCTTGGACCAAATTGTAATAGTTATAATAGGAAAACAACTGTCAAAAAAAAAACTGAAAGAGACAGAGTGGGTGGTAGATTAATAACAAGAATTTTAACCTTGAGTGCTTATCCTGGAATAATAGCACAAGAAAATAGAAAGAGTATTTTGAGCCTTACATGTCGTTTAGAAAAAAAACTATTAATGCAACAGAGATAATTGTACAGGCAATGCAGTCAGAGATTAGATAATTAAATCAGGAACTCATTCAGCATAGAATGGCTCTTGACTACCTCCTAGCAAAGCAAGGAGGTTTTTGTAAAATTATCCAGAAAAGTTGCAAAGTAGTTTTCCATGATATGAATAAAACTATCGAAGATGAGTTGTCAAAATTACAAGAAATGGTAATAGACAATTACTCCAGAGTAACAAATCCATAGGATTGGTTAAATTCCTGGTTGCCAGATTGGAATTGGTTAAAACGAATAATTATATTTGTATTGATTATAATAATGATTGTTTTAATTACTCCCTGTGTCTTTCAATGTATGATGAAGTTTTGGGGGAAAAAAGGAGTGCATAGACAGATGTTAATTATGTATCAGAACATGCCTGGTGAAAGCATAACTGGCAATAGGATGAGAGAGCTACAAACTTGGATTGAATTATCTAGTCTGGAGAATGATCCTAATGACGTTTAAAGACGCATTGGATCAAAACGGAGGATTGTAGTAAGATAATTCAAAATTCCCTTATACGTGCCTCTGAAATAATAGTTAATAAAGTGTGTCTCATGAAGACCTCAGGTTAACTTGGTAAAGAGGAAAAACACGTAGGGGAATTGATAAGTAGCTACATTCCTAAAAGCAGAGAACAAAGGTTAAAGCAGGAACTAATACATCAATGAACTCTGCTTTCTTAGGAGACAGGCTATCTGGCAAAGATTACAATGTTTGTGTATTCCGTCTCTTAGTTAAAGATCGAGTTAACTGAATCCACATCAGAAGATTCTTTGAAGCCTATGTGTATTCAAGATAATTTAGAAATCAATTACTGTTTAACTGAGCAGAGATCCATGTATCCTTGTGTGATTTTTCTATGTATTCGGTACCATTTCTAGGTTTTGGTCCCTAGGTGGTCACTTCTTGCAAGAAGGAGAATTAAAGAGCTGCAGCCAGTTTCGATCTTACACGTGTCTTTCGTCTGATTGGGATAGTGACGGTTGGGACACGGAAATACATGAGTCTAATTTCAAGACTCTTACCACACCATAAGAATTGAACTGTAACAGGAAAAGTGCACCAAGTGAAAACAACTGCAAAACAAAGGCAGGATCTACACTGCTGCTTTAAAGCGCTTTAAAGCGGTTTATAACAGTACTGACAACTGTTGGGGCCCAGGACACACTCCAAAAACAGTTGTCACTACTGTACTGTTATAAAGCGCTTTAAAGTGCTTTAAAGCAGAAGTGTAGATCCGCCCAAAGAGTTGGAAGGGGTGGGTGGAGAAATCGGGAAATTGTAGTTAAATTTGTAAGAAAAACCTGAAAAATTAGAAATCAATATTTAATAGAAAAACAATCTTCCGTACTTATTCAAAGTTAATTTTACCATCACTGCCTCTGGCAGCAAACTCAGGTGGTGAGTGCTGATGATAGCCTTGTAGCCAAAACAGCCACTAAGATGGAGGTATCAGTATACTTCAGGAGAACCCCAAGGTTTGCAAAACTGCAAAAAGAACTAAGGGGACAAGTTCCCCCTCCAAAACTAGCCCGATGGGGCCCGTGCATACTCAGTGGCCACAGAATGTTGGAAATGAAAACAAAACTGGTATGGATAGGATTTTTTTTTAAAAAAACCAGCCTGGGTAGGAATGTAATGGAGTATCTTGGAGGAGGGCATAGCTATCTGGAACCCTGAACAAGAGCACCTCTGTTAGGAGGTGAACATACACTAACACTGTGTTATAGGTCTCAGTCATGAATCAAATAAGAAATGAAAATAAGGAATTGACAACTTGGAAACGACTTCAGCCTCATGAAACATCAATGGGAATCACTTGTTTTTTAAAGGCTGGTTTATGTATTGGTAATCCAAAGTACCTATGGTACGCTGGATGTCCCAGCAAACATTGTGTTGTAATTTAGTGATTATAGGCCTTGGAGCTAAAAGAGATGGGTTCTGTTCTTTAGAGTGGCTCTGAATCTATTTCCCGTCTTTAAAATATGAAGTGTGGGCTTATGTGGGCCAAATGTAGAAGCATATTGAGAGATAACACAGCCACCAAAGTAAAGAGTTATTAGCAAGATTTTATTACAGTCCCTTAGCAGGTAATGACATCAGGGTTCAAGAAGAAAAAACTGCTTATATACATATACCCATCTTAAGACACACATGTTTTAATTCCATATATATATATATATATATATATATATGCTTAATTCTTATCCATGTAACAAATGGAGTCAAAAGGAAATGCACAGTCCTAGTCCATCCTGTATTGTATGTACAATGCTTAAAGGAAAGAGTTAATTTGGTTTTACCCTACTAGTTTCCTAGTCTGAGCCTTTGACCTTTCTGCTGTGGGCTGTCCAGTTCCAGTAGCATCATCTGTGTGGCCTTAGCTACAGTTAAGTGTGTCAGCCGGGACATTCTGATGAGGTAGGTTTCTGCCTACCAAATGCGAGCTGCAACAGGCTATTTCGTTCCTGTGGAGGAACTGCAGTTTTTGTCTTCTTGGTTCAGTTGTGGTGCTCTTTTCAATTTATATGACATGCTTCCTTATATAGCTGTAAAATAAGGGGCACTGTCCTGATTTGATTTTGGAACTGGAGACAGTTAACAGCATTCAGGAAAGCTGTCTTTTTTTAACCAAAGATTACTGTGGTCAATTTGCAATCTGGCTCTTTGCCAATCTGTTTACCAATTACTACGTTTATTTCCTGTTGTAGTGTAGTCACTCTAGGCCTCTCTCTCTCTCTCTTTATCAGAAACATCTCTTTTTTCCTACTTAGCTGTTTCACTAACATATTTTTCATATATCTTCCTCTTTTCCATATGTCAAAAATATTACAAGCTTCAACTCTTCTCCAAAATAGGGAGACACAGGATGCAATGTTCTCGTCTGAACCTCTGGATAGATTTGGACGTTCCATCTGTTTGCTTTTTCAAAAGGGCATGTTGAAACTACATTGGTTATTTTATTACCTTAGGAGTTGCCCAAAAACATTTCAATCACATTTTTGTTGATTTTGGAAAGTGAATAATTTCAGTGTTTTTCTGGCACCTCAAATGGGAATGACCAAGTCCTGGCATTGGTTTTGGTATAGTTTAGGGTATGACATTTGAAATGATAGCATGTAGAAATTAAAATCTGGACAGTTTGGAAAAAATGTTATAAGACTGGATCCAGATTTAAACTGGATCAACTGCTCTGGCAGAAGTGGACTTCCCTGGCCCTCCTTCTCATGGGAGGCCCTCCAGCCCCCTGAAAATGCTACAAAGAGGCTGGGTTCAGACAATCTTGGCAGTGAAAGAATCCATCATGGATTTCTTCCCTGGCCCCATGCATACTGGTCACGTGTCCACTATTTACATAATTATCCATGATGCAGTGCAGGTTGCTGTGCCATCTGAACCTAGTGCACGGTGGGGCAGAGGTGACATTTTACCCACCTACAACCCACAGCTTGCAGTAGAGGTTGTGGAGTGGATGAGAAGCCTGCCAGGCTGCGTGCCAAGTTCAGACGACATCCCAATTAGCACTGCATTACAGATAATTTTGCAAATCATGGTCACATGACCAGCACGCGCGGGGGCTGGAAAAAAACATGACAGGTTCTTTCACCCCTGCGATCATCCAAACCTGGCCAGAGAGTCAGGAGACTCTTCTGAGTGGAGTTAGCTGTGATGTGAGTGGTGGGAGGGGGATCCCCAAAAATCAGGTAGAGGGAACTTATGTGAGTGAAGCCCTTCCTCTTATGAAAGGCAGTTCCTGGATCCAACCTATACCGTTTATTTGTTTATTTGTAAGTGCCTGTGTGTTTACTTTGAACTTAGGGCAAGAAAATTGTGCCCCACCCAATCTTCAATAATCAGCTCATGGTCAAGACCCACATCCAGTGGGCAGTTCTCATTCATGGCTGAGAGGAAGATGGCAAACCGCCATGAGTATAGTTGGTCGCACTGGTCAGCTATGTGCAGTAGGAAAGCAAAATCATTGTACACATCTGGGATGTTTTCTTGCACTTGCTTAAAAGAGTACTTGCGCAGAGGTTGCTGTATTAGCCACAAGAGTGGGTAAGCCCCAACCACCCCATAGAGGAGGACCAAGAACAAATAGGCAGCCATCAACTTCTGCAGTATGAAAGCCAAGCTGTGGGTACAGAGGAAAGTAGAGTAGCCAGTGAGGTTCTCTGTGTCCGGCCAGCAAACATGCTTGAAGGAGATGGATCCCACACAGTTGGAGGTGTAGCCTAGCACAGTTAGGATCTTGGCAATTTTGAAGATTGTTTGTCCCGTGTAGACCATGTAAATCAAGCTAGCACCTTCAGTGTGCGCCCTGAATCTGCGGATCTTCTCAAAGAGTGCCCGGCCTTGTTCTCTGTCCTTCCAATCTAGGATGGGGGAGGAGGATGAAGGAGAAATAAGTTGTTCTTGATGCCCTCCAGTATCCATGGGTTTGGATAGGCCTAGGAAGTTTTGACAGGCCATTTCAGAGAGAGCCTTGGTGGTCCAAGGTGACTCAAAACATTTTGTGAGGATGGATAAGAAGTGTTCAATTTTTGATGAGGTCTTAGGGTACCGGAACCAAAAGTTGCTGCTTGCCATTAAGACCAAGGAGTTGACAAGTGCAAGATACGGAAAATACTTGGAGAACCAGGGCAAAGCCTTCTGATAGCAGACATGGCTGATGTACAGGTACTGCTGATAGTCAAGGTTGATTGAGCGGCCACTGTTTGCAGCAGGAAACTCTTCACTGATGGCATGATCGGTTGCTCCAGCCTTCAGCATAGCTGCTGTGGACTCATTTAACTTGTCATTCAGAGGCAAGCAAGTCATTTTATCAACGGAGATTAGCAGAGTTCCTGAGAGAAGAGAAACCATCAGCATCGCTAGTCCCAAATAGTCCATCAGGACATCCCACCAAGGCTTTAGAGTCTGGAACCGGGCTTGGCTGTCATTGGGAAAGGTTACTTCTGTCAGGGTAAACATCACTAGGGGTGAAAAAAGAGTAAGTAGGAATTCAGGAACTTAATTGGCTCTTCCACCAAAACAGGGGTTGGCAATTTATAATCCTCCAAATATTGTTTGGTGTAAACTACGGGGGGGGGGGGGAGCTCAAGCCCCCACCGGGATTTCCCAGAGGAGGCAATGCCCAACCAAGTAACATCAGTAAGCTCACAGCCTGGCTGGTAGATTCCTCAGCCAGTCTCCAGTTGTCTGTATTGTTATGTGTTTGGGGTCAGTCTAAATTACCTCCAAGCAAACCCTGCTTCCTCCTCAGCTACCCAGCAGATCCCTTTGCAAGACAAAACCCACTCTTCTTTTGCGTCAGGTTCAGCCTTCCCCAGATTCATTTCTTTTCTTGTAGGGCAAAAGGTTGCTCATTTAGGAATTGTGGGGGGTGCCCCCTTTTTCCAAGTTAAGCCCCACCCCCACCCCGAATTGAGAAGTCTACACCCCTGGTTGAACTGCATCTCCCATCAGCCCTAGCCAGCATAGGCAGTGGTGAGGGATGATGGAAATTGTGGTAAAACAAGGCTTTAATTTAAAAAACAACAACTAAAACTCTGTGATACTATTACCTACATTAGAATAAGTTGGCCTATCAATACGAGTGCATTATTTCAATGTTTCTAGGTGGTGTTTGCAGGCTCCATCCCTCCCAGGAAATTGGAGCAAGATAGGTCAGGGGAGAGAGAAAGCGCTTCATTTCCAGCTTCTATTACCACAGAGATCAAATCTCTTTAAAACACTGATTTGCACTGTCCTGTTTATCTGGAGTTTGTTTTTCAATTTGGAAGTGAGCTCCCCTGCTTTTTTACATGGGGCATTTATTGTATGCTTGTTATCCCCTATTCACTGTGAAGTTGTTTACGAACATAAGCAGAGCCATGCTGGATCAGATCAAGGGTCCATCTAGTCCAGCACTCTGTTCACACAATGGTCAATCAGTTGTCGACCAGGAACCAACAAAGCAGGACACGGTGCAACAGCACCCTCCCACCCATGTTCCCCAGCAACTGGTGTATATAGGCTTATTGCCTCTGATACTGCAGGTAACACATAGCCATTGATAGCCTTCTCCTGCAGGAATTTATCCAACTCTTTTTTAAAGCCATCCAAATTGGTGGCCATCACTACATCTTGTGGTTTGCAGGTTAGATGACATCTTGTGGTTTGCAGGTTAGATGACATCAGCTTGAGTTACTGAGGCTCCCTCTACAAGGATTCGCTTTTGCGCCTGGTTCGGCGATTATGCGCATTATCGCAGACGCGCATTTATTCCTAATCCCTCTGCACGGGAGGCGGCGAGAGGCAGCGAAGCGCATTAATAGATGTCCAAAAAGCGCTTTACAAGAAATTAATGCGCATAATCGCTTGTTCACACGGGGAAAATGCGCTTTAACGGCCGGAGCAAAATAAAACTCGCGATTTAACGTGCATTCAAAAATGCGCATTATCGGGGAGATAACGCGCCTCTACGCCCGATTTGCGCTCCATTCTTGTAGAGGTAAAATTTTTAATGAACCTTCAAAGCGCGTTAAACCTCTCTTGTAGAGGCACCCTGAGACAGAAGTGGGCGGGTCAAGCAGCCTGCAAAACAAAAACGAAACAAGAAGGCTCAAGGAATTAACCCTGTAATACACCATTGAACACTTTGAGGACGGAGGAAGCAGTTACTATGAAACGTAAGTACTGCTCAGTGTGTCCTACCACGTAATGAAATGACTTTAAAAACCACGTTTTTAAACAGAATATAAGTCGTTTTAAGGGCAATGTGGATAGGCTCATCATGACCCTCCAGTTTCGCTTCTGTTTGTAAACAGCATTTGTGGTGGGGTGTTTTTTTTAGAGCAGGGAAAATGGGATATTATTTCTGATGGTGAAAGAAAAATCTGTTTTCACTTGGGTATTTGTCCTATTCTGCTATAATACAGTACCAACTAGGGGTTATGTAGTGGAAAAGTAGGACAGGAAATGCTCCTTGTGTAGAGCTCCGATCTCAATTCTGCTATGAAACTGAAAGTAAATGCAGCCGATTAACAGTTTTGTGTAGAAAAGCCCTTTGTCTCTCTCCTTTTTAGCTTTTCCAAAAAGGAAGAACTGAGCAGTTGTTTTCGAAACTGAATTGCTCTGAACTGAACCATTTTCAAGAACCAGGATTTTAAAAAGCATTTTTGTGGGAAGAGACTTGCTTTATTTTAGAGAGTATAAGCTTATGAACCACCGAGTACTTAACAAATCTGAATAGGTAATAAAATCTATGGGCAGTATCCAAGTCAACACTAGTGCTAATTTAAAATATGTTGCACAAGTGTAAGCAACCTCTAACACAATGCCATTAACATTAGCTGGCATGATCCTTAGAAAATCCATTGAGCCAGTGAACGCTATTGGCATTTATTTATTCATAAATAAATAATATGACATTTTTTAAAAAATATTTTAAATTCTGGCTTTGTATATTGTGGTTTTAATTGTTTTAATTGTGAACTGCCCAGAGAGCCTTGGCTGTTGGGCAGTATAAATATGTAATAAATAAAATAAATAAATCACACTAGAGGTCTGCAGAAGAGGGTGGGGGTGTATATGCCCCACCCCTGATCTAGAAGGTTATTTGGAATCAGTGGAGGCTGGAGGTTCCAATGTCAGTGGGGTGGTGAATCCGCCCCAGCTTTCAATCAGAACCAGTCAGAACTCTAAAGGAGCTATTTCAAAGTGTGAAGCACCTTCGATAACTCCTTTAGCATTTAGACTGAAACTCAGAGTGGATTCACCGCCTCACTGACATCAGAGCCACCACACTCCACTTCTTGGAACATGAATTCCCTATTAACACCAAGAATTAGGCTTATTACTTCAAAATGGATTATGAAGTACTTTCTTTAAGAAAGTAATTCTCTCAATAAAAGTTTGTCAGGCCTCTTTTTTGACTGTTTTTAAGTGGGCTCTTCCAATTCTTTTATTTGGGCAGACTTTCTTTTAAGCTAAAAAAACCAATTACCTAGTTCATAAAGGCAACAATACAAAAAGAGAAAGAAAAACAGTTGTTCTTTCCTTTTCCCCCTGTTCTCTTATGTCAAGTTTCTTGCTACTGTGTATTTCTTGCTTTTGTTTATAAAATGGTATTTTAGGTTGTTTTTGTTATTAATTTATTTTATTCTGTACACTGCCTTGAATATATCTTTTGATTAGAAAAGGATATACCTACCAAAAATAATAAATAATACTTAGTATAGTGATAGATGGAAAGGCAGAATATACAAAAAAATTGTTCAAAACACTTGAAAATCTCTAAGAATATAATTTATACAATGTATTATAATGGTCTGCCGAATAACAACAACACTCCCTTTTCTCGTAGATTCTCATCAGATCCTTGTGATCTGACTTTGTCATGTGGATAAGGAATTGAAATGGAAAGTTTTCTAAGGCCATTTTATATGTGACTTATTGTATGGCTTTTAGACAGCTTTCCATCTTTTTTCCCAGTTCCATCGCTTTATAAACTAGATCAGGCACATATCAAAGTGGGGAACGGTCTTTCTGTAACAAGATCCCACTATGAGTGAATGGAGGAATGATTGTTACTTCAAATATGCAGATGAAGGTGGAGATAATCAATAAATGAAGTGATTTGCACATTCGTGCTAACAGAGATAGGAGCTAATCCCAGTCTCTCTAATGCAGCCTTCCCCTGCCTAGGTCCCTCCAGATCTTTTCAACTACAACTCCCATTTGCCCCAGCCAGCATGGCCAATGGTCAGACATGCTTGGGGTTGTAGTCCAACATCAACTGGAGGGACTCAGTCAAACGGCAGCTATTCTTTCATCCCCAGTCCCTTTCTGCTGTTGCAGGAACTGACAATACAGAGCACAGAATTTAGATCTCAGCCATATCAAGGGAGGAGATACACTTTTCTTTCTTTCCAGGTAGATTGACAGCCAGTTGCAGTTCTTCCTTGCTCATGATACTGTATGTATCTGCTTTAACTGGTGATTAAAAAAAAAGCTGCTCCACTCTGGTAACAAAACTTGCGCAGTCCGAGCCCTGAACTCCTGCAAGACAGAACTGAGCACCACTGCTGCTAAGTGTGCCTTTTTCTGCAACAAGGTCTGTTCTTAAATATAATTTAGATGTGTGGCTTTAGCATGCGTATGCAAAACTGTGCTTCAATAGGCTTGTAATACTAGTTGAGGGTTGTGTGCTTACCTCCCCTCCCACAGGGCTGCCCAGAGGGTGGCAGGCAACTGGGGCAACTTTCCTTGGGCCCAGCAAAGCTCCTGCGCATACTGTTGGCTGCTGCTCTGCCATATTACTTGATAGAGCACCCCATGCTTCTGGGTCCTTGTAGGGGAAGGCTGCCAGCACCACCCCTGCCCCAGGCCCCATAAACCTCCTGGGAGGCCCTGCTCTCCCTCTCTTTCATTCTTCCTTCTCCACTTTGGTAGTCAAGTGCTCACCTGCAAGCCGTCTGGGACCTTTCGCGTACAATCTCAGCTCTCCCCTCTTCAGTCAATGAGGATTGTCCTCTCAAAGACCTTCTCTCCTTTGGCTGTGCCTTTAGCTTGCACACAACTCTTTGCTATGGCTTTCAGTGCAAGAGGCTTTATTCTGTTTCCATAGCAGCTGCATGCAGGGGGAAAGGATTGGAGGAGGAAAAAAATCAAAGCGCTTGTTACCCAGGACTCATTTGCTTTCAAAGTCATTGCTACCATTTGTGACAAATTCCTTCAAAATTCTTTCTTTCTTTCTTTCTTTCTTTCTTTCTTTCTTTCTTTCTCCTCTATGCAGGCAGACAGGAAGGAAGGGGATGTGACTAAAGATTAATCACAGAGCTACTAGTAGGATGTTTCTTTAATTTTTACCCATCCTTCCTCCAAGGGGAAGCGTATATGGTCTCCCCTCCAAAATTTTATCCTCGCAACAACCCTCTGAGGTAGATTAAGCTGACAATAACAGCCTTAGGTGGCCCAGTGAGCTTCATGGCTGACATGGATGTGAATTCAGGTCTACCTAGTGTGTGTCCAACACTATAGACACTATACCATACTAATTTTTATAGACTGGAAGCTCCTTGGATGCAGGGATCTTTTATAAGGCCTTTGGGGTGGGATAGGGTGCTTAAACACAGCTCCCTGCTGGCAGGTTCTGGTTTCTCACTCTCTGCACAGGCAGGGCTCTGTTTATACTGCTAATCTGGCACTGGTAGACTGAGGATCAAATAACATAGTAAGGTTGTTGTTGGGGTTTTTTTTGCATGTGTTTGTTTTATGAAAAACACATAGCCAACACTGCCAGTTTTATTTTTGAAGGAAAAACAACCGAGCTGCAGCTTTTGCTGAGCTCTGCTGCTTGGAGGAGGCAGCATATTCAAGCAAGAGAAGGCAGTGGCTGCTTCTCTCTCCCTCTTTCATCTGTGGTGGGGAGGGCTGGGCAAGTGATGCTTCCTAGAGAGACATTTTGCTACCTGAGGTGAAGGACAAGATGATACCCCCTCCCATTCCATGTATGACTGGAATGGCAGTTGAATCTGTCTTCAGCACTGATGATGGGACAACATCCTCCACTGCAACTGAAGACAGAAAGCTAACTTAGGGGGCAAAGAGCAGGCTGCATGGCACATGGGTCTCTCTTCAAACATCTTGTTGCAACCTCCCAGCACCTGCTGCCTGAGGCGACTGCTTCACTCTGCCTAATGGTAGAGTCGGTCCTAATTGCTTTTCTAACTTCTAAAATGCAGTAAGCTGCATTTGAGGGAACCCTCTGCTTATTCTGCTGAATGGGGCCCTCAGCATTTGCTGATGTCAGCACTGTCTTGCGGCTGCTTTCCGCCTCCCAGCATTTTCCTCCTGAGGCGGCCACTTCGCTCTGCCTAATGGTAGGGCCTGCCTTTTATGGATGTGGGCCAGGGTCGGATTTACATACAAGCTAAACAAGCTACAGCTTAGAGCCTCACATTACAAGGAGCCTCAGAATGTGCAAAGAATAATTACTTATTTTAATTTACAGCTATTTATATATTATGACCTTATATTATGTTTGTGTTATGTGTTTGACAAACTCCTAAATAAAGAATGTGCACACATGTAGCTTGCATTTTTAATACCTATATTACACGACTATGAAATTCCATAATTGTACAGCCCGTATTTTGCATTTATATTTTTTATTAGTTGTTGAAGAGGGAAGAGCCTCACTCATGTTATAACTTAGGGCCACAACAAGTTTAAATCTTGTCTTGAGTACCTTGCTCTTATTTCTAAGAAGCAGGTTCTTGTGCCCATGTCCGTCCGTGGCATGCATGTCACATTCTTTAGGGAAAGTCTCTATTATTGAAAATCGAAAGTTGCATTGTTTCATGTTTGTGCAATACAGGAACAGATCAATCACTCGAACCAGCCACTTGACAAGAGCTCACACTCCACTGGATGTAGTTGATTTTGACCCAAAACTCCTTGTGCTATGAAGAGCTATGTAAGGAGTGGGCTGTGGCAACCTATTTATTCGTTGTATTTTTAAAAGGAATATCCTGCCTGCCTTTCCAAAAGGAAGTCCATAGCTAATGAACAGTGTAAGGGAGAAAACCTCAGATCTACCCTACACTTGAACACCTTTGCCTAATACTGCCTGAACACCCCCATCTTATCTCAAATAAATGAGCTTTGTTTGTTGTTGCTGTTGTTTAAAAAATGAAGTAAAACTCTGATTATATTATATCCCTTGGAGCTGCTTGAATAGTGCCAACCACTAGATGGCAATAAGATACAACATAGAGCTATGATGACATTGCAGAGATGTGTTTTGTGGGAGATACAGGCCAAGGAGAAACAGCTTTAGCAATGGTGTAGTGGAGCCAGGGCTACCAGGGATGCATCACTGGCTCTGTTTTATTAGCAGGGGTGCTGCTGTCATCTGCCACCCCCCTCAGAATCCCCTGTTCCCTCTGAGATTAGCTGCAATCCTCACAGTAGAGGTGAGGGGGGGCTGTATCAGGTTGGGGAAGGATGCATCACATGATATGCCTGATCCCATTAAGCCTGTGGCCATGTCAAGAGCAGGTGGATAAAATTATAGTGACAATTCCAATAGTTTCTAACATACCATTTTGTGGTGCGGTGCAGTGCAGTGCAATCTCTACTCCGTCTGCTCATCTCCAGCGTAGTCTAGTGGTTAGCAGTTGGATGTTAAGACTGGGGAGATCTGGATTGAAATCACTGCTCAGCCACAATGCTTACTGGGTGGCTGGATTCACACAACATACTAACCACTAACCCACTCATTATGGGTTGTTGAACCATAGGGTATTGTGTTGTTTGAACACGGCACTTTTTCCGCAGGATGGGTTATCGTGCTGTCTGAACGCAGCGTGTTTTCCATAGGGTTGCTCGTTAAACATGAAGCATGGCTTATTAACCACCCTGAACAACCCATCAACAAGCCATGGGTTCTCAAGGTGGCTTATTCAAGAAAAAGTAAACCACACTGCATGGTTAATAAGCCACCCTGCAGGAAAAGTGCTGTGTTCAGACAACATGATAACCCACTCTGCAAAAACATGCTGCTTTCAGACAACACGATAATCCATGTTGAGTTTGTGTATTGCGTGAACCCAGCCAGAGTCTCCCAGACGAACCTACTTCATATTTGTTATAGGATAAAAGGTGGGAATCTTGGATGTTGCCTGAGGTCCTTGGAATGAGGAAGGGATAAATATGTCATGTAATGTTATAACGATCTCTTGATAGCTTGAGGAAATTAATGTGGGACCTCCTTTACTTTTCTAATGCCAGGATGTTTGTGTTTTTCACCAACTGTTTTGTGAGTGGCCGCTGCTAATAATGCCCTTTCTGCATTTCATTTCCTCCTGAACTCACTATTTTCAATTCCGCCACTACCATGTAGATACTTGCAATTTAGGATAACCTTTCATGTCCCTGATGAAGTGGTGTGCAGTCCATGTAAGCTATGCCATAGTAACTCTAGAAGTCTTTAAGGTGCAACAATACTTTTCACTGTTTTATTAGTAAGAATGCCCCTGTTGACACTGATGGCAATAGCATACACTTCTTCTCGTAGATACTCCGTTACAGGAATTTATTCCAGTGGTCAGCCTCAGCCTCCAGTATAGTGGGGCAAATGTTGGGCCCCAGAGAGCCCAGTGTGGTTGATGCCGGTCTCTTCAAAAAGTTATTGTTGTTAAAGGCCCAGAGCTTCTCTTTGCACAGTGCTAGGCCAGGTGGCTGCAGCCAGCAGTACCTTCCTTATCTTCAGCTGCTCTGGGCCCTGCCCACAATGTACACATCAGGGGCGGGATCCAGAAACATTGGGGACAAAGAAGATAAGGGTGGCAGCAGCTGGAGGTTGGAGCTGGCCCATCCCCTCTGCTACCCCCCACTATCTGTCCCCTCCCTGGTAAGCTTTGCGAGGGGCCACTGGAAGGCAGGGCTAGGGGCCACTGGAGGGCCCTAGCCCTGCCTAGGGCCCCATTATTAGCTCTGCTAGCAGTGGCAGTATAAAACAGAAGTAGTTAGTTATATGCATGGTTTAATTCCATTGCTGTCAAGATTCACTGAGCACTATCTCACTAGATACTTGGCTATCTAAAGGCCTTCCATCTCCCATGTGAACTGTCCTGAATGTTAAGGTCACCTTTGGAGGCCCTTCTCCAGGCGCTTCCACCTTCTGAATTTGGTGACAGTCATGGAAAGAAACTTTGCAGTTGTGGCACTCCATGCATGACAAGGGTGGGCAACTTGTGGCTCTCCAGATGTTTTTGCCAAGAACTCCCATGATCCCTCACATGGACTGATGGGCATTGTAGACCAAAACGTCTGGAGGGCCACAAGTTGCTCACCCCTGATGTATGCCGTGCTCTCCCCAGGGAAATTCACCTGGGCTGGCTCCTCACATCCTTCTAGCACCAAGCACAGAGGAATCTATGAAGCTACCTTATACCAGGCTAGACTATTTGTCCTTCTAACCCAATATTTTCTTCTCTGGCTTACAGGTCAGGCAGTGTCATCTGGACCTGGTCAGTGACTCATATGGCACATTCTCCTTCCGAACCTATAACTTTGCCTTTCCAGTGATTTCCATTCACCAGGGCATAAAGAATCAAAGCCCACTGAGCCATTCCCAGTAATTAAGCATTTCCTGGCTGGCTGTCCCAATTAAGGACTCAGCTTGCTCTTGTCAGACCCAAGGTCAACAGTAGAGGCTAGAGTAGTGCTGGCAACAGTGTGGATATGTTAGGCCACAGGAGTTTCCAAAACTTTTGGGTTAGTGGGCACATTTAGAATTTTGAGTATTGTGGGTGCTCTCACAAAATGACTGTTATAGGTGGTGGGACCTGCCTGTTCATAAAATGGCTGCCATTGTGGGCATCACTGGTCACAAAACACTCCCAGAAGGAAAACTGATAAAAGTAACTCGCCCTGAAACCCAAGTGCAAGGCAGAGGTACACACAAAACCAGTTTTGAAACCAAATAATGATGGTGCCGGAGCATCGCCCTTCACTTTGCAGCATATCAGCTTGCCTGTTTTTTAAAAATAATTTAACAAATTTTAAAATAAAAATCAGATCCAAAAAGAGAGAACTGGACTTAAGATGCCAAAAATATAGTTTATTCTTTAAAAAGCCCAATACGTTTCAGCCCAACATATTATTTGGGGCCTTCCTTAAGGGAGTTCTTAAAAGCTTCAGAGTATTATGTCAGGACTGTCTCATACATTTGAAGACAAAACAGTCCTGACATAGGCTTTTTAAAGAATTCTTCTGAGGAAGGCAGCAAATAATATGAACGCATTAAGCCAAAATGCATTGGGCTTCTTAAAATGTGGTTCCCCCCACCCCCTGCCAGTATCTTGAAGCTAGTTCTCTCTTTTTGGGGCCTCATGTTGCCCGTCCCATCTAAAAGAGACAAAATAAAACCACACCTGCTCTGTTTGAGAAATCAGCTGAGCCAACCTGGAGGTCACAGGGTGGGAGGTACCACATCTCCTTACAAAACCTTAATTTTGCTAGCAAAAAGACATTTATTGACAAAGATTACAGAAAACAGTGTCTGTGGTTAAAGGATTGGGGAGAAGGCATCTCTTCCCCTAGTTCATTCTGTGCTGGGAGTATGTGGATAACTGATTCTGAAAAAGCTTTAGAGGAAAATGAGGCAATCATTTCCTAGAAGGTCCACCACCTTTAACAGACTAGACTCTAGGGCAGGGGTGAGCAACTTGTGGCCCTCTAGTTGTTTTGGTCTACAACTCTCATCAGCCTGAGCTAACAGGAGTGCAATCCTATCCAATGAGTGCAATCCTATGCCTGTTTAGACAGAAAAAAGTCCTACAACTCCCAGCATCCCTCCAGCCAGCCATTCTGGCTGGGGAATGCTGGGAGTCATAGAACATTTTTCTGTCTAAATATGCATAGGATTGCGCCCCAAGTGTGATTCCAAATCCTAGCAATAACTATCAACAGGCTTTGTGCAACCATCCCATCTTTTCCTACATAACTTTTTTTTCTGGGAGAAAAAAGATGGAAGAAGCTGTCGGAAAAAACAAGTTACAAATGGAAAACAATGCTGTGTGGACCCCCTGTAAACTTCTGTGAATGAGGCAGCGAGATTGCACAATAAATGCCTAATCTGGAAGCACCCATAGTGCTTTGACAGTCTCTCACTTATCGTCTCTTCCATGGCTGGTGTTCATTCTGATTATATGAGAAGGAAGAGATGGAGGAATTGAATTTTGAGTAGGATTCTAGGTACTACTCCCCCAGTTAAAGTGAAAAGAAACCTGAAAAGACACAGGATTCAGCCCAGCACCGAAGTAGGACTGATAAACATTACCTAATGTTACCAAACTAACACACTGCACATGAAGAGCTCCTTAGGAACATTAAAAGAGCATGTTGGATCTATCTAATTCCAGCATTCTGTCCCCCCAGTGTCAAGCCGCATGTTTAACTTGAAGCCCACAAGCAGGACATGAGTGAAATAGCACCTTCCCACTCATGCTCCCCAGCAAGCGGTATTGAAAGTGCCTCTAATACTGGAGGAAATATATAGCCCTCATATATAGGAGTTGTTAATAGCCTTATTGTCCATGGGTTTGTCTAATCCAGTTTTAAATCCATTCAATTTGATGGTCATCGCATTATCTTGTGATAGAGATTTCCATAGTTTAACTATGTACTGGGTGAAGAAGTACTTCATTTTATCTATCCCGAATCTCCCACAATACAGCTTCATTGAATGATCGCGGGTTCTAGTATTATGAGGAAGAAAACATCTCCCTATCCACTTTCTCCACATCATGCATAATTTTATACACCTCTACCATGTTCCCTCTCATTTGCCTTTTATAAGCTAAAAAGCTGTAGAAGAGTCATTTTGGTTGCTCTTTTCTGCACTTTTCCCAGCTCTACTTTTTGAGATAACGGTTAGCAGAACTGCACACGGTATTCCAAGTGTGGCTGCATTATAGATTTGTATAAAGACATTGTGATATTGGCAGTTTTATTTTTGATTTCTTTCCTAATGGTCTTCAAACATGGAATCTGCCTTTTTCATGGTTTCCGTGCCCTGGGTCAACTTTTTAATTGAGCTGTCCACCACAACCCCAAGATCCCTTTCCTGGTCAGTTACCACCACTCAGACCGCATCTGTATATACATGGATAGGATTTTTGCCCAATGTGCATCACTTTATATTCACTTACTTTGAGTATATTTTACTGCCATTTTACTGCCCATTCCCCTCCCTCCTCAGTTTGGAGAGATTCTTTTTGAGTTTTTCGTTGTCCCTTTTTGTTTGAACCATCCTAAAGAAGTTGTGGAGTCATTAACAAATGTGACCACCTCACTGTTCACCCCACCTCCAGATCATTTATTTATGAACAAGACACTGGTCCCAATACAAATCTTTGGGTGGGGGTACTGTTTACATCCCCCCATTGTGAGAACTGATTATTTATTCCTACTCTCTGGTTTGTATTCTTTAACCAGTTATCTATCCATAAGAGGACCTCACCTTTCATCCTTCAAGTGCTAGATATGCTCAGGAGTCTTTATTGAGGCACTCTGCCAAAAGCCTTGACAAAGGGGTGGTGGCGTAGCTCACTGGTACAGCACCTGGTCTGCATGCAGATGATCCCTGGCATCTCCAGGTAAGGGTGGGTAATTTCCTGCCTAAAATCCTGGAGAGTCACTGCCAATCAGTGTTTATAATACTGAGCTAGATGCCCCTATGCCTTTTGAAAGTCCAAGTAAACAATGTCTATTAGATCACTCCTAACCACATGCCTCCTTCCATCTGTTTGAGGGGACACTGATCCAATGGAGGCTTTGGCTGGAAGGAGATGATTTTCATTGATTCCCCCTTACTGCTGCAGTCCCGTGCATCACCCCACCACACTGTTCTAGAGAGCCCCCAACTACCTGGAGCAAATTTTCAAGGGCGAGGGTGAATCAGTGAAAATTGTCTCCCCTCACCGCATTCTTCCACCAGGAGGAGTGCCCTGTGAGCAGAACTCCACTGTGAGAACACACCCACCAATGGAAGTTAGAATTAGATATGAAGGGCTGGAAAAAAAACCAGAAAATTTAGGGGAGAAAAGTCCCCCCCCCGAGGACCAATTTTGGTTCCCCCACCCCCCAAAAATTGGAGAAATGGAACAACTTTGAATTATTAAATATTTTCTTTTAGAATTTAAGACAAAGTATTTTTACATTGTTACTCCCCAAAAAATGACTCCTAAAAACTATGTAACTATGATTCCTAAAAACTAGGAATAGAACTACGCTATTTCCCTTCTTTGAGGCTAGTGTCTCCATCTCTCTCTCTCTCTCTCTCTCTCTCTCACTCTCACTCACACACACCCTATTATATAGGCCATGGCACTACAAAGGATGACTTCTAGTTAAGTCCAAGAAGGGATCTGGGTAGGGCTGTGAGAAGGGGACACATGAACCCATTTGTACAAAACAGCCTCGCAAAGCCCCAGAACATTTCAAAAATATACACAAGGACACACACGTGTATAAAAATAACTATAATGATGATTTGGTCTGGCACAGCCATTTCTTTCTTATGAACAATTCCTGCTACTTATCTGTTTTGAACAGTGTTTTTGGTTGTTTTTAGAAAGAGATGCCTGTCGCTTTTTGTTCTTTGTTGAATCTTTGCTCCACCAGCATGCTGAAGTTTTCAGTTCCTACCCTGCATTCCTTACTAAGGTGAAAGTTTTCCATTCCCTCCCTGGTTCCAACCTGAGGTGGAGCTTTGCTTGCCTTTCCAGGTCTACCCCATGGTGGCATAGAAAAAAAGAGCAGGAACATTTCCAAGATGTATAGATCCAGATTCAGCTAGATTCCTCTTTGCTCCATGTCTGCGTGGTCAACCCTTGCAGGGGGCACCCTATCCCCACTGTCATGCTCCCCATCATTCCTGCTCCATTTTCTCCCTCACCTCTGGAGGCAATGCCTCATAAAGGTGGCTCTCCACCACCAGGCCACTATGCCTGAGGACTGGGCATAGGCCAATCCCTGGGGGCAGAGCCTCAAGCTGGTTCCCTTTCAACTCTAGCCTGGAAAGCAAAGGCAGTGAGGACAGACGGTTAGAGAGATGTTGCAATTTGTTATGTCCTGCTTTGAGGATCTTGAGTTTCTTGCACTTGAAGATTTCATCTGGCAGTTCCTTGATGGAGTTGTGAGAAATGGCAAAATACTGAAGGTGTTCTAGAGATCCTATCTCAGAAGGTATGACCTGGATTTTATTGTGGGAAAGGTCCAAATAGGTCAGCTTACTACACGAGCAGAGTTGGCTAGGGAAGGCCTCAATGCGGTTATGGCTGAGGTCAAGTTGCTCTAAACTCTTGAGCTTGCGGATGTGTTCCGGGATGCTGGCGATGTGGTTGTACCAAAGTTTGAGGCACACTAGCTTGCGGCAATGCTGAAAGCTGATAACTTCAGCAATGGTATTCAGTTGGTTGTCCCGCAGGTCCAGCTCCTGGAGGTTCACCAGGCTGAAGACAGCATGGGGGATGTGCTCCAGGTTACAGTTGATCAGCTTCACTTCTTGCACAGAGAAGAGCTTCTTGAGGTTGTTGACGGTCATCAGCTTAGTCCCATCGTTGTGGATCCTGAGCTTCTGCAGATGAGCGGCAACGTCAGTAACGCTGGGTGGCAGCTTGGAGATGTTGCTATGCAGTGTCAGGACCTTCAGATTCTTGAGCTCACGCAGGCATTCCAAAGTTGCCGCCCGGCTCATCTCCTGGTTGAAATGTCCCAAGATGTGCAATTCTTCCAAGCCTCTCAAGTTGTAGGTCCAAATGGGTATGTCTTTTACATCATCAAACTTCACAAGCATCACCTTCAGGTGTTCACGGAAGAACATCAGAGAAGTAAAAGACAGCTTAGCAGGGCAGTTGATCAGTGTTAGCTCTTGGAGATTGACCAACTGAGTCACTGAGGCTGGGAAAGTAACATCTTTGAGGAGCTCCAGCTTTAGGGCTTCCACCTCAGTCAGCTCAAAGATGGTGTCAGGCAATCCAGGCAGCATGAAAAGATGGAGCTCCAGCCGGCCATGAGCATTCGTCTGAAGCTTCTGCCGCAGTTTATCTGCCGTCCACTCATGACTGAGGTTGAGCTGCTTGAGCTTGAACTCACTGACCTCAGAGAGGAACACAGCAAAGCGCTTGGAATAGAGGGAATCGTACTGGTCAATGAGATGGAGCATGAAAGCAAAGTCGTTCTTGACATCTGGGATGTCGCTAATGCCTGTCTCCTTGCGCGCAAACTTAAAGGAGTACTCCTTGAGCGGTCGGTGAAAGAGCCAGTACAGAGTGTAGAAACAGGTCATGCCATATATGCCAAGAAAGCAGATGTAGCAGATAGCCAACTTAGAGAATAGGTGGGCTTTGGTGTGATTGCAGCAGAAATGGTCATAGCCGGTCATGTCCTCCATCTCGATACTGCATGGTACAACAAAGTTGATATTGGTAACCAGGACTGCATTGTAGATAATAATGATTAGAAACTTGCAGACTTTGAGAACAGTTTGGAGGATGTACATGGTGTAAAGAATTTCTCCTTTTTCTACATGGAGCCGGAATTTCTTCACCTTTTCAAAAAGAGCCTTGGCCTGCTCACCTTCCTTTTTGTCCAGCAGGCTAGTGGAGGAGGACTCTGCAACCTTCTTCTCCGCCACTGATCCCCCTGCGGGGGAAAGCTCAATTAACTCAGTGGGAGCACTACTTTTCCTTCTCCGTTCCGCCTTCCCTGAGCTTCCATTCTCCTCCACAGAGACTTCTGAGATGGCTCGAGTAGTCCAGGGTGAGTCAAAGCACTTGCTCAGGATGGCAATAAAATGTTCAATCTTGGAGCTGGTCCCCGGATATTTGAACCAGAAAGAGGCACACACCATGAAGATGAGGGTGTGGATGATAACCAGGTAGGGGAAGTACTTGGCATACCAGTGGAGGGCTGTCTCATAGCACATCTGATTGATGTAGCTGTACTGTTGGAGGTCTAAGTTGTTCCGCAATCCATGCATTTCCCGGTAGGCAGGGGACTTGCCAGACTCAAAGACACTGACTCTCTTCTTGGTGAAATCTTCACAAGTTACATCAGTGAGGGCTGTACCATTGGGAACATGGCTGGGGAGGCAGATAATCTTATCTTGTAGTGCCTGTCAAGTCATGTGGGAGAAGAGAAGAGAAGAGAGGAACATCGTATATCAGAGCCCATTAGAACACAATGAACTGATAGAGCCCCGTAGGGCTTCAGTGGAATTTACCACTTCAAGCTGCCGTGGGGGGGAATCCCATTTTTGAAAACTTTTTTTAAAAACTCCCTGCAGGTAGAACCATAGCTCAGCAGGGAGTGGGCTGGGCTAGAATCTCTCTCCCTGATGTACTACATTGTTGTTGTTACATGTAGGGAAGGTTTTAAAAATAAAAAATAAAAAATAGGGAAGCATTAAATATGGCATCTCCCAACTGTAGTATGAACTGATACAGTCCATTGATATATTCTCATTCTATTGCACTTATAGCCAAAACAAGCCTAATTCATACTAGCTGGTAAACTAGTCTTCTCTATGCCAATGGGGTAGAGTGCACCTGCAATAGCCTGGGATCTGCTCCTGTATAAATATGCTCAAGACTCCTCTGTCTTCCTGAAACAAGGGATGGAATCTCAGAATTCTGCCTCCTATATCTTCTTCCCTGCAGAGCTGCACTAATCCACTATGCCCTATATCCATTATACAGCTTCTCATTTTCAGATGGGAGAGTCTTCTATCAGTTAGGAGAGAAGTGGCCCGCCAGGTACTTCAATGTAGGAGATCAGACCCTTCCTGACTAAGCTGCTGAGCCTGTACAGCATCACCTCCAGAGGCCTTCTGGCTTCCAAGCAGTTGGATGCAGAAAATCCACATACATCCTCTGGGATGAAGAAGTTGGCAATCACTAGGTCATCATGCCTGCATTTGCAAAAGCAAGTGCAATATCTCTCCCCCACCCCAACCAGGTTCCAATGACACTGTGATACCATTTAGATGTTGTATAGGCTCCCCCATACTCACTCACTTGCAGAGTGCAGCCGAAAACGCCTATCATCAGCATGGCTATGGTGATGTACTCAGCCAACACATCCCACCATGGCTTGAGAACCTTGAAAGCAGGCTGCTGGTCTGTGAAGTGCTTGAATTCGGCTACTGGGATCATACTGCCTGCCAAAAAGCAGCAAGGGATTAGAAAAGTCCAGATAGTCTCTCTCCTTCAAGCATGGCAGTATTAAGATGAGGTTGGCTCGCGGCTGGTTGCAGAATCTATGATCCCTCCTTGTTCTTGTGGATCCTAGGTGTCTGGTGGCTGCTCATCTCCCCCAACCCTGCTGCTGCATGGCCATGAGGAAGGCTGCTCTAGGGAATTAAGGCTACTAGAACCGGAGTACACAAAGAAGGAACTGGCTGCTAAATCAATGCCTGCCCGAAATAACATTCAGGTCCAGTGTTTACATCTGATATAAAAACAAAAGCCTACTAGACAGAGATCCTCCATCTGATATAACCACATCTTAGTCTTGGCTATACGGATCCCTTGGATATCTTTGATATGCTGCTGCCTCTTTGATGGGCTGGCTCTCACCTCTGGCAATGACATGTCTTATCGCAAGACCAGGAAAGCACTTGTTTATATAAAGCTGCCACATCCACCTCTGAAATGCAAATGATTCTGAGGCAGGGCAGGGCACAGGCCTATCTGGCCAGTAACAATTCTACAAGGTAACAATTTCCAAAGGAGAAGCCATGTTAGTCTGTTGCAGCAAAACAACAAAGAGTTTTGTGGTACCTTAAAGTTTAAGACATTTATTGACACTGCATCTGACAAAGTTGACAGTATCCACAAAAGCTAATGCCAGAATAAAGTTGTTCATCTTTAAAATGCAACAAGTCTGTTGTTAATGCTACACAAGAATCTCCAAGGTTGCCCTCTTTCACCTACAAGAAGAAAGTGCCATTCCTCACTCATGACTGCTAATGTATTTAAATATACAAAAGATACAATTTGCCCACTTTCTACATTTGGGGCTGTTAAATGGAAAAATAAAGATTACCTGATTTGGTGCTTTTCAGTATTTTCTGGCAAGCTTCTCTTGCCCCCAAATGAACGGATGCTGCTTGTCAATTTTATTGTGGTGGTTAGTTACTAACATATCAGAGTGCAACATGGTAGCAAATTTTGAGCCACACATTTTGCAGGGGCTGGTATTGGGCCACAGCCCAGGCCCTGGTCTTGATCTGGTCTTCTTGACCAGGACAACCACAAGATGTAGTGATGGCCACCAATTTGGATGGCTTTAAGAGGGGATTAGATAAATTCATGGAGGAGAAGGCTATCAATGGCTATGTGCTACCTCCAGTAGCGGAGGCAGTAAGCCTATGTACAGCAGTTGCTGGGAAACATGGGTGGGAGGGTGCTGTTGGACTCATGTCCTGCCTGTGGATTCATGGTCAATTGCTGGTTGACCACTGTGTGAACAGAATGCTGGATTGGATGGACTCTTGGTCTGATCCAGCATAGCTCTTCTTGTGTTCTTGAGGATGGAACTGCTAGAGCTTCAGGACCACACAGAGTTGCATCACCATTTGTCTGGAAGAAGATGCTCTTAAAAATATAACACCGGACTGCAAGTGTCCCATTTGGAGCCATGGGATCAGTTTGTCTGTGAAGATGATGCCACAGAGCTATCACTAACATTGCCTCCAATATAAGATTTTTCCCAGGACTGCATGCACATTCATAGAACCATAGGAGAGTTGGAAGGGACGTATAAGGCTATCGAGTCCAAACTTTATACCTTCTTCTTTTTCTTATAGGACAAGAACTATACACTCACCCAAATACAGTAGTCATGGTGAAGGTGGATCTGGCTTCCAACACCACCAACAGAAAAACTAATCCTTTGATGGATTAAAGTAGATACTATGATCTTGCTTGGTATCACACAGTCCCTTCATCCCCTTTCTTTTGGCTTAGGATGGGATGGCAGTGAACCTGAATTGTGAGTTACATGTATATCTGGGCTTTAAATGTAACCTTCTGCAGGGATCCCAAAACAGCTGAACCAGTAACTTTGCAGCTACCTTCCTGCCCAAGGCCTATGCTCTGCTGCCATGGAATGAAGTGGCCTTTGGGATTCTGGTTGCTATAGTAGCTATTTTCCCCACTACAATCACCTGACAGTCACAAAAGTCAAAGGAACAGCAAGAACATGCCAACAGTAACCAAGGAGGTGAGAGTATTAAGTTTGCCTCTAAAATCCAACATCACCTTAGTCCAGGGGAATGACCTTCCTCAGCTGTGTTAGCAAAGGCTACGATCTCTTTTCATCTCCCTTTCTGCTAATCTGGTGTCCCTCAGCAACAACTTTTCTTGAGCTACATTCTATCAATACACATGTAGCTCCTGCCTCTAGTGTCCTTAACCATTTTTGTGCCCAGATGTCCTATGTAACCATGAGAGGAGAGTAAAAGGAATGACACCATCCAACTTTAGAATAGCAGAGGATAGCATCACCACACATCCACTACATGTAGATGCCTGTGGCTTCCCAACACCACCATAGCTAAACAACATGTCTTTCAGAGAGATGACCATGTAGTTTAGATGCTGTTACCTGCCAAAAGTATGTAGGGAAAATGCAACATACTGAACTATGTGCAGTATATAAGGGGCTTTTAAGGGGAAGTTTAGGCTAACCAGGAATGCTTCTCTCTGGACTAACCTGATGCCCTCCAGATGTATTTGACTACAACTTTCATCATCCCATCCAGCCTGACAATTATGGGAGATGTAGTCCAACACATCTAGAGGACACTAGGCTGGGGAAGGCTGGTCTAGACTCACCCATACCAACGTTTTCTCATTCTAAATGGAACCCACAATACTATGTGATTCAAAGGGCGTTGAAATATAGTGGCCTGGCTTTCTTAAGATGCCTTGACTTTACTAAGTCAACAAATCCAGCACATTTCTGGTGGGGGTTGGGCATTCATTGTTTGACTGAGACAGGCCTGGTGATAGCCTTGGAGGAGTCTACTAGATGGGTAGGGTGGCTGACACCCACACTTGAAGTCAAGTTCACTAGGGCACTTCCAGACAGAGGCCATTGAAAGCAGCAGAGGAGCTGATATTCACAATATACACAACACATGGAATCTATGCCCATGCTTATCAGAATTGGGTGGAGCAGGGACAGAGCAACCATAGTGCAAAATCAGCCACAGGACCATCAAACTTCTGCACTACTTGGTAGATTTTGTTCAGGGAACAGAGGGGCTCACTTGCAGCCATGGATGATAGAGAGAACATACTAGGATTCGGCTCTTTGGCTATCATGAATTGGGTCCTGCAGCCATTCTCCCTTGTTAGTTTTCCTATAATCCTTCCTTGCTCATCAAGTGTTGTAGAATTTGTCTCCTTGCAGTTAGTGATCTGTTAAGATGAACCTGGATTCAATTCACTAAGAAGATCCTTGGATACTAGTGCAATGAATAACAGAAATATCTTCTATACCTATTGCTCAGTGGGTGGATACGGAGAGCTCATGGCCCAGCCCAGGAACACCCTCTGATGGTAGATCACTAATGTTGCTCCCCAACAGGAATTCCCCTGCCATATGGGCCTGTTTTAGGTTCTTGCATAAGAACATGTCTGAACAGCTGGAACAGTGACTGCCTCTAGAACACTGTGGCTGGTGTGAGCACCAAACCAGCCAAGTATTTCCACAGATTACCAGGAGCATCCAGGAAAGAAAAGGAGGGAACACTGAGCAATTTCAGCAACTAGGACAATCCAGCTCTTGATGAGACTTGTAAGACATTTTAAATACCAGTGTTACAATTTTTCATGGAAAGATGTCTCTGAATAATTGCCTTGAGTGCATTTGTCTTGGCAGGATACAAATCAAATAAATAAATAAATAAATAAATAGCTCCCAGGAATCCTAGCTACCAGTTCTTCCCTAAATCAGGGGGAGCAGATCAAGCTTGTGGGATCTACTTTGTTGGGGAACAACATTAGTGATCTGTCTCCCCCCTCCCAGAACTTAAGGGTCCATCAAAAAGAGACAAAACAGTGGCTGAGCAGACAGAACCAGATGAAAAATGGTGGCTAAAGGGGTGGAGCCATTTCCCTAATTCTCCCCTCCCCATGAACCCACTTATGCAAGTTTTTTTTTTAAAAAAAACACCTTTTCCCTTTACTTTCAATTTTTAAACTACTGGGAATCAGAAGTTCTTGGGAGATCTATTGCAGATCGAGATCCCGATCTACCTTCTGCCCATTCCCTGCTCTAAATCTCCCAGTATAAAGGAAAAGTAGTTTTTAAAAAAACCAAGATGTTTTGGCACTCAGCCTGCTAATGCCAAGGAATACATCCCAGCTAAAAAATGATACAGCATCCAGGAATCCTGTCTTCCATCTCAGCTTCCCCTTTCCCTGAAGCTGTGGGAAAAAACCCAGAGGTCCTGCTTCTACAGCAGGCTCTCACCCTGTCAGTCTGCTAAAACCCATTAACTTCCCAAATGGCCCTCTTCCTTCCTTTCCCCATTTTGTACCTGTTTGTAAAGAGACATATAAGTTTGGGAGGCCTTAGCAGATGCTGCAAGTGTCTGCATGTCCACAGAGGGTAAATTATGGTGCATTCTGATGGGGGGGAGGGTGTCTTTGCCAGACTGACTATACAGACCCCTTAGTCCCTCTAGCTTATCGCCCTTCACTCCAGTAGTTGTGTCTACTTAGATCTTGTTTAAATGTAAACAAAAAGAAGGGGTAAATCAAATTGTGGGTGTATGGCTCCAAAACAAGCAACTGTATGAACATGCCCCTTAATCTGCCTGCATATTATATTCACAATGTGAAAAGTAACAATCTGTCCCCAACCTCCGTCTGTTGAAAATTCTGAAGGCTTATGTAGGAATAGGCAGAGAACACTGGTAGGCAAATAAATACACAGCAAAGCAGCAGCGGCTGGCTACCTTTCTTCCTCAATTGTTTATCTCTGCTTATCTCTGTTTATCAGGCTGCCTCTACACCAGATGTTTAAAGCTCTTTGAAGTCTCATTAAAAATTTTACCTCTACAAGAGTGGAGTGTAAATCGGGAGTTGAGGCGCGTGATCTATCTGATTATGCGCATTATCGAATGCACGTTAAATAGCGAGTTTTATTTTGCTCCGGCCGTTAAAGTGCATTTTGACTATGTGAACAAGCGATTCTCCGCATTAACTACTTGTAAAGCGCATTTCAAACAACCGGTAAGGCCACCAGTTGTGCGCTCAATTACCTCCTGCATACAAGCATTTACGATAAAGCGCTTCAGCGATTATGCGCATAATCGGCTAACCAGGTGTTAAACGGAATCCATCTAGAGGGGGTCTCAGCTAGCTGTCCTTTCTCCTCCCCTTCCCTCCTCACAGGGAAAATTAGCTGCTCAGAAAAGGGAAGAGAATGTTGACTATCGGTTTTAGAATTCTAATCAGCATCCACAGACTGGGTATTGGCTACTTTTCACATAGTAACAGGCTAGGTTGAATATCCCCTAATTCCTCATGCTCTCCCCTATGTCTGCAGGTGATAATTAAAACCAAAACCCAAAAGAAAGACTGCAGAACTCTTGCAAGTATTTTGAGTTTCCCATTCTAACTTACCGTTGTCTGGACCTCCAGATGTTTTGGCCTACAACTCCCATGATTCCTCACCATTAGCCATGCTGGCTAGGGCTGATGAGAGTTGTAGGCCAAAAGTTGCTCACCCCTCTCCTAAAACTGTCTCTGCAACCCAATTTGGATTGGTACGCACACGGATCAGTACAAGGCTTTCAAAGTGTGGTATTTGGGAGAGGCATAATGGAAAGTGCCACTGACTGAAATCCACACGGTCAAGCTACTTTTAATTGGATTCCATTCTCTTCCTAAAAACACACAACCTAAGGATCCTTTGGATGCCCCTGGCACTCCATACACACACACACACCCCTTGCCAACTGCCAAGTCACTGCCTGAAAACCAGCTGGCATATCTTTACTCAGTCTCTTGCCCTCAGCGATGGCTGTGCCACCATTGACTCAGGCTCACCAAACCTGTTTTCCCTGCGATGGATCATGTGAAGTAGTACTAAGCAAGGCGCATGCGCCGGTGTGGTGCCGTCACAGCCGGACTCAAGGAGGATTGGGCGAAAAAGGCCTTCCAGAGACCGGATACGAAGGCTGCAGTCTTACGCACATTTACCTGCCTGGGAGTAAATCAATGGGACTTCGCTCTATGAGCCATGCCAAACTAAACGCGACGGAGAACTCCTTTCTCCAGCAACAAAAGAGATCCTGTCTAATTGCTCCAAAATAGGGAAAGTAGACGGGATCTCTTAACCCAGCCTTCCCCAGCCATGTGCCCTCCGGAAGATTTGGACTACAACTCCCAGTTTTCCTGTCCATAATTTTGAGGAGACTCCCGTTTTCTCATCCTGCCCTCCTCTCAAAAGGCTCGTCTACCTCAAGCAACGTCCGTACAGCTCGCCCGAGGGGCAAGACACCCACCACTTCTGCAGCATCTCTGGGCATCTTTTGGGTGCAGGGTGCTTTCTGTGCGTAAAAGCCAACTTTCCTACTTAGAGTAGACCCATTGATATGAATGGGGCTTAAGTTAGTCATAACTAACTAAATCCTACTCATTTCAATGGGTCTACTCTAAGGACGACTTATATGGGATTTTACCCTTTCTCCCCGTCTTTCTTTCACCACTCAGGGATGCCTCGAGGGGCAAAGACAGGCCGAGCCGAACCGGCAGTCCCAAAGCTGCAGGGAAGGAGTAAGTGCCGTCCTGCCCTCTGTGGGACTGCAAATGCTTCCAAGTCAACTCGCCGAATCAGGCCGCCAGTCCCGTCCGGATCTATCTTCCTGCTCGCTCTCTGCGCTACAGTTTCGGGAAGAAGAAACCGACCCGTCTGGTTTTACTTCCCAGAAACTTTCTAGGAAGTAAAGCGAGACGCTTCGGTTCCTTTCTGGGTCGGTTCCTTCCCTTGGAGAAGCAAGGAGGCGTCCTCAGCTGCTCTCAAGAGCCGATGCCCCAAGCCGTCCATACACCTACAGAGGTGGGTGGCTCCCCGCTCCCCCGCTCTTTTCCCCAGCCAGCCACTTGCCTGGAGTTGATGGCCTCTCGCCGCCTGCCCCGGCCGGAATGAGGCACCTGATCCTACTCTCCTGCTTCAGCCTCCTGCGCCCGGTGGCGACGGCCCCCCTTGCTGTCTTGCCCGGCGGCGGTGTCGTCCTGTGCGAGTCGCCCTCGTGCCCGCCTCCAAGGAAGAGCCTTCCCCGCCCCAGGCGCCTGCCGTTCCCGCCTTCCTCCCCATCGCGCCGGACAGGCTTTGGTGAGGGAGGGAACCTGGCGCAGGGCGCTGCCACCGATAGGAATCCGCTCCGACGGCCCCACGCACCTCAAGGAGGAACACCGAGACTGGGAACCACCCACTGGAGAACTGCCAGCCGCGTCCCGGCTTGAGCTGGAGGCTTCCTCACGGTAGCCGGGCGGACACGACTGAACGCTTGGGCAGGAGGCTTCCTCGCTGTAGCCGGTCGGACACGTCTGAAGCAGGTTCATAAGGGAGAGAGGCGGGGGAGTTTTGGGCCCTGGTGGATTCTGAGGCCCCGGAAGGAAGCCGCCGCCACGTGGTGATTTTTGTTTATTTATTTGTAATGTCTATATACCTCTTGATATAATTAAATCTCTAAGTGGTTCACATCTTAAAAAAACATTTAATACGAACAATACAAATCTAAAATACACTATTCGAAACCATTCCAACTCCAATAATAATACAAAACAAGTGATGGTGATGTTCCTTCTGTGCGATGTAACAGGAAAGGGACAGGTCATGCTCCACTTTATGGCCCATTCCATGGTTCAAAGGCGTTCCTGCAGAAGGTGGTGAGCTGGCTGGGATCTCAACCCTTGGTGGTTGTGACCTTGGCATTCACAAGATCACACAGGAACTCCAGCCATTAGTCCATCTAGCCCAGTATTGTCAACACTGACTGGCAGTGGTTCTCCAGGGTTTCAGGCAGGATTTTGTCCTATCCCTACAGAAGAAGCCTGGGATTGAACCTGGAACCTTCTGCATACAGAGCAGTTGCTCTACCACTGAGCCATGACCCCTCCCCAGACCATTAGACTGAATGGTCACCACTTGTAGTGGGGGCTTAGCTGTTTATTTGAAACCACCTATAGGCCGCTATCCTAAACACATGTATTAGGGAATAATCGCCACCGAACACAGTGGGACTTACTTACTTTGGAGGAAATGTGTAGGATTGTTGTAAGAGCAGAGTTACACATACACAAGAATGTATGAGTTCTCATTACTGGATGACTTGGCCTTGGACATGTGATCACGAAAGTTGAACAAGTTAGCAGTTTTCACTAAGAAGTATTGCATTTGTAGTGACTTCAGATTAAGTAGCAGATCTCTGTGATGTTTTGCCCTGTGATGGTTGGCTCATACATAGAAGTCATCACTTAGTGTGACCGTCCACTAATGATGAACTCCGTTCCAGTCCTTCCCTACTGGGCTGAGTTCTTCAGTCAACTGGCAGGGCTGTGTTCCCCATGGAATGAGATCCTCCTGTGGAAGATCAAATAGGCATCTCCTTAGATCCAGGGTGCACAGTCTTTTTGGCCCCAAGGGCCACATGGCATGCTGGTTGGTGTGTGTGTGTGTCAGAGTTGCACATCTGTTTGCATGCATAGACATGTGTGTGAGTGTGCATGCAAGCACATATGTGCAGCAGCAGGGAAAGAGTAATTTGTATCAGTATTGCTGAGGGACTGATTGGAGAGTACAGGCAGAGGGGAATTTGGGGGTGTGGACAGGGCTTCCATGGGGGAGGGCTAAAGGTCTTGGGTGGCTGCAAACTGTGAACTCCCTGCCTTTGATTCTCCAGCTACAACTTATGTCATATTACTCCAATCAAATATGCAGAACGGTGACAAGTTCAGAGCATAAATGTTACTGGATCTTTCCTATAACCCAGTACCATTTTATTTAGTGCTTAATTTCAAACTGTGATAAAATAAATGGGAAAGCATAATATTTATGGCAGGGAAAGCCCTGTATAGTTCCTACGACATTCCCCAGGGTGGTTACCATAGGTCAGTTTGCACCATAGGTTTGCTGCACATTCCAACAATGTGCTGTGTTTTTTTTGTTCCCATTGAGAGAGAAATGAATTCTGCAGAGGTTGGGTTGGGGAATGTCCTCTGTTTGCTCTCATGTTAAATGTGTTGTAAACTGATGGATGAGGCTTTGTGGTAGATACACATGATCCTCTTTTTTTCTGTCATGAGATGATGCTCTGGAGGATTCCCCTTGCAATGGAGATGCATGTGGATATTGCTGCAGTGAAAGGCCAACCATACATACTGATTCCAGGACAAGACAAGCTTTGCACATCTCAGTGATCAGGGCTTAATCAAAGTAGTGTTGGCCGACAACTGTGCTGGAAGTTTCTGTGTGTCATTTCCATTGGGACAAATAATGGTGTGAATCCACCTTCAGTTTCCCATTGGCGACTGTGTGGAGGCCCCAATAAATACTGCACCATTTCAAGACTTCTTGTCAGGACTGTCAGCATTTAAAACCAAGTCTTTGACATCTTTCAGGAGCTCTCGTCCCCAAACTTTTACACACCTGTGCTGATACGGATCTCAGTCTGACCGCAGCTCTTTTTGTGCCAAGCAAAAAACAAAATACCCTATTCATCCAGTGCCAGCAGCATTCCACTTCCCAGGAGTGGTGTGCAATCCCTCAGCACTAGTATACCAAGGCACCAGCAGTCTACAGCAGCTACCAGTGGTGTAGTGGTAAATTTGGAAGTGCAGGGGCTTGTCATGACAGTCCCCAAAGCTATGCCCCAAGGAGAGTCCAAAAATTGCAGGGGGCTGTGTTGATCCGTATCTAGAAACCAGTCTCAGGATATTTGTCTCCACCAAGAGCAGGCCTTTTTGTAAAACTAGTGGGTCTTAATTGCCCATTCAAGACCAAGTCAGCCCAAAATACTTTGCATTACAACAAGGAGCAATATATTACTGCTGGGGAAATTAATTCCCTCCCAGCTACTATGAGGATTGCAGCTAAGCTCAGAGGGGACAGGAAAGTCTGAAGGCAGATGACAGCATTCCTGCTGGGGGTGGGGGAAGCAGGGAACTGGCACTGCATCTCTGTGAGGCCTGTTTGTGCTACACCACTAGCATCCACGAATAACGTGACCACAGTTTGTGGCAGGGGCTACCCAGAGATCACTCAGAGCTGCTGAAACACAGCTGCCTTCAGGATTGGGCTCCATTGCAGCCAATGTCCAAAGGCAGGGCAAAGACTGATGAAAATAATCCCCTTTCCAGCCATTACGTAAAATGTTTGTGGCAAGCTTGTGTAGACAAACTGTGCTAAATTCTGCATTTGAGGACTGGAGGGCAAATGACCTATAAAAGGCACTTATTATATTCTTGAGAAAGCTGATCGTTAGTTCTCTGAATGGGCTCAAAGCCTTTCATTGTCTTGAGGAAATTCAGCCGACCCTGATCTACCTCTCTAAACAGACACACTCAGGTTGTCTGTGGCGTTTTTTCTTAGGGGGCTTTTTTGTGTGTGGCAGTTTTCCAGTTGGAACAGACCATTTCTCCTTGAGGGCAATATGTGTGTGGGATGGGGAGCTGGGCTTTGTGATGTTGCCAGTTTTCCCCTCGCAAGAGTCTGAACAGTGTGGCTGTGTATGAAGGCCTGGATCCTGGAGCCTCGAAGCAACTGGTGAATGGAAGTCATCCAGCCACAGGCTGAGAAATGTGGCAGCTTGTTGTTACGGCTTCCTTGCTCTTCTTTACTCCCTTTGTCCAGGTCCTGTATTACCTGGCCTCTTGTTTTATGCTGAACATTTTCCCAAGGGAGAAGTCTAGCACTAGGCACTTTGCACTAATATTCGTATACTAATTTTGAGAATTCCTGCAGCTCCCTGGTATAAATCTATCACCCCAGATTTGGAACATGTAGTGAAGCCCTATGTATATTTACTCAGAAGGAAATATCAATAATAGAAAAAACCTATGCATGTTTACTCAGAAGTAAGTCTCATAAGGTTTATGGGGATTTACTCCCATAAAGGGGTAGGATTGGAACCGTTGCCTTATTTCAAAGTGGGATTGGCATTTGTTTAATGGATGATTAACAAAAAACATTGCATCAGAACTCCTCAGCTACCTACTCCAGGATAAAATATGTGGGTATTTGCAAGCTCCTTTAAGTAGTGTCAGGTCAAGATAGCTTTCTACCTGAAGAAGAATATGATTCCTAACCCCCTGTCTAAGGCTAACACTTTAAGGTGCAATCCTATGCATATTTAGACAGAAAAAAGTCCTAAAACTCCTATCATCCCCCAGCCAGCATGGCTAGCTGGGGAATGCTTGGAGTTGTAAGACTTTTTTCCCTCTACAAACATGCATAAGATTGCACTCTAAAATGCCTTGCTTCATTAGCCTTTCCCAACCTAGTGTCTTCTAGATATGTTGGACTACAACTCATAATTCATTTATTTTATTTATTTATTGCATTTCTGTATCGCCCAACAGCCGAAGCTCTCTGGGCAGTTCATAACCATAATTCCCAGCCGCCATGGCCAATGGTCAGGAATGCTGTGAAGGCTGTGCTGCACCATTCTGATGCCAATTCTTGATGTGAATGTAATGTAGATTGTGCTTATTCTGGAGTGAAGGGCAATGAGCTGGAGGGGCTAAGAGGGGTGCATAGTCGGTCTGGCATAGAACCCCCCTAATCAGAATACACCTTAATTTACCTTTGCCCTCTGTGCACATTCAGGCACTTGTAGAATCTGTAGAACAGCCTTCCCCAATCTGGTGCCCTCCAGATATATTGGACTATAGCTCCCATCAGCCCCATCCAGCAGCTGGGGCTGATGGAGGTTGTAGTCCAACATATCCAGAGGGTACTACATTGAGGAAGGCTGCCCACAAGTCTGTTACATGTGTTTCTGTTGCTAAGGCTGCCTTCCCCATCCTGATGCCCTCCAGATATTTTGCATTCCAACTCCCATCAGTCCTAGCTAGCATGACCATTCCCATCAGGAATTCTGGGAGCTGTAGTCCAAAACATCTGGAGGGCAACAGGGGGAAGGGTGTGCTAGAGCATTCAGTCACCAATTCCTGCCTTCATCAATCACTTGTGGAGCTGCCTAAAGCATGGGCATTTTTATTTTGTGCTTATCCAGCACAAAGTAAAGCATGAATGTAGCAGAGGCTAAGGACTGGAGCTTTTAAGCACCACCACTAATGATGGACTATCACATAATTAGTGTTAGTTAATGGCAACCAAACACGATGCCATGGTGTCAAGAACCATCCAGATGAAAATGGATGGATGACATTAGGCAGGTACAAATTGGCCCACTATTGAGGGCTTGCCAGATGTACATTTCTGAATGTACTTTCTAATATGAATAATAAGCATCTGCCAAGATCTATCTATCTAACACTGTCACCAGTAATTATTTCTTTAAAGGGCTTAAGGAAATGCAGTGTAATCCTCTGAAGGGGTATGTATGTATGTGCAGCATATGCGTAGGTTTTCACTGCTGACCATAATTACTGTGACACACCTTCCTGCAAATAACAGGGTAAGAAGAAACAGCCGGCAAGGAAAGCAGGGAGAGAGGAAAAGAGACAAGAAAGCCTGAAACAGTACAGCAGGCATGAACATACACACACACACACACACACACACACACATACAAGAAAGGAAGAAGCAAAGGAAGTAAAAATATGTGATTAAGGAATAGCAGTAAGGCAAAAGAAGAGAAATCATAGAACACTAAAAATCAACAATGATGTTATGCAGTTCCCCACTTTCTTGACTGATGAGAAGTTTCTGGGGCAGCACTACCATGATTTGACTGGTATCCAGGGGAGATCACCGGACATGTGGAATGCTTTGTAATATTGGGTTTATTTACAACCATACAAGTAGAAGAACCTAAGTAGGGGCAAACAATATCAGCATTTCTAGCAGGCAGCAAATCCACTACTCCTCATCAGAACCCTGGAGAGAGGTACCTTCAGAGTTTATAGCTAGCTTTCAGCTTTCTTGCTTTCTCTGCGCCTGCTTGGGGTGGGGCTGTAACTCAGTGGTAATGCACAGTTTTTGCATGACGATGCTCCCAAATTCAATCCCCAACATCTCCAGTGAGGGGGCAGGGACGACAACCCTGCCTGAAATGCTGGAGAACCACTGCCTGTCAATGGGCCTGTTCAGACAACATGATAAGCCATGATTAGGCCACTAACTCTTTTGCAGTAAATGGCTAGTAAGCCTGTTTGAACTGTGGTTATATAGCCACCATGGTTAGGAATAGGTCACACAATTCTGATAGTCTGATTTGACACAAGGCAACTTCTTTCCCAGACCCAGACCTTATTAGACTGCACAGGCACACTCTGTGACCTTCCCTTAGCCACTCCCATTGAGAAAAAATCAACCACTCATGGAGAGCATTTAGTCAGCAATCTCCCAGTCAAAAAGGAAGGTATGAACAGGAGTGGATGGCAATAACATTAAAGAGGAAATCAGGACTGGTGACAAAGGTAGACATAGGTGGGCATCTGCAGAGGACTCACACCCCAGCAGGGACCTCCTGACAGCCCCCCAGAGTTGTTTAGCAAAAACGAGCATTGCCTCATCACAGCAGCAGAAAAAGCAACAATTAATGGCAGTCAATTTCCCCCAAAGTCATCCGCCCCAAAAACATGTCTTGATCAGATGGGGGGGGGGGAATAAAACAGTGGGGCTAGGCAAGTCTCCCAGGGGAGGAAACAGATTGGCCATCATGACAGAGAAAGGCCTGACCCTCATGGTCACTCAGTGGAGGGACACTGAGCAGGCCCTCTGATGTTGTTTGGAGTACACAGGGAAAGGGGTGACCATGTGGGAAATGGCAGTCCCTGGGGTACCCTGTTCCCAAACCATTTAGGACTTTAAAGGTCAGAACAGCAACATGAATCAAGCATGGAAACAAATAGGTAACCAGTGAAAATTCAGCTAAATTGAATTCCGCCTCCTACCCCCGCATCCAGTTAGTTCCAGACAACAGTCTGGTGATAACATTTTGGACCAATTTGAAGTTTCTGGACACTTATCCAGGGCAGCCCATGTGCAGCACATTACAGTAGTCCAGTCTGGAGGTTAGTAAAGCATGAACGACTGTTGCCAGGTCTGTGCCATTCTCCAGGAGAGGGTGACACTGACATACCAGCTGAAACCAGTAAAAAGCACTCCTTGTCACCTGAGCATCCAGAAGCAGCGCTGGATCAAGGAGCACCCTTGAGATGTAAATCTGTATCCTAACAGGGATGGCAACCATACCTAAAGCAGGCAGTACATACGCCCCTGGATCAACTGAGCTCCTGACCAGCAGTACCTTGGCAGTGCACTCCATGCAGGGCTGCCTTTGAAGGCTTCCTGCCCGCCTGAAAACTTCAATTGGTTCAGAATGAGTTGAGCAGTCTGTTGGCAGGAATCGGCCAGAGGGGGCACTGAACACCTTATGAGAAATGATCTAGGCAGGATCTACACTACTGCATTATAATGGTTTATAATGATATTGACAACTGTTGAGGCCCATGACACATTCCATATGCCATTTTCAAAATGCTTTCAAAGCGTTATATCCTGCATGGTGTAGATCAGCCCCTGATTAGTTTCGAAGCACAATTCAAGGTGCTATCTTGGATCTTGAAAGTCCTAAAAATTACTTGTCTGGGGTTTCTCAGAGAATGCTTCCTCCTGCATGAACTTCCCTGTGTACTTAGTTCAGGGGTGTTGAATCTCTTTCAGCTCAAAAGCCAAATTTAATTTCAGAGAAGCTCTCAGGGGCCAAATTCTAATGGTGAGAGGAACCAAAAGGGTGAGGCCAAAATACCACCCCCAGCATATTTCAGGCTCTTCCTGCCAGTAACTAAGCCTTAGGAGGGGCGTTTCAGCTTCCTAGAATGGGAGAAAAACAGTATAAAAGATGGGAAATCATTAAATGATTGGCAGGTGAGGGAAAGACGCATGGCCATCTAGGGAATCCCAGAGGGCTAGGATCCCAGACAGGTGGGGTTTAGCCCATGGGCCGAGATTCAACAACTCTGCCTTAGGTCATCAGACTAGGCCCTGCTCTGAGTACCAGCCCTGCCTGAAGTTAGGGGCTGAGCATGCTCAGTGGTGAAGGCTTCATGATGGAACGTCCACGCTAGAGAAGTTGAGCAGGTCCACCCAGTGTTTGTCTTTAGAAGGTCAGTTAAGACCTTTGTATTCCAACAGACATTTGAAAAGACATGGAATTAGCAGTTTATTCTTTATTTTAAAACGAATGTTAGGCACAATCTTATTCATGTTTAGACAGAAAAAGGTCTACAACTCCTAGGATGCTCCAGTTGGCTGGGGCAGGTTAGCTGGGGCATGGTGAGAACTGTAGGCCTTTTTTCTGTCTAAACATGCATAGGATCACACCCTTTATGGTATTGAAAAGATTGTATTGTTTTTCATTCTTGATAGCCACCCTGAGGCTATTCAGAGCTTGTGATAAGATATAAATGAAAATGGTTGTTTGTTGGATTAATCCATTCATTCAATTAATCAGTCAATCAATCAACTGAAACAATCCAGTGAAAAGAAAGCTGAATGAGAGCTTTCCCATTTCCAAGGAAATGTTGGTGGCTCTTCTGAACCCTCCTGACTACCAGTGATTAGCTGCTGTTTTCTACACAGGAGGTCAGGGCCAAGATCTGTAATCTCTGATAACAAAAGGAAGCTACTGAAGCAAAACTTGAGTTTTGAATAGGCTAACCATAGGAAAAGGAGGACAGGCTCATGTAACTAACAGTTGTAGAGAAAAGGGAATTTCAGCCAGTGTCATTTGTATGCAATTAGTTCCTGGTGAAATTTCCTTTTCATCACAACAGTTAAAGTTGCAGGCACTATACTAGAGTGACCATATACAAAAGAAGGCAGGGCCCCTGTAACTTTAACTGTTGTGATGAGGAGGGAATTTCACCAGGAACTAATTGCATACAAATGACACTGGCTGAAATTCCCTTTTCTCTACAACTGTTAAAGTTACATGAGCCCTGACCTAGATTTTATCTGGTCAGCCTAGTTTTGAAGAATGCACTGATATTGGTATCATGGAAACTGGCAGAAACTGCAGCACACTAGAAAGCCAGGCATGAAGAGAGCTTCGGCTATTGGGCAGTTTAGAAATGCAATTAATCAATCAATCAATCAATCAAGACAGTCCTGGACTCAACAGTACTGTTTACCAGTGAAAACCTGCCATCCCTGCTCTCCCTGACCATTTCCCTGCCTCAGTTAGGGATTTTCCCAGATTTGTCCTGTTTTTTTGTTTTATCCTGGGTTTCAGGGGGGATTTTCTGTAATTTTCTATAGTGTCCTGGAAAGAAGCACTTCCCCTTTAAGACCGCCATTAGCGTGACGGGGTATGACGTGCTTTCTGGAGGCCCCTATTAGAGTGGAGGAGGGGAAAGCGAGCTTTCTGGGGCTTCGGGAAAGCATGTCATTCACAACCGCCACACTAATGGCAGCTGCCAATCGTGTGGCAGGGGGATTGACGTGCTTTTTGGAGGCCCTGGAAAGCGTGCTTTCCCATTCCCCCCCCCCCCGTGTCCTCTTTTTTTTGGTTTCCCAGATATGATCACCCTATCAGAAATACTAATCCAAATTTCCCCTTAAACTTTATGCAACCAAGTAAACGGGTCCACCTCTCTGGCTGCTTCCAGACAGAAGACTGCTAGCACTACTATATCCTCGCTCTTCTGCTGTAGGCTACGCTACATTACAATGGACTTTCAACACTATTGGGGGATACTGTGCATTTTATGTGTGTGCCTCCCACTATGTTCTGCCCACACCATGACCCTTGGTGCAACTCTTCCATCTTTTGTAAGGGATAGCTGAACCCATCACAGTTCAACACACTTTGCAGTGGGCACCATTTAGATCACATGCACATCTCTCTCTCTCTCTCTCTCTCTCTCTCTCTCTCTCTCTCAGACACACACACACACACACACACAGAGACAGAGAGCCCAGTAAATAATTTTCTAGGCTATATTTTACCAATGTATTTAATACAGGATAACTGAAATATTTTTTAATGATTAAAAAAAAACAATATTCTAGGGAACACCACTTAAACCTTATGTCAGTCTCCAGAGCCCTTATGTAAGAGCATTTCCCTACTGTTGCTTTGCCTCTTGCTCCTGTCCCCATTTAGTGGGCATTTTTATCACTCTGTTTCTCCTACGCACAGCAGGAAATGGCGGCAAGTTTCTTCACAGTCAAAAGAATAGGCTTTTCTGGGTCTTCTTTTGTGATGGAAAAATGAGCAGAAGGAGTGGGACACATGTAGGAGGTGGACGGCATCGTGAAAAGGACCCACAAAAACCCGTGAATGGCCAGTAACGAGCGTGATGATTCTCTAAATCTATTGCTCACTAGAATGAAACCTGCCCTACCTTTAGCTCCAGAAACCTCCATGTCTTACCCCATTTCCCATCTTCTTGCATCCCCCTGTAGTGTTAGGAGATTGCCATGGGCAAGGACAATTCACATCCTGAACATTCAGCTTCAAAAGAGCCAGTGTGGTGTAGTGGTTAGAGTGATGGCCTGGGAGATCCAGGTTCTAGTCCCCACTCAGCCATGAAGCTCACTGGGTGACTTTGGGCCAGTTACTTATTCTGAGCCCAACTTACCTCATTAGTTTGTTATAAGGATAAAATGGAGAGGAAAAAGAACCATGCCTTGAGCTCCTTGCAAGAGGAAAAAAGTTGGGGTATACAAATGTAATAATAAATAAATAGATAATAAATCTTCCCTGTTTATTATTGTTATTGTGGGCTTGCTGCCTGATTATTGCAAATATGTCTGGCACCATAGTTTTGCCTTAAAGCCATGGTTGATCAGAGTCTGGGATATGATAAGAGAATGTGAAAAATTCTTAATGATCCAGGGTGACCAACCCACCTCTCTTTACAGGAACTAATCAAGGTGGTTTCTTGATACAAAGATCTCTGGAATGTTTGGAATGGGATAGCCATCAGCATTTGGACAAGGTGACACATCTCACCCCCTCTGGCTAAAGGGAGGGGCAGGTGTGTGTGTTTGTGTGTGTGTGTGTGTGTGAGAGAGAGAGAGAGAGAGAGCACTGAGATGAACTCTGGAAGCATCCTGTGGTGCAGGTTGCATCTCTCCAGGGATCCAATGTGGGGAAGTAGATCTGCCCAGTAGGAGCTCATGCCACTTGCCTCCACTTGTGTTCTGTTTGCAAATCAGCCAAATAAGAGCACCATAAGCCTCCAGTGCTTTCTTCTCCAAAGGACACTAAAACCCAAGTAGCACTACCCCTGGAAGTCTCACCCTTTGGGCAAGTGGGGAACACATCTCCCTTGATGCTCTCCCCACTTTGAAAGACATCCAGTCTTTTCCGTGACACTGAGGCATTAGGTTTAACACTGACTTTAAGAGGAAATCGTACTTTGTTAAGGGAGGGAGCCTTTTAAAGCTTAGCCTACATAGTGTTGAGTTGAGGGTTGGGTGGGATGGAAGACTTCTTGGAGTGCCTTCCAACTCAGAACTCCTTGACTTTAAGAGAGAGACGTAATGGCCAAAATCTGCCACGTAAACTTCACCCAGGTTTATTGTTGTCTGGCAGAGGCCCATTCACTGATTGACAAATAAGTAGGATGATGGGTCTTAAATGTCTAGCAGATACCTGAACTTGAGGTCTCTTCCTCCTACTCCCTAAGGCAGCCTCCCTGAACTGTTGCTGCTGAGGATGTCAGATGGAGAGGAAGCAGCAGCCCATGCCCTGCTGAACTTTGCAACTAAGAATCTAGTGCCTGAATTTGCTTCTTTCTTCCTCTGACCCAGTCCCCTTTCCTTTTGTGCCATGTTGTTTAGACTGTAGGCAGGAACTGTCTTTTTTTTTTTGGTAAGCTGCCTCAGGAGCCTTTTTAGCTAAGGGATGGGATAAAAATGTTAGGAATAAATAAACTCCTAGAATTCCTGACCATTGGCAGGGTTGGGTAAGGCTGATGGACCTGATGTCTAAAGCATATGGAGGGCTTTACCTGCTAAGGAATATGTTAAGACAGAGTTTGTTTGAAGAAAGAACAAAGCAAGCAGGTTATAGTTTGTGGCATCTGGAAACAGATGGGGAACTGGATCAGAGAGCGAAGTTAGAGGTCTGACAGATTTTGGGGTATCTGTTGGAGTTTTTAAGATGTGAAACTCCACCTTATGCTCAATCTGCATATCTGCAAATAAATGCAAATATGCCACCTCCCTCCAGTGACCTCATTCGAAGGAAGCCAAACTCAGGGTGAGTGCTGCACCACTGAAACCTCACCACCCCTCTGAGGTAAGCATAATAATATCCTTGAAGGTACCATATTGCCATGAGCTTTACATTTGCTATATGTATAAGTTTATATGTAAATAAACCTATACATGTATAGGTATATATGTTGAGATTTTCAGGAGTCCCAGTTTTTGTGCTAAATAATGGATTCTACTTGATATCATGGCAGCTGATAAATCTTCTTATCAGGCTCTCAACTCTCAGATCCCTGGGTTGTTGACAACATGGCTCACAGAATATGGTTGTGAGGGGGAAATTTGATAAAACTCTTTATCAGGAGCTGCTGGGGCTAAACCAAGAACTTGCAGAACCTTGCTACTGCCCTGAATGGTCAGCCTCAAGGGTTCCTTTGGCTAAAAAAGGGTTCCACAAGACCCTGGACATGGTCATAAGTTCACGGAGAGAAAATAAGCCAAAAAAGCCACCATGGCTTTATTTTCCCGCCCCGCATGTGCCAGGCATGAGCTGCCTAATTAGCCGCCCCAGGGCACAGGTTTGGCTTATTTTCCTTCTGTGATTGTGCAAACCCAATTCTGATCCATGTAGCCATCCACTGACTCAGCCCTGACCTGGGCGTTGCCTGAGTAACTTGGCTCTCATGCAGAGGTTGGTTTAAGGCAGCCTTCCTCAAGTACAACTCCCAGCATGCCTCCCATCCAGCTGTACTAGCTGGGGGATCCTGGGAGTTGTAGTCCAACATGTCTTGAGGGCATTGGATTGGGGAAGGCTGGGTTAAGGACCAGTATTGATACTCAGTATGCCTCTACCTGGAAAAAGGGTGGGTTAGCCAATGTCATCAATAAACAATAGATGAAAGGTTGCTTCCACATTTTAAAATTTTAACTCTATGAAAAAAATATTGTTTCCCAAAATGCTGTTGCAAGAATTGTGCATGGTTAATACTGAAAATCATTTGACCAACCCTCGAAAGGGGGAATGACACAGGAAATTGTGGAGCATGTCAGACATGGCTCAGTTCGCAGCTCATTAGCCCCAAACAGAAGGGAAGAATATGTACTGGAGACATTTAAAATAAATGCTTTTCTGTTTTATTACTTAAGTCAAGTGGTGCTTCAGTTAGTGCCAAAACAATCTCTATGTTGATCTATTGCAACTTTAGCTCCTTTGATGATTGGCCAAGGATATTAATAACATTTTATCATCATTGGTGTGTTCATTCTATTTTGTAAAGGTTTTGTATGATTTGCATTTAGCTTATCTTAATCCTCAGCGGCAAATGTAACCAGATTTAAGTATTTATGACAGCTTTCCCCAAAGTTTTCCCTCCCTCCCTTTGTCCTTCCCTCTTTCTCCTTTCCCCTTTTTGTTTCCTGCTGTCTGTTTAGATTGTAAGGTCCTTCTGATCAAGGACCTGTCTATATTACCTCTGTAACATCCTCGAGAAGCCACGGTGGTTAAGCATTTTGAGCTAAACATTACGGCTTAGCGTGTCGTGTGAGCCATGACTTAGCGTATCGTGTGAACCAAACCCTACTGGCTTCATAACCATGGTTTAAACACCCTCACTAACCATTTATTGCAAAAGGGTTAGCGACCTAACCTTGGCTTAGTGTGTCATCTGAACAGGACCAAAGTTGTCATGGAAGCTTGATGGCATGGGATATATATAATAACTAATTAATGCTTGTTGTTCTGGATTCCAGAATTATTATCCTATAGTAAACTCATTCTCCAAGTTCTTTATAAAACCAAACTGGAAGGTGACCAGAGGAAGGTGACCAGGTTGGTGAAGGCCCTGGAGATCAAGTCCTGTGAAGAGTTGGATATGTTTAGCCCAGACAAGAAATGACTAAGGGGCAATATAATAACCACCTTTATATATTTGAAAGGCTGTTACATAGATGATGAAGTAAATTTGTTTTCTGGTGTTTCAGAGGATAGGATTCAAATCAACAGATTCAAATTACAGGAAAGGGGATTTTGAGTAAATATTAAAAAGAACAGCCTGACAGTACATGAAGTTCTACACTGGAACAGACTGTCTCAGAAAATGGTGGACTTGCCTTCAATAGAGGTATTTAAGATGAGGTTGAATCTCCACCATTTATCAAGGGTGCTGAAGCAACGGATTTCCTGCATCAACAGGAGTTTGGACTAGGAACTCCTTTTCATTGCTATAACACTTTGAGTGTCCATCCTTTTCATAGCCAAAGTGGGACCACCCATACACAAGAGGGAGGGATAAGCAGGCTTGGTGATCACCGAGGTTTGTTTATTTATTTGATTTGTACCGCACCTTTCCACCAAGGAAATGGTGCATAAGGTGGTAGACAATAAAAAAAGCCAAACGTAAAATACTTAATTTTAAAAATCATAAAACAAATGCATTAGAATACAATTAAAAACAGAACAATAAAAGAATAAAAATAACACCTGACCCAATGGACCAGTTTACATGCCAAAAGTCAGCTCAAATAAAAACATCTTTGCCTATTGGCAGAAGGACAGCAGAACTGTCCCCCCAAAATAAAAATTAAGGGGGATAATGACTAACCAAACATTTACAGTCTCTTTTCAAAGGTACTGAGAGAATTATTAAATAGCCTAGAAAACAAAATCTTTGAGCTATACTCAGTTATCATCACACAATGAGGTAACCTCGCCACCTGCTGGTGGAAATACAGAGGTTGGACAGAAGCCGATGGGTTTTCCAGCACAGGGTGGCCAGGAGGTAGCTTGCTAGGTTTTTTGAGCTTTAACTCTCAGAAGCCCCCGCCAGCATAGCCAATGGTGAGGAATGCTGGGAGTTGAAGTCCAAATCATCTGGAGATCTGCTTTCTGTTTACCCCTGCTTCAGTGCATATACAAAAAGTGTCAGGTTCGTGCCTGCCCGGAAATCATAACTTCTGCCTCAGTTTAGTGCTGCGTGTGTTTACACAAGTAGCAAAGGAAAAGCTCTCTCTCCCTATTCAAAGCCCTCCATTTGTTACTACGTTCCAGGGCTGAGCCCTGAAAATATATTCATGGATAAACCAGACCCTGGATTCTTTTACAAACGTCATTTCATTTGAATGAGTAGAAATTAAAACTTCCTCATTGCACTGAGACTGGGCAGAACAAGCAAACAAACAAACTAGTCATAAAGCAGAAAGAATTCAGCATGGATTACATAGATCTAACCAGGTGGGTAATTCTAAGAGTCTGTTCAATAAATGCAGCCATGTATGTGGTACAGTCCTTTCAAGAATGCGAGTGAGCGATTACTCAGAACATTTTAGCACTCCCAAAATCAACATCTTCCATCATTTGAATACTTACATGTCAAGGAAATGGATGAGGGTAACTTCTCGTGATGCTGCTGCCACCATGTGAAGACTACTTGAAAATGACTCTGCATGAGCTGCTGCTCCACAGAGTGAAGAAGCTCATGTGCACACTGTCTCACTGGGTGAATCAGCCCCCACTGGATGATTTATTTTCATGCTGCTGCAAATTGATGTGGGTCAAGCCATATGGGAAACTGGCCCCACACCAATTGCCTTCCTGTTGTGAAGCTGTTTCCACATGGAGGGAGTCTCAAGCAAGAGTTTCTACTCCTAAAAGTGGGCCATCAAAATGTTGTATGGAAACTCTGAGAAGGAAAAACAGTTGACACTTTACCGAAGCCCTCTATAGCAGAAAGGAAGAGAAGACCTCTCTCAGCTTCTGGTTTGGAACTGGAACTATGTAGGAATAAACCTACAGTGCTTCCAGACGGAGGGCTCCTAAGCACTACCGGTCAAAAGACACCATGCAGCTAATTCTGTCTTTTCTCCTTAATGGGCTTATTATGGGGAGAAAAAAAGATGGAGGAAGTGGTGGGAAAACACAGGAGGGTTGCAGTCAGAAGATGGCAACATCTGAACCCGCTATAAAAGTCCATGAAGGATGCGGGGTGATTCACCATAAAAGCCTCCTCTGGAAGCACCCCAAAGCTATCAAGGAGTAGATTTGTAGCACCTGAGGATGACAAAAGATCTGTGATTCTGAATACTTACGAAGATTTCGTTGTGCTTGACGATGTGTGGATAATGTCACTGGCATTTAAGACAAAAGGAGCTCCAATGTGGACAGGTTGGAATTCCAAAATTTTGGTGGATAAGCATCTCCAACAGAAAACCAGGTATTTCCCACAATTCAGCTAGTACCCAGAATTGCTGCAGAAACAAGTAAAAGATCCCACAAAATAGCCCAGGAGGACCAGCAGAGGCACATTATTGTGACATGTGATTTGGCTACTGAGAAACTTGCACTTATAATAAAAGCAGGTGAAGGTCCTACGTTTGAGAAGTTGTTCCTAATGCTTGTTGGATTTTACATCTGCCTGGCAAATATCAAAACTGGGCAAGGACAGTTCCTCCCTCAATAAAATTCCCTGAAAGAGACAGAAAAGCCAACATTGGCTGGCATGAGCAGCAGTATGCAATTTCTGGAGTAGAAATTAGGCGATCTTTTGATTTCATTGGAGTGCTAAAGAATGAGAAGTTCAAAGAGGTGCTGGTGCTGTTTCTAGTGACAGCATGCAAGTCTGATGATTAAGGACTTCTTCACATGAGCAAAATAAAGCGTGCTCGTGGCTGACCACTCCCAGAAGTTCACAGATCCTTTTGATGATGTCGGCATCAGCGAGGACATCTCCCGCAGGGCTTCCCCCTCCTTATTCCATTATAAAATAGATCTAAGCAAAGCTGGAATAAACCCTGACATGAAATTGGCAGTATGTAGAGCTGGGGTTGCGCTATGAACTTGCCGAGGAAGGATTTTCCCACATTTGCGATCAAGGGAGAAGAGGGTAAAAAGCCTTCCTGATCTCCCACCCCACCAAGAGCACCCCTTTAAGTTCAGTGGGGTTTATTCCCAAGCAAGTGTGCTGAGGGTCTTACGTCTACTCAGAAGTAAATCCTGGCTTTCCTCTGGGCTGCGAAGAAACAATACAGCAGACTTCCCCTCTCCTCCTTTGCACATATACCAGGGAGGAAGGGAGGTGTTCCCTCAGTTCAAACCTTTAAAAGAGCCCCAGGAAACAGAAAGATCTTCCACCTTGTCACCCCTCTCCTCTGGTGTAATCAGGTCATATCAATCGCACCAAAAATCAGGAAGCACAACTTCCCTGGGTAAACAACGACATTCTAAATCTCAAAGTATTGCATGGAACCCTAAAAGAAATGAGTTACATTTTTCATACTGTGGACCATATTACGCAATGCAGTGCAGAGAGTTCCTTCAACTGTACCCATGAAGAGGCAGATTCCCAGCTGATTTAGCACTTCGCAATGCCATGTGCCTCACCAAGTAACATTGTCATTCACCGCAATGACACAGATGGGTTGATTGTCGTTCTGAGAATGTGCCCGATTACTCCAAGCTTGCAACATTACAACATTTCAAATGTTCCAACATTTCTGACACTAAGATCGCAATTCTGTGTACAATTACTTTTTGCAGTAGAAAATAGGTTATGGGGGAAAGGATGGAGTTGCAGCACAATGCCTTCTGATTATTAGAGCTAGGAGCCTTCTGTTTGGAAGCATCTTCCAGACAGGGCAGTATCAAGGGTAGGCATGAATGAGCACCTGTCAAGGACCCACACACTGAACAAGAGCCCCCTGGACTGGCTCCTCCTCTTCACACTTGCAACCTGCTTGTTCACCTTCCTCTTGCTCTGGCCCAGACAACAGTGATGGTGAAAAGGAGCGGCAGCAGTTGCCACTGCCTACTTGTTCATTGGCTCTCTGCCTGTCAAGCTGGCGGATGTAGCAATGATGGGGAAGAGGATGGCATTGAGGGTGTCTTGCCCAAGGGCCCACAAAAGCCTGGAGCTGGCATTGCTTCGAGACAATGCTTTTATTATGCAATCATCATGCCTCATTCATGGAATTTTATGGGAGGGGGGCACAGGCAATGGGGTCTTCGATTTGTAACCTTCCTGTGTTTCCCCATTATGTATACCATCTTTTTTCCTTACCATAAAAAAGAATCTGTTAAGGAGGAAATGGTGGAATAGATGCACAGTGCCTTTTGAGTGGTAGCACCAGGAGACTTCTGTCTCCTAAGCACCCTAACAGTGCAATCTTACGCATGTCTATCCAGAAGCAAGTCCTATTGAATTCAGTGGGGCTTATTTCCAGGGAAGTGCGTACAAGATTGCAGGTTAAGTCTCTTTGAGCTCTGTAGGACTGTTTTCTGACATGAATACAATTACAGTGTAACTAAGCCTTCCCTTTAAATCCCTGCATAATAATACCCCAGCACCCTCTTCAAGATTATACCTGTTAATAGAATTCTCCCCACTTTACACAAAAGTATCTCTTACCACCTTGTTCTTTTGGTTTCTGTTTTGCCATCCGCTACTTGTGGATGGCTAAATAGGAGCAACCACAAGGTAAGGTTCACAGGACATGGATGGGGAAGCAAATTGTGGCCCTTTCTACACCATAGGGGTGTAGAGGGAGGGAGGGTGATCCCGGAAGTACCTAATACACACCACTGGCGTACAGGGAGGAAGAGAGGATGATCCCGGAAGTACCGAATACACACCATCGGTGCACAGGGAGCAGCTGGGGGCCATCCAAGGAAAAAGCCCGGTGTGGGAAGGGCCCTATTCTGTCTCCAGACTGGGAAGGGCTGGCTTGGCCACTACAGCAGCACACAAAAAGGCCATCCCTTTATCATGACCCTCTCCCTGCCCCTTGTTGCCCAAGCTGAACAGAGCACAAGAAGCGTTTTGGGTTGAGATTGCTGGCTTGAATCTCCAACTTTTCCAGGAGCTTGATGTCTCTTGCGGGTCATTGACTGAGAGAATCAGATACCTAAATCTAGGAGGGGAGCAAGAACTAGGCATGAAAACTCAAATGAACTGGGATGTGAGGATTTCTGAGAGGAGATGGTTATAGCAGAACCTCATTCTAATAGTGCTGTCCTGAGCTCCATGCTGTTATTAATAGGCAGTGTGTTGATCAGGGATGTGTTTGCAGGTAGAGATCGGGTGACCAGGCTGTGCTGACTTGTTGCCTGATGCCAAGGAGTTGGTAATTAGATCCTTGGGCCAAGCTCCTGCCATGCCCCATTTTTATCCTGTTCATAGGAAACCCTCTGACACAAACACTGCAGGCACTTTGTTTACAATAGTTATTGGAACTCAGGCCCTCCCTGGACAAAATAGAACCAGGCACGCCCTGCCATGGTGCCATTAAGATGCAATCCTATTTCCCGCTCCCCTGGAAGTAAACCCTATTGAACTCACTGGGACTTATTTCTGAATAGAACACATGTAGGATTGCACTGTACTTGCCATGAAAACAGCCCTCTGGGGTCTCCCCTTGTTTTTGACCCATAGCTCCAAACTTTCACCCAATCCCTGGGCAGGAGGCATTTTACTACCTGGAATGAAATGCCAATCTAGAGAGGAATTCAGGAAGCTGCCTTATACTGAGTCAGATCACTCGTCCATCTAGCCCAATATTGTTGACACTGACTGGCAACAGCTCTCAAGGGCTTCAAGCCAGGATTCCTTCTGAGCCCTACCTGGAGATGCTGGGAATCGAACCTGGGACCTTCTGCATGCAAAGCAGGTGCTCTACCACAGAGCTGGGAGGCTGGCCTTGCTCTTCCAGCTTGCCTCAGCCTCCCATGATCCAGCTCTCTCCGTTCCCCATGCCTCCCAGTTTTTGAGCTTCTTCCCATCCATTGCAGATGCCAACCAGCCCTGACTTGGGGCCTTCTGCTCTCCCTGCTCTGGGCTCCCAAACTGCCCTGGTGTAGCCTCTTCCTGCTGCTGACTTGGAGTCCCTTCCCTCCCCCAGGAGTGATGATGTTTGCACACACACACACGCATCACAGAGGAGGTGCCAGTGACCAGCAGGGGTGGTGGAAAGGGAGTCGCCTGCACACAGGCCTCTTTGTCCAACAGGGGCTTTTGCTACAGAGAAAGCTGCCTGAGGATTCCACAAGCATCTCAGGAATCCCACACCACACACAGCCTAATGGTGTGTGTGTGTGTGTGTGTGTGTGTGTGTAAAAGAGAGAGAGAGAGAGGGAGGGAGAATTTGGGTTGGTTCCTTTATACCTGCTCATTTTTTTTTAATATAGTGGGGCATCAGGAAACAAAGTTCTCTTCCTAATGGGAAGCTCTCCGTATTCTAGGGGTGAACTTGGTGGAGTTCAGTGCTCTCCAGATACTCAGTATGCAGCCCGATCGGTACCCAGACATAGCATTCTTTTTGCAAGGACTTGTCGATCTGCCTCTGTCTCCAAGAGGCCCCACTTGCACTCACACATGTTGGCATCAGAACCCTGACCTTATCTGCTCCCAGTAGCAAGCAGATTTCTTGCAGAGGCCCAGCACCCCTCTCTCCAGATTCCCAGACTCCCCCAGAAATATTTTGGGACTCTGCAGAGTCAGAGCACCCGACATTTGCTTATTCTCTAAAGTCCAATGCACCATAGCAACAGTCCACACACCGTTTGAAATAGAAAACAACAACAACAACAAACAACAACAGGAGCAGCAAAATTTATATATTTGTTGAGCTGGAGGGTGATCAAGGATAGATGAAATTTTAAAGAAATGAAAAGAATTGCACACAACTAAAGCACAAAATGAAGTTTGTGTTCTAATGTCGTGGAATACTTCATCATACTGTAGAAATGCCTTTGTAACTCTTTTATATATGGCAATTCAAGTACTTTGCCTTGCTCTTCAGTTTTTCACATGTAAGCTAGAAGAACATATTAGTGAGAATGCCTTTTATATTTCTTTCATTTTCTCATAGTCTTGATTATATGTTATCTTCCTGGATAAATTAATGTTCCTTTTTTTCTGAATATCTTTGCTTTGGTTATTCCAAAGCTCTAACCTGCATAAGTCTTAAACCACTGGCTTTGACACTGTGTGAAATACAGACAGGAAATCACCTGTGAAAATAAGAATGGGATGCATAGACCTTATGCCATTTCTAGGTGCTGCAGTATCTGCCAGAGTTTGTGATGCACTGCCCTCATGCAGCGGAAAAACAGCAGAGGTCACTGGTAGCAGACAGATGTCCTGGTAGCCAAAAAATACTCAGACACAGTAGCGTTTCAAACTACTAGACTAAGTTTACTGTACAAGTATTTACAGAGAAGAAAAATATCATCCAACGTCTCCAGCCTTCTTAACCAACAATACAACCAACCAACCAACCAACCAACCAACCAACCAACCAACCCTCACCAATCACCAATCTCAAACATGTTTCACCACATGCTGTGCCTTTATAGCACTGTGAACCTATCACAGTGTTGACTGCATATCTCCCCATGAGTTGCTGTGCTTTACAAACGAAGGAAGAAAACTAAATGACCTTGGTCTTAGAGCTGACCAGCTGCACTCCATTTGGCAATTTTATAGAATACTTTAAATAGCAGTCATCTCAAATGGTTCTTTCTTTTTACTTAGTTGCAGAAAAAACTTTTTACTGTATATTAAACCAAATAAAAACTTAACAGTATCTGCATAAACCAGATATCATTCCCTACTTGAAGATAATTATGTAGTAAAATGGCAACAGTTAATCTGAGCATAGTACCTGTGTGAAACCTCATTGGTCTACTTCAGTTCTTATGTGATAAAACTTACTCCAGTCCTAGGCCTTCTTTGGAAAAGTATCCATCCATCATGTTTATATACTATTATAAACGTGATAGTAAACATGTTGTAAAATACCTTAAGATAGTAAAAATGCTTTTAAATGCATGGATGAATGAAGTTCTTATAAGACTGGCAAGATAGTCAAACTCTGGCCACTGCATTCTGTGTTAACCAAAGTTTCCAATCCATATTCAGAAGCAACCCTACATATCACACATTGCAGTAATTTAGACAGGATGTTACCAAAGCATAGATAACCATCGCCAGCATGCTAGTTCACCTAGACCTGATCCTGAATCATGGCAAATAAATGCTCCTGGAAAGCTCTCTTACTTCAGTATACTATGTTCAGATTTTATTAACAAAGTAATTACTCTTTGTCAAAATAAACACCTTCTACCAGTATGAAGAACCACACTATGCCTGTGTAGATCCCATGCTATATTAATGCATTTCTTTATCAACTTATCTCCTGCCTCTACAAGAGAGATTTAAAGCTCTTTCAAGGTGCATTAAAATTTTTACCTCTACAAGAGTGGAGCGCAAATCGGGAGTTGAGGCGCTTTTTCTGTCAGATTATGCGCATTATTGAATCTGCGTTAAATAGTGAGTTTTTCATTTACCGTGGCAGTTAAAGTACCTTATGACCATGTGAACAAGCGATTCTCCGCATTAAACACCTCTAAAGCGCGTTTCACACAACCGGTAAGGCAACCAGTTATGCGCTTAACCACCTCCCGCATATAGTGATCTGCCGTAAATGCAATTCCGAGAAGATGCGCATAATCGGACAACCGGGCGTCAAACCGAATTATTTTAGAGGGGACCCTTGATGGCGATCCAGGTGATTCCTTTGTCCGTGACTGAAGCTATGATAAAGCCAATAGGAAAATCAATAGGTTCATGTAATTGTAATGACTGTTCTCATCTCTGATAGCTATATCTGAAAGTTTAACCAATGTTGTCTTCTGAATGGAGAAGTGCTGCTAGCAGGGAAAACAGAAACCCTCATACCTGAAAAGCCCTCTTTTCAGATCCCCTCCCCAATAAATATGCAACAATGAATCTTATGGCATCTTAAAGACTAACACATTTATTATGGCATATTCTTTCATGGACTATAGTCTACTTCATCAGATGTATGAAATCTTATCCAGAGTTTCAAGTATATATACACAGTACACATGGTTGGGAAAGGATTGTAAATAGTGAGGTCAGAAAGAAATTAAATGCAGAAAGTACTGACAGTGACAGCAACATCATTAACAGAGGCCATTCACAAAAAATTGACGTTGATAGCACTGATATCGTAGGAACATAGGACGCTGCCTTATACTGATTGGTCCATCTAGCCCAATATTGTCGACACTGACTGGCAGCAATGGCTCTCCAGGGTTTCAGGCAGGAGTCATCTCCAACCCTACTTTGAGGGGCCAGCAATCAAACCTGGGACACTTTCCACATACAAAGAATGGGCTCTACCACTGGGTTATGGCTGTGGCCCCATCCTGGCACTAGATAAGGTAATTAACACATGTAGTGTGAGATATAGATAGATAGGCCGTTTCTATACCGGTCTTTTTTCCTGGGGTTGTCCCTGGGTACTCCCTGTGCATCCAAATGCTGCACAGGGACTCCTGGGGGCAGGAGGGACATGCACAGGTTTTCCCAGGGATCAAGAAGCCCTGGGAAAACCCAAATCTTCCAGCAGTCCCGGGACAATGCCAAGGACCGCGGGCCGTGTGGGTGCCCATCCCGGCTCCTTCCCTCTTCCCCTTGAGTAGCGGGGTCTGCAAGAGGGAAGGAGCTGGGGGGAGTCTAGGGGGAGTGGGGATGGGGCTTTTTTTAAACTTACATTTGCATTTGGGCACAAGTACCCTCTTAGCTCTGTAATTAAAAAAAAAAAATGAGAAGTGCAATGTCCTGTTTGCTTCCGGGACATTGTGCTCCCTGTGTAAAAACTTGGCGATGATCCCAGAAGCAAATAAGTCCGGGACTGCCCCCAGGACCTCCCTCTACACCCTTAGGTGTAGAAAGGGCCATAGATAGATAGATAGAACCTTTTCCTCAATTGTAGCCCCTGGCAATAGAATTGAACTTCTTGATGAATTGAAACTCACCCAGTTCCTTTGCTCTACAATGGCCTACACCTTGTGTCAAATCATTACAAATGTGGAATAAAAAACAGGATATAACACTATGAAAGCAGTATATGGAATGTGGATTGTGCTCCAAAAGTTATCAGTGCACTTCAATACCACTATAAAACAGTAATGTAGATTGGGGTCGTTATCACACGGGCGGTTTTAAGCACACCCGCCACAACTTTGCTCCACTTCTTCAGCGCTGGACTCACATGACGTCGTCCCCATCCTGCTGCTCTCTCGCCCTGAGGTCACAGGTTTTGGTTTCTGTTTCGATTTGTCCCTGAATGGGCAAAGTCCAAAACAGGCAAAGTTCAACAGACCAAGCTGAGGTATGGCAGCAATACCGACCACGTGTGATTTGAAACGCTAGACTCAAATAGGAAACGGAGAGAGAACCCGCAGAAGCAACCCAGGGGAGGGGAGAAATAGTAGGTGTGATAAAGCCCCTAGAGAGTGCAGGTGATCCAGATATATTTTCTTAAGGTAGAAAACATGCATCCTTAAGGTTTTGTGATGCAGTCTCGCAGCACTCAAGACACAATAGTTTGCAACTATGAAAATGTGTCACCCCCCCCCCCCCATTTCCTACTACTATAGTGAATTTATATCAGGGGTAGGCTAGCAAATGTTTTGGACTATAATGCTCATAATCCCTTGCCATTGTCAATGCTGGCTGGGGCTGATGGGAGATGTAGTCCAAAACATCAGCTGTGAGTGCTGTTTGGAATGCACCCTGTTTGGTGGCTTCCTGACTTTCGCGCAGTTTCCCCCCAATCTAAAGGTTGAAATGCCTCTCTTAAGGCTTAGTAACTGGCAGTCAGAGCTTTTAAGCTACAGTGTGCTGGTATTGTTTGTATTTTGACACCACCCCTTTTGCTCTTGGCCCCACCCACCACTGAAATGCAGCACCCACGAACTTCTCCAAAATTGAACCTGGCAGGAGCTATACTAGAGTGACCAGATACAAAAGAAGGCAGGGCTCCTGCAGCTTTAACTCTTGTGATAAGGGAATTCACCAGGTGCTGTATGCATACAAATGACATCTGTTGAAATTCCCTTTTCTATACAACTGTTAAAGATACAGAGGCCCTGTCCTCCTTTTCATATGGTCACCCTACCTTGGTCTGGAAGAAGTTCCCCTCGCTTGCCAGAAATGGTGAGCAACTCACGTCAGTCGCATGAGGAAAAAAACAATAATAACAGAAACAACCATTGCCACCCCTCTGGATGCTTAATCATTAATACATTTATTTGTGACCTCTGGGAGAGCCTCATTCCTTATATAAAAATCCCCAAAGGATCTGTTTACCAGTAGTACAAGTACAATAAAACATTTGATAAAGGATTCAAATTCATAGCCACGTAGAGGCTGCTGCAGCCCTCTGAGTAAGCCCCGTTGAACCCAGTGGGACTGATTTCTGAGTAGACAAGTACAGAATTGCCCTGAAAAATAGTAAAACCTACTGTTCTGTTGTACTACTACCTTTCAGTGCAGTTCTGTCGGGATCGGGAGAACGATTACTCACCTCCTTGGATTTGGGCCAATTATTGGAGGCAAGAGGGAAGGCCTGTCAAAATGCTGTTTTCTTTAGCCAGATTATGAAATTGCTTGTGCTCCCCCCTCCACCATATGTCCTGATATGTAGGGTGACCAGATAAAATCCAGGTCAGGGCTCATGTAACTTTAACAGTTGTAGAGAAAAGGGAATTTCAGCCAGTGTTATTTGTATGCAATTAGTTCCTGGTGAAATTCCCTCTTCATCACAACAGCATGCACTATACTAGAGTGACCATATACAAAAGAAGGCAGGGCCCCTGCAACTTTAACTGTTGTGATGAAGAGGGAATTTCACCAGGAACTAATTGCATACAAATGACTCTGGCTGAAATTCCCTTTTCTCTACAACTGTTAAAGTTACATGAGCCCTGACCTGGATTTATCTGGTCAGCCTACTGATATGAGAAAAGAAGGTAGGAAGGACAAGGCTCATAGATACTTGCATAGTTGCAAAGTTCAGGAATAGAAATCTGTTTCCAAAACTGAATTCCAAAGCCCTGGAGACATGAGAACCCAAGAACATGTTGTTCAGAATAAGAGGAACAGAAGCAAACATTTACCCCATTGCAGGAGGCCCCAGCTGTAAGATGGAACTGCAAATCCGAATGTCCCAGGAGCTAGAGCCTCCCCCACCCTTTAATACAGAGAAGCTGTAAGGATAGGGAGAAGTGTTGGCTGCTCACCTTTTTGTCCACAGACCAATTATCGGAGACAAGACTCCAAGCCCCTGAATGAGGAACTGAATGCTTCAGATGGAAGACTTCCATGAAAGGGAGAATCCACAATTTATATTTTTGAGAACGGCTGGTCAGTGTGAATGTTTGACCAACAGGATTTCAGATAAAGGAGTGGAACTTACACAGCGATTTTAGCTGGAACTGGCATTGCTATCTTGCTGTGTCCAGAACAGAATTTAGGACATTGCAGGAAATAGAAGCAGGCTAGACCTTCGAAATCATGGTGATTATGGGCCTGGCTCATGGCAGAGCATACCCCATTAAGCTTTAGTGAGAGACATGTGGCATATAAGGTCATGTCAATTACATTTTGACCCATTTTCTCATGCTAAATTGACTCACTTGTTGAGGCTGATCAGTTATATTGACTCACAATCCATGAATACTTATTATTAGCCAATCAATATGATATATAGGGTCTTAAGCAGGAATGGAATAGGGGACTAGATTGTCCCATTTTGCCTAATCAATGAATCACAACCTTATTCAGCAAAAACTCTTGTTCCAAATGTCTCTTGAATAAGGGTTTGTATAAGTCAGCCAGTTGCTGGAGGTGTAACACAGCTAATGTTTCTTTAAACATAAGTTTTGGTAGTGCCAATAGTTGCCACTTTTTGGGAGGGGGTTATTATATGGATATACTTTGTATTGGAACACTCTTTAATAATTACTGATGTACACCCCCTTTTAAATTATCTACCTGCTTCCTGGGAGCTGTCTATATGTCTTATTTGCTGTGCAGTGGCTGCATAGTGGTGCTGCTCTAGTTATACGGTGCAACCACCAACTCACAGCCACCATGAGGCTTTCCCCCAAAGATGTGTGTTTAAAAAGTCGGGGATTTACCTCAACTTTTTCCTTCGAAGCGAGGTCACCATGGCCCTTCTGTTGTGTGACATCGCTCTGGTGTCGAGCCAGGGACAATCCAGGGTGGATAGCAACCACTGATTCAATGCCAGAAGCTGGGCAGAGGGCAGCAGGTAGGCCCAATGAGCCAAATGGCTGCTGGAAAGCCCACACTGCCTCTGCAATGGGGATGACCTGCTGTTACCTCACAGCAGTGAAACCCTAGGGTTTAGCAGCAAAGCAGTGGCAAAGCAGTGCTGTGAAGGCAAGCTTCTGGAGGTTAATGGATTCTTCACGCTCTTTTGACAGCCAAAAGACTGATATTACATCATTGGAAAAAGAAATGGCCACCTCCTCTAATGCAATGAACTTCAGACCTTATAACACTTTTAATATATGTAGGGTGGTGTTTATGCCACATGTGAATGGATTTGGATATTTGTTGGAAGTTTATGTATAATTCTTAAAAAGTTATATTTTAATATATGCAAGTATGTATGTATATATATATATATATATATATATATATATATATATATATATAACTTTCATAAACATGCATTGAAATTGATGTATTCAAATTTATGTATCTACAATTTTTCTTTTCCTCTTTTTGGTTTTGTTTTGTTGAAATTTCACAACAAAACTTAATTTAGAAAAAGAGCTTCAGTACTTACCATTTGTAATAAATAAATAAATAAATAAATAAATAAATAAATAAATAAAATAATTAGCCATGGCAGGTGAGAGGAGCTGTCCAAGCTAGGGAGTGCTGGATTTTTAAATTCTTCTGTCTCTTCTCAAGTTTATGTCATATTCATCTTTTGTTTCCCTTTGAAAGGCATGAGTAATGTGCATGTGTTCCTAGTGGAAACCCATATGTGGGACTCTGGCATGTCACCTATTCCTGAATCTATGTTGCAGATTGGCAAGATGACTGGAAAGGTGGCGTAGCCCATCTCAGAAGAAAATTAGGCCAGCAGGTTTTACAAGTTCACCTTCAAAATTATAGTGCACAAGGGAAGGAAATAATATGCCTTGGCCACCAAATATTGGCTGCAAGATAACAAAAAGAAAACATCATGCTTCCCAGTGTGAGTCAGTTTGCACATTCCACTAGGAGTGATAAAGCATCAAGTAATGAAGCGCTCAGAAATGAAGTGATGTACACACATGGCCTCAGACTTGTTTTCAGAGCCTTGATCTCAGGAGGTACATGTCCTTGATTACCTCTTCAGCTGGCTGCACATGTGCCACTGTTGGTGGAACCCTCTTTGTGCTGTGGCAACTCTGGGTAGCTGGATCAGCCATCTGAAACGCAATGGCTGAAACAAGCTGTGGAAGGTGCAAAGCTCAGACCCGCCCACCCAAACTGGGCCCCTGTGTGGCTTGGCCAAAGTCCTCAAGGCAGCCAGTTTTGTCATTCTAATTCTAGCCTGCCCTTTGCAAAGATATTAATGGACATTGGTTCCTATGTGTACAGGAAAGATAGGTCAAAACGGATGGAGGCGGGGGTGGGGCTTCATGCATCTTGAGATGACTGGTGCTGGAAATCAGGGCTGTGTAAGTGTTGACTAGCCAGCTATTTTATGTGGCCAATAAATCCAAGAGATTTCAGGTGGTGGAATGCCATGGTTCTCCTTGTTTCCTCATGGGAAACGCATCATGTCTTCTGTGTATGCGGAAAAGGTTGACTTTGAACCTACAAGCAACTATAATAGAGGAACAACCATGGAGAAATTGATGGGTTGGGCCATCTGCAAAGGAGGAAGTAGCAGGAATCCTGTTTTATTAATTCCAAGGGTGGCTGATTCCCCCATGCTTTGAATCTGGCCCCATTCATGTCTGTGGGAATCAGCTCCAAGACAGTGAGACTAAATCATGTCAGCTTCAGTGAAATGAAGGTGATTTACTTGAAAAAGGGGGATCTAACCCCATGACAAATGAATAATCACATCCGCTTGTGTGCAGATTTGATCTTTTTGTAGGCTTCACCATTGGTTGCCCAGCTATAAAATAGGATGAATCAGCAGACATAATACACCAATGCAAACATGTTTTACTAAATATTTATCCCATCCTCCATCCAAAGAGCTCTGGGCTGGGAGGGTACATGCCCCTTCACCTAGCCTTCATGACAGCACAGGCCTGGGGGTGCTCGCTACCCTTGCCCCTCCCTCCACTTATGTGTGCTTAATACTTTACAGGAGCCTTCCCCAACCTGGTGCACTCAACATGTTTTGGACTTCAACTCCCATCAGCCCCAGCCAGCATGACCAACGGTTAGGAACACTGGGATTTGCAGACCAAAACATCTGCAGGGTTCCTGGATGGGGAAGGGAGCTTCACAGATGAGATTCTGCATGTTTCTTCGGAATGGGTAAGCCTGGTTGAGTGCTTATTCCCAAGTAAGTCAATGTGCGCCAGAATCGCAAGGTTGGCCATGTCTTTTAACCCAGCTCATCTGCTGCTCTCCAGTTCCGTGGGCCTTTGATCAGCCCTCGTGTCAGATCAGAGGCTCGCGCTGGCAAAGAAAGTGTTGGCCTCCCTTTGGCTGTTTTCCTTCTTCCGTGATTTTTCCTTCGCCCTAATTTGTTTTTTTGCATGTCAGGAATGAGTGTGGCCGGGGCTGCTCCTCACACTGGTATGCCTGTGCACTGATGCGCCCTATGGGAGCAGGGACCTTATTCAGCAGTCTCCATAAAAGCGCTACTCTGCTAGCGGAACACCCTGGCCCGCGCGAGACTACGCGCGCATCGCCTCGGAATGCACTGGTCTTCTAATTTTATGAATGACTCTATTCATTCGGCCCCTCCCACCTTTCCAAAGCCCCTCCCCTGGAATGTTTGGAAGTGCGCCACCGTTGCTATTGGCCGACGAAGAGGTTCCTATTGGCTCCCAGCCCGGAAGGTGGGAGGGGCCCCGTGGAAATATAAATACAGAAACAACGTAGTTGCTTTGTAGGTATTGAAAGTTGCGCATAAGGTGGCGTGAGGGTGTCCTGAGAGCGCAGAGAAGCGAGGAATCCTGGAGATAATTTCGCAGCAACCCTAAGCACTGGCTGTCTCATCCCAATCCCCCGAGAGTTCGCGTCCCTGGTCATTTTTTAAAAAATCTGGTTTGGTGATTTTGTCCCCTTTTCTGGCCGTCTTTTCTCATCAAACAGCAATGCAGCTGGCTGCCCTGCCCAGCGCTGTTTTCCTGCTGTGTATCTCTCTGGTGAGTAGTTGTCCTTGACCACCTCTTTCTTCTCCGCTTGGGTAAGTGAACTGAGCGTGTGACGCTGTTGACAAGGATCGCAGGCGGCGACCAGCCATCAGTCAGCAGCAGGAATCATTCTGTGGTTTGATCAAGCCCTGGAGGAGGACTCTCGCTAAACTCCGGATTTCAGCTTCTAGCGAGCCTGGTCCCCTCTGCTGGCTCTCTAGGCCAGGGGATCCAGCGAACCCTAACCTCTCCAAAGCGACCTCGGGCATTCCCTTCATATACACACGCGTCCCGGCTACATCCGGAGTGGGTGCTGGGCGCGGGGTCCCTCTTGGAGCCTGGAGCCTTTCTGGATGCTTGCCGCTTCATATGCCACGGCCATCTCTCCGCGGTTCGGAATCGGGCCAAATCCCAACGCTCCTCTAAATCCGGCGGAGTTGCTCTAGAACGGGCGAGATCAGGAATAGAACAAGCACCCCCGCCGCGTGTAAACTGGCGTGGTTTTCTTTTCCGTCGCGGTCGTTGCCGACACTTTGGACCCGGTGCCTCTGTGGCGGGCGCTTTGATCGTGGCCAGGATTTTATTGCTGAGGTTTATTTGGGGTGGACGAGCGGTGGGGGGGCGGGCGGGGGGGGGCGAGAATGCTGGGACTCCGTGGCACGCAGCGCCATCTAGGAAACTATTTTGGTGTCGCCTATTTTTTTTTAAAAAAAAAGTCAGGCAGAGAGGCGAAGCCCATCATCCCTGAATAGAGCACAAGCGCAGAACGGGGTGTCGCAGAGGAGGGGCTGCTGAAAGATCGCCCGCTCTCTCTCTCCAGGTGTCCTGCCGCTGTCCTGGCACATGCCGCTGTCCCCCCGGCCCACCTCGCTGCCCTCCCGGCGTCAGCGAGGTGATGGACGACTGCCGCTGCTGCCAAGTCTGCGCCCGGCAACTCAACGAGGACTGTGACGCGCTCTCGCCCTGCGACCCCCACAAGGGCCTGGAATGTAATTTTGGGGCCGACCCCTTGGCTAGCCGGGGCATCTGTTGGGGTAAGAAGGGCAGAGGGAAGGGGGGCAGCCTACTTACACCCTTGGCCCACTCCTGGTCCCGACAGTGCTTCTAGTCATGCAGAACAGGAGAGGCTGGTGGCTCCAACTTCGGTGGGGCTGTGAATCCACTCTGGGTTTCAGTCAAAACCAGCCAGAACTCTAAAGGAGCTATCCAAGGTGCTGAACCCTAGCCCGCAACTAGTTTCAGCACCTTAGATAGCTGCTTTAGAGTTCTGGCTGGTTCTAATTGAAACCCAGGATGGATTCACAGACCCACCAAAATCGGAGCCTCCAGCCTCTGCTGATGCAGTGTGTGGGGAAAATATTAACAGGCTGTCTCCAGCTGCTCACACATTCACCTTTGTGGCCAAATATAATGTGAAAAAACTTGTGGTTAAATTTAATGTTCAGAGATGGGGAATGTGTGGTCCTCCAGATGTTGTTGGAGAGCAGATCCCATCATCCCTCACCATTGGCTATGTTGGCTATGACTGATGGGACTTGCAGTCCAACAACTTCTGGAGGGCCACACATTCCCCATCCCTGGTTTACAAGTTAAGTTTGCAACCACAACAATAGTCATGATTCACCCCCCTTTTTTTACAAGACTGATTTTGAAACCATAAATTAAATATTTTTTTCTACTGTTATAAAATAGTTTCTGCTGCTTGATCCTGTTAATAGTGGTGGTGGTGATTACATCTGTTCCGGGGTTTATTTGTGTTTTTTTTTGGTCCATTGCATTTTCTGTACTGTGTTGAACTCTGCAAGAAACTGCTTAAAATTACTACTTTGATTTAGTATAACGTGTGCTAGATGCCACTTGAACGAATGACAATCTACTACACTAGGCAGCAGCGCTTTATATACTGAGCTGGAATACTCATTCTCCATTACATCTAGACCTAAGACCAGGAAAGGGGGTCCTGCTGATTTTCATACTATACCTTCACAGTCAAATTGGGAGTGACTGGTTCTCATGCCCCAGTGGAGATTTTCAAAGGAGAAGTCAGGAGAGATGTGAAGAGCCAAGGTTGATGGCTGATGAGAATTTGAGGATGGGGCAAAAGACACAGTGCCATATTCAACCTCCTCTGGAGAGAGGTCACTGAGGAATCCATTGCGGTACCACTATAATTTTAGGAATAGTTATAGTCAAGGCTTCCCAAACCTGCTGGAACTCCCATTATGGGAATTCTGGTCCAACACATCTGGAGGGAGCCTGGTTGGCAAAGGCTGTTATAGTCAATGGAAAGAGAAGGGTGCAATGGCAATGGTTTGGGAGATGAGAGTTTGTATCCATAGGCATGGGACTGGGAACCAAAGGAGAGGAGAGAGAGAGAGAAAGATATACATGAGATCTCTGAGGACAGTAGGGCAGTGATGGGGATCTGAGTTATGGCTCCACTTGATTGTGGGTAAGTCTGTCTGCCCCCCTTCTCTCATGGATATGGCAGGCAATTTGCCTGATGAGCCACTCTCCCTTTCAAGGGGGACAGAAAACCAGATTGCAGAATTGGGGAAGGGGAGTCACTGGGCAGTCCAGAGCAGGTGAAGCTTCTCCACAAGCTATTTTGCAGAGGAAGCTGCTTTTTTTTTTTTTTTTTTGCTAATGTATCTAGGATGCACACACAAACGCAATGCTCAACCTGGCACCTTTCACACATTTTGGACTACAGCCAGTATGGCCAGTGGTCAGGGATTACGGGAATTGTAGTTCAAAACATCTGGAGCGTACCAGGTTGTCTACCACTGTCATGTGCCATTGCTCTCTCCCTGATGTGTGAGATGAAGCTGGGGACAACACTGTTCCCATAAAACCACCTGTTTTCTTTGAGGCTCCCTCAGTTCTGTTTAGACAGGGTCTACCAGTGTCTTTGTATCTGGGATCACTTATTTCCCTGGAAAATGGGAGAAGTAAGGTCATCGTTCAGGAGCACGTAGGTTCATAAGAGAACAAGTAAAAAGGATTGGGAATGTTTGCAGGCGAGGAAGGTGAAGAGCACATCTCTATAGGCCAGGATACTTCCAACGGGCTGGACTTCCAACAGAAGGCTCCCCAGTTCCAGGACAGCCCCAGGCTGCTGTAAGCTGATCCCAGGCCATGTGAGCTCTTCACATCCTGTTTTCACACCAGCTATTTAAAGCTCAAAAGACTCTTCTTGTTGACATGGCCCCTAAAAACCCAGTTCTGCAGAGAAGTGACTTTCTCTCACTTCTGGCGCTATCAGCTTAAGACCTGCTCTGTCTTTCACATCTGCAAACTCCAACAGTCATCGAATCATAGAATAGTAGAGTTGGAAGGGGACTATAAGGCCATGGGGTCCAACACCCTGCTCAATGGAGGAATCCACCTTAAAGCAATTCTGACAGGTGGTTGTCCAGCTGCCTCTTGAATGCCTCAAGTGGAGGAGAGCCCACAATCTCCCTAGGTAATTGGTTCCGTTGTTGTACTGCTCTAATAGTCAGGATGTTTTGGAAGGGGCCATTGAGTCCAACCCCTGCTCAGTGCAGGAATTCACTTTAAAGCATCCCCAATCAATGGCTACCCAGTTTCTGCTTGAATACCTCCAGCGCCAGAGAGCCCACCAACTCCCTAGACAATTGGTCTCATTGTCTGACTGCTCTGATCCTTAGGAAATTCAACCAAACTCCCAAGACTTACTAAAAGAATGGCTTGCAACTCAGTCTCATGATACTTGTTAACACAAGTTTGCCCCAAGCTGAGTATTAGGGGAGGGCATCCCACTTCCTGGCTGTTTTCTGTGATCCGTTGGGCCACCATTGCTCTCTGATGATCATGAAGGTGAAGCCCTAACTTTGGTGGCTGCTGTGATGAAGGTCAGAACAATTAGATTGGGTAAGGAACCTGGCGCCCTCCAGATTATTATAGTTTCCATAATCCCTGACCATTGGTCTTGCGAGATAGGACTGATGGAAGTTGGAGTCCAATAACATTTGGAGGGTCAAAAGTTTCCCATTGCATGTTAGAACACAGGGTACTAGTGAATGTAGATCAAGAGTGCAGAACCTCAGGTCCGGGTGTGAGGGAGCTGAAGCTGTCCCTCTGGGTTTCCCCAGAAGGCCACACCCCTTCTCCCAGCCCCATTCCCCCAACCACAAATTGTTTGGTAGTTTCCTGAGTTAGTGCAGTTTTCCCCCCTCCCATTTTAAAAGGTTGAAATGCCTCTCCTAAGGTTTAGTTCCTGGCAGTAAATAAGCTGGTATGTTTTGGGCCTGCCCCTTTTGTCTTTGGCCCCACCCACTGCTGGAATGCAGGCCTTGAAAGCTTCCCTGAAATGGAATATGTCCCTTGGGCTGAAAGAAGTTCTGCACCTCTGATGTAGATGATGTCGTTTTAAATCAGCTTTTTCTAACCTGGTGCCTTCCAGCTGCTTGGGACTACAACTCCCATAATCCCCAACCATTGGCCATGCTGACAGTTACTTGCAGGAGTTGTCATCCAAAACATCTGGAGGGCACCAGGTCGCCCAACCCTCTGCGTGGTATGGTTAGAGTCACTCCCCCCACAGCATTATTCCATGATTCAGTAGCCATGCTTGGAAATGATACAGATGCCTTTAGTTGGGTCCCCTCTTGTAGATATATGATTAAGTGGAGGTACAGCAGTCTTTCCCAACCTGATGCTCTCCAGATGTTCGGGGCTTCAGCTTCCATCATCCCCTGCCAGCTTGGCCAATAGGAATGCTGGGAGTTGTAGTCCAAAACTTCAGGAGGGTACCATGTTGGGGAAGGCTGATGTATAATATTTCTTTTAAAAATCTGATCCCTAAAACAGAATCACCTCCAGCTTTCTGTCTCCTCCTACTTTTCAGCAAAGCAAGAAGGTCGCACCTGTGAATACAATGGTCGGATCTACCAGAACGGGGAGAATTTTCAGCCCAGCTGTAAACATCAGTGTACTTGCATTGATGGGGCTGTGGGTTGCCAGCCACTCTGCCCATTAGAGTTGCCCCTGGCCTCCTTGGGCTGCCCCAGTCCCCGGCTCCTTAAGGTACCTGGTCAGTGCTGCAAGAAGTTTGTGTGCAGCAAAGGACACAAGACATACGGAGAAGTGACCTTGGAGTACAACTCAATCGGAGAAGCCATTGGCAATGAGCTCATCCATGTGGGCAAAGGCCAACACTGGAAGAACTTCCCAGGTGAGTAGGCCGAGAGGAGAGAGGATGCAAAGCCATTGGGGCTGGAGGAGGGGGTGGGATTTTTATTCAAGCCCCCCACCCCACCCCCTTGTGGCTGGGTGCTTCCTGCGTCACTCGGGGCAGCGACTCTCACACTTGCCATACTTCATGGGAAAAGTTATCCCTCACCTTGGAGACCGTGTCTGCAATGCTTTGTCAACCTGGAGAGGAATTGTATGGAGGGGTGGAGGGGGTTCCACAGCTTTTTAATTGTTTGGGGATCTTGGAAGATAGGTAGTCAAAAGGCCTTTCCTGATTCATGTTTGCAGGGTTTCTTTTCTATTTAGAGCAGCGTGCATTTATATATGCTGGGATAAAAAAGCTACTGAATGATCAGTTCCATCTGCCCTGTGGAGGAAACTAGTAGCAAGCAAAGGGCAGCTTCTAGTCACTGCAAGTGACTCTGCATCTGTCAGGGGACGTTCCCTTGCAGAATGCTGGACAAGATAGAGCCTTGGTCTGACCCAGCAGGGCTCTTCTTATGTTCTTATGTAAAAGTAATCTGCTTACTGTGTGGCATTGCCACTTGTTGACAAGTTTGCTCCTTCAAATGGGTTGAGGCAATTTCTCATCCATGCAACTTATCTGTGGAATGCATTCCTAGGCCTCTGGCTCATCCAAGCCAGGCTTACGGTGGCAATGCAATGGGGGAAGCTGCAATGCCCTCTAAAATATTGTCCCTCTATGTCAGCCTTCCTCAACCTGGTGTCCTCTCAGTGATTTGGACTTCAACTCCCATCAGCCACAGCCGGCATGGTCAATGGTCAATGGTCAGGAATGCTGGGAATGTAGTCCAAAGCATCTAAAGGGCATCAGGTTGAGGAAGGCAGCTGTGTCCTGGCGTGGAGTTGGTGGGAGGATCTTGCTGCTGAGTTTTGGCCTAAGACTGGATCCAGCAACTGGCCTGCCTTAGTGGGCAAACCTGGCAGCTGCCTTCTCCTGCTGAGAGCAACTGGCCACACCTGCTGTCCATGAACTGGAATCCTGGAATTCCCTCGCTCCTATCTCCTTCCATCCATTGATCTATTTATTTTCACTGCAACTTTTGTATTTTGTATTTTTATTTATTGTCTCTTGATATGGAGTGGTTTAGAAAGAAGAAGAAGAAGAAGAAGAAGAAGAAGAAGAAGAAGAAGAAGAGAAAAGGAAGAGGAAAAGAGAGGAAAATATACACCACTGGCCATGGAAGTCAAAGAACTAAGGCAATAGGAAAAGGTCACAATTATTCCATTAGTCACATCAGTCACTGGCATCACATCAAAAAACTATACAGAAAACCTTCAGAAACTGGGCTTACCAAAATACATCGACACCAACATCCAGAAAGCAGTCATAATTTAAACATGCTCAACTGTCAGAAAATTCCTGAATTGGTAAAAGACAGCATGACTTGGCAAAGCCCGTCATGTCCATCTAGAAAAACCACTACGAGTGGGAAAGAGATTATTATTATTATTATTATTATTATTATTATTATTATTAATAATAATAATAATAATAATAAATCTTGGCATCCATCCATATCTCCTGCCACCTGTCCTTCATGCGATCTCTGCACATGGCACTCTGGAAAGCTTGTGCTTTGGCAAGAAGCACGTAAGATACAAGAACAGCTTTGCTCCAAGGGCAGGAAATGAATAGAGCTAGCCTTTGTGCTGGAAGCTGCATCTAAGCGGGATGGGGATGCCCAACAAAAATAGGGGTAAGAGTGGGAGTAGCCCGTTGCCCTTTCAGGATCTAAATCTGATGCTCCTGAGGGGAATGAAATGTGATCCTTCCCTTGCATTTGCTTTCCTTCCCAGCTGCTATTTCTGCAAAGCAGGATGGTGGCTGGAAGGGAAGGCTCCGAAAACCTTTTGTCTTTTCAGTGTGTGTGTAGGCAGAGTTTTCATTGCTCCTGCTCTCAAGTGATTGTACCTTGTCTAGTGGCCGCATGGCAAAAGATGGGCACAGAAGTTTCCTCCCAGCAAGTTGGTGTTTGCCCTGAGGGGAGGATTCCTCCTGAAGATATCAGTTTGGCTCTAGTGGAGTTGATGGGTTCCTCTGTCACCAGAGCCCCAGCGATGCCAGTGTCCAAAACTCCTGGCACCCCATGTTCCCGTTGTGTTTCTCCCTCTTCCCACCATTTTCTCTCCTGCAACCTTTTCTTCCATAATTCCTCCCAAACACATGGATTTGCCTTCACCTCTTCCAGCAGTGATCCTTTTGAATAATGCGGCTGCCAGGGTGGCAGGTCTGTGCATAGGAATTGTTCAGGCTGAGCATCCGTCGAATTCTGCATTCCGTTTACAACAGTGGCCAGCCATGGAAGGTCACAAGCAGAGCATGAACTGCCCTCTGCGGCCATTTATCGAGCAATAGCCACTTTCCACTTAAGTGTTTAATGATCAGTTTCGTGGTTGCTTGCCATCTTGTGCAGTTGCTGGCAGTGCGCTGATGCGCTCATTGATGAGCTGCAGGACCATGAGCTAACAGGGCTTTCCTTCTTTCTCCAGCCTGGAGGCCGCATTTCCAGAATCATGTGGCCAAACAGCAGCATAAATGCTTGGCTCAGACCACAGAGTGGTCGCCCTGCTCAAAGAGCTGTGGTTTTGGCCTCTCCGCCCGTGTCACCAGTGACAACCCCCAATGCAAACTCATCAAAGAGACCCGGCTGTGCCAGATCAGGCCCTGTGGGCAAGCTGATTTTACCAAGCTAAAGGTGAGACTGGAAAGTTGGGAAGAAGACAGAGGGGTGGGTGCGTGGGTGGAGGAGGACAAGACTGTGTATGACTAAAGCCCAGTTTCAGGGAATGAGACTCATACACATCCCAAATTACGGGTTTTCTACTGTCAAGAACTGGAAGGATAAGACCCAAGGCTATGAAACATTGTGCCTGTGGTTTGCGGATAGGGAACAGGGGTCTATTGGGTTAAGGGAGGGGTATCTGCTCCTAGGGTGGTGTCCCCAGTTGGATGCCAAGATGTGCTTCCCACAATGTTCCTATAGCTAGAGTCTTATTCAGCCAGACAAGCTTGACTACAACGCCCATCATCCCTAGCTGGCTGGGGACAATGGGAGTTATAGTCCAACCAATCTGGCATAGGGCCAGGCTGGGGAAGGCTGGCCTAATCAGTACTATCCTGGGCCAATTCCCTCCCCCCAGCTCCCCCAGAGATGGAAGGCAGTATGTGTGGTGTTAAATGCTCTCCCTTCTCCTTTCAGAAGGGCAAAAAGTGCCTGAGGACGCACAAAGTGCGGGAGCCTGTGAGGTTTAGCTATGCCGGCTGCAAAAGCCCACGCCGCTACCAGCCCAGTTTCTGTGGGGCCTGCCTGGATGGCCGGTGCTGCGTGCCCTTGCGCACTCGCACCCTGAGCGTGCCCTTCCGTTGCCCTGATGGCAGCTCCTTCGCCAAGAACGTCATGATGATCCACACTTGCCAGTGCAGCCCAGCTCACTGCCTGCTGCTCAGTGACGCTGCCATGAGCCCCCAGTACCAGCTCCGTGGAGACATGCACAAGTTCGTGGAGTGATGGAGTACCCTCTGCTGGCAGCTTGCTGCACCCTCTCCTGGTGGCTTGTGAGCCACATCAATTTCTCAAATGACTTTGGATCACCCTCGTGGACTTGAGGTCCCTCTGCTTGTTTTAGGGAGCCAGGACGTGCTAAACCTGCCCCGCTCCCATGAATGCCCATCTGACTAAAACGTTGAAGGTGACATGGACTTTGGAGGTGCACAAATTCCTTGGTATTTGGGGAAATGCACCGTGCTGTGTTGGGAGTGTGGACATCCCAATGGTTCTCATGACACTGGGTTCCATCTCTCCATTCAGTCCAGCCAGGCCCAGGCTGGAACTGGGCCTCAGGCGACCCATGGGAAGATCAAAGGAAGAAGTCTCCCCCATTGCAGCCCCATTTCCCTTTCGGGCTTCAGATTCTATGCTTTTGGCCATAATGCAGAAAAGCTCAGGCTCTAGGCACTAGGGATAGCTGCAGGTCCTCTGGTTTGGGTTTCCAAATCCCCAGATGGATGCTGCTTTGACATCCTAAAGCTCCCATGGTTGGAAAGAGCAAAGTATAACACAAGGCAGATACACTGCGACCAAACTGGAATTAATGGGCTGGGGTGCCTGACGTGTCTCAGAAAGAACTACAGTTCTGTTTAGATTGGGATCTGTCAATATGACCTTAGGACAGCTCCATGAATATTGATGGGTATTCATTTATTTTCTTTTACCCTGTAAATTTTCTGAGAAAGTGCTCTCCCCAAAGGTTGACTGGAACCTGTTCCCCCATAACTGTCCAGTTTGCATCTATATGAGCCTTCCCCAACCTGATGCCCTCCAGAGGTGTTGGAGTGCAACTCCCATAATCCCTAGCTGGCTGGGAATGATAGGCATTGCAGTTCAACACATCCGGAGGCTGCCAAGTTGAGGAAGGTTGGTCTATGCCTGTTTCTTCCTTCCCAGACTGTCCCCCTTTCAATGAACAAGCTTGCCCTGCCTCCTGTTCACAGCGCACCCTAGTGATGAGATGTTTCCTGGAGAGACCCATTTGTAGGAACCAAAGGGAAAGAGGAATCTGTTTGAAGGCAAGAGTGCTTGGATGTTGTACATTCCACTTCTTCCTCTGGTTTGTGCTTCAGCAGTTTCTCACTTCACCCTATTCAGAATTGCTAAACTGTCTTTTAAACTTAGCAGGAGTGGAGTTGAGGGCGAAGTTAAAAATGGAGGAAAAAACCAGAGTACATATGCATGTTGTGAGCTCTACACACAGACAAAAAGAGATGAAAGTTGAAAGGGGTTGGAAAAAGGAATTGTTACTTATGACGTGTACACTCATCCCACATTGACCCTGTTCAGATGACACGCTAAGCCACGGCAGTTAAGCATTTTGAGGTAAAAATTATGGCTTAGCGTGTCATGTGAACCATTCCTAACCATGGTAGCTACATAACCATGGTTTAAACACGCTCACTAACCATTTACTGCAAAAGGGTTAGTGGCCTAACCATGGCTTAGTATGTTGTCTGAACATGTCCATTGGCTCCTGGTAAATAGGCTTGAAAGGTTTTCTCAAAAATCCTGTTTGTCCAGAGAAGACAGTAGCACAAAAGAGGCGATGCCTTCCTCAAACCACATTCAGTCATCTTGAAAACTATCGGTTGGCTCCAACCTAATTAATGTTGGTTGTGGCAACTGTGATGTACAAAAGGAATCTCTGCCTGAGTGAGACACCCTTGACTCTCCAGCAAATCAATCACAACAAGACAGAGCTGAGGAGCAACCCTCCCTGCAATTATGAAAGCACTTTTAAAATGTCATCCTGTTCCCTCTATGTTCCTGAAGAGCAGCGAAAGGAATGCTCTGAAGAACAAGGTGCAATCTTGGAAAGGATTTGAAGCTGTTAGTCACTCTTGTGCCATTGGGAAAACCTGTATTTATGAGTGCAGCAAAGTAATTTTTGATACAAAGGAGAATTTATACTCCCCCTCCCCCCACCGACCTTTTTGCATAAAGGAAAGCTTCAACGCCAGATTGGAGTGATGGCTATTTAGCTTCATAATGAAGCCCTCCGTGCTTTGCATTGTTTAAGCAGAGCTTTGATTCCACGCCTCCCAGCTTGGATCTTTACTGTTGCTAGAGTAAATAGAGAAATGTTTTATCATTTTGCTTCGGTGTTTTGTCTCTCTTTTCTGCTCGTCTGCTATCATATTTCCAGACCTGAGCTTGGTGGTGGGGGGTAGGCAAATGATAAGATTTGATGGTCCTCTGCTACTCTTAATAGATCCGTCATCCTTGTGGAAAAGTTGTTAAACATGACTACAGTCTTGGAAGCTGACTTAGGCCATGTCTACACCAGGGATTTATCCCGGGGTCGTCCCTAGGCAATCCACATGACACACAGGGGATCCTGGGAGCAAGTGAGGAAGACCCCTCCATTTTCCCTGGATAACTGGGCAACCAGTTATCCTGATTTTTCCCACGGTTCAGGGACTATCCTGAGGACAGCGTGAGCGCCCTTCCTGGCTTCTTCCCTCCTCCCTGCGAGTAGTGGGGGTCAGCAAAGAGGGAAGGAGTCATTCCAGGGGGGATTCAGGGACATTGGAGGGGGAGGGGGTCACCCCCTTTTTTTTTTACTTATTTTTTCAGTGGCACGCAAACTCATTTTTTTAAAAAAAATGGTGCCTGCGACATCCCTGTTTCTTTCCGGGACATCGCACCGGCATTTGTATGCTGGGGGGCGATCCTGGATCCTCATCTATCCCATACAGATGTGGGATAGATGAGCAGCTGCTATGTTTGTTAATGGTTTTGGAACTGAATTCTAGATTATTTCTCCCAAATATCTAAAGGAATTAGGTTTTGCAAAAACAGTAGGACCCAACTGTGGCCGGGAAGCTCTGCTACTTCAAAACATGTTTTGATTCTTCGGCTGAAGTTCAGAGCTGGTTCCAGGTTTTAGGGGGCCCCTCTAGTAGGCTTACCAAGCAGCAGCAACAAAATTGCAGTAAGTATTTGGTGGCTTAGAGCTCCCATTTTGAATTTCCCACACTGCCCCTGATGCAGGGTTGCACCAGAGCACTGTGGAAATTTTTTAAAGTGGTGCCAAGCCATTCTGTGTGGTAGTCCTGAGCAGATATCTGTTCAGCTATGGGCCCTACCAAGGTGTAAGGACCCAGCAGCTGCTTAAGGGTGCCATGCACTGACACACACCCTGGAACAATTTAGGTGGGATATCCGGGGGGGAGGGGGATCCTAACAGAAAGAAGGATGTGCAGGGACAACAAAGGAAATTAATCTTCGCCAGAGTTTTTTTTTTTAAAAAAAGAGATAAGCTAAGACAGAAGCTTCAAAATGTGACTGCAGCAAAGACCAGAAAGGATATTTTAAAAGGCCTTTTTCATTTATCTTGCTCATCCTGTTATTTTAAGTTCCTATGTATGTTCTCTACAATCACATTTTGAAAGTGTAACTGTTCATACAGTAAGGTTCAAGACCTGCAAACATATTTTTTGTTAGGTCACAAGGACATCTGGAAAAAAGGGGGGAGGATCTTATATCAGTGTGACTTTGCTGCCATCTAGGGACTACCCTGTGTACAAAATCTGAAGTTGGCTACCTGAACCATGCATGAACATGGTTTCTAGAGTTCATAATGAAAGACTTCTTGCTTTTAGACCTGCTTCTTTCAATGGGGGTGGGGGTAACAGAGTCATAATATATCAAAGACTGGAAGTATTATGCTCTTGACTCTTCTTTCCCTACAAAGTCACCATGTTGTGTTCTGAATTTCCTTTTAAATGTTTTATTTCTCTTCTACATTAACTCCAAAGAGTATCTAACAGAAGAAGAATCAGCAAGTGAAGCTCAAATCTTCACATCTGCTGGGATATAAGGCAGAACAAAGCAAAACCACCTAGAAGGCTGGATAATATTTCTAGTTTCCAACCATGAAATTCTCTCACAGCTCAAGCCTTTCTGTAGTATGGAACATTGCAGACACAAGTGGTCAGTCTGTAACCACTGACCACTTTGCTGGATTGCATGCTATAATCTCCCTGGCATCTCCCTACTTAAAAACACACAACATGAATCTTTTGATTTGAGATGATCGCAAATCATGTCAAGGACTGAAAACAGCCCTTACATTTCTGATTGCCATTTCCTTCCCATACACCAGTCTCAAACTCTCCGCTTCACCACAAACCTACACCACAATCTTCTGCTGTCCGTCTGTGAGCAGAACTAGGCGCCTGTTCATTGACCAGCCCTAGCAGTGTAAAGGCTGTCCTTGGTGGCAGCAGAAGGCATAATTCAGCACACAGCACTGAATGTATCAGTTCTAATGATGCTGCTTCTTTGTTGTGAATGGGGATGAAGGGGATGCCTAGACTAATGGCACAATCCTGTTCGTGTTCAGACAAGGGGGGAAATCCTACAACTCCCAGCATTCCTCAGCTATCAATGCTGGTCAGGGGATACTGGGAGTTGTAGGACTTTTTTCCTGTCTAAACATCCACAAGATTGCATCTTAAGTTGAGTGTCTCTATCCCCACAAACAAGTGATTGGGTCAGCACTGTTCATGTCTGGTGGGCATGTGTGTTCCTTTAAGCACAGTAGCACACGTGCCAACTTTCCAGGGCATTCACATATTTCTGGTTTAGGCCCTGGTGCTTGATTGGACATAACATGGCGAGAACTTCATGTGGCTTATGTAGAGATGTAATGGATTGGGGGAGGGGGACCTGGGGGGGGGGGATCCAGAAAAACAGGGCAGGAGGAAAGAACATTTTTTTTCAAATACTCCCCAAAAATCCAAGGGAAAACTGCCATGCCCAAACGAGCACAAAGAGGAAGCTTCCAATTCATACTGTGGCAGCTTTGATAAATGGGAATTACAAGTCCTACTTCTAGGCATCACACATGAGGCATCTGGCCAACCACTGTAGAAAACAGGAAGCTGGACTAGATAGGCCTTTGGTCTGATCCAGCAAGGTTTTTCTTAGGTTCTCATATTAACATTATATAGAAGGATCGTAGCCATGGGAATGAGCATTACTGGATAATCTAGTGCTATATTAAGTGCTGTGAAGAGTTACAGTTTTAATTATCCTTCCAGAGGATTTTAGAAAAGTAGCTCTCAGCTGCGAGAGAATGTAAAATAACGCAGGAAGTGTTGGCTAGTTGGGATCTACTGCCATAAACCACATAGGTTGATTGCATGTTGATACCAAAAGAGAGCCAGTGTGGTGCATTTATTAGTGCATTGGAGTGGAACTCAGGAGATCTGGGTTCTAGTCCCCACATAGCCATGAAGTTCATTGTATGATGTTGGGCTAGTCATTGACTCTCGGCCTAACTTACCTCACAGGGTTGTTGTAGTGATAAAATGGAGAGAAGGAGGAGCACCATGTAAGCCACATTGAATTCCTTGCAAGAGGAAAAAGGCAGGATATAAATGTAATAAAACAATAAAACAAAATACAAGAGAGTCTCAGATTTTTGAAGAATCTTAGGTTTTTCAAAGCATAGGCCTTCACGGACAAGAGCCCTCTTCATTAAACACACAAAATATATCCTGTTTGCAGATACATGGATGTAGAGAAAACCATTTTAATCAGTGGGGTCAAATACAAGAGGTATAGTGGGGCAAACATTCCTGGTCTTGATTGAGCCCTGAATGTACAGAACAAAATTGGCTGATCAATTCTGATTCAGCAATTTCACATTGGATTCTCCCTTTAAAGTTGTAGATATTGTTGTTGAATAGTGATGACTTTAAGGTCAGCAGTAGAGTGTCCCAAGACTAAAATATTCTTCCACTGGTTTAAGTTGCTTTTTCTAAAAAAAAAAAGTATCTGATTTGTGTGTATTATTTTGCATAGAGCTTGGGCTGTTTCTCCTGTGAAGACAAAAGAAGGGCATTGTTGGCAGGTGATGGGATATATCAAGTTGGAGGTGGGAAGTGAATGAGTCCCTGATGATGTAGCTGATATTATTAGGTCGTATAATAATGTTCCCAGAGTGGATATGAAGATAGAGATATCGTCTGGGTTTGTTGCAAGGCCTTCTCCCTGGATTTAAGTCTCCATTAGGTGTTTTAGATCAGGGGGCTGTTCATAAGAGAGGACAACCTTACCATCCAAACTCAGTTGAGAAGGAGAATGGAAGCTGTAGTCCAGCCTTCTCCAATCTGGTTTCCATTACATGTTTTGGACTACAACTCCCACCACACCCAACCTTTGGCCATGCTGGCTGGGGCTAATGGGAATTGAAGTCCAAAACCTCTGGAGGGCATCCGGTTGGGGAAGGCACCATATTGTCAAAGGCTGCTTGTAGATAATTGATGATACACTGGAATGGCTTCAGGTGATAAAAGGTGATGTCTGTCACTTTTTCCTCCAGGCCTATCCTGTAGTAGACTACTCCTATGTAACAGTTTGGCCAGGTCAATCCGTTTCTTCACTTCATTGAGTGGATATTATAGTTTTAAGAATGTTGGGTGTAAAATCTTGATTTGTGAATCCCTGAGGAGCTGGGATGAATGCAGTTGTTATCATAATGGCTTGGCAATAGACCAATGGGTTGGGTGATGTGCTCTGGTTGGTAGCTGGAAGTGTGTAGGTAAGTGTAGTGGCCAGTGGCTTTTTGATTGAAAGTGGTGCATATATGTTCATCGTGTAGTTGTACAGTGGTGAAATTTCCTCAGATTTGCCTCTTCAACCTGAGATATATCCATTACACCTTCATCATCCCAAGGAGGAAGCCCTTGGGAAATTCCACAAGAATATCAACATAAGAACGTAAGGAGGAGCCATGATGGATCAGACCAAGGGTCCATCTAGTCTAGCACTCTGCTCACACAGTGGCCAACCAGCTGTCAACCAGGGACCCACTAGCAAGACACGGTGCAAGGGCACCGTCCTGCCCATGTTCACATCAACTTCCTTTATACAAGTTCACATCAACATCAACCAAAATCTGAACCAGATTATGCAGTATGTTCTACCATCAGGCTGCACCTTTTGCATGTCACGTCTTGTTGCCATCACTGATCATTTTTTTTTACTTTACTCAAAGTGCATGTGTGTGTATGTATGCCTAAATAATATGCCAACAAAGGATGTGCTTCATGCACTTGGTGAAACCGTATAAATCCGTATACCACAATAAATCTGTTAGTCTTTAATAACACCTTGTTGTTTATTGTTGCAGCAAATTAACATGGATACCTTCTGAAAAATGTATGTTGATATTGACTGAATTCACAGGGATTTATGTACTGAATAAATAATAGGTTCACGCAGCTCAAGGGTATGGGCCAGTTCACATGCACATCCATTAAATCTTGACGGAAGCAACAAGTGATAAACAGCATGTGTCAATTGAGCAACCACAGATCAATTCAGTCAGAACTTCCATATCAGCCAATGTCGACTTTAACACAGGCCTGGAGCTATCATTCAACAGATGCCAGGGACCTAACAGGGACCATTGCTGACCCCAGGCCTGGTCTCAGCCCCCTTTTCATCTCCTCCACACTGATAGGAGTACAAGGAAAGCATGGCTAGATGTACCCACAACAGCACAAGCTGGCACCCATGACTTACTGGGGGGTGATAGGAGTTGTCATCTGGAGGGCACCTATCCAACACTGAATTGTGGGGGAATGAAAACAGCAGTACGGGAAAGTCCAGCTGTGCAGGCCTGGTTGGCGCTCCTATCACCATCACTGCTGGCTATGTGCTCTGGCACTGAACCACTCACCACTGGCTGGTAAGCAGTGGAGGCTGGTGGCTTCGATGTCAGTGGGGTGCAGACTCCTCTCCGGGTTTCAGTCAGAACTCTTTAGAGCTCAGTCCACCAGGAGGACTCACTGAGGAAACTTTGCCCAGCCTCCACCACACACACCCTTACAAACTTGGAGCCAGCCCTACTCCAACACAATTCTTTTTCGTGAAGCCCATTCACCCCTTCCGGCTCAGGTGATGCCCACGCATGTGTTTACCAGCCCGGTGTTCCCTTTTGCGCGTTCCGGTAAGAGAAGAGTTAACAACCCCCTCTGCCCTCCCCTTTTTGCCAGCTGAATTAATCTATTCACCAGCTGCCACACTCGCTGGGGACGGGGGGAGGGGGCACAATAGCTGCTGTTGCTGTCGCCGCCGCTGTTGCGGGCAGCCCCAAAGCCCCTGGCCCAGCCCAGCCCTCTTCGCGGGACTGACATCATCCCTGCCAAATCCCAGCCGGCGCCGCCATTGGCTGGCCAGGTAATTGAGATGGGCATATCTGTTTCCCCCCGCCCCATCCCCTTTCCCTAATGCCTACTTTGTGTCTGTGGCTCTGCGCCCGTTCCAGTACAAGCGCCGCCACCAGCAGCGCCCCGCAGGCCGCCGGCAGACAAAGCGCACTCCGACGAAGGAGAACGGTTGACTCGGCGGGGCGGGAGCGAGGTAACAGCCGGCGGTCTAGGGGGCGCCCGGAGTTCCTGGGGCGGGCGGAGGGCGGGCGGGCAGGCGGCTCCTGGTCGGGGCTCTGGGAGCTGCACGCGGAGGCGGGAGGCTCAGAGGGGCTGGGTTCGGCGCTTCCTTTCCCCGCGGTTCTTCCTTTCTGGAGGGACGCGGCGGTGGGAGCGGGAGGATGCGTCGCTGCTCCGCTGCACGTGGAGCCGACCCGCCCAGCAGGTGCAGAAGACTCGTGGTGGTGGTGGGGGGTCCACTAGATCCCGCGATGTGTTTGGTCGGGGTGGGGCGTTGGCTTTGTGAGGCTGGGCAGTCCTTGAAGGGATCCTCCCGGCCAAAGGGAAGACCAGGAGCCGGAGTGAAAGCTCCTCGTGTTTCTCCCCACCCTTCCGGGCCAGGGTCCGCTGTAGTTCTCTCCCCCCCACCCCGCGCGCCTCGTCTCTCCTTCCTGACTTGCCTGGCATCCCCCTCGGGCTAAAGTAGATGCCTCTGTCTTCGCCGTAGGGAGGCTATTTTTGTGGCTGCGCTTCTGCTGGCTGGGGAGAGGGGAGTTTGGCTTTCTCGCTCGCTGAATGAAGCGCGTGAAGCCTTCGAGCGCGTGAAAGAGGCCGGCATCAAAAGAGAGAGAGAAAGAGAGAGAGGCGGGGTAGTGAATGAAAAACATCTTCCTTAAGATCTGGGGGAAGGTGGAGCGGCTCCCAGCACTTAAAAGGCTGGAATGAGAGCAGGAGTGGACTGATCCCCAAGACCGAGGCCCGTCCGCTCCCTTTTCTTTGTTAATGGAGGGGTCTGCAGTGGTGATGGGCAACCAACTCGTATGAACACAGAGCCCCACCCAATGTTGCTTTGTCAGACGGAAGAGGCCTCTCTCTCTCTCTCTCTCTCTCTCTTTCTTTCTGGTATTGCTGGGTAAATCAATTTTATTTTTAAATGGTGCAAAATAAAAGCAATCTGCGGTAGAAATTTAACTAACTGGTTATTCAAGAGGCAACATCTTTAAGTCATATGAGTCCATGTTGTTGCCAACGGACAGACAAAGGGTTTGGTTTCCTCACACTCTCTCCCAGGGCGCATGAAAGGAGAGCCTGACCACTAGTCTTAAAAAGTGCAAAAAGTGTGCGTATGTGGGGGTGGGGGGAAGGCCCGTGTGACCTCTTCCTACTCAAGGGAAACAGCTCCCCCTCTTCTGATTTACCTGCCTCAGAACAAAAGGCAACCCCTGTAAGGGAAAAATTCCATGGTAGGTAAAACATAACTAGCAAGGTGGAATCAGGTGAGTTAGCTACTCTGACAACAACCACAAAGTACAGCTGTGACCTATTCCATTGGGAAGGAGATGCTTCTATGGGGTTGGTTGGGAGGGAGGGATAAAAACCATTGAGGAATATATACTGAATATCCACTGAAGCTGAAGAACTTTGCTACAGAAGTGCATGAATATATAGTGTGAGCACTGAAGGATAAGGAAAGGCACCAATGACATCAAGTGACCAAGAATCTTTCTTCAGTTGCATCCAAATAAGATTAAAAGAAGTTTGGGTACTACTGATCAAATAAGGTGAGCATTTCAAATGGGAGAAGATAATGCTAAACATAGTGTCTACCTAAACTTTAAGCATAATTAGCGAATGTATTAATGTGAAGAGCGGGCTGGCTCTTAATGCTCCAGTAGAGGAAGATGATGGGAGGTAGAAAGTTGTCTCCAATCTTAACCCTACTTAGAGTAGACTCATTGAAATGAATGGGACTTAAACTAGTGTTGAATGCAATCCAGAAGGCTGGGATGGGGGAGAAGGGTGCTGGGAAAAATGGAGTAACTTGGGGGTAACTAACCAGCTGCCACAGCGACATCCTTGCACCTTGATCCTTCAAGATCTATACCACTGGCATTTACTTTGAAGAATCAAGTTAGATGGATGAAGTTCCGGTAAGAGGGGCATTGTGTCCCTCTTCAAAATAGACACTGCAATACTCCAAAGAAGGCTAGAAGTTGCACCTAGTTATAATATGTTAATGCTGCTGCACGCAACTAATTCCAGAAATGGTCAAACAAACTTCAGTTATTTTGTATCCTGAGTCTATAGTAATGTAAATCACAATAACGCGGTCCAGATATAAATCATGCCGCTTCCTCGTAAATAATTGCAAAAAATCAAGTCAATAATCATTTGTTGCTTTCACATTGATAAACTTCAAGGGTTAGAAATTTACAAATTAGTAGTTACATATATGCTAGTGTTTTCTACAAGCTCCCAGAAGTTTTGAACACAGTTACTTTCATTGCATAAACACAAAGTGGACATCAGATGGCTTTTCTTTCTAGCAACAGTTAATTGCACTTAAGTTTTAAATAACAGTTAATTTTGCTGGATAGACTCGAAAACAACAGTTGGTTTCACTTTCTCATATACTTGTTCTAAACAGATATTACTGCATGAATACACTAACAATAGTTGGTTTCATTTTTTAACAATAGTTAATTTCATTTAACTTTATAACAGCAGTTGGTTTTCACTTTATAACATTAGTTATAACATTAACACACTCACCCCTCCACACAACACTTTAAACAACTGGCTTCGAGCTAAACAACTTGCAAGCCAGTTGTTTCTCTCCGTTGCTTATTTGGGAGGAAAAGCGTACCGTCAGTAATTTGTAGTTTGTGAGTGGTGTGTTACCTTCCACACAACACAATAAGCAACACAACTGACAGTTGTTCCCCCCCACACGTTGCTTAATGTGTTGTCCAAAACCAGCCATTGTATGGTTAACAATCTGCCCTGTGGAAAATGTCATGGGTTCAGACAACACGCTAACCGACACTTCAACAAACAATCCACACTCAACCACTGAGTGTGGGTTAATGTGTTGTGCAAACCCAATCACTGTCTTAATTTCATACTCATATAGGCTGTGGCCCTGGCTTGTTGTAAATCTGGACAGTTTGACATCATATTTCAGATTAAAATGGGGCTTCTGTGTGATAGCTTCAAACCTTTGTGGCTTCTGGGAATTTTAAAGATTGTATTGTGTAGAACAGAAGAACTTCCTTAAGCCTTTGTCTCTAACCATGCAGTATTTTTCATTGGCCACTGAAGCATTCTGCTGATGGCTTCTCTACAGCATTGTGTTTGGAGTTTCTGTGAATAATCAAATCATGTCTTGCATCTAAGCTGCTATAACCATGAGGTTGAATTGCTTCAGCCTTCTACAGTTTAGCGTCTTTTTAGCATTTACATAGAAACACCTACACAACATCCTTCCCCGGTTTCCTCTAGTGTGTGCATCTTTTGCTATGGTAATTAGGCCTCTTTGATTGGCTATCATGTTCTACCATGTACCCATGACCTATTTCCTCCTGTTATACATTTGGGGAATCAAAAACATTTTTATGGTCATCCCCTTTGGATGATATAACCTAAACTAGATGCTTTCCAGCTCCTGTCCCCTAGGGTTTAGTTTAAAAACTGCTCTGCTACACTTTTTATGTTCAGTGCTAGCAGTCTGATTCAAGTGAAGCCCGTCCCTCTTGTACAGGCCTGTCTTGTCTCCAAATGTACCCCCCTACCTAACAAATCTGAACCCCTCCTCCTTGTACCACTGTCTCTTTCATACATTGAGACTCCTCAGTTTCGCCCGTCTAGCTGGCCCTGCACTCTTTGGACATGTAAAGTCCATCTCTGAACCCTTTCCAAATTGCCTACATCCTTTTAAAAATGTGGCACCAAGAACTTGACACAGTACTCCAGTTCTGGATGCTGTACTTTAAAAGGGATGTAGGAATGGGTTCCAAGGAGGGAAAGGAAATAAGATCAGGGATATGGAAAATCAGTCCTATGAGGAAAGGCTGAAGGACCTAGCTAGTTAACAGCCTGAAGAAAAGACTGATGAAGAATCTAATTGTGCTCTTGGAAGAGTGCAAAGGCTTGTTCTTTGCTATCCCGGAGGGCAGAATTAGACCTGCTGGGCCCAGATTAGAAGAGGGCAGATCTTGGCTAAGCATTAGGCGAAACATCTTAATGGTAAGAGCAGTTCTGCAGTGGAACCAGTTTCCTAGAGAGTCTGAAGCAGGCTCTCTCTCCCTTGCTGGAGGTCTTCAGGAAGAGGCTGGAGGTGCTCTTGCTCTGGATTTTCTTCATGAAGCAGGAGGCTGGATTAGAAAGGCCTCCTCCACCTCTATGAAGTGAATGTTTCTGAGCATGTCTCTGTGATAAATCGCAGCTAACCTTAGAATAGCTGGGATTGGTTGGAAGGGCTTCTAGGTCAGTGAATGGCTTCAGGAAGACTTGAGACCTGGCAGTTCCTTCAAAATCTGCAGTGAAGTGGGCAAAACTGCCTTGTATCCCTTGCTCAAGCAGATTTCCCTGAGGCTTTCCAGAGCCTGTGAAGGCACTGACTTCCTTCTGTGCCCACATAGAAGAATAGGTGCTGTCAACTTTGGGCAAGTGGGGCTGGTACGTCTCCTCTGGAGAGGAGACTTGCTATAACTGCAGAGCTTAAAATATCTATTCCTACACTTCTACCCAGGTGCAAAATTGCCACGGGTGACAGTGCTTTGAATAAGTGGTCTCAGATCTGCTGAGCCAACTTGCATCACGCAAGCTCTAATTGGGGTTAGGGAAAACAGCCAACTCCCCAATCTACTCATTATTTAATACATGGCAGTTACACAAGGTCTTCGACTCCTCCACTCCTACTCTGCTTATCAATCCTGAAGGCATCAACTTTTGATATAATCCCTTCTGGTTTCATTAAATGGATGCCAAGTATATGTGTTTAGGAGCGAGGCATTTAGCTGAATTATTTCTATCTGCTGTTTTGCTCTTCATCACGCACCATAGGCTTTTCCACTTTCTCTGTACACTTTATGAATCCCCCTCTTCCTTCACATTTATATGAAGGTGTTGAGCAATCTTCAGCTAATCAGCTTTAAAAACAAAAGAAAACCCATATCTAAGACATATCCCACCCTTTGGTTGTGCCAAACAGGTGTTACATGGAAGATCTAACCCATCTTGTTTTCCAATACCAAATAGTATGGCAATATGAATGGCCTCAATTTTGAGGTACAGTATTTACCATGGAATGAGATTTTCAGATTAGGTGGGGATTGTGAATGCCTTTATACTGTGATCTCTTAAATGCCTCTTAGTTCATAGGAATTGGCAGTCTAGGAGAGCCTTCCCTTAACTTGCTGGCCATGCAGGCTGGGGATGATGGGAGTTATAGTCCAATACATCTGGAGAACATGAGATTGGAGAAGGCTGGTCTAAGGGATGCTATCTAGGAGGAGTCCTTCTGTCAAGGTATGTGCCAGCTTAATCTGCCCCGCCTCCTTGTCTTCTTCCAAGGAGCTGGGTGAGAAGAGAAATAGACCAGAGCATGGTCAAGAAATATTTCCTTCTGTTAGTGTATGTGGTTTCTCTCTTGCTATATTCCCCCCTCTTGAGTGGAAGGGTGCAATACAAAGCATATAAATAAAGTGTGTTCGGGGTGCAAAAGTGTGTGTAGACCAGCGATCCTAACCTGGTGTCCTCTAGATGTTTTGGAGTGCAACTTCCATCAGCCTCTGCCAGCATGGACAATAATTGGGGATAATAGAAGTTGTAGTCAAAAACATATGAAGGGCAACCAGTTAGGGAAGGGCTTGTGTAGAGCTAGAGTTAGTCTTGGTGGCACACTGCTTTAGACAGAGGGTTTGGCCCCCTTGTTGCATTCAAAGTATCTGACTAAAGTAATGGCCAACCGTGGTTACTGCTCGGGACAGTTGTGTTCCTGCCTTGACACATGGGGGTCTCTTGGGCATACTGGCATACGAACAACAGATGGGACTGCAAAACAGAACAAATTGGGCCAACTCCACTTTCATAAACACTGCTCTGTTGACCGTATCACTCTTTCAGCTAAGGTGGATGCTAACAACTTAGTTGCTGTTCAGGGTTTTACTGATTGACTTATGATGTAATACTACAGCAAGTCCAATAAGACTCCCAACTAAGCCAGGTGTTGCTCTGATCTTGGCATCCCCAGGATGTAATACTTTGGATTTTTATGGGGGTTTGTTGTTGTTGGGATCTACCTATGTAGAACTATGATACAGTGTATAATATGTAAATCTCCGTCTTTAAATCGAGAGACAAGCTGAAGATAATTTCATGTTTCCTTATGCATATTTTCAATGCTGGTTGCATTCCTTTTGCATCTAGGTTCAACTTGCTGTGTCAAAACGGGGTGTGTGTGTGGTCATTGTTGCCAAGAGTTGATCCCATCTCCACAGTGTCCTATTGGGGGCTCCATGCATGGTATTGGTTACATCATGGCGGTGTTCCTCTCTTTCAGGCCCAAAGTGAAAACGGAGCACTGTAACTTGCCCAGCAGTTGAAAGGGAGACACCTGTCCTGCCTGTCCAGTGCCTGTGGGCGTGAAGATGGAGGACAGCGCAGCTGCTAGCGGAGATCCTGCTTCACAGGCAAACAGTATGACAACGGTCAGTGCAGGAGCATCATTTGCCTGTCCAGCTGCAGCAAAGCAAAAAACCAGCAAGAAGCCCCAGCCAGGAGCACTTGGCAAGAAGCAGCCAGCAGCTGCTGCCCCTCGTCCTCCAACAGTTCCTTGCAGCATTCCCAAAACGCTCAGCAACGGGACCACTCGGAAGGCCAGTGCATTGCAGCCCAAACAGCCGGTGCCCAAGACTGGTGGGGCTACCAAAACATCTGGTAGAGGGAGTATGAAAAAGGCAGTTGGGGACAGACCAAGCGGCTCGAAGACTTCGGAAAAGATTGGCCTGGACAAAGAGGGGCAGCGAAACGCCACAAAGGTGGCAACACAGTCAACAGCTTCGGGTATGTCTGGCTAATGTAACTATTGAGCATGGGCTTAATAACGCGATGCTAAGCCCCTTTGTGTTCTGTGGGTATTTTGGGGGCCTGTCACTTGGATCTGGTTATGCTCGCTTAGGGAAGCCTGCGATCAAGACAGAGTCCTCTCAAGCACAACAACTTTACTAGCAGTGTCTTGTACACATCTTTGGGTTGCACAAAAACAACATTTTGCAATGAAATCCAAATTCTGCTGCTAGCCCTTGGGAAGAAGACAAAGCAATGCAGATAACTAGTGGGTCCTCTTTCCCTAAATCATTAGTCTACCTAGGTCTCTTTCTAGGCATCAGAAGTTTCACTGGGAACAGTCTCCAGGCATTTATTCCCGCAGCATTAAGAACTAAAATCTTTACTGTCCTCAAAAGCGGAGGTTCTCTGGGTGATAAATTCTGCAGTTCCCTTCCAACTATGGTCATGCAAAATGTGCCCAGGCCTCACTCTAACAACTGTGCCACTCACCTCCTGGAAGAGAAATACGGTTTCACAAGCCTTGCCTGCTCTACTGCCGCTCAATAGCTCTTTCATTCAGCTTTGTCCAGTGAGGGGCCCTTGATAGTTTGTTCAGTGCTCTATTGATACTGTTTACTAAGCCAAGAACCTTCTTTGCTTTTTCCTAGCACCAAAGACAACTGTCACAAAACCCAAGAGGCCTGAAGAGACAAAGCTCGTCAGGTAGGTTAGTTGCTGTTTTTGCTGCCTGTTACGAATGCAACAGCCAAAGACTTGCTGTTTTATTTTATTGTAAATCCCAACCTGTTAGTAATTGCCAGTCTTTTGAGGCACAATGCAGTGTTTTGCTAGAGGTCAATGCTGTGAGGTGAAGAAGGACACAGCCTGTTGCCTTGTGTCATGTTTGTATCCTGGTTTTCCTCCAAGTAGCTCAAGTTGACATAGAAGGCTTCTCCCTCACCACACACACACACACACACACACAGAGAGCCCTGTGAGGTAGACTATGCCAAGAGTTAAAAGGGGGCATAGGTCAGAGGTAAAGCACCTGCTTTGCATGCAGAAGGTCCCGAGTTCAATCCCCGGCTTCTCCAGGTAGGGCTAGGAAACGATCCTGCCTGAAAACTGGAGAGCCATTGTTGCCAGTCAGTGTCGACAACGCTAGGCTAAATGGACTGGTAGTCTGACTCAGTATAAGGCAGCTCCCTCTGTTCCTGTGTCTGGCCCAGGACAACCCAGTGAGCTCTATGGATGAGTGGAAAGTAGAACCTGGGTCTCCACCATCCTGGTCTAGCACTCTGTCCACTACCCCATGCTGCCTTGCCATTGTCTTAGCGAGAGGATCAAACCTTGCTTGCCTTCAAAGGAAAGAATAGAACGTGGAACACGGTATACCTGGGTGTGTGTCCATCATGTAATAAGGGCGGATCATGCTAATAGCAGAATGGAGGGCTGCCAGCTTCTTGTAGCTAAAGCCAAGCAACACTCCTAGAGCATGACCAAGATCTTAACTTTCCTCCCATTTCAAGCTAAGCATGTTCTGCACAAGATTAGATACACTGCAACTGGCACCAGGTATAAGGAGGGCCCTGCCTACGCAGTCACTGAACAGAATGATAGGACACTAACTTGGTGATAGATCCGTGGCCACTACAGCATCACACTCATTCTGATAAAGAAGACGGATGTGGCCTGCAAGCTCCTCCAGACTGCCAGATTCAAACCGCATTGTGAGGCCAGGCTAGATCAAATAATGTCTTGAAATGTATTTAGAGCAGAGTGTGCTGTGTCCAGTCTTAATGCCAGATTTGAATGGATCTACCCAGGCCAAAGTGGCTTCTTGTTTTTTAAAAAATCTAACCTTGGCTATTGCCACTTCAAAGGTGAGGTCTTCTATTGCCTACCTGGGAGGGATGGTCGGTATTGGGAGTGTACCAAGGGGTGGTGAGAAACACATTCTGGATTCCGAATTATGCAAAGTAGAGGTAAACCCATTCTGCTTATTTTGCTTGAAACACTTTCGGTCTTAGAAATGATGGGAGGTGTGTGTGTGTGTGTGTGTGTGTGAGGATACGTGACCAATAAGGGGACGGGGACAGGTTTCAGTGTCATCACATTTCTTCAGGGACATCTGCAGGGGGCCCTGATTCATGTGTTGAAAACCAATTTGTGCTCCTCCCTGTGCTTGTTTTGAAGCTACTTTGGACTCAGGAAGCGGAGGGGTGGCTAGAAGGGATGGATTCCAGACTCCTATCAGAAAGGACGAAGTGACCTGATTTTTGAGCTAGTGGCTGAAGCGTTTGCAGCTTTCCAACTGTAGCCGTTTTCCTCATTACTGCTAGTGTCGAATGCTGGTATTGTCAGGACAGCCTTGGCACGCTGATCCCAGCTAATTTCCAAAGACTTCCAAGTGCAAGCATTTGTGTTGATGTACCAGGATGCTGGCACAGATGTGGTCCCTCTGTGTGCTCTGAAGGCTTGAGCAAAGTGTGTCTCTTCCCCCTTGAATAATTCTTTCCTCTCTGTTTCAGGACTTGGTTACCAGGGACGAAGAATGCAACTGCATCAGCCCTAAACAGAGCACCCACCAATGACAAAAGTGTAGGCAAACCTAAGCAGACAGCACAACCTGCTGGTCAAGACACGGCAGTTCAGCAACAGAAAAAAACACTGGCTGCGCAAAGAGGTATTCATTCATTGCATTTCTATACCGTCCCAATAGTTGAAGCTCTCTGGGCAGTTTACAAAGGTTAAAAACCATTAAAAATACATTATATGTAGTATACAAAACCATTTACATACAAATATATAAATAGACAGCACAGACAGACACATAGAGCTAAACAATTTTAAGCAATCAGCAATAAGAAAAATCCAGGACCTGATTAAAAGCTCATCATATGCTGCCAGATGCTGGAGAGAAGAGGAAGGCCTTCAGCTGACACCGAAACGAGAACAATGCTGGTGCTAGGTGGGCCTCGTTGGGGAGATTGTTCCATAATTGGATGTATTAACATAATTATATAATACAAGCATGCCCTATGTGGCTTATGAAAATCTTGAACTTTGTAATGTATAAATCAGAAGTTCAGCTTTCCAGGGAATCAGTAAGCAGGATATAGGCAGATCTGCTTATGGATAAATAGCTTAAAGAACTCTACATGCGGATTATATAACGCTTTTGCATGTTCAAATCATTTAACACAATCTTGTAACCCAAGGATTACAGCCCTTGCAAGGTAGATCAGTATTATCCTCACAATGCAGACTGGAGGTTGAGCTGGACAGAGTGGTTTGCCTAAGCCCACCTGGTGAGTTTAGGAGGGTTTGTAGCCAAGCAGTAGAGCATCTGCTTTGCATGCAGAAGGTCTCAGGTTCAATCTCCAGGTAGGGCTAAGAAGGAATCCTGGCTGAAACCCTGGAAGAGCTGCTGCCAGTCAGTGTCAACAATACTAGACTAGATTGACCAATGGTCTGACTCAGTATAAGGCAGCTTCCTATGTTCCTATGAGTTTATGGCAGAGATGAGATCTTAGCAAAAATCTACCTGATTTGTTGCTTAATCTCTTGGCCACCGTTACTCCAGAGTGGTGGAGCTGCCACCTTTCTACAGGAGTGCTTTATACATTACCCATTTGCAGGCTGATCTAATGCTGTAGCTTATTTCAGAAGTGGTTTGGGGCCAGTTGAATTCTAACTTAAGAAGTGAAGAGTTGCCACAGTACTAGGTCCCCTGGGGGTAGGGGTGGTATCTACTGAAGCATTAACTGCTTCTTTACTGTGGCTTCTATGCTGCGTGGCACCATACCAATAGGCAGGTATAATGAGCAGAAGATCTTGTCAGAATGCTAGGGAGTATCGACCATGCTATCCTTCTGGAACGCCTGAGGAGTTTGGGAATCGGGGGCACTGTGCTCCACTGGTTCCGGTCCTACCTCTCGGGCAGGTTCCAGATGGTGATGCTTGGGGATAGCTGCTCCTCAAAAAAAGAGCTGTTGTGTGGCATACCACAAGGCACCATCCTATCCCCAATGCTGTTTAACATCTACATGAAACCGCTAGGGGAGATCATCCGGAGGTATGTGGCAGGGTGCTATCAGTATGCCGATGACACCCAAATATATTTCTCTATGCCTTCGATAACAGCATCAGCTAAGGATAGCGTGTCTCCTTCAAATAAATGCTTGGAGGCGGTAATGGGCTGGATGAGGAAAAACAAACTGAAGCTGAATCCAGACAAGATGGAGGTGCTTCCTGTCAAGGGCTCTGACCTGGGTTTGGAGGTGTGTCAACCAGTTTTGGATGGGGTTACACTCCCCCTGAAAGACTGTGTTCACAGCTTGGGGGTGCTCCTGGATCCGTCGCTCCAAACGACAGCCCAAATAGATGCGACAGCCGGGAGTGCCTACTATCAACTTTGGCTGATACGCCAGCTGCGCCCCTTCCTAGAGTTGGAAGACCTAAAGATGGTAGTGCATGCGCTGGTAACTTTGAGGCTCAACTTCTGCAATGCGCTGTACATAGGGCTACATCTGTGCCTAGTCCGGAAACTTCAACTAGTTCAAAATATGGCAGCCAGGTTGGTCACCGGTACACCTAGAGGTGACCACATTACACCAGTCTTAAAATCACTCCACTGGCTGCCAATTCGTTTCTGGGCGGAGTATAAAGTGTTGGTTATTACCTTTAAAGCCCTACATGGTTTGGGTCCAGGTTACCTGTGGGATCGCCTTCTCCCATATAATCCGTCCCACACACTCAGGTCCTCTGGGAAGAATTCAATCAGCCAGAACTACGCTGACAAGTGTTACCCAGAGGACCTTCTCTTCTGCCGCTCCGAGACTGTGGAGTCGCCTGCCGGGAGAGATTTGACAACTTAACAGTCTTCTTTAATTTAAGAGAGCCGTGAAGACTGATCTCTTTCGGCAGGCCTACCTAGTTGAACTTCAAGATGTTTTAAATAATGTATTAGTTTTATTTGTTTTTAATGTTCTATCTATTTTATGGTCTTTGTATTTATATTTATTGTTGTTCCCTGTCTCGATCCAGAGGGAGAGGCGGGTAAGAAATAAATGTATTATTATTATTATTATTAATAATAATAATAATAATAATAATAATAATAAATAATAATATTGAGGCCTCACAGCAACATCACAGCTGTTTGAGGATCCCCATGTGTTTTGCAGAGATGCTGTATGAAGCTTGGCTTTTCCAGTCAATGCAAAGGACTTAAGATGGCGTTTCTTGTTCCAGATGCTTCCAAAGGTGCCACCATCCCCAAGGCCAAGCCTTCAAGCTCAAACCCCACTGCGAAGGTGCCGTCTGCCCCAAAGCACCCCAGAGTCCCAGGTGGCAAATTTCAATCTGAGCAACTCCTTGGACAGAGGAATGCAGCTGCCTCTGTGAATCCCAAGCTTCCAGCCAAGAAGTTTTCAGAATCCACGAAACCTCGGCCTGCTGCCAAGGCAGCAGGTGGGGGTGTCCATCTAGCCATGCCACCACGAGCCCTTACACCCAAGGTCCCCCCTGCAACAGGCAGTCCAGGCAAGAAGCTCCTGAAGAAAGATGCTCTTCCCAACCAAAAGCGGGCCCCCACTCAAAATAAACTCCAGAAGGCAGCTGCCAAGGATGGGAACACCAAATTAGCCACTACAGAAGCAGAGGGCATCTCCATAGAGGATCCAAGGCCTCTAGAAGAAATGGATCTTACCACTGGCCAACCGCTCTGCCCAGAGGCGGTGCCTGAGACCTGTGGGGTGGAGGCACTGGGGACTGAGCAAATGGAACCAAGCAGCTTGGAAGGGGAGGAAGTGGCTGGGCAGACCAGCACAGTGGTTCCAAAATTTCTGTTTCCAGCTCAGCTTGAAGTGGGCTCTCCTGGTCACCAAGAGCTGGAAGTCTCCCCGCCTAATGGGATGCCTTGCTTTGCTGCCAGCCCCAAGGCCCCAGGGTCCCCTGGTGGGGGTGATGAAACTCTGGGTTTGGAGGCGGCTCTCCCTTGTGAAACCTCCTCTCCTATTCATTTGGAGCTCTTCTCCCAGACTGCTCCGTCACTGTGTCTGTGGCCTGATGGCGAGGGCACGGACCCTGAGTGCTTGAAAGGACAACCGTTGCCACATTGCGATGTTCCAGTGGCAGCTGAGCAGCCAGGCCTGTTGCTAGGCACTGACAATTCAACTTCGGAAGACCTCTGCCAGCTCTCCACGTCTCTGCCAGCTGAGGACTCCCAGAGGCCGATTGTGGAAAGTGTTCCCATGCCAATCTGTGTAGAGGGGCGCTCTTCCCCTGGCTCCTGGCTCTTGGAGGCCAGATTGCTTGAAGAAGCCCAATCAGGACCGGAGGAGGAGCCTCCCCTCCAAGCAGAGCTGCCTCCCTCAGCCAGCCAGCCAGGTCCTCCCCTGGAAACGACAACTGAGACTCTGTCAATGATGCATGGTGGTGGGCATAGTGCGGAGGAGGAGGAGGAGGAAGATGAGGCCATAAGCCTGTCTCGGAGCTCAGAGGCGGACGTGGCCTTTCTGGAGGTAGCGAATGAAAGACTGGGGAGCCCCCTAGACCTTGCAGCTGAAGGTAGCCACCTTATGCAGGAGGAGAAGCAGCATGCTGCTGCTGCAGGTGAAGAGGTGGAGGAGGTGCTGCAGGTAGCAGAATATTCTGCAATCTGGCAGGTTGTGGATGACCAGACACCCCTCTCCCTCCCTATGGGTGCAGCCTCACTTCCTGCTGAGTTGGCAGGAGAGCTTTCTCTAGGTTGTGGTAACCACCAGTACAGCTCTGATGAACATCCCAGCATTGGAGGCCTTGGGGCCGATGCACTGGTCCCAGAACTGTGTGTGAGTCACCTGAAGCAGGAGGATGAGGAGGAGGCTGCTCCTGAATGTGAAGCTCCAGCTCTCTCACCCCCACCTCCCGAGATCTCACCCGGTGGTGGCAGTGGCCTTGCTCATGTATCTGTGCCCAAACCCCAGAGCCTGCCCTTGAAGAGCCTGGAGTTGTTCCAGGAGCATCCCCACCCGCTGGTTGAAGGGCTGGGGTCACCGCTCAGCAGTGTGGTGCTGAAGGACCACTCCCCTGAGAGGGGGGGCGGCGGCAGCTCCTCCAAATCCAGCACTCTAAGTGGCCCCGATCTGGCCGGCAAGAGCAGCAGCGAGACCAGTACCCCAGAGGAGCTGAGGGAGTATGACAGCAGCTCGGGTGTGGAGTCCAAGTCGGACGAGAAGCTGGAGCAGACCTGCCACCAGCTCCTGAGTCCCCTGGAGGATCTCCCTGGCGAGCTGGACCTGGGTATCCACATGGAGAAGGGTGATGACGAGGCGGAGACCCTACCGGCAGACGAAGTCCTTGGAGATCCCCCCACAGAGCCCACAGTGTCCTCGGAGGAGGAGACGGAGCTGGATGCGGACCTCCTGAAGGACACTGGCTTCCCCAAAGCGGTGTGCCTCTTGGCCTCTCCTCCAGGTCAGCCGCCTTTGCCCCACTCGGTGGAGGAGTCTGATGAACCTGGCTCTGGCGATGCTGGCACGGAGACGCCCGCCTCCACCAATTCCGCTGCCTCTTGTGACGTCTTTGGGGCCTTCCACCTCCATTCGACAGACAGCTGCGGCAAGAGCCCTGGCCTCTCTTCCCTGGAGAGCGAGGACCATTCCACGGAGGGCAGCAAGGACCATCTCCCAAAGGAGGCCGGCGGCAAGATCCCCGCGGATTGGGAGCATCCCTTGCAAGCCCCACTGGCCGCCCAGCAGATCGGAGGACTGGATGAAGCGTCCTCCCAGCCTTTCGTGGCCACTCCTAGCCTGGCTGCAGGTAATGTATAGAGGAGCCTGCCGTGTCTTGTGTCCAAGTGCCAACCTATGGCCTCTCTCTCCATGTGCAATAGTGCCCTGTAGGAAAGGGAGAAGGGCCCCCTCCCTCCCTTCCTCCATATCTGTCCCATCTGTGTTTCCAGCCCAGCAGGCCTACTCTCGTCTTTGTGTGCTTGAAATCTTTCCCTTCAACCCCTTACAGACTTCCTTGGCGGGGAGCTGTGTGTATTTTAGCGTGTTTCTGAGAAGGGTAAACTTCTTAGCCTTTTGACGTGTCAAATAAAGCATCACTTTGTCTATCTGATCTGGCCTGTCTTGTTTTTCCAGGAGACCTGGGTAGGGGCCTGATCGAATGTGGCTGCCATGACTGGCTTCTTGAGATCTCGCCAGGGTCTGCCCGCATACTTTTCAAGCACTCGGGTGTTAGGAACAGAACACGGCTTCCTGTAATCAGGAAGTGGCTTCTGTGCTGTGTTGTTCAGTAGCCCAGATCAGATATAACAAGAAATCTTGGAGGGAGGGTGGTGGTGGTTGTGCCTGAAGTGGGCCATTGGCAGAAGCCAAACATGGAAATGCTTGCAGATTGGCATGGAATGTAGAATTTGGATCCATTGGCAGAAATAGACACACTCCCCATCCTTGAACCTAGTAGTGGTTGCTTCTAATCGATCTAGTGGTCTTCCACTGGTCCAGACCTGAGACCCACCTCGGACTCCCAACCTGCAACCTCAAACCCACTTTCACAATTTTCTCCATGCCCAATATGGCTGCAACAGCTTTGCTGTGACACATTTGGACTGATCTTGTGACCCACTTTTAGGTCACGGCCCACCAATTGAAGACCACTGCTCTAGAGCCTTCCCCTTCTTTGAGAATCCTCCTTTGACAAAGTTGTCTAGTGAGATCCCTTCATGACCTGGTACTTTTGCATCTCTCTTGTGTGCTGGATCGTACACTGCCATAGAAGCTCTGCAGGGCATCTAGGTGGTGAAGGCGTAGAAGTCCACTGAATTGTTCAGACTGGCTTTGCAGGCAGCTCCCCTAAACTGGCTCCCATCTTACCAAGTACAAGAAGCATTGCAACCTCAACCAGCCTCCTAATGTAGCTAGTGGACAGGAGGAGAGGGCAAAGTTTTGTTCTCTGCTGCTCCAGAGGGCAGGGCTAGATCTAATAGAGCTTCGGCTATAGGGCGGTATAAAAATGCAATAAATAAATAAATAATGGGCTTTGTTAGAGGGGAGTAGATTTTTGGAGAGAAACTTTGTAACGGCAAAGTTTGTAATGGTAAGAGCAGACTGAGAGTGGAACTGACTGCCTAGAGGGGGGCAGGTTGGCAGCATCTCCCTTGCTGGAGCTCTTCGAGCAGAGGCTGGGTAACCAGCTGTTGGGGCTGTCCTGGATTTCCTGTACTGATCTGAGGCTAGTTGGGCCAATAAGCTCCACTCCGACAAACTTTGATTTGATGAAGCTGATCATTGCTGATCAAGGTAGACATGCTTTCATGCACTTTTGCCTTTGAAACGTAACGCGTGATTGCATTAAATCTGAAAGACCTGCATAGAAACCGCTATTCAATATTAGATCGCACTTTCAACGATAGGTGTAGGATTAATGGAGGGAAAGCTGTTCCTTTTTGTAAACCGCTAGAAAGCTTCAGCCATGGGGCTGTATCAGAATGTAATAATGAATGGAAAGAATGAATGAGTGAAAGCATTGAGGGGGGGAAACGAGGCTGGAATTCTACTGGCCCAGCAAGTTCACATGCTGAATGTTCATTGGGTTCCAAAGGCCAGGAAGGGGCGGGCTTTGCATGAGGGCAGGCAGGAAGAGAAGGGCCGTGTGTGTGTGTGTGTGAGAGAGAGAGAGAGAGAGAGAGAGAGAGTCAGCACTGGCCAATACGAGAGGAGGAAGGCCTGATGAGGGAGCTGAGCCCAATTCCAAATGAATGAGAGGTGTTTGCACAACATAAGTAGGCCAAGTGTTGAAACTGTTGCTTGGGTAGATCAGCTGTAACACTGGGACACAGTTCTTGTTAGGCCAAGAAGCACCTTGAATCAGTCTTAATAAACCTGGCCTCTCCCCCCACTCTCCTGTTCTTGTCTGTCACTTCCTCTCTTTGTTTGTTCCCCCCTGCACCCACCCACCCACCCCGAGGGCCACTTTTTCCAACCCAAGCTCCTTGCCCTGTTTGTAGGTGACAATGGGGCCGGCCTGCCCTTCCCTTGGGGACCGTGCCCGACAGAGATCCTCTCCACTATCTATGAAGTGGAAAGTGGTGCTGAGACGCCTGGCCCAGAGGAAGAGGACGGGAGCTGCTGCTTGCGGGCCGCCTCCCGGGACCAGGCTCTTCACCTGGGGAGCATCCAGGCCACGGTTGTGCAGCAGCTGATCGGCCGGACGTTGCTCTTCTCCGCGGAGATGCCTCCAGGGGCCGTCAGTGGGAAGGGGGCCATGAGCAGCGAAGCGGAGATCAGCAAATGGACAGAACTGATCTCCCCTCTGGACGAGTCACGGGCCAGCATCACGTCTGTGACGAGCTTCTCCCCAGAGGACATGTCATCCCCCCACGGGGACTGGACTGTGGTGGAGGTAGAGACCTTCCACTGAATTTCCCTTGAAGAAGTTAACTTCCCCTGTGGCCATTCTGGCTCTTCTCTTAGGTGCAAGCCGGTTGCCTTCTGCTGGCGCCTTGAAGCCGTCAACCCCTAGCCAACTGGGGCTGCCTCCCCTACCTCTTGGGCAGCTAATGACACAACCTGAGATGTTTGATCTGTTGGCCTTTACAGTAGTTTAGCACTCGTGAGTGGTGACTATTTTAGTCCCTTGCAGGAAAGTGGGGTCTCCCTCTTGAGCTCGTCTTGCCTTAATAGAGTTTTTAGCCCTCTACATTTGTTTGGGCCTTCAACCTCGTGGAGCAGCCATTTCTTTCTAACAGCATAAGGCCATGCTTAAATCAATCCCATCTTGTATATCATTGCCTGGTAAATATTGGGAAAACCAAAACCCCACCATGCTCTTTCTGGTAAACAGAGCAATGCTTTTTTTCTGTTGAGCACTGGAAGTTCACTCCCAGCCATAGAGGTGCAATCGGTCTGACGTAGCTTCTAGCGGCCCTGAAGGGTGTAAGGATTTTTTTTTTTTTTGCAGATTCCTGGTTACAGGAATCCTAGAGTGGCAGAAGGTGTTCAAATGCTCCTGTGAACATATTTGACCATCGCTTCCCTTCTTAAAGCAAAATCTTGGGAGAATGGGGTTTCTCCTCCCTTGGGGGGGGGGGGACAGGAGTAGCACATGAAACTGCCCTGTTGTGGCAGAAGGGTCATCTGCAAGTGAGGACGACTTTGTATTTTTTTTCTTTTAAATGAATGAATGAATGCCAAGCTCTGCTTTTCAAGCCTTCTGCCCACTTCCAAGGTGGATTGTCTGTTTTGAGATGTATCATGCACACCAGCAAACCAATCTGTTCAGGGGCTGGATGAGCCCTTGAGCTCTGAAGCAGGTGGAAATGTGTGCCTCACAAGGCGACAAGGGGTAGGGGAAGAATGGGGTGCTAAAGAATCAGCCTGGGAATTTTCTTGCAGGGTGCGCTTTCCTGGGAGCCTGAGCTCCTGTCCTCAGTATAGCAGCTTGGAGAATTTGGGTGGGAAAGTCTTGCTCCTACTCTGGCCTGTCCCTCTTTCATCTGCCATAGACCCAACCGCCACCCCACACAGGCATAACAGTCACCTGCTGGACATTTGCACCAGCGTGGACCCCTTGAGGTATAGCTGTGTCCTGCAAGAGACTTCTCTGCCTTGGTTATGGACAAATGCAGTTTATTGATTTATGTGGGGTTCTGTTGGAGCAGATCTTGTGGCGATGCAAAGCTGAGTCTTTTTGTTTTGCAAAGGGACTTGTAGAGTTCACTAATATAAATTGGATGAAGGTACCACCCACCATTCACATGCCAGCCATGGGAAGCTGTGTTCATCGGTGATTATGTTTTTAGATTGGCTCCTTCCTCTCACCACAGCAGCTACTTGGGTATTGCACAATAGCGCCAGCCTTTGCTCTCCCACCTGAAGGCTGAGACGATTTTCCATAATGTAGCTTTTTATTTTTTATAGACTTCCATCTCAGTAACTCTGTCCTTGCAGTGCCTGCTTTGCATATAGGAACTGGGGTGTCTCCCCCTTAATTACCTGAACCAACTGTGGCTTGTGTAGTAATGTCAATCGAAATGGAGCCGTATGAACTGTAACAAGGTCTTGATCTAGGTGTGTGACTGCTTTTGTAATTAGTAAATTGTTAGTGATAAATTATGGTAGATTTTTCTTAGTTTTTTAAATAAAGATCTTGAGTTTCTTCTGTTGTCCATCTTTTAAAGCAAGAAAGCATCAGGGCCTGGGGTGGGGGAGTTGTTGTTGTAGTATGTTCAGAGTACTACCCATCTCTGCTATTTCAGTTGGAAGTTGGGGATCGTTTCAGTCTTCTTAATATTGCTTGTTATGGATTAGCCTCCCTTGACAAGATGGTATTAGTTTCATGGCAGATACACTTAAATATTAGCTAATAGGATAGTGGTTCTTCAGATGGCATACTGCAGTATGTAGCTCTACTGTTGGGCCAGGATTCTGCCAGAGATGCAGTTTCTACATTAGGTGTGCATGCATGTAAAGAACACCACCACCAATACCAACACAGAATGATTTTGGATTCCTTTAGGTGATTGGAACTTGGTTTTAAATTCATATTGTTTCTGTTCGGGCCTGGAAGAGCAGAGGTTAACAATCTAAGCCTTCAACTATGTATTTGTGGCCTAACCTCATGGAACATGTGCTCTCCTCTTCCTTCTGTTAATGAGAGTTCTCTCTCTGTGTGTGCCCTCTAATTCTTCTGCCCACTTTTAGCTGCTATGCTGATCAACTACAACAAAATGGTGGTCAAAGCTTATTGCTTGAAGGCAAGTGGGAGCATGTGGCAGAATTTTAATTCTCACGCAGGGACTCGTATCTGCTCAAGAAGATAAGGATGGGATATAAAAGATGTAATCTGTACATGCAGCCTTCCCAATCCTGGTGCCCTTCAGGTGTGTTGGGAATGCAATTCCCATTATTCCCAGTCAGCATAGCAAATCATGGGGAAGGCTGCCATTTCTGGCTGTAGTTTATGCATAAGCATATTTCTGTTAACCCTCTACCTTGTCCCAGTTAAGACAAGCACAGCAGCCGTTCATGTACTGGAAGTGAGTTGGGCAGGGTCGGAGGGTCCTTATCCCGACGTTGCTGCTTGATGCACCATCACCACCTTTCTCGACTAAATTGTACAGAAGCGATTATATGCATGTGGGCTTAGAGTGCAGCCTTCCATGCGTAGATCAGGAAAGGCAATGTGGCTGCTTACCCCTTCAATTTAACTTCTCTGTGGCATTAAAAGCAGCAAAGTTTATTTGTGCAGCAAATTCTGTCTAAGGGTATAGAGACCGGTGGATAGCTCTTACTATGCTTCCATTAAGGGATTTTGCTAGAGCAAATCATTCAATGAGGTGTGCTTACTTTGAAAGTCATTCTAACTTGAACATTTTGAGCGTCTTCAAGCTGGTCAGGATGTGGTGGTAAGTTTTTTGTTTGTTTGTTTTAGAGGTGCCGGAGACCCAGCATCAAATATCCTGTCAATCACCTTGATGCAAGGCCATTGAGGAATCTGCTGGGCCTTTATGCTCAAGCATGAAACCTAAATTGGGCTCCAGCAACAACAACAACAAAAAGGAACAGCTACTGTGGTGTAGCAGCTTGTGCTAATGAATCACCTTGCATAGGCCAAGAGTTACTCATGATTATCTAACCAAAACCTCAGCCATTCCACGCATCCCTTTCCCAGTATGTAGTTACATTTTGCTAAAGGCAGGCATCATTTGAACACAAAGACGCAGTAGGCAATCATTTCCCAAGCAAAATGGAAGAGTAAGGGCCAGTTCACAAATAACGATAAGCCACCCTGAAAATAAACCATAGTGGGTGGGCTGTTCACTTGCTAAGCCACATTACTCCAGATAGCTGATCCTATGGGGAGTAATGTGGGTCACTTAGTTTCTCTTGGTCCCAAACTCTGAAAGCAGTGGCTGTACAGGGCAGAGCTTTTTGGGTGGGTGGGTGTAATTACTGCAGGGGTATGGGTGTAGTTCTGTTCAATTGCTGCTTTTAGAGTTAAGGGCCAAGAGAAGTGAAAAAGTGAAGGAGGAAACTGATGAGTGCGTTTGAGGTGTACTGGCAGATGACACAGCAGATTTCTCCCCCCCCCCCTTTTATGGAGCAATTACCTTGTTAGTAAGTTTTCTTCTCTTTTGGGTCCTGCTTAAGTTAACAAATGGCTTCATAATTATATATGTTATTATTTTCCCTGGTCCTTTGCAAGTGTGCAAATTTGCCTATCTGCTATTTGCAGTAGTACAGTTGCCTTGTCAATTTCCTTGTAAATTACTCCATTGCAGTGCTTCCCATGACACATCTCTGAGAACTGTCAAGGGACTAGGTAATATGCAAGGGAAGTGACAAGGTAACTGTACTACTAAAAGACTGTACATAACGGAGAGGTGAATCTGTGTGCTCATGCAGGACCCGGTGGGGGGAGGAGGGAATAAAATTATGAACCTATTTGTGCATTTGAGAAGCACCTAATGTTTTAAAAAAGAAATTGTGAACAAGTTATGGATGTTCCCAAGCGCATTTTTTGGTACTGATGGAGGAGTGGACATCACTGATTAGGGATGAGTAAGACTGGAGGCGGCACTAGCGAGATCACGAGAAGCCAGCCTTTTCACTGTTCTTGCCAGGCTCTGTAGCCTGTGCTGAGAAGCCGCTGATGAACTAGGCTGCCGGGTTTGGACATCATGAAGCCATCCTGCAGACAAGCCATGGGTTCTCAGGGTGGCTTGTGCATGGTTAAAAAACTATGCTTAATCATTTAGGCGCTGGGTTTGAACATCATGACAAGCCAAGCTGACACAAAGAGGGCTGTGTGAACCCAGTCTTAATTGTAGGCTTGAAGCTGACCTTGTCAAGAAGCTTCATGATAACATTAAAGTACTTCACAATTCTTCTACTGGAAGCAGAACCCCCTCTCATACACCTAAAAAGTTACAACACTGCTTGATTTTATTGGAGTTTTTTTTGGAGAAGGAACGCTATTATTGTCCACTTCCATAGCTATTTTTTTAAGTCATGAAGAGACGGCCACAGGAGTTTTGCTGGCTCAGATCAAAAGTTTATCCACTTCAGTATCTTATTTTCCTCAGGGGGAAGACAGATGCCTCCAGTAGTCCCCAGGCCTTCCCTGTTCTTGGCTCCAGCCCCAAGCACCTGGTATTCTGCCTCAAAGTCTAAAGATTCCATTTAGTTGTCATGGCTAATAAGATAAACCTGTGACCAACACCACATCTTCCAACAGCAAATGATGTAGTGTGTAGCAAAATACTTTTATGTGTCTTGAAGCTACTGCCAATCAATATAACTCGGTGACCCTGAATGGTATTGGGGGCGGGGGCAGGAAGTGGAGTTATCCATCACTATACCATGCAGGATTCATCTGTCTCTTTATAAAAAAAAATAAAAGCACCAAATGCTTTAACCTTTTCTCAGAGTGTTTCAACCCATTGATCACTTTGGTTGCCCTGTGTGTGTGTCGATGTAGGACAACACATCAGGCCCCAACATCAACCACAACCAATGAGCTGAAGTACTCCCTAATGTATAAATATCTTGTTTGCTGGGACAACTTTTGGCTACAGGCAGTATTTATTTATACCTGTGGTGTGCTAGTAGTTGAATGAGTTTCCCTGCTTCTGTAGGGATACCTGTTGTTAAATCCCAACTCCATGGCTGTTCCTCGCTTTTTAAATGCCAGTAATGGTTGAAAATACTGAAGTCAGGTTCCGCAGTGACAAAACGGTAACCAGAAGCACACACATCTTTAAAAAACAACAACGCTCCTATGCACACCTACATGGGGGAAAGCCCTATGGAATTGAATGAAACTGACATATTTCACTAGCAGTAGTTCTAGGAATTACAAAGACTACATTTCTAGAGGCCCAACTGGTGGGCTAGCCACGGAATTTCTCCTTTTCTACCACATCAGGTCACTTTCACAACCTAGATCTTACACAACACATTGAAAGTGCCTTATCTTGCTTTAGAAGCAGACCAATTAATACCAGATTTTCAAAATGAGTTTTGTGATCTGCTTCTGATTTGCTTTAACCAGGGTTAACAACAGTTACATCCAACCCAGGTAGAGGAGGCTTGTGTGGTGTGTGTATGAGAGAGAGGGAGAATTCACCTGTGAAAGGGTGTCAACAATCCTGCAGACCCATCCCAAAACACCAGTTTCAGCATTACATCCAAACTAGGCTTCAAATAGAGTTTAGATGAAACTATGCTGAAGTGAGACTCATCCAAAGTGATGGGGTAGCATGTACAGGCTTTTGATGAGATGCAGTATTAAGATGTTGCTATTTCTTCCTCATCAGAGTGCTCCAGATTAGTTCCTAGTCATTGGTGTTCATTTTGCCTTCACTAGAAAGTTACATAGAACCAACACAGAATTCTTATGTGGATTTAGGCCATATTGAATAAGCACTGGTGAACAATTCCACACATGTCCAACTCAGCACATCATTAGCTAAGCCCACTTTTTCACAAGTTTCTGAGACTTATGTTGTGACCTGAGCAAGTGACAAACCAGTTACAACACTAGTCTGACATGCACAAATCACTTTTAAAAACCTGCTTGTGTTGTCAGCAGCACATGAATGATCATGTATGTCAGCCCTCAGACTATACTACAGTATGTCTGTGAAAAAAGAATGCTTGATCATGAATCCATCTCAGCCTTTTCATGCACTTTTTCAGTCTTGTGTTGCAAAGTATTGCCTTAATCTCCTCCCTACAGTAAAGTATTTAAGCGAGCAATCTTATGCATGTTTAGACAGGAAATAGTCTTGACCACTTCTAGCATCTCTTAGCCAGTATGGCTGATTGGGGGAATCCTGGGAGTTGTAGGACTTTTTCCTGTCGAAACATACATAGGATTGCACCTCAACACATGCAGCACAACACTCTTTCAAACCAGGCCTTACAGAGGTAACTTTCAAAGCACTGCACTGGAAAAGTCTCATTTAGCTTTGTTCATTCTAACCTATTCCTTTTCATTGCAAATTAACACCACTTCCTTCTCCTATCCTGTTTGGAGTCAATGAAACTGAATCAAAAGAGCTACCCAATTTGACTGCTCCATTCTATTTCCCAAAGTAAAGCTAAGCATCACTCCCGTTGTTGAGTCACCCGCTCTGGTTCCTACAGAATATCACTTCCTACCACCGTTTTTGGACAGCTGGTTGCCAACAAAGAGAATAAATGTCAGAACCCAAAAAACTTGATTTTTATTCCCAGCTCTGAACAAAATAGGGTCTAGTGCAATAGGGGGCAACATGCAGCCGGTATGTAAGCCCCTGAGGCACTTTTGTGCTACAACATTGAGAACCTCTGCTTTCAAAGTTCAAACAATGGTTTCTAGCCCTCATGGTTCCGAAGAAAAAATTGAGAACATAAATTCAATGTGCTCCTGTCCAACTGTGTCTTCCTCTAGGCATGCATATGAGGGTGTCTCTCTAGCCACATAGGATTTTTTTGTTGTTTCTGGGGCCCAACTAATCAGGGTAGGTTGCACCACATGAATGGCCTGTCCACATTGCAAATTTAAACCAGTTTCAAACCTGATCTGGCATGGCTCCCAAACAAGGAACTAGGAAATGAAGTTCTATATATGTTCCAAAATCCTACAAGAAAGAATTCTCAGCACTGTTCCAGTTTCTATAGTTCTTTTCAGGAAACCATGACAATTAATTTATGGAACAGCTGTTTCCTATGCAACCAGGTTACTCACATTATGTACAGAGTTTTCTCAAAATCACCAACAGTGCTCAGATTTTGTGTAGTGTGCCCTAGGTAGATCCAAACGAACAAACTGTTACTGTGGTCATTGCACCACCACCTCCTGCTCCTGTTGCTGCTTTCCACCTTCATGGGCTTGGCCTGCTTTAACATGAAGAGGTCCAATCCTAGGGTAACAAAGAACAACTCTTGACCAGTTCCCCTCCTCCCCTTTCATTCTGTCCCCAATACATTTACACTGCTGATATAATTTATAGCTCCTATCTAAGAGCACTAGCTGGGCCACCAAGATTGTATATATCCATACAGTTATATATCCTGTGCCACCATAAAGAGTCCCTTTCTAAATTCTAAGGGTTTTGTGTTAGATTTGTTGGTGATTGTGCAATGGTTACTGCACTTTTACTCTAGTTATTTACTACACTGAAAGTGGAACCAGAACACCTCTGGTCTAGTCCCACTGTGGGGTAGTCAGGATGCTTTCTACCACTTCCTAGGTCTCTCCTTTCCAACATTTATCCTCCTAGAGCATAACACAGAACTCAGGACTTCAACCTCTCTTACACACACTTTCATATCTTGAACACACATTCATTTTAGTTGTTCCACTGCCCCTTCTAGAGGGCTAACAGGTCTGGGAATACTAAACCAATCGGGTTGTTTTTCAGTTTAAATATTTATATTTTTAAAAAATGGGAAGGAAAAATAATAAAAAGCAGTTGACTCTGGGCAACGACCATGAAAATTGGAAGAAAAGCCTACCCAAACAGAAAGGAGAGTAAAAAGATATTTGATTAAAACCTCCTGACACCTCCAGCAGGCTCTTATCTTTTGTCTTGCCAATCACAGCAACAAGGGAGGGAGCAGTCGGGGCCATCAAGTGCTACCGTGGGGGGGGGGGGGGGATGGGACGCTGAAGCACAAATTATCTCAATTAAACTGAGGCTGGGAAGAGGAGCAAAACCACATCTCCCTCCACTCTTTCCCAAAAACAAACAATGCACTATGGCGAGTGAAAAGCTTGGGGTAGGCAACACAGACAGGATGGGAGAAGAAGGGGGGTTTACAGCCCCCCCAGCCTGATTTTTAATATCTCTGGACCATTGGGGGTAGAGAAGCCACAAAGTTGAGATCATCATTTCTGCCTCCCTCCTCTCACAAGATCTGGTCACAGCCCTTGCCAGTCCCACACAGCTGTTGTCTTGTTTTTCCACGGAGGCAGAGGAAGGCCGAAATATCTGAGACAGTAGCGGGTGGCAGAGTCCCAGTTCTCTCTCCCCCCTCCCACTTTCACAAGGTGTGCCCATTCTGCTCAGCCCATGAAGGAGTCGCCCTCATCCTCTTCGAAGTGGCACTGCTGCAGCACCTTGATGTGATACTCGTAGATCTTGAGGGCAGGTCCCAGGCGGATAGATAGGCCGGTCAGCACATCCGTGCGCTGCATCAGCAGCAGAGATTTCCCATCGATCTCCTACAGGGGGAGCAAGGTAGAGGCAACACATCAGGAGGGTTGTTGGGGCATATGGCAGCCTTCCCCAACCTCAGATATTTTGGACTACAGCTTCCATCAGCCCCAACCAGCATGACCAATGGGATGCTGGGAGATGTAGTCCAAAACAGCTGGAGGGCAGCAGGTTAGGGAAGGTTGGCATATGCGTTTGTCATTAGGGAGAGGTTTTCCCCTTTCTAGTAAGAAGTAGCAGAACTTCAAATCTGGCAGACTCGAGCAGCGGCATTAAGAAAAAATGCCCTCCTATGAGCTGGAGAGGTGTGAGGTGGGGAGGCATTCTAGAAATCTACGTGACTACAACTACCCCTTGATGTTATGCACATTCTAGCTTGCTCAAAACCTCAGTTGATATTTTTTTAATGTCTATGACATAAGTAAAATCTGAAAAGAACTAAGGTAACTCCTACTAGCCCTGATGGTTATGTGCTACCTCCAGTATCTGAGGCAGTAAGCCTGTGTGCACCAGTTGGTGGAGAACATGGGTGGGAGGGTGCTGTTGCACCGTGTCCTGCTTGTGGGCTCCAGGTTGACAGCTGGGTGGCCACTGGGTGAACAGAGTGCTGGACTAGATGAACCCTCGGTCTGATCTAGCATGGCACTTCTTATGTTCTTATGTTCATTGGCATAATGCCCAGCAACCAAATGTTAGACCTAACTATGACCTCTAGCAGTCTCCAAAAAATGCTCAGAAGTAGAGAGAATTTCGTATTTTTGAAATAGCAGCAAAAGATTTGAGTCTTTCCTATCTGAATGCAGTACACAAGAAATACTAAGACAACACTCTCTGTTGAGCTTAAAGGTTACAATGGGACATATGGAAGGATGGCTCTAAGGCAGACAGAGCCGACTGATCCCATGGGTAGCATCAGTCCTACAGGATGTATAATTCTAGGTGCAGGCCTCTGGAAAGTGAGGCTGAAACCTGAGCTTGACCTCTGCCAAGACTTTCCTGGCTTCAGGTCATCAACAGGTCCAATGGGGTCACACACAGAGCCTTGGTTAAGGAGAGAGGGCTGGAGGAGCCAAATTCCAGGCAATGAGCAAGGGCCATGAACCACCTTGCTGGGAGGACAATGAGGGAGAACAAAAATCTTGGAGGGTGCATACAAATATACATTAAAACTGCAATTGCTGTGCTCTCGAAGCACACTTTGCCGTGTTCTGGACATGTGTACCAGGCCCCTCTCACAGCATGAGCTCACGTCTGCAGGTGCCCAGCGCTGTTTGTAATAGCGCAGCCCCAGTTTACAATCTTTTAAAAATGGACTATACTTGTAAAAAAATGAAAAAAGGGTGCTGAAAATGCTAAATGAAATGTTTGGTGTCAAAGAGGACAACTAGCCAGAAGCACGGGTGTGTCAGCGGTGTGCAAGAGTGATGCCAGAATCAGAGCTGAGATCCCTGGTAAGCACTTCTATTGTTTATAAAATAAAGGCAGGAGGAAGAGGGTTTCACCATATGCAAGGAAACCCCACAGTGACTGATGTTTTGATGTACCTTTGTATGTGCCCCATCTTGTGTTTTAACTTCTAAACAAATAGCCCTCAAGTACATGGGAACTGAAGTGCACACATATGGCCAATCTTGCTCTACAGTACATAAGGCCCAAGCTGTTCAGGGCATCGCATTATACTGAAAGTTTAGCTTGCACATAAATCTCCACATCTTCCTCCCAGTATCCCCAGGTTCTCACCTGCTCTTGGAAGGCAGTTGCTTGTTCAGCAAATCCAGCTTCTGTGAAATAATCCACAACATCACTCACAGTCCATTCCACTGGGTCAGAAGGCTTCTCCTTCACTGAGCTAGGAGGAGAAAGTGAAAGAGAATTCAGGCCCCCATAGACATCTCTTGGCCTCTCACTCCACGAGGAAAGGTTAGGTACTCCTCACCAGCACTCGGATAGGAGAGAGTGTTCATGGATCCAGTAAGGAAGGGAGCCCACCTTGATTTGTTTTCCTCTACAAGGCAATGGCCAGCCTACAGTTACGAATTTATTACATGTATAAACTACAATCTGCCCTAGGAAAAGAATTGAAATAAAAACATCTCCTTTCAATTACATTCACATAGCAGATTACAAGAACATCACAATTAAAGTGTAAATACAAAAATGTAGTAAACTAAACTCTATAAAACCATAAAAACAGCATAAAATAACAGGATCAAAAATGTAAGTAAAAAACTGTGTGTGGGGGGGGGAATTGCATGGTCTTTACCTGAAGCCGGAAGGACAATGAAGTAGGTGTTAGGCGAACCTCTCTGGGGACAGCATTCCATAACTGGGATGCCACCACTGGGAAGGCCCTCTCTTTCTGGGAGCCACCTGCCTCACCTAAGACAGTAGTGGAACCCACAAGAGGCCTTCCACTGATCATAATGTACAGGTCGGTACATACGGGATGAGCAATCCTTCAAGTACATGGTCCTAAACCGGGAAGGGCTTTAAAAGTCAAAAACAGCACTTTGAATTGGGCCCAGAAACAGACTGGAGCCAGTAATACAATCACATCACTCAGTCCCAGTTAGTAATTTGGCAGCCACATTTTGAACTAAGTGGAGTTTCTTAACAGTCTTCAAAGGCATTAAAGTAGTCTAACCTGGAGGATACCAGAGCATGGATAACTGAAGCAGGCTAATAGTAAATCTATCCCAACAAGAACAAGGGAATGTCCCCATTGGGAGAAAGCAAAATGGCATCACTTTAAGAAGGTAATGTGCAAATCAGTCCTAATGAGGATGTGCAAGTAGTTCGACCCCATTGCACCCATTTTGGAATCTAAAAGAACAGAGTAGATTCACTTTGACAGCCAGCACTGGAGGAAGCTGCTGCAGAGACTTGCCAGACTACCTTTCCCTCTTCATCATGCTGCCACTACACAAGGTCTGCCTTTGGCTCATTCAAACACTTGAGAGCACCCTCCATCCCAAGAGCATGCAACATGAAAAGGCATGGGGCTGCTGCTATCAAGAACCAGTTAGTGTGTGGTGGCAGCTACATTTCCAGAAGCGCAGGGCAGGGCGAGCTATCAGCTAGTTCTGCAAGCTCCTCTGGATGCCACCAACCCATAGTCATCCCCAAAGGAAGTCTGCCTGCTCGTCTTCTAGATTCCAAAAGCAGGAGGTAGTGGTGGAGGATCCTTAAGAAGATTGTTGGCAGTCATTAAGGAAGGGTTCTTGGTGCCTGCTCAAAACTTACGTGCAGCTGAATGGTCTCCCATCTGCCTGGATGCCAGGTCTCCCAGGAGACGAGGGCACAGAGGGCTCAGTACCTGCAACAGCTGGTGACACTGGGAGAGAGAAGGGGGGTAAGATAGGTCTGGTTCTCTCTCAAGGTAATGGGGCTTTAAGAAGCTCATGAGTGAAGCTATATGTGAAGACTTTCTGTGGCTGGGGCCCTTCTGAGGCAGGGAAGAGTACCACAAGCCAAGCCAGTTTCCAAACCACATACATCTGGAGTCCAGCTCTAGCAATGCCATCTAACCATAACCCTACTTTATTCTGCTCCACCCACCCTCATATCACTCCTAAGCTAGCCTTGGGCTCCTAGCCACAGTAATGGATGATATTATCACCCCCTGGACAGAACCACCCCCCGCTCCATTTATTATTCGGGGGGGGAAACACCTACCCAACTAACTGAGTTATCACCATCTCAAATAGTGTCTTCCCCTCTCCTCAAACCAGGATCTTTTGTCTTGTTCTCTGTGGTGTTCCAGGAAAGTTGAGCTTGGCCAGCCCCTCCCTCAGCCCCTCCCTCCCTTCTGTCTGCCCACCTCATCATACCTGCTCTGTCTGGCTGCTGATAGGTGCTGGCATCTTTCTTGCTGCCTCCCAGGTGGTGACAGGCACTTTCTCCAGGCCATGAGGCCTTTGTATGACATTGCTCATTTCCTTCATGGTGGGGACGCTCTGATCCTTTGCTCAAGGTCTGCTCCTCAAGGGAGCGCAGGTCTCTGGGGAGGGCACTGCTGGGTGGGACCTCTTTCCCACCATGCTTGTTGCCCTTACAGTCCCCGTTCACCTGGCCTATCCCAGGTCTGCTGTAGTTGCTGGCCTCGTAATCTTGTGCCACTTCTGAACCTTCAGACATAGTGGAGACTTCATCCTCTTCCTCCTCCTCTTCCTCCTCCTCTTCTTCACCTTTGACCTCCTCACCTGCCTTCTAGAAACATCAAAAAGGGTGAGGGAAGAAAAAAAAAATCCAGGCCCTGCTTCCACAACCCACAGTTCATCACTCCTACCACTAACTCTTCAACTTTAGGCTTCTCCTGTCTCCTATGTTGATGCCCTAACCCCCTCTCTCATATTGTTGACATAGGCTGCAATCCTGTACATGGTTACCTGGGAATAAGCCCCATTAAACTTAGTGGATCTTACTTCTGAGTAGACATAGCATTAGTCACCTTTGAGAACAACTCTAATTTTCCAGCCCAATCTGCTTCCAAGTTACAATGTAAGCTTAGGCAGAGCTGCCCCTCCTGTCTGGGGTTCCCTTAAATCTGGCCCAATTTAAGTTATTTTGGGGCAGGCAATGCTGTGACTCTGTGTAGGGATCAGAGGCTTCGCTGGATACAGTAAAGGCCTCCAACTAGTACTATAATATGCTCAAAGGCTTTCTGAAAAAGGAACAGGAAGTCTCGAATCCAGGGAGAATTAAGAGCTATTAGACCTCGCCTGCTCCATCTCTCTACCTGGGTTTGTGGGGCAAATCTGCTGAGGTTGATGAAGTCTAAGCATTGCCATTGCGCTCACAAAAAAGTTGCCCAAATGACCCCCCCCAAAGGTTTTTTTTTTGTTTTTTTTTTACTAGACTGTAATTGCATTGTACCCTTGATCGTGGCTGGTTCCTCACTGGATTGGGTTACATTCCAGAGCGGGTCACTCTCCTGACCAGCACCACATGATTTCCCCCCTTTGTGCCCCCCAGCCTATCACATTTTCATTTCTTCACTTACTGCTCCCACCACCTCTCGACCTTATTGGAGGTTACAGAACCCTTTAGGTCAAACACAAACTGACTCTTTGTTCTGTGTTTATATGGAGGCTGGTACGACGTGGGGGGAGAGGAGGGGGCGCTGTTCTGGGCCCAACGTGCACCAACGACAAACTCATGTTCTCCGAGTGGGGGGACACGCAGGTGTGCGGAGCTCTCGCAAGCCCCCTCCCCTCCGCACGTTGGAGAGCCTCCTTCCGCTCCCCCATCTTGGGCCCTCAAGTTCCCCGAGGGCTAGGAGGAGTTTGGCCATGCAACGGCAGTCTTCTCACTTCACCTTCCCAGCATACTTCGGAGAATATCGCCCCGTTTAAACGCAGGCACCAATCCTAGCGCCCCTCCTGTGCCAGAGCGATTTGATTGGGTGCTGCCCATAACTCTTCCTCCCAGACACACGCACACCTGCACGAGCGCCCGCTGACAACATTTGGGGAGGGGGGGGCTGGGCGCCGTCTGCCCTCCTAAAAAGCGGCTCCGCGCTGGCGCTCCCGCCCCTCCCTCCGAAGCGCTCGGGCACCCCCTGCGCGCGCACTCCCGTCGGTCCGTTTCCGTCCGGGGAGCCTCACCTGTTCAGCTCAGCCGGTGCGTCCCCTTCGCCCCGCACCAGACACAGACGCCACCGCCACCTCCCAGCCCATCCCCCCCCAGAGCGCGCCTCAGCGGCCCCTCACCTTGTTCCTGTACGCCCTGGCGTTAGGGGCCCGGGCCTGTGCGCCTCTCTCCGCCCTGGGCAAGGCGACGCTGTTGCTGCTGCTGCTGCCGCCGCCGCCGCCGCCACCCAAGCGGGTTCTTTCCAGCCTCTCCTCTTGGAGCAGCCCCTGTGCTCGGCCTCGAGTCACCCGGCCGCCCCCCGGCGCGGCGCCGTCGCCGCCCAAGTAGCGCACGATCTCTCGCAGGCTAACGGGGGAGGGCTCCTCCTGGGCTGGGGGAGGCGGCGGTCGCTCTCGTCCGGTCCGACGAGGCGGCGGTGGCGGGGGAGGCGGCGGCGGCGGCGCGGCTGGCTCTGCGCGAGGCGCTGCACGCTGGGAGGACCGGGGCGTCGCGGTGGCGGCGGGAGCGCTGGGCGGGGAAGTGCGGGCCGGCCGCTGCGGAGCCGCCGGGCTGGCGGCGGGCGCTCCGCCTCGCCGGGGCGGTTGGACCCGCGCAGCGTTGCGGTAGGAGATGCTTCCCTTGTAGCTGACGCGGAGCACGGCGCGCTGCTGGATGAGCTTTTCCAGCTCGGCGCGGGTGCGCTCCGGCTCCGGGCCGTGCCGCCGGCGCACCATGCGGCAGATGCGCTCCAGGTCCGGGCGCGCCTTGCGCGAGCGCAGCGAGTCGATGGTGTCCAAAATCCACTCTTGGTAGCGCGGTGCCTCCTGGCCCGGGGGCGGCGGCGGGGGCCCGGCCATGGTGTTGCCGCCTCCCCCGGGGCTTCGCTGGCCCCGTGCGCCGCTCCGCCTTGGCCTCAGCCCTTGCCCGCGCGGCGCGAACTGGACTCTCCGCCCGGCAGGCGCTCCTACTGCTGGAAGCGGCGGCGGCGGCGGCGCGCGGGCTGGTCCGGGCAGCGCGAGCTCCTCCCTCCCCTTCCCCCAGCCGCACGCGCCGCCGCCTCCACCACCGCCCGAGCGGGACCCGCAGCCGCTTAAGGAGGCGCTGTTGCCTCCCGTAGCCTCCCTACACTTGGCGGCTTAAGGTGGAGCAGGAAAATTCTCAGTGTCCCCTTAGCGGCCGCGCCGAATAGAAAGGGCGCTCTCTGGCCGCCTCCGGCAGCAGGAAAGGGAAGGGGGGGGGGGGGAGAGAAAGGCCAAGTCTGTTCCATTTATAGCAGCAGGAGTTTGCACCGTGGATATCAGCGAGAAAGTGAAATAGAAGTTTTCCTCCCAGTGTTTTTCTGTAATACTTGGCTTCCTTTCTCTTCCCACGCCCGTCTTCATTTGCTCCTCCCCAACCCCCACCCCCGAGCCAATTCAGCAATCCAGTTATGCCTCTCGGAACCGGGGAAGCGCCTACCCATACTCCCACCCCACCCAACCCCATGCTCCCCGACCGTTTGTTCTGCTTGCCCTTGTACGCTCGTCTCTGTTACCTACAGCAGAAAAATGTGAGCGCTGAAATATCAACTGAGTCTTGTGCTCTTTAAAAAAGAATATGGGTTACTGAAAAAAGAGAGAGAAATGTGCCTCTTCCCAGACACGACCAGCACTCCTCATCCTATGGCATTTGCTTCTGCAGCCCTCTGCTACACCATTCAGTTTTCCATTCTGTGCGGCTACATAGATAGAAGAAAGCACTGCTGAATGTAAGTGGGACTTGCTTCCAGGTAAATAGACCTAGGATGAAGCTGCACTAGGCTTTTTAGTTGACATACTGAACTGGCTTCTCACAGGAAGATATTCTGCCTTAAAACTCATACTGCCTAATGTGCCTGCCCTCACTTTCTAGAAATGTTAGACGGGAGGCCCTGAGTTTGCTGAATATGTTGCACTTTGATTACTCTTCTTTTTGGCAGAGGCCCAGATGCATGATTCGATAAGGTAACAAAATAGAAACTGCGGCTGGCTTTGTAAGTAAGAAAAACAAAACAACCAAACCAAGCTCCCACCTGTTTCAATTTGGGTATTGAATTAATTGTACTTGTTGGGTTTTGCACACAAACACATGCTGCCCTACACGCCCAGAATACAGAAGTGAAATCATAGCTGTCCATAATAATAATAAAAAAAACATTACCGCTGCTTCTTGCATCAGACACATATCTACCCCACTAACTAGCAAGGAGCCTGCTAAATAATTAGTTCCTTGAGAGGGACTGAGGTGTTCTTCATGTATTTATTCACTGGAAGTCTTTCCTGACTAAGTTTCACATATGTCTCTTCATCCTCAGAAGGTGAGTATCACAGAAGCATACTCAAGGCTGGCCCAACACATTTTACTATCTGAGGCAGAACAGCAACCACACACCCAGTCAAGGGCATAGAATCAAGGCTGGTCTAGTTATTTTAGCACCTGAAGCAGAAAAATGACACCCCAAAAATGCACAAACTCCCTGGAAGTGAAATAGTTATTTTATTAGCAATGTGATGTCCTTTTAGGACATCCAAGAACAGTTGCTGGAGGTAACTGTGCCCAACAGTAGAACATACCCTGTTCAGACAACACGCTAAGCCACAGTGGTTAAGCATTTTGAGCTAAACATGGCTTAGTGTGAGGTGTAAACCATTCCTAACCATAGTGGCTACATAAACACAGTTTAAACACACTAACCATTTGCTACAAAAGCATGTTGTCTGAACAGGCCCAAAGCATACCAGCTATCCATGTGTAGAGATCAGTGAAGATCATCATCATTAACTTGTTTGTTTATGTCTTGATGGCTTTAGTCTTCTTATCCATCTTATTAACATCCTTGTTATTCTTCCTTATCATATCCACTGTAAAGTATTGGATTCTTAAAGAGCAAGGAAATTGCTGTAACATGTAACATACACTGATGGTACTATACAAATATAGATGCAGGTTGCTGATTTGCAACATTCCACCACTCTAGCGCAGCTTCCCCCAACCTAGTGCCCTCCAGATAGCCATGCTGACTGGAGATGATGGGAGTTGTAGTCCAATACATCTGGAGGGCATCAGGCTGGGGGAGGTTGCACTAGCATGACCAAAAACCAGAATATAGCTAATGAGACACAGTTATGTAAATAGGAGTCATCTTGGTTCTCAAAGAGGGATGCAAAGTACAGAAATCCAGTGAATTACAGCAGAGACCATTGCAATAAAAAGCAAAAAAACACCCACTTGTACTGAGTTGCATTTTGCCAGTAATAGTAGTAATCTGTTTCACATCAGGGGCAGCAAGATCAAGAAGGAGGAAAGCAGTTGTTTGAACTCAGTAACACTCAAGAAAGCCTACAGAATGCCCTACTAGTTGGTTTTGGCGAATCGGGAACTATAATAATTTTAACATAGCACTACTGGCAATTGTTACTGGGCAGGCTACTGCTGTGTTTACACCTTTATGAGTTGTTGATGGTTGGTAATAAAACATTAAAATCAAGTGGGTAGATTCTGCAAGCTATATTCCCAGTTCCCATATAATAATGCAATTAAATCATGATGGCAGGATTTGTGCCTTCTTAGGCCAAGTTCTAATTCAGAATATTTTTACTAACACCATACAAACCTATGAAAGAATTTGCAGTCTACCTTGATTAATAATTTTGCAACTATAACACACAGAATTTAGTGGTGATGGGGCTATGGGCAGCACTGGCTCTGATCCACACACACCCTCCCATTAATGATGGGAAACAGAGAAAAGTGAAGTAATATGTTAATGTTCACAAGCTGAGTCAGTGACAGGAAGTGGTCAGGAGTGAACTGCCTTCCAGCCATCTTTTTTTTAAAAAAACTGTCCTTTCAAAGGTGGAAATAAATTACATACTCTAGATATTTTTGTTTTTAAAACCCACCAGTCCAATTTTTTTACTTTAAAACTCCCACTAGGTGAAACTAATGACCCCTTTCAAACCAAAGCATGTGTTCTCCCATGAGATATCAAGAACAACTGCTTTGAAAGAGTAACAAAAATGCTCGTGCAATCTAACCTCTGCATTTCTCATTTGAAGTTTTGCTTAAAACACCAAATTCAAGTATCCAGTATTTGTTAGCAAGCAAATGAAAGATTTCCAAACATCCTGAATACAGAGACAGCTGGGCAGAGTGTAGCATTTCTCTCTCCTGTATGGAATGCTGAAACTTATAGGCACATCCACATAAGCTCTATGGTTTGGATCCAGATTTAGGCACATGCAACTGAGCTGGGCAGAAGCAGACTTCTCTACCACTCTACTCCACAGCAGTCCTTCCAGCCCTTGAAAATGCTACACAGAGGGTCAGGGGAACCGTCTGAATGGGGTGGGGGAGAGGATCCTCGATAATCAGGCAGAGGTATCTTCCATGAACAGAGCCCTTCCATCCATGAAAGGTAGTTCCTAAATCCAACCTAATGTATACTCAATCTATGCAAAGGTGCATCTTGTGCAAATCACAGTCTGCAGATCCTCCAAGACTCTGCTACAGAATTACAGATGCAACATTTAAATCTTGAAGGTATCTAAACTGCTGTGACATAGTTCCTTATTCAATACAGCAGAGCTTGTCTTAAGTGACAGGAAAAGGGAGATGTGTTAACAAGGCATGATTCAGGTTAGTGCTCCTCTCCTTTAAACGTTCTTCAGCATTATAGTATCTTGGGTACAACATGCTTGCAGAGCAGCCAGTAGTGGTGAGTGGGCCTATGAGAATCTGTGCACCGTGGCCATATTCCTTGGCCTTATAAATTCAGCATACCTGCTTTCATTTGCAGTTTCTAGCCCTCAAAAACAGCAGTTATCAGGTTCCCTTCTGAGCAATCTCTGACCTAAGGATGCCAACCTCAAGTCTTGTCCTGCCCTCTCTGAGAAGACTTACTTTTACGTGACTGGATAAGCAGCCAACATGCTTCAAAATTTTGGGTTGTATTTCTTAGCTGTTTAGTCCATGATACTCACAGAATTTCCACTCACTCCCAAAAAGGCATTTCACCCCAGCTTTCCAGCGCACCTCATTCGATCATTTTGTTTGAATTAGTGGTCACTGAAGCCAACTGCAGTAAAACTAGAAGTGTGTATGTTGTAGGAAAGAAGTCTGTAAAAGCATGACAAAACCTCACTAGTCAGTGCCATGAACCAATTACTTCTTTGTAGTCTTAAAAAGAACAAACTTTTTCAAGCCAAACAAACTTTAGATTTAAGAAACATATTGTGACATTTTAGCCCACTGTAGTTGCCATATGCCTTGTTGAAATTGGGGTCTATCAGCTATGGCCATAAGTGAAGTCCCAAAGGCCAAATGTAGAAGTTCAGATTATCTATAATACAGTTGTATCTTTGGTGACTAAGGGCACAATCCTATGCATGTTTACACAGAAAACTCCTACAACTCTCAGTATCCCTCAGCCAGCATGGCTGGCTGGGGCATGCTGGAAGTTGAAGGACTTTTTTCTGTCTAAACATGGATAGATTGTGCCCTTAGATAATTAGATCTATCATAAACAGCCTGTACTACAAATGGTGGAGCCGTTAAAGCAACCCGAGTATCTCTTTTGTCTTAAAAGTGGTTTCTATTTTGTCTGCCCGGCCCTCGATGGCTTTCACTGGACACATTTTGCATTAGGAGATATTGCACAACACCATAGCACATTTTTATGTAACTAGACACATGATGATACCTTTATTCCCTATACAGACAAATAGTGTGTTCTTTTGAAATAAGCAGAGTAGTAGCTTTCTATAGACACCAACATGTTAGAGGACATAGAAAAATATATTAACATGCAGGCCTAGAGAATCTGGCAATTCTGTACAGCTAATGTAAACTTTAGACGAGTGACAAATGATCCCACTGCCACAGCCATTTTATAATCTATCTTTAAAATGCTAGCAGAACCCCATCACCACCGAAAATAGTGTGTGTGTGTGTGTGTGTGTGTGTGTGTGTGTGTGTTATGTAATTGTAAAACTGATTGGTCAGTAACTTTAAAATACTTAATGCGTTTCATTGACTGGCATGCCTAAAGTTGAAAAAAACATCCAGCACCCCGATCCAGACACCTTCAGGCATGTCAATCAATTTACAAACTTTGTGTGAAGAATCCCACTTCAGACCGGTTGTGTCAATGGTTAATAAAACTATCATGTGAGTACACATACTGCCTCCTTGGAAATTATATTCAACCATCTCTTGCCATCCAATGTCATCCTTTAGCAATTGCCATTTTGAAAACCTTACTATTTCATTGTTCAGATTTGTTTTCATCCCTCCCCTCTACCTCACCCTTTCCTTCTCCTCCCCACCACCCTTACTCATCTTATGCCGTTTTTCAGGAATTGAATTGAATGTCATTTTTTTAAACAAAACTTTATTGGTAATAGTTTCAAATATGTTTACAACAAAGCACACTGTTAAAGAGGAAGTAGGGTTTGTTTGTTTTCTCAGTGAAACAAGTTTTGTTGGATTACATAGAAGTGTTTGTTTTTTTCCCCCAAGGCAGGGAGTGGGTAGGTATTTAACTCCCCCTCTCCCCAACCCAATGCAGAGGGGGCTGATGAGCATCTTGGTGGGAAGAGAATGATGAGGAGTTGGAGGGGCAAGCAAAGCTTGTCTACTCCTGACAGCGCTTCTGTACGTGTTATATAATTCATCTATCAGTCTAAAGAAGCCTGCTCTGCTCCCCAGCCGTGGAAAGAGAACAGAAGAAACTAAACTGGTAAGTATAGAAAGAGTGCGTTTGTAGTGGGGGTAGGTGAAGACAGAACACAAAGAGGCATTGCACTGGAAAGGAGAAGGGAAGAGTCAGAACAATTTAGGGGAGAAAAACAAGTCACCATCCCCTCGGTACCCTTTTGAGTCACAGCTCCCTCCACATCCGTGTCTCAGGGAAAAGGCTAAACAGATGCCACCTCTCATTTCCAATCAGAACCGTGGGCCATCTCCATTGTCAGCATTGCACTGACTTGCCCGAGTCGATGGGTCTGTCCAGCACTTCCGTTTCTAAACCTCACCTCCCTTTACACCAGGACTGGATTTCCAGCCATTTCTTGACATTTCAGCATAAACACAGAGCAGGTGGATGGAGCCTGTAAGGGCTGTGGTAATGGAGTTTCCATCAATGGACTGGAAATACTTTTGTGTTACAAAAACAGGAGCTGAGGTTTGGGCTGGGACCAGTAGGATCATACGCAGCCAATGCATCTCACTAGCAACCCTCCATTCTACATGTACTTTGCCCCATCCTGATTGCTACCAGCAAGAGGTACAAGCCCCTTTGAACAGTGGCAACTGGCTGGATTTCGATGTTTCACAGGGTGGATTAGATCCTGCTTGTTTCCTTTTCCATTCAAGTAAATATTTCAAGGGTTGCCTGAAGCAGTGAAGCTGCTCAAGAGGCATTTTGGATGACCCAGGGGTGTTTTGGGGGGGTGAGGGGCAAGAGAAAGAGTGTGTGCACATTTAAGACAGACAAATTCAGACAGGGTTCGTTCTCTTAGGACTTTTGGCTCCAGCTGGCAACCAGTCACTGCCCACCCCTTACTGCGGGTGTCAATATTATTGCCTCCCTCTACCAAAAACAGGGGACAAAGATTGGAAATAAAGTGTCTTTCTATCCACAAAAATAAAAAAAATCTTCATGCTAAAACTCAGCTGTTTTTACAGAGTTAAAATTCCTGCTGAATTTCATTTAACTGTGCTGGAAACAGAGCATATAAAAGCACTGCTCCACCTAGACTGTTAAAAACCTTTTCTTTTAAGCCAATCAACTATTTCTTTAAACTTTTTCTTTAAAGTTAATAAAAGGAGCCCTGGGGGGGATATTGATAAAAGGACAGGGGTTGTCCCACAGGGGGAGGTGAGAACGTTGGGCCATTAACCCATTCAGTGCTGGTCTAAACACCAAAGTGCTGTGTGGATGTGTTTACTTCTTGCTCTCCCTGCTTCCAGATTTGTTTTTGCAATGCCCCATGAACCAAACCTTTATAGGTGGTGATGAATTGCAAAATATGCCCTTTCCCCTCACAAAAAAATAAGAAAAAAATAAGCCACCAATAAACCAGGGACTGCCGGATTAGGGTTTGTGCATGGGTTGGAGTCAGTGTGAGGAGGAAGGGAATTTGTTTAAAACCTGCCTGAGAGTGGCTGGGAGCCACCTTGTAGCTTGCGGTGGGAGGTGGAGAGATGACGCTGACTACTGCCTTTTCCACAGCTTCAAAATGAGCTCCCCTTTTCTCTCTTCTGCCCAAACAGATCCAGGTGAACCCCAACACTCTCCCACCTCCCAAAATTAACATATAGGCAAGGAACTCTGGCCCTTGGGGCTGATCAAATCCAGCCCTTCCTTTTCCTGGGCACACAAAGCAAGGGTGGGGTGGGCTGGCCCTAAAATTCTGCAAACTCCTTGGCGCACTTCTCAGTGATGGACACCCGGATCTCCTCTTCCTCGTAGTCATCAAAGTTACTTGTGTCGCCGGGGCCTTTGCACTTTGGTATAAAGGGAGCTTCCACCTGTAGAGGAGAGGGGACAAAGTGAGGGGTTTAATACTGGTCATGCCTTCATAGATTTATAGGAGATCAATTACAACACCGTAAACTGTGAGAGTGGGTTCCCCGCCTGGTTATCCATCTAAGCCCCTTCCAACTGAAAGTGTGTGTGTGGGGGGGGGAGCGGGTAGGAGATGCAGGGACCTTGACAGCAAGCAAGCGATAGATGCAGCTCAGTCCATCCCACTCAGTAGCTCCCACCCTCAAGTGAACCAACTAAGGGCTAACTAGATATGTACATGCTTAATAAACATGCGCTTGCTCATTGGCTTTTTGAAGGAGGATTGGTTATATACAATAAAGATTACTTTATTCTAATTAGATCAAAATGAATTTGTGAGGAAGGAGAGCAAAACCTTCATCACATTCAGCTGCTTCAAGCTGTGTCCTCCTAGGCCAGCTCAATTTCAGTGTAGAAAGAGATTGGGGTGTGTGTGAGATGGCTTAAAGCAGCAGAATGCAGAAAGGTAAAGCAGGAGAGGAAGTGGGTTGCACTGCCCAACCCCACACACCCATTGTAATAGCAAACGTAGTTCCCCCATCTGTGCTTTGCAGGAAGACAGGTAACCAGTAGCAAACATATGGATGTTTGGCTCTGGATCAGCCCCAGCCCCAATGGGAGCAGGACCCAACTCCCTCCCTCTCTGCGGCTTGGCTACTTCCTCCCTACACACAGATGCATTCAACTGGGCCTGCCACTTGCTCTTCCCGGTTCAGAAACCCAAACCTCAGCCTCCTCCATCCCGAGAATGTTTGGAAATAAGCTGAACTACTGGGCTGGCCTGGGGATGCAGAACTAAAATTGACCACAAGTATGATCAATCCAGTACATTACACATTCTGGTCCTGCAGCAGCATCCTGTTTCCATGTAAAATTATTCCTGATCTCTGCCTTCTTGTCGTGTTCTTCTTGCAGTTGCCTTTACATGTTTGACTCGCTGGGCTTAAACCATGGGATGCAACATACTACCTGAGGAAGCTTTAGCACCCTGGTGCCATTAATAAACGCAGCTGCATGTCTGAAATGTTAAAATTTATGAAGGGCAGGTGTAATATATCTAATAGTCTCTAAGTATCAGAACAGAGGCAGCAGTGGGCTTTATTCCAGGACTATCTGACCACCATGAGATTGGCTCCAAGATCATACATTGCTAATTACTGCAATCTTCCCTAACCTGGTACCCTCCAGATGTTTTGGACTTCTCCCATCAGCCACAGCTAGCATGGCTATGGTCAGGAATGCTGGGAGTTGTAGTCCAAAACCTCTGGAAGACACTAGGTTGGGGAAGGCTGCTCTACAGCATTTGCAGACCCAATAATACCTGCTTTACATACAGTTTGTCTCAAACATAGAGATAAACTTTGTATGTGGGGGGGGGTGCACTGTTTACACCATCTTTTGTGACATGCAATGCAAGCATTTATATGCTGAGTACTTCATGGTTCAAGAAGCTGATGTGTGCTTGCTTGCATGTATGTGCATAGCAGCACTAAGTCCAGCAGGCATTTGATATTGCTTTTCTGGCAATATAATAAGTGCAAATCTCTGCTTTGGAAGGAAGTGTGTGGGCTGCTACGTACGATCAGCCATGTGCTCTGCTGCACTGCTGCTTACCTTCCGCTGGTAGATAGCAATCCAATCAGTGGTAGCAAACCACTTGTGGTTCTTGATGTCGTTGACTCCGTTTTTAAGGTTGCCAAAGCGTTTGGTGAGGTCTACCTGGAGCAGGTTACGCAACAGGTCTTTCAGGTCTGAGCTGAAGTGAGATGGGAAACGAACCTGGGTGCAAAAGTCATCAACAGGTTAATTGTTCTGTCTTCAGGAGAAATCTGAGAGCTACAGAAGCTGGCAAGAAGTGAGATCCATTATTCTCTACAGCCAATATGACTAATTCAATGCATGTCTGCAATTGCAACATTTACTCCCAAAATTGGGATTTCAGGTTAGTTATCAAGCGCATCTTGTACATTCCCCAACACTCCAGTTTTTATTCTTGTAAGAACTTCAAGCTCTTGTGGGCTCAGAGACAGAAAATGCAAATGGTTTTTACTAAACACTCTAAACACAAGAGGGGCACAAGGAAGACTTTTAGTGACTAAAGGAAGACAACAGGCTCTCTCTTATTCAAACCTTTCACCTCAAAATCTTACAACCTAACAATATATCTTAAGGGTTCCATTCCTCTGCTTCCTGCTACCATTCAGTGGTGGGTAAAGAGGAGATTGGAATCTACAGGTAAATCTCTAGCTGATTCACAGTAGATTGGCAAGGATTTCTCACTCCTAATTGTTTAACAAAGGCAACAATGTGACTCCCCACCCCCATCCCCATATTGTGTGAAAAAAGCTGGAGGGGCAAACAGGAGCTCAACTTTTACTTAGAAGGACGGTGAGCTCTGTTCAATTCTGGTACTCAAACAAACAAACAAAAATCCTGGACTCAGAATTCTTTAACTCTTTCACCTGACTCTGGCTGGTTAATCTGGGGTTCTAGTAAAAAAAAAATCCCACAAACCTGCTCTATTTTAATTAAGACAGAATCTCCAACGCAGCAGGAGTGGCATTGTTAACAAGTGGCAACATGCTGATTCCCGTTATATTATACTGAAAAACTACCCCAAATCAAATGTAATTGATTTATCAGATCAAGTAAATTAAATATTTGCATAATGCATGTAACTGGCATAATTTATTCTACACCTGGTAGACTTGCAGAAGTTGGCTTCTCTGTTCACTGAAGGTTTTGCCTTGTGGTCATTTAAGGTGTAACACACACACACACACTTTTTAAGTACCAAGAAGGATTTCAAATTATTTATTTATTTATTTATTTATTGCATTTTTATACTGCCCCATAGCTGAAGCTCTCTGGGCGGTTCACAAAAATTAAAACCATGAAATCATTTTAAAATATATAAAACAAGGTACAATCTAAAAACACAGAATAACATACAATATAAAAACACAACCAGAATAAAACCAAGCAGCAGGAATTAATACAGATTAAAATACAAATTTAAAACAGCAAGGATTAAAATTGAGTTAATTTAACTGTTAAAATACCGGGAGAATAAAAAGGTCTTCACCTGGCGACGAAAAGAGTACAAAGTAGGCGCCAGGCGAACCTCTCTGGGGAGCTCATTCCACAGCCGGGGTGCCACAGCAGAGAAAGCCCTCCTCCTAGTGGCCACCTGCCTCACTTCCTTTGGCAGGGGCTCATGGAGAAGGACCCCTGTAGATGATCTTAGGGTCCGGGCAGGTACATATGGGAGGAGGCGTTCCTTTAGATATCCTGGACCCAAGCCGTTTAGGGCTTTAAATGTTAGTACCAGCACTTTGAATTGGGCCCGGACCTGGATCGGCAGCCAGTGAAGTTGGAAAAGGACTGGCGTAATATGGTCTCGTTGGCCAGTCCCCGTTAACAATCTGGCTGCCCTGTTTTGTACCAGCTGAAGTTTCCGGACCGTTTTCAAAGGCAGCCCCACGTATAACGCATTGCAGTAATCCAAACGAGAGGTTATGAGAGCATGGATAACTGTAGTTAGGCTATCTCTGTCCAGATAAGGGCGCAGTTGGTATATCAGCCTAAGCTGGTAAAAGGTGCTCTTTGCCACCGAGTTCACCTGTGCCTCAAGCGACAGTTCTGGATCCAAGAGCACCCCCAAACTACGGACCCGATCCTTTAGGGGAGTGCAACCCCCTCCAGAACAGGGTGAACATCACCTCGCCGGACAGACGAACCACCCGCTAACAGTACCTCCGTCTTGTCTGGATTGAGTCTCAGTTTGTTAGCCCTCATCCAGTCCATTACCGTGCTCAGGCACTGATTCAGAACAGCCACTGCCTCACCTGGGTTTGTTGAAAAGGAGAGGTAGAGTTGGGTGTCATCCGCATATTGGTGACATCTCAGCCCACATCTCCGGATAACCTCTCCCAGCGACTTCATGTATATGTTAAACAGCATAGGGGATAAAATAGAGCCCTGTGGAACCCCATGGCTTAGATGCCACGGCACAGAGCAATAATCCCCCAGCACCACCTTCTGAAAACGGTCATCTAAGTAGGATAGGAACCACTGCAGCACCGTGCCTCCAACTCCCAGCCCAGACTCCTATCCAGAAGGATACCATGGTCGATGGTATCGAAAGCCGCTGAGAGGTCCAAGAGAACCAACAGGGTCGCACTCCCCCTGTCCCTCTCCCGGCAAAGGTCATCCCACAGGGTGACCAAGGCAGTTTCTGCTCCAAAACCAGTCCTGAAACCCGATTGAAATGGATCTAGATAATCCGTTTCATTCAAGAGTGTCTGGAGTTGTCCTGCAACCACCCGCTCAAACACCTTGCCCAGGAAAGGAATGTTCGCCACCGGCCTATAGTTGTTAACATCTTTCAGGTCCAGGTTAGGCTTTTTCAGGAGTGGTCTGATTACCGCCTCTTTTAACAAGGCCGGCACCACTCCCTCTCTCAAGGAGGCATTTACAACCTCCTGGACCCAGCCGGCGGTCCCATCCTTATTTGATGTAATTAGCCTCGACGGGCAAGGGTCAAGCACACAAGTGGTCGACCGGACTTGGCCAAGCACCTTGTCCACATCCTCAGGCCTCAGTAACTGAAACTCATCCAACAAAACTGGACCAGACGGTGCTCTGAACGCCTCTACTAGCGGAGCTGCATTAAGTGTGGTGTCCAATTCAAGACGAATCTGAGCGACTTTATCTTCAAAGTGCCGTGCAAACTCGTCACAGCGTGCTACCGAGGGTTCCACCATCTCTCGCCCTGGCCCAGAGTGTAGCAGGCCACGAACCACCCGGAAAAGCTCCGCCGGACGACACTGTGAAGATGCAATGCTGGTGGAGAAGAACTGTCTCTTCGCCACCCTCACCGCCACAGAGTAGGCTCGATAATGAGCTCTAGCCCGTGTCCGATCAGACTCAGCACGAGTTTTCCTCCACCTGCGTTCTAGCCGTCTCCCCTTTTGCTTCATTGCCCTCAATTAGGTGTAAACCAAGGAGCTGGCCGAGCTCTGCTCATAGGGAGAGGGCGCTTGGGTGCGATCGTGTCAACCGCCCGGGTCATCTCTGCATTCCACAGAGCGACCTGGGCTTCGACAGGAGCACCGGCCATATCAGCAGAAAAATCCCCCAGAGCCTTCTTGAATCCATTGGAGTCCATTAGCCTCCGGGGGCGGACCATTTTAATAGGCCCCCCACCCTTGCAGAGGGGAAAGGATGCCGAAAGTCTAAACCTCAATAGAAAGTGATCCGACCATGACAAGGGGGTAGATGTTAGTTCCCCCACTTTCAGATCACCATCCTCCTGTCCACCCGAGAAAACCAGGTCAAGAGTATGTCCTTTTACATGCGTTGGGCCGATGACATGTTGAGACAGCCCCATGGTTGTCATGGCAGCCATGAAGTCCTGAGCCGCTCCGGATGCAGGAGCCTCCGCATGGAAGTTGAGATCCCCCAGGGCCACCATCCTGGGGGTCCTCAGCACCAGGTCCGAGACAACCTCCGTCAGCTCAGGCAGGGAGACTGTTGGGCAGCGGGGTGGGCGGTACACCAGCAGAATCCCTAATCTGTCTCGGGTACCCAACACAAAGTACAGACACTCAAGACCAGCACTCAAACGAACAGGAAGCCTAGAGAGGGAGATCGTATTTCTATAGACCATGGCAACCCCCCCTCCCCGGCCCTGAAGTCGGTGCTGGTGCTGCACCGAGTACCCAGGGGGGCAAAGCTGAGTGAGAGTAACCCCTCCCAGTTCACCCACCCAGGTCTCTGTGATACATACCAGGTCAGCCCCCTCATCCACAATCAAATCATGGATGAGGGAGATTTTATTTTGGACCGACTTGGCATTCAGCAGCAGCAGCAAGAGCAGCACAGAGAGTAAGAAGATTCTTTAAAAAAAACCACCTCTGGTGTTTGCTTCTGGATATCACCTTTCAACTAAAGGTAAATTCAGGTTGACTAGTTGTTTTAAAAGGCTGGGATCAGGACTCTTGGGCCTAAGAACCCAAAAGAGTGCTTTTTCTAAGGAAAAAATACTGGCAAAGTTACTAGCTGTAACAAATTTCATAAAAAAAGAAGTTGGAAGGTTAACAGGCTGCAGATTCCTATGGATGATTTTAACAGATTAAGGCAGGTCACAAACTAGGTTAGAAATGTTGCATTAGGCTGTGTGCATGTCTACTTCACAGTTTCTAAAGAGGCTTAACTGCCATGGTTGCCACCTAAATAATATTAGGCATTGCATTTCTGGGAGGCAATGGGGATCCCCCAAGGAAAACTCAGACATTTCTTTGGAGAGATGGTGGAAAATGGTAAAACAATTAAAATTCTTAATGTAAAGCATTTGTAGTGCTTTAAATTTGTAGTGTAGATGTGCCTGGTATTTGTGTATATTTGTTGGATCAATTTAACTTAAACTGAGAATTTTACGTAAAATGACTAATCCAACAAGATCAAATATGATCTTTAGGCTCACAGGGTCGGTGAATTCTTTTCAATTAATCTAGCAATAAGAGCAATTTATACCCACATTCCATTTCTTTTTTAAGGAGGGCTTGTAATATTCCCTTACAGGAAGATCCAACCCCTCCCAACCACTAACCATCACTCATTCTGCTGGGAGATCTGTGCTGTATTGCCATCATGCCTGTCCATTTTTAATCTTCAATCATAATTTCATGGTCTGCTTCCCTAAACCGGGGACCAAAGCCCTCCTCACAGAGGTGTGAAATCAGATCAGTTTCTTTCTGAGAAGCAAAACTGACTCAAATCCTAAACTTTACCCTATGATAATTTATTCTCACAACAACCCTGTGAGATAGGTTAGGCTGAGACAGAGTGACTTACCCAAGGTCACCCAGTATGCTTCATAGTTGTACAGGAATTTGAACCTGGGTCTTCCCAGTACTAGGCCAACATCTTGCCTTTGGGCAAGATACCCTCAATGTGCCCTTTCCCTCAGTGAATCTATCTTCTCACCCCCATGGTCACCAGCTGCTATGGTTCCTCATCCTCTTTCCCATCACTGTTACCACTTGCTTGCTTGATAGGTAGGTAGAGAGCCTGGGAGCATGTAGAGATTGGCATCTGCTGCTCATCCTTCTCACCACTATTGCTGTCCACGCCATGGAGAAGATGTGGAGCAACTCCAGGGGGCTTTTGTCAGTGAGCCTCTGCTGGGGTGTGGACCTTTGGAATGTGCCCAGCCATGGCAGCTTATTTTCTCTCCCCACGATCGCCAATTGCAAGCCACCTCATTAGCATAATTACCCTCACAGAGCCAGGATTGTCATGACGTACAAGCTTAACAAGGGTGGCTGGCTGGGGTGGTTTACAAACCTCCCTGAAACCTGAGACTAACCCTACAACAAGCCATGTCTTTCAGGGTGGTCTGTAAACCACTTCATCAACCCACCCTTGCTGAGTTCGGACAGCATGAAACTCCATGCCCGGCAAGGGTAATTATGCTAATTAGGTGGCTTGTGACCAGCACACACGGGGTGGGAAAATATTTTCCCTCTGTGATTGTACAAACCTGGGCAGAGCGATATACCTAACATAACAAAAGGCTATCTACTCTGACCTGGTTCACACAATCACCACTGCCCACCATGGGTTGTTTAAATAACAGTGGGCTGTGGTACGTGCCAAGCAGTTTTTGAATATGTAAGCCACAGCTTGTCATGTGGCTTACAACCCTCTCACAACCCTAGCACAGACCGTGGGTTATGTGAGGGTTGTTTAAACCACAAACAATCCCTGACACCCAGGTTCAGACAACATGACAAGCTACACCTTGAATATTCAAAATAGGTGGCCACAGCCCGCTATGGCTTAAATAAATAAATAAATAAGCCACTGTGGGCTGTTCAATCATGCAAATTTTCCTCACCAGTTGTTTGACTGCATATAATAACCAATGGGTTGTTGTTGGGCTATTTAACCCTCCAACCAGCCATGCTGTCTGGGTTCAGATGACAAGATAAACTGTGGCTGGAGAGTGATTATGCAAATCATGACCAACACACACCATGGCTCACAACAGGCTACAGTGGCTTATTTTGATCATGTGAACTGGCCCATTAAGTTTAAGAGATGTTGAAAAACTGTAGAATCAGTGCTGCTCCTGGGTTAATATCCTGACTCAAATGGAATCTGGAACCAGTTGTTTTGCGTGAAATATCAAAATCTATTAAGTATGGCCCTTTTGAAAATTCTTAGGGAAAGTGGCTGGGATGGAAGAAGAGAAAGAAGTCTAGACTCAGAAGGCATCCTCTGAGAAAGCTAGCATTCACATACTTGCTCTCTTGCTTTCAAGGGATGACAACATACACGTACAACTCTTTATCCCCAGTACTTTTGCTCATTTGTAGTTTTTGAGGTGGATGGCAGAGGATATTTTTCTGACATCCACTTATTTTTTTGCAAGAACTGCAGGGGAATTCACTGGTACAGAGTGGCTGAATTCAGACAACACGATAGTCAATGGTGGGGTAATAATCAACTTTACAGTTGTTCATCTAGGGGGTACTCCCCACACAACATGGAAATAAATAATCAACTGTGGTGTGGATTAGGATCAGCACTGAGTTGACTATGGCAGCATTCGGACAACACGATAGTCAATACAACTGACGACTGTTTCCCCCCTCCCCAGTTGCTTATTGTGTCGTCCGAATTCAGCCAGTCTGTCTGATGCTGCCCTTACCTACTGTGGCCTAAAGGGACACATTACAAATTTAGCCGTCAATTCTCAGAAAATCATAGCTTTAGAATTAGTGATCATCAGCTGCATGCCTGCCCCTTTCCCTGATTTTACCCTATTTAACCTTTAATCCTCAGCAGGCCATCTCCACCTTGCCTTTGTCTGATCATTTAAAGACCCAATTGAGTCCTTTGGCCTAACACTATCCTATGTCTTCCAGGAACCACTTAAACATAGAGTAATACAAACACAGGCCCAGCATTCCATGTGAATCCATGCTGGAACTCTACTCTTGGAAAGTCTCTATTTCACTTAGCCCGTAGAAATTGTTTTCTAGTCATTTATTCTCCTCAATGAGGACTAGCCTTAATATTATCTACTCCAGCATTCACCTGGCAGATAAAGGGGTTGCCCATGCCTCACTGCACATTAGGAATGGCTACACTCTGCAACAAAATTGAAAGAGAGGCAGAGATTGGCAGCTTCTCCTGTGCCCCTCAATTCAAGGGCTGCATTCTTCTCCATGCATCACTATCTATCTTATCATATTTAGGTGTAATATCCTGTACAGCATACAAGCTTCTTTGCTGAAATATATATTACCTTCCCAGAGACAATTTTCTCATAGATCTGAATGGGCTGGTCTGCAAAGAATGGAGGGTAGCCAGCTGCCATCTCGTAGATGAGGACACCTAGGGCCCACCAGTCCACGGCTTTGTTATATCCCTGCAACAGGAAAACAGGCTCAGATCACAAACATCAAGGATGAGTGGCACTTAATTGTGGGGTTTAAGAAATGGTGTGGTGTTGTGATGGGGACAGGCCTCCTCCGTGTATGATGAAGGCACAGAAGATGTTCCTGGGTACAGGGAACCCACCTTGCTCAGAATGATTTCAGGAGCCAGATATTCTGGAGTCCCACAAAGGGTCCATGTTCGGCCTTTCACTCGTTTGGCAAAGCCAAAATCTGTCACCTGGAGATAAAAGGGGAAAGGACGAGGTTTGTCAGCAGTACAAATCAAGTGGTAGAGAAGCACACTGCCACAAGCTCAGCATGGATGGAGGTGATGTTTAGGGTGGATTTGCTTTTCAAAGAGCAAAAGCCAATAACTGCAATATTTTCTGAACATCTATATTTTCCAGGGACAGGAAAAAGTGTAACATCTGGTTCCTTGGAATACATTTGGTTAAACAGGCACAAGAATGGTTTTTGTTTGTTTTGTTTTCTTGGTCTTCTGTTGGAGTGCTGCATTTCCTTTTAATTGAACACAAATGATAGAACGAAATGCCCTCTCAATTGTTTTTGGCAGTTCCATCATTTTCATAAGAGATTAATTATGCTTGGCAAAATCAGGTCATTCCTAAACATGTTAATCGTTTCAGATGTTTGGGGAAAGAAACTGTATGCCTGGACATACTGGAAAGGGCAGGAACTCCTACAGTGCTGGATAGCAGGACCTCACGGAATAGATGGAAGCAGCAATACCTCAATGTAGCCCTGCTGGTCGATGAGGAGGTTCTCAGGCTTCAAGTCGCGATAGATGAGATCTAGTGAGTGCAGGTACTCAAAAGTCAACACAATCTGAGCGGCATAGAACCGGGCATGAGGTTCACTGCAAAAAAGAAAAAGAAAAAAACGGGGGCGGGGGGAGGCATTTTCAGAAGCTACCTTCAACCAACATCAGCTAGGCTTTCACCTTCACTCCTCCCCATGATCCAGTCCCAATGAGTCCGACTTCTGCATATGTTCAATAAGAGCTCCAGTCTTCAGCTGGAACTTAGCTCATATGCTCCACCTCCTCTGTTCCCCATCAAACTTCTTATGGAGGCCAACTCTGGATGAAACACACACAGAAGCTCTTTCCTTGTTCCGACACTCTCCAATCTATACCGAAAGCGCCAGTCTAAAACAACAGTCCCTTGATGAAAAGCACCCAGCTCCTGTGGTCCCATCAAGCCTGGATGACTATCCACGAATGTTAATGAGAAACATCAGGAACTCAGACTATTGTCACCACACTCTGAAAGCACAGAGCTGTTCCTAAGAGTCACTGCCTTCCTACTCGGGAGCACATATTAATGTCAGAGTAAATGCATCCTCCATCCTATCTTTAGATTCTTCCCCAAACTGTATCAGAAGTGAGTAAGGCATGCTGAAGATGGAAGGTTATCCCCACCTGACCTTAAGCTGGGGCAGGCAACTTGTGACTCTCCAGCTGTTTTGGCCTACAATTCCCATCAGCCCTAGCCAGCACACCCAACGGTGAGAAATCATGGCCAAACATCTGGGGGGGCCACAAGTTGTTGCTCAGCCCTGCCTTAAGCACAGGATAAGAGAAACCAGCAATCCCTTCCCCCTGCTCTAACCGAGCTGGGAAGCAAACACAGGAAACCCCACATCCAGTTCTTTCGTTCCCATAATGAACAAAGCATCAGCTGGCACTTCCAGTGATGGGAGAGTACACTCACCTGAACCTGCCAATCCGTCGTAGGTGGGAGAACATCTCGCCACCTGGGATGTATTCCATCACCATGTACAGATTCGAGTTATCCTGTAATCAAGTGCAGAAACAACTGAAGAGCCATAGCAAGCCTTGCTTTGCTGCCACCACCATCCCTGTAGGTCCCAGGCCACAGCTCCCCCATTTATTTGCAAAAGGCTTAGACCGCTGCAATCTGCTATCATGCTCAAGCCTGTGCAAGTGCATTCTACACATCCGCAGATATTCTCTAGAAAAAGAAACCAGGGTGGTGGCAGCAGCGGCGGGAGAGATTCCTGTGTCTTGCACAAAATTCGATATCCTGCACACTTCCTTTAAAATAATTAAGGATCTTGCTCTTCTAATTTCAGGGGAAAGCCTACAAAACATTTAAACGGTGCCTATGGAACAGGGGTGGCTAGCTGCCCACTTCTCCCCGATCTTCCTATTCCTTCCTTTGTTTATGCCTCGCTTACACCACTGACATGCCCCTTGCCTCCCCAATAAATTCAAGTTCTTTAAAAAATATGGATGCGCACATGCCTGGATACCTTCTTGTCTAGCCCCTATTCATTTGCACAGTATGCTTTGCACAAAGTTCAGGTTGCTCGCTTGACACAAAATGGCAGGAAAGGTCTTGTTTTTAGTTCTATGTTCTGTACAAGGTTTCTTCCTGCCATGACAAGGCTATAGTGGAAAGGGCACCTAAGAAGGCAATTCTAAGATGGGCTGCACCTTCTAGTACCAGAGCCATCATTACTCTTACTACCAGTGGGATTAATTACACATCTTGTCAGGCACCTAACACTAAGGCTACAATCCTAAGCATACATACTTCGAAGTAAATCCCATAAACATCAATGTGACTTACTAAGGAGTAGACATGTATTTTGGATTAAAATACAATTCTCCTCCCCAGGTTCTGTCATTGAAATAAACTACGCAAGGTAGCATGAATTTCTTTTCAGATTTGATTCTGATTGAGAGTTTATAATCTGTTGACAACAAAGGAGTTGACAACTGAGGCCTTCTCAGTGGTGGCCTCCCAATTACGGAATGATCTCCTCTATGAGGCCTGCCTGGCACCAACATTGTTATCTTTTCAGCGCCAGGTCAAGATTTTTCTCTTCTCCCAGGCATTTAGCAGCATGTGTTGAGTTTTTAATCGATCCCAGGTTTGGTTGAGAGCTCAAAGTTGTTTTTCAATGTATGTTGTCTTTGTATGCTGTCTGTTTTACGTTTTTATGGTTTTAAATTTTGTATATCAATTTTTAATGTTTTGTGTTTTAATCTTTTATAAACTGCCCAGAGAGCTTTGGCTACGGGGCGGTATAGAAATGTAAATAATAATAATAATAATAATAATAATAATAATAATAATAATTTTATTGTCAAGGATTGCCATAATGGAAGGAAAAGGAGGATGGAAAGGTCAGGGGAAATTGGTGGACAGTACAGATCCCCTCTGGGCAAGCTCTCAAACAGACATGATGTGGTCTCAGGTTTCAGCCACAAAGGCTACAAAAATATGCACATTTCCCCCAAAGCAGAGGCTGTGTTTTTTTTAATGACTTTACCCTTTGTGGCCTAAGCAGGGCCTAATGGCTTTTTATATGTTTTCCCTGTAACTGAGGTTAACTAAAGCCTCCAAAAACCCTGTTCTAGAGCTTATATAAATGGCCAAGTCTTGGCAGTAGCACAATTGTGTCCTTATAATCATCGCCCATACTTACAAGCTCACTATCGCAGTTACGTAATGGCCTTATTAGGGATTCCCTATTCTTATAGTGCCCACTCACATACTTGCAAAAAGTTGTACAACTGCCAGAACGTGCTTTCATGCCACTTTTCACTGTGGTGTGGATTCTTCTCATGAAACACACCAGCTGGCAGTTCAAGCAGAAAGAGCTTCTTCCCAGGACTGGCCCTTCCGCACGAGAGTCCTTCCCCCACACCCACACCAAAAGACACCTTCTTTGGCTCTCATGTTTGTGTGTACATAGACAAGAGACAGCTGTACCCCTCTAGATATGTCCACATATAACTGGAAAAAGAGGCGGGCCAAAAAAACAGAGGTTCCAGGGCCTATTGCAAGGAAGACAGACACAGGCTACATTGTGTATTCTTCAGTTCTGGCACAGGCAACCCACCCACCCAGGCTGCTCCCAAAGGCAAGCACGCTCTACCCACAGAGGCAGCAGCTACCAAGGGGAAGACACCCAACAGTAAGGTATGCCTGACATTTAGGGTGCTCGGCTAGCCAGAGACCCTGGCAGATACAGGAAAATTAGCTAGGACACCCCTCTGATAACTTGGTAAGAGAGGGAGTATGTGCCCAGCAATTCTAGGGGTTGCACACAGTAGCAACTACTCTTTGTAAACTTCTCCCTGCTGGTGTGATGGAATCTCTCCTCCCCAAAAACTGCTTGCAGCCGAGGGTTCACAGTGCTGTGACAGGCACGGCCAGGACATTGAATGGATAGGCTCTAAGTTGTACCTTTTCTATCATGCGTGACGCACAGTAAGCAACCCAAGGGGGATGCTCGTAGAGTGTGGTGGCTGAAGATTTTTTTTTAAAAGCAAGTTGAGGACACTCTATGAAGGGACTTGCTTTCTCTCACTACACAGGACCTCAGATGTGATGCACACTGGGGGCCATGCTTTTGATCTCTTCAGAGCTACAGGTGTTCAGGGGATCAGAAATCCAATGGAGGCGGGGCGGGGGGGAAGACAGATGTAACACTTGACACCACCTACCTTGAAAGAATACTCTAGCCTGACAAGGAATGGGAAGTTCACAGCCTGAAGGATGCGTTTTTCATTGAGGGTGTGCTCGATCTGCTTCAGCTTAACAACCTGCAAGACAGGAGGTACGGCCATCAGTCAGGCACACTTTTCTCCACAACCACTGGCACACACACACAAAGAGCTCACTGACAGGTCCAGACTCACTTTTTGCTTGTCAAGGATTTTCATGGCAAAGTAATTCCCAGTATCCTTGTGCTTCACGAGCATCACCCGCCCAAAGGAGCCTGTACCCAGGGTCTTGAGCCGGTCGAAGTGATCCAGGCCGGATGTGTTCTGCAAAAGGAGAAAGGAAACAGAGGAAAAAACACCCTGCAGACTAGATTCTAAGCCATCAAAATTTGGGGATCTATAAGTGGTTGTGGTGGCTCCAGCAGCTGGGCTACTAGCTTCATCTGGAAGATCACCCTGCTTAGGCGACATCATGTTTGGCCCTGCTATATTAAAGAAGCAATTGTTCTCGAAGAACATCCCTGTGGAGTGCCAAGTCTTCATACTGAAATGTGCAGCTGTCATCCACAGCATTCTTGGAGTTTGGGACACAGTTAAGATTTCACCACCAGAGGGTGCAAAAGACAAGAGTTTTTAGAGAGAGAGAAAGACATTCAACCTTCCAAACACCTGGTAGCAAGAGAAACCAATTCAACCCACAAAAAGGGATATTTGTTTATGAATTTGGCTCATGGGCCAGAAGTTTCCCATCCATGACATACAACAGCAACACTCACTACATTGCAATAAACTGGAAACTAGCAATAATGGGTCAAACATGAGAGCCCAGCAAAAGAGTAATAGCTCCATAATCACACTAATCGCAAAACGTGAGAAGATGTAATGGCACCTTTATGCATGATATTGCAGGTGAGGGACAGTAAAAGGGGCAGGCCAAACAACTGCAGCATCCAAATTTGAGGGCCACTTTACCCAGCCATTCTATTGCCATGGAGCCACTATTTTGGCAACCACCTTGTGGGAATGATTTGCTAAAAAGTCAAAGCATTGGACTGGTTAGTGGAGCAGCCAGGCACTCACCAGATATTGCAGGGGAAAAATACTGTCTACTGTCTAGATATTTGAGGGGTGGGGAGACACACACACTGCATTTCCCATGTGTAACATGGCCTGCTAAATACCTAACAGTATAAGTGCCGGCATAAGGGCTTTTGATTCTTCCCTCCAAGATATGGCACGGTTTACTAGTTTGAGTAACTGGGATAGCTCTTTAATATTTTCTCCCTGTCGTACAAGAATCCTGGGCACTGGCACCTTGGGGGGTTCTTGTTGCCAGATACATCTTGCAAACAACCCTAGGACTGTAGAAGCAATAGGGGACCTAGCTCAAAGCTGGCTATCTTTCAGTCAAGCCACTCTATGTTTGCAGCTTGGACATCTCACTCTCTCTTGCACCCCTAGTTCAATCAAGAGGGTTAACCATAACCATAGAATAAACAGGGGAATGAGACATCTGTTCCAGAGTCCCGCCTTCCTCAGCAATTTAGCATCAAGACCTTTGCCTTTGGTGTAACTACCATCAACTGAGATGAAAGGTTTGACAAGATCCTTCTGAGGCCTCATTTAACAGTGATACTGGTCATGTTTAAAAAACAGAAACAAGAAAACGTACCCATGCGGCTTTCCACATATCCAAGTAAATCAAGGCATGTGCAGCACTATACAACCTGCAGTTAGGCCATGGATCCCTGGCAACCTAATTTAAATGCAACGCCAGCTGCATGGAGACCCACCCACATAGTTACTGTTTGTGTTTACACACACCAGTGTTGCTATCAAATTGGGCCTAAGAGCTTAGAAAAGAGTACCAAGACCCAGGTCACCATGCCTTGATGAAGGATGGAGGGCAAAATATCAAGAAGGTGAGAGCACTACCATACCTGAGCTGGGTTCTCCCATTTCTTGAGGAACTCTTCTTTGGCTTTGGCAAGAAACTCCTTCACTGTAAGCAAGAACAGGCAGGAAAACTGCATTAACAAAAGAGAATGATGCCTGAAGACCCGAACTGCTGAACGCTTTTTCGGAGTCAGAGAAGCTTCACTGGTAAGCAAGAGTCCCTTTTAACCCTGCCAACTCACATTTATTTGAGTGGCATATTTGATGAATGGCTAGGAATGGAGGGGTACTGCCCCAGCAGAGAGGCCAGAAAGGGCAGTCAACACCTTCCAACAAGTATGGTTGCTGGAAATCACAATTTCCTGGAGGGTAGAAAGCAGACATAGTTGGATACACACAACACTAACTCACCCAGTGTGGGTTGTTGTTGAACTGTGGGTTGTTGTTGAACTGTGGGTTATCATGTCTGAACACAGCACGTTTTCCCCAAGGTTGGTTAACATATTGTCAGAACATGGCTCTTTTTTGGCAGGTTGGGTTATGGTGTTGTTTGAACGCAGGGTTGCTCATCAACCATGGGGCTTGATAATCACTCTGAATAACCAACAACAAGCCATAGGTTCTCAAGGTGGCTTGCCCAAGAAAAACAAACCACACTACATAGTTAATAAGCCACCCAGTGGAAAACGCACTGTGTTCAGACAACACGATAACCCATGCTGGGTTAGCGTGTGGTGTGAACCCAGCCACAAAGTCCTCTTTTGGGTTCAGCCATGAGGCTCCAGTTCAGGCCTGGAGGTTAAAGTAACCAACCCTGCTGTAAATCATGGTGACCCAACTTTAGGCCTGTCAGGATGCTGCTTAGTTTGGGGGTCAACATGTGCACAATCCCTGCGTGTCACATATAACTTCAGTCCATGTTGGGAGCATTGCCACTTCACGGAGAGCAAGCACTTTCTAAACGCTTGAGAAGGGAGGCAGAGGACCCATTCCTCCCTCCCCTGTAGCCATGCTCCTGATTACAAGGCCGCTGTGGAGTCAGATGGGGACAGATTGAGGGCAAAGTGTATAAACAACATGAACAAGTTAAAGCCAAGATCCAGGGGAGCGTGCATGTCTTGTTTGCACACACACACACATTTCCCCTCGGGTTTTGCTTCTCAGAAAGTGCTCCCCAGAGTTCAAAACACACTTCAGGTGTTGGACACAATAGCCCTTTAAGATGGGAAGACGTACACATGGGCAGCATTTCCCCTTTAAGAAGGTTCTTTATGCCAGATCCCCAAACTTATTTTTGGAACATGGGAGTTGTAGGGCATCTTCCAAGAATTAAGTTCTGAGAAAAATCTGGGCATGCACTGACCCTTTTGGATCTCAGCCAACACCTTTTAGTCACTAGATGCTGGAAAGAGTGGAATCATTTGAGACTCAGAGGCTCTTTTAAGCACTCTGCAGCCACGGCTGAGCCACTCACGGAAAAGCAGCTGGGGCAATGTTTAAAGGTCCCTCAAGGTCACCCTGAATACAGAATCAACCCACTGATTATCACTATGTTGACAACAGCAGCCAGTGGGCTGGGGACTGCATACCACACCCACTACACTATGATGTACTCAAGGCTGGAACCAAGCCTAGCCTCTAATGCAATGGTAGACAACACATGGGATGTGGGCTGCATGCAACCCCCCCACCTTTTTTGTGCCCCTCTCCCAGTCACCACTGCCAAATTGCCACTGAATTTCAATAATTACAACAAAAAAGTTGCTTTTTCACTGTAAAACAGTAGTAGCCAACTCATGGGCCTCCAGATGTTGTGGCCTACAACTCCCATCATCCCTCGCCACTGGCTGTGCTGGCTGTAGGCCAAAACATCTGGAGGGCTACAAGTTGTTTTAAAGCAGGGGTGGACAAGGGTCAGAGAGAGAGAGAGAGAGAGAGAGAGAGAGAACCTTGTTTTAATGCAAATTTGTACTCCCCTGGCAATGCTTTTGCTGCAGCCGAATTGGCAGCAGCAGTGGGACTTTCGGTGGTGGGGTATGTGTGGCTTGTGGTGGGTCGGGGGGGGGGCAAACTCTTCCATAAAGGGATTCAGTCTTGTGTATGACTAAGAGCAACTCCCTGATGCTTCTGCATGCTCAATGTATACAAGACAAGCAGACAATTCCTCCCACACATACACACTGCATGTCACAAAATCTGATTTGCAAAAGTCACAAGAGCGTGATGGCACCAAGCAGTATTACAAAGAGGATTCTTGAAGGCGCACAGAAAAGTGACTGAACCAAGCAATTGAACCCAATGGCCCAGCAGAGCTTCAGTCCGAAAGTCTTTCATCTGAAGACAACGACATGTCAAATGCGGCTACATGTAAGAACACCCAATCAGGCATGCCTGCCTTAAATAAGGCCATTTCTAGCTATGACGGTCATGGAAGAAAAACAAACCTTAGAAATGTGGAGACAACACCTCCGACATTTATAGAGACTTCCAGAGGTAGAGGGGGGAAGCAAGAAAGGAAAGAAGGGATGCAAGAAGAAAGAAAGCACCCTCTCACTCCATAATATTCTCCAATACTTCATAAATCCCACCCCTCTGCTGTAACTGCACAATAGAGCAATGGAAGAAAGCATACCCCATGCTGTGACCACTTGTGCAGATTCTGAACCAAACTGGAGTCCACAATCTAACCCATTAATTAAAGTTGACTGATTAAAATCACTAAAATTAGCATATGCTGTTCTGTGTATTGTGCAAGCTTCACATCTGACACTGGTTACAACTGCTATGGCTTTGATGTCAAATAGACCAGGTATATCGGGCTCTAGCAACAAGAGGCAGTTTCTGGAAATACCGCCATGGCTGGGCTTGAGAAGTCAAGGGCTCTCTTCCAGGCTGTTATATATAGTGCTTGAGACAGAGACTTAGGACAAACTCTTCCTCCCTGTTTCTCCCTTTGAGCAACGGAACCCTGTCGATACAAAAAACGTAGAAAATGGGTGGCAAATCCTAGAGCAAAGAACTAAGCAGTGTTGCTAGATTAGCGGGAGAGGGGTGTCTACACATTCCCACATGGTACTCCATGCCGAGCTGAGAGGGACACCAATCTTTACGCGCACGCCTACTCTCTATAAAGGTTTGTCTGGTTTCTTCGCAATAACCTTAGATGCAAAGGCCGCAGGGTCCCTCTATCAGCCCTTCATCTATATAGAGCCAAACATAGCATATGTTTACTTAAAGTGAACAGGCCAAACAAGCATTTCTCAGTCATGCTAAATTTGTGGGGGTGGGCGGGTGGAGGAATTCACGACCAGCTACAGAAACGTTGCTTGGAAGCAGATTCCAGGGGGCTTTGCTCCTAGCCCCCTTGCCATTCTCCTCAGCTGGCTAAGACCCTGGCGCTCAGACTGCCTCTGAGACCACAAGAAAAGGCGCCTTCAATTCTTCCCGACAATCACGGAGCCGCAGTTCCTTCCAGCATGAAACCCAAAAGACAGGAAAGCTAAGGAGCCCCTTACACAAGCTGTTTTGCAGAAATCCAGCCCAAAGTCACCAGCCTCCTCCTTCCCACAGGACAGGTGCCTTAGAAAGGGGAGACTGCCAGGCACGGCGCAGGGATGCTCTCACTGCACTCCTCCCGCCCAATGCCTTCCCACTGCAGCACAGAGCCGCTGGATTTCCCCGAGACACGCACGCACGCAAGCAGACGCGGAGCCGCAGCTCAGCCTGTCTGACCTACTTTCCCTTTGTCTACGGCTTCATCCATATTACTTACAGCTTACACCTTCCTGCACGGAGCCCAGCCTCCTCCCTCACCCCTCAGGGAGAGTTCTGATGCCGCATAAGGGAAATCCGGCAGCACTTTGCCCCTTCCAGAGGCCACCTCAACATTATGCTGAGGCTCCAAGCGGCCCTCCAAGAAGATTAGCAAGCTCTCCCCACTGCCCACCTCCAGAACACTACCCTCTTGCATAAGCCAGGAGGGACCTCAGACAGCAATGAGGCAACACGGGCATGAAAGCCAGACTGAGCACTGGGATCGAATCGCATACCCATCTCAGTCAGTCAGCCACTCTTGCATCACACCCAAGAGCCTCCAACTGAAGTCTCATCATCAACTCTCTCGGGTGATCTAGATCATCAGCTATTCTGTTCTCCAGACTGAGGCAGTTAGGGGGCTGGAAGTTTATTTTGCTGCATAGAGTGACTCCTCACTTTTGCTCTGGCTCCATAATGAAATTGGTACTACCTCGTGGAAAAAGGCTTCCAAGTTAAGGAGCATAAAAGCTCAGATATAGCACTGCATACAAAAGGGTGTATTTGCATATAAAAACACAGAGAGGTAGATGCAATCCTGAAGTGCTGAATATCTACGTTCATTTTCCTTACAAAGGAAGCTGTGGGCAAAAAATGACTAAAATTTAGATGGGCCACCAGAGGCAGAATAAGATTGCACTAGGGGGCTGGACAAGGTCCTCAGTGGCTAGCAGTTCATCTCTAGCCTAGTTCTTCCAGTTTGCAAGGGGACCTTACCTGAAGACACTGCCTTTGACCTGTGCCAAGAGATATCCCTCACAGTCCAAGAGCCCATTTACTATCATCAAAGGGACTTTCTTCACAATCTGTATGTACTCACATCTTCCCTCAAGGCTGCCCTTTTATGGTACAGATACCTTGTTGTCCTAACTTTCAAACTACATCAGGCGAGTCCGTGTGGCATAGTAGATAAAGCTGAACTTGGACCAAGAAGACTTGCATTCATGGTCAACCACAAAGCTAAACTGGGGTGTGGTATGCTGAAGACACACCCCTGAACCTAATTTAGCTCATAGGACTGCTGGGAGGACAAATTGCGATAACCAAGATTTTGCCCTGAGTTCTTAGGAGGGATGGAAGACAAATGCAATCAGGAATAGGCAAACTGCCGCCCTCCAGATCTTTTAGACTACAACCCCACATAACCACCAAACATTGACCATGCTAGCTGGGGCTGATGGGAGTTGTAGTCCAAAACATCTAGAGGGTGCCGCATTCCCTACCCCTGTATTAAAGCATTAATATATTTGTCCCTGGGAAAGTGAGGTTCTTCCCCCAGATGGCATGTGCATGGCTCCTGCAACAGCGCCATTGCTTGTGCCCACCTCCTACTAGATATTGTTTGGAACATAAGCATGTAAGGATCAGGCTGAAGGTCCATGTAGTTCAGTATTTTGTCTCCAATAGTGTCTGGCCAGTGATCCCTGGAAAATTCACAACCAGGTGTGGAACACAGCCTCCATCTTCTGTTGATCGTCTCTAGCCTCTTGGAGGCAGAGCTATACTGTCTCTGCACATCGTGGCTGCTTTATAGCCATCGATAGGTTGATCTCTCATGGATGCGTCTAATTTCACTTTAAAGCCATTGTATCAGTGGCCATCCAAACTTCCTGCGGCAACGAATTCCTTAAGTTGACTGTGGATGACATGAAACAGTACTTACTTTCATTTGTCCTATACTTACTGCCTGTCAGATGATTGGATGGCCTCAAGTTCTAACATTTTGAGAGACAAATTGGCTCTTTCCTCTGCCTTCACACCATAATAATTCTATAAACTATCTAAGTAAGAGCAAGCCCTATGCCTTTCTTCAAAGGAAGCTCCATCTGCCTACGCATTTCAGCCATCCATTCCTGTACTTTCTCCCTTTGCATGAGATGCGTTTCGAAATCAGGCCACTAGAATTGCATATGGTACTCTAAACATAGGCACACCAGAGATTTATAATAGCATCCTCTCCGTTTCATTTTCAGTCCCTTTCATAGTAATTCCCAGTATCAGATTTGCCTTTTTCCACTGCGGCAGCACACTGGGCTGACGTCAGTGTGCTTTCTACTATGACCCCAAATCCTCGCTCTCAGTAGTGACAGCTAATTTAGATCCCATCAGTGTATGCGTAGAGTTAGGAGTTTTTTTGTCCTAATGTGGAACACTATGCACTTGCTCACTTTGAATTTCATCTGCCATTCTGCAGTGTTTCCAACTCATCCTGCCTGAAGAGAGCCTTTGAAGAAATGCTCACACTATTTTGCAATTTTTTAAAAGGATGTTTTAGTGCCTGTGCACTCCCCCACACTACATCTCCAGTGCCAGAGTGTTCTGCTAGCCCCTTTCCTCCAAATCTAACAAGCTCTATCCTTATTCCCTTCATCTTCCCCATCAATGCCTCAGCATTTTGTGAACTTTTGTTCTGTGGTTTGTTTTAAACAATCATTTGGATGCTGCGCAATTACAATCTTCTGTGCTGGTACATGCATCTTACAAATGTTCTCTAAGCAGTGGCGGAAGCAGCCTTATACCATCCAAGTTAGACCAATGGTCCATCTAGCTCTGACCAGCAGTAGCGCTCCAGGGTTTCTAATGGGAGTCTTTCCCAGCTGGATCAGGAGATTCCAGCAGCCTATCTACACTACTGCTTTAAAACAGTTTATAACAGTTTTAAACCGGTTAATATTAACAGGTTTAAAATTGTTATAAATCGTTTTAAAGCAGTAGTGTAGATAAGCTCCAGGACTTGAACTTGAAATTTTCCACATTCAAAGCATGTTTTTTTTTTTACTAAGATATGGCCCCTCCTGTAGCAGCTATTCCCTCCCCCCCCCTTTTACAGTCCAATATAAAGTGCCATTAAATTGTGACCAACATTTACCCAGAACGAAGACTGCTGTGCTCCAGACCTTTCAGATCCAGGTCTCCCTTCTGAAATACTCTCACTGATCTGAAGGGCTAAGAGCAAGCTGGCCCCAAAAGAACTGCATTTTTAAAGATCTCATTGCTGGGGGTGGGGAAGGAACGGGTTTGACCTAAAGTTCATCCCTTTGTCACATCCCTCACCTCCTGCCACTATTCTTAGTTTTCATTTAATTCAGTTGCTTGAGCATACTGAGAAAACTATTCTAAATTCAAAATTGCCTAGAGAGTTCCTTTCCAAGAGCTAGGATTCAACCCTACTGCTGTGGCACAAATTCTTCGCATGATCTTGGGATCATCACTTATCCTGTTGGGCACCAGTTATAACATTTATGAAGTAGGTGCAATCATACTCTGTGCCTTGTGTTAAGCCTAACAGCAAATTTAGAGATCACCAGGAAAGCCCAGTATGAATTAATTCATTCACATTCATCCCTTGTCCCTCTCTTCACTCCCCTTCCTTTTTTCCTCCACCATAATCAAGACGTAGATTGTAAGCTCCTTGAGCTAGGGATCTATGTTTTGCACTTACGTTCTATTGGTGCCATGGACAGCAATAGCATTCCATAAAGAGCAAGTGAGAACCACTGCAGGAGCTCCATCTAGGGCTCCAGCCAGCCTGCAACAAGAGACTTGGAGGACAGTTTGGAGCTCTGACATTATTTTGTTTTCCAACCTGACTGTAACATTCTCCCGTTACTTTACAGAATGCTAAATGGGCAGTTCTGAACCCAAAAGTTCTATGGCTCAACAACCCTCAATCATGTACTTCATTGCTAGACTCACACTGTCTGCCTGACTCCTGGTATGTTTAGACCCCTTTCCCCATGCCCCAAGATGGAACTAAGAGGTGCCCGTAGAAAATATGATGAGATTTTCATATTTTCGTGTTGTTGTGATCAGGCAGCAACCTGCCCAGCCCAGCCCCAAACCTCCTCCAAAACCCCCAAAAGCTAGCAGCTAAATTCTTATCTTTTCTGTTCAGTGTCAACCAGGAAATTCCCTTTCCAGACAATGAGATGAGTTACTCCAGTATTTTCTTTCCTCTATGTGCCCTTAACATCCTGTAGATCCTGGAGGCTCACAAGGCTATTTTGCAGTTCAGGAATGTTTTTTTAAAAAAATCACAAACTTATGTTCTTCTGCATACCTAAACAGCTCCCCAAACATGCAGAAACCATTACCTTGTTTTTGGGTGGCCTCATTTTGGTCACAACTTAGAGTAAAATTATAATAGGCTCCCATTTCATGGTCTGGATTGCATGGCAGGAGCAGGCTTTGCATCAGTGGATTAACCGGGGTGGCCCATCAGTGCCTTCCAATTCTGAAATCCTATGAATTTTAATGCTCACTTAAAGCAGTTTGGCAGACAGTAAATTGGGAACTACTGGTAGATCTTTAGTTTATTTGCAGTAGATCAGCGAGGTTTCTCAATTCCAATTGTCTAACAATAGCAGCAATTAAAAAGCTTCCCCCACCCCCTAAAATAGGTTGCTGAAAAAGAATAATTTGGGGGAAATCAGGAATGGGTTTGTGTGTGAAAGGTCTTGTGAACTTGACTTGATCACAAATTCCTGGGCTGAGCACCTCTTAAAAAGCACCCTGTTACTCAGTTCTTAGTGAATGCCTGCCCATCCAATCTATTATTTTGCATCTGCCTCCAAATAGTGGGTCTCACCTGAGTTCTAATTAAAAACAAATTAGACCCCGTGAGCCTAAATCCTGCCCACCTGTGACTTAAAGCCACAGGTCTTCAACTACTGGGTTGGGATCCAAAACTGGGGCAGTTGGGATACATCACTGGCAAAAGACCCATTTTTCTTCCAGTGGCGGAGGGAGGGAAAGGAGAGAGATTGTGGAGGTTAAGCACGGAGAGAACAATAGGGGAAGTAGGCATCAGAAAAAGGTATCTAGTAAAAAACAAAAAGTGGGTCCCATACAGATGGTTAGGGTTAACCACAGGTTCTTGCCTGAAAAGCTCAAAAACGCAGCGTGTTTTGTGTTTGACTTTCTGAAGTAGTGTGGTGTTGTTTTAAGCATAGTGCCTAGAATAAAACAAAAACAGACCTTTAACTATGAGAGGCAGCATGCAAATGAGCTGCAAGAGAAAGCAAATGGCTCTAGCACTTCTAGCAGCTATGTTTTAGGGCTTGAACAGATTTCTTCCAGAGATTTTTACGCATGAAAATATCCTCCATCTGACCACTGGAGGGCTCTTGCTCCATTCTTGGAATAAATTCCTGAAGCGAACTGGTGCTAGAGACACTATACAGAGATAGGTGGGCCATGGGCAGGACCCACCAGCCATTTCAGTACCTAAAGATGCTCCCCCCCTGCCCCAGCCCCATATTTTTAAATACTGCCTCGGCTGGAATTGCGGACTACAACTGAGCCAATGCTGTTAAGCTGCTGACTGAGTGGACGCAACATGGAAAAGAGCGGGAACATACAATGTGCCTCATTTTGATAAAGCACCAAGTGTTTAAAAGCAGCACTTTCCACAAAAATAGGTCTCCATTACATCAGCTGAGTCGAAAGCACCCCTTAAAAAAGGAAACCTATGAAGGCATTTTCTATTCATGTCGGTGTGGTCAGACTCCACGAATCCAGCTTATGGAACTAATCGACTGTGTCCAATTGCACAAGAGCCCTTACACACTGACCTATGCCAAGATAAACACCAGAGGATAGGGGGCTAATAGAGATGCAGCCATAGTAATCATTCAAAGCCTCTGGTATCTCCTTCCTCTCACACTGTATCCAAACACAACTACTGGCAGATAAACCGAACAGAGGACCGCCAAGCAACAAGGCAGGCAAACACTTTTAGGGTGCTGAGCTCCATGCAACATTTCCACTTCAAGAATGCTCCCCATCAAGCTCATGTACTCATTCACTGTGCAGAAGCTGCTCTGATCTGTTACACCATCTCGCTTCTTCTCTCCCTTCCCCTCGGAGATGAACAAAGCCACAGCTTTTCGCCAAGGGAGAGCATCGTGTTCAACACCGACGAGCACCCTGAGAAAACCGCAGGAGCTGAAAGGTCTCCAATAATCCACATGTAATATAATTTGCGTACAATTTTCATGCACGTGCCAAACACGAAGCGTCATGTGATGGACATGTCGCATTTCTTTGCAACATCTTTTGTAAGAGTTTACTTGTGGTGGGGAGAAATCCAACCTCCAAATTCCATTTATTTCCTTTTGTACTTAAAGTTGTTCCATAGCTTAGGAAAGGTCATGGTCCTTGATAAAATAGAAAAGGGAACACAAAAGTACACCCATGCTAGTGTAAGTGTTCTTTACAGAAGGCATTTTGTGGCAGAGCAGAAGCTGACAATAGCTGCAAAGAACTGCTGGTGGGACATCATTTGTGTACCACGGCAGATGGTAGCTTCTGTATAAAGTAAAAACAAAGCCTAGATTACTCAAGGACATGGACTGTGAGAAGGGAAGATGAGCAATCCCTAGCTTACTAGTCATTCTGGCCTGGGGAAAATATTATTATTCTTTCCTCTCCCACTAGAAGAGGATGGGCTGGAGCTCTAATAGGAGAGCATATTCTCCACATGCAAAAAATCCCAGGCTCAATCCCCAGTATCTGTAGGTAGAAAGGGCTGAGGAAGACACACACAATCTGAAACCCTGTAGAGCAGCTGGCAATCAAGAGACGGTACTGAGCTTGATGGTCCAATGGTCCAACTTGGAATAAGGCAGATCCCCATGTCCCCACCCACCCCTCTCTCTCACGCACACACACCCTGGCCTCTATTAGGATCTTCAAGTAGGACCTGGCTCAAGTTTTGGAATGAACTCCATGAAGACGTGTGCAAGGTGCCTCACATTTTGGAAATGCAAGTCGTTTGAAATAGTGGGCTGTTTGGTACAAACAATCTGCTTCTTTTTTCTTTTTCTTTTGAGATGGCAATGTCCTCCATCTAGTGTTTTATTTTGTATTGCTACATTAACCAGAATTTACTAAGCCAGCCTTCCCCAACCCAGTGTCCTCCAGATGTGTCAGACTACTACTCCCATTATTCTCAGCATGGCCCCCAGCTGGGGGAAAGCTGTACTAAACACTTTGTTCATTACACCACAGAAATGATACTCTTTTTTTCCCTCCATTGCAACCTGGCAGTAAGAACCAAATCCGTTGCCACCAGCACACCCCTCCAGCACTCCATTCCCCACTGTGTGGTCAGTTCCATCTTCCTTGCCACCACTTTCCAAGGGCTTCCATGACATTCAATCTCTCCTCCAGTCCCATTAAACAATTTGCACACAGAATATACAGGATGAAAGTTGACCATAAATGTCTTCCTCAGCCCCACCCTTCGTAAATTGGCTGCTTCAAGCAAAAAGGTGGATTGTCCCTCATTTCCATGTACCAACAAATTAGTCCAGAGGTTCTGAAGCTTTTTGAGTCAGTGGACATATATGGAATTCTGAGTGGTTTGGGTGCTCTTACAAAATGGCTGCCTTGTGGGGAGGGGCTTGCCCTTTCATAAAATGGTGGGCATGGCCAGTCACAAAACACTCACTTCCCAGAAGGCAAACCAGTGAGATGAAAAGTAATTTGCCCTAAAACTTAAGTACAAGAGTCCGAGTTCTAAAACACAAAACACTGTTTTGAACACAAATAAAGCTAATGTTAGAGGGCAGCCCTTCACTTTGCAACATACCAGCCTCCCTGATTTTTAAAAAAAACATATTTAACAAATGTTAAAATAAAACCAAGAAAGTATAGGGAGCCTGGTGAGTGCCAAGGGAAGTGTTTGTGGGAGGACCGGTGCCTATGAACACCATTTTGGAGACCCCGGCTTAGTCCATGTTTATAACTTGGTGGGGAGAAAACAGGACCATCACCCAGAAAAATTGCTCTGGGAAAGGACTGAGGTCAGTCCGAGCAGTGCTCCATTGAAATGGAATTACACTGGATCTCGATTCAGCATTTCTCTGGATATGAAGTTAGAATTTAACCTCCCGACTCCATTTGTCAGCAATTGGAGAGTTAAATCAAGTTATTCTCCAACACAGGGGACCTCCCTCCTCACAAGATTTCCAAAACAACAACAACAAAAAGCCATCATCATTTGGGCTAACAAGACTCTTGAGAGGGAAATCACGGCTTTGGCACATAACTATTGTGTGATCTCAGAGGGATCTTTAAGCATACTAAGAGCCCTGACCCAAAGCAAGCAAAGGCCAGACTTAATTCTCCCTGCATTTTCCTGCCTCTTCCAAAGGCTGTACAGTGGCTGTCATTATCAGTGGCCACTGCAATATCTATATCATAGGCAACCAGTCAGCAAAAGATCTGGAAGCAGACTGGGAAATTTAAATTCTAAGCCAAGTTAAAGAAGTCTAGACATCTAGAATACCATCTCTCCATCACCTCTGAAAGTTATTCCATGACTTGAAAACCAACATCCGCAAGTGGAACCAACTCATGAAAGGATATGAACCTTTACTTCACATGCCAATTTCATTTTAGCTGCAATATTGCAAGGGGGTGGAGGATTTAGGTTTTTTTAAAAAAATGCATTTATATCCCATCCTTCCTCCAAGAAGTTCAGGACAATCTACATCAGAGGTGGCCATGTTCCAGGGCTTCGGGATCTGCATTGCCCTCCTAGAACCCACTATGGGCTGCACACCATGTTCACAAGCAGAATCACACATCTGGGAGGGCGATTTTCTCTGCTGCAGCAAATTCGGCAGGGGGCATGCAAAAAGAGCCATGAATCCAATATGCGGCCTGTATGTTGCTTACTCCTGCCCTATATGGTTTGATATCCCCCGTTGTTTACTCACAATTGCCTTGTGATGTAGGTTAGGCTGAGAGATAGCATCTGGTCTAAGGTCACTCACTGAGCTGCATAGGTGAATGGGGATTTGAACCTGGGTCTCCCCAGTCCTAGCCCGACACGCTAACCAATGCAAAACACTGGATCTATTCTTTACTGGAGACTGAAATAGGAAGGCTGGGATACTTGGTGGGGGTGGGGAAACAGCATGCCAGAGCTCAATCATTGGGAAGCCAATGCCTCTAAGTATGTACATATTGCATTTTCCTCACCCCTGGATACACACAGGTTACTCCAACATTACTGAGATTAAGTTGAGATCAGAACATGCAACTTCCATGTAGGCATGAGCAACAAAAAAGGGCCTATACAGAAGACCAACGGTGAAAGTCGGCAGATATGGATTTCCAGGACAAAATGTTTCACCCACATTTATCATTGAAGGCCAAATTACACATGCCACTAAGTGCATCATTAGAAAGCCTGTTAGCATTAACAGCATGAGTAGGGAGGGGAGGTTTAAAACTTCCCTCCCCACTGCAATCCCCATGAAAGACCACCCCAACCAACTACCCCCATCAGTATCCTTTGGGATACTGACAAAATATTGGAGGAATTCCAGAAAATAAGAAGTCTGCTTCATTACAGCAAATAACCCTTTCATAAAAACCTCCTGCCTGAAACCCTGGAGAGCCACTGCAAGTCAATGTTGACAATACTAGGCTGGATGAAACATTGGCTGACACAATATAAGCCAACCTCCTATGCTCCTATTTTACTTGACTGCAATTGGCACTAATGGCTTCTGTGAAAGTTACCAGAATTTGCTTTATATGGCTTGCCAGCAAGGTTTATGCTTGCAGCCACGTAGATGCTTAGATCTTCCCTAGCTGAACTCCCCCTCTCTTACGAGGCCAACATCCTTTTTTTTAGGGTCTGCGCATACTATTTGCTATGAGCTGGCAGGTTCTCCCTTCATACTAGCATCTAAACAGCAATTAGCATTGCTGTTGCAGCAGAAAAAGGCGATAGCCAGAACTACATTATGCTAGTGAAACATAAGCAGCTACAGTACTCTCCAAGAGAAAGCAACACCTCTAAGCGTCTTTTGTTCATCACTGAAGATTCTTTGATTGGAAAGAAAGGGGGATAAATTCCAAAGTTAGTGGAAATACAATTCAGCAGGGATGTCTCCCCCAAGGCTAACCTTTTAAATTGGAGCATACACTCATCTGGAGCAGCCAATTTGCTGGAAGGCTGCATGTGAGGAGTGTAGACCTAACAGCTCAAAAAATTTCCTGTGCCAGATTCAGCACCATGGGTAGGATCAGTAAATCCTTGTGTGCCCTCCCACTCTCTCAACATACAGTCCTTGCAAGAAACAGACCTGTCCAATGTCAGGGAGGGGAAAGAGAAAAGGAAAGAAGCCAGAAGCCCCTTCACCCACTCTAGGATCCCATTGTTCCTTACCATCCATTCAGTGGCCCTCAACCCTAAGGGTCCACCGTGTGACCCCGCTGCTTCGGTAGCTGCAAGTATATAGTTAAGAGGTCATAACGGGTGGTGGGGAAGGACTGAACCAACTGCTCGTGGGGGACTTTGCCCCTGGTGACAAAAGCAAACACGGGCCACGCCTGGAGCTCAACTTGTCCTGGAAGCGAAAGAGAGTCCCCAGCCAGCACAGGGCTGAGCGCAACTCCAGGGCACGCCTGTTTCGCCTTCTCTCCCTTTCCTTCGACTGCATCGGTATGGACCACGTTAGACCCAACGACAGTGATCCACCATAGCGCTAAAAAAGCCCCCGACAACGGCACCAACCACTCCCTTAAACACAGCAGCGGACTCTGCCTTGAAGATCCACCAAGTACCAAATTCCTGGGATCCCAAGTTGGAGGGCTGAGCTATACCAAGGCAACGTGGGTTTCTATCCGGAGATTAGGTAGAGAGATACACTCCAGATGCTGTGCAAACCATCTCCCCTCAGCAGCGTCACACTTCTCTGAAGTCCAGAAAATAACTGTTCTGTAAGTGGGGCAGCTGGTTACGAAACAATGCCTGTCATTAGCATGCTCTGGGGGAAGGGTGGTGGGGCCAGGGAATCACATGATGGCAATGCAAAGAGAAGGGGGGGAGGGAAGGAGGAAGATACTGCCAGTCACCAAAGGCAGCTCAGCTCATTCACAGGCCTGTCACAAAGGCCTGTTGGGGATCTTCCCCGACTCCCTGCAAAAGCTTGTCCAAGCCAAGGCCAGCCTACAGTATTAGGCAACCAGTGTTTGCTTGTTTCCAAGAAGTGCCCATATATCTCCCTTCTTTTCCTAGGAAGCAAAGGAGGAAGGAAAAGACAGCACAAAAAGGGAAAGACAAGCCTCAAGCTTGTGCAGAAAGAAACTGTTTGTCCCCATCAGAATGAAAAGGCAAAGAACCCAGCCTCCACGGGCTCCTTGTTATGGTTTACCAGTCCTACTTTAAAGAGGACAGTCTGTAAAGGATGCGAAGGCACCCTCTATTTGAATGGCTGTCCAGGCCAAGTTTGGTTTAAAAACAAACAACCATAAGAAGAGAAGGCAGGGAGGGGTCCTGAAGTTGTCCATCAACAGTTAGCACCCGGACAGAAAATTGAGCAGGCACTCTGGTCACAGTCTTCCCCATTATGGTGAAATGTATTGTATTTCTATTTAAATTATAGTAAATATTTCTAAATTTGCATCTATATATAAACATTAGCATATGCAAAGTTTATGCAAAAATGTGTCCTCTTTCTTGGTGACGTGTAAATGGTCACTCTTATACAGACAGACGGACAGACAAACACACACACAATAGATACATTTATATAGAGAAAGATGGCATGAAATTCCTTAGGCAAGAGGAAGCCTCCAAAGATTAAGGAGGAGACACCTCTTAAAAAGCAGAACAGGTCTCCAACAAGAGTAAAGCTAGTTCATGCCTATGCCTACCAAGGATAGATATCTTCCTATCTCATGCCATTAAAAAGCAGGTTAACACAAACTTAAGATAATGTATACAGGTTCAGTTCCCAATCCAAAAGAACATGCCAAGGGATGGGAAGAGCCGCTTGTTTACAGTCCTGCAAGTGAAGGCCAACAGGATAACAAGGCATGACAGATACACCATGACAGTCAGAGGCAACTGCCAATTTAGTACAAGCTTCAGCACGTGCAGCTTCTCAGCATGGCCCAACACTCTCAGTAGGTGCTGGCAAAAGAGTAATCAGACTGTACCAGAACCTATAGGATAGTGCACAAGTATGAAGAAATTGCACACACCTTTGGAGGATAAGAAGAGTCCAACCCAACTTCAGCACAACCTACCCACTCATTTTGGGATGACATGGAAGCAAAAAAGTACACTAAAGCAGAGAATTCTGTACAAAACTGGGATGGTTGTGATGAGAGATCCAAGCGTACTTGGGCAAGATGAAATGTCATGAAATTGCCAGCCACATTTCTCAAGAGAACAGCACAACCATCATATTAGGAGGAATTACTGCTACACCAGGTGGCAGAGAAAAATATAATTTCCCTTCAAAGGATGCTCAAGCATCAGTCTACCATCTCAAATTCTCGTGAGAGGGAATGGATCAAAAGCATTTTTTTTTCTTCTGCTACTTTTTGAGCATCAGCTAGCAAGTCAGAATTATGTGACAGTCTCTGCTAGAAGAGCATCCACTATTTGTATCCAGCAGCAAGTGGGAGGCAGGCACTGTCAGAAGGTGCAAAGTCCTGAAGGCATATGAGCAAAGAACCCAAGTGTATCTGAAGGTAGACAAACCTGAAAGAGCAATGGCTGGCAAGCTCAAGAATCAGAGGTGGGATTATTTCAGGGGTAAGCAACCTGGTGCCCTCCAGATGCTTTGGACTATAAATCCCAGAATCCCTGACCATTAGCTATGCTGGCTGGGGCTTATGGGAGTTTTAGTCCAAAGCATATAGAAAGTACCAAGTTTCCTATCCCTGGATTATTTGATTCCCTTGATTCTCCTGCAGCAGCCAAAGCACACCAAATCCATTCAATGGGATGGTCACAACCCTTCAGACATGGCAAACATCCTTCCAGTCTTCTAACATCAACATCAGCACCCAGGCCCAGTGTCAGAGGTTGGCAGCATCAGGCAGTTGCCAATGGCCCAAGCCCACAGGAGAGTACAGCAGTTACCTTGCTGCTCCCCCAAAATGCCAGCTACCCTGACGTAGCATCACTCTATGGTGAAGCAACTTGCTTCAGGCAGCACCTTGTCCATGTGCTTGTCCAATTGGGTTATGTTAGCAACCCAGAAGCATTGTATAAGAAATGATGGTACCAGCAACACTACTTGCTGGCTAGTTCACCTTTTTTTTTTTTTTTTTGCTGCTGCTGCTAGTGCTACATCCACCACCATCACCAAGGTAAGGTAAGAACGCTGCGGCTGTTGCTGAGAGGCCCACCAGCACCACACATGGTAAAATTTATCTGTGAAGTTAGTACAAAGACTACAGCTTTTGCAAAGCAGGGTGGCAAACTTCTTGAGGAGAAAAAGGATACCTTCCAAAGTCAACAACTATAGTGTTCCAAGGTCAGCATTGGCTTCCTTTAGCTTTATATGCAGAAGCATAGATTTTTATATATTTGGGCTTCCCACAGTTTGAGCTCGACATGCCACCCTTCCTAAATTCTAAAGGAGAGATTCAGGGATGGCTTTGCCATGCAGCAGAGTGAAGCAACCTGCTTCAGGCAGCACTGAGGCAGGAGGCGAGGAAGATAAATGACGGCAACGTCTGAATGTTGCAGCAAAAAAGTGTAGGCTGGATGGAAGGGGGCACATGTGGGCTCCTCCTCAGGCAGGAAAATCTCTGGCTGGCACCTGGGAGATTCCCAGCTGACTACATCGTGTTTTCCTGATGCCTAAGTACACAGAGCATTCAGGTGCTCCAGCCAGCTGCATTTTCAATGATGGGACTTCCTTTCTCTCAGGGTCTGCCAGTTTTGAGATGTGGACAGATTTTCAGAAGCAGTGCAGCATGTCCCCATTTGCACTAATGTTTGGTGGCCATTTTTAAGGTAGCCTGCTTTTCTTTCAACGTTGTTTTGGAGGTCCTATTTCCTGCCAAGAAATTCTTTCAAGAAAGAATATCAGACTTTGATTGTATCATGGATTGTTCTCTTTAAAAAACAAACCAAACTGTTCCGACCATTGGAACCCAATTCTCAAGCTTTTTGAAGTTTTCAGCTATTCACATGCATTGCTATTTTGCTGCCCTTCCTCTTCCTATTTTAGAATCATGGACTTCCAACAGTTCACGGTTACTTTCTCTTACATGGCCAACTGTTTTCACAGTCTCAAACATTTCCTTCCTGTTAGTCAGATTCTGATCTAAAAATAGCCTGTCCCTCATTGTTTCCTCAACTTTCTGAAGCAGACATTTGTCCAGAACAAGTAGGAGTCGTATTTATATATTCCATTGAATATATAAATTGTACTTTGTACTTCCAGCTGGAGTTTCTATGCTAGTGCAGCCTATTCCTGGTGGCAGCTGGATTGTTGGAACACTTCATACCAGGTGGAAGAATTGGCACTAGATGTTACAGCAGTGTTCCTCAATTTGGTGTCCTCCAGAGGTGTTGGACTTGAACGCCCAGCATCCCCAGGCAGCATGGCTGGATAGGGAATGTTGAGAGTTGTAGACCAACACATCTGAGGACATCAGGTTGGGAAGGTTGTGTTACAGTGTCTGCAAGGAGATTCTATCACATGGAGACCATTCCTAGCTTCCTACACACAATGAAGGCAATACAGTTTGGCCCAACACAATACAATCCCAATAGTTCAATTTGTCCCACCTGTCTTCCATGAATGATTCCTAACATTATCCATCTCTCAAGAATGCTAGGCCACCTCATTTCTATAATACTGTGTTTTCCTTATATTAAGAGTTCTATTTCATTATGCATGTTAAAGCAACATGCGGTTCCTCGTAATTTATTCACAATGCTCCTATAGTCCCCCCAATTTCTTTAGAAATGTTCCACGATAAAGAGTCTCAAACTATCAGAATACTCTTGTCTCATAAAATCTGATGTGAAGTATAAACCACACAGACCATCACCTTTTTAAGAGTACTTCTACATCAGTTGCCACCAAGGATGGACTGCACTAGCTAAGAGCCCCAAATTCAAACTTCATCCCATGGTCAAAGTAACTAGTGATGCTGTATCTAGGCTTTAGTTTTGAATAGACCCATCATTACCATAAGGCTTCTCATATTCCTCATGTTTGTCCATAGCCGTAGATGTCTTTGAGGTATTTCAGGAGTCATCCAATAGTACTATTCATGTTCAAGAGGATACCACACTATTGAGAAGCAGCCCAGGGGCATGATGAACTTTAGCTATTTCTCTAAGACTTTACACTCCAGACACTTACATCTCCAAATTCTGGGATGTCTAACCCTGTCTGCAGAGGTTCATATTGCCTCGCATCGTTTTTCACAGCAGGCGTAGCTACTGAACCCCCTCTCTCCTAACAATATTTCCCCTTTTCTCCCTTAGGAGTGCACATTGTTTTTTCCTTGCCAATGGCATGACTCTTGAGCAGGTGTATCAATACAGACAACACTATTCAGCACTGGTACAGAGTAACCATTTCTTTGCCCACTTCCAGAATTGCTATCAGTCAGCATTTCACAAAAACAGATCACATTCTGTGCTGGTGGGAGGGGGGGATATAGCACATTCACTACAGTTCACAACCATTGCTTTAGTAGTGACCACAGCCAGCTGCATGTACACAATTCTTCCTCCTCCTCCTCCTCCTCCAAGGTCCTTTCCAAAACAACAGGGTTTTAACGCAACAAGTGTGCATTTGCTACCCGCATCACATACAGGTCAGACACCTTCCATTGAGGTTGTGTTTCTGTTCAAGAGATACTGAGTTTTGCCAACACTCACAGTTATTCTTTTCTCCTGAAAAATGCAATTTTTCTCCTGTATAGAACAGTCTCAGGTGTTATGAATACACTGTGCAATGGGCCTGGGCAAACCTTACAGTTATGCTCCACTGGATACTGTTTACAATGTAAACAGAAGCAAGAGCAGACAGCAAGGGACAGCCACCTCCGCTCGCTGCTCCTTGTACCTACTGGTCCCATCCTCCCCACTCACAGAGGCCACTGGAACCATCTGCCCTGTAAGGAAGGCCAGTAGGGCCATCTGCTCTGGGGGTGTTAGCATGTGGTGGGAGTGACAAGAACCCGGCAGCTCCAATTAGGTCCCAGAATGCCCAAGCCCCACCCTGTAAGACCAATAACTTCTGGTTGCGTTACAGCTATTTTGAGGAAGGTCCAGTCAACATGCCATTTCTTAAAGGCTGGCCAAAGCCTGTGATGTTTTGTTTTGTTTTAAACTTCACAGCTCATTTCCATCACAGTTGGTTGTTATAAGAAATGTATAACATTAAGAACCGCTGTCTGTCTGAGTTTTATTGTTTTCCTTCTCCCCACCCACCCACCTTTTTTTCTTTCTATGCCACGTCTTTTTAGTCTGTAAGCCTGAGGGCAGGGACTGTCTTGCTTTTATTGTTCTGCCAGACACTCCAGTAGCTTCCACGGCTGAAGAGCAGGCGAAAGATGCTTTAAACAAATAAAATTAGTTAAATAATGATAATACCTGTCCCCCAGCTAAAATACTCCTGGTCGTTTAGGTCTCAAGGATTTCTACCCTCCCCCATTTTTTAATATTTATGTTTATTTATAACCCACCTTTTTTCCAGGTAGCTCAAGGTGGCATGTGTGTATCTCCCCCCTCCATTTTATCCTCAACCACCACACTGTGAGGTAAGTTAGGCAGAAAGGGTGAGTGGCCCACTATGCTTCATGGCTGGGCAAAAACCTGGGTCGACCCAGTCTTAATCCAACACTCCAACCACTATACCACATTGATTCTGGTTTAGAGGCTTACTGATCTGCTGGAGTAGCACAGAAGTCCTCTGGGGGTGATACAGACACTCCCACCATGTCAAAGAATCAAAAGGTTCCCAATGAACTTTCCTCGAATGAATCTGTCTCAGGTCTTTCTGAGTTCTAGGTGCACCATCAGCTCAGACTCAATTGTCAGGGAGGCAGGCTTGCTGTATATAAGAACTTCACCTCCCTTGCCAGGTTTGCTGTCCAACAGAGTCCTGAATATGAATAATTGCACTTGGTGAACTTCCCTTTGGGGGAAGGTGCTTGAGCAGGTGGTGGATGTCCAACTTCAGATATTTCTTATTGAAAGGGATCTAGATAACTCATATCAATCTGGCGTCTGGCCCAGTTTTGCCACTGATGTTGCCTTGGTTGCCCTAGTAGATAACTTTCACTAAGAGAGAGCACACATAAGACAGAAACACCAGGGACCCTGTGATTCTCCTGGACATCTCGCTGGTTTGTGACACCATATATCTTGGTACCCTTCTGGTTCACCTGTTGGACGTGGAAATCAGAGGCACCATGCTCCAGTGTCCATTTCTATCTCACAGGTCTATTGCAGAAGATAGGGCTGGGGAACTTCTATTCTGCCCTACGGAATTTATGTTTTAGGATGTCACAGGATCCATCCCACCTCCCATGCAATTTAACATCTACATGACACTATTGGTGGAGATCATCTTGGGATTTGGAGTAAGGTACCAACAAAATGCTGAAGACACCCAGCTCTATTTCTCCTTTTCATCAATTCCTGTAAAGAAAGTGGATGTTTTGAACAGGTGCCTAGACACAGAGATGGGATTAATAGGGACCAATAAACTGATGCCCAATCTAGAAAATACAGTCTATTGGTAGGTTGATTGGGGAGTTAGTATTCAGCTGTTTTGGAGCATCACCCCCAAAAGCTAGGTCCATAGGTTGGTGATGCTACTAGATCCACTGGATGCCCAAGTGGCATTTGTGGTTCAAGTACCTTTGACAGAGTTCAATTCATGTGCTAGCTACAACCCTTCTTAAGAAAATCAACCCAATTTCAATTTGGGTCATGTCCAAAGCTTTATGAAGGGTTGCCTAAGAACAGCATTTAGAAACTTCAGCTGGTTCAGAACACTGTGGCAGAATATTAATTGCTTTCTGTAGAGTTGATCCTATTTTGCCAGTAACTGAGGAACAGATTATCACTTTCCTTCCAAGTGCAATTCAAAGTGCCGATTTCAACATTTAAAGTCCTAAATTGCCATTTGCTCCATATGAACTTTACCTTGTGTTAAGATCTTCTGTTGAGGGCCTGCTCTTGGTGCTCCCACAATCACAGTTGAAGCGGGCAGCTACCAGGGGATCAAGGGTTTTTTCTGTGGTGGCACCCAGACTTTGGAATACCCTTCTCAGGCATTTACATCAGGCTTTTACATAGTTATCTTTCTGGAACCAACTAAAACCATTTTTATTCATTGAAGCTTTCGGAGGCATTTAGTTTTCCAATAACTCTTATGTAGAATTTATTAGCAGTTTCTTGGCTGCTACGCTTGCTACTTGTATTTTGTTTTGTTTTGTGTTTATTGTAACTGATTGTTTTTAATTACTTGCTACAAGCCACCTTGGATGACAATATTAACAGAAATGCAGGATGATTTTTTTAAAAAAAGTTTGTATAGTCAAGCATTACTGCAAATCCACTCAATGCAGTTGGAACTTTGTATGAGGAAGAGATGTCTATGTCTTAGAATGGGGATAAAAGTTTGGTAGGGAGGTTCAAAATACCCCTACAATGCACTACGTTCAGACAAACTTGGAGAAAGTAGCAAGTCACTCCTAACCTACATGCTTTATTTTGTGCCATAGCCAGTTCCCATGCCAGCTTAATACTGACAAAGGTACTACAAGACACATATATACATAAAGCAGCTGTACACCAGAAAAGGGGCATGAGTTGAACCACAGTACCATGAGATGTAGAAGAAATAATGAACACCAATAGGAGAAGAAACCAAAGTATCAGTACACGAAGATCTTGAACTCATGAACTTAAAATCAACCATTGAGGCAAACAAGCTGGGCTGGCATGCTACACAGACTAGTATTGCCAGAAAAGTCACTGGAGAATCATAAAGAAGCTACAAGAGAGAAAGAGAATGAGTGTATTTCTGTCTCACAGAGGTTATTTGCAGGCATCACACTCTCTGATCTCCAAACCATGTTTAAGGGAGCAGGAACAGGCCATGTACATAAACACTTTCTTTTAGGGTCAGTCCTACCATAAGGCAGAGTGAGGAGGTCACCTAGGGTGGCAGATACTGGGAGGTGACAGTAAGGTGTTGGAGGAAAGCATGGTGTGCTAAGCAGCCCAGCTTGCCTGTGCCCCATAGGTGACTGCCAGCGGTCAGCTTTTGTACATGGAATAGGAGGGGGCATCATCTTGTTCAGTAGCAAAATGTCTTCGACCAGCCCTGATTCCCTCCTCCCCGGATGTGGCTTGTTCAATAGGACATATCCTGCTTTGCCAAGCCACAGTTTGCTACATCAATAATTTTAATAAGGAATGAAAGAAATATCTATGCTTGGGAATTTTACAGAGAGGATCAAAATACATTTCCCCCCCATGGCTTCATTATTTCCAGACATTTTACATCTCTAGTCTTTCTATAAAAGTGTTCTTATTACATAGGTTTTAGAAATCATTTTTGGGGGAGTAAAAACTGGGTAGCAATATATAATAAATACTCTTAAATTCTAGAAGAAAATTCATAATCACAAACTGTTTAACGGTTTAATAATTTTTCAGAAAAAAACAAAAACAGTCTATTGAAGAAGAAAAAAACCCTTTCCTGAAGTTTCCCTTTTTTTTCCAGGCCTTCACCTCTCTAGTCATGGCAAACTGGTTTGACAAAACAGGAAGTATCCTATTAAAATGGGCATACAAGAAAGCGAAGTGCACATGGAGGATAGGAGAACAGCCATGCAGGGCCTTTCCCATAATAGCCTCAAGGCTATAGAATGACACACACACACACCACCAAAATAAAAGCCTGTTAATGCCATTTTAAAATAAACATATACACGGCCCACCTTTTCTCACAGGCTAAAAAAGAGAATGGTAGAAGATGTTGGCTTTCTACCTACTGCTGTTCCCCCTCCATCCCCTTTCCTCTCCCATGCTTGCTGCTTTTTAAAGGTGCTTCCTTTTTCAGTAATTTGAACAGAAGTACTCTAAGTTCCCATGTAGATAGGCAAAGATTGCAAGCAGTGGCAGATACAGACTTAGGATGGTGGCCATTAATAAATAAGCAAGTGACATGCCCCTCTACTGCTGTGATGAGAAGGCCCTGACGCATGATATCAAAATGAAAGTGAAGTGGCAAGAGAGAAGAGTAACACATTGAGGACATCCTCCACGAAGTTCTGCACACAACAAAATGAAGACATTTTAGATCCAGGAGGAAGTAACTTACAGCATATTACAAGAACAAAACAAAACAAATCAAATGGTCTCGAGGCAGGAAGGAGCTCATAGAATCATAGAATAGTAGAGTTGGAAGGGGCCTATAAGGCCATCGAGTCCAACCTCCTGCTCAATGCAGGAATCTACCTTAAAGCATCCCTGACAGATGGTTGTCCAGCTGCCTCTTGAATGCGTCTAATGAGGGAAAGCGTCTAATGAGGGTAATTGGTTCCATTGTCCTATTGCTCTAACAGTCAGGAAGTTTTTCCTGATGTCCAGCCGGAATCTGGCTTCCTATAACTTGAGCCCATTATTCCATGTCTTGCATTCTGGGTTGATCGAGAAGAGATCCTGGCCCTCCTCTGTGTGACAACCTTTCAAGTATTTGAAGAGTGTTATCATGTCTCCCCTCAATCTTCTCTTCTCCAGGCTAAACATGCCCAGTTCTTTCAATCTCTCCTCATAGGGCTTTGTTTCCAGACCCCTAATCATCCTCGTTGCCCTCCTCTGAACACGCTCCAGATTGTCTGCATCCTTCTTGAAGTGTGGTGCCCAGAACTGGATGCAATATTCAAGATGGTGCCTAACCAGTGCCAAATAGAGGGAAACCAGTACCTCGCACGATTTGGAAGCTATACTTCTATTAATGCAGCCCAAAATAGCATTTGCTTTTTTTGCTGAATTCTATCTAGCAGTTTTGAATCCACAGGTGCAGGCAGAATGAATTAACAAGCCACTCAGAGAAAAGGGTGAACTCTTCTCTCTTGAATCTTGAAAAGCTACAGGGTTGCTTTAATACTGGCCAGTCATCTGCAGGAGGCCCACCCTCAGTCCCCAACTGACAGGCGCAGCAGTTGCACAGTGGTTTTTAAATGCTTCAGCCACGATGCAGCAGTGGTGTGGAAAATGAAGGGCAAAGGAGCTTTGCCAGAGGCCCAGGACACAGTGACCCTAATCAATTTCCCTGGGAATAGAATTAACAGTCATGTCCACAACACTGCTGTGCTCAATAGGAATCTGAAGCTGATTCAGGCCAAGAACCAAATTTAGCTGGCAAGCAGAAAGTCAAAAAGCACCTCCCTCTTTGGCTATGGATTAGTACTTGCCCATCAGCTATTGTGAAGCCAAGGGTGCCAGGTTCAAAGCAGAGGTACCCTTCTATTACTTAGTATTGTGAACTTGATATAGCATGAGATGATGGGAAAAGATGGGGGAGAGGAACCTCCAAGAACCATCCAGCCTCCCTATATCTTCCAAGGCCTTCTTCCTCCAAAGACTTATCCACATAACCATTCAATGTGAATGTACCAACCACATTTTCCCTGCAGCACAAGGTTCACAAGCATTGTCAATGGCATAATATGCAGTCCTCATATCAACTGGGCCACGACAGAAAAAGAGAAACAGAGGAATGGGGCTTTACTGTTTTTTGCTTCACTTAAAAAAAATATGTAATGCTGTATGCTAAGGTACAGGGCAGGGAATGGATGGATGCTGGCTGACCAAGGTGAATGGTTCTGCTGATCTCCAGCGACGCAGCTATCTCAAAGAGAGCAATGGAGCCCGATGGTGGGACAGTACAACTGGGGCTTATTTCAAACTGTTTCTTATTTATAGGGGTAGTGCCCATCCATCAGAGAGGTTTAAAAAAAAAACCCACCACCACCAAATTCACAAAACGCTACAGGTTTTGTGTGTGCGACATCTATCACAGGGAATATTTTGGAGAGAGATTGCAGAATCCAGCTATCAAAATGACACAGTATTTACATTATTCTTGTGACAATGTCTGGACATCCATTGTTCAATGCCAAGGATCTTCTTTCCATCTCAGTACTGCCTTGATCTAGCATAGGAAAACACAAACATACTTGCCTCCAATTCATGATTTATATGCCCTGTAGAAGCATGCAACAAAAACTAAATATTGCTCAGACTGGTAAATAAGATACAGTCAGCCATGAGTTGAGCCCACCATTGTAGCAAATGTTTCTTGTTGGGTTGCAGTGGCTCTTGGGATAGGTTTGCCTTTACATCCATAGATAGGCTATTTCCAAAGATGTTTACTTAGGGTTGTTATTCTGAATCAGAAACACCTGCCTACACAGGTAAGGAATTCTAGACTGAATTCAGTTACAAATCCATGCTGGGAGTGCTGGTGTGAAGGACCATGTGTTTGGTCTTCACAGGCTACAGGTACCTGCTATTACCTCTCCAAATATACATTCTCCAATAATTACACTGGGAGTTGCATGGTCTATTCTTTGTAGCTGATCAAGCATCTGGAGACTGATTTCGGTGGCTGGACCTCACTTTTGGAACCACCTCTATCCCACAGAAATAGGGCTTTAGCCTATTGGATTAAACATGTCTTTTTACTGTTTTAACTGCCTGTCTGGCATTTTGATCAGTTTTTATCTGTTCTGTTTGAATTTTTATGTACTAGGTTCATGTAATTTTTAGCCACTTTAAGTGCCATTAGCAGAAAGGCAGGATATACAATTGAAATAATAACGTAACCTGACCAAGCACAGGAGATCTAACTGAACATTAAAAAAACAAAACAATGCCAATACATTAATATACAATAAGGCTTTGGAAGGGCAAAGGTGAATTGTTTTTCCAAGTGGAATCTACTGAAACACAGAGGAAGAAATCGATACTCTTAAGTCAACCTGTGGCTCAGCAGTATCAAGAAGTAGGAACTGGAGAGTATGAAAAAAAAACTTGCACACGCTTGTGCTTTGGAACACAATTCACGTTGTTTAATGCATAGCTGGATTACAGATTATGCAGGAATTTCCGATACACACCTCTACTAACTGTCGCATGAGCCTTCTGAGCAGGTTTTTCCTGCGCACCTGACTTTTGCTTTCAAGGAAGAGTTAAAAGATTTCACCCTGAAATCCCTAGTAACTGAGACAACAAATAAACCTGCTGGACTATCATGCCTGTGACATTTATTCTGTATAACTGACATGGGGAGGCATTGGTAAGATTTAGGAGACCTGGACAAGCAACTGGCCCAGTTAGCACTCGCTTGCAGGAGTGATCAGCTTAGGCAATCAGTTATGTTTAGGCCAAGAGCGCCAATAATTCAACATCAATCCTTACTTAAATGAACTTCCTGAGCCAGTCCGGCCCTAAGGGGGCAGATGCTTAAGACTTGGAAATCCACTGACAGATGCAGATATGCTATTCCCTCTTCCACAGTGGGTGGGCACCAGGTGGTTAACAAATAGCATACTTGTTTATTGTTGCTTCGGCCAACATAACCTCAGTGAAAGGCAGCCACACTGAAGCACAGGTTAGGATAAGGCAGGGTATGCAAGTAAATACAATGAACAATTAGAGAAGGGGGGAACCTGGGGAACCCCTTGTTTAAAAGGATAGTATTTCTGCAGTGCTTACCCAGCCTGATTTAACTAGCATGCTTTTCTCAAGAGAAAAGACATTAAATCCTGGGATGGATAAACTTGCAGACCCAGAAAAATATAATCACAGTGTTCAGTTGTTTAACTGGTTAGTGCCAATGAAACTATGGAGAAAACTAACCAGCCACCTATCAGCTGCAATCAGTTACTCTCAAATATTAACCTCAACTTTGATTCTCTAGGGAACTTGTCATCCTTCTTTTATAAACGAGAAATTGAAGGAAAATTGCCTTAGAGTGCCACACCTGGAAGCCACCTCTTTTGATCTAATCACCTAGACCAGAGCTGGAAAGTGAATGCAGGAGATCTTACCTCCTAGCTCCTCTGACTACTAAACCCTACTCCCTTTTGGCCCAGCATTGCTGCTGGCTCTGAACCCTTCATGCACAGCAGTCTCATATGCAGCACAGAAGAGGCACCAATGCCAAAAGATTAAAGGGGCCAAAGAAGAATCTGGCATCAGATGTTCTACAAGCTTCTATTTTAGACCATGCAGCAGTGCCAAAACATTATTATTATGACAGCTTTGTTTAAACATACTTGAGGATCCAAGAACAGATTGCATTCACTCCCTCCTGCTTAAAGGAGACAGTAATATATAGTCCAGACAATGAAAGGCCTACTTTTTATTTCCACCCCCGTCACCTGCGGTAGATTAGTCTGGGAAGCAAGATTCTGCCAGTCATAGGAATATACAGAATATGACTTCATACCAAGTCAAGAATTAAAGCCATAGCCTGGGTTGGTGCTGGCAGGAAAGAGCAAAACCCACAATGATTAGTCCTCGCCTCACTCACAGACCTGGTTCACATTATCACCACAGCCCAAAGTGGCTTATTTAAGCAAAGCTGGGCTGTGGCACCTGCCCTGGAACCAGGTTGCTGATTCAAGCTCCCTGTTGCAGTTTCTTGTGTCATCCAAACCCAGCAAAGGTGCCTTGTTAGGGTGGTTAACAAACCACCCCACAACTTTACAACAGCCCATGGGTTCTGGGTGGTTTGTTAACCACCTCAGCACCTTAGTTGGGTTTGGACATCACAAAAAGCCACACCCTGTAAGGATAATTACGTTAACTGGGACAGCAAGCGACAGGCACAAATAAGATAGTTAACAAGTCCCCATGTTTTATTAATTACTCTAGTGTCATAAGAACCGGCCCACAATGTTTGGTCAGCCTAGGACTGAAATTCCCTATCAAAAAGCATGGCCAGGAATTTAAAGAGAAACAGGATTAAGTGATTACATGCCAACCGAGAAGAGGCCAGAGGAAAGGTACTCAAATTGGGAACAAAGGTTTGAAATACACAAGTGCAAGGAGAATTTGCTTCTTAATAATGGCTCCTCTGTCAACATTAGCCCCAAAGTTAAAATTCTCCCCAAAATGTGGGGAAACATCCAGGAATACTTCAACTAACCTTATTTTAGGTATTTATTTCTATAGCCCAAAGTATACCATACACTCAAAACACGTATACCAAATATAACCTAAGAGCTGTTTTAGAACAGCGAAAGCCATTCAGGTTGACCGGGGGGGGGGGGGGGAGACACTTTTTCAACTCACACTTTCCCTCTTTCAAAACTTCGCTCCCCCCACCAGCCCCTTCAAGGCTTCCCTCCTGAGCAGGGGCATAACTTGGGGCAGGGAAACAGTGGGTTGGAAAAGTGCTACCTTCCTCATCACTTTTCTGCTCTCAACTGCCCCCTCCCAAAATGGCTGTACCTGTTGTAAAATGGCTGTTGGATTGCACATAAGATATATTTTGGGCTTGTCTTCCATCACATTTTAGGCAAGTCATCATTTCGATCTGGACCACAACCTCTTCCTGTATGTAACAGACCAGTGGTAGGCAATTTGATGCCCTCCAGATGTCTTGGATTACATAGGCTGACCATATGAAAAGGAGGACAGGGCTCATGTAACTTTAACAGTTGTAGTAAAAAAAAGGGAATTTCAGCCAGTGTCAGTTGTATGCAATTAGTTCCTGGTGAAATTCCCTCTTCATCACAGCAGCTAAAGTTGCAGGGGCCCTGCCTTTTGTATAGGGTCACTCTAGTATAGTGCCTGCACCTTTAACTGTTGTGATGAAGAGGGAATTTCACCAGGAACTAATTGCATACAAATGACACTGGCTGAAATTCCCTTTTCTCTACAACTGTTAAAGTTACATGAACCCTGTCCTCCTTTTCATATGGTCAGCCTAGATTACAACTCCCAAAATCCCTGACCTTCTGGTTGGGGCTTATGAGAGTTGAAATACAAAACACCTGATGGACCCCAGGTTACTACTCCTGTAATAGACCCTTGCACAGTTAGAACCTGTAAAGGTGATTTAGTAAAAGTCAGGTTTCAATTGCTTGGGGGCCAGGAGTGAAGAACAACTGGTTTAGTGGTTTTACTTTAATGGGCTCACTAAACCCACTAAAAGGGGCAAAATCAACACCACACACAAGGAAGCCACTGTGTCACTGAAAGTGACCCACCTGGACTTCAAAGCCTGGCAGCTTAGCATGGGAAATGGGGTGGACAGCAGTCACAGCCAAAATGGATGTCAGAACTGTGGTATCTCCATTTGTGGGCTTCTTTGGAAGAGATCAGAGGCCAGCTTCAGTGTTGGGCCACAAATACACACATGCGCCACTGGGTGAGAATAGCAGCAGCATCTCCCTATAGGGTCACTGTGGAAGCAGAGCCTCAGGGGACCCCACGTCTGTCTCCACACCCCTGGAAATCACACTCAGTTGTCAACTCACTCTGCTCATTCCAGGCAGCAGTATGCTCCGATTCATAGGCAGCCTCTCCGCAGTCAGGCGCCCCTGCATCACTCCGCGCCCCCCAGTAAAAGATCCGCCCTGCCAGACTCTCCAGTTTCTGCAGCGCCGACATCTTACACCCTTTGTTCTTGCTGGAGTTTCGAGAATTCACCTCAGCTCCATGGTTCATGTTTCCCTTTAATTTTAATCACCAATTCCGTCTTCCCCAGCTCTCCTCTCGCAGCAAACACAATCCGGCAGCTTAATCAGGGTCCAGGAGAGCACTCTCTTCAGGCATTGCTATTTGCCAACAGGTAGGGGCAGGCACAACGCTTTTCCTGTCCCGTAACAGGAAGAGAAGGGCAAAGGCAGCAACTGGAGAGCAGACACAGTCCGGGCTTCAGCAGAGCCCTTTACGTTCCCCTCCAGCTGATTGAGACAGGCATTTGGCCTGAGCCGATTGCTCTCGACTTCTAACCGGGAGAGAATTTCCATCAAACCCACCTCCCTGGACCAAAGCGCTCATGTCATTTCACAGCAACTGGCATGCAGCTCTCCAGGCAGCCATCCATGTGCATACCAGGATTTCCCAACCCCCACTATGTCCAGGAAGGCTCCAAGACAGTCCATTCCATATTCTCTCACTGCGTTCAGAAACAAATACAGGGAACCTGGTCACTTACACAGCTGGTCAGAGGGTGAACAGCGGGCAGATTTGATTAATACAGAGGGAGAGAGGCCTGCCAAATCAACAGTAGCGAGGGCCATGCAATCAGGCTTAAAATAGCTCAGAGGTTCTCCGAATCTCTTTCACCGGTAGGGCTAAAGATAGGGCAAATAAGGACCTCATCAGGTAGGGAAGCCCTCCTATTTTCCAATACAAGATGATCCTTCAACAGGCAGGAGCAGCAATTCAGGAGGGAGAGCTGTTCAACTAATCCCAAAACAAACAGCTAAAGCTGTGGATGGGACAAGACATGGTGAGATCCATAAGACGCAAATGCAAAGTAAGAGCTTGTTCAAGCCAATGTCCCTTCGGATACCCTTATGTTCTGGAGATGGAACTGTCCCTTTCTAAATGCCAACACCACATTCAAACAAAAATATTCATTAGCACAATGGCAGTCACCTTAAGCCTGACCTGTGGAATCTATTTCTAAGCAGCTCCAAAGAGCTCATGTCCTGTAAATGAAGCCAAAAAACAAAACAAAAAAAACGTATGTTTCTGCACAGTCCAGAGAGAGCCAGTGACTAGCAGAAAAGAAACCAGCCTCTTGCTTTGTCCGTATCTCAAGGTTAAGAAGCCATTCTTATATGAAGCCACCAACAACACAAAAGAAGGTATGTTGGGGGGCAGGAGGCAGAGAAAGGAGGAGGTATAAGGCAGACGTCTTCCTCGGAGGATTGCTTGCCAAGAGATCTAGGTTCAGGGCAAGAATCAGATGTCACACTGGCCATCTGGAGTACCAAACTAGAAGGAACAGGAAAGAGTTATTGCTTTAGCCCCCCAAAGCTATGCAAGATGTAACTGACCAGCCGGCCAAACAAGTGCATCCACAGAAAAAGCTGCGTCCAAAATTGAAAGTTGAACTCAGAGTCGCCTTCCCACATCCTTTGAGGACTGCTGGGTTCGGTATCCATAATCACCATTTCCAGATGGCAGCTCTGTTTCCTACACTTTCCAGGCAGATCCAGACTCAGGCTGCATTGCCACTTCTTCCAACTTTGCAACTCTCTGTCATCCCCCAGAGCAGAGCCGGCTGGCCATTCAAAGGAAGTCTGCAGGGCAAGACTGCACTTCTGGACAAGGAGAACAAGCACAGTGGCAGGGTAGCTTGCAGTATTGTTTCAGGAAGAGCCCCAAAGGAACAGCCTTGAAGTGGGAAGAAGAGACAAGGCTGGGCACGATGCCAGGTTTGTACAAAGTGCTTAAAGGAACAGGCTCCCAATTTTGCATCTGCACAAACAGCCAGCACAATTGTCCATGAAGAAATTGCATGCTCCCCAATCATTTCAGCATAGTGAATGGGCAGGCTGTGGGCTGTCAATGGAGATGCTTTAAGACCCAAAGCCTGAATTCTTAGGATACAAAGAGGATCCCGTTGTTTTTCAGCATTTCAGTTCAGCAATATTCATGTCTCCCCACTGACAGTCCAACACAGTCCAATACAATATCTCCACTCAGATCATAAGACAAGAATACACTTACTTCCTCTGATAGCAGTCAGATGCTACAATATACTGCTTACTGACCAATGATTGACCCAGTAAGACTAACTGTCACATAGCTGGAAAATACTTCAAATTCCTATGTGTTAGTAGGCAAGTTTTGGGCACCCAAATGCGCTTTTCCAGCCCTAACTGAAAGACAAAACTTCCCAATTATCAACTCGGGCAATTAATCCTTTGGCTGCATATTAGTCAGATCTGTTCCCAGTAAAAAATTGCCATGGCAGTTTCTGGAAGCTAAACATGCAGATTTGTGACTCTTTTTCACATTACTGTAAGTCAAGTAAATCAATCCAGGTCAACGCAGATGAGATGTCATGTGGAGAAGCAGTGGAACAACCAGTTCCCTTCCTGGACTTTTGACTTGCAGGCAAGAATAGAAATTGAGTGCTCAGACAGGAGTAGACAAATGAAAATTGCCAGGTTTTCTAGCTCACAAGGAGTCTTAATTTATGGCATTCAAAGGAGCAGATTCTCACCTCTAAAGGCACATGAAGGGTTAAAACTATGCAGGTGAGACTTCATTTGATCAGGCAATTTTTTTTTGTCATCTCAGGAGGTAAATCTCTAGTGGATTCAGCACAAAAGCTTAAAATATTTTTAATGAGCATGCTGGAATAAATGCAACCAGCCAGAGCAGCAGAAAGCAATGGTTGTGTAAGAGAAGGAATGGAACATAGATAGGGCAGATCATCCTTGAAGCACTCTGCCTCCTCAGCAAGTTCTTCTATTTTTCATGCCTCTGACTTAGATGGTTACTCCTTCACTCCAGCAGTGAACATGCATGAGTCCAAACAAAGCAAGAAGGTTTAAATGGAAGGGCTGGTTGAGGGCTCACTTTGAACTGAAAGCCAGTGGGCTGTACAAGTAAATACAAAGAGACCCCCCCACACACACAAGATATATATCCATAATACCCTCATTCAATATTTCTACATCCAAACACTGATCACAGTCACCACCATATACATTTTTGTGAGGAAAGAAAGGAACCAAGCCTTATCTACTAGGGCAATCCTCCCCAAATTTGGCAAAACTATTGCAGAAGACCATCAGCTACCAACTAACAGATAATTAATGCCTTCTTAATTACATATATTTTGGTAAAGATAAATACACACATTAGGGAGCCTAAAGATAACATACAACTGCTGGCAAAGACTGGTGTGCAATTAAATAATTAAAATTAGGGCCAAACTAGAGGTTTTTTTAAAAGTAATTAGAAAATGGGGGGGGGGGGTAGCAATTTAGATTGGATGCCAGGAGAAAAGTTGGGGAATTTTAACCTTTTACCCCCGCTGCAGTCCAAGTTGCTTGCCGGTTATTTCCATTAGAAGAAAAGCTTCGAGATTACACATGGACAAGTCCAGTTGCTAAGAGCTAGTCACAAATAGTCCACTGCTATTGCAAGCAAATTCCAGGACAACGAGCCTGTACAACTACTTAATATACAGAAGAAACCAATGTGGCTCCACAAAAAGCTTAGAGATGACCTGAAAATAAAAAAGGATACATATAGGAAGTGGAAGGAAGGCCAGGCTACAAAAGAAGAGTACAAACAAGTAGCACAGAAGTGCTGGAATGGTATCAGGAAGGCTAAAGCTGAGAAGGAGCTGAGGCTAGCGAGGGATGCTAAAAGCAATAAAAAGGCTTTCTTCAGATACGTGAATAGTAAAAGACAGAGGAAAGAAATGGTGGTTCAACTGCTTCATGAGGATGGCAAATTGGTAACAGATGACAAAGAAAAGGTCAAAGTGCTCAATTCCTACTTTGGCTCAATCTTCTCTCAAAAGCGGGTCTATGACCTCCCTGGAAAAAGTGAAGTACAAGCTGATGGGGCAGGATTGCAGTTTGAGATTGATAAACAAATTGTCAAGGAACACCTAATTTTTTTGAAGAAGTTCAAATCTCCAGGGCCCAACAAACTGCATCCTAGAGTAATAAAGGAGCTGACAGAAGAACTCTCAGAACCACTGTCTATTATCTTTGCGAAATCATGGAAGATGGGTGAAGTGCCAGACGACTGGAAAAGGGCTAATGTTGTCCCTATCTTCAAAAAGAGCAAAAAGGAGGAACCTGGGAACTACAGACCAGTCAGTCTGACATCCATCCCTGGGAAAATTTTGGAGCAGATTATAAAGAAGTCAGTCAGTAAGAACCTTGAAAACAATGCAGTGATTACTAGAAGCCAGCATGGATTTGTCAAGAACAAATCCTGTCAGACTAATCTGATCTCATTTTTTGATCGTAATCTGATCTCATTTTTTGATCGGGTAATCTCCCTTGTGGACTGTGGGAATGCTGTGGGTATAGTATATCTTGACTTCAGCAAAGCTTTTGACAAAGTGCCCCATGACATTCTGATTAACAAACGAGTGAAAAGTGGGCTAGATGGAACAACTATTAGGTTGATCCACAGCTGGCTACAGAATCGGACTCAAAGAGTGCTTATCAATGGTACCTTTTCACACTGGGAGGAGGTAACGAGTGGGGCACCGCAAGGCTCAGTCCTGGGCCATGTGCTCTTCAACATTTTTATTAATGATTTGGACAAGGAGGTGCAGGGAATGCTAAACAAATTTGCAGACGACACAAAATTGGGTGGGATCGCTAATACCCTGGAAGACAGAAACAAACTCCAAAGTGATCTTGATAGACTGGAGCGCTGGGCTGAAAACAACAGAATGAAATTTAATAGGGATAAATGCCAAGTTCTACACCTAGGGAAAAGAAACCAAATGCACAGTTACAAAATGGGGGATACTTGGCTAAGCAATACGACAATCTTGGAATTGTTGTAGATCACAAGCTGAATATGAGCCAACAGTGTGATGTGGCTGCAAAAAAAAGCAAACACTATTTTGGGCTGCATTAATAGAAGTATAGCTTCCAAATCGCGCGAGGTACTGGTTCCCCTCTATTCGGCACTAGTTAGGCCCCATCTTCAGTATTGCGTCCAGTTCTGGGCACCACACTTCAAGAAAGATGCAGACAATCTGGAGCGTGTTCAGAGGAGGGCAACGAGGATGATTAGGGGTCTGGAAACAAAGCCCTATGAGGAGAGATTGAAAGAACTAGGCATGTTTAGCCTGGAGAAGAGAAGATTGAGGGGAAACGTGATAGCACTCTTCAAATACTTGAAAGGTTGTCACATGGAGGAGGGCCGGGATCTCTTCTAGATCAACTCAGAGTGCAGGACATGAAATAATGGGCTCAAGTTACAGGAAGCCAGATTCCGGTTGGACATCAGGAAAAACTTCCTGACTGTTAGAGCAATAGGACAATGGAACCAATTACCTAGGGAGGTGGTGGGCTCTCCCACATTAGAGGCATTCAAGAGGCAGCTGGACAACCATCTGTCAAGGATGCTTTAAGGTAGATTCCTGCATTGAGCAGGGGGTTGGATTCGATGGCCTTATAGGCCCCTTCCAACTCTACTATTCTACGACTATGACTACCCTGAACACAGGAGTTAAGTTGTCCTGGGGCATGGCACCCCAAGGAGTAGGTGAAATCAAATTGCACAGCCAACAGCTTTGTTACTTTAAAATGGGAAATGTCTTAAGTAGTTTAAAACTTAAATATCATTTCCAAGTTCATCTCATCATTGTATATCTTTCAGCTGTACAGATATGATAAGTAATGGTACCCATTTTCTCATTCTGTACCCTGGATAATAAAATGTACTTCATTTTATGCTCTGCCTAATGCACTTATTAGGCTGTCACAACACTGCCTCTCTTTGGAACTGGATCTCAGAACTTAAAAGCTAAACACAGAAGTCCTTCCCCCTACCCGTACCCCTTTCTGATGGGAAAGTGAATATCTAGAAGTTATGGACAATTCAAACAATTTTTGATGCAACGCTCTACCAGCAGTTTCTTCTGACAAGAGTTCACCAGCTTACTATGACTCCAATTTCATCTGTCAGATAGTGAGAGCATGTATCGGTTAAGCAGATTCCCTGGGAAGTTGGGTCATCCCACCTGGCTGAAAGCATAATCCAGCTGAACATGACTTGCTGCAATGCTATGCAACCTGGAATACTTCCCCAAGAATGAAAGTGGTTAGAGACATGGCATTCCTATGCAGAAACTACAAATGGAGCACTGAGGAAGGCTTCTCAATGGAAACACAGCGAGCTCCATTATTTACAATATTTTATCCTGCTTCTTAACCAAAAAAGGTTCATGAGGCGGCTTACAACATATAAATCGTTATTAACCATTAAATCCACAATTAACAGTGCAATAAGTAGCAAACATCGAAGAAAACCCAGATAAACAGCAGCATCAAACTGAATTAAAAGAAACAGAAAAAGGGTATCTTTAAGGTGTTTTTTTAAAAAGAGATATCAAAGGGAAGGTCCTACTACTGGCCAAACTTTTTTTTCCAATTCAGGGATGGCAGTAATTGAAGATGATGTAAACTGATGTGCACATCTAGCTAGCCCACTCTATGCAAGTTTAGAAAGAAAAAGGTCCTGCACCTCCCAGCATGCCCCAACCAGTATTGCTGGCTGGGACATGCTGGGAGTTATAGGACCTTTTTCCTGTCAAAACATGCATAGGATTGCACCCTGAAACTTTGCTACTGGAGTTTTATAACTCATAGGATAAATATAATATGCAAATGTGATATTTCACATTAACTTCTCTTTGGCACGCTTCACATTTGTCATTATTTGCAAAACCTTACTAGATTGACTCCTCCATAAACTGATAGCCCTGAAAATGTCACACCTATGGTTACCACTGGAAACTGCAGAAATGAATCATCATGTTTACACATTTTATACTTAACTAAAATATGAAAGTCAGCAATATCCCTGGAGCTCATTACCCATCCCCAGCGATTGAACTAGACTGCAGTAGAGATTTCACCTTAATAATGTGTTGTGATCCTCCAGTTAAGCTTTCTGCATAACTCCAGTCACACATTTTCAGAAACATGTTAAGTCTTAAATTACACCTGGAAACTTTAACAGTGGAGGGGAGAAAGAGGGTAGGTGAGTTGTCTTAGTCTTAAAGATGCAATCAACACATGTTGAAGCATTTCGGTCATGTGTAGAAATAGTTTTCCTCATCAAAATTCCAAACCACTACCAAGTAAAGGCTGTTGTAAATATTGACCAAGCTTTACCCCTTTGCTTGCTGCATCAGCATATGCATGCTTAGGATAAGACACGAACAGGGCTACCTGCAAAAACTAGCACATTATATTGGAATTAGAGCACTATGTATTTTCAGCAAGCATCTGACTTCAATTCTCAACTAATTCATAAGACTCCTGGAACTTGCGTTTTTAAAATATCTAGCAAGTATTTCCCGACATGAACCTACCCGAACACTACGTTCAACATCTAAGGCCCTCCTCCGAGTGCCTCCTCCGAGGGAAGCTCGGAGGTCAGCAACAAGAGAGAGGGCCTTTTCTGTGGTGGCTCCCCAATTGTGGAACGATCTCCCCAACGAGGCCCGCCTGGCACCAACATTGTTATCTTTTCGGCGCCAGGTCAAGACTTTCCTCTTCTCTCAGGCATTTGGCAATATCTGAGGAGTCTGGGTTTGTTTTGTTTTTTGTAGCTTTTTGAAGTGTTGAAGTGGTTTTTAAATGTACAGATTGTGTGTATGTTGTATGTTTTTGCTGTTTTAATTTTTGTATATTGTTTTTAATTGTTTTTAATCCTATGTAAACTGCCCAGAGAGCTTCGGCTATGGGGCGGTATACAAATGTAATAAATAAATAAATAAATAAGACTAAGCGTCAGCAATTACCTGCAACTGAAGTTGCATTAGAAACACTTGTCCAAAGTTACTTTGCTGTGTCAAATGCTGCAGTGATCCACCATAAGAGGAACTAAGGATCACTACATGTGATGCTAAATGAGATAATCATGAGAAAGTACATCAGGGCTGTGGTTTTATTTTTAAAAAATTAGCAGGTGCAACTGGGGTGTATGTGTGTGTGCAGTTTTCATCAGGACTGCAGCATGCAGGAAACAGAGACTGAAACCTTCCCTTCCCAGCCACAATCCTGAAAACTGTGATAAAATTGTGGGGGCGGGACTGCACCTGCTATTTTTATTTTAAGCTACATGCTTGTTAATTACATGTTTAGTGTCACCTTTAGCTTGGCTGCAAGGGGTATGGTAGGGAGGAGCATGGGGCATCCAAGTCAAAACACAGCAAACAAAAACAGATGGCATTTACTCCTGAGGCACATTCCTCTAGGCATGTGTCTTCCACTATGAAGTAGCATGTAGTGGTTCACTTGGAACGACTTTTTATGAGGAGAGCAATGCTGTAAATTAAAACACGATGCATTTAGCTTACAAACTTAACATAATAGTACGATATGCGTCTTTCATGCAGGCCTGCAACTAAGCCAGTAAGAAGTTCAGACTACTCAGGCGAATGCTGAAGTATTCACTGCTTCCTTTAACTATACAATCAAGTGGTATTCCATGCAAAACAGGAGTTCCACCTAACACAAGTACAGAAAACTCTGAAACAACACCTATATTGACAGGAAATCACAAAGGATGGTGATCCCATTACATAGCTTTTCCCCACAGCAATATCAGTTTATTCCTCCCACAAACCAATACACAAAAATTATGCTTTCACATTTCCCCCCACACATTATCCACACTCAGGCTGGACAAGGTAATTTCAGCCTCCGACGCAGCAGAAATAAATAATGAATATTTAAAGTAGCTTTTGACAAAGAGCAGCCAAATTTACCATTACTGACCACTTTCGATGAGCAGGATATACCACAGACTAAAGGGAAACCTCTGTATTATAAAACAGCAACAATATAAAGATGTGTCTACAAAAAAGACAATATCACAAAAATCATGTTAGTAGATTATATCATTTTCTTTGCTTATGATGCTTCAAAAGAGTGGGACACTGCATTATTTTCGCTGACTGATCAGTTGGGAATTGGTTACCCTCTCAAAGTGGACAAGTCATATCAACGGCTCTGTGAGCAGAATTGCAAGAAGCACATGAAGACATCAACATGACACCTTCCAACAGAAACAGTTTGGACTGAGATAGATCCTTCCTGGCAGCCCCCACCCAATACAGCTTTGTTACCTACAAGTTCAGCCATTATCCTTACTTGAAAGTAGATCACATTGCACCTAGAGGAACTTACTTCCAAGTAAACATGGTTAGGATCAGACTATTTGCTAGATTTTAGCATCTGGCTGCACACAATGCATTGCTAACAGGTGCTCCACTTTCTGAAATTGTGTCCCCTTCTATGTACTTTACACCCTCACCATATACCTATAAAGCCACAGGTTTACTTGTAAAGATATATCCATGCGTTACAAGGTCTTGTAAAAGGAGATTTTCCTAACATGAATATTCTCTGACTTAGTAGCACAGATTACAACTCCAACATTAACACTTCCACACATTTTCACTCACTGGTACAATTCTCTGAGCTCACTCAAGTCTTTTATGATTAATGCAGAAGGATAATATGCACCCTTATTTACATGAAGTGTCATCACTAATTTTCTCCCTATCTCCCCACCTCCCAAACTAAGTAAAAACCGAACAAAGAACACAAGTGGTTCACTCGGCAAACTGTTACAAATGACAGAAAAGGCATATGTGCCCCATTGTTTCTCTCGTTAAAATTGGTAACAAAGATGGTCAAGTCAGACATTCTGAAACTGGTCAACCAATCTTCAGTAGCATAGCATCTTTGCAAACTATGTGTAACATCTCCCTCTGGTGGCTGGACCACACAGAATGGTGTTAAACTGTGGCTCAAAAGCCACCCCCCCAAACTGTTCTCTGTAGCCAAGTGTCCTCTGATCTTTTCCCTTCATCTGTAGTACTTCACAGATGCTGGATCATGACCTGGGAGGAGCACAGATGGGATTAAATAATGCTTCTCAACCTGTCACCTCTCAGCCTATATTAAAAGGATAAAACTAAGCTCTGAAGAGTAGAAAGCTGCATAAAGCTTTCCACTCAGTATTCTATTCACACATTGGCTATTGGAAGCTGAAAGGACACTGATCCAAGTCACACAGCTGTATCACAACTTACCCATTCATTTCAAGAGGACCCCAGGGAGTCTGCCCTTGGAAGATAGCAATGCATCACATGGACAGTCACATGGAAGGGTCACATATAGCCTACTGCAGATCTTCTGTGCTTTACAAGTACCCAAGTTAAGTTACCCAAACTCCACAAAAACGTTGCCTGTTCCACCAATTCTAACAGCTGACGTATTAAATTGACACAATTTAAATACTGTTTAAAGGAGTATTTCTCCTAAGCATCTATTTAGTCTAGTATTACACCCAGAATTACAGGGAAAGATTTAAGTTATAGTAGAATATCACAATTCAAGCATTTTGAATGTTCTGGGTGGAAACGTCTATCAGCCATGTCTGTATAACAAAAATAAACATGAGTTAGATGGGGATTCCAGTTACAGAAAATATTTTCAGTATGGCCCTGGCACTGTACAAGATGGAAAAACTTCCCTGTTTGATTGTTTGGTTTTTCTCCTAGCCATGAATTCTAAGAAATCATTCACATGATTGCTCTAGCAAAGAGAGAAAGGCTGAGATTAAAATCTGCAAGAAGAAATATTAAGTTTTTATGGAAACCACAGATTTTTTTGTAAGTATTCTACCTTCATAGTTTTTATCTGCTTTGTGGGTTTTTTCCCCTACACACATGGAAACCCATATAGAACCTGGGATGAAAGAATTAGCCATTTACAACACAACCCTACCCGTGTTTAGTTAGAAGTAAGCTCCACAGCACAGTAGGGCTTATTCTCAGGTTAGAGACCACTTCCCAAAACAAAACTCACTAGAAGGGGGTGTCGACCTTCATGTCCATAGGCCAAATCCAGCCTATCTCCAGGCCCAGTGTGGCCCTATGGGGTTCCCCAGATGGCCATGCTCCCTTTCCCTTTTCCCCAACCTCTCGGCTTTTGTACATTCTTTCTCCGCTTTAAAAAGCTGAAACGCCTCTAAGGCTTAATTTATTATTTATGTTACATTTATATCCATCCTTTACTAGTTACTGTCAGTAGGCGCTTTAACATTAATATTATAGTATTTTTGCCCCACCCACAACTGGAAAGTGGCCCTTGAACGCTTCTCCAAAACTGAATTCTGCCTTTGGGCTTAAAGAGGCTCGATACCCCTGCACCTAGAACAAGATTTATGAAAAACACTCTTTTTAAGATTAGTGGCCCCTTGCCCTTCATTTTCAACTGTTGTATCGTGATTGCTCTGCTTCTTCTCTATTCACATAACTTCTGTGTCTTCCTCATATTCCCATTCGTGTGTGCTAACAACACTCCTTCCTGTCAGTAAATTCTCTGTAACATGACACACTTCTTCTGGACAGGGTTCAAACTCCACAATCTACTTCTCCATAGCAATAGAGCACTGCTTTTGCTATATGGAAAATTGACACAATATTCCATGCTCAAAACAAGAAAAATTGGATCACTCCCGTTCCTGACTGCAATTCCTAGAAAGCACTCCCCATCAATAGCAGTCGAACTCTCAACACATCTCCTACTTTGTGACATCTTAAAATAAAGTTTAGGTTTCAACAACCATCCTTCTCTTCAGTCACTGTTAAAATTATTTAAATCAAAAGCCTCCAGACTATTAACCCCCATTATATTTATGAATACCCTAGCACAGAAATTCAAAATGTGATCCCACCCCATCTCCACCCCACTACTATCTGTTTGCCATGTTTCATTTTAAGAGCACCATACCCACAATCATCGTTTTCACTGCAGTGGATTTTTACGGCCTTGTACACACTGTTCCAACCCAAATAAAATTCCATCTCTAGTCTAAAGGAACATAAGCCTGAAACACTGCTGGTCCTGACCTCTCACAAGTGCAAACCCACAGAGGTGAACAAGATAGGGAAGAATAACCAGTCTAAGGTCGACTGAACAGCATTTTATAAATCAAAAAGCCTACCTTTTCTTACATTATCAGCTGCAGAAACCAGATGGCAGCTATATTCTCAAAGCCATTCTTCACCTTCCTAAGTTCTTTGACTTGGGCCCAGACTGGAGCCACCCCACCTTAGAGTGGAAAGGATCTGTACTTCTCTATTTCACTGATCCAGTCAGATTTCCCTCCCCTCCCTGATATTATGATCAGTGCTACCCATCACGAGATAAAGCCCCAACATCCTTCCTTTGGCCTCAGGGGGTTGGCCTCAGAGATTTCAGGCCTGTATTCCCCCACCTCCAACTACCTTCCCAGACCATCCAGCCTGTTACTCCCCCTCACCTCCAGCCTCCATCTTGCCAGTCTGGAACGTGGCTCCTCTGCACTTGGCCTACAGCTCCCCAGAAGGGTCAATCCATGCAACTGCTTGTCAACACTCTAAGAGACTTGATTCCAAGCAGCAAAGGGAAAACACACCACACTGAGGATCTCCAAACAAACACTCTTAAGGAATGGGACAAAGGATCAAACTATTATGGGACCAGGCACATCCCTACAAGTCTGCCTCTGCCACATATTTTAAAGAAATGTAAGCAGAATGCGTCAGTTCACAGACTGATTGGTCTCCAGTGATATCCTGTAGACTAGAAGATGTGGCCTTATTACACATGTGTGCATTCATGCACCCAATATGCTTTCCATTTGGGTGAGGAAAAGGGAGCACATTTCTCACTTTGAAGGTCAGGTGGCACTTCTCACTAGGAGTGTCTTTTTCCAATGTGCCTGGTGTGTCAGCTGCACCATTATCTGTAAATTGAGGATTTGGCCACCTAAAGACTACTGCAATGAGCTGGGGCTGCCTTTGAAGAGTACTCAGAAACAACAATGGGCCTAAGAGTCGGTGTGGCATAATGGTTAGATTATGGGATTAGGGAAACCCAAATTCAAATCCCCAGTCAGCCAGTGAAGCTGACTGGGTCAGTTGCACTCTCTGGCAGCCTAACCTTCTGCAGTATTGTTCTGAGAGAATAATAAAAGGGGGTGAGGGCATGTTGTACATTGTATTGAGTTCCCTGATGGAAAGGCAGAATATAGATATAATAAATTAATACATACAGCAACAAAGCTTTTAATGGACATTCTTTGCAGAGAATATATTACTTCTATTCTCAAATGTTTGCATTGGTTATGTTTGATTCTGAGCACAAATCAAAATGTGGTGTGTTTTTTAATCTGTAAAGCCCCAAATATGAGCCCAAATTATTTGAAGGCATAGTTCCACCAATATGTTCCGCCATGTGTTTTGGGTTCATCTGAAAAGGCATGCTTAAAATCCCCCCGTTATTGCAGGATTAGGGAAACCAGATCAAAATCCTCGGAGTTGACACCCTTTCTTTGAAACACCATTACTAGGGAAATGCATTTCATGACCTCTCTTGTGAGCTTTCAAAAGCAGCATTTTTAAAACTTCCATTTTTTTTGGAGGGTGTTTGGGTTACTGCCATGTCCAATTGTTGTACCTTTATTCTTAAATTTTGTGAAGCAAGACACCTTTTTAAAGTTAGAGAAGCAGAAGCAAAGTACCTGAACAAAACAAATCAGACTGGATATTGTATTTGCTGCAGCAGCAGATTTCTTTCTCAAACCTCCATGTACAAACAGCTAATTAAGAATAAAAATCAAATTTATGTAGTATGCTTTGAACAGCACTTGTTGCAATGAGACCCTAGCCTGCAAGACTTATCTAATGATCAATAAAATTATTAGTCACTTCAATGATTTAGTTATTTCTATTGTTTTAACAGTTGTACATTTTTTAAAAAAAAAAATTACCCCTGCACACACATGCTTCTAGCAGAGTGGCTCACAACACAATTCCATACTCGAGTAGTCAGGCCAGTGGAAGCTTAAAATCCTAGGTTTGTTCTCCTTAGTAGAATTGCCAGAGCATCTTCTACAGGTAAGGCTTTGATAGTCTTATGTGCATTATGGTGGAAAGAAATGCCTGACCAGGTTTGCAGATAACCCAGCCACTCCCCTATTCCGGCAAATACGGCAAGCCCACTCATTTCCTCCCTTACCTATCCACTGGTATAGAACATGTTACAAGTTAGAAAGAGCAGGGTGGCCACTGCAAAGGGCTTGTCCAAAACTCTTACTCATGTCGACAACTTCTGCCATCATTTAAACATAATTGGGTTGAATGATATACACTCTTTTGTTCCAGACATTACTACGCAAAACAAGTGTCTGTAATTTAGTGCCCCCTACAGTAAAAAAATCCGAATGATCTGCTGGTCAGCCAACCCTGAAAACTAAACAGGATAGGTTGCACAGGAAGTGAATATTCTAGATCAGAGATGTGAAACTCATGGGTGGGAGGGCTAAATTCAGCACTAAGCAGTTGCTCAGGAGCCGCACCCACATCACTGAGAAATATACATTCACCCTCAGACTATCAATTCTACCCAAATACATTAAAAGAGGGGAGGGGGAGAATAGAAACTGTTGCTGCAATTTGGGTAACTTATCTGCTCTGACACATCTGGAGAATTACTAAGTAGAATCCTGTATTTGCCTTGGCGTTTGTGGCTTCTGTAGGACACAAGCATTACTTGCTTCACCCCCAAACCAGCTATCAAAACAGTTTGATCTCTGTCATGGCTGCTATAAGGATATAGTAGCAGCAATTGGCTGCTTTTGTCCTATAGAGCTGGTCCAATAATTTGACTAAAATATTATAAGAGTAATGTGAAGTAATTGGCAAACCCCTGTAGGACAAGGTATGGCCCTCAGGCCTTATGCTAACCTATCATCTTGCCTGATGAAGAAATCTGGAGATCTCAAAAGCTTGCACATTTTTTGTGATTTTTTTAAGTTGCCTTAATAAAGGTATTACACTATATGGATTTTGGAATTCTTGCTTTAGTTGGTATTGTGAATCCAACAGTTATGCAGAAGTTGTCAGGGGTCTGTTTGCCAGAGTAAGGCTCCCACAGGAACAAAGTCAAAGTAGAGTACTCACTGGACATGAACTTTGCACTATCTGAGAAAGCCAACAAGCCAGAACTACCCTGAAACTTTCGTCTCGTTAAAGTTGGGTTTCTTTTGTTGTATTTTCAGCACCAAAACCAGCAAAGGGGGTGGGGCATAGAAGGCAACTCTAGGAATGTCCATGTTTCTTTTCCAGAAGAATTTTAAAAAGTATTTAAAAGATGATCTAGAATACTTGAAGCAACTAACGATCAAGAATTATTCAGATGAGAGCTAGTTATTATTCCTAGAATGTTTTATGGACTGTGGAAGTTTGGTAGGAACCCTCATTGCTCAATGAGCATGAGCAGAATGGATCCATACCAAGGGAAGAGAGCAAAGAGGCCACCTTGGGGGTCAACAGAAGCCCAGTCATGGAGGAAACCAATATATAAATGCTAAGTTTTAGTAGTAGCAAGTATTCACACACTAAAAAGAGACAACAATCTGGTCTGACAGCAGCTCTGGATTCTAGAAAGGACTACACTGAGGATTGCTAAGCATACATACTCAAGTTTATTAATTGTGCAGGTTATGCTTAACACACTTTAACTAGTCATCTCTAGCTAGCAAGTTTAGAAGAGTGTGCTTTTACATTGATCAATGCATACTTACAGGTGGAGCAAGGATCCAATTCATGTTAACAATTTGAATACTAACCAAAGGGACTGTAGTTCTCCTGTTAACCTACAACAAAAAGGTGTTGTTAAACAGCACCCTAAAACTCTTAACACCTAAGGGCATTCTACATTATGGATTAAAGGGCATACGTGGAGCACACACTGTGCATGTTGTGTTTGAAACAGCTATGTTCACTTATATAGTGTATGTGTGGTAGGGAACATAGCATTGGCTATGACTCCTATCTGGTTTCTTTCGTTTTCTTGTCTACATCTTCTGAGATAACATCGTACTTGGAATCACACCGTACTCCCAATGTCTTCAACTTCAGGGAGTCCTTCTGCGGCTTACTAGAATTACTACCTGCTGTGGATTTGCTTTGCTGACTTACTTTAATTGCACCCATTTTTTAAAGTGTTTTGTAGTCATTTTAATGTTGTTAACTGTAGTCATTTTCAAGGGACTCAGTATGTTCTCATTCTTTACCCACAGTATTCTTCCTAGAAGCAAAAACCTACAGTGGCAGAAATGTTTGTGCCCTCATAGACAGGGTTTCTGCTAGGACAGAAGCTGGGATTCCTCACTTTATACTCAGAAGTGAGATCATGGGCAAGTTATATTTGGGTTTAGATATTCACAGACTGAAGGAACCTGTTCCCCCCCTCCCCAATGCCATAAGTGTACATGGCATTAGACAATGTGAAACAGAAAACAAGACCCAACTCAAAGGTACTTACGTAGACCTGGGGGAAGTGGGGTGTAACAGAAAAACAGAGGGAAATAGAAACCTAACTTTAATTATTCACATACAGCACTGCTGCTTGTAAAGTCAATTTGGAAGGTTTTAAAAGGAGATTGGACAAATTCCTGGAATGGAAGGCTATCAATGGCTACTAGTCCTGATGGCTATATGCTACCTCCATTATCAGAAGCAATGTGCCTATATACACCAGTTGCTGGGAGACATCGGTGGGTGGGTGCTATTGCACTCAGATCCTGTGTGTGGGTTTCCTACAGGCAGCTGGATGGCCACAGTGTGAACAGAACGCTGAAACAGATGGACCTTTGGGCTGATCCAGCATGGCTTTTCTTATGATCTTATGCCTGGTTTGCTGTGCTACTCTTAGGTAGAGGTGCGTGAAACCCACAAAAATTGATTATTGAATGCACAGTTCAGTATCATGGGAAATATCAGCTTTCATTTTTAAACAAGATTTCTAGCCTTTGAGGCTGCAAAGAGAACTTTAAAGGTGTGACAGCAATGCCTGGAAGGAATCTCAGAAGCAAAGAAAAGAACCAAGTATATAAAATAAGCAATATATATATATTTGCATAATTTATTGTTACCTGTATTGTATCCAAAACACCCTTGCATTTGGGCGGATTAAAATGTAATCAAAAGTTTGATTTACTAACCTGTGGTTCTCTATGCAACTCACTTATACTTACCATACCACTAGTGTGTGCCAGTTGCAACTTTATCAGGTATAATACTACATTTTCTCTGACAAAAACTGGCTAATAACAAGCAATAGTTTGGGACCAGAGTACCTTAAGGACCACCTGCTACTATAATCTTGTGCATTCCACTCTACATCTAGAGCCCTTTTCTGGCCAACTCACTGCCCCCAACTAGTTAGACAGGTATCTACTAGGAGCAGGGCCTTTTCATCTGTGGTACCAACCTTATACAACATCCTCCTCAGGGAGAGACCTTCACGTGCCAGATTAAAACATGACTCTTCTAGAAGGCCTTTGGGATTAGTTGTTTTGATTACTCCTGTTTCCAGAATATGAGCTCCTGCTGTCATGTAATACAATGTAGTTTTCTTTTATACCATTTAATTTTATCACAATATTATTTGTATTTTTCTATTTTATTGTTTTAATGTTTTGAGGTAAACTGATTTGATTTATTACTTTTAAAAGCAGGGAATATGTTTTTAAAATTATGAAAAATTAGTAAGTAATAGGCCAAGAACAGATCCCCACATGACCGCAATAAAATCACAGCTGAACAGCTGAACCACTGGCACCGGGATGTCCCATTTAATAAGAGTAGCACTGAAACAGTGCTTCCTTTAGGTGCTTAAAAAGCATCACATATATTACCCATCAAATTAAAGCTATGCTCAGTTTAACTGAACCTATGCTTTGTTTTCCTTTTAATCTTGCCAAAAATTGAGGGGGATGCTGAGAGAATTGGGAGGAAATTGATCAGAACCAATCCTCTGTAGATCAGATGGCATACCTGAAAGGAAGTTCTATGCAACAGCAACAGAAGCACAGCACAGGCCTAACACTGCTTTCTCTACTCATGCTGCTCAGATTTGCTAACAGCCAACAAACTGGGTCAAATTGGACTGAAAATCTGCGTGGGAGCCGATCCACTATTGCTGTACACATAGTTGGAGAGCTATAGACAGAGGCACAGATACAAGTGTTCCCTAACAGGCCCAGAACCTACGCCCTTCAGATTGAATTTAATGCTCTCAAGTGCCTATTTAACCTATACTGTTTGCTCCATTCAGATACTGTTGGTCATGCTGGCTATGGAAGATGGGAATTGTAGTCCAACAGACCTGAAGGGCACCCTGTTGGGAAACTCTAGGAAGGGGCATCTCAGCCCTGTAGAACTATCTACTGAATCCTTGCAGTTTCAAATCACATTTCCCTGGTGTCCCTCACTTAAGCATGCTTCTCACCAAAAAGAATCAAATCGCACAAAATGAGCCAGGTTCAGAAGTAAGCATAAGCACAACCATGTTTATGCACGACAAGCACAACTGCACAAATCATTATTTGTGCAATTTATTTTAAATATAGAATTTGAATTCTCGCTTTGGCAATAGCTTTCTTGCTTTGAGGTTAATGAAGGAAACATGTGTCACGCATCTGATTTTCAGAAAATCCAAAAATATTGTCTCATCTGAATATTAGTATGAATTTTCAAAATTCCTGGATTCTGCTCACAACTGGGGTCATTAATGAAGTATGGAGTAGAATAAATGTATTAAATATGGTGGATATTCAGCTATAATAAGAAACACAAGTCCCTTAAGCGATGCAGGGGTAGCAATTGCTCTATGCCCTGTCCACTTCTCTTACTACAGGGAGCATGACCACAAGCCACAAAACAATTCTGCCATATAGCAGGCATGCCGAACCTCTTTTAGTCCCATTGCCAAGTGCAGAGAAGCTCTTGGGAGTTGGGGCACAGGAAAAAGGAGGAGGGGGCCAAAATATCAGCACATTTAAAGCTCTTACTACCAGTAACTAAGTTTTAGGAGAGGCATTTCAACCTTTTAGAATGAGGGTAAAAACAAAAGCTGGAAACCACTAAATGATCAGCAGCCGAAGAAAAGAGGTGGGGCAAGGGGAAGTGATATAGCTATCTGGAGAACCCAGGCGGGCCGGACGTGGCTTATAGTCCTGACGTTCAACACCCCTGCTGTACAGGAATCTCTTCAGAAAAGAAATGGCTTCAGACTGAGTAGCACCAATGGGATATTATTCTCAAGAGTAAAATAAGCTAGGAAAAAAACATTTAATCAGGGGCAACAAGCCAGGGTTCCTAGATCCTGTGCACAATTCTAGGAAGGATTTTGGGATGACAATCTGATGCAAGGACTGAGTCAATATACACCAGAAGCAGAGGCCACAGGCATGGCTCTCATGTTGCTTCCCTTATTCAGGATGAGGTCCAGCCTGCTCAGATGTCTCATGTGCAAAGCCCTGGCCCTTTTTTTGCAGTTTCCATACTCATTCCCTAACAATACATTTTTTCTGATCTTCTCCTTGCATTGTGGTAGCCTTAAGGAGTGATGGGTAATTGTATGTTTAAAGCACAGTACTGGCACCTAGGAGACCTGAATTTAACTTTCTGCTATGCTGCAGTCTTCCTGTTCCATTATGTACGAATTATTTCTCGCTATTGCTCTGTATCTTTGCTTCTCTCTCTTTCTAATGGATATTCTAGCTCAAGTCTGACTTCAGAGATGCAGAAGAGTATCAGGTACATCAGTACTAGAGAATCATCTTTAGGGTGCTTCCATACTGATGACTCCCAGTGCTACCAATCAATGGGTATTGTGCAGCAATTGCGTCTTTTCCTCCTTAATGTTTTTTCCCCTTGGTAAGGAAAAAGATTGATACAGCAACAGGAAAACGCAGGCAGAAGGATCACAATGTCATCTGGACCCTCCATAAAAATTCCATGAATGAGGCAGGCGATTGCACAATAAAACCTCATCTGCAATCATCTCTACTGCAGACAAAAAGCAATGGTTTGCTTGTCCACTGCTTGCATGCAGTGTAACAGGCAAAACCCTGCCTAATTGAACAACAAGTCCCCAGGAAGACAGGTAAAAGGAAAGAACTGAAAGGAGGGGGAAAAGGAAGTAGGTTTTAAATGGTTCTCCAGAAGTCCCATTCCAGCATCAGTCATCTGTCTGTCCTGCAAGGCTGTTGATGGCTACCCGATCCTGCCTTCCACTTGTAGCAAGGCAATCCAAGCAGAAGTCTCTGCCTTCCATCTAGTTAAGCTAATACAGACATTCTGCTTTCTTGCTAGTATTTCCATTTGAGGCCTCTTTCCTGCCTGGCTGACCAACTCAATTCGCAGTTCCGGTCTGCAGCTTCCTTTGGGGTTGGGGTGCAGTGGATACATCCATCTTTCTCTCCTGAATTAAGTAGCCTTCACTTGTGTTTTAACAGGGACAGCTGTCTATGAATAGGAACCTGTCATGCCTGCCTAAAAGTAATAGCAAAGTTAGCATCAGTGCATATATTCTGTGCCAGACATAGCGAACTAAACAACTGCAGATAAGAGAGGCCATGCTCCGTTTTATATTTACATTTGTTTGATATATTATGGCAAGACAGCTAACATACCAAATATAGACAAAATAAACACTCTGAGCAGGCTTTAAATGCATGAGCATGACTAGCTAAGATAAGCTGGCTGTATTAGAAAGAGACAGAAAGGCAATAATAATAATAATAATAGTAATTCAGGAGCATACATAGAGTCACACACAAGTTGTCCCATGTCAGCACTCCCCTCGCCCATGAATAAACACACACGTGGAGCCATCAGACAAAGCGTTAAAGGAAATGCTCTAGATAAGAGAAGGAAATGCTGATAGGAGAATGGCTTCTGTTGAGAAGCTTAGGAGAGCGACTCCATGTGGAAAAGCTGTACCAGCAGGTTCCCAGAGGAACCAGGGGGGGGGGGGCATGAAAACACCAGAGGCCTGCCAGATCTGCCCAAAAGATCCATCATTCTTCTAACAACAGACGGCCAGAAGCCTCTCAATTGCCCACGAACAGGGTGCGAAGATAAAGGCTGTTCCCACGGAAAGTGCAAGTTTATGGGATGGCAGGCTCGGGCAGAGGCACCCGGCGCAGAGACAGGCGGCAAGGCTAAGGCCACGCACACCCCAGCGCCCTGCCTGGTGCTCGCCAGCCAGACCTTACACAGGCAAGTCTCCCGCACCGCTCCACGCTGCTCTTCCACTCTCGGGAACCGGCTGGCCTGGGACTCTGGCCGTGGCGCAGTCTCTGCTCCCCGAGCCTGGGGCCCCGCCACCCCACTTCCTGCTTCGCGGGCGCCCCGAAGCCTGGCTCTTCCCTGACAGCGACGGCCATCCAGCCCGCGCTTCCCCAGCCGCTCCCACCGCTCTCCAGAGCCGGCTTTCGCCTCTCCCTGGCCAGCACTCACCGCTCTCAATCTCGCCGCCCTTCTTGGCCGTGGCTGCGTTGCCCATGGCCAGGCGGGGCCGGGCTTGGGCTGGGCCCGCGGGGAGAGGGCGCTCTCCCCGCTCGGTCGGTCCAGGCGGCAGGAGGCTCCGGCTGGGCCCAGCCAGGCCCAATCCCCCCTCCCCTGCCAGACCCGGTGTCGCCTCCGCCCCCTCTCCCCTGGCGGCAGTAGCTGCAGTGGCACCTCCCCGACCTCGCACGTGATTGGCTGCCGAGGCGGCTATCGCTCCCTCATTGGCCCCACTAGCACAGCCCAGGACATTACTGGTCCTCGGTCGTGACGACTTCTTCGTAGGCGCCCGCCTCCTTCTTGCGCAAAAGTGTCGGGTTGAAGCAGGACGTCTCTACCGGCTTCTGCGATTGGTGAACAGGAGATTTACAGTCCCACCCGCTTTGGGGTGGGCCCGCTTGTTGGCCAGGCCTAGAGATGAGGGCGAAGGGTTCTATATTTAGAATGCCGAGATTGTCCGTATTCCAAAGAATGTCCATTGTAAAGGGTGGAGCTCGGGGCGGGACGAAATGTATCTCCGGCAGAAGCGCGGGAGGGGCGGAGCGTGCAAAAGGGGGGGGGGGAACCACACCTGGCGATTGTCAGACAGTCGAATCGTGAGTTTGGGGTGCTTTGAGTGGGGATTCGGAGTAGCAGCAAATCCATGGGTTTCATTGTGCTGCCGGACACAGGGGTTCGCTGTTGCGCAAAGCTTTTCTAGTGTCCTCGATTGACCAATATGGAATAAAGACCGCTTCTTGGCGGTGGCCTTACAACCAATGCAGAATCAGCATTGTGTTGAGCGTGTGCAGATGAATTAACGCATAACAAGCTTTGGCCACCCCTCCCTTTGTTCATTCAATTCGGTTGGTATGGACTTTCCCACCCTTTGACTGCTTGGAGCTATTTCCTTGTTTTACGTCCATCAATGTTCGTTATTAATTAACCCTCAGGGTTCTCTGTTGTTCTTACTCCTCCCATATACCCGTTGTAAAAGGAAAATGATCTGCTCTGGACTTCTGTGCCTCTTTAGCTATGAAGACAGTGGCAAACAAAGGCTGTGCAAAGTTAATTCAGAGGTTTCTATTTCGCCTAAACTTCCGCAGGATTTGAAAGATCTTGCTAAAGTTAGAGGGGCGGGAGGGAAGAGCCCAGGGCTTATGTAAGGAGTTGGTCTTATCATGATTTCATATGATTTTTAAAGAGGACACCCACAAAACCACCATCCAATCACAGAGCATATCTGCCCCCATGGGCTGTATCAAAAAAATCCAGGATCCACCACTCACAGGTGCCACCATGGCATGAAACATGGATCTGGGTCAGGGATCCTCATGATATTTGCAAGAAAAGTACCCCAAAACACCATGAAATCAAGGAGTGCATGAGCCTCCACAGACTGAACCAGAAAAATCATTCCACCACTTGTGTGTGCCTCCACAGCACAAAAACATGGATTTGAGGCAGCGATCCTTATGATTTGTACATGAAAATACCCCAAAGAACAATCCAATCTGTATCTGCCTCCATGGACTGTACCAGAAAAATCCAGGATCCACCACTTATGGGCATGCCCATGGTGCAAAAAAGGGATTTGAGGCAGGGATCCTCAGGGATGCTCATAACTTTTACATGGAAAATACTACAAACTACCATGAAATTGAAGAACACATCAGCCTCCATGGACTGAACCATAAAAATCAGTGATCCGCCACTTGTGGCTGTGGGCACAACCACAAAAAATGGCTCCAAGGCAGGGATCCCTGTGATTTTACATGGAAAATGCCCCAACTACCATGAAATCAAAGAGCATATCTGCTTCCATGGACTGAACCAGAAAAATCAGGGATCTGCCACTCGTGGCCATGGAGTAAAAACGTGGATCCAAAACATCTTAATTTCATATGATTTTTACAGAGTAAACCCCTCAAACCACAATCAAATTACAGAGCACATATGCCTCCATTGACTGTACCAGGAAAATCCGGGATCTGCTACTTGTGGGTGCCTCCACGGTGCAAAAATGTGGATCCGAGGCAGGAATCCTCATGATTTTTACATGGAAAATACCCTAAGCCACAATCTAATCACAGAGCACATATGCCTCCATGGCCTGAATCATGAAAATCAAGGATTCAATACTCTGGGGCACAAGCACAGTGCAAAAACATTGATCTGAGGCAGGGATCCTCTTGATTTTATATGATTGTTACAGAGCAAGCCTCCCAAATCACGATCAAATCTCAGAGCCCATCTGCCTCCATGGACTGAACAAGAGAAATCATGGCTCCGCCACAGGAAAATCTCCCAAACCACAATCCAAGCACAGAATACATGTGCCTCCACAGACTGAACTACAAAACCCACAATTCTGCCACTCATTGGTGCCACCATGGCATGGAAACATGGGTTCAAGGCAGGGATACTCTTGATTTCACATTATTTTTACGGAGCAACCCCACCCCCCACCCCCAAATAACAATCAAAACACAGAGCGCTTCAGCCTCCACGGACTGAACAAAAGAAATCACGGGTTTGTAAAGGTTTTTGCTGAACACCTTAGGTAGCAAACATAAACATTATGGAGAGTTTAGACTCCACATTTTAACAATATTTTATGTTTGGATGTTGTTAACGCAAGACAAGTCTATAACTTCTCCAACACCACTTCTGTTACTAAAACCAGACAAAACCAACAGTCTTGTGTTGTAGCACCTTAAATACTTACATATTTATTATTTGTTATAAGAAACGTGTTACTCTGTAAGGTGCCGCACAATTCTTTATTGTCTCTGGAAGTTACAATCCGTGCAAGGCACTGAGGATATTGAGCGTAGATCTATCCTCAATCCACAACGGAAGAGATATGAATAGTTGTGAAAATCAGATACTAGAAGATCAGGCTAAATAATGCAAAACACAATAATGTTCTGTTCTTTTTGAAGGCCTCTGACAGTAAATTATAAATTTATTTCATATCCATATTGCCCAATAGCCAAAGTTAATAGCCAAAGATATTTTGAACAACATGGCTAATGATTTTTTTCTCCTTGAAAATGTGCCCAGCCCTTGAGACTTTGCTTAATTTCTTCTCAAACAACATTTTTATCCATTCCTGATTTTGCTTTGCTTCCTTGCTTTTTCTTGATTCCCCCTACCCGCCCAGGCCCCGGCTCCCAGGTTTATTTCTTAAATACTTGGGACGGAATTAGGCCTTATTCCTGTTCGCCTACCTCTATCAACTAAATGTTGGAAAGAACTGTGATAAAATTGCTCACACTCACGTGTGTGACTTAGAGTACGATTCTAGGCATGCTTACTTAGAAGAGAATTACAATCTATTAGATGTGATAAAGATTGCAGCCTAAAGCTTATCACAGTGTGTCAGTATGTATCCCACTGGGAACATGTACATAATGCCACTTCTCTTCCTTCAAAATTGTCCTTAAAACCCTGTTTTCCCATTGGCGCAATCTCCTCATTATTAGGCTGTGCTGCTGAGCATTTGTAACGGAAACAATTGCATTTCACTTTCCTGTTTATTTATTATTTAAAAGATTTTTAACCTGCCTTTCAGGCTGCACTGCCCGCGCAAGGCAGCTTACAATATTTCTCTGTTTTCCCTATTTTGAATTTTAGATTGTTAGCTCCTTGGGGCAGGGAATTTTAGATTGTTAGCTCCTTGGGGCAGGGAACTGTCCTGTTATGCTCTGTAAAGCACGACACACATGGTTGGTGCTATATAAATTAATGTTTCACTGCCATTCTAATAAAATGTTATTTGGCATGTTTACTTTCTTTTACTTTTATTTTTAGTCTAAACCTTATGACATTTAGACAATATAACTTGTATTGTGGGTACAATCTCAGTTTCAATCCATTGATATTACATTATGCTATTCTGTTGGGCCATTCTTTGTACCAAGGGTGATACAAGTCAAATGTGAAAGGTTAAATCCAATGTAATCTATTGGAAGTCTGCTATTGCAATGAAACTTTCTCCCTCTCTCATCCCCCCCACCCCAGCCCTCTGCTCCAGAGAGCTTGGGCAGATTTTGAGTAGGAAGGGCTGCAGGGGAAGGGGGAACTGCTGCCCCCTCCTGGTTTGGCTGATATAATAATAATAATAATAATAATAATAATAATAACAACAATTTATTTCTTACCCGCCTCTCCGTCTGGATCAGTTCCTTCAGCAGAATGACACCAATGGATCCAAACCAAAGTATGAAAATGCTGCCAGTACAGTATGTGTTATTCTGTTTGTTTAACTTATCTCCCATCTTTCTGTATATAGCACCCAAGGAGACTATCAGCCCCAATAATAGAAATGCAACAAAACATTTTTAAAATCCAAAACGACTTGAAGCAAGATGATTTTAAAATAGACGAGCAGATAAAACTGGTGATAAAGCATCAAACAATGGCTATTTTGTAATTTTTTAAAAAAAAATCTGTCGGCCCACTGTAAACCATGTACCTGTCTAAATAAAAACAAAAGTATTTGTTTAACAGTGGAAAGAGATAAGAAAAGAGGCTAGGTGGGTCTGCCTTGAAAATGAATTCCATTGCTTCAGCAGAGAAGGACCTCCTAAATCCTGGATACATGTGCATCATTTCTTATTGTTTTTGAGCAATATTTGATGGCTTTGGGTCATTTTTTATTCTTTCTGAACAAGATCTGTGGTTTGGGGGTCATTTCTTAATTTTTCTGAGCAACATTTGGTAGCTGTGGGTCATTTTTTTAATGAGCAAAAAGTGGTGGCTGTAAGTCATTTCTTATTTCATTTTTAGCAAGATCTGGTGTTTGTGGTGTGTTGTTTGTGGTTTGTCTGAGCAAGATATTGCAGTGGGCTTGGGAATTTTTTAGCAGACCCATTTGTGCTTCCTGTTCCCAAGTCCACTGTGTATCCAACATCGTTATCTTTTCGGCGCCAGGTCTAGACTTTCCTCTTCTCCCAGGTATTTAACAGCGTATGTTGAGGTTTTTTGTTGTTGTTTGACTCAGAATAGTTGTTTTAAATGGATATTGTATTTATAATCTGTTTTTATGCTTTTTATAGTTTTAAAGTTTTCTATATTGGTTTTTAATGTTCAATGTTTTTAATTTTTGTAAACCGCCCAGAGAGCTTCGGCTATGGGGCGGTGTATAAATGCAATAAATAAATAAATAAATAAATAATAACCACCACATCTTGCTCAGAAAGAAAGAAGAAAGAAAGAAAGAAAGAAAGAAAGAAAGGACAAGTGTGTGTTTTTGTGTGCATAGTTAGGTGGTTCTGGGGTTGCAAGCAAATAGCACTGGAGTGTTTTTTTTACAATTTATTTGGGTTTGTGATTGCATGGTGAAAAGCAATGGATGCTCTGTTGCTTTTACAATTTTATTGGGTTTGTGATTAACTGGTTGAGTAGCAATGGATGCCATGTTGCTTTTGTGTAGGATAACTAGATGATGTTGGCCCCTTGGCTCCACCTCATTGGACCTGCTCTCCGCCCCACCAGTCTCATTGGCCAGGAGCAGCCACTGGGCCCTTCCCATCCTTAGAATGTATCAGCAGTGTCTGTAAGGCTATTGTCCAAAGCATAGGAGCCCAGCTGCAGGGAGAGCTTGACAACTACCCTGCTTTCTTTTCTTACATCCATCCTAATGTTACTTAATAAAGACCACTGACATTTGAGTTGGCATCACTGAATGGTGTGTTTGATTTGCAGTCCCAGATTAATTAGGAAGGGATACCTTGAGCCGATCTTCCCTATGCCATGCCCCTCCAGAACTACAACTGCCATCATCCCTGGGCCATGCTTGCTGGGGCTAATTGGATTTGCAGTGTGAGTCCTCTGGTAAGACTCAGGGTGGGGAACATGGTCTCAGAATCAGCCGTGGAGGTGTGACATCTGCTGGGACCCAAGATGTATTCAGGGGAACATCAGGAGAGGAAAGACGTGGCTCAGAGTTGGATCCCAACTCCCATATTTAAAAGAAGAAGGACCCATAAAAGGGGTTAGGGGTGGGCTGCAAGCAGGAGGAGTCAATGGGGTAACTGAATATTTTCTACACAATGTACGGCAGGGTGGGAATGTCAGGTATGGGGTAAGAGGAAGTGGGCTGCATTGTGGCAATGGTGCGTTGAAGGGCTGGGTGGATCACAGGATATGAACATACAGCCCAAGGATTGGTCCACCTGACCAGGAACGTTGCATTGGGATTCAGTGGTGGCTGCCCACTCAAACACGCTGTTGAGTAGCACATCTCATGGGCCAAAGAATGATTCAGCTACCTGATCATGGACCTGTACACCACAAGCATCCTGCCCCTAGTGAGACTATTCCCCACCAGCCAGTGGAATCACAGCAGCATGCTAGCCAGGGCTGTCCACCCGAGTGGGATTCTCCATCTCACCCAAACTAAACACCTCTGCCAGGCCTCATGCCCATCTTTCCCATGGCCATGCATAGTATTGGTGCCCCTCACTTGATTTTCTCCCACTGCTAGCCTGCCTGCCTGCCTGTCTGCCTCTTCTCCTTGCTTGCTCTGCTGGGCCCACTCTTCACCCACCAGTCTGCAGACCCTCTTCCCTTCCTCACAGGGCAGCCACAGTATCCCCACTGTGTCCGCTCTCAGCTGCCTCTGTTCAGTGATGGCTAGTAGAGTGTACCCAATGGTTTCTGGAGATGTCTTGGAAGCACTTGTGCTGCATTGTCTGCCCTGGACTGTTTGGGTATTTGCCAGAGGGAGAGGGACTGTTTCACACCGTACAGTCTTTTGCACAGCTTGCATGGCTTTGTAGTGGTGTGGGTGTATCTAGGGGCCATGCTGAATTGTCAGGTCTTTGGGGGCTGTGTGTGTGTGTGTGTGTGTGTGTGTGTGTGTGTGTTTAGGGTGTTATGATGGGAAAGTCTTCTCCATAGTGCTTTCAAACCAGGAATGTTCCAGGACTGTGTGAAGCTACATTTCCAGAGTGTGCCACAACAGCATCAGGAGTCAGCCCTTTACTCATTAGGCAGCTTCTGTGTATATATGATGTATGTGTGCTGGGTACACTGGATGGTGGGGCCTCACTGGCTGCCTGTGTTGGTGAATGTGTTGCTGGCAGCATAATTTCCACAAACACCACCGGTGTGATTCTCTTCTCAACACCAACACCCCTTGGCACCAACAGCATTGCTGCCCTTTCCTTCCAGGGCTAGAGCGGATTTGGATGGAGCAGATTTTTCGCTGGGGTAACTCAAGCTGATCTACTTCCTAGTGGATCTCTGCACGAAGGATTACTCTGCTCACCTTGGCTTGACAACTAGGTATAAGAATAGTTAGGCCGCTTACACATTGCCAAAAATAGGAATTGCATCACCCCAAAAAGGACAAAGGGGAATCAATTTGCATAATATTTGCATACGCAGATTTGTGCATAGGTACACATTTAGAAATAACTATAAAGTTAACAGAGACACAATACATCTTAGCATGGTGGAGATGACTGACAACATGACCTGTACGCCTGCTCAGTCTGTTGTCCAGGTGCTAAGTGTCGATGGGCAACTCAAGGCCTCTGCTGCTCTCTCTCCTTATGGTTCTTTGATGTAAAAGCAGACTTGGGACTGGACACCCCTTCAAATAGAGGGCTGTCCTCTTGCCAGCTCTCTAAAATAGAGCTGACACCTGGCCACCAATGGACATCAACACTGCACCTTTCCCAGGAAAAGCAACCCCCTGGGTGAATATTCTATTCTTTCCAGTAAGTGGAGGATCAAAGGAAAGTAGGAATGAGAAGCCAAGGGGTCGCTGGCTGTTTGGGACTAGGAATATTATTATGGGGCAGGATCTCACAAGGACACAGTCACTTCTCTGTTTGACCTCAGGCCTACTCTTCCTCCTACTTTTCAGCAGCTAAAAGTCTCTGTAAATCTACTTTGATTTCTGTACCCTTAGTAGAAACTCCATATATTATCCCTTATGTGCAACCAATTGGGCTAGAAAAAAGGAGAAAGTTTACAGTGCAATCCTATGCGTGTTTTCTCAGAAGTAAACCTGTGTTTCCTATGGGGATTACTTTCTAGTACAGGGGTGGAGGGGGCTGAATTTCCTGCTACCGAGCCCTCCTTGGGCTGATGGTGTCAATGACATCATCACCTGTTTCCCATTCTCCATGGGTGCCACACAAACAGGCTCGTCCAGAGTTGGGAAGAGTGGAGGCCAAGCACTGCTCCTTGGAGAAATCAAAGGAGCCATCACAGGCTGGATGGGGATCATTCCCATAGGCCAGAGGTTTCCCTCCCATGCCCTAGTAAATGTGTTTAGAATTGCACCACGGGGCCATTCCAGGTCATTCTTCCTAATGTAGGTCACTCTGCCTGTGCTTACTCTGGTCCAGCACCAACAGTGTGATACTTAGTCCACATGTGGCTATGGGAGTGTACATCACATGTTCTAGCAGGGCTATCATGTTCCTGGTATTGAAACTAGGTTCCAAGGCTGAATCTTGGTTTTTAAGTGAACCCCAATGGACAGAGTTGTTATAAAGCATTTTATATAACTTCCTTACAAAGCAATGCTATGTGACACTATTTCATCAGGACCACACCACCACTGTGGATACCTAAAAGTAGTACTTTCCTCCACTGCACTGAAAGGGATAAAACTTGACATTTAATTTTAGCTCTTGACTTAATAAACATGCTCCTTATTAGTCTGATTTTGAGCACAAGACAGAGTTCAAATTAGGTCAATAATCAACACATCTGAAAACTGAGCACTGAAAACCAGTCATGTTTTTACCAAATTAATGCATTTCAAGCAGTTATGAATATACAACATTTTTCAAATGGGATGCTAATTTCAAATTTGAAGGTACAAGTGCAAATTAATAAAGTTAATCAAACATTACAATTAAAAATTTGAATAGTCTTAGATTTTTGATTTTGCTTTATTTATTAGTATTTTCTCCAGCGTCTCCTTTGCTGTTTAATGTCAGGACTATTTCTAGTGTTATATTCTCTGGCTAATATTTTGAAAATGGATGTAGGAAAGCAGCCAGAAAATGCCAGGGCTGCCAACTTTGAAATAGTGGAAATTTTAAATTTAAACCATGATCAATTTAAATCAGTTCCAAACCTATCTGCAGTGCACTCCTGAGAGATCCATCAACTGGAGGGGGTTAGGATCAGGTGCACCTTGTACAACATAGGGGAGCATAGTACACTTAAATTCCAGGCTTTTCTCTCAAAGAAGTGGGTGTTATCCACTCTGCTAACATCTTTTGACTGTATTGTATTTCAATCCGTGCATTCCCATTTGGGTCTTGCAAAGCAGGGGCTGGAAGCCCAAAGCGATGAATGTTCTCTTTACCCAGAGAGATCTTCCACAAATCACAAGAGAACAATCATAGAAGCCACAGTAGACAGCACATCATTTCCCTTATGACAGAACACAAAACTGATGCATGCGCGCACACAGGTTGCCCCATTCTCACCACAAGATCATCTCAATCACACATTGCCCAAGAATTCCAGCACCCTCAGCAATGTGCTACAGATGCTGCCTTCCTTCCCTTTTCTCTTCACAGGCTCCTGACCAACAGGTATGGATCCAAGATTCCACCCTGTAGTCCTGAAGGCAGAGGCCTGTCCACAAGCCAGCACACCACAGACGCCAAGTGGCTCACATCTGCCCCAGGTACTGCTGTCGAACACAAGGGTAACCGCAGCAGATCTGCCTCCTGCAGGATCTCTGCATCTAGGATTGCTGCAAGTGATCATTGCTTTGTACCAAGGAACCTTGGGAGTTCTGGTTCTATAGAGTCTGGGGATCTCTAATAAAGGATTCCCAGCACTCTCATCAAAGTGCAGTTCCCAAGATACTTTCCAAGGAATCGTGATGGTCACACAATTTTAACTGATATCAGATTGTAGTGTGTAGATGCACCCAGAGTGCCTTGGAGCTTTGCAAGATACATAACACTTACTCAGTCCATATCACTTTGATATCCCAGAGATCTCAACAAGTTATAGAAGCAGTAGTGTAAGTTAACTTTTGCTTCACCCTGACAGTTTTCTATTGGATCCACCTATTTCAAGCAAGAGTTGTAATAGAATCTTAAGGCCAAAAAGCTTCTAATGAGCAATGGGAGCCAAATAGTAACAAATAAACTTGGACCACGTCTCGCCAAGGTAGATTTCTGCCTAAATCTCTGCTTTGAGACAGCATGGTGATACCTCCTTATGAAATGATACCAGATGCAAGATATAATTTATCTGGAAGAAAATGTGGCTCCTGCAGTAGGTGCTGCCAAGGAATAGACAAATTGCAGTAGTGAGGCTGTGCATCAATGTAGTAAATAAGTATCTGATTAAAGGGAGAAGGATATACTTCCTGCCCACAGCAGGCTATGAAAATTGGATTGGTGCCATCAGTCTTCTTTCCCTGTGGAGGTGAGATTAAACAAAACACAACAAAGACAGCTATTGTGCAGCTGTTGATGTAAAATATTAGAATTTTTGAAGCAGCACATATGTTACATAAGCAATGGGTGCTAGGAAGTGAGGAGTCTGGAGCATTTTTGAGACCACAGGGAAACTTCCAGCCTCAAACTGGGATAGTACAGCAGAAGAGCTCTGGTTAATGCCAGCTGCTTACCTCCAGAAAGACATTCTGATGCAGCTTTAGGCATATGAAAATGCAAGTGAGGGCTATTCCAACCAGCTTCCCTTTTACTAGCAAAAGCAGCCAAAGCTGAAATGAGTTATACGCTTACAGTCCTTCATTATTGCAATTCCAAGAGGAATTAGAAACCTCAGCAAAGATCAGGGCTGTATGAAGGAAAGACTGTTAGCATCTCTGCCCCATAAATGGTCCCAGCCTGAATGAATGCAACAAAACTGGGGTATTCTAGAGCAATGTGGGCCCTATTACATAAGCTCTGCATATGGGATCCACAGCCCCTTTCTGTTTTCTTAGGACAGAAAGACTCACCAGGCTAGCCTGGGGAATTGACAACAAAGGTCCTCAAGTATTAGGTCTAACTGCAGCACCAAAGCAAACTAGCCCCATATTCCAGTGGGATCACATAAGCCTCTTACACAGATCAGAAAGGGGTTCACATCTGAAACAAAATATCTATATGGGAAGCAATGATTATAGTAATCATGTACATAGCTACTCAACTGGTTGCCTGTGGCAAATAAGACTCACCTGTGGGTGACCAAATAGGGAAGCTCTGCAAAAAATTGATTTGTTTTAGGCCACAAATCACTAAGGCAGGTTATGTGTGGACTAGTAAAAGTTGGTGTGGGAAATTTACTTTTGCAGTCTTATATGTAAGATGAGCTATAGCAATGTCATTGATATTGGACAGCCACCCCCTTTTTTAATGCAAAGGGGCATAAAAACATTATGTCCAGTCTGATATTAGCAGAATGGACATTAGCAGGCTGGAGAATAAGTATGCAAAAATAAGATCTTTTTCCATAAGCACCTCTTCCCCATTCTCACCACGACTGGTGGCTCATTTTTTTTCATTTATAGTTTCCAAATCCTCTTGAGCCAAGAGAAGAGTTACATTTAGACACAGCTTAAAGGAAAGGTGACCTTGAAAAGGATTTTAAATATACTTTTCTTTTTCTCTGACAAGGAAAGAAGGTTTGATAAGAGTCTTTCTTGCTGGGGTTCTTATCCATCAGGAGAACACAAATATAGGGAAAGTCCAGGCAGTTTGCGCTGTCACGACTATTAGCAAAACCATGCTCATTCTGCCCCCCCCACTCCACTACTGAGCACAGCATTTGAGTTGTGCTGTCATCGAATATTAAAGCTGCAAATAGTGCAAATCAGCAACCCCTATTGTTTAGTAGAAGACAGACTAATATTTTGCACTATTTCCAAAAGAAAACCTGAAAAAAAATAATTCATTTATTCTTCAATAGGAAGTATGGGCCCTTCATGGGGGCTGCACCCCCTCACTTTCAGATAGGAACTGCCCCAATATAAAATTATGTGGAAGTGTGACTTTTTTGGAGGATGGTCTAAGCTTCTAAAAGATGTAATTTGTGGTCTTTTAGCAGAGAACATGTTATCACTGTTTTTGGCCACTTGCATTGGGCAGAAAGAACGTTAACTGGCATCAGTACACAGAAAAGGCTTCATAGACATCCATGTGTACTGATGGGGGTGGGGGGGGGGGAGATCCATGTGCAAGCCCCCCACCCCCTTCAGCTTTCTTTCTTGGATCCCAGGCCTTGAAACAAACCTTAAATGTTACGCTGGTTCATCAGGCCCTGGCTGATCAAGATGCACCAATAAATATCATTCTTGACCTTAATTACATGTGAGGAGGTTGAGCCAGTTTTGTCCTTCATAGAGGAAACTTTGCTGTTATGAAGCATAAACACCTGTTCTAAAGCCATTAGACTCCAGATTTACAGAGCTTTGTACATTGTACTCAGCACCTTGAATTGCACCTGAAAGCAAACTGAAGTCACCACACGCTGCCAAACACAAGTACAATGGGCTCTCTATAGCTGGTATCTTTCAATAACTGAGCAGGTTGCTTTCTAGGTTAGCTGAAGGTTGAAAATGAGCTAAATGTAGCTCACATTTTGAGGTTATGAAGTCCTGAACAATTGTGGCAAATTTGAGAGAAATACCTAAATCTATGCAGTCAGTCCCTTTCTCACTACATTTAGCCCACAAATGTCAGATATACACAAGCTACAGAAGAGGACATTGTGGTGGATAATATTATGGCTATAAGCAGGAAAAGACAAAGTGGGACAATAGTGGCACAAAAGACCAAGGGCATATTTTAAGAAGCAATGTTATATGCAGCCAGCTTCAAAACAATGGCTTGTGGCAAGTAAAGACCATTCTTGTGAGGAAATCCCGGAATCCCTATGGACCAGAGCAAAGTTCTAGAGACAGAGATTCTTGAAGATTCAGCCTCATTCCCCCATATAAGCACATCAGTTCACACATTTTCTGCCAGATTTTCACCACAAGAATGGTTCTTGTGTGCACCATCAGGTAGAAAACATTCAGTGGTGAAAAATAGAAGCATGGACCAACCTTAAGTCTTCCAAGTTCAGTCTCCTTAAATGTCCTAAGGAGAACTCATGAGAACGAATGTTTGCTACTTTGATGTTTCCAGACTTCAGGTCAGGCAAATTAAATGTTATACCTGATACACAAAAGTATCTTGAGTGTAACAAATATTTATATTTCAAGCTATCTTGACAGAGGCGTTTTGTTCCAGGTACTTTTGGTGGAGGGGGGAGATCTAGTGGTGCGCAGGACATGGCTTTCTATAGTGAAACTTCTTTGCTTATCTTTAAGTATGTGATTAAAACACTTATTGGTTTAGCTATTTTGGAGCTTTTCTCCTAGAATACTGGTTTTTCATATTTGCATTGCTGTTCTTTCTCTGGTTTAAGATTGGTTTTTCATTTTCTACTAAGATTTTAATGAATATTTGCTTTGAAGTTCCTTGGGCAGAAAGGGCTACTTTGCACAACACAAAATTTGGTTTGGCATTTATTGTCTGATCTGAGCCAAAGGCAAGATGTTTTATAATTATTTTTTTTAAAAAAATTGACATTAACCTGAATCACCATACTAAACTGCAGGTGGAAAACAATATTCCAGTCATGACCAGTACCTGGAAATCTAGGAATAGCTTGGATCAGGCTGCTACAGGAACTTGCATAACTCAAAGGGAAAACTTGTACCACTTACTGTATATAATCTAAACCACTTATATGGTCTAAACCAATGTTACTTTATACCAGGTTAAGTCCAATAGATCTGCTAGGGTAACAATGTACACAGTGATTCAAACGTTACACTAAAGAAGCAAGTTCTACCCACACTACTCCTTTAACCTTGCCAAATGTTAACTTGTCGTGATTCACAATAAGATTTATGCAGAGGTTTCTTCATGTATGCAGCTATAACTATCACTCAGAATTCACAAAACAGTTTCTTCCAAAAGTTTTATTGGTTGATCATCCATTCCACAATGTGCAAATGATTAAAAGACCGATATGCACCATACATCTCTATAATACCAGGGAGAGAAATAGACAGGCCAAGTACCAGGTCATATAATCTCTGAAAATAAGGAAGCAGGATTGGAAGCAGGCCCAAAACAACAACTCTATCATGCACATGCAAATCCTGCTCTATCAGAAAAGCCATCCTAGTGGGAGCAAATAGTTTTTACAGGCTTTTGCTATGGGTGGAAAGAGAATATGGACTAACCAGTATCAAGACAGCCTCATGTGCAGACCTTATGAGAAAGGCATATTCAATACTCCCAGTCACGGGCATCTGTAGAGATTTGTAAACTTAGCAACTGCCTAAAAGAGTTGGAATTATTTCTATTGACACTAGCCGTGGAGAGGGCAGCTTTTGGGATAGCTGTAGAAAGGGCAGCTACTGCAAGCTAGATGAGGGAGCTCTCAAAAGCAGTGTTGGAGGACTCTCACATAATAAGCAGCCTATACTGCTTTTAACTTATCTTCCAGCACCTTTCACACTGAACACAACAGTAGAACAAGGGTTGTAAAACTGGGACAGGACCATCAACTCCTAAGAAGAGAGGAATCAAGACCTGGCTGCAATACCTTGCCATTTTGTCAGCAGCAGCTCCCCAAGGCTTAGCTCTCTATTGGAATGGAAAGAGCAGAGAGGTTGAGACTGTTCTGAAATGAAGGTGGCCACTACATTAGATTCTCAGAAAATGGGTGCTTCCAATAACAAGGCAGTCCTTATTGGATTCAGATATCAGAAGGTATGGCAGCAGATTCTTTTTTACTTTGTCAGCCAGACAAGATGCCTGTCAAGTGTCAGTGTCAGGAGAGTCCAGGTCTCAACCAAAAAAATACTATGGCAGAACTAGTCAGGAAGGCTAATCTGTCACAAAAACCAAAGGTAAAAGAGGTCTGAAATGTCTGTCTATATAGACATACCATTTAGGACTTCAGTTGCCTCACTGGCCACAGGTACCCAAATCCTACCCAAATTTCCCACAAAAATGTGTGAGCTGGCCTTCTCCTTGCAGGGTTCCTTAGATTCTTGTACTTGCATCACATACAGTCCATGGAATTCTCAGGTTGCAGACCCATAGAAGGGACCATCCCTTTGATGTAGGCACAGGTAGGAGACAGGAAGCCATCAGGCTCTGGGTCTACATTTTCAATATTGTCCATCTGGTCTCTAGGACCATCCCAATTGATGTGGAAACGAGTGACTCGGGGGTTGGAGGCCAGGATATTCCTCTGTAGCTGGAAATAACAAGAGCAGTTAATGTTGCATGGATTTATACTGGAATCAGCTTCTTAGGCTGATAGTCCTTCAATTTCTGCAGCATCTCCATAAATGGGAACAATGGGGGGGAATTAAAGCACTACTTTATGATAACAAAGAGGAAATTGATAATCTGGGTAATCCTTCCTATTCTATTACATCAGGGTCATCTCTGTTCATGAGACATGCTTACCTTGCACACTGGTTCAAATCTTAAGTGCCATTTTGAATCTCAGACTCCATCTTTGAGTACACAGGCAGCTAGATCTTGAAAAGTCTGCTGCTAAAACCCATCAACTCCAATTTGCTTTAAGACACTAGAAGTCCCCTTTGGCAGAGCATGACCCATCCCAGAAGTAAACCATCAATGTCCTCTCAACATGGAGTTGAGTAGATACCTAGCTAAACATGCTAACTTACCCTTTGAGATTTAAAGCTCTTTTGCAAACTGCTCTGTAACAACTGAATCAATCATTTATTCACACTAAAGTGCAATTGTAAACAAGGCTTTGTTGTCTATATGCAGTTGTAACCATCCATTATCACCACTCCATTCTCCATTCTGAAAAGTGTATTTAAGTTGTGCCTTAGCTCCTGGAAAATCAAAACTCCATTCTGTATCACAAAGGCTGTACACTCCACTGCTCCCTTCCCTATTCCTGCTGGGTCTCAAGGATTCTGCGTTGTCTGCTATTTGGAGACCTTGCCAGGATAAAAGAGGATAGAGCCACATACTTTGTGGAAGTGTTCCTTAAGCTTTTTAACTAGAACTTTCCTCCCCGAAAGTTGAAGCCCACTGTATACATTACCCAGCAATTCTTCCCTGCTTGACTCTCCTCCTGAGTACATGTACTCTCCCCTCACCTCAGTTCGTATACAATCTGTGAGAGTCACAAAATAAAGGACGGGCTGGCAATCCCACTATTATCTTGCAGGAATTTTCTGAACATTATTGTTTCTCCACAAGACTGAGCTTCAACTGTATATTAAGTTATTTCCATTGAGGAAAGTAAAATTATTTGCAATCTTCCCCCTGAACCCACCCAGTTTTTCAGAAACACTGCCTTAGGGCATTCTGTCCTCATCCTGCCTCAAGGGAACAGACATTGTATATATAAACCAGTTATTTTGCTTTCAGCAACAGCTTAAAGCATAGCTCACAGAACACTAGGGGTTCCCAATCAAGATTACCAAGGCAAGGACATGAGTCTCCTGAAGGCCAAAAGGAATGACAGGCTGCGCCTGCTCTTATCTTATCAGTGTCTCACCTGGGAAAAGTCTGGCTTGAGGGGTGGGTTCTCTCTTAACTCAGGATCCATATATTCATTGTTGACATAGTACCCAATGCGGATGAACTCCTGACCCAAGTAGGTGCAGGTAATGAGTATCACTGTAACTCCCACAGCATCACTCTCAGGGATAAGATCGGGGTTGGGGGCATCGGCCTGCAGAGGAAAGGGACAGCAGAACAAGGTTAATTACATTTGCATACTGCCCTTCTTCCAAAGAATTCAGACCAGCACACACAAACTTTCTCCCATCTGATCCTCACAGCAATTCTGTGATGTATGCTAGGTCAGACTGACTGGTTCATAGTTACCACTGACTCCTCCTGAACACCTTCTAGGCAGAGCCAGATATGAGCCTGGGTCTACCTGGCCCAAGCTCAACACACTATTCACAGCACTTCATTAGAACATAGAAATCTGCCTTATCCCAAGCCAGACCATTGGCCCATCTAGCTCAGTATTATCGACACTGACTGGCAGTGACTCTCCTGGATTTCAGACAATAGTTTTTCCCAGCCCTAGCTGGAGATGCTGGGGATTGAACCTGAAGCCTTCTGCATGTAAAGCATGTACTCTACCACTGAGCCATGGCCCTTTGTTCATTCATTCATTCTTGAATGAATACAGAACCTGGGACAAGCTTACATTGAAGAAACAAAGTGATAGATGAGATGCCAGCAGACTGGAGTTCATCACCATGGTTTTATTTGTCTGAATGTTATGACATAAAACAAAAAACATAAACAAAAAACAAGTACAGTCTCAAGAAATCAAACAGATACAGGCAATTATCAGTCCACCATGAGTATAAAAGTTTCATAATAGAACTTAATTAGCAAACTGGAGTCAAAGCAAAGGATGAGCTTATAGCAGAACACAAATTGCAGGCAAGTTAAGCAGGGGAGTGTCCATTTGAAGCCAATGGACTGAGCCCTTAAATTTCATCAGCGTTCATCTCAGCCCACAGTCTAATAAAATTGCTATCCTGAAAGCAGTGACCAAAGGAGAGTGGCCATCCATGCTGTTAGGGGATATATATCCCGCAGAATGCAGCCACACAGCTTCTCCATTATTGTAGATTTTATATTTGTGTCAACAATGCTTCAGCTCTGCCATGGACTCACTCCTGGACTTTGGCTTGTGATGCTGAACTTTTCCTAATGCCACTCCTTTTGCCCTACTGTTATAAATCTTATTTTCTGCTGGCAGTTCCCACCCCTGCCACACGAACACACCCCTTCATTATCCTGGTGGTTCTAGAGTTATCCGAGGTTTGTTTAACACTCAAATAGCCCACAAACCCCAGGTTCAGCCACCAGTGTGCATATTCAAAACAGCAGCCACTACATGTCTCAGAGCCTGCAGGTGAATAAAGTTGCTTATCATGAAATACAAACCATCCCTTTCTGTGTTTTTGTGGTTAACAAACCATGGTTTGTTAATGCGGCTGGGTCACACATCACAACCACCCCGGGTTAAATAAACCATGTATTTAAACTATGTATGAACCAGGTCTCTGTGCCTTTCCATTTACGAACTGCTAGAAAAAGTGACCTCTTGTCATTTGTCCCAAGTCCTATAGGATAGTTAGAAATTTGAACAAAATAAAATACTTTAAAATATCTCATTTTGAGCTGTGTTAACAGCGTAACGGCACACAAGATATGGGAGACAGAACATGATTCAAATTACACCAGCTGATCCCCTGCTGGAATATTGTGTATAGCATTACCACTATAGAAGGGCACAGGAGAGCAATAAAGATGATAAAGCGGACATATGTGAAAAGGCTGATGAATTGGCTATGTTACAACTGAAGAAGAATGTGAGAGGGACCATTTTCAGATACTGAAAACCTTGCCATAAAGAAGAGGTAGGTGAAAGCTTACTTCAAATACAAACATATGTCTCCCAGCTGGAACAGGTCCCACCAGCACTGAGTCAAGAATTTGGTCATAGTCCTCACTTTCTGCAGAGCCCACATAAATGATCTTCCATTCCAAGTCTGAAAGATAAAGACAACAGGGGTGAAATTAGAAAGTGTAGACACCACAATCTTAGATCACTGTGGGAAATTATTCTCCCACACCTGCGGAAAGCCAAAACACTGACTGGTTCACATATAATGAACCAGGTTAATTTCCCTACGGGACTTGTCATTGTGGCGCTGGCCACCATTTTTAAAATACAAGCTGAAGCAGGGGCACACTGTGGCTTGTCCTTACATGTGAACCTGGCCAGGGTAAATTGTTAGGGTCATTTGAACCAACAGCCTGTTTTAACACATCTGTTTGGATTAGCACATCACGAAAAGCACACAAACACACACTCCATGACTTGCATTTTAAAAATGTCAACTGGCATGCAACAAGCCCCGTGGGAAAATTAACCCACAGTGGTTTGTCGTTACATGCAAACCAGCCCATTGAGTCAAAGCAATGAATACCTTATTGACTAATCAAGCAAATCCCCAAACCCTTTTCAGAACAGCATCTCCTTAGTTCAAGTGTTAAGTGTCCCTAAACAATGACAGGAAGAACTCTAGATAAAGATGAACGTAACATATGTAGAGCCATGGGGTCAAATAGGATGTACTCTCACCATATTTAATTCAGATGTTTTAGTCAGAGCTTGAATTGGAGAACATTTTCTGCAAGCTTGCAGCAGAAGATTGCTGTGTATAGATCTAACTGACCAGCACCCATTGCATCACCAAGAATCCTCCTATAACCCTTAGAGCAGATTTGCAACTTTTAAAGAAGTGTTCTCAGGTGTTTTTTTAAAAAAAAGTGCTGATGAACCTAAAGAAAAATGTACATGTGAGGCTTATATTTATTTTTTAAAAGCCAGGCAGCTTGCTTGAACCTTGTGGAGAGAAGAGCAATAGTTAACCCAATGTTCAGCTTGAACAAGTATACATCCATCATGCAAATTGCAAAGCCAGGAGGAAACCAGGCTCTCAACATGGGTGAAGAATCTGCTATGAAAAGTCTGCTGTGATTTCTTTAAATATTCTAAAAACCTTCAACGTTTATGGATCATCTCATTAGATAAAAGTCAGAAAATACTTTGTGCAATTCACTATGATAGACCACTGGTGGAGCTATGAGGATTAACAGCTCTCTCATATGGTACTGTGGTAAGCAAATTACAGTGGTACGCTAATTACAAGAACAATGGGAGTTAAAAGGAATGCTTGAAAAGGGAGCAATGACTAGGAGTAACAAGGGAAGATAGGAAGCTGTGTGGAATGCTCAAGTATTCAGAGTTGCTCATTAGAACCCCCTCATCCTGGCTTTTTGTGTAAAAGGGATTTTTTTTCCTTGTTGGTAGATTAGAGTCAGAAAAAGGAAGTTGATACGATGCTACAGCTCACTCATGAGTTGTCTTATATAAACTTTTTATTACTTTGCAGGTAAATGGTTTGCAAAGACAGATGCCAAAAGAGGTTATTAAATTTATAGAACTTGCAGCAGCTGCCAAGCTGCAAATGCCATACAAAGAGTAGACTCAGAGCATTCTGTTGACAAAGGGTAGATCATGACATCTTGCCCTAGAGTAAAAGATGTAATTGTGATCCTCTACAGCTCCAGTTCTCACCAGTCTCAACTCTTAACAAAAATCTAGTCTTAAGAATGTCTGTAGATACACCATAAACTTTTAAAAAGAGCAATAAAAACCAAAACTCTGCACTGACACCCTAAATTCTGATCATGTATAAGCTATGTGTAATTTATAAACATTTAGAGAAGAAGCCTGGAATATCCCTGAGAGGGTCAGCCAAACCATCTCCTCTATAGTACTAACATTAAACTATTCCTCACTTCCAATCCAGCTGTGTTCACTTGTTATCACTAGATATTGCCCAAACACTATCAAGTATGTATTTTGCAACTGTAAGGCTAGAAAGCCAATTATATTAATGAAAACTGTGATTCCACAATGCCAAACAATACACCCAATGCCACACCCAATGGTTATGAGATGAAACTGTGGAATCAAGACACAGTACAATGTGAAGCAGAGATGGAATATCCTCACAAGCATCCTGTAAAAGTTTCCACTGCCTGTGCTATTCTCCAAGCATGTTCATATGAAGAAAGCTGTCTGTACTCTATTTTAAAAGCCTGTCTTACAATCTCTCTGAAAAGAGCCATAATTTAGTAAGCTTTTGATTCGCATTTGTGCCTGCTGTTCATAAGAAAATCAGTAGCATAAATTTAAGGTTGAGGAATTAATATATGCCTTGAAAGCCTTCATAATAACAAGCATTTAGAAAAACAAGAGCAGCAGCTTTCCATCAAGACAGCCCTGAACCAAGGGAAAAGATGGACTCATCTTCCTTATGTTACTATATAAAGCACCATATATGTTTTGGCACTAATATCACAACACTAGCAACCATGTGCCCTATATGAAATTATTTCCTAGTTCATTCTCCTATGAATTTGTACCCCCTGAAGCTAAGGAGGTAAAAGCTGAGCCTTGTTAGAAATGTGTATGTGTGTGAGACATAGGGAATGGAAGAGAATATGTAGGGGAACATTTTGAAATGATGGGTTCCTTTGAGGAAAAAGCAATAATGCTACATCCCAGGGTAACAAGCACATAGCTATGGCAATCTATAGCACCAGGTGGTTTTTGCTTAGTATGAACTGAGACCTCTGTTGTGATTCACACTGGAGGAATGAACATAGAATTACTTATCATTATCAAGTGGCAAAAACATTTGTGAGCCCTGCAAACTTATCAAGCAGGAAACTGAACAAAATGTCTGCCTTTTGAAGTGTTGTGTAAGTATTCATGCATCGAATCTCTGCAGTGACCAGTGAAAAAATATTAAACACCAAAACAAACTTCAAACAACATTCAACTGAGATTTGAAGGAACTCAGAACGCCAACACGGAAGTACAAGCCCATCCTCCACAAGTTATGTAGTCCTGTAGCCAGAAACGTTCATTTGGTTTGCTGGGTCATTGGAAATCAGTGACTGCCCCAGGAAGGCACAGCTGTTAACCAACTAGGTGTTTTCTACTGGTTACAATGGCTAACACGCCCCGCACCAGAGTTAAGCAAATAATCTCTTGCAATAGCAATGGAGAATAGAGCTACTTCTTGAGGGAAAGGGGCATTTACGATTATCTTTGGGAAGACACAGCATGATGACCAGGACCAGAACGGGCACCATGGAGCTCTGCTGGCCTCATCAAGCCAGTACACTTTGCACAGTTGCTGACACTGACGTCAAGAAGTGGCCTATCATGGAGGTTCCTGCCAATTACCTCATCGCATCCAAGAAGAGCTCAAGATGTTATACAAAGTTCTGCCTCGCCCATTTTTGTCCTCACAACAGCCCTCTGATGTAGGTTTGACTGTGTACGACTAGCTCGAAGTCACCCAGTAAGCTTCAGGGAGGAATGTGAATTTGAACCATGGCCTCCTCAGACGTAGACAGACACAATCCCCACCACCACCGGCTCCGTATAAAGACTAGGAACCAGGATAGCTGTTTAGACCAGACCAAAAATCTATGACCTAAATTTGGGGTACTAAATTAAGATTAAAAAAGAGGCAAGTTTGAAGACGTAACGACACACTCGTCGTCGTCCCCCACGCCGTCCATAGGCTCTAATCTGGCAAAATGACAGCACCGTGCCATTCTTCGTGGCCGCGCTATTAGGAGCTGGTGCAGTGAGGTGGCTGGTTAGAACTTTCCTGGGATGGCGAAGGGAGGCTCTGGGTCGGTGGGTGGGGGGAGAGAGAAGTTCGCGTGTGGGTCAAGCTCTGCGCCTCACCCCAGACTCACCACGAGGCAACGACTCTCCGCACTCGAACTGCACCTGGAAGCGGAGCGGGTGGCCGAAGGGGCTCGGATTCTCCAGCAACGAAACTCCCAGGACCGACACCCGCGCCATGATAGACACTATTCCCCCCACACCACTCGCTTACTTACTGCCAGGCTAAAACGTCCCCGGTCTACTCCGCGCGCCACCGGTTTAACGACAGAACCGCAGCTCAGCCAATAACCACGCGGCAGCCGACGCGCCACAGCCAATCCCCGTGCTTCGCGCCTGAGCCCGTCCGCCTACTCCTCTCGCGGAGCCACGCCCATCCCTTCCTCTACCAATCCGTCTTTCTAGTCCTGTCCCTGGCGGGAGTTGAATCTAAACAATCAGCGTAGACCTCTGAGTTCCTCTTCCTACGGCTCCTCCCCTCCCTTACACGCCCGCCCATGAGCGCGCGCTATGCTTGTCCGGTTCTGCGCGCCAAAACACAAGAAACCAGTTGGCGTTTTCGCGTGAGGGACCAGCCTGTCTACACTACTGCTTTAAACCGGTTTATAACAGTTTTAAACCGGTTTAAAATTGTTATAAACCTTTTAAAGCAGTAGTGTAGGTAGGCAAGCCAAAGGAGACTTCCGGTTTGCAAGGTTAGTATCCAGTACTAGTCTAGCTTGGTGGGTCCACTCTGTAGATCCAATTTGGCAAGGTGGGGCAGTTTTAAATCTCGCTTGTTTAATCCGCAGTATTACTGCATAGATGGAGAATGGCCTCATTGAGCTCCATTTGGCAAGGTGGGGTGTGAATCAAATAAATAAATAAATTTTCAGACAACAAAACAGCTGGTATCATCACTCAACTGTTCACCTGAGGCACAGATTTGGTACTTGGTTCCTTCCTCTCTGGTCTTGGACAATGAAAAGACCTTGCAGCCCTGGGTGGAGGGATTCAGGAGCTAGGCAATGGGCTACTCCAGCGCGTGGACATGACTCCATCCCCAGAAACCTTCCTTGGTATACTACCCTTTCTACTTAAAAAGTAACACATTTTCTTACCAGCAACTGGGATAGCTGTGAGATTTCTGTACTGAAAACCATAAGTAAAAGGGAGTTGTTTAGTGTGTTGGGGCTCAGACTCCACCTCTGTCTTATATTTACTCTTTTAGGCAGGTTACTTGTTTTTTGCCTCATCTCCCATGGGAGCCATCTTGTGATGGTGCCCAGGAGAATTTATCAAATGGCCAATATGCCTGCAGCCCCAAAAGGTTACCTACCCCTGGGCTATCCAACTAGGGACGTACTAAAACAAAGGACAGTACTTGCCCATAGAGAAACCATACCTGCCCATAGAGAAACCATACTTGCCCATAGGGATCCATTGCATAGCACTTGCCCATAGGGATTCATTGCATAGCACTTGCCCATAGGGATTCATTGCATTGCACTTTCCCATAGAGAAACCATACTTGCCCATAGGGATTCATTGCATTGCACTTGCCCATTGAGAAACCATACTTGCCCATAGGGATTCATTGCATTGCACTTGCCCATAGGGATTCATTGGACAGTACTTGCCCATAGAGAAACCATACTTGCCCATAGGGATTCATTGCATAGCACTTGCCCATAGGGATTCATTGGACAGTACTTGCCCATAGGGATTCATTGGACAGTACTTGCCCATAGGGATTCATTGCATAGCACTTTCCCATAGAGAAACCATACTTGCCCATAGGGATTCATTGGACAGTACTTGCCCATAGGGATTCATTGTACAGTACTTGCCCATAGGAATTCATTGCATAGCACTTTCCCATTGAAAAACCATACTTGCCCATAGGGATTCATTGCATAGCACTTTCCCATAGAGAAACCATACTTGCCCATAGGGATTCATTGGACAGTACTTGCCCATAGGGATTCATTGTACAGTACTTGCCCATAGGGATTCATTGCATTGCACTTGCCCATTGAAAAACCATACTTGCCCATAGGGATTCATTGGACAGTACTTGCCCATAGGGATTCATTGCATTGCACTTTCCCATTGAGAAAGCATACTTGCCCATAGGGATTCATTGGACAGTAGTTGCCCATAGGGATTCATTGCATAGCACTTTCCCATAGGGATTCATTGCATAGCACTTGCCCATAGGGATTCATTGCATTACACTTGCCCATTGAGAAAGCATACTTGCCCATAGGGATTCATTGCATAGCACTTTCCCATAGAGAAACCATACTTGCCCATAGGGATTCATTGTACAGTACTTGCCCATAGGAATTCATTGCATAGCACTTTCCCATTGAAAAACCATACTTGCCCATAGGGATTCATTGCATAGCACTTTCCCATAGAGAAACCATACTTGCCCATAGGGATTCATTGGACAGTACTTGCCCATAGGGATTCATTGTACAGTACTTGCCCATAGGGATTCATTGCATTGCACTTTCCCATTGAAAAACCATACTTGCCCATAGGGATTCATTGCATTGCACTTTCCCATAGAGAAACCATACTTGCCCATAGGGATTCATTGCATAGCACTTGCCCATAGGGATTCATTGCATAGCACTTGCCCATAGGGATTCATTGCATTGCACTTTCCCATAGAGAAACCATACTTGCCCATAGGGATTCATTGCATTGCACTTGCCCATTGAGAAACCATACTTGCCCATAGGGATTCATTGCATTGCACTTGCCCATAGGGATTCATTGGACAGTACTTGCCCATAGAGAAACCATACTTGCCCATAGGGATTCATTGCATAGCACTTGCCCATAGGGATTCATTGGACAGTACTTGCCCATAGGGATTCATTGGACAGTACTTGCCCATAGGGATTCATTGCATAGCACTTTCCCATAGAGAAACCATACTTGCCCATAGGGATTCATTGGACAGTACTTGCCCATAGGGATTCATTGTACAGTACTTGCCCATAGGAATTCATTGCATAGCACTTTCCCATTGAAAAACCATACTTGCCCATAGGGATTCATTGCATAGCACTTTCCCATAGAGAAACCATACTTGCCCATAGGGATTCATTGGACAGTACTTGCCCATAGGGATTCATTGTACAGTACTTGCCCATAGGGATTCATTGCATTGCACTTGCCCATTGAAAAACCATACTTGCCCATAGGGATTCATTGGACAGTACTTGCCCATAGGGATTCATTGCATTGCACTTTCCCATTGAGAAAGCATACTTGCCCATAGGGATTCATTGGACAGTAGTTGCCCATAGGGATTCATTGCATAGCACTTTCCCATAGGGATTCATTGCATAGCACTTGCCCATAGGGATTCATTGCATTACACTTGCCCATTGAGAAAGCATACTTGCCCATAGGGATTCATTGCATAGCACTTTCCCATAGAGAAACCATACTTGCCCATAGGGATTCATTGTACAGTACTTGCCCATAGGAATTCATTGCATAGCACTTTCCCATTGAAAAACCATACTTGCCCATAGGGATTCATTGCATAGCACTTTCCCATAGAGAAACCATACTTGCCCATAGGGATTCATTGGACAGTACTTGCCCATAGGGATTCATTGTACAGTACTTGCCCATAGGGATTCATTGCATTGCACTTTCCCATTGAAAAACCATACTTGCCCATAGGGATTCATTGCATTGCACTTTCCCATAGAGAAACCATACTTGCCCATAGGGATTCATTGCATAGCACTTGCCCATAGGGATTCATTGCATAGCACTTGCCCATAGGGATTCATTGCATTGCACTTTCCCATAGAGAAACCATACTTGCCCATAGGGATTCATTGCATTGCACTTGCCCATTGAGAAACCATACTTGCCCATAGGGATTCATTGCATTGCACTTGCCCATAGGGATTCATTGGACAGTACTTGCCCATAGAGAAACCATACTTGCCCATAGGGATTCATTGCATAGCACTTGCCCATAGGGATTCATTGGACAGTACTTGCCCATAGGGATTCATTGGACAGTACTTGCCCATAGGGATTCATTGCATAGCACTTTCCCATAGAGAAACCATACTTGCCCATAGGGATTCATTGGACAGTACTTGCCCATAGGGATTCATTGTACAGTACTTGCCCATAGGAATTCATTGCATAGCACTTTCCCATTGAAAAACCATACTTGCCCATAGGGATTCATTGCATAGCACTTTCCCATAGAGAAACCATACTTGCCCATAGGGATTCATTGGACAGTACTTGCCCATAGGGATTCATTGTACAGTACTTGCCCATAGGGATTCATTGCATTGCACTTGCCCATTGAAAAACCATACTTGCCCATAGGGATTCATTGGACAGTACTTGCCCATAGGGATTCATTGCATTGCACTTTCCCATTGAGAAAGCATACTTGCCCATAGGGATTCATTGGACAGTAGTTGCCCATAGGGATTCATTGCATAGCACTTTCCCATAGGGATTCATTGCATAGCACTTGCCCATAGGGATTCATTGCATTACACTTGCCCATTGAGAAAGCATACTTGCCCATAGGGATTCATTGCATAGCACTTTCCCATAGAGAAACCATACTTGCCCATAGGGATTCATTGTACAGTACTTGCCCATAGGAATTCATTGCATAGCACTTTCCCATTGAAAAACCATACTTGCCCATAGGGATTCATTGCATAGCACTTTCCCATAGAGAAACCATACTTGCCCATAGGGATTCATTGGACAGTACTTGCCCATAGGGATTCATTGTACAGTACTTGCCCATAGGGATTCATTGCATTGCACTTTCCCATTGAAAAACCATACTTGCCCATAGGGATTCATTGCATTGCACTTTCCCATAGAGAAACCATACTTGCCCATAGGGATTCATTGCATAGCACTTGCCCATAGGGATTCATTGCATAGCACTTGCCCATAGGGATTCATTGCATTGCACTTTCCCATAGAGAAACCATACTTGCCCATAGGGATTCATTGCATTGCACTTGCCCATTGAGAAACCATACTTGCCCATAGGGATTCATTGCATTGCACTTGCCCATAGGGATTCATTGGACAGTACTTGCCCATAGAGAAACCATACTTGCCCATAGGGATTCATTGCATAGCACTTGCCCATAGGGATTCATTGGACAGTACTTGCCCATAGGGATTCATTGGACAGTACTTGCCCATAGGGATTCATTGCATAGCACTTTCCCATAGAGAAACCATACTTGCCCATAGGGATTCATTGGACAGTACTTGCCCATAGGGATTCATTGTACAGTACTTGCCCATAGGAATTCATTGCATAGCACTTTCCCATTGAAAAACCATACTTGCCCATAGGGATTCATTGCATAGCACTTTCCCATAGAGAAACCATACTTGCCCATAGGGATTCATTGGACAGTACTTGCCCATAGGGATTCATTGTACAGTACTTGCCCATAGGGATTCATTGCATTGCACTTGCCCATTGAAAAACCATACTTGCCCATAGGGATTCATTGGACAGTACTTGCCCATAGGGATTCATTGCATAGCACTTTCCCATAGAGAAACCATACTTGCCCATAGGGATTCATTGGACAGTACTTGCCCATAGGGATTCATTGTACAGTACTTGCCCATAGGAATTCATTGCATAGCACTTTCCCATTGAAAAACCATACTTGCCCATAGGGATTCATTGCATAGCACTTTCCCATAGAGAAACCATACTTGCCCATAGGGATTCATTGGACAGTACTTGCCCATAGGGATTCATTGTACAGTACTTGCCCATAGGGATTCATTGCATTGCACTTGCCCATTGAAAAACCATACTTGCCCATAGGGATTCATTGGACAGTACTTGCCCATAGGGATTCATTGTATAGAACTTGCCCATAGGGATTCATTGTACAGTACTTGCCCATAGGGATTCATTGCATTGCACTTGCCCATTGAAAAACCATACTTGCCCATAGGGATTCATTGGACAGTACTTGCCCATAGGGATTCATTGTATAGAACTTGCCCATAGGGATTCATTGCATTGCACTTGCCCATAGAGAAACCATACTTGCCCATAGGGATTCATTGGACAATACTTGCCCATAGGAATTCACTGCATAGCACTTGCTCATAGAGAAACCATACTTGCCCATACGGATTCATTGCATAGCACTTGCCCATTGAGAAACCATACTTGCCCATAAGGAGAGATAGGACAATGCTGTACCCTTTGTTATTGTGGTAAGGAAACGTTTTCATAGAAAACTGTTTGCCTATTAGCATAATAACACTACTATAGTCACTTGCTGTAGAAATGTGCTGGAAATTTTTTTTTTGCTCCTGTTAACTTAGTTAGATAAACAATGTTTAGCTACATTGCTTTCATTATATTTTCATTTACTGCTTCTTTCTAATGTAAGATGTGTTTTTCATGGTCTTATTTGCACTGCCTTTAATGAGTGCATTTCTGCATTTCTTTTTCTTTTACTGATTAAGTGGGATATAAGTGTTTTAAAAAAGGAAAGGGAAGGCTCAGGCAAGCAGCATAGATAGCATTCTATGTCAGCGAGTGTCATACTGTGGGTTGGGAGTCACCAGGGGGTTCCACCCCACTCTGAGGTTGGTCCCGGTGCTGCAGCCTACGCAGTATCTCATTGTTTGACCACCCTGTGCCATGGCAGCACCCCAGCTTTCTAAGATTGATATAGCAGCAATTGCCTACATCCACAGGGCATGGGTACTTGTGGGAGTGGGATTTGGTTAAAGAGCAAGGGTGGAGCATAAAAGGTGCGAAAGAATGTGAATCAGGGAAAGATCCGCCAACTCACCAGTCTTCAAGAATTTAGAAGAGTTATAAAGACTGATATCTTCCGGCAGGCCTAACCAGATGAATTTTAAGTGTTTTATTGGTGTTTTATTGGTATTTTAAAGATGTATTGGTTTTATGTGCTTTTATCAGTTTGTGTATTTTATGCTTGATGTTGTTCTACGCCTCGATCCGGAGGGAGAGGCAGGTAATAAATAAATTATTATTATTATTATTAAAAGGTAGTTAATTATAGTTTGTATTAGCATTTTTAAATTTTGTTTTGTTAACTGCCCTGAGGAGGTTTTTACCTAAAAAGGAAGTTTAAAAGTATTTGAAGTCAATACACAACCTAAAAGCACAGACAGGTTGAGGGGGAGGGAAAGGAGCTCTCTTACCTTTTTACCTTGTTGATGAAAAAATTCTGTATTGATTTTTAAACAGAGAAACACACAAGACTTACAATTTTCATAACTTTTACTAACAACCCCCCTTCAGTAGCACAGTTTGTCTTATCTGGAGTCTGTCTCTTTAGTCCGTTGCCCATCTCCCTCCATTGCCCTTGTGTTACCCCATGAGCACAGAGCAAGAGCCTCTACACACACACCACCATGACATATCTTTATGGATTGCATTGTTTGCAAATGTAGTAGTCTGGCAATGGAACAACGTTCTGTCCCAGACATGCTACATGATACCACGTCCTGCAAATGCAACAGAAAACCATTGTGTCACCTGGTCCAAAGGCTCCTTTGCAGAAAGCTTGTGGACATGTAGACCATCTACTTTCCTCTTTATCTGTCAACTGTAATATATATGTGGACAATGGGGCCTCCACAACCTCCACAGCTGAAGACATTCTTAGTAAGTTCTTATGCATTTTGGTGTAGATGGGATTTTTTTTCCTTGGCTTTCTTTTCTTGCAGGCACAGTTCTGATGCATGCCCACCTGTATTCCAATCCAAGACCTTGCTGTCTTACTTACAGTGTTGATGCATTCCTCACCAGATATTGTTGTGTATGCATTTAAAACTGTGTGTATTCCACAGTCATAGGAATTCCTTTGTTGTGGTATATCCTTACACAAAAACACTTTCCAGTCTTTGCAGTCTATTGTGAATGGCACCCATGCTACCTGATAGCATGCAGCTGCAATACACAGGAGAATGTGTCCATGCTGTTTCGATCTTTCTCTATTTTTCAATGAATCAACTATAATTACTTCTTTTGTTTTGAAAATTACAATCCCAAGTAGCCAATGTTGACCTGTACCAACAATATCAGTGTTGAATGGTATCAGCAGAAAGTCTTTGTTGAGAGCAAGATTTGTATCAAGAAAACTGTAGAACACATCTGCATTGCCTAAAGCAACACTTTTATATATGTATGTTGGGCAGAGTAGGATTTTATCATTTAACTGGTACTGACAAATGAAATTACAAATAGCTTCATCAATTACTTCATCTAACACCCATTTTCTAGGATGTAATGATTCCGTTAGTGCAGCTGGTAGCTTTCTCAGGTATTTTTGGTCTGTTTCACTTGGTGTTGTGTTCCATGGTTTCCCATGTGCTGTATCTTGATGTTGTTTTGGGTCTTTTTTTTTTGGTGTTGAATGCTTTGGCAACTCAGCCTCCTGTGCAGCCACAATAAAATCTGCTGCTTTAATTTCTGATATATCAAGGACTGTGTCAGCGATCTTGGGGCTCCTTGGAAGAGGATGTTCAAGGTATGACATACAGACAATAGAATCGGGTGCTGGGTTTATGCTGTAGTCATAGTCACCACATCTTGGTTTCTTCCTTCCAGCTTTATTTGACCTACCTCTCTTTCTTTTCATGAGTGCTGATAGGGAATATGTGTGTTTATCAACTGTTTCTGTGCAACGAATTGACATTTGAGCTGCAATAATATGATAACATTGCCCTGTACTGCCGCAGGAACAATGTGCAGGTTGCGGGTGAAGTGTGACTGCTTGCATTTTACTACTGTAAACATCGCGGACAGTGAAGGTGCCTGACTGACAGCAAAGACTGACTCCTCCAGAGTCCTTGCATAGCTTAGCCAGAGATGTTTGACTCATGCGATAATTGTTTGCCTTTTCCACACCTGTCCTGAGTGGGTTCTTATTCTGGATGGATTTTATATTATCAATAATTGTCTCTAGGGAGTAAAATGGAGGGAATTCTACCTCCGCGGGTGATTTCTGTAAGTGTGAGAATTGCTGTTTTACAGAATAGTTTCCAAGACCACAGTATGCTCGTTTAAACTCATACAGAAAATACGTTTGCATATAGTACATTGTGAGTGCCATAGTGTCAACTGGCATTTCTTTCCACTCCATCTCATCCTTAATCAGCTTGTTCATGCTCTCACTGATGTTATTGGTGGCAGTTATATCATTTCTAAAAGCAGCAAATTTCTGTGTGTGGAATTTTGCAGCATATTTTGGAATGCAATCTTTCAGTTCTTTATCAAAATATTCTTTAAATGGCTGACTCCACAGCACACTATATTCCCCATGTCTCTTCTGATATTGTTTTTGGCTTGATGAATTTAGCAATTGTGTCACATTGTCTTTTAAAACTATCAAATCATCTTTTCTCCCACCATGATTCTTTACCCACATCCTCACATCTCTAAGAATATGATTTCTGCAATATACCTTTGGAATTTCGGGGAATTTCTCTTGCAAAGGTTGAACAATACCCCTTTCTCGGTCTGTTACAAATGGTATATTTTCCATGTTGTTTCTTCCCAGTTTTGAAATTATTTTACATAAAAAAACTTCATGGTATGCCATATATTTCTTTATATGTAGGAGAAATGCAACGGGGAGTATTGGATCTCCTTCCAAAATAATGTTTCTCATTACTATTGGAGATAAATAGAAATCCCCAAGTTTGAAAGTGGTGTCATAGGACATAAGTTGTGGCAAGGATGCATCTTTACTCGAGAGAGAGAGGAGAGCATGTGCCTCAGCAATGATATTGGGATGTGCAAATGAAACAGTGAGACTGGGCAGAAAGCAAAACTCCATTATAAAATTTTCAAGATGGTGTGAGAGTTCCACAAGGTTGAATATTTCATCATTGCCAATTCGTTTTTTCTGGTTCAGTTTGTATGATGCATTTTGCACCTGTTTGAGATTCCGTGGACGATCAATGGCCATATGTCTATGAGAACTGTTCTTTGATGCAATTGTTTGTAAATGTTTATAGGCTTTCAATGGGTTTTTGTGTGACTCCAATGCAATCTCCATTTTGTCTAAAGCCTGCTTCATAGTGCCAGTATAAGGCTTCTTTGAATGTTTCCTGTTACCATGACTGGAAGGTTGGTGTAATGTTTCATCACCCAAATAGTGGATAATGTACAACTTCCTAGGATCTGTGCACTCCCTTAGACAGAATACATATCTCTTGAAACCATGTAGTGAGTCTTTCCAGGATCCATCTGGGTCCTTTAGATAGTAGTACCTTTTCAGTACAGATGGGGGGTGCAACCTTTTGTGATGGAAATTTGACCCCCTTGCTACCCATCTGTACTGGTCAAAACGATAATCATGCTCATGCTCAGGAACAGGGGAAGAGGAACAGTACACAAACACCTCCCCTCCCTTTGGCAGCACAGGTGGTAATGAAATAATTTTGCTTTCATGTATGTTTTCTCTCCTGAGAATTGCTAGCACTTCTTCCATTGGAAGATCACTTGTCCGACCAGTCATATATGGGCTGTTGCATGAATCCATACCTGTATCATGGCAATCTCTCATCTCTGTACTTGTTGTTGGCTTGCTCTCACGGTGATAAAAAAGGCCAAACACTGATGTTAGGGGTTGAAGGAGGTTGAGAAGAGTAAGATCAGCTGCTCTGCTATGAAATAGAAACTGAAAGCAAGCCTCCAAAGTTTCTATTAAGTCTCATGCTGGCTTCCAGAAACTGTTAAGATGAAGATTGACTCCAGCCAATAGGGGGAGTAGCACTATGAAGTCAAAGGTCTGAGTCTGTCTTTCCACCTATCTATAAGCACCTATCTTTAAGACAGTTGTTAGCATATACTCTTTTGTGGGATGGTGTAAAAGCCAGAATGGAACGGGCTGGAACGACCTCTTTATATTAAAAAAAACCATGCCAGAAAAAGTGGCATGTGTTAGAAACACTTGAGAACAATATTTTAGGACTAAAACCATTGCAATATTATATTGCTATTAACCCCATAACACCCAAAACAACATCCAGAACAGAATGGATGGCCCGGAACAGCCACTTCCGAATGACTGAAACCAACCAAAATCAACTGTTACATATTACTAGGTGGGACAGATACAATACACCACAAAACAGCCACAAAAACCATGTTCCGGTGCCCGTTCTGGTCCATAGTCCATATTGCGCAAAACAGGCCAGAACGGCATCTTCCAAGTGAGGTAAGTCAAATGAATTCAACAGTCACATGTTACTCAGTTGGACAGAAAATAATAATAATAATAATAATAATAATAATTTTATTTCTTACCTGCCTCTCCATCTAGATTGAGGCAGGAAACAACAGTAAATATAAAATATGATAAAATACATAAAACTGATTGAAAACATGGCACACATTATTAAAATAGCAATAAAACTTCATAAAAAAACATCCTAAAATCATTCTAAAATTCCACTGGATATGCCTGCCAGAAGAGACCAGTCTTTATAGCTTTCATAAGTTCTAAAAGACTGTTAAGTTGACAAGTCTCCTGCAGCAGGTCATTCCTCAGTCTGGGAGCAGCAGAAGAAAAGGTCCCCTGGGTAACGGCTGTCAGCCTAGTGTTGCATAAATTATGCTGTTCCCAAGTGTGCCAAAGTCCAGATATGAAACACTTGACAAAAGACCTCCTGAAGCTTTGGAAACTAATTTATTATTCTGCGCAGAATAGGTGACCTCCGGACGCTAACGCTGCTTTCCAGAGTCACACCACACCAAGGTTCAAACAATGCTCTTATACTCCAAAAGTTACACGGCATCAGCCCTCATCCCATTGATTTATAGCCCTAGTGACATCATTTGGCCAACTCTATTTTACTCTCGAGTAGTCCTGAGTAGTGCCAAATGTGGCGTTGCATTGCCATGTGCTATTTTACTTGTACCCAGAGATGCTTTGCAACATCCCTCTACTTCTATCATTCCCTTATACGGGCACCGGAACATGGTTTTTGTGGCTGTTTTGTGGTGTATTGTATCTGTCCCACCTAGTAATGTGTAACAGTTGATTTTGGTTGGTTTCAGTCATTCAGAAGTGGCCATTCCGGGCCATCCATTCTGTTCCAGATGTTGTTCTGGGAGTTATAAGGTTAATAATAATATAATATTGCAATGGTGTCAGTCCTAACATATTGTTCTCAAGTGTTTCTAACACATGCCACTGTTTTTGATGTGGCTTTTTTAATATTAAGGGGTCGTTCCAGCCTGTTCCGTTCCATTCCTGCTTTTACACCATTCCCCGTTTCTCTATGGGAAAGTGCTATGCAATGAATCCCTATGGGCAAGTATGCTTTCTCAATGGGCAAGTGTAATGCAATGAATCCCTATGGGAAAGTGCTATGCAATGAATCCCTATGGGCAAGTATGGTTTCTCTACGGGCAAGTACTGTCCAATGAATCCCTATGGGCAAGTATGGTTTCTCTATGGGAAAGTGCTATGCAATGAATCCCTATGGGCAAGTATGGTTTCTCAATGGGAAAGTGCAATGCAATGAATCCCTATGGGCAAGTATGCTTTCTCAATGGGCAAGTGCTATGCAATGAATCCCTATGGGCAAGTACTGTCCAATAAATCCCTATGGGCAAGTATGGTTTTTCAATGGGCAAGTGCAATGCAATGAATCCCTATGGGCAAGTACTGTCCAATGAATCCCTATGGGCAAGTATGGTTTTTCAATGGGCAAGTGCAATGCAATGAATCCCTATGGGCAAGTACTGTACAATGAATCCCTATGGGCAAGTACTGTCCAATGAATCCCTATGGGCAAGTATGGTTTCTCTATGGGAAAGTGCTATGCAATGAATCCCTATGGGCAAGTATGGTTTTTCAATGGGAAAGTGCTATGCAATGAATTCCTATGGGCAAGTACTGTACAATGAATCCCTATGGGCAAGTACTGTCCAATGAATCCCTATGGGCAAGTATGGTTTCTCTATGGGAAAGTGCTATGCAATGAATCCCTATGGGCAAGTACTGTCCAATGAATCCCTATGGGCAAGTACTGTCCAATGAATCCCTATGGGCAAGTGCTATGCAATGAATCCCTATGGGCAAGTATGGTTTCTCTATGGGAAAGTGCTATGCAATGAATCCCTATGGGCAAGTATGCTTTCTCAATGGGCAAGTGTAATGCAATGAATCCCTATGGGCAAGTGCTATGCAATGAATCCCTATGGGAAAGTGCTATGCAATGAATCCCTATGGGCAACTACTGTCCAATGAATCCCTATGGGCAAGTATGCTTTCTCAATGGGAAAGTGCAATGCAATGAATCCCTATGGGCAAGTACTGTCCAATGAATCCCTATGGGCAAGTATGGTTTTTCAATGGGCAAGTGCAATGCAATGAATCCCTATGGGCAAGTACTGTACAATGAATCCCTATGGGCAAGTACTGTCCAATGAATCCCTATGGGCAAGTATGGTTTTTCAATGGGAAAGTGCTATGCAATGAATTCCTATGGGCAAGTACTGTACAATGAATCCCTATGGGCAAGTACTGTCCAATGAATCCCTATGGGCAAGTATGGTTTCTCTATGGGAAAGTGCTATGCAATGAATCCCTATGGGCAAGTACTGTCCAATGAATCCCTATGGGCAAGTACTGTCCAATGAATCCCTATGGGCAAGTGCTATGCAATGAATCCCTATGGGCAAGTATGGTTTCTCTATGGGCAAGTACTGTCCAATGAATCCCTATGGGCAAGTGCTATGCAATGAATCCCTATGGGCAAGTATGCTTTCTCAATGGGCAAGTGCAATGCAATGAATCCCTATGGGCAAGTGCTATGCAATGAATCCCTATGGGCAAGTATGGTTTTTCAATGGGCAAGTGCAATGCAATGAATCCCTATGGGCAAGTACTGTACAATGAATCCCTATGGGCAAGTACTGTCCAATGAATCCCTATGGGCAAGTATGGTTTCTCTATGGGAAAGTGCTATGCAATGAATCCCTATGGGCAAGTACTGTACAATGAATCCCTATGGGCAAGTACTGTCCAATGAATCCCTATGGGCAAGTATGGTTTTTCAATGGGCAAGTGCAATGCAATGAATCCCTATGGGCAAGTACTGTACAATGAATCCCTATGGGCAAGTACTGTCCAATGAATCCCTATGGGCAAGTATGGTTTCTCTATGGGAAAGTGCTATGCAATGAATCCCTATGGGCAAGTACTGTCCAATGAATCCCTATGGGCAAGTACTGTCCAATGAATCCCTATGGGCAAGTGCTATGCAATGAATCCCTATGGGCAAGTATGGTTTCTCTATGGGCAAGTACTGTCCAATGAATCCCTATGGGCAAGTGCAATGCAATGAATCCCTATGGGCAAGTATGGTTTCTCAATGGGAAAGTGCAATGCAATGAATCCCTATGGGCAAGTGCTATGCAATGAATCCCTATGGGCAAGTGCAATGCAATGAATCCCTATGGGCAAGTACTGTCCAATGAATCCCTATGGGAAAGTGCAATGCAATGAATCCCTATGGGCAAGTATGGTTTCTCTATGGGAAAGTGCTATGCAATGAATCCCTATGGGCAAGTATGGTTTTTCAATGGGAAAGTGCTATGCAATGAATTCCTATGGGCAAGTACTGTACAATGAATCCCTATGGGCAAGTATGGTTTCTCTATGGGAAAGTGCTATGCAATGAATCCCTATGGGCAAGTATGCTTTCTCAATGGGCAAGTGTAATGCAATGAATCCCTATGGGCAAGTGCTATGCAATGAATCCCTATGGGAAAGTGCTATGCAATGAATCCCTATGGGCAACTACTGTCCAATGAATCCCTATGGGCAAGTATGCTTTCTCAATGGGAAAGTGCAATGCAATGAATCCCTATGGGCAAGTACTGTCCAATGAATCCCTATGGGCAAGTATGGTTTTTCAATGGGCAAGTGCAATGCAATGAATCCCTATGGGCAAGTATGCTTTCTCAATGGGCAAGTGTAATGCAATGAATCCCTATGGGCAAGTGCTATGCAATGAATCCCTATGGGAAAGTGCTATGCAATGAATCCCTATGGGCAACTACTGTCCAATGAATCCCTATGGGCAAGTATGCTTTCTCAATGGGAAAGTGCAATGCAATGAATCCCTATGGGCAAGTATGGTTTTTCAATGGGAAAGTGCTATGCAATGAATTCCTATGGGCAAGTACTGTACAATGAATCCCTATGGGCAAGTACTGTCCAATGAATCCCTATGGGCAAGTATGGTTTCTCTATGGGAAAGTGCTATGCAATGAATCCCTATGGGCAAGTACTGTCCAATGAATCCCTATGGGCAAGTACTGTCCAATGAATCCCTATGGGCAAGTGCTATGCAATGAATCCCTATGGGCAAGTATGGTTTCTCTATGGGAAAGTGCAATGCAATGAATCCCTATGGGCAAGTGCTATGCAATGAATCCCTATGGGCAAGTGCTATGCAATGGATCCCTATGGGCAAGTATGGTTTCTCTATGGGCAGGTATGGTTTCTCTATGGGCAAGTACTGTCCAATGAATCCCTATGGGCAAGTATGGTTTTTCAATGGGCAAGTGCAATGCAATGAATCCCTATGGGCAAGTATGCTTTCTCAATGGGCAAGTGTAATGCAATGAATCCCTATGGGCAAGTGCTATGCAATGAATCCCTATGGGAAAGTGCTATGCAATGAATCCCTATGGGCAACTACTGTCCAATGAATCCCTATGGGCAAGTATGCTTTCTCAATGGGAAAGTGCAATGCAATGAATCCCTATGGGCAAGTACTGTCCAATGAATCCCTATGGGCAAGTATGGTTTTTCAATGGGAAGTGCAATGCAATGAATCCCTATGGGCAAGTACTGTACAATGAATCCCTATGGGCAAGTACTGTCCAATGAATCCCTATGGGCAAGTATGGTTTCTCTATGGGAAAGTGCTATGCAATGAATCCCTATGGGCAAGTATGGTTTTTCAATGGGAAAGTGCTATGCAATGAATTCCTATGGGCAAGTACTGTACAATGAATCCCTATGGGCAAGTACTGTCCAATGAATCCCTATGGGCAAGTATGGTTTCTCTATGGGAAAGTGCTATGCAATGAATCCCTATGGGCAAGTACTGTCCAATGAATCCCTATGGGCAAGTACTGTCCAATGAATCCCTATGGGCAAGTGCTATGCAATGAATCCCTATGGGCAAGTATGGTTTCTCTATGGGAAAGTGCAATGCAATGAATCCCTATGGGCAAGTGCTATGCAATGAATCCCTATGGGCAAGTGCTATGCAATGGATCCCTATGGGCAAGTATGGTTTCTCTATGGGCAGGTATGGTTTCTCTATGGGCAAGTACTGTCCAATGAATCCCTATGGGCAAGTATGCTTTCTCAATGGGCAAGTGCAATGCAATGAATCCCTATGGGCAAGTACTGTCCAATGAATCCCTATGGGAAAGTGCAATGCAATGAATCCCTATGGGCAAGTATGGTTTCTCAATGGGAAAGTGCAATGCAATGAATCCCTATGGGCAAGTATGCTTTCTCAATGGGCAAGTGCAATGCAATGAATCCCTATGGGCAAGTGCTATGCAATGAATCCCTATGGGCAAGTACTGTACAATGAATCCCTATGGGCAAGTACTGTCCAATGAATCCCTATGGGCAAGTATGGTTTCTCTATGGGAAAGTGCTATGCAATGAATCCCTATGGGCAAGTACTGTCCAATGAATCCCTATGGGCAAGTACTGTCCAATGAATCCCTATGGGCAAGTGCTATGCAATGAATCCCTATGGGCAAGTATGGTTTCTCTATGGGCAAGTACTGTCCAATGAATCCCTATGGGCAAGTGCTATGCAATGAATCCCTATGGGCAAGTATGCTTTCTCAATGGGCAAGTGCAATGCAATGAATCCCTATGGGCAAGTGCTATGCAATGAATCCCTATGGGCAAGTATGGTTTTTCAATGGGCAAGTGCAATGCAATGAATCCCTATGGGCAAGTACTGTACAATGAATCCCTATGGGCAAGTACTGTCCAATGAATCCCTATGGGCAAGTATGGTTTCTCTATGGGAAAGTGCTATGCAATGAATCCCTATGGGCAAGTACTGTACAATGAATCCCTATGGGCAAGTACTGTCCAATGAATCCCTATGGGCAAGTATGGTTTTTCAATGGGCAAGTGCAATGCAATGAATCCCTATGGGCAAGTACTGTACAATGAATCCCTATGGGCAAGTACTGTCCAATGAATCCCTATGGGCAAGTATGGTTTCTCTATGGGAAAGTGCTATGCAATGAATCCCTATGGGCAAGTACTGTCCAATGAATCCCTATGGGCAAGTACTGTCCAATGAATCCCTATGGGCAAGTGCTATGCAATGAATCCCTATGGGCAAGTATGGTTTCTCTATGGGCAAGTACTGTCCAATGAATCCCTATGGGCAAGTGCAATGCAATGAATCCCTATGGGCAAGTATGGTTTCTCAATGGGAAAGTGCAATGCAATGAATCCCTATGGGCAAGTATGCTTTCTCAATGGGCAAGTGCAATGCAATGAATCCCTATGGGCAAGTGCTATGCAATGAATCCCTATGGGCAAGTATGGTTTTTCAATGGGCAAGTGCAATGCAATGAATCCCTATGGGCAAGTACTGTACAATGAATCCCTATGGGCAAGTACTGTCCAATGAATCCCTATGGGCAAGTATGGTTTCTCTATGGGCAAGTGCTATGCAATGAATTCCTATGGGCAAGTACTGTACAATGAATCCCTATGGGCAAGTATGGTTTCTCTATGGGAAAGTGCTATGCAATGAATCCCTATGGGCAAGTATGCTTTCTCAATGGGCAAGTGTAATGCAATGAATCCCTATGGGCAAGTGCTATGCAATGAATCCCTATGGGAAAGTGCTATGCAATGAATCCCTATGGGCAACTACTGTCCAATGAATCCCTATGGGCAAGTATGCTTTCTCAATGGGAAAGTGCAATGCAATGAATCCCTATGGGCAAGTACTGTCCAATGAATCCCTATGGGCAAGTATGGTTTTTCAATGGGCAAGTGCAATGCAATGAATCCCTATGGGCAAGTACTGTACAATGAATCCCTATGGGCAAGTACTGTCCAATGAATCCCTATGGGCAAGTATGGTTTCTCTATGGGAAAGTGCTATGCAATGAATCCCTATGGGCAAGTATGGTTTTTCAATGGGAAAGTGCTATGCAATGAATTCCTATGGGCAAGTACTGTACAATGAATCCCTATGGGCAAGTACTGTCCAATGAATCCCTATGGGCAAGTATGGTTTCTCTATGGGAAAGTGCTATGCAATGAATCCCTATGGGCAAGTACTGTCCAATGAATCCCTATGGGCAAGTACTGTCCAATGAATCCCTATGGGCAAGTGCTATGCAATGAATCCCTATGGGCAAGTATGGTTTCTCTATGGGCAAGTACTGTCCAATGAATCCCTATGGGCAAGTGCTATGCAATGAATCCCTATGGGCAAGTATGCTTTCTCAATGGGCAAGTGCAATGCAATGAATCCCTATGGGCAAGTGCTATGCAATGAATCCCTATGGGCAAGTATGGTTTTTCAATGGGCAAGTGCAATGCAATGAATCCCTATGGGCAAGTACTGTACAATGAATCCCTATGGGCAAGTACTGTCCAATGAATCCCTATGGGCAAGTATGGTTTCTCTATGGGAAAGTGCTATGCAATGAATCCCTATGGGCAAGTACTGTACAATGAATCCCTATGGGCAAGTACTGTCCAATGAATCCCTATGGGCAAGTATGGTTTTTCAATGGGCAAGTGCAATGCAATGAATCCCTATGGGCAAGTACTGTACAATGAATCCCTATGGGCAAGTACTGTCCAATGAATCCCTATGGGCAAGTATGGTTTCTCTATGGGAAAGTGCTATGCAATGAATCCCTATGGGCAAGTACTGTCCAATGAATCCCTATGGGCAAGTACTGTCCAATGAATCCCTATGGGCAAGTGCTATGCAATGAATCCCTATGGGCAAGTATGGTTTCTCTATGGGCAAGTACTGTCCAATGAATCCCTATGGGCAAGTGCAATGCAATGAATCCCTATGGGCAAGTATGGTTTCTCAATGGGAAAGTGCAATGCAATGAATCCCTATGGGCAAGTGCTATGCAATGAATCCCTATGGGCAAGTGCAATGCAATGAATCCCTATGGGCAAGTACTGTCCAATGAATCCCTATGGGAAAGTGCAATGCAATGAATCCCTATGGGCAAGTATGGTTTCTCTATGGGAAAGTGCTATGCAATGAATCCCTATGGGCAAGTATGGTTTTTCAATGGGAAAGTGCTATGCAATGAATTCCTATGGGCAAGTACTGTACAATGAATCCCTATGGGCAAGTATGGTTTCTCTATGGGAAAGTGCTATGCAATGAATCCCTATGGGCAAGTATGCTTTCTCAATGGGCAAGTGTAATGCAATGAATCCCTATGGGCAAGTGCTATGCAATGAATCCCTATGGGAAAGTGCTATGCAATGAATCCCTATGGGCAACTACTGTCCAATGAATCCCTATGGGCAAGTATGCTTTCTCAATGGGAAAGTGCAATGCAATGAATCCCTATGGGCAAGTACTGTCCAATGAATCCCTATGGGCAAGTATGGTTTTTCAATGGGCAAGTGCAATGCAATGAATCCCTATGGGCAAGTATGCTTTCTCAATGGGCAAGTGTAATGCAATGAATCCCTATGGGCAAGTGCTATGCAATGAATCCCTATGGGAAAGTGCTATGCAATGAATCCCTATGGGCAACTACTGTCCAATGAATCCCTATGGGCAAGTATGCTTTCTCAATGGGAAAGTGCAATGCAATGAATCCCTATGGGCAAGTATGGTTTTTCAATGGGAAAGTGCTATGCAATGAATTCCTATGGGCAAGTACTGTACAATGAATCCCTATGGGCAAGTACTGTCCAATGAATCCCTATGGGCAAGTATGGTTTCTCTATGGGAAAGTGCTATGCAATGAATCCCTATGGGCAAGTACTGTCCAATGAATCCCTATGGGCAAGTACTGTCCAATGAATCCCTATGGGCAAGTGCTATGCAATGAATCCCTATGGGCAAGTATGGTTTCTCTATGGGAAAGTGCAATGCAATGAATCCCTATGGGCAAGTGCTATGCAATGAATCCCTATGGGCAAGTGCTATGCAATGGATCCCTATGGGCAAGTATGGTTTCTCTATGGGCAGGTATGGTTTCTCTATGGGCAAGTACTGTCCAATGAATCCCTATGGGCAAGTATGGTTTTTCAATGGGCAAGTGCAATGCAATGAATCCCTATGGGCAAGTATGCTTTCTCAATGGGCAAGTGTAATGCAATGAATCCCTATGGGCAAGTGCTATGCAATGAATCCCTATGGGAAAGTGCTATGCAATGAATCCCTATGGGCAACTACTGTCCAATGAATCCCTATGGGCAAGTATGCTTTCTCAATGGGAAAGTGCAATGCAATGAATCCCTATGGGCAAGTACTGTCCAATGAATCCCTATGGGCAAGTATGGTTTTTCAATGGGCAAGTGCAATGCAATGAATCCCTATGGGCAAGTACTGTCCAATGAATCCCTATGGGAAAGTGCAATGCAATGAATCCCTATGGGCAAGTATGGTTTCTCAATGGGAAAGTGCAATGCAATGAATCCCTATGGGCAAGTATGCTTTCTCAATGGGCAAGTGCAATGCAATGAATCCCTATGGGCAAGTGCTATGCAATGAATCCCTATGGGCAAGTACTGTACAATGAATCCCTATGGGCAAGTACTGTCCAATGAATCCCTATGGGCAAGTATGGTTTCTCTATGGGAAAGTGCTATGCAATGAATCCCTATGGGCAAGTACTGTCCAATGAATCCCTATGGGCAAGTACTGTCCAATGAATCCCTATGGGCAAGTGCTATGCAATGAATCCCTATGGGCAAGTATGGTTTCTCTATGGGCAAGTACTGTCCAATGAATCCCTATGGGCAAGTGCTATGCAATGAATCCCTATGGGCAAGTATGCTTTCTCAATGGGCAAGTGCAATGCAATGAATCCCTATGGGCAAGTGCTATGCAATGAATCCCTATGGGCAAGTATGGTTTTTCAATGGGCAAGTGCAATGCAATGAATCCCTATGGGCAAGTACTGTACAATGAATCCCTATGGGCAAGTACTGTCCAATGAATCCCTATGGGCAAGTATGGTTTCTCTATGGGAAAGTGCTATGCAATGAATCCCTATGGGCAAGTACTGTACAATGAATCCCTATGGGCAAGTACTGTCCAATGAATCCCTATGGGCAAGTATGGTTTTTCAATGGGCAAGTGCAATGCAATGAATCCCTATGGGCAAGTACTGTACAATGAATCCCTATGGGCAAGTACTGTCCAATGAATCCCTATGGGCAAGTATGGTTTCTCTATGGGAAAGTGCTATGCAATGAATCCCTATGGGCAAGTACTGTCCAATGAATCCCTATGGGCAAGTACTGTCCAATGAATCCCTATGGGCAAGTGCTATGCAATGAATCCCTATGGGCAAGTATGGTTTCTCTATGGGCAAGTACTGTCCAATGAATCCCTATGGGCAAGTGCAATGCAATGAATCCCTATGGGCAAGTATGGTTTCTCAATGGGAAAGTGCAATGCAATGAATCCCTATGGGCAAGTATGCTTTCTCAATGGGCAAGTGCAATGCAATGAATCCCTATGGGCAAGTGCTATGCAATGAATCCCTATGGGCAAGTATGGTTTTTCAATGGGCAAGTGCAATGCAATGAATCCCTATGGGCAAGTACTGTACAATGAATCCCTATGGGCAAGTACTGTCCAATGAATCCCTATGGGCAAGTATGGTTTCTCTATGGGAAAGTGCTATGCAATGAATCCCTATGGGCAAGTACTGTACAATGAATCCCTATGGGCAAGTATGGTTTCTCTATGGGAAAGTGCTATGCAATGAATCCCTATGGGCAAGTATGCTTTCTCAATGGGCAAGTGTAATGCAATGAATCCCTATGGGCAAGTGCTATGCAATGAATCCCTATGGGAAAGTGCTATGCAATGAATCCCTATGGGCAACTACTGTCCAATGAATCCCTATGGGCAAGTATGCTTTCTCAATGGGAAAGTGCAATGCAATGAATCCCTATGGGCAAGTACTGTCCAATGAATCCCTATGGGCAAGTATGGTTTTTCAATGGGCAAGTGCAATGCAATGAATCCCTATGGGCAAGTATGCTTTCTCAATGGGCAAGTGTAATGCAATGAATCCCTATGGGCAAGTATGCTTTCTCAATGGGCAAGTGCTATGCAATGAATCCCTATGGGCAAGTACTGTCCAATAAATCCCTATGGGCAAGTATGGTTTTTCAATGGGCAAGTGCAATGCAATGAATCCCTATGGGCAAGTACTGTCCAATGAATCCCTATGGGCAAGTATGGTTTTTCAATGGGCAAGTGCAATGCAATGAATCCCTATGGGCAAGTACTGTACAATGAATCCCTATGGGCAAGTACTGTCCAATGAATCCCTATGGGCAAGTATGGTTTCTCTATGGGAAAGTGCTATGCAATGAATCCCTATGGGCAAGTATGGTTTTTCAATGGGAAAGTGCTATGCAATGAATTCCTATGGGCAAGTACTGTACAATGAATCCCTATGGGCAAGTACTGTCCAATGAATCCCTATGGGCAAGTATGGTTTCTCTATGGGAAAGTGCTATGCAATGAATCCCTATGGGCAAGTACTGTCCAATGAATCCCTATGGGCAAGTACTGTCCAATGAATCCCTATGGGCAAGTGCTATGCAATGAATCCCTATGGGCAAGTATGGTTTCTCTATGGGAAAGTGCAATGCAATGAATCCCTATGGGCAAGTGCTATGCAATGAATCCCTATGGGCAAGTGCTATGCAATGGATCCCTATGGGCAAGTATGGTTTCTCTATGGGCAGGTATGGTTTCTCTATGGGCAAGTACTGTCCAATGAATCCCTATGGGCAAGTATGCTTTCTCAATGGGCAAGTGCAATGCAATGAATCCCTATGGGCAAGTACTGTCCAATGAATCCCTATGGGAAAGTGCAATGCAATGAATCCCTATGGGCAAGTATGGTTTCTCAATGGGAAAGTGCAATGCAATGAATCCCTATGGGCAAGTATGCTTTCTCAATGGGCAAGTGCAATGCAATGAATCCCTATGGGCAAGTGCTATGCAATGAATCCCTATGGGCAAGTACTGTACAATGAATCCCTATGGGCAAGTACTGTCCAATGAATCCCTATGGGCAAGTATGGTTTCTCTATGGGAAAGTGCTATGCAATGAATCCCTATGGGCAAGTACTGTCCAATGAATCCCTATGGGCAAGTACTGTCCAATGAATCCCTATGGGCAAGTGCTATGCAATGAATCCCTATGGGCAAGTATGGTTTCTCTATGGGCAAGTACTGTCCAATGAATCCCTATGGGAAAGTGCAATGCAATGAATCCCTATGGGCAAGTATGGTTTCTCAATGGGAAAGTGCAATGCAATGAATCCCTATGGGCAAGTATGCTTTCTCAATGGGCAAGTGCAATGCAATGAATCCCTATGGGCAAGTGCTATGCAATGAATCCCTATGGGCAAGTACTGTACAATGAATCCCTATGGGCAAGTACTGTCCAATGAATCCCTATGGGCAAGTATGGTTTCTCTATGGGAAAGTGCTATGCAATGAATCCCTATGGGCAAGTACTGTCCAATGAATCCCTATGGGCAAGTACTGTCCAATGAATCCCTATGGGCAAGTGCTATGCAATGAATCCCTATGGGCAAGTATGGTTTCTCTATGGGCAAGTACTGTCCAATGAATCCCTATGGGCAAGTGCTATGCAATGAATCCCTATGGGCAAGTATGGTTTCTCTATGGGAAAGTGCAATGCAATGAATCCCTATGGGCAAGTGCTATGCAATGAATCCCTATGGGCAAGTGCTATGCAATGGATCCCTATGGGCAAGTATGGTTTCTCTATGGGCAGGTATGGTTTCTCTATGGGCAAGTACTGTCCTTTGTTTTAGTACGTCCCATCCAACTACCAAGGCACAGAGGAGTGCTATGGAAATCAATGGGAGCGACTGTAAAGACCCAATGAGAACTAGGTTTTGTGGGGTGGGGTTGTGTGTGTCTTCTACCCCAGAGCAAATCAAAGTGTCAGGCAGGGCTGAACCTATCATTGGCAGAATGAGGCAGTTGCCCCAGGCAGCAGTTTTGAGGTGTCATATATAGTATTTTTTACTGCCAAGGATGGGGAGAGGTGCTTATGGGATTTTCTGCCTCGTGTGCTGAAATAACTTGGGTGGCTTTAGGTACTACGCACCTTAATTTGGGGTGCTGGTGTCAGAGAGTGTAGAAGGGCCCCAAATGTATCTGCTGTTTTTTCTCCCCTTTTTTCTTTATGTAAGCCTAAGCCTCCTTGGGGTTTTCATTAGGAGTATTGAATTCAGTGGGTAAACAAAGGATTGGGTCTACAGCACATAGCTGCACAGGAAACTAAACAAGAAGCAGCAGTATTGTGTAGGCCACAGCCAGAGCCCACACACTAATAAGCAAAATAAGGCCAGGGCAAGGCCTGTAATAAGCAAAACAGTAATGCTGCGGCAAAAAAAAAGAGTTTTGACTCCTTCAGTAGCTCCCTGGCTCTGAGGTGCTAGGTGGCTATGATGTAAGACTCCTGACTGTGAGGAGTGACTGCTACTCTCAACTTTTCATATTGCCTTTATGGACAAACTGGACCCCCTGTGGTATAGCACATGCTTTGCATGCCAAATGTCCCAGGTTCAGTCTTTCTGTAAGAAATTTTGGAAGAGCTGCTGCCCGTCTATATCAGCCTTCTGCCACTGGGTTCTCTTCAAATGTGTTGGACTTAGAAATGAAAAAATTCTGAAAATGTTGAAGACAAAAAAAACCACCTCCAAAATTTTGGGAAACAAAAATATGCCGTACTTATTTTTTCACAGTGCTCTTTACAGATTTAAAGTAATTTAATTACTTTAGGAACATAAAATATATTATTATATAGATTAGTTTGCTTATAAAAAAGATCTCTGAGGTGGGGCTCAGAGGCATGGTGTTATGGTGGCTTTGATTCTTCCTGTAGACCAGATCCAGAAGGTGCTGCTGGAGGATTTCTGTTCCACTCAGTGGCCATTGGCCTTTATTACACTCAAGGTTCAGTCTCATCCCTAATGCCTTTTAGCATCTACATGAAATCGCTGGGAGATATCATCCAGAGGTTTAGGCAGTGGTGTCATCATTATGAAGATGACATGCAGTTCTAACTCCATCATCCAATTCCAGGGATGCATTGAACAGGTGTCTGGAAGCAGTTGTGAGATGGATGACAGCAAACAAGCTGAAGCTAATTTCTGACAGGTTGGAGGTTCTGTCGGTTGGGAAACCTTCTGGTTTGAATGGAAATGTGCAGGCTGTCTTGCCAACTGTAAGCTAGTTAACTGTCTTCTTCACTGATTGATTGTAAGCTGCTCCGAGAGCCCTTTTGGCTGAGGAGTGGGGTAAAAATACAATAAATAAATAAATAATACAATAAATATAATTAAAAATATTCAAAAGGAAACAGAAAATTTTAATTATTTTCTGAATTACACATACTTTGAAATGCTGCATACCACATCCAATAATTTTATGAGAAAACCAAGTTATATGTAGTACATTTCAGGGTCATATTTTATGTCTGACCAGAGGGAACTGAAAAAACGAGGAACGGGTTCTCAGGATGCAAATAGTTTATTTTCACGAAGTCCGACAATACCTGACAACGCCTCTCCCATACATTATGTTCAACATCTAAGGCCCTCCTCCGGGTGCCTACTCCAAGGGAAGCTCAGAGGATGACAACAAGGGAGAAGACTTTCTCAGTGGTGGCCCCTCAATTATGGAATGATCTTCCTGAAGAGGCCCACCTGGCACCAACATTGTTTTCTTTTCGGTGCCAGGTCAAGACTTCTCTCAGGCATTTAACAGCATATGTTGAGTCTAATTGACCTCTGGTATATCTTTGGCTAAGAACTCAAAGTTGTTTATAAATGGATATTTTTTTTTATTTTGTCTGTTTTTATGGTTTTAAATTTTCTATATTGATTTTTAATGTTTAATGTTTTAATCTTTTTTAAATCACCCAGAAAGCTTTGGCTATGGGGCAGTATAGAAATGTAAATAACAACAACAACAACAACAACAACAATTTGCATCCTGAGAACCCGTTTCTCCTTTTTCTGACCTGGCTTGGATGCTCTCTTCCTTTTGTTTTTGACCAGAGAGAACTACAGCAAGTAGTCGTTGTAGTATCGGAATCATCCCTGAAGCCAGAAGAGCTGGAGGCAGAGGAAGACTGGTAAACAGCACCTGTTTGTGAGAAATCGGTTGGGTGGAGTTTGGGGAAATCTGTCCTGAAGGAATAGCTATTGAGAGCTATTTAGCTGGGGAAACGTCTACTATTAAGAATGGCAATCAAGCATATTTACTTTAAGAAACTTTAAGTAATCTCAATCTATTATTTGAAGAGTGACTTTATTTCCTTTTGTAAATATTTTCCCCTGCCAAACATCTTAAGTTTCGTTTATTTTGAAAAGTTGTCTCTAATGGTGGTGTCAATCTCATGCTTATGCCACAGGAACAAGGTGTCTGGGGTTTCTTTTATATAGAGAGTGTTTATTTCCATGGTAGCAGTTAAAGGTTTAATAGTTGAGGCAGCATTCCCTAACGGTGAGATTTAATTAAGAACTATATTAAAAGCTACTGCAGTTAGTTCCATACACCCAAATCTCTCTCTTTTTTATTATTTTATTTTTTTTAAAAAAAGAAACATGAGTGAGATAACTCACAAGATCCAGCACATATGGTGGCAATAGCAGGTTAACCTAGGGTGCTTCTCTCACATGTGTTTTTTAGAACTACATTCGATGACTAGCATCTAACCAGAACAAGCCCAGAAACAAAGGACTTAAACAAATCCAAAACTCTCAAGAATGCACAATTTCTTCACATGTCATGACTCTAGACACATGTTGGGAGACTGACCGTAACTTGGAGCATCCCTAAATGTCTATCAGTAAAAGATACTTTAGATCAATAATTTTAATAAGAAATGGAAGGAATAACTTTGCTGGGAATCTTACAGAGAAGATAAAAAAACTGTGCAGGGAGCAATCCTATGGTCCCTCAGATGCTGTTTAGGAGTCATAGGATTGCTCCCTCCATAGTTTTTAAGGAGGAGGTCACAGGATACTTTGGTTTCTCAGCTCCAGCAGAGTGCTGTCTCTGACCTCAGTGGTTGGGGATCAGAGAACCGACCTCCCTTGCCCTTGCAGCCAATGCAGAAAGAACCGTGCCTGTTGCTCTCTGCGGTTGGGAACTCGGTCTCAGAGCCAGGTAAAAGGGGTCATTCCCAGTGGGTGGGGAGGGGAGGAGACTGGAGAGTCCAGAATATGAACTATCCTGAGGCTTCTTCGGCCTCCTTCCCTCCCCCTCTGAAGCACCTCAAACACCCATCTAGCGCATAATGCAAAGTGGGAGAATGGAGAGGCAAAGATCGCCTCTGCCAGTCCTCCCGCTCTACATAGGATGACTGGAAGCCTGTTGAGTTCAGAGGCTTACAATCAACACAATAGGTTGCACCCTTAATTTAACTAGTCTTCCTATAAAGGTCTTCCTGATACATATTTTTAGAAATCATTTGGGGGGATTAACGCCAGGGTAACATTATATGAGCACCATGTCTTAAACATTAATCATATTGATAATACCAAATAGTTCATTTTTTCTAATTTATTTTGGAAAAACAAGAAAGGCCCTTTGTTTAAAAAATGGGGGTGGGGAAACTGTTTTCCACATTTTTTCTGGGCCTTTGCATTGAGACTACAACATCCATCATTCCTGGCTTGGGGATGGTGGGATTTATAGTCCAACACATCTGGAGAACACCAGATTGTGAAAGGATGGTGTAGGCAATACTGAGCTAGATGGATCAGTGGGTTGACTTCGTCTAAGGCAGTTTCTTACACAGTCTTTGTCACCTACACTAGATGAGTCCTTCGTTGGCGAATTCCATGCTCAATCTCCACGCTGCCACTTATCCTGCACTATTCAGAATATTGGCAATATACTTTGGGAGCATAAAGGGTAATACCCTTTTTTAACCTACTTCAATTCTCTATCTATAGTATACGGACAGCACCATTTGGTTAGCTGCATGCATCTGCACTGCCTTCATTATTCTACCCCCCATTCATTCTATTGCCAATCTTATTATCTCCTTTGATCCGTATCTGTCTAATGTAAATAATAAGACCTTTGGACAGTATTGCATCATGTTAGGCACAGCAGCTTCTAGCACCAAATATAAACAAAAAAGTTGTGCAACATGATGTTGTATGTACCTTCATCAAAACAACTTAAACAAAAATGTAACATGGACATGATTGAATTGATAATCAAATTGTGCCTGCTGAGCTGCACATTTAAGCGATTGTGTGTTTCCAATGATTTCTTGTAAGCCAAGATTGAAATGAGTATGCAAGGACACCCTTAAACCTGTTTCCCTAGTTTCCCCAGTTTTCTTTGGAAAAACTCATGCAACATTTGTACAACTCAGAATGTTGCTTGAATTTGGGGAATAAAGACACCCCAATAGCAAAAACAATAGATTCTTGGAATATTTTATGCCCCAAATGTATATTTGTTTCCAAAAAGGAAACAGCAAATGGCAAGAGACTGAGATTTGGGAACATTGTACAGGTGACGGTACACAACAATGTCATGGGAAGACTATGTTGTAGGTCTGCTTCTGTGTAAATTCTGTAATATAAACTACACTTGGGGAAGTTTGTTATGCTGCCTGATTGGAGGAGCATAATAGAGTATTATTTACACTATTGTTTACTCTTCCAACCAGGTCCTATATATTTATTTCATTTTGCTTATATTTTCCACGCTTTCCTTTGTTTACCTGTCTTGAAAACATTTTTACATAGGGTCTTTCTTATGACCGCTAGCCATGAAGTTTGTGAAGTTCAATATGGGAATATAGAGACCTGCACAATGGACAATTTTGTCTTCCTTTCTTTTCGGTGTTGCTCCTTTATGCCTGACTCTGCCTTGTCCCAGCCCCATTCTGACAAAACCAAAGTAGAAAATAGAAACGAAATACCCATGACTAATGGGGTACAGTAAGGTCTGATAATTACTGGGTAGATTAGAGCAGTTTACTTTCATAAGGTGAAAATGAAATGTCTGTGTCATTGGTAGGTAGAGTGACTGTAAATATTCATATTTGAGAAATTATCAGATTGGTTCTTTATGTACGTGGAAAAGCCTTCCTTAATATCTCGTAGAGGCATTGACTCAGTTTAGGGATTAACATGCTGTTGTTCAGTTTTTGTTTTTAAACATATGAATTATTATTCTTTTAAAGATCATCTATTTTATCCACCTGGCTTGCCAACTATCCTGCACACAAGCATAGGAATTACACTATTATTGTTGCTATAGCTAATCCTGATGTGAAATAAAGCTTGGGACACACTCTCGTCAGCATTTTATGTGAAAGATGGTTACATTTCAGCACCGTTTGAAAGAATTTTAGGTCCCATTTAAAAGTGATGTGGGTTGTTGAAAAAAAACCTGCTGATGTGGACTTAAGCATGGCCAGCATCATACTTAATTGGGTTGCTGGGTCCTGCATATGCAACATTAGCACACCAAGAATCCGTGAGTTGGATGCATACCATACAGCTGTGCTAACAGTGCAAAAGTAGAACTGATATCTGATTTAAAGATAACAATACAATCACCTGCTACAACTCTACCTGCTACAACTCTACAAAGGTAGGTTTCTTTTATATGTCCAAATTCAGATTTAAACCAGGTCTAAAAAAGAGCAATCTTGCTTCAAAAATGATTGTACCTCAGCCTAAGATAAGATACATTTGTGCAATGAGTGTTTTTTACATGCTTCTTAAACAGCTTGATCAGTATTTAAACTGGTCTGAATACTATGAATCCTGTACCCCTTCTCTGAACTAGCAGTTGTGTTTCTGCCTGTGAATATACAATAGGTTACAGCAATATAGTTTTGCTAGGACATCTGGAAAGAGATAAATATGTAGATGAAGGGCTGAGGGGCATATGAGGATAAACATATGTACTAGTAGATGGGGCCTTCTCACTGCTTGTAGAGTTGGGTGCATTTAAGTCCACTGATTTCAGTGACCTTAGACTTGTCTGTTTGTATGGGATTCAACCCTAGAGAATCAGAAACTCAGGTTTAGGTAGACCAGCAGTTGTACATGGCCTTGTGTTGAGGCACTCTACACCTTAATCGGATCCCTGCCTGTAATCTTTCTGTAACTTCACTAGTAACTTCACTTTGGTGCTCCATCCTCAGGCATTCAAAATGAACTCATTGGGTTGAGATCAAGGCCAATCCTGGGTAGGCTTATCAGCTACAAAGGTGTGGGAAGGATGAATTGTCAAGCACCAGCCATGGTTTGGTGAGGTGGTATTTGTTGTGTTCCTCCACCCCCTGCTCCCAGATCTTAGTGCAGGGGCATAGGAGTGAAAGGCTCAGATCAAAGATTCTGGCAAATCTCAACCATTCCTATTCATATTTACTCAGAAATAAATCCCATTGTTTTCAGTTAGATTTACTTACACATCAGTACACTTAGGAATTCTATTCACCACACACTACTCTTTGCCTCTGCAGTGAGTTAAACACTTGAGGCATTTCGGTTGTCAAACCCATCAGAGCCATTGGGTCTTACTGCTCTGGCTTCCATTCCCTGCCTGGCTGGAATGGCAGTATAATATCAGTAGCACAGTCTCACCAGCAGAGAGCAGGAGAAGTCTTTATCTGGGCATCAGTGCTTGTGGAGACAAAATCTAAGCTGGGGCTTGGTTAGGGGGCAGGACAGTGGAAGGTATTCCAGAGGTTCCTTCTTGGTACCAGCTCTGATATTCATACACACACCTTTGTTTGCACACACAAGTATGTATTTGCCTGCACATAGAAAAATACAGACAACACACAGAAGTACCTTTTCCTCTGGATACCCTACCAGATACTTTCAGTAGTATGTTCATACACAGTTTTACACATGTATGCTCACAGGCTCCAGCATTCAAATATGCCTCCCTTATGCATGCTTCCCTTTCTCACACAGAGACATTTGCATCCTCCTGTGGTGTGTTGCTATTATGTTAATGGTAGAAATAATCTTGCTTATTTCCAGAGGAACCTTGAGATTTCTCTGTAGTGTTTGTGGTAGTAATGATCATAATTGTTATATTATTTATATAGCCTCCACCTATGCCAATTGGTGCCTGGGGAGCTTAACATAAAAATTCAACAATAAAATACAATAAGGCCACATTAGAAATCTATTTTTAAAATCCATTTTAATAAAAGTGATAGTATGTGACGAGACATATGGTTCAAATCCCTTACAGCCTGCAAAGCTGCTTGAGGCTAAAAGCCATTCAAGGGAGAGAAACCACAGGCTTGTAATGTCTGCAGGTAGGTGGTTAGATAGCAGATGGTATAGACCAATTAATATCTAACCACAAACAAGAGAGTAACATGTGAAGAAGCTGCTAGGCATTCATGCATTCTCCCAAATGCCCAGTATCGTGCAGCTACATAAAACATTCCCTTCCCAACACACTCTTAACAACAAAAGCATCTTGAAGGCTGAAGATATAATCCAGCACAGAGCTGAGTGTTGAAACCCACTGAAAGCTGTGCTCAATTATGGCCTAAGTGATCCAGCTAGTGGCATCCCATGACTTCCATTTTGGGGTGTGTATCTGCCTGTGTGTGCTATAGATACTGCCTGGTGAAGGCCAGGCTTTCTTAGCAATATCCCCTTAACGTGTTGGAGACTTCAGAAAAGGAAAGAAAGATGGGGAAAAAGAACTAATGGAGGGGATTGAGAAAGTGACAACATAACATGAGAGGGAGCTGGAGAGAGTTGACTGGGGCTGCCTCTACAAGAGGCATTTAAAGCTCTTTCAAGGCACATTAAAAAATTTACCTCTACAAGAACGGAGCGCAAATCAGGTGTAGAGGCGCGTTTTCTCTCCGATTATGCGCATTATCGAATGCGCGTTAAATAGCGAGTTTTATTTTGCTCTAGCCGTTAAAGCGCATTTTGACTATGTGAACAAGCGATTCTCCGCATTAACTACTTGTAAAGCGCATTTGAAACAACCAGTAAGGTCACCCGTTGAGTGCTCAATTACCTCCTGCATACAAGCATTTCTGATAAAGCGCTTCAGCGATTATGCGCATAATCGGCTAACCAGGCGTCAAACGGAATCCATCTAGAGGGGGTCTGGGGGAAGCATCCATTCTGCAAAAATGAAATCAAAATAAAATACTGCACCTAAGTGGAACACAAGCCATGTTTCTTAGAATTCACAGCTCTCTTGACAGCAAGCAACAGAAATTCTCAGTCAACTAGGTAAACAAGAAAAACAGCAATAAAAGTTCTTGGGAAGAATAATCAGAACCAGATACAATGGATTATCATAGATCATGGAAGAGAGATCCCCCCGCTGTTGTAGATCACTATCCCATTGCAGTTTAATATGCAAATTTAAGACAGGCTCTCACTAGGTACAGATTAATTGATCCACAAACCCTACAAATGGCAAGCCATATGGGCAATATGACAAGGAAACACTAGCCCTGTTCAGAAGCCACCTTAAACCACAGCGGTTAAGGCTTTTTTGTAACCATCATAGTTTAAGGTGTCTTCTGAACAGGCCCACTGAGAGAGAGAGAGAGATGTATTGCTTCAGGGTTCCAAGCACTTTGGAATTATGAGAAATATATGTCTGTTACAATTTGGAAATAATTGGCTTAATTGCCAGACAGAAGGGCCCGTGTTACGAAAAAATCAAATCCATAGCCCAGTGCTTCCCAGACTGCAGTCCATTCTTGTTTTTTCTCAGAAGTACACATACACATGTCTTTCCCCATACCTTGGCAGCTGCCCCAATGTGTGGCATAATTAGCTGCAGCATTGAAACACAATCAGATTGTTGCTGGCATCACTAATAGCCTGGAATTATATCAATTTGGAGCCATTTTGGAATCATCAGTAAAGAAGGTGGTTGGCATGGAGGGAGGGGGGATATTAATGAGGAGCTTGCAATGTTGCTAATTGACAGAGCTAATATATAAGGGGAAGGGCAGTATGATGGCATATGTACATCTGGGAGTTGACAACACACAGAATTCCTAGTGGTGAAAAACTAGTTACAGAGGTCTATCAGATGGTGTACGAATTTCCCCAATATCTATCCTTAAATGAAGAGTTCTGAATAAGGCCCCCTCTACAAGAATTCGGTTTGGCGCCTGGTTGTCCGATTATGTGCATCTTCTCACAATCACTGTTACGATAATGAATGTACGTGGGAGGCAGTTTAGCGCATAACTGATGGCCCGACTGGTTGTTTGAAACGCGCTTTAAAGTGGCTGAAATGCGGAGAATTGCTTGGTTACATGGTAAAAATGCGCTTTAATGCTGCAGAGCAGGAAAACTCACTATTTAACGCGCATTTGTGCTCCGCTCTTGTAGAGGTAAAATTTTTAATGAGACTTGAAAGAGCTTTAAACCTCTCGTGTAGAGGCACCCTAAGTGGCAATCCTACTAGCGATGCTTTCCTAAGAGAAGATGGTTTAACAAGAAACACCACTTTGAAAAAGCTTTCCCTTTCGAGACACCATAGCCCAGCATGGGATCCCATTCAGCCTGAAACAACTTTATGGAGAAACACTTCTGGACTTCAAGGAACAGGCTTTCCTCATAGAAGAGAGCAGCTGCAGATTGTGTCTTGGTGTTTTGGTTCCACCTGAACCTCTTTGCAGATGGTACTTCCAAATGGAGTGCTCCTACCACTACCAATCAGAAGGCATTCTTCAGCTTTTCTTCCTTTTCTGGAAAGAAAAAAAAATGAAGAAGTGTTGGGAAAACATGGGAGGGCTACACCCTGAAGGCATCATTGTCTATCATTCCCCCCCCCCCCCAAAATGTGTTTGCACAATAAAAATCTAGTCTGGAAGCAAGGTAAGCTGCTAGAACTGGTTCCCTGCTAAAGCTGGGAATAGAACTACATGTAAACTACCTTTCCAGAACCTGGTGCCCTCCAGATCTTTAGACTTCAGCTCCCATCAGCCCTAGCTAGCATGACCAATGGTCAGGAATCCTCAGAGTTGTAGCCCAAAACATCTGGAGAATACCAGGTTAGGGAAGGTAGCTATAAATGATTGGTTCAATCCCTTCCCTGTCCCTTTTCTCTGGGTGGGTATTTGCATGTGTGTAGTGCTCTGAACACTGGCAGTTCCAGACCAAAAATTCCTCGATCCCCAACATAAGCGCTCAGTTGCTGTTCAGATTCACTCAGGCAGGGCCAACAGTCTCCTGCTATTCTGACTTTGGGCTGCAGGTTCCAGCTCACCTGATAACTGCATTGGATCTGCATTCTCCCAGCATTATGTCTACAAATTCCTGCCTGCAATCACACTGAGGCCCCCTCCACAAGGACGCGCTTTTGCGCCCGGTTCGGCGATTATGCGCATTATCGCGGAGGCGCATTTACTCCTAATCCCTCTGCACGGGAGGCGGCGAGAGGCGGCGAAGCGCATTAATTGATGCCCAAAAAGCACTTTACAGGTAGCTAATGCGCATAATCGCTTGTTCACACAGCGAAAATGCGCTTTAACGGCCGGAGCAAAATAAAAGTCGCTATTTAACGCGCGTTCGAAAATGCGCATTATCGGGGAGATAACGCGCCTGTACGCCCGTTTTGCGCTCCGCTCGTGTGTAGGTAAAATTTATAATGAGCCTTCAAGGCTCATTAAACGTCTCGTGTGGAGGAGGCCTGATATTGCAACCATGGGCTCTCTTTACTCTTGAGATGTAGCATGGCTAAGGTGGGGGAGGGACTCATTCTCAGGTAGCCTATCATTAGAGTTTAGTTTAGCAGAGGACCCAATCACATTGTAGCGAGCAACAAATATGAATTTACTGATACTGCATGGTTACTACCAGCCTTAAAAGCAGCTATGCAGGATCCCAGTTTTCAGGCTCACTTCCTGTCCCTACACGCACCTCTGCAACTCCTTGCAAGATACTGCTCCAAGAGCGTCTCCCAACTAATATACCTTCTTGAAAAGCAAATAAGATTTGGGTATGACTCAGAAGGCCTGCAAGTTCCACATTTCAGTTTGGGTGTGATCATTCAGATGTTACAGACAAATGTATTCAGCTTGGTTTCCCCATGTCCTTTCCTACTAGCGTACTTAAGGAAAAGTCACGTCCAAGCAGAAGGAGGTGCTGGGGCAACTGAAGAAGAGGGGAAACCCATTTTCCATAGCTGAACACAAGAGGGTGCTGCTGAAACACGTTGGGAAATGAGATGTGGGAAAGCATATCTCCATACCAATATTTTAATTTATTTTGTAGAGAAAGCCTCTGCTCTGTGGTCTCCTTATTGAGAAATTACCAAGTTTCTTGTGGTAATGGGCCAAGATTTTCTTTATTTCACCCACCAGGGCTGCGTTCTATTAATAAATCTGAAGGCCTTGGAAGACCATCAAAATACTCCCGTTTAGTAATGTCAAAATACCCCCATTTTAATATTTTTAAATAATTCCTTTAATTTTGATGCTTTGAATGTTTAACTAAATCCCTGCTGAGTGCTCTCTGTACAATATTTAAAAATATATATCACTAAACACCAACACAGAAGCTCCATTACGTAATGAAAGTCACCCGTGCGATCAAGAGCCACCAAGCAGGTCTGTATGTGTCTCAGGCTATGTCTTCACTGTTTGCCCCTTCTTGCCTTGTTTAATTTTTATTTGTCCTTCCTTTGTTTCTGTGCTGCTCTTTGTGAATTCCCAGTCCAGCACACAAATAAATAATGGACAAGAGGCATACTGAGGAGCAAATGGCTGCCTCTTTGTGAGTACATCTGCAGGCACATAGGAGGGTTCCAACCTATTTGTGTGTCTCGTTGGTCTGTTTTACTTATCAACAAACCTACTAACTATGAAGAGCCCCAGCCTGACCCCTGAAGGGCAAGCCAGCAAGTTTGGCAATTCTCATGATGTCATAAGGAGCATGATGGGAAAGTTAGTACCCTGTTAATGAGAGACTGAGGGCCAAGCTAAATGTGATAGGCAGTCCTGTAATTTTTAAGATCATACGAAGATTTATGCTGGATCAGACCAAGGGTCCATCTAGTCCAGGTCACTCTGTTCCAACAGTGGCCAATCAGCTGTCGACCAAGGACACACAAGCAGGACATGATGCAATAGTATCCTCCCAACCATGTTCCCCTGCAACTTGCTGCCTCTGATACTGGAGGTAGCACATAGCCATCAGGACTAGTAGCCATTGATAGCCTTCTCCAGGAATTTATGAAATCCCCCCCTTTAAAGCCATCCCAATTGGTGTCCATCGCTACATCTTGTGGTAGTGAATTCCATAGGTTAACTATGTGCTGTGTGAAGAAGTACTTCCTTTTATCTGTCCTGACTCTCCCATCAATCAGCTTCATGGGATGGCCCTGGGTTCTAGTATTATGAGAGAGGGAGAAAAAAATCTCCAGAATTTTGTTTTTAAGTTTTAAAAAAAAAGTGAGTGAGAGGAAAGCTCACCTATATCGCAAACTCAGATGGTGGCCTTAAGCAAGCTACTATCTTCTCAGCATCATTACTACATTTTCTGTAATGCAGGGATATTAATACCAACCTATCTTACAGGATTGTCATAAGCATGATTGAGATAATGCTTTCTGAAGCACTATATAAATGCCAAGTATAATTAGTAGAAGTACTATATCTTGAGAACAGTTGATGTAAACAATCCCTTGGACCAGGGTTGGGGAATGGGTGGTCCTCCAGATGTTGTTGAAGTGCAGCCCCATCAACTCTCAGCATAGCCAGTGGTGAGAGATGATGGGAATTGCAGTCCAGCAACATCTGGAAGTCCACGTTTTCAGCCCTGCCTTAGACCAAGACTTATGGGATATCCTTTGTCTGTTTTAAAGAAAACTGAAGTGCAAAATGGTGGGTCTCTCAGTCCTTTTTCACGGAAATCCACTTGTGCTTTCTTCTTAAGTCAAGGGTTCTGAACCTCTTTCAATCCAGAGGCTAAATTCCATTTTGGAGAAGCTCTTGGTGGCAAGTGCGGCAAAAGGATGAAGGACCAAAGGAAAAAAAGGGTAGGGCCAAAATACCAGCACATTGTACCAAAAAGCTCTTACTGCTAATAACCAAGCCTTAGAAGAGGAATTTCCCAACAATTACAACCTTTTAGAATGTGTGTGTGTGTGTGTGTGTGGGGGGGGAACTGCACTAAAGCCAGCAAAACGGTGAATGACTAGTAATTAGGAGGAAGGGGTGGGGTCAGGCAAAGGGGCGGGGCCTTCTGAGGAACTTCAAGAGGGCCAAGGTTGGCCTCTGGGTGTGAGCTTCTACACCCCAGTTTAAGGTGTCTTTCAGTTTTAGCTGCCTAATTTTGTGTGTGGAGTGGGTGGGGGCCTTATTGCGGTTGCTCTTGTTTCAAGAACTGGAAGTCGGAAACCTATGCTATTTTACTGCAAAACACCTGGAGGACACACCAGTAGTTCCCAATCTATGTTCAGCCGTCCTCTGCCTCAGACTTCCTGTAGCCTGGAATGATCTTCCCAATGTTGAAATGATGTGCATACTTGGCTCATGGTCATTACTCCATACTTTGTTGACAGAAGAAACAGGCTGGATTTTTGAAAATGGGCCAAGCAGCATGTGGTGGTGTTGCTGCTCTCCAATCTGGGCCAGGACCAATATTTTTCTTCCAGTATTCGGGCTCAGTGGATGCTTTTTCCGAGCAGGGTGTGCCAGCATCTACTCTGTACATCCTGCCCTTGGCTCTGAGTTTTTTCAGAGTCAGTTGTAAAATGATATCTAATGGTAATCTCCCACCCCAACTCCCCCCCCCCTCCGCCTATGTATGATTGTGAAGCCTTCTTGGGGTAATGATCCAGCACAGGGTGGAGGAATAGATCATTTCTTAAAATTGCTGTTTTATCATACATAGAGACATGATACTGAGTCATATGGAGCTTTGGAGGGTTGCTTTAGAAACTGTAACCAGTGTCCTGTGTTACTGCAGCTGCACACATTGCCCTACAAGGAAGCTGAGCTTGAGTGACATCTCCTTTGGGCAAATGCTACCTGGAAAGAGAAAAAGATGTTCCCAAGGAGTCAGGAAGGAGAGGGAAAGACCGTAAAGACTTGTGCTCTAGCTCTAGGCCATCCCACCTTTTGCATCAGATGCCAATAAGAGTGACGTCTTCTCATCTAATGGGAGATTGACCCTTTCAGCTAAGTCTCCCCTGGTTTAACTCCTTCAGACTAAGCCAGGAAATATGCCCCCTCCCCTCTGTCCTGCAGACAGCTGTGCGGGAATTGGCCGCACGGCTGCCTGGCAAGGCAGGAGCCAGTTCGTCTGGCATCGATTAGTTTCTACTTGGTTTTATGTGAAGCTTTTAGATCCTGGGTAACTTCCCAGGGAGGAGTGGGGGACATGAAAAGGATTAGGGTTAGGGGCCGGAGGGAATCCAGAATTCTGAAGAATGGGTTGGGGTAAAAACACATGCCAGATGGAGCTAACAAGCAAGGATAAAGATGGGATGAGACATGTCAGTCCAGTTCAGATCTAGACCACAGAAAGCTGAGTCAACCCCTTGGGCTTCCCCCTCTTAAACTAAGAGCTGATTCAGCCTACTATATAAGGATGACATCAAGCCTGAATTTGACTTAATCCTGACACAGTTTGTAAGGTGTCAGGGCTCTGGCATGGCTGGAACTCCACACACACAACATACACACACAGTGTGGAAGCTACTCTCATATTAGAATGGCCTTCCTTTCAGTCTTGAGGGTATGGCACACTGCACATGGTCAGTGGCACTGTTGTCTTTGTTATTTCTTGGTGTGTGTTTTTAAAGTAAACATTGAAAACAGATTCTGAAACTGCCCCCTATGTTGTCTGCCTAATCCATGACCTTGTGGCAGGTAGTTTTAGAGAATTGGAGTGTACCTTCCATTTTTTATTCCATTTTCAGGATCCACGCAGTTTGTTACAGCCATTTATTTTGTGAGACAACTTATACATTTATTCAGTCCTTGTTTATTTTAGGTAATTTTGTCCTAATGTTCATTAGCTTGGTTAGACCACACAGCACCTCTTTATGTCAAACCCCATCACACTGGCTCTGCAGTTGCTCCTCTATCTCAGGTTTCTTCACTACCATCTCTGTTTGCTTGTTTTTCGTTTTGGTTTGGTTAAACTTTGATGAGAAAGACTGCCAGTATTTTGCTCTTAGCACAGTATATGAAGATTCAAATAGTCTGAACAGAGATTTGGAGTTGCTTAGATAATTGCTGATGTCGATCTTCCGCCCCTCTTTCTTTCCAGACAATTAGAAAAGCCCACATTCTTTTTATACTATATCCATGCTACCACTAGTCCAAGACTAGTAGCACTGTATCTTATCCTCATATGCCTTGTATTTAAATCTCATTTAAATCATATGATGTATGCTTCTGTCCTAGAAAGGCGCATGTAGCCTTCAAAGACCTAAATACAATTAACAAAAGTTCTCGTAGTAACCACAAACACAACAACAACAACAACAACAACGCTTTCACCTCACTCTTCTATTCAAATGAATATTTAGAATGGCTTACAAAAGAAACAGAAATACAATAGGCAATATTGAAAACACAAATTCATACAAGTCGTTAAAGGATGCAATCCGATTCATGTTTAAACAGAAAAAAGTCCTATAACTTGGTGTTGTAGGACTTTTTTCTGTCTGTCGTGCATAGGATTGCACCTTAAAAGTAGCAGTCATTAAAATAAGCAGCAGAACTAAACATTATAAGCCTGTTGAAACAAAAACGTTTTCCGTTTCTCTCTCTAAAAAAATAGGAGGTTGCCAGGTGAATCTCTACAGGAGGTTAGTCTAAAGCCCTGGCACTACCACCAAGAAGGCCCTGTGTCTTGTGCTCACTTGCTTAGCCGCACGATGATGGCATAGAGAGCAGGAACTCAAGGGCAGATTTGAAAGCCTAGGCAGTTTGACATGGGAGCAGACAGTCTCTGAGATAACCAGGCTCTAGACTGTTTAATGCAGTCTCGTTTTGGACTGCTCTAGTTGTTTTGAACTGCAAACTCCCAGCATTGCAGACCATTGGCTAGCCGGCTTGGGCTGATGGGAGTTGGACCAAAAATTCTGGAGGACATCAGGTTGAGAAAGGCTGGTTTATGACTTTAAAGGCCAAGTTGACCCTATATAAAAATGCATATATGTGTTGCTTATGTTTGCTATCTCTCGCTCTCTCTTTAAACAAAAAAAGGCCCTATGAATGTTCCCACACTTAAGTGGTATAGCAGAGGCGAAGTTATCTTTCAAAGATAATTTTTTTTTTTTTTACAAAAATTCACATGGTGGTGGCATCATCGAAAAGGTGAGAGATATGTTTGTGCAATACATCCCTTAGAGATGTCACAAACAGTATCCTGTTGATACCATGACAGTTGGAACAAGCAGTCTAGTGGATGTGCTAGTGGGAGTGAAAAAATAATATTTTCACAGTGATTGGACATTGATGTTTGTATGCTGTGTGAATATGCCTTTTTCCTGCCACAGAAGCAGGGAAAGACACTTCGTTCCCAGGCAAGAAATGAATAACAACGGTGTATTTATTGCATGAAATAAAGATTGGCTGGAAAGGCTCCTGATGACTGACTTTGTAGAAACTGGACTATCATTCAGTTTGGATTGTTCCCTCCTTTTAGATAAGGGGCTGTTTAACCTAGGCGACTCTTAGGTCCCAATGAGTGAAAGGCCAATTTGCACCTGATGAAAACTAGGCCCCAAACCAGAAAGGACAAAAAGGGAGCTTGAAGGTGGGGATGAGGTTCCCAGTAGAAGTCATCCACCACCAGCCTCACTGATAAAACTGAACGGCTTGTGCAATCCAACTCCCAGGCCCGTGTGTGTGTGTGTGTGTGTGTGTGTGTGTGTATTTACCTCAGGATTCCGCTTCCAAATGCTTCTGCCTCCAATTCCCCAGCATTAATATCGACAATAGTGGAATTGTTGGCATCAATTTTTCAAGCGAGATGTCAGCTCCAAATATGAGGGGAAACTTCTCATCAGAAAAAACAAAAAACCTTGATGTGTGGCCAAGAATACCCCACCTCCCTTGTCAGGGGCCTTAGGGTCACAAGGGAGAGGATTGCCAATAGAGGACCTTGGGCCAGTGCCAGATGCCAGCTGGAAGGGAATGGCCAATGGAGACAGGACATATGCTTCAGTCACCCCCTCACAATCCCCATTCAATTTCTAGTTCCTTGGCATCTGTGCAGATGTTTTATAAGCAGTCATGTCACGGAAACCTTCAAACACCTGGATTCACAAGTGCATAAAGAGCTTCATGATCTGTTAGTCATTAGCAATTCATCTCCTGGGCTGCTCCTCGCATGGTTTGTTATTGTGAAATCATTGGCATTTTCAGATGGCTCCAGCTACTCAGCCTGGAAAAATCCAGGTGCTGATATTTCAAAGGAAGCTGCATTATAACCTTGGAAATGTATTGACAATCAAATTATGACAATTATGACAATCAAAATCCCGGACCCCAACCCCGCCACTCCCCCCACCCAAAACAACCCCCCCCCGCGCGCCCGCGCGCCCGCGCGCCCGCGCCGCCCGCGCGCCCGCGCCGCCCGCGCCACCCGCGCCGCCCCGCGCCGCCCCGCGCCGCCCCGCCCAAATTCCCTTTGCTCTACAACTGTTAAAGTTACATGAGCCCTGTCCTCCTTTTCATATGGTCAGCATTCCTGACCATGGTGGCTGCATAACATTGGTTTAAACATGTTCACTAACTATGTGCTGCAAAAGTGTTAGCGGCCTAACCATGGCTTAGCATGTTGTCTGAGCAGGCCCATTCTTTTTCTTTGGATTTTAACTTATTTATATCTTATTTATTTATTTGAATTATAACCAACTTTTCCACCAAGGAAATGGCACTCAAAGTGGCTAATAATGATAAGAACCAACATTTTAAATAAAAATATGCTGGGTGTTTTTGCTTAGTAACTAATATAAATGAATGTGTATATTGATTGTGTTGTATAATGATATGTTGTATAATGTTTTATGCATTAATACAATTTATTAAATTTTATTAATGCATAAAACATTATACAACATAAAAATAAAACAAAAACTTCATTAAAACAATAATAAAACAAACTCTGCTGTCTCTGTGTTATAAGCTTTGTAGTTACTTAGGCAACAATCTTATGCATGCACACTTACTTGGGAGTATGTCCCATTGAACTCAATGGAGCTTAGTTATGAGTAGACATGTATAGGATTGCATTGTTAGGGTGCATTCCAATGCACGTTTAGGCAAAAATAAGTTGTATAATGTTGGCTGTGAAATGCTGAGAGTTGTAGGACTTTTTCTTTCTAAACATGCATAGGATCGTGCCCTCATTGCGTTGAGCAGCAAGAAACACCCAACCTCTAGGTCTTTTGTTCCCATGTTGTCCAAGCCATCTGGAGAATTCCCAGAAAACATATATCTCCAGTTTAGCTGTTAAACTGCTAAATTGGGGATATATGCAGGTAAATGCAGCTCCCCACACCCAGCACTTAACCAACTGTAATACAATTTAAAATGTATATTTATTTTTAAATGCTTGGAGATGCAAGGTGGAAGCAAAAGAGACAACAGGAAGCAAAGACTTCATAAAGGGTATATTTGCCTGCATATTTTTCCAAGTATAATTGTATCTACGTTTACTCCCATATTGATTTTAGTGGTAACTATTTCATGTTTGATTCATCCACGTTTCCAATCCAATGTAATTACACTTGATTTGCATTACTTTCATCTGTCCTGCATTTTATGTAAAGAAAAGATGCTGCAGCTTCATTGACACTCCATTGACCTTCTCCACTATCTTTTCATTGGAGCTGCGTGCATCTGTATGGTTTCTTTAGTAAAGACTTCATTAGATGATATCGTATTGCAGTCTTCCTCAGCCTGGTGTACTCCAGATGTGTTGGACTACAAATGCCATCATCCCAGCCAACATATGGGGGTTATAGTTCAACACAACTGGAGAGCACCAGTTTAGGGAAGGCTGTCTTATTACATATTTCCATGAAATGGAAACACCTCCTTGAGAATCTCCATACACCAGTGCTGAAATGGGATGGGAATGGAAAGGAACTGCATGTCTACTTCATCAGATTCATTTTCATTATCCTCAGTTAGCAGGTATATGTACACATGGGTGTAGATAGATTAAAAATAATAATACTGTAAGCAGGAAGGTAAGAAGGAAAGGAAAGTGAAAAAAGACGGACGGTGACAATTGTGTTAAATATATGTAAAATAAGCACAGTGATAATTCACAAAGTGATGCTGACAACTAATAACACAAACATCCTGGCATTGTTAAATTAATATTCCACCTGTAGCAGGATAAAAACCCATTATCTCAATTCAGGCCACAGATTATAGAACTGAACTTGATAAATTGTGAGTGATTATTTCCTATGAAGTGGAGCTGAGATTCCAGGCTTACTCTCTACTTATAGGTTTTCTCTCTTGTGCCAGTCCCGCTATATACAGCGGTGTCAGGTGATCTACCTATTGGTGCCAGGGCTAGAATTAACACTCTTAGCTGCAGGTTTAAATTCCAGTTTATGGAAGATACCAGGCTCCCAAAGCTTTATTTTTCTACTACAGTCCTTGAAAATGATGCTCTTTAAGGATGCATCAGTGCCTAAAGTGACCAAGCTTATTTATTCTTGTGGTTATTTTACCATTCAGACTCTTCTGGGTTTCTATGAGCTAAATTGCGGTTGAAAACCAGAATAATTGAAATGAAAGCCCAGAAGGATGTTGCATTTATTGGGATCTCTAGATTTGCTCCTTGGTACACATCAATTAAATAGCAACATTGCTGGGAGGAATATCTAACAGAAGTAGGCCACAGTAACGCCAGGAGGGCATTAAGTGCCTTACATTACCAAACAATACCATCTATGCTTTTGGAGGGACACTATTAAAAAAAACCATAATCCCAGAAATCCTTTGTATTCCTGGCGCTAATTGAAGATTTACCACTTGCACAGTTATATTGTCTTTATGATAAAAGATTTTCTTGAGCCAATTCTATGTCAAATCCTATATTGGATACTGTATAAGATTACTATTACACAGAAGTATATATGCAAATTATTAAAAACTAGTGCTGAGCCAAAGGAGGGGTGTACATTTCAAGAATGTTTTCACCTCCTGAGAAACATGCCCTGTTCTTTCTAACAATTTTTTCATACTCCTTTGCAAAAGGATGCAAAACTATCCACAAGGCCAGCGTTGGGAACCTCTTTCAGACCAAGCCGCGAATTCTATTTTGGAGAAACCCTCAGGGCTCACATTCCAGTGGTAGAGAATCATAGAATAGTTGAGTTGGAAGGGGCCTATAAGGCCACTGAGTCCAATACCCTGCTCAATGTAGGAATCCACCTTAAAGCATCCCTGACAGTTGGCTGTCCAGCTGCATCTTGAATGCCTCTAGTGTGGGAGACCCCACGACCTTCCTAGTAGTGGGGTCTCTCACACCTTTAGTGTGGGAGACCCCACTGCCTTCCTAGGTAATTGGTTCCATTGTTGTACTGCTCTAACATGAAGTTTTTCCTGATGTCCATCCAGAATCTGGCTTCCTGTAACTTGAGCCCATTATTCCATGCCCTGCACTCTGGGATGATTGAGAAGAGATCCTGGCCCTCTGTGTGACAACCTTTCAAGTACTTGAAGAGTGCTATCATGTCTCCCCTCAGGGAGGACCATGGGCAAAAAGGGTAGGGCCAAAAAATACAAAACACCCCCCCCCCAATACCAGCATATTTTACCTTAAAATTCTTATTGCCAATAATTAAGTGCTAGGAGAGGACCTTCAACCTTTTAGAGTGGAGGAAAACTTACAGAAAAGCCAGGAAACAACCAAACAATTGGTGGACAATCAATAATCAGAGGACAGGAGGTGGGACCAACGGAGGTGGGGCATGGTTTCCCACCCCATGTTGTGCTTCAGTTAAGAGATTAGCCAGAAAAGAGGAACAGTTGGGGAGTGATGCTTCATGGGAACAAGCAGGGGCCAGCTGAAGGCCAATGCAGCTGATAGCAATTCCCAAATACCACACTTCCCACAAAAGACTGGCCAGTGCTCAGTAAGATCGTTGGAAGCAATTCTCGTGTTTGGTGCCTTGTCTTCATCGTTTGCCTCCCAGTTCCCTGTTCTTGCCTGGACTTATCCTGACCCTGGACTGAATCTTGACTACTCTTCAACACTTTCCTAAATCGAGTATTGTTCAATCCAGCTTCTGACAGATACTTCGGCTTTCGACCACAGACTGTTATACGGACGCTTCTCTCTGGCTTATCGTGTTCTACACCGGTGATTTACGTCACCCCTACTCAAGAGGGTAGGAAAAGAATGTGTCCCCCAAGGCTGGCCTTAGAGGGGGCAAGCTGGGTGGGGCGGTGCCAAGCTGAGCTCAGTGGCTGTGATTTTTGACTGTACTGTCTGCAGTGAAGGAAGGTGGCAAAAGCAAGTGTCTGTAAACTTCCTTTCAAGGTTCTACAGGTTGTTTGGGGACTAACTACATAAGTGATCTTTCTTCAATTAGCTTTAAATAATGTTTCTTTTTCAATTTCTATGTTGATGTCATTTGAGCTAGACTAGATAAGAATCAGTGGAACACAGCTTTACTTTGAGGCAAGGTTACTGAGCTCTTCAAATACTGTAAACATCATAAATACTATATAAATAATAATAAAATAAAGCTGTAAGATATAAGAGGTCAGCTGGAAACCTTATTTATTTATAACTTTTCTTTATTGTTTTTAAAGATAAAAATAATGGATATTCTAAAATAAAGAATTCTTACCAAAAGATAGAAACTGCTACAAAACAAAACAAAAAATATTGGAAGTAAAGCCTGTGATAGATCTGCTGTTGTGTTGCATAGCGCACTGCTAGGGCTCAGAATGTGACTTTCCGAACTTTGGCTTGTGCAAACTGTAGCATAGTGCTGAGAGATCAATGTTTTACGCAGTGTTGTTCTCAACAGACATCACATCTGCGCCAGGCCCTCTAAATCCTCTGGGTAGCCCTGCAAAACTGGCTACGGGGGTGGGCACCAAAAGCACTCCTCACCCAGGGTGCTATTTATCTTAAGACTGGCCCTGGTGTCCCCACTGTAGAGGCAAACAAGATACTGAGATATTGTATTGTTTTTGTTTTGTTGTGAACTGTCCTGAAGTCTAGTAAGCTGAAGGGTGGTATATGAATATTTTAAAGTCAATCGATCAATGCTCCAGTTGTGAACAGTTGATTAGTTGGGGGCAAAAGGGGACTGGGCTATGTATCAAATGCACAACCCATTGAAAGAGATGCAGTATGAATGGCATAATCCACATTTAGAGGCATATCTGCATCCATATCACACCCCAGTTAGTCATATGTAACTATGTTCAGAAGACACACTAAGCCACGGTGGTTATGGCTTAGCATGTTGTGTGAACCATGACAGTGTGTCGTGTGAACCATTCCTAACCATGGTGGCTACATAACCACATTTGAAACAGGCTCACTAACCATTTGCTGCAAAAGGATTAGCAGCCTAAGTATGTCTTAGCGTGTTGTCTGAACAGACCCATTGTGTAACTATTAGTTATTTGTTACATTTATATCCCACCTTTTCTCCAAGGAACCCAAGGTGGCCCACATGATCTTTCTCCTCTTTCCGTTTTAGGGCTGGATCTAGGTGAACGTTATGATGTGCAGTTGCAATGACCCGCCCCAGTGGGCCTGCTCTGTCACTAGGCAGTGTGAGGTGGGTACGTCAGGCAGCTGACTTTGAGTGTCATGAGAAAGCAGCACATTGTTACTTATTTAATTCATTATATATTTTTATTGCCAGGCATTGGGATACATGCTCATGGGCTTTTATGGCTCAGGTCCCAAAATAACTTGACCAGTCTTGGGTACTATGCAACTTGACCATGTGTGTGCAAAATGTCTTAGGCAGGTGCTGAATGTGGTGTGACAAGATGGGGAGCATCAGCCTGATGGCTTAAGCAAAAGGGATGCAATCCCTCCCCTCACTTCAATACAGTTCCCCTCTACAAGAATTCGGTTTGACGCCTGGTTGTCCGATTATGCGCATCTTCTTGCGATTGCTTTCACGGTAAATCACTATACACGGGAGGCGGTTAAGTGCATAACAAGTTGCCTTACCGGTTGTATGAAATGCACTTTAGAGGTGTTTAATGCGGAGAATCGCTTGTTTTCATGGTCATAAGGCGCTTTAACGGCTGCGGTAAATTAAAACTCGTTATTTTACACGCATTCGATAATGCGCATAATCACATAGAAAAAGCGCCCCGATTTGCGCTCCGCTCTTGTAGAGGCCAATTTTTTAATGTGCCTTGAAAGAGCTTTAAATCGCTCTTGTAGAGGCACCCACAGTGAGAGGGAAGTTTGCCCCCTTAGTGGCACTGCCCAATTTTGACTGGCAGTGTATGTAACACTGTGATATCATCAGATTCACTAAGGGTCATAGCTCAGTGGCAGAGCACCTGCTTTGCATGCAGAAGATCCCAGTTTTGCTCCCCGGCATCTCCAGGTAGGACTGGAAAAATTCTTGCCAGAAGCCCAAGCCACTGCCAGTCAGTGTCAACAATACTGGGATAGATGGACCAGTGGTCTGACTGAGTATAATGAAGCTTCTTACTTGATCCCTGACTGGAAAGGTCTCTTCGCTGCATGATCCCAGAACCAAGTAAAAATAAAAATGTAGAAAAAGCAGCCAATTGGGAAAACAATGAGACTGAGCAGATGTTTAAAAAGTGAGTGCAGCAGTGGAAGCTAAGGTGTCTGTAGACCCTTTCATCCCTGTACGTGAAACAGGAACCTTTCACATCAGAAATGGACCTCATGAAAATTCAGCACAGTGCTATGAAAGCCTTGTTGGTGCTGCAGTTGCCACACTCAACGTTTGTCGTCATTCTGTACAAAGAAATATGTTCCCTTAAGCGTGCACACGTGCATGCATGCACACATGCAGGGAAAACCATGTTTGCCAGATGCTGAATGTCGTGATCATTTTTACTTTGTTTCCTGATATGGAATGTTGGGACTTTGATGTCATGGGATTGTATCATTATTGCTTTGATATTATAATTTGTACTGAAATATAATTCTTATGACCGCTGGGCCACCAGTCTACCTTGTGGCTTTGCCAACCATAGAAAGGATGTTATGTGAAGGATAGCAGAAAGTTCATAGGAACAGTGCTGGCTCCAGGTTTCAGAGGGCCCTTGGGCAAGGCACCCTCAATGGGCCCCCTCCCTCATGAGTCTACCTCCTCACCACCATTCTCACCAGCTGCTGCCTCCTCTTTCCCATCATTGCTACTTGCTTGTTTGATCAGAAGAGCCAGGGAGCAAGTTGGCATCTATTGCTCCCCCTTCTCACCACCACCATTGCCTCAGCTGCAGTGAGAGGCAGGTGAACAAGCAGGTTGTAAGGGTGAACAGGAGGAGCAAGTGCTGGGTGCTCTCGTCAGTGGGCTCCTGCTGGGGTGGGGGCTCTCGGCAGATGCCCGACCATGCCTACCCTTGACACCATGCCCTGCATTGAATCCTAAATGTATACGCAACGGTAGGTACAACAGCTTCTTCAAGGGTTAATACTTTTGGTTCACCATGCATTCTCCTGAAGCAGCTATTCCTCAGCCTGGTGCACTCCTCCAGACTATGACACCCATCGTTCTCAGCCAGCATGTCCAATGATCAAGAAAGAGAAGGTCTGGGGGAGAAAAAGTGGTCCCATTTTTTACTTCTACATGGCAGAGGTATTGAGGGAAGAACATCAGCAGGCTTGTAAGGTCCCCTCTACAAGATTTCGCTTTGACGCCCAGTTGCCCGATTATGCGCATATATGGATAAGCACATTTACTCCTAATACCTATTCACGAGAGGCGGTGAAGTGCATTACGGGCTGAATGAAACACGCTTTAAAGTTGTTTACTTGCGGAGAATCGCATGTTTACATGGTCATAAGGTGCTTTAACTCCCGCGGTAAATTAAAAGTCGCTATTTAACACGCATTTGAAAATGCGAATAATCGGAAATAAAACATGCCTGGACCCCTGATTTGTGCTCTGCTCTTATAGAAGTAAATTTGGTAATGTGCCTTGAAAGAGCTTTAAATCGCTCTTGTAGAGGCACCCTTAGATGTAACTATGCTATGCTATCTGTGTGCTTTTGCTTCTGCTATTTTCACATCTACAGCAACATTCCAGGAGAAGATCAGATTAGCAGCACCATGGCAAAAGGGGCCTTGAGTAAAGAATACTACTGGTACAAGCTGGGAGGAACAACAGACAGGTTGAAAAACAGATTCATGAAGATACATCAGAGAAGAAGCAGTAGAATTGGTGAGCGAAGAGGCAGGAGTTCTAAGAGTGACTGTTGGGGAGACGTGGAAAAAAACAAGTCCCACTAATGCCACTTCACAAGCCAGCCCCATGTGATTTAGCAGATAGCACCACACACAGTACTGAAGATATTTCACTTGGTGGTCTGTATCAGAAGGAAAGTTTTGTACAGCACAGTGGAATGTGTATCAACTGTGTTGTAAGTAACAAATGTATTCATAATTTATTGTATTAGTTGTGAAACTGAATGCAATGTTTATGTTCAAATTCAGTTAATAAGAGTTTGGTTCTGATCCGTTTAAGTGGTGTTCACCACTCATTTCAGCAAGACGTGAATTGCTCCCCTTTATCTCCGAACAGTGGCCCTGTTCAGAAGACATCTCAAACCACAGTGAACAAGGCTTTTTGCCTTATTCGCCATGGGCTGCCTCTACAAGAGAGGTTTAAAGCTCTTTCAAGGCGCTTAAAATTTTTTACCTCTACAAGAACGGAGCACAAATCGGGCGTAGAGGAGCGTTATCTCTCCAATTATGCGCATTATCGAATGCGCGTTAAACAGTGAGTTTTATTTTGCTCCGGCCGTTAAAGCGCAATTTGACTATGTGAACAAGCGATTATGTGCATTAACTACTTGTAAAGCGCATTTTGGTCATCCCTTAATGCGCTTCGCCGCCTCTGGTGCAGAGGTATTAGGCGAAAATGCGCTTCTGCGATTATGCGCATAATCGGCTAACCAGGTGCAAAAGCGAATCCTTGTAGAGGGGACCGTGGTTAAAGCCATGATTTAAGGTGTCTTCTGAACAGGGCCAACGCCTCTTGTCCTTTGGCTTTGCCTGCACTCCCTCCTGTGGCTGGATCAGGTTCTGTAACCCAGGCAATTGATTATGTGGATGATTGATCTGAGGGTTCATCAGACCAATCATCTGATCACACACTCGCTACTGCCCACTCACAGTTTTCGTACATCCTTTAGATGGTGCTGTCTGCTTCCCATGTGCCTCCCACTCCTCCTTGCCTTCTTTCCATCACAAAATAGACCCCCAAAAATCTGTCTTTTTTTTTTTTTTTTAAATGGAATGTGCTGCCATTTTCTGCTGTATGCAGGAAAAGCAGTGTGATAAAAACAGCCCCCTGAATGGGCCATGTGTTCTTTGTTTACTTCCTCTTTCTTCTCGGAGAAGAAAGAGGAAGTATTGTCGTATAGGAGTGGGGGAGGAGAAGCGACGGTAGGGAACCGTGATTTCCCCCCATGTCTGATGACGCTCTGAGTCTGTTTGTTTTTTCTCACCTATTCTAATTCCTGTCACATTTCTCGAGTCTGAGCATAGTGGTTTCTCTCTCCCTAGCCAGTTATTGGCCACCCTGTCATGATTGACACAGCCTCCCAGTACGGGCAACCGTAGGGTGACCTGATAAAATCCAGGTCAGGGCTCATGTAACTTTAACTGTTGTAGAGAAAAGGGAATTTCATCCAGTGTCATTTGTATGCAATTAGTTCCTGGTGAAATGTTCTCTTCATCACAACTGTTAAAGTTGCAGGGGCCCTGCCTTCTTTTGTATATGGTCACTCTAGTATAGTGCATGCACCTTTAACTGTTGTGATGAAGAGGGAATTTCACCAGGAATTAATTACATACAAATGACACTGGCTGAAATTCCCTTTTCTCTACAGCTGTTAGTTACATGAGCCCTGACCTGGATTTTATCTGGTCACCCTAGGCAACTGGCAGCCCAGCCTCGCTGTAAAAACACTACCCAGGTGGGTGGGCATGTGGAGCAGCAGCAGTGAGTGAAACAACATGCTCAACATTCTCAGCCATGTTGTTATTGATCCTTGTTCAGCAATTGCTGTCCTGCTGACCTGCTGACCTGACAATGCAACTGCAAATGGTGGAGGCAAAAGTGCCTGGAATGGGGAGGTAACACACTACCCCATCTTTGTCACAGCCTCATAACCACAGCCCCCAATTCTGCCCACATAAAGCAATATGGCAACATTACATGGGAAGGCAATAGGAGTCTGATAGAGTGAGTAGGAAAGATACTGCATTTTCCTCAGCTTAAAATGAGTTCGGTGAGGGGAAATCTCAGGAAAGAAGCAGTAGAATGACTGCGTCATGTAAAGCTCCCAGTAAATTCCATGCCTGAGGAATGTCGATCGCACCACAAAATGATCATGTATAAAAGCTTACACTGCTGTTTTTGTGCAGAGGCTGTCAGAGCCACACCCAAGCCTCAGATGTGAGCTGTTTAGTGCCTGCAGGTGACAAGGGCTGCCTCTACAAGAGGCATTTAAAGCTCTTTCAAGGCACATTAAAAATGTACCTCTACAAGAACGGAGCGCAAATCGGGCGTAGAGGCGCGTTTTCTCTCCGATTATGCGCATTATCGAATGCGCGTTAAATAGCGAGTTTTATTTTGCTCCGGCCGTTAAAGTGCATTTTGACTATGTGAACACGCGATTCTCCACATTAACTACTTGTAAAGTGCATTTGAAACAACCGGTAAGGTCACCTGTTGAGTGGTCAATTACCTCCTCCATACAAGCATTTACGATAAAGTGCTTCAGCGATTATGCGCATAATCAGCTAACCAGGCGTCAAACGGAATCCATCTAGAGGGGGTCAAGGTCCTTGTGAGTAAGCCTCCTACATGTGAGTAGACCTTTTCTCACAAGGAGGCCTCTGGCTCAATCTAGTACTCCTTCTGAATTCCTGTCTTTCAGGCGCCGTCTCCCGAAGGCTTGGAGGTTTCTCTGCCCCCAGCTCTGAGGCAGAGTCTTTGTCCTCTACAGGTGATGCCCTAATGATAGTCAGCCCTGAGGTCCTGTGCTCCTCCTGGTCTATTGGCAGAGTTTGGGTATTGCTGGTGGTGGATGGTCCCTGGTCTTCCAGCTCTTCTAGAGGAGGCATGACAACTCCATCTCATTCCATCTGCTGCCACACTATTTGTATCTTTCTTTCTTGGAGAAGCCATGACTCTCAGGAGGAAAAGAAAAGAGCAGAAGTGCTTAATGACAGCCTGTATAGTGCGCAACGAAACACCCTCCAGTGCTGGCCTTCCCACTTCACCCATTTCTGTACACACTCATGGCTGTTTTTTAAAATGCCACCAGGGACTACAAACCACAAATCGGGTTAAAAAATCATGACACTCTGAAAAAGCAGAAACAGATTTTACATCCTTCTTAGCTGTGTTCTGGGGCTTTAGGACATCCCCTATACTCATACTTTCTAGCTTTGCATTGCAGCTGAATGTAGAAATTAACCAAAAGCCAGGCAAGTAAGAAAGATGAGCCTCCCCGGTTTATCTTTGATGATTTTTATGGGGTGGGAGATCTTAAAATCTCAAAAACTAATCACACTCTCCCAGCACATAATTCCATCAGCTCCGTTCTTGAATATTGGACGTGTAGGTTTGAATGCATTGGCTGATGGTCCTTGTTAGACACTGTTGCACCCAACTAAAAGCAAAGGAAGACAGATTAGTAGATAGGTAACTCTCTCCCAACAAGGATACCCCTGTGCCAACTTAATGGCTTCCAGTATTTTCTAGGGGTTGTTTGGATGGATAGGAAATCACCTCAGCCTGAAGTTTTGATATGCACATCATGGAGACAGGATAGCTACATGGGCACAACTGTTCCCTCTGGGAAAATAAAGCCATTTGGATGTGCCCTCAATTACCCAGATAAGCGATGCCAGCACAGTACTTAGCCATTCACCCCTAGTAATGGCAGAAATTACACTGACAAGCACATTGGATGGTCAGCATTCCATGCAGACACAGTCCAACCAAATTCCCCAATGCAGCAGGTCAAGCAGAAACGATTTAATAAATGTACAATATGTAGTTTTGTCCAGTTCATATGAAAGGCTTACTTACATTCACTCTTAGGAACTGCGTATTCACTTTGTCATGCGTGAACATACTCTCTTGCAGTGGGCACATGGAAATGTGCATATTGTGCTTTGTATAAATAACCATGTATGCCAAATGTTTTGTAGAAAAGCTTTGTCCAGATGCAGCAAACAAAGAAAAAATAGGCCATGTTTGAAAAATTACATATTCAAGAATATTTGTACTGTACATAATTTTTTTTAATACACAGTTACTCTTACTGTGTGCACACAATGTATAATCCAACGTACAAAATATACGGCATTACTAATCTATGCAAACAGATGAACATCAAGAATAACATGCTTACAGATAGCTACGTTTACATCATTCAGCTGCATAGACATGGGGTAATCATGTATGCCCAGAGTACACAGGAATAAATGCACATACTAAAATATAAAACACAACTCTACTTACAAATGCATATACCTGGGCTATGTACTGCATAGCTACTTCATCTTTCCTTCATCTTGCTGTACTCCAACGCAGTTGTCCCAGAAACTGAGGTGTAGATAAATATTTGATCTTTCTTTTGTTTGACAGCTGAGCAGGAATTTGTCAAGGTTTGAATTTTAATGTGAAAAGAATAACCTGAAATGCATCGAATTTAGAGGAACAGCATTGGGTGTAGGTGGGACTAGAACCCAGGAACTCTGATTCACAAGTGTTCAGCCACCATATTATACTGGTGAGTAGAAGCTTGTTCTGGGATACTACAGAGTAGGGATGTGTATTGTATCGTTAAAATGTACGATAACGTTACGATAAGGTCGTTATCGTGCATGCGTTTAACGATGACGATACGATAGAAAAACCTACAATAATCATCGGAGACTATAATTTTTGGGCGATTTTATCATTTTATCAAACTGCCATATAAATATACCTATAACTTCTGTATTTTAAAAGTTAGAGGTTTGAAACTTGGTCACAGTGCTTATGGGGTATGCCTAAGTATGAGTATGAAACTGATCGATCCCTCCAACCCTCGATTTTATATGAATTTATTAAAGATCGTTTCAGTTCTGGCAGATCAGAATGACAGTTCGCCACGTGCGTTCATTCAGACTTGGAATGGAAACGGGGTGCAGGCCCTAGACAGCTGCCCAATCAAGAAGGATGCAGACAATCTGGAGCGTGTTCAGAGGAGGGCGGCGAGGATGGTTGGGGGTCTGGAGACAGGGCCATATGAGGAGAGATTGAAAGAGCTGGGCATGTTTGGCCTGGAGGGGAGAGGATTGAGGGGAGACATGATAGCACTCTTCAAATACTTGAAAGGTTGTCGTGCGGAGGAGGACCAGGATCTCTTCTCGGTCGGCCCAGAGTGTGGGACACGGAGTGGTGGGCTCGGGTTGCAGGGGGCTGGATTCTGACTGGATGTTGGGAGGAACTTCCTGACTGTTAGAGCAATATGACAATGGAACCAATTACTTAGAGAGGTGGTGGGCTCTCCCACATTAGAGGCATTCAAGAGGCAGCTGGACAACCATCTGTCAGGGATGCTTTAACATAGATTCCTGCATTAGCAGCGGGTTGGACTCGATGGCCTTATAGGCCCCTTCCAACTCTACTATTCTATGATTCTATGATCTTGACATTGGCCCTGATCACAGGGAAGTCATTCTCATCTGAAACAATGGCAGTCTTGGTGGTGGTGGATTTGCTTAGCTCCCCATCCCCACTCAGATCCTCACTGCGCACAGAGTAGGAACACTCCCTGCTGCTTCCTGTTTGATTATAGTTTCATCTGTTTCTGCTCAGCTACCTCTGGGCTGTTGCTCCTTAAACAGCCATATCATCTACCTCATTGTTCTAAATATGTGGAATTGGGTTCTTCTGTTGTAATAGTAGCCACTTTAAAAGTGATGAGATGATCACCACCAGCTCTTATACAAAATAAAGAACGCAATGTACTACTTTGCAACCTGCCGCCAAGTAAGGAATGAACTGCGTTATTAAATCCTTGGGGAGTGAATTTAAGATCAACAGTTTGTAATTCCAATCTCTGTGATTTACATCTGGCCATATTTTGCAGAAACACATGTTATTATTTCAGTTATCACATGGTGGTGAAATAGAGTCTTGCATCACATTTTTATGGCCTTGTGACCTTGAGTTATGATGCTGAGCTCAAATCTGGGATTCTCAAGTCATCAGGCTTGCCTTTTGGTAGCAGCATAAAAGAAAGTCGAAGAGGAGAAAATATTTGTCTGGGAGGGTGGGAAATATTTGTACTAAGCTAGTTCCTTTGTTCTTTAAGATATGAAGTTAAACTAATTGCTAGGCACAGAAGCGTCTGGGGAGCTTAAAATCCCAGACATGTAGCTTAAGTTTCCCCTAACTGAGCAAACAGAAGCTTTTCATGGGGAAAATATTACTGGGGAAAGGTTAATCCCTCCCCCCATCCTCCCAGTACTACAAGCCCAATCTGAATTGGAGGGGTACTGGTGGTGACTCATTCGTTAAAATTTAAAGAGATGGGAAATCAGATCCCAGATCTCCAATGTCTCATCTAGTCTGGCACTTAGTGTGAAGTATGTTTTGCAGTTCTCATCTAAATATTATTGTTTACTATTACATTTTGAAATGGTTGTACTCAGTGAGTGGTTATGCCTATTTCTCTGGTTTCCCTTCATTGATTGCTGAAGACCAAAATTGCTATCTTAGTAATATAAATGTTGACAGTAGACGTGGGACCCCGCATTTCTATGATATATTGGCAACATTTTCAGCTACAAGTACACAGAAGCAGCCATATAGAGAGAAATGGGAGCCCTCTAATCCAGGGGTGAGGAATGTGTGGTCCTCCATATGTTGTTGGACTGCAATTCCCATCAGCCCTAATGAGCCAATGGTGAAGAATGATAAGTGTTGCAATCCAACAACATCTGGAGGGCCACATGTTCCCCATTCCTTCTTTACTGTTTTACCTGAAAGCTGGAGTCGTACAGAGATCAGTCACTCTGCTTTTCATGCTGTGCAACTAGCCACCTTTTAAAATGTCTTCACAACTGGGAGCATTGCCCCCATTCTCTTGTCGTGTGGTCAAGAGATGCAGCCCATGTGTTTTGCGCTGAGAAGAATTTTAAAGAGCCCCACAGAACCCGGTTCTCAGCACAGAAATAACTTCATTCCAGAGGGGACCTCAGTATGGCTGGGGCATTACTCAGCAGCATACTTAGCATAATGATTAATCCAGGCCTGCTTAATACAGAACAAATTTCCTTGTGAATTCTCAAGAAATCAATTGATTTTGTTGTATGCTGAAATGTATTCTAATATAGTTCCCTGAAGAAGAATTGTGGTATTTGAGAATGGAAATGTTTTTTTTTTGCCCAGCGTCGTTTCATTTTATTAAAGGTGCAGCAGCAACGTTTGAAAATAGCTGCCTTAAAGTCTTGAGATCTCAGTACTTTGACTGAGTGTAAAGCGTCAGATTTCTTCTATACATACCCGAGGTACACCCATAACCTTAACTCTGCCCTGTGGTGACGGCCTGAAGAAACTTTAGCAAAGGGATCTATTATTCATTTAATCCATTCTGGCAAATAAACGTTTCTTACCCCAATAATAATTTCTGATTATTTCCAAGTGCTTGAAAGAGCAACGCTAAGCGGGTTTGGTGCCATTTCCAGAGCTCAAAGGTGTCATTTCTTTCATTTCTACTGTCAAAGAATTTACTGTGTGGAGAGGAAACAACAACTTAACATGAGTCAATGTGAAAACACAACATAAATGTCAAGATATTCAGTAAGCTCTGGCATTACAGTTTACAGTCATTAAGCTGCAAATCACATATCAACATGGTGCATGCATTTACGTTTCACTAAAAGTATGTGCCCTGGGAAGCTGCTGCTGATTTTGAACTTACTGCAAAATAATAGAGGTGTGATATTTACACATGACAATTTATGTGCAAACCTCATGTTTTTCCCTGCATGGGAGTGCCAGGGGTCAATGCTGCTGAGTTGTGCTTGAATTACAGGATGCCCAGAGGGGGCCTAGCTCCCTTTCCTTTAATTAATTAATTAATTCTTTATTTATTTATAATACTTCTGTACCAAAAATACAATAAAATGTCTAAGTGGTCCATACTAAAATACATATATAATGCAATATAAAACCAATATAAAATAAATAATTGAAAACATTACAGGAAAATCAACAATAAAACAGAGCAGTGTCATACTCCATTACAGGTCAAGGAAAGCCTGTTTAAAGAAATATGTTTTCAAGAGGCACTTTAACGTGCAACAGTTTCTGCCTCTTGAATCTTGCCTGGTGGCCCCCTTAGCTACTACGTTTAGAAGGGTACTGGGGAGGGGAAGGGGGCACATGGCATAATTTAGCTAAAAATTGAGTGAATTGGAGGGCTTGTAGTTTTATAAAGCCCTTCCCCCTGACCGACACACATTTTTTCTTCCTACCATTCCACAGGAAACACACTGTCAATCAGCAGAGCTAGTTTGGTGCAGCTCCTCCTTTCACAGGTGTGGGCAAGGGATGTGTCAGGTGTGCCCAGGCACATCCTAATGTCTCAAGCAATAAACACTGAATTGAGGGGGCCATTGAGTAGGGATCCAGAGGGGGATCCAGATGCAGCGAGAACTGTCCTCTGGCTGCCCTCCAGCAGCTGCTCTGCTGCCGCGTCAAAGTACCACTGCCTTTGATAGAGCAGTGTTGCTCCTGGCAGCAGGAGTGAAAAGCAATCACTCTGCTGGGAGCCTCTCCTCTGGGAGCTGCACTTCAAAGAGGCCAGGAGGAGGAACCTGACGGCTAATGTCGCCTCATAAGTCCCTCCTCTAGCCAGTGTCACCACAAAGCCCCACCAATGCTGGGGCTTGAGGAGCATCTCCTCATTCCCCCCCCCCCCTCACCTGCAATGGCCCTCCCATAGTCAAGCAAGCCAAACGTGGAACAGGGCATCAATGTCTACAGTGTTTAATAAATAAATGAATAAAAATAATGTCCTCTATGACTGAGTATTCAATAAATGTTCACCTTAAAATATTCCCTGGATGCACACCTTAATGAAATGTGCTGCACATGCCTATGCCTCCTTTTCTTTGCCACCACCTTGTCCAAGGCCCCATCAAACCTGGTCCCAGCCTCTTTACAGCACCAGGCCATTAAACTAATGTAAGCATTAAAGGAGGGCCCTCTAGGTCCCATCCTTTGCCCCACTGTGCCGGGTGCTCGTGGCATGGATTAAAGTGCAAGAGGGCTTATGGCAGATGACCTTGTCGTTGGGCAAACTAGAATGGAATATATGCTCATTAACACCTCCAAACTCTCACAATTCTTTTGCATTTCTATGAAATAGATCATAAAATTACTATGAGCTGCTGGTGCGATGTGGCTACTTACTAAGAGGATTAATTCAATATTTCAGCGTATTCCGGTGAGGTATTTCATTCCAGTAGGGATTACAACGAACTTGTATCTTCCTTCAGGGCACTAGTGAGGATGTATCTGGAATACTTTGTCCAAGTTCACATCGCACAACATTTGAGAAAGTTGAGTTGAAAAGTAATGAATGTAAAGAAGAACTCGAATAGTGATAGGAATGAAGAACCTGGTTTATTCGCAAAGATTAAAATTCCCTCGGCTCACGCTCCTAACTTAGGTTTCTAAAGGTGCAATCCCATGCATGTATAGAACTGAAAAAGTCCTACAATTCCCAGCATGCCCTAGTTAACATGGCTGGCTGGGGCGTGCTGGGAGTTGTAGGACTTTTTTCTGTCTAAGTATGCATAGGATTGTACCTTAAGCCTGTATTCCCATACTCATCCTGGCCTACCTCTATCTAGGCCTACCTTCCCTGACCTGGTGCCCTCTGGATGTGTTTGACTACAACCCCATCATCCATGCTGGATGGGGATGGTGGGAGTTGTAGTCAAACACATCTGGGGGCACCAGGTTGGGGAAGACTGATCTAGACCTGTAGTTCTCCTGCACTGCAATCAATGGTTCCTCTAGTCTATCTGGCCACAACCTTGACTCCACTCTGTTTTGTCTCTTCTTCCTTGTTCTGGTTACCTAGCTCTCATTGTTGATGGTCCCGACCGTTTCCTGCTACTTTTTCTTCCGTGCTTTGATGGAACTCTCCAGCTTGTGGGGTGTGCATACACTTGCATGTACGCAAGCTGTAATCCTGCAGAGACTCTTGGAGGGTTCACACCTGACAGGAGGTGTGCAGACCTAGCAGACTATGCCTCTGGTCAGCTTGGCTTTTTTCCAGGTCTCCACACATGTGTGATTGCAACAGCCATGGCAGCTCCAGCCCAGAAGAACATTGCTGTCATATCTCAGATTTCCTCTGGAAGAAGATGAAGTGAAAAGAAAACAAACCCAGAGGTTTTTCATGCTTGATCCTGCTCAGTTCAGTACCCTTCTTTGCAGGCAGCCTGGCCAGTTTGCTTCAAGAATGGGATGGGGTAGGACCCCTTCCCCTCCCTAAAGAATTATAATTTTCATCTAATCAATTTAGAAGGGATCTTATGTAGCATTGAGATGCAGCCACACCTCAGTCACGGTAGTTGTTAATACAGGGATCCCAGCACGGGCACTGAGGTTCACCTTCCTATTAGGTGGCACACATCCTTGGGGCAGGGGGAAACCAAGTCCAGGTAGGCTCCCTGCCATATCCTTTGAGCTATTCATCCTGCAGAGGGGGGCATCCAGGGAGCTAAAGTGGCTTCTCACAATGGGATAAGTAGCTGCCCTAAGTAAGCCCCCAGCTCCTCTGTGCTGGAGGTCCACGGGGACTGCCTTGAATATTTTACAACTCTCTTGAATTATTAACTGTATGTTACTGACTTAATTGAAGGGGGAGTGGCTGCGAGTCCCTGGAGTCATAGTGGCGGGGGGGTCTTGGAAGACAGCTAATGTGTCTGAGATCCATGAATGAAGGATGGCAGCGCTGTGTGAGGAGGTGTTGGTGATGGCCCCACTTCCCATACTGGAAGAGGATGGGGACAAGGGAACAAAAGGGGCAGGAGACACCAGCTGCTGTGACAGAGGAGAACTGAGCTATATTAAGCCATCTGCTTCCTCCTCCTTCCTGTGATGAATTTATATATTTGGTCCAGTGAGGGGGCGGGGGAGGAAGAAAAATATTAAATATTTTAGCTGATGGATTTGTTGTAGTGGGGCGGGGGCGGGGGCAGGGGGGCAGAGAGGAACCAAGGCACACCATGGGAAGCCAATGTCCTTTGTTTCAACTTTGGTATCTTCCTTCACCTCTCAGATGTGAGTTCATGCTCAGTTTGGGGAAATGAAGGAGGAACAGCTTGAGTTCTCCAGTCTACAGAGAGCCAGGGAATTTGTCCCTCAGAGAAATCTTCCCCTCCTGAATCCATTACTGAGAGGGAATATTTCCACTCCTGTCCATCCCAAAGATTCATTTTTGGGTTTTTATAAGGCATCGAGGGGTGTGTATGTCTCAGACTGGGACCACCAGTGGACTTTGTTGCCATACCTCCTGTGCCACCAGCACTCTGGGCCTTCAATCAGCCATTCAGGCTAGGTTCAATATGGCAAAAGTGCTCTCTAGACAGCAGTGCTGGCCTATGTATGGTAAACTGCCCAGAGAGCTTCGGCTATGGGGCGGTATATAAATGGAATAAAATAAATAAAAATAAATAAATAAAACTGACCCCTCAGACAGATGCAAACTAAATGCAATGACTGCCAAAGGGCCAGTTTAGAAGGGCTTGTTCTTGGCTGCCATGACAACCATGGGGCTGTCTCAACTTGTTACTGGACTATATATTTTGCATGACACACTTTTGATGAAGTGTTTTCAAGAGCAGGAGGTTGGAGTTCTGGAATGGGGGGATACTCTTTCACCCTCTTGTCACAGTCAGAGCATTTCCTGGTGAAGTTTAGATTGATGGTGGTTTTCCACCTCTGCTTGGATGATGGGCCCATTAAATTAGTCCACCTCTGGTGACTTATAGAATCGGATTGAGTCTGGAATGCTCTTAAGGATTTATTTTTATTTACTTATTTACTACTTTTATATCCCATCTTTTTTTCCTCCAAGGAATCTAAGGCGTTCATAGGGGTGTGCATTGGATCGGGTCCGATCCACGATCCGAAGCCGATCCGACCGAAATCGGATAAAATTACCCGATTACGATCCCAGCTTCTGGATCGTCCGATCTCATCCAAACCGGTCCAGAAGGACCCGATCCGTTTCGGATAAAATCGGAGGATCGGACCTCCTCCTCCCCTTTGCGCTCCTTACCTGCCAGGGCCATCCACTGCACTCCGCTGTCCCCTTCTACTGAGAAACAGGCTTCGTGGCCTGCCTCACAGTAGCGCGCCGGGTGATGATGTCACCCGGAGTGCTACTAAGAGGCAGGCCGCGAAGCCTGTTTCTCAGTAGAAGGGGACAGCGGACGGCAGCGGATGGCCCTGGCAGGTAAGGAGCACGAGGGGGGAGGCAGGAGGGGGCCCCCACTTACCTGCCGGGGCGTCCGCTTCCCTCTGGTGCACGGATCTACTGAAAACTAGGCTCTGTGGCCTAGTTCTCAGTAGAGCGCCAGGTGATGATGTCATCACCTGGTGCTGTACTGAGAACTAGGCTGTGAAGCCAAGTTCTCAGTAGATCTGCACACTGGAGGGAAGCGGATGCCCCGGCAGATAAGAAGCGCGACGGGGGAGGTGGGAGGGCCCCCTCACTTACCTGCCGGGGTGTCCGCTTCCCTCCAGTGTGCGGATCTACTGAGAAACAGGCTTCGCGGCCTGTCCCTTAGTAGCGCGCCAGGGGATGATGTCATCACCTGGCACGCTACTGAGGGACAGGCTGCGAAGCCTGTTTCTCAGTAGATTCGAGCACTGGAGGGAAGCGGCCGCCCAGGCAGGTAAGGAGCATGAGTGGAGGGGGAGGGACAGGGAGGGGAGAGTTAGGCCCCCACTCACCCACGCACTGCCATGTTTTCCCCATAGGCTTGCATTGGGGGAAAGCTTTCCCAATGGCGGCCTATCCAAAAATCGGACGTCCAATTTTCGGATCAGGATCAGGACTGATCTGATCCAAGGGACCTCCGATTTTGTCCGAACCGATCCAGGACAACGTCGGAGGTCCCGATCCAGGTCCCGATCTGATCCGGGGGGGTCCCTGAACATCCCCTCCTCCTCTCCATTTTATCCTCACAACAACTCTGTGAGATAGGTTGGGCTTAGAGTCGGTGACTGGCCCAAAGTCACCCAGTGAACTTTCATGGTCGAATGGGGCAAGGCGCTCAAAAAGTGGTCTAACTCCAAGCACTGTTCAGTGAAACAGATTATCTAAACACCTGTCCATCTGAGTTTAGCCTGGGGTTTGGCATGGAAATAGCCTTGGTTATCCTGACGGACAACCTCAGGCAAGAAAGAGACAGGCAAGTACAATCCTGTTGATTCTCCTTGATCTCTGAGTGGCTTTTGATACCATCATTGTCCATGGTTTAAGCCTAAGCCAGAGAGCAGATGGAATGTTGCTCAGAACTGGTTTGAAGCCTACTGACAGTGGAGATATTCCTAATGGTTACATCAGCAACACCTTCTCCAACCAATTATTGATTGCACTAGGCTCCATTTAGTAGATCAGTCCTCAGTTAAAGGAGCAGCTGCCTGCTTTCAAGGTGTGAACTCTGGGGAGGTTGATACGACTGCTGTTGTCTCTGAGTCTGGCATGGTGAAGAACACAGGATACTTGGAGCTGAAGGAATTTCCACAGAGGAATCATCAGTATCTGAGATTCTTGGCAATGAAACATTTTGGCATATCCCCTAGGGTTTTTCCTCCTCTTTATCTGGAGAAGTGTCTGCAAAATGGGATTGTTGTTTTTCCTGAGATGGGGTCTCCTTGATGTTCCAGTGATGGGGTCTCCTTCATGTTCCAGGGCCTCTTCTGGTGCTGATGTTCCATGACTCCATGTGGGAAGAAAGAGATTAAAACTGGAACATCTCAGCTGCATTACACACAGAGTTACTAGCCAGGAAAGTGTATGACATCTGGCTGTTAATATGCAATAAAGCAGCCACTGTCAATTTCATTAAAATTGGGTTATGGCAAAAACATGCCAGCAATCTAGGCAAAACACAGTCAATAGGATCTCCATTGGCTCCTACTGGGAGAAGAAAGATGTTTCATTTTCAGTGTTGTTGCCACTAGAATCTACTGAGTGGTCCATTGTCGTTATGGCCCAAAGGAAGAAATGTGGTGATATAGAGACTTCCCAAGGCCACACATGAACAACCCTGCATTGAAGTCAGAGCAGTTACTTTTGAACCTGGCTGAAGTTTATGCAGCCTGTTTGAAGCTTAATTTCTTCCTCTGGCCCATAATGGTGGTAGCTGAAAAATCCTTCTTGATAATGGTAATATGTATAATTTGGCTCCAAGCTCCCTGATTCCATGTTTTATGAGAGTTTTTAATTAGAACAGAGCTAAAGGGGGACATTTTCATAAAAATATCATGCAGCAACAAAAGCAGCAGTTTTTCAGGTGCTGCTCCAAACAGGGTGGTAGGTTTTGGCCCATTCAGATTGAGGGCAATACTGATCCATCACCTCACTTGGTTTTGTGACATCATCACTTAGCCAAATTGGATTGGCTATGTAGTATTTTGATTGCCCATGTGACTATTCTCAAGAAGAAGAAAATCCCACAGAATGGTGAAGAAACAACAGAAATTTGGGGAAACAGTACAGCAAACAACATGAACATTAGTATAATCTGCAGGGGGTTCCCCAAGAAATATTTGACCTTTCCAGAAAGCACTACTTTTGCCCTGAAAAATGAAACAAGATAATATTTAATCCAGCCTTATTTTTATTGCATCAGAACTTAGAGCCTTTTATATCAGATTTTAGCAATTGCTCAGCCTCTCCCCATCTATAGGCAAGGTCTGGGCAGAGGGAGCAATGAAAGATTCTGTGAGGGCCTCACTCTACATTTGCCACAGAAATTAGGACCCGAAATAATGGATAGTAGTTACAGCTACCTAAATTTTGATTACATATAAGGAAAAACTTCCTGACAGTAAGATCTGTACAACAGTGGAACAGTCTACCTATGGAGGTTGTGGGTTCTCCATCTCTGGAGGTCTTTAAGAAGAGGCTGGACAGCCACCTCTCCTGGATGGTTTAATTGGTTTTCCTGCACAGTGCAGAGGGTTGGACTAGATGATCCTTGTGATCCCTTCCAACTCCACAATTCTATGATTCTATGATTTCTAATTTGCACTGGCCCTGTTTCTTTGTACTGGCTACCTCTTCACATCTTCCTGGGCCTTTGAGGTATACGCACTACAATAACTAGCCTATATTTCTTCCACATTGTAAGGCCATTGCCTCTTGACTCCTGCATTCAGTATTGCAACCTTCTACATGTGTGAAAATAATCTTCCTGTCCACTTATTGTCTTCCAATTTTCTTCTTATGGCTGAGCATGAGCTCTGCCTTCTGTCTTTCAACACTGTAATATGCTAGAGGAATATTCTAGAAAGTATATCTGCCATTTTAGAAGAGGAAGTTCCCACACAGGAAGTGAGAATTTGAAAGGAAAAGGGCCAGTTCTGAGGTAAGGGAGAGGTGTGTACTGCGCAACTTGTTCAATGAAGTTATGAGTTTGAGACCATTAGAGGTGAGCAACAATATAAATACAAAAACAAAAGAAAGATAGTATTGTTGGTCCACGAGGAGGCTGTGGGGTGGAAATCCACAGGTGGACAATACCTTTTGCCCAACTGTGGATTTTGAACAAGATAAATGTAATTATATTATTCAATTCCTGTTATCATTTTCATTTACCCACCTCTGCCAACCTTTGCTATAGTTTTCTATGCTACCCAAATTATAACAACATTCTTGGCAGGGCAAAAGTACAGCTCTTGTGGGGTGTGTAGGAAGATCACCAGCATTCAGTGATCCAGAAATACAATTGCTCTTTTGGCTCAAAAATGAAGAAAATGGTGAAGAAAATGTGTAGCTATGCCCCTGTTTACTAAGTCCTTCCACAAGGTCTATGCATTTCTTAAATTGTGATGAAAAACCACAACTGAGGACAGAAGAAGAACTATACATCCTGTGTCTTGGTGATATCATACATTTCTGGGTAAGCCTAGAGAGCATTTGTCTCTTTGTGCCTGATTCATACTGTTCTTTCATATTTAGTGTGTGATCCTCTGTCCTTAGTAGCACTGATATTCCCCAAATGAGGTCAATGCACTGTTCTGTCAGGCGCTGCAGACAAAAGGTGAGAGACAATCTCTGCCTCAAAGAGCTTTGTGCCTATGTAGAAACAGAAGGGAAGGAAAGCTAGGGATTGAACCCAGGCATCCTGCCCGTCAGCTCAAGAACTAGTGGGTGAGGAGAGACTGAAGGGCTGATGTGGGTGGGGTCCCCTGAAATGAGAGAAGACTGCCAAGGAGAACAGACACACACAAGAGTTAATCTGATTGGCCAAAGGCATCTCTCTCTCTCTCTCTCTCTCTCTCTCTCTCTCTCTCACACACACACACACACACACACACACACACACTGCAAATGCTCTACATAACATCATTTTAAGGCTTGTTACTGTTTTGGCTTTAGGTGTAATATTGTCAATCCAGAGTGTGACTTCCTGCTGGCTAGAAAGAGATAAAGAGAGGCTCTCAAGCCTTTAAATCCTATCGCACTAGCCCTGAGAGGGTTTTTAAAAATAATAATAATAAAAAGTACCACATCATAAGCCACTATTAAAATCATTCAAATGGAATAATACTAAAAATGGGTTACTTTCCTTGTCTTTAGACAGTTTCACAAATACAGAGTGCAATCCAGCCAAAGTTAAGCACTTTTGAGTCCTATTGATTTTAATGAGACAGAAAGCATGTGTTAAGCATTTGCCTAACATTGTCCTCTTGAAATCAATAGGATTTTTAAGTACCTAACTTTGGCTGGATTGTGCTAGCTTTACTGTATTCATTCTCACTCTTTCGCACAGACAACTGGTCTCTTTAAACTCATACCTGGGGAGAGAACTACAGATCTAAAAGTATGGGTTGCCAAGGAATTAAATTGGGCTTTACCTTTACTAACATCCCAAGATCTCAACAACTTCAGGAGTGCTTCCAGAGAGGGTTTGTTGACTGAATTTTAGCCTCATCAATATGGATGTCACAGTCCTAAGAGAGTGCATGCTTTGCACCATTTTGAGGTATCCTTGTTTCCCATTTCTTAAGACTCAAGTCCTATAATCTCACCCCTTCCATGACCATTCTCTAATATTCTGAGGACTCTCTGGTAGAGTGGAGTGCTATATTTAGAGCATATTATGGATGGGATAGAGCAAGGATGGGCCCTAGGCAGTATAGCCCAGTGGTCTTCAACTGGTCCAGTCCAGAGACTCTTCTCGGATTACCAACACTCAACATGGGACCCACTTTCACAATTTTCTCCATGTCCAATATGGCAGGAACAGCTTTGACGCAACCCATATGGACTGATCTCATGACTTTGGGGCTGCAACTCACCAGTTGAAGACCACTGGTATAGCCAATGGTGTGGGATGATGGGATTTGTTGGCCAAAACATCTGGAGGGCCACAAGTTGCCCATCCCTGGGATAGAGACTGGAATGAGGATGGGACTTTTGGTGTGAGGAGATAGCTATAGAGAAGGCCACAAAAAACTAATTCTGGGAAAATATGACCCAAGGCCTATAGGCAGAAAAAAATACAAAAATGTGAGCACATTCACCCAAGTGACATTAAGTGATTGCATAATTGTAGTGCAGGATTTGGTTTCTTGTGCAATTAGAAAATGTTGGCAATTTTTTTAAAAAAGGTATTAGTGAAAAGGTAAGAAAGCAGGGGAGACATGGCTAGAAAGAGCAAGTGGGGACAGAGAATGGGGGACTGTCTTGATGTTGTCTTTGCCCTGAGGTGGCTCTGAATCCACATCACATCAGTTACATGATGCAGCCGCAGATTTGAAGCCACCCCAGGGCAAAGATGCACAGTCAAAAAGTCAGAGACTTACCCTGACTTTTCCAGCCAAAGCAAGGTCAGCCTGGCTCTTCTGCTGGTCTGTCCATGGTTGGAGCCACTCCGGGGGCATTCCCAGGCGGAAGGCAACCTCCTATTGGTCACCAGAAGCTGTGGGAAAGGAAGGGAGGGCCCAGTGAGCTTAATGGCTGCTGGAAAGTCTACACTGCCTCCCTTCGTAAGGACAACTTTCTGCCACTGTGCACCAGTGATGGTGTGGAGTTTGGCAGCAGAGTGGTGCCAACCTGGCATCATGAAGACAGACCCAGGGTCTAGGAGCTCTAGGGAAGCTTCTTCATTTGTTCTGGCAGCAATTCCTGGTTTGCTCTGGCAGCCTTGCTTTCATCACCATTTATTTAGGTAACTGCACTTGCTGGGAAGTTGGCAGAGGCTTTGTTGTTGTTGTTGATGATGATGATGTTGTTTGAGTTCTTCCAGATAGCAGACTCTTAGCACAACCAGTCAACAGACATTGTGCAGCTATGGCAGAAGAGGTGGAAAAACATGGGAGGGTTACAAGTGGAAGACAATGGTTGTTTGGACCACCTGTAATAATTTTGTGAATGAGGAAGGGCGATTTCACAATTAAAGCTGTATCTGGAAGTATAACTCGGGCCTCATCTACAAGAATTCGCCTTTATGCCTGGTTAGGCGATTATGCGCATATTCGCTGAAGCGCATTTACACCTAATACCTCTGTACGAGAGGTGGCGAAGCGCATTACTGGACGACCGAAACGCGATTTAAACTGTTGACATGCGGAGAATCGCTTGTTCACATAGTCAAAATGCGCTTTAACGGCCGGAGCAAAATAAAACTCGCTATTTAACGTGCATTCGATAATGCGCATAATCGGAGAGAAAACGCGCCTCTATGCCCGATTTGCGCTCCGTTCTTGTAGAGGTACATTTTTTAATGCGCCTTGAAAGAGCTTTAAATGCCTCTTGTAGAGGCAGCCTCTGTTTCACTCACAGAATTTTACAGGGGCCCAGGGAGCAGCAACTTCCGGTTATAAACCCTTGTGTGTTTTCCCACCACTTTTTCCATCTTTTGTGAATTTTCTGAAGTGAGATTCTTATCTCAGAAAATCCATTTGGAAAGAAAGACAGAATAGCTGCGCAATGCCACCTGATAGTGCTAAATGTCCTCTGTCTGGAAAGTCTGCTTTTTCTTTCAGAGAGTGTGGGGTGAGATAAGCCTGTCCCCCAAGCTTCTTTTCCTCTTGCTGACAGTTTTGAACATTGTTGTAATGACATCCCTCCCTTTCTTTAAAATACCACAGAGACAAAAGGAGGACTTTGTTCTACTTGTGAATTGAGCCTAAACACTGAATGATATCACTGTACTGTTGGGCGGATATACACTGCTGTTTTAAAGCGCTTTAAAGCACTTAATAACAGTAGTGACAACTGTTTTGGAGTTTGTCCTGGGCCCCAACAGTTGTCACTGCTGTTTCAAAGTGCTTTAAAGTGGTTTATAACAGTACTGACAACTGTTGGGGCCCAGGACACACTCCAAAACAGTTGTCATAACTGTTATAAAGTGCTTTAAAGCGCTTTAAAACAGCAGTGTAGATCCTGCCTTAGTATTTATATAGTATTTCTCCCCCCCCCCCCACTCCAAGGGATTCCCATGTATCATTTCAATCATTCTTCTGACTCTTTAAAAGCAGGCCAGTATTATTATTATTCCCAATATATTGATAATGAGCTGCTAAGACATAAGGGCTTGTCTTAAACTACCCTTATGGCTCAGGCCAGAGTCAAGGTTTTCTTAATCACAACCCTTTCCTATTTCTTGCTGTGGACTCTAAAAAAACAAAATCACTTTGTATTTTGGCAGTGCCTGGTTGACTCTGTTCAACTCAGTCATAACAAGTCCAAAGAGTAAAGGCAGGCTAAATGCCTTCTGTGACTCAGGTGTTCATCACACGTGCAGTTTGATGCACACCCGCCGCGACTTTGATCCACTTTTTCAGTGCTGGACTCGCATGATGTCATCTCCGTCATGCTGTTTTCTCACCTTGAGCACGCCATTTTTCATTTCTCTTTCGATTTATCCCTGAACGGGCAAAGTCCGAAACGCAAATATGAACAGGCCAAGCTGGGGTATTGCAGCAATACTGACCACGTGTAATTCAAAACGCTAGACTCACATAGGAAACGGAGGGGGAACCTGCAGAAGCAAACCAGTGGAAAAAGAGTAGGTGTGATGGAGCTCTCAGTTCCTTAGGCTCAAGAATATGAGAACAGGGTGAAAGCTTTTCTTTGAACAGGCTTCCTGAAACAAGAGTCTGTAGGCCAAAACAGACATAACTTTAAATATGTGTCTAGCAGCTACATCTTTGTTTGACCCAGAATAATTGTTTTAAATGGATATTGTATTTATAACCTGTTTTTATGCTCTTTATGGTTTTAAATTTTGTATATAGTTTTTTTGATGTTCAATGTTCTTAATTTTTGTAAACCGCCCAGACAGCTTTGGCTATGGGGCCGTATATAAATGCAAATCATCATCATCATCATCATCATCATCATCTTTTGTGAATTTTTACTCTAGTGTAGGTTCAGGGCTCCCAATCCAAATCTTTAAAGGCCCCTCCACCCCCATGCTAGGGTCCTGATCTGAATCGCACAACCCCCTGCACCTTTTCTAGGCTAGGGTAAATGAAAACAATGAGGTAGCTGCCACATCCAGCTTTAAAGTAATATCTGTTTTGGCCCTTAGTAGGGTAAGACTGCTCACTCCCTAACATTTAAGACCCCAAAGGTCCTTGTGTGACTCAAAGGTAACTAAGAGTGGAATTACACACTTTACATATTTTGTAACAAAAGCCCTAAGCTTCTTAGGCCTCATCTTCACGAGCACGGGAGGAGTGCGCATTGTTGTTATTCACAGTATACTGAAATCAGCTCCACTACATCATTGTCACATAGCGAAGCCAGCCGTCCTTAAAATCCAGCTTTTCAGTGCTGGAAAAAGAAGGAAGTACTTCTGCACGCAGTGCATATTTAAACTATGGAATTCATTACCACAAGATGTGGTGGTGGCCACCAATTTGGATAGCTTTAAAAGGGGGTTGGATAAATTCCTGCAGGAGAAGGCTATCAATGGCTACTAGTCCTGATGGCTAAGTGCAACCTCCAATATCAGAGGCAGTAATCCTGTATACACCAATTGTTGGGAAACATGGGTAGGAGGGTGCTGTTGCACCATGTCCTGCTTGTGGTTCCCTGGTCAACAGCTGGTTGGCCACTATGTGAACAGAGTGCTGGACTAGATGGACCCTTGGTCTGATCCAGTATGGCTTTTCCTATGTTCTTATGTTCTTAAAAGACATACTTCCAGGTGTGTGGGGTGAAGGCGAGGGGGAATAGAACCAACGTCATCCAGAGAAAGGCTTGTTACCTGTCCCTCTCCAAGTTTCCACTGCCACTACAGTTTAAAAATGGAAATGATGAATAACCACTATAATGGCCTCCCCAACTCCAAAAAGTTAATGTAGCTCCCAACTCTGGAGCTGCACAGCTCTGGAGCTAACACCACATCACAGAAGTGAATTAACACAGTCCCTTTGTAACTCTGGAGCAGCACAGCTCCAGAGCTAACAAGAGATAAGAGAAGCAAATGAACAAAAGTCCCCTCTACAAGAATTCGGTTTGACGCCCGGTTGGCCGATTATGTGCATCTTCTCGCAATCGCTTTTACACCTAATCCCTACACACGGGAGGCAGTGAAGCGCATTACCGGTTGTATGAAACGCGCTTTAAAGGTGTTTACATGCGGAGAACTGCTTGTTTACATGGTCATAATGCGCTTTAACTCCCACGATAAATTAAAATCCACTATTTAACGCGCATTCGATAATGCGCAAAATCGGACAGAAAAAGTGCCTCAACCCCCGATTTGCACTCCATTCATGTGGAGGTAAAATCGGTAATGCGCTTTGAAAGGGTGCGGCAAGCCTAATGGCCACTGGAAAGCCTGCACTGCCTCCTGTCATACGGATAACTCGCTGCCATTGCACAACAAGTTGGAGTTTGGCGGTGAAGTGGCGCCAATCTGGCGCCATGAAGACAGACACCCATTGTGTTTGCTGGAGGTTACTCCTAGATCAGTGGTCTTCAACTGGTGGGTCGCGACCCAAAAGTGGGTCATGAGATCAGTCCAGATGGGTTGCAGCAAAACTGTTGCCACCATGTTGGGCATGGATAAAATTGTAAATGTGGGTCCCATGTTGCAGGTTGGGATTCTGAGGTGGGTCTTGGGTCTAGATCAGTTGAAGACTACTGTCCTAGATAAATATGCATAGGACTGCATTCTAACTACCCATTACACACTAATGGGTCCTATGACTGCTTCCAGGAGGGTTATTTGTAGTGAGGCAGCTGCAGTATGCATGTGCTTAACCCTTTCTGTTGCCTGTCACTTTTCTGCTCCAGATCCTCCCTCTCCAGTTGCTTTCACCCATATAGCATTCCATTTTTAATTTTATTTCTCGTGTTCTTGTTGTTACTATTATATTCTACCATTTTTTCAACGAGCTTAAGGCAGTGTACATAGTTCATTCCCACCCACCCCTTTATCTTCACAAAACCCCTGTGTGTTAGGTTAAGTTGCAAGTCAGTGGCTGGCCCCGGTCGCCCACATCGAGTGAGCATCCTATTGGTATGATCGGGACTGTCTAGTCCTAGTCAAATAGTCTAACATCTGGAATCCTGTGATGGGGAAAGTGGCTGGTCAAGAGGTGGGTGATATGAAGCAATGAAGTGATGGTTGAGGAAAGAGTTAAACACTTTCTCCTCCTTCCTGCCCAGTACTGCTTCCTCCTCTTCTTTCAAAAGCTTCTGCTCCCTGTGGGGGCTGTCTTCAGGAATTTTCCCTGTGGCTTGGCAGCATTGTGAGGACTTTTGAGGCACATGAAGTCGTGACCAGTGTGCTCCCAACCAGCCCCTTCTGCCTGGAAAAGCCACAGTATCGGAGACTCTTTTTAATCCCTTCTTTTTAGTTGAAGCAGCTCCCAGGCGCTTGATGTGCAATGTGCCCTGTGCCTCCTCATTAAGTCCTGGGCATCCCTGAGACCTGGCTGAAACATGGACTGGCCCTTCCCCCATTCACTCCTTTAGCATTCCCATTTAGAGATGTCAATGTGCTTCCTGTGCTAATTAACTCCAGAACTTTGGGCGCCTCTAACCTTCTGCAGCTTCTGGCAACCAGTAGGAGGTCACCTTCCACCTGAGAACACCCCTGGCATGGCTCCAAGCAAGGACAGGCCAGCAGAAGAGCCAGGCTGACCTTGCTCTTCCTGGAAAAGTTGGGGTAAGTCCCTGACTTTTCATCCACACATTTTTACCTCTTTGCCCCAGGGTGGCTTTGGATCTGTGGCTGCATCATATAATCAACACAGTGCGGATTTAAAGACAACATCAAGACAGCTTCTGGGACTTACTACGAAATAAACATGCATAGGCTTGGCCTGCAATGTTCACATCAAGTCCAAGTTGCTCCACCTCTCTAAGCCTGTATGGGAAACGTTGGCTCTGGCTCTATTCCCAATAGGCAGAATTATTGATTTGCACAGCAACAACAGGCCCCATCCAGAACTTACTGAAATAGGGCTCCTGGTTGCTATGTTTGGGCTGCACTAAGGCCCAGTGTAGGTGGGTTTGATCCCTTCGTTCTTTCAAAGCTGTCCATTTCTGACTGGTCCAAGCTGCAATATAGCGTTTCCTTAAACTTTAGGGCCTAAACGAAAGAGCAGTAGCTCAGTGGTACGGCAGATGCTTTACATGCAGAAAGTCTCCATTTCAGTCTCTGGCATTTTGGGGTAGGGCTGAGAAAGACCCATATCTGAAACTGTGGACAGAGAGATTCTTTTGACAGAAATCTACACCCAACCCCCTTTTCAGTCCTCTTCACACTAACGGTGGCAACCTCTGACAGCTCCTTTGACAGCTGTCAAATGTAGTAAGGCAAAAGGGTGCAGAAAAGGGGGTGGTTTGTACTTCTCTATGAAAATAAGGAGCTGGGGATTCAAAGTGGGGATTCGAAGCAGGGCATCCCAAAGGGTTGGGGTAATATGTAAAACCCTGGGGATTGCCCTACTAAAGGGCTGCACCCCTTTTCCAACCTGTCAACTGTCAAAGGCTAAAAAATCAGCCTATATACAGTTAACTCGTATGTTTGACAGCTGAAATTTACAAGGTCCCGGACAAGGCAAGCCTATCTATTTAGGCCAGTTGGAGTTGTGCACTTGTGCAACACTGGAAATCTGTCAAAAAATGATAACAAAAACAGTACAGGGTGATTTGCTCACATTACCAGGGTAGAAAAAAAATTCACCCCCAGTTTGAGCAAATGTCCAAAGGGAATTTTTTTAAGGGGTTAGTGAACAAGTGACAGTCCCTCCAAAGTGCCACTTGGGCACCACTGGATGGTCTGTCGCTCGCTCATGGGTGACATCACTTGGCAAGAATGGCAGGGGTTTCTGGTACTCCTGCCAAATGCTTGCAACCCACAACGGGTTGGGAGTGCCAGGTTTGGATGACATACCAACCCACTGTGGGTTCAAAAATCTATCTTGCGGGAATCGGCCTGGATTTACACGACATGACAACACAACGTGGCTTGTCACCCACGATGGGCTGTTGTGTGAATCCAGTCAGTGTTGTAGACCACATCTCGCTAGATGGACCAACAGTCTGACATGGTATAATGTAGCTTCCCACATCCTTAAGAAGCCATTTCTGCCACCTTAACAGGCCAGGAGCAAGGGATTGTTGTTGTTTTTGATCTGATTGTTTTTTGACCAGATCTGAGAGTTCCCAATCTCTCCTTCCCTGCTGTTTGAAGCGAACAAAGCAGAAAGGTATCTCTACACCAACTGTTGCATATGCAGTCTTCATCCATTCTGCATTTGGATTTCTGGGATCCCATAACTAGGGGTCCCTCTATACGACGTCGCTTTGGCACCTGTTTCTCTGAATATGCGCTTTTTCCTATATTTGATTTTACATCTAATAGAGGAAGACGAGAGCCGTGAAGGCGAAGTACGGGCTCCATACAATGCGCTTTACAATTGTTTATATGCGGAGTTTCGCAGCAGAGTCGGATCAGAGGTCTATGGTTAAACAAGGAAAATTTTACGAAACACCGCCCTGTCTCCTGATGGTACCTCCCCCAGACTTTCCCACCATTTGTTAATCCCGCCCACCTGAGTGTCTCGCCGTTGATTACATGTTAGCCCCTGCCCAATCACAATCACGCGTTACTTCGCCTGTGGGTACGATTTCTAAATACTGGATGTGCCTACAATTAGAGTTTTTAGCAGGGCAGCATTGACTTTGGGACTAAATATAAAACCATAAAAGCATCATTTTTCCGGGTACTGGATGGCCATGGCGAACACCCACCCGTGGAGCATCCGCCCCTGCCATTCCTCCCACCAAGAATCTGACGCTGGACACTCCCACCTCACCATGCTTGTGGCAGCTGCCCCTTATCTCCTGCTCCCTAGCAACCTCGGCCATCTTGGAAATGTGCTGCTTCAAGGGCAAATTTTCGTGTAGCTTTTCCATTACAATGTTGCATTTCGCACTGATGTCCCAGTTCCATACAAACTGCCAATTATTCTGTCTGTCTCTGGACCACGAGATGCAAGTTCGCAACCATTCTGGGCTGCCCCACGCTGAGTGGGCTAGAGGGCAACCTCGCCATCCCAGCAGGTCTCTGCGTCGCAGAGGTGGGTGACTGGGCAGGCAGGAGTGGGGGAGGGCTGCCCGCTTCCCCCCCCCAAAACCCCCTGGCTGGCACTGATGTCTCTTTGTTCTCTCTTCCCCAGACAGTGCAGGTGATGTTATTCCACCTAGCCGTACTCAAGAGGCAGAAGGGGCATTTGCAGCTGCGCCTCCGCGGTATGGTGTGTTCATTGCGTTTCCTTCAGTGTTGTATAAGGAGACTGGAGCGGATAGTCTGGCGTGCCCACCCTCCGGTACCCCTCTGCCAACTGGCTGTGCCATTGGAATGACCGAGCAGGGGGCACCCCAATGTGTGAGCGGCGGCTGTGACGTGGCATCTGTGGACTGACATTCCTTCCCATGGGACTGTTGTGTGCCTTTCGGATTACTCCAACCATGCTTTGCAATGGGCTTGTGCCCACATGTAACCATTTCTAGAATAAAGATATTGCAGTAGTTTCTCAGTACTAAATGGTCTTTTTGGTGTGATACACACACACACACACACAACTTCCGGGTAAAGCAATGACAGAAGGGAGGGGGGAGGTAACAGGAGTAGATACGAAGCCCGATCCCCGATCCTGCGCCACGCTTCCCGGGGAGCAAGTCCCCCCACCTGCTCAATGTGCCTTACTCCCGAGTAATAATGCACAAGACGACAGCTCAATGGCAGGAACTTGCACTGCACAGAGAGAAGTTTCCCTGCCTTTTTCCAGCCAGGATCCTAGCAAGGGAGTGGGGGGAGGGGGAGGGAAGCCTTAGCAAACCTCAAATTATACTCAAAATGAGCAACACACATCCTTATTCCAACCACTTTGCTTCCTGTAGAACCAGCTCCATATGAGTAGCCACGTGTCTCGACAAAAGAAAGGTTCCAGTGGGGATTTAAAAGAAACTTTACTTTAAGTACTGGTAACTTAAGGTCAGCCATTACTGAACTGTCCACGAGTCAAGGCAAGAAGAAGAAGGAAGTAGGAGGGAGGAGACAGGAAATGACAAAGCAAGCATTGGGTCAATGCCCTCCTACCTTGTCCACAACTGGGAGGGGTAGCCAGAGAAGGGGCAGGCATTCAGTCATGACATCACTACCAAACTACGCCCACTATTAGCATTAATTCGAATGGTCTGTAGATTGGTTACATGATGATAACGTGCTCGAACTTCGGAGAAAAATTTAAAGTCACGGTAAAACATGACTTTGAGAATGCGAATTAACAGAGGCTACAAATCGCATAGACGACTGAATTGCGCCCTACTCGTCTGTCCTAAATGCTGTCAGAGCATTTAGGAGGTGCAAATAAGCCGTCTAGAGGTACCCTTTGCTTGCAGTAACCAACTGTGCTTCTGAGGAGAGTCTGAGGAAGTTTTGGCATTACACTACAAAACAGAACCGACAGTCTCTACTTTGTCATCATCCTTTGCCATGTAGTGTTGTTGTTGAACTTAAGTGCAAATCTGTTACCTGTGGGTGATGATAGCATTGTGTGAAGGCGTGTATGTAAAATGCAGGTCAGCTTATTCCAGAGTGTATGGAATGATCAAGACAGTTCAATTTAATATAGGCACTGCAGTTTCAAGGACAATTTTCACCTTCCTCTGCCCAATCTGCCTGAGCTGTGGTTGCTAAGTGTCACAAAGTATGGACTCCCCAGGATCCATTTCTGTAGAAATCCTTCTCCCCAGGATGCTAAGACCTGCCTGGCAATTGAGAAGGCAGACTGAATTTCTGCTCTCAGTTTGCAATGCCCCCCCTTTTTTTGTCCAACAGAATGAAGCAGCTCAGTAGGAAGGCTAAACAGAAGCAGCAACGTCTTTTAGCAGAGCCACAGATGGTTGCTGTGCTTCACTATAGCCGCTCCAGGCCCTCCTCGGATGCTGAGTCCAGGACATGATTATTTATCATTTATTGAATGCTGTCAGTGCTGTAGAGCCCCAGAGAGAGACAGTCTCTGCCCCAAGGAGGTTGCTGTCTAGATTGGACAGGCAGGGCAAGGCAGAGCGAAGAGGGAGGCAATGAGGGAGGGTGTGTGGAGGCCAGGCTTGCTGACAGATGCTTGCCTGTATTTGAGGGATCACTTTGGCTGAGAGCTCACCGGGCCAGCTGAAAGCAGGAGGGATGTGGGATGTGGGATGCTGGGGCTAGTGAGTTCTCAGCGCATGGAGAGAGAACAGAAATGCGTTAGGAGGAGAGGCAAAGATGGTATCTGAAAGTGGGTGTCCACAGCAGTGAACGGGGAGGCCAAGGGTGACCTGGCCTAATTATTGTATCACTCCACATTGTTGACAGAGGCAATTGCTCTCCCTGCTTCCTGGGCTGCACAAAACCTCACTGAGAATCTCTTGGAACAAAAGCAGTGCTAAAATTATTGGGAAGGGGGCTGCCCCTCCTACCTTTTGTAATGCCGCCCCCAGCTACTGTTTGAGAAGGTACAGTGGGGCATGATTTGATCTCCCTACATACAGATAGATAGATAGCCACCTCCTATTGGTCACTGAAAGTCACAGGAGGGGGTAGGGACGGGCCCGGCAAGTCTAACGGTGCACCAGGGTTAGTGGGGTTTTGGGCAGCGGAGTGGCACCAACCCGTCACCATGAAGATGGCCCCTTGGTTTGGTCAGATACTTCCTCGTGACAATCAGAATCTTCCACCACGCCTCAAGGGCCCTAGCTGCTTTTAGGGTGTGTGTGCACACGACCCCTCTCCATGCATTGAAAGAACAAGTAGAGGAGATAATGGGCTAGTCCTGTCCTCCCCACCACAGCTATGTGCCTCCTCCTCCAATGTCCGTGCATTTGGCTGACATCAGAAAGAGTTATTACTGATTGATTGATTTCATTTGTAACCCACCTTACTACCAAAAAATGACACTCAAGATGGCTTACAGACACAATTGAAATTGATTAAATCAATAAAACAATACATTAAAATACAACAAAAGCATAACAATTACAGAATAAAAAATAGAAAATAAAAAACTCACCCCAATCCAACCAACTCACTTACAGGCCAAAGCCCTTGTTGAATAAAACAGCCTTTGCTTGCCTGCAGAAGGACAACAGAGAGAGAGCAAACTAAGCCTCACTCAGGAGGGAGAGTGGCCCCCAAAATAGCCCTCTCTCACATTGCCACCAAACAGTCTTGAAAGAAGGTCCTCTTTAGAAGATTTTAGAACCAGGCAGGCTTGAATGGGAAAAGGGATTCTACTCATGTACAGTGCAATGCATACAGGACCCTTTCCAACGTCTGTAGAACACACAAAGGTTGGAGGAGGGGGACATTTGCACACCTATGATGAGGGATAGATCTAGGCCCCACAGCCCACAACCACAACTGCTTATTGTTTCAACGCATGTCAGGAGTTGGGCTTGAAAACGTGCCTTGTATCTGGAGTAATGTTTGGATCCAAAAGAACTTTGGCTCCAAGGAGAGTATATCTTTGATCTCCAGCAGGGAAAGGAACAAGAGATGGCTTGGGAGGGAGGGAAAGAGGCATCAGGAACCACCCACCGGAGGGATGGCTTCTGCCTCTGTGGGCTGGAATAGGACACATGGGCGTCCACAGGAAGAGGCAAGGAGCACCATGAAAACCACATTCTGATACCCATTCTGGGTGAATGTGGTCCATAATGTGAAAAACAGGGTGGAACGGCAACTTCCAAGTGAGCTAACTCAAGCAATCGGAACATGGGTTTTGTGGAATATGGCCTGGAATGGGTATGCAATAAGCCACAAAATATTGTGGTTTCTGTGGATATTTTGTGGCCTATTGCATCAGTCCCTTGAAGTAATGTGTGACTGGTAGGTTTGATTGATTTGGCTCATTTGGAAGTTGCCTGTTTTGCAAAATATGGATTATGGCAAGGAACGGGTACTGGAACGTGGGTTTTGTGGAAGTTTTGGTGCCTATTATATCTGTCCCAGCTAGTGATGTGTGTGTCTGATGAGTTTGGTTGACTTGGCTCACTTGGAAGTTGCCGTTCTGACCTGTTTCGTACAAAATGGACTATGGCCTGGAACGGATATCAGAACGTGGTTTCTGTGGATGTTTGTGGCTTATTGCATCCCTGCCATGGAGTTATGTGTGTCTGGAGAGTTTGGTTGATTTCACTCATTTGGAAGTGGCCATTCCAGGCTGTTCCGTTCTGTTCCGGATGTGTTCTGGGAGTGATGGGGTTAATAGTAATATAATATTGCAAGGGTTTAAGACTTAAAATATTGTTCACAAGCATTTGTAACACGTGCCACTATTTTTAACATTTAAATATATATATATATATATATATATATATATATATAGGGGTCATTCTGGCTTGTTCCGTTCTGGCTTTTACACCCACAAAGGTCCTACAAAGGTTGCTGACTTTTTGTAACCTATTCATTGGCCCTAATACTGGCATTATATTGTACATGTTTTGATTTGTTTATTCTGAAGGACCAGCATGGCTGCAAACTTTTTATAAATAGATCACTTTAATGTTTATTTTTGCCCAGTGCAAAATCATGAATTAATCACTCTAATGGCGATATTACCTGACTAGCTTTTGAAAGCATTAGATTGGAGCAGTACGATGTATCTGACATCGTTTCCTCATCATCAATTGCCACAGACACTATCTCAATATAGAAATAACTTTCATTTTGTTTTTGTTCATCTACGTCCCTAGATTGCAGAAAGGCCTCATCTGTTTTGAAAAAAACAGGACAATTGATTTGTGTCCGTTGGCTTCTTTTAGTTTCCTTCTTTTAACCTTGTGTTTCTGGCTGCCTGATTTGTTTTTATAGCCAGTCATGGCAGTAGTGTGTGTGCATGCGCAAAAACTAGACACATATATTTCAGAGATGTAAATCCTACCAGCAGCCATGGCATCCACTCTCCCTGAGATCCCAATGTCCCGGATTATTATGGTGCTTTGCCCCTCCCACCACCTGTTCCTCCCGCCTGTCTATGCACAAGGAACTCTGGGACAGGTAGTTTTAGAGAGAATATTTTACACAAATCTCTCTGCCTTTCAAAGTACAAATCCTTTAACACACAAGCATACTCTGTTCTAGAGAACAGCCTGCATCAGCACTCCGTGATCAGAACATTGCTTGTCCTGCTACTCTAATGAGGCCTTTCTGATGTGCTGGAGCCAATTTCACAAGACCAGGACCATGCCTACAGAAATATAGGCGGAAAAAATCAATAGATTGGTGCCTCAGTTTTCCCCCTCATAGTAATGGGGTTTCAGATTGAGTTACCCCCCTCCATCCCAGTTCTCTGGGCCTTGGTAAAGGATGCCCCCCTCCATGCTTGGGGCCTGGGTCACGTTGGCCTCTTTGTTTTGTAAAGGTTGAGAATGATAGCAATGAACAAATTCATGAAATTCCATTCTGGAATTAAGGGGTTGGGTGGTTTATGAGGATTAAAATAGATGGGAGGGGCTAAAATTGGTGGCATAAAGGAAGGGATGGGGCTTCTGGATTTCACGAAGTCTTCTCTCCCATTTCACTCCATAATTCAAGCAATGAATTAAATTGTGACAATCACGCACCAACTCTTCTCTTTGTGACATATCACAGGGGGGTTGAAGAACTAAAACAGACTGGCTCTGGTGCTTCCCACTAGGGCTGTGCACAGATCCAGATGCGGATCCCGAATCTGGAATGGATCGGGCCGATCTGGACCTCCCGGTTCCGGTTCCGAACCAGGTCGGGGGAGGTCTAGATCATTACAGACCACATCGGGCCCATTCCGGATCAATTTGGATCAATCCAGAGATCTGGGCCCATTGGTCTTCCAGGTCCCTGGGTGCTGGCTGTGCAGCACCCTCCCCCGACTCTCCCTCCTCTCCCCACTCACCCTCCGCCATCCGTGATGCCATCCACCGCTGTCCTCTGGCATCTGCTGTACTGAGAAGCAGCCTTGTGGCCTGGTTTCTCAGTAGAGCGACGGCGCGATGGGTGATGATGTCACCGGGCGTGTCGTCACTCTACTGGGAAACCAGGCCGCGAGGCCTGCTTCTCAGTACAGCAGACGGCAGAGGACAGCAGCGGAAGGCAGCACGGACTGTGGTGGGTGAGTGGGGACCCTCCCTCTCCCCCCTCTCCCCAGTGGTGGACGGCAGTGCGGACGGTGGAGGGGGAAGGGGGAGAGGGGGAGGGTTGTGAGTCCTTTTCCCCATAGACTTGCAAGTCTATGGGGAAAAGGAGGGTTTCCAGATCTCGATCTGGAGACCCGAATCTGGTTCGGGATCTGGTTCCGAACCATATCGGGGGAGGTCCATATCGGGGGAGGTCCATATCGGGGGAGGTCCAGATTGCCTGGATCGGATCCAGATCTGGTTCAGGGGGGCTGCACAGCCCTACTTCCCACTACTGCTGCCACCGCCATCCGCACCAGGAGAATCAGGACATTATATCAGGAGTGGACAAAAGGTAGATCAGGATCTAATGGTAGATCTCAAGGTGACTTGCAGTACATCAGTGTTTCTGACTCCCAATGGTTTAACACGAGCAACAACAAAAGGCCTCTTTTTGCCTTTCTAAATTAGGTTGCTGAAGCAAAGAAAACTTGGGAGGGAACTAGAAGATTTGTGTGTGAAAGGACTAAGGTCAGCTCTTTTCCAGAAAACACATTGTTGGACTGGGCAGTGGCAGACTGGTCTTTAATTCTAAGTGGACAGAACAGAAGCTCCTCTGTGCCACCATTTTGCAACTGGACTCTGGTTGGTGGATCTTGACAACTTTGAAAGAAATAAAAGATTCACCAAACTTGAAATCTGCCCACCCCTGCAGTATATAACATTTTCATTTTCCTTTTACAGTTACCATTTCCATTCCTTGCTTATTCTCATCTTCTTGCTTAGCCCCTTTATTTATCATTCCCAAGTCCACAGAAGCTGTAGACTATTCTTGAAGTCCACTCCTGTTTTCTGTCCTGCCTTGCCCTCCAACTGGACCCCCTCTCTAGGTGGAACAGTTTCCATCCATTGTATTGGCCTGACCCTTCCAAGGTCCTAGTGTTTGCCTAATCTTGCTCAGGCTTTCCTTAAAACCTCCTCCTAACACTTCCACCAACACATGTAGATTGTGCTGGCCTTAGTGTATGCACAGGCAGGGTGTAAAATGCATAATACCCCCAAAACCTGGAATAGCCGGAGTGCTGACATTCTCAGTACCTGAACCGTTGGGCAAGCCAACTCATTCACAAACCACCTTTTTGTTTCTCACATTTGATGCTGAATATCAAATAGGAAGCACCCAAATTTGGCATCTCAGTAGGAAAATGGAGCCTCTGGCTAGTGCAAACAAGACCTGAAGTCAGTCAATCATTTCAAGCCAAGTTGGCATTTAACTCCAGTAGCCTCTAAAGTGTTAGAATGGGTGGGGAGTCATGGGTACAGGGATAGCGCATAGAGCGGGGGCTGGAATTGATCCCAGCAGCACCGTGGCTTTTTTGTCCAGCTATGTATGATCACAGGCCCATGGCAGGCAGCTCCACCCATTCCATTTGGATTCTCCCCACACCATGTGTCTGAACAGGTAGGAAGGTGACTGGGGCCAAAAACGCTGGGGAGGCCAGGTCTTCCCAGCCAGAGCCATGTCCCTGTCCTGCTATTACCATATTTATGAGGCTCAGCAGAGCGTAAGCAGTCTCACCTGCTGCCGACCTCCCACTTTGCAGCGTCCTTCCCCTTCACCAGCAAGGGTGCCATGAGATATTCATGAGCAGCCTCGCTCCTGTCGAGCTGGAGCCTAAGGCTGGCTGGCAGCGAGTGCATTTTTTATCAATGGGCTTTTGGAGAAAGGGGTATGCAGATGTGTGTGCATGTGGGTGCGTGTATACGGCCCCAAAGTGGCAGCATGCTAGAGCACGTGGCAGGAAGGGACAGATGCACATCACCATCGCAGATCACCCCATGATCCACACGGTACATGGCACTTGTACATATCTAGGCCTGGTATGCACTACACGCGTGTGCACACACACACACACATATGAATGAATACTTGCACCATAGAAATCAGAAATGTGGTCTAATAACCACAGTTTCTTTCCATTCCTTGCACCAGAGATCCAAAACGTATGGCATACTAGGAGTATTCTTGCTATGGATTTAGCTTGGGAGGCTGCAGGAGGCTGCAGGTGATCTGGCAGGATGCAACTGCAAATCCCAGTCTCATATCTACGCTACTGCTTTAAAACGGTTTATAACAGTTTTAATCCGGTTAACTGTTATAAACCATTTTAAAGCAGTAGTGTAGATAGGCACCAGATCACAAATATAGAAACATATGTCAAGGCTCCTTCCTAAACTCAGTCTGGTCTTGATCCTTGCTTTCTTCTTCTACTTGGAGTTTTCCATCTTGGGCCTCATTCTGCCTGGACTTAATCCATATCCGCCTGCCTATGCTCAGTTTTTGCCTGCTCTTTTAAATCCATCACCATTTGGGGAAGGTGGGCCCCATCCCAAGCATTATCCTAATGGGTTGTGCTGCATTATTATTTGCATCTCACTGGGAATTCCGAACATCTGTTGTTTGAGTCTGAGGCTAATTGGGGTTACCTGCAGCCCAGCACAGGCCAACAATGAGAGTGGAGATGGAAGAATGCCTTCACTGACTGCGTTTGGACAACACAATAGTCAATGGTGGGTTAATAGTGAACCCCAGGGTTGATTATAGAGGGGGTACTCCCCACACAACATGTTCCTACACAACTGGAGTGGTTGGGGCTGGTGTTTGACTGGCACAACCCCTGCCCCTCTCCCTCCTCCCTCAATCCTCCCGGTGCTATCCCAGCAGACTCTGAGAGTTGTGCCGGCTGTAGCAGAGCGCCCGGTGTGGTTTTGGCCACTCTTGCCCAGGAACTCTGTTGCCAGTTGAGATAGTCCACTCAACCCTGCAAAATAGTCCACTGAGCCCGACAGACAACACACTAACCAATGGTTGTGCAGATAGTCAACTCTGCAGAGCGTTGGTTATCTCCATTGGTTATTTTGAGAAAATAGTCAACCACGGGGTGTTTTTTGCCTGACAGACAACACAATAACCAACCGTTGTCTATTTAATCAACGGTTGGCTACTTAAATCACCGTTGATTATTGTGTTGTCCGAATGCAGCTACTGTGTTGTGTACTGTTTCTCCTCTCCCTGGCTTTAGTGGTGTAGAGGGCAGTTTGTGCCAGTTTTTCCAGCTTGCTGCAACCAGCAGCTGTGCTGTGCAGCAGGGCCAGTACACCAAATGTGCAATGCAAATTTCACTCTCCTGCTCCTACTTTGGAAAATGTAATATGTGAATAATCCAAACAAGTGTTTGAAAACACAGATATCAAAGTGGTACACTCAGCAAGACAGGATTGGCTGTTGCTCTCGGTTAAGTGTACACTTAAAACAACAACATCTGCATGCATGTCAACAACTTTAAAGTGAGTTTCATACAGCCAGTAATGCGCTTCAACGCCTCTCGTATATAGGTATTCAGCGTAAAAGCTATTGTGAGGAGATGTGCATAATCAGGCAACCGGGCGTCAAACCAAAATCTTGTAGGGGGGACCATAATCATTGGCCAACTTTTACACTCAAAGGCAGACCAACAGAAATGCAGACACAAACATGTGCACTTTCCTTCTACTTTTGTGCTTTCCAGGCTTCCAGCACTCTGAAAACTGTTTCCATTTGACTTGCAAAAAATCCCAGTCAAGGGCGCAAGAGAGCTAAGCAGGAACTGGAAAAAATCCCGGAAAATAACATTGACTAAACATTGATTGGGACCCCAGGGTTGCCAGGCTACAGTCTGGAAATGGCAAGTTTCTGCTTTTGTGCAATAGGAGGAAGTTTTGGAAGAGGAAGGTAGTGGCAGTTGGTCATAGATTGTGATTTATGGGTATTGGCTTTGGATTATGCAGGGGCAGGGCAGGATTTACAGTTATGCCAAATGTGCTGCAGAGCAGGGCAGGGTTGTAGTTTGCAACCTAGAAATCCCAAATTCATGCATAAACATAGCAGGGAGGAAGTTGCTGCAGCTGTGCTTCCCACCACTTTGCTTTTCCAAATCATAAGAACATAAGCAGAGCCCTGCTGGATCAGACCAAGGGTCCATCTAGTCCAGCACTCTGTTCACACAGTTGTCAACTAGCTGTCGACCAGGGAACCACAAGCAGGACATGGTGCAACAGCAACCTCCTACCCATGTTCCCCAGCAACTGGTGTACAGAGGCAGACTACTGCCTCTGATACTAGAGATTGCACTTAGCCATCAGGACTAGTAGCCATTGATAGCCTTCTCCTGCAGGAATTTATCCAACGCCCTTTTAAAGCCATCCAAATTGGTGGCCATCACCACATCTTGTGGTAATGAATTCTGGAGTTTAACTATCTGTTTCGTTTAAATCCATTGCTCACTTTTCTTACCCACCTGTGGAAACAAGCGGGACCTCATTTTTTGCCCTATAGCCAGCAGAGGGATGAGGAAGGTGAGCAACAGGAACCAGGTTAACAACTGGGCAAGAGATGCAGTAGCAGCAACTTCTCCCACTCTAGAAATGCTTTACTAAATATAGAGTTGTGCCGTTCAAGCTGCAACCTCACAACGCTGCCCTCCTCCGCCAGCGTAACAGCACAACTCTAAATCCTGCCCTACCTAACCCTAAATCAACTGCCATTACTCAAGAGTAGAGTCTTGCTTGCAGTTGCAGGGTTAACAGTCAAGAACCCTTAGAAGAAGGTTGCAATAGCACCACCTGGTGACCCCTACCACAACAGCATCACTCACTACAGGTGTTAATAAATGATTATGAACGTGTATAATTATGGCATATTATAATTAATTGGCACAGAAGAAAGCGGTAATTATTTTCTTTGTGCATATAGTTATAGGTGATCTCGCATATTTCCATAATAACCAATTACAATTATTAATTAATTCCGAGGGTTTAGGGGGGAAAACATGTGTGCTAGCAGCCCCCCCATAAATGGTCACTAATGTTGAAAATATAGATTATCTGCCATATTTGCTCTGTTCAGTAATTATCGCTATTTGTTATTATTACGATTGTGTTTTAACAGTCTCATTCCCGTTGAAAGTACAATGGTGTGTGAATTTGTCCTTGAGGGACTTTGCCAAGAGTAAAAATCTCATTAAGGGTCTTGAGTTTTTTTGTAAAAAAAAATAGATTAGGGTTTCTGCGTTGTGTTTTTTTCCCTGCCTATTTGATTTGAATTAGTGAGATAATGAGCTCCCAGAGGTGTGAGATGCCGACAATTCCCAATCAAAGCATAGGAGAGGAATTAGAGAGAGAGAGAGAGAAAGGGAAAGTAAAGGCAGTCCTCTGCTCCAAAGATCTAAAACATGCTTTTAGGAAATAGAACCAGTTGCTCCATCTGTGCCTTGCAAGTACTGACAGTAGCTGTGTCATCAGGACAAGACTTTGGGGAAGATGTCCAGGGACCCACTCAGCAAAATGAACATGAGGGCCCCTAAATGCAGTAAGGCTGGCTTAACACATTTTGAAGTGAGTGCATTTCTTGCATCATAAGACTGTCATTTCCGGAATCTAATTTAATTAACCGTGCTACTGATGGAGAATCTTACAGTACAGCAGAAGGCAGGCCCAAGCGTGTGTGTGTGTGTGTCCATCCAATTTACCAGGGTTCAGAGATCTAGGGGTGGTAGCATTCTAGGCTGCAACCCCATTACTGTGAGTGGGAAAATGAGGCTAACCTGTATATCACGCTCGAGGACATTTCTGGAAACTTTTTTCTTTGTGCCGACGTACCTGTTATCCAGAGCTTGTGAGATTTGCTAGAGCCAGTTAAAGTAATATTGGAACAGAACAAGGAACATCCTGATCAGTGAATTGCTTCTCTAGTTTACTTGCATTCTGTGTTTGTGCAAATAATAATAATAATAATAATTATTATTATTATTATTATTTATTTCTTACCCACCTCTCCCTCCAGATCGAGGCAGGGAACAACATCAATACAAACAATATAAAATACATAAAACTGATTAAAAGCATATAAAATACATTATTAAAATCAACAAAACTCTTAAAATTCGACTGGGTAGGCCTGCCGGAAGAGATCAGTCCTTTATAGCTCTCTTAAATTCTAGAAGACTGGTAAGTTGGCGGATCTCTCCCAGCAGGCCATTCCACAGTCTGGGAGCGGCAGAAGAGAAGGTCCTCTGGGTAATGGTTGTCAGCCTAGTTTTGGTTGACTGTAGTAAATTTTTCCCAGAGGACCTGAGCGTGTGGGGTGGATTGTATGGGAGAAGGCGATCCTGCAGGTAACCTGGACCCAAACTATGTAGGCTTTAAAGGTAATGACCAACACTTTGTACTTTGCACAGAAACTAATTGGCAGCCAGTGGAGTGATTTTAAAGCTGATGTAATATGGTCACCCCTAGGTGCACCGGTGACCAATCTGGCTGCCATATTTTGAACTAGTTGAAGTTTCTGGACTAGGCACAGAGGTAGTGAACTAGAACTTGCTATTTGAAAGGCAGAGAGATTTGTGCTTCCCTGTGTGACATGCTCTCTCAAGAACTACCAGTCCCAGAGCAACTTGTGCATAGGCAAGGGGGAAAGACAGCTGGTAGGACGAACAAACACAATCATAATTAGGGACATTCATCCAAGAGACAGGGGAGGAGTTTGTTTTTATCCTCCTCCCCTGCCCCCACTTTTTAATGGTGTGCTTGAAAATTTCCTGTCCATCACTTTCAGTGGGAGGGAAACTCACTATACAAGCCCCAGAGCTGGCATAGTCCCTCACCCCAGTTTTTGGAAACCAGGGGCTTTGGATCCAGTAGATCCAAAATCACCCCAATCTGCTCCTGACACACCCCAAAAAGCCACAATTTTGCCATTACCGCTATTGGAGCAGTAACAGAAAGCCTCTTCACACAAGTGAAATAAGGCATACTCATGACTGGCCACCCACGGAAGTTAGTGGGTTCTTTTGATGACATCATTAACCTCCTGCATGTCTCCTGTGCCTCCCCTGGTAATTCCGTTCTTTAAAAAAAAATCCTGGATATCCCAATTCTTCTAAAATATCGTGGGATTTCCTACTGTGTGCAGATGAAGTTGCTCTACAAAGCACCCACTAGAGGGTGCTGTCCCATTCAGGGCTATAAGCACTGAGAGGAGGGGACATTTTCCATTATGGACCATGTGGTTGCCCCTCTCCGCCTGTGTCATGCAACCCATTAGAACGGCTCAAAAGAAACAGGAAGCAAAGCCCCAATAAGGCAACACGATTTCTCCTTAATCTAAAGAAGCCCAGAGAAGCAGTGGTGGTGGTGGAAAGATCCACTGCTGTCCAGGGAAGACTGCCGGGGTGGACCTTCCCCTTTGGAATGGATGGGGAGACCTGGAGTATCCTATGCCCCCTGGGACACCCTCTTTGGGACCACAGGATTGCCCTCTTAATGCTCCTAGATTTTTTTCTGTATTGAGTGTAAACTAGCAAGAGAAACCAACTTAGGGAGTTTTAAATAAAGTAAACTGATCTATGTACAAAATATTTGCAGCCACATCAATCTATGAGATTTTTTTAAAAAATCTAAACATTAACAGGATAATGCCTCTATTAGATAACAAATTAGTCAGCAAGCTTTGTAGATAATGCTGGATGTTTTATTAAACAAAAATATAAAATGGGTGTGTGCATTCACACATGCGTGCGCGTTTGGGGACATGGTAGAAAAGGCTCAGAATGTACCAAGGTGTAATTTCAGAAATACATAAAATGTAATTTCAGAATTAAAATAGCAGCTTTTCTTTCATGGCTCATGAGGCTGTATGTATGGAATGAAAATGGGGTATATGTGTGGGAGAAGGCCCTTGTTACAATTTGATATTGGTTCTCCCAAAATGATGTTCCAGCCCTGCCACGGGAGTCCAGGATAAGCTCAGTAGAAGTTCTCAAACTGAAAACTCACCTTGGGCCTGTTATGACGACACACTAACCCACTGTGGATCACTCAAAAACACGATCCACTGTGGGCTACCATGGTGGGCGTTTCCCCCCCCACACACACACACACAATGGGTGAAGTACCCATACCCACTACTCACCTGTTGCAGCAGGGATAGTAGGCATCCACAGTGGTTCCTGTGTTGTCTGACAGGTCCCCCCCACACCGAGTCTGCCGGCAAGAGCAACTTTCACTTCTGGTGGCGCTCTTGCCGGTGTGCTTTTTCTATGGCCCTGTGGCCCATTGAACAGCTGGGGGGGCTGCCACAGCCTGATTCGTACCGCAGGGCTTCACGGGCGTGAGGCTGTGAAGTTATCTACGGAGCGCAGAGGGGTATGTAAACCATGACACTCTTGCGGGGTTAACAGTTGTGTGACAGACGCACACATAGTTGAGCTTGTTGATTTTAGTGTATTTTTTATTTGAATTTTTTATTTACTGTTTGTCACTTTACAAACTTCTTGTTGTTGTTGTTATAAAGTGACTCATAAATGTAGTAATATATATATTTAAAAAAACACATTTTTGCTGCCACCGTAAAGTACACTCATAGGAGTGGTACATTTGATTGAGAGAACTGAATGTAGACCAGCATTAGCTGGAACAGGAGGGCAGAATCTAGGGTGGCTGCTTGTGAATCACCAAAAATGAGGACACCAATTTGCATAAAAATGGTAATTTATTTGTATAGATGCAAATTTAGAAATAATTATTATAATTTAAACATTTTATTGATTGATTTGATTTGTATCCCACCTTTCTACCAAGAAAAATGGCACTCTAGGCAACTGTTCAGTAAATCTCACATAGGTGACCTGTGTGCTTTGCTCAGTCTGCTGTCCAGGAGCTGTTGATGGGCAACATCAAGACCCCTGTGATCTTCCTTCTGATGGTTCTTTATCTTTCAACTGGACTTGGACTGGACATCCCTTCAGATAGAGCATGATTACAGTGAAGGTAGGTCTCCAGATCATTTGGACTTGAATTCCTAGAAGCTTTTGCCAGCATAGCCAACGGACAGTAATGCTGGGAACTGAAGTCCAAAACATCTGGCAATATACTTTCTGCCACTCTTAAAAAAAAAGTGGCCTTCAAAGCAGAGGACAGTCCTCTGGAAGCCCTTCAAATAGAGAACTGCCTTCTGTAAAAGAGGACATATGGCTGCCCTAAGTGAAATCCATGTTATGATAGTGGGGAATTAATCATATGTGACTCCGCACACAAACACCTACTCGAAAACGCGGTGCAGCATGTCAGTGCACACATGTGTGATTGCGTGTGACTTTACTTGGCTGGAAGAAAAGGCTGGGTGGTAGGTTTAGTCAGAGACCGACCACCATCAGTGCACCAGAAACTGCCCAGTAGTAACATCTCCCTCATTTTTACCTTTGCGGAGGCAGAAATTGCAGGATATTAACTCGAAAAAACACACAGTTATAAATGTGTGGCACACCAGCAGGGATTAATTAAGTTCAAGCCAATTTCAGAAGAAAATTGATTGAGCAATGCAAGAGGACCCTATACCCATACACTTTTTTAAAGTAAGTGTGTGTGCGGCGTGCATGCTTGTGTGTACTCTCATCATCCATCTGACCTCTAGGATTTCTTGCTTGTTATGGACATTGTTGTTCCGATTTGCCTAATGAAAGTGGCAAAGCTATGCATACGATTTTAGCTGCTGCCTACGCTCTGGTTGGTGGTGGCTCTCCAGGGTCTCAGGGATGAAGATATTTCCTAGCCTTGGTCGCTGAAGATGCCTGGATTGAACCTGGGTGCTTCTGCACACAAACCATCTGCTGTGTCACTGTGCTCTGACCCCACCCCATCATATAGACACACACTAAACCTTTCAACAGGTATACAGGGCTGCAGGAGGACAAAGATGTCAGGAAATGCCCTTTTGGGAAAGAGGCACTCCTGGATGAGATCTCAGTGCTACTTAGCTTTGAGTTGGCTAGCATGTTTTTCATTCAAACAGGACAGAATGTTTGTTTATTTTACTAAATAGATCTTAAAAGGTTCATCAGAGCCTAGGGGTTGAGCAGGTAAACAGAATAAGGGATTAGCATTTGTTAGGCCAGGTCTTCAGGTGATCATCTGACTTCCCAGAAAAAGGATTTATCGTCTATGGAAATCGTAGGTGAGTACAACCATGAGCAGGAAGCTTAGCCCACAGGGATGTAGCAAGCCGGGTAGAAAATTGCCTTCATGTTGGCTGAGGCTGCCTCTACAAGAGCGATTTAAAGCTCTTTCAAGGCGCATTACTGATTTCCCCTCTACAATAGCGGAGCGCAAATGAGGAGTACAGGCACTTTTTATCTCCTATTATGCACATTTTCGAATTCGCATTAAATAGCGAGTTTTATTTACCGCGGGAGTAAGAGCGCTTTATGTCCGTGTAAACAATTGCTGTTCAAGCGCATTAATGATCAGAGTGGGCGGACTGTTGTCTTGATGTCATGCATAGAACTGCCCCTTTGCTGGGAAAACCTCCCACTTTTTCATTTAGTTTTATTTCCTGTCTCCCCCTGGCAACTTCCTCCTTGTTCTCCGTCTCTCTGGATGGAAGCTCCAAGAAGAGGAGACCCAACGTGAACCGAAAATAAAGTTTCTTTGAAGTACTCTGATGGAATATTTTTTACATGGAGACACGGGGCCAGATGGAGGTGGTTTCACAAGAAGCAAAGGGGGTAGGAAGGATGTGCACATGTGCGCATAATTAGCGATCAGCTTAGACAGATCATCCCCTCACTTCTTGCTGGGTTCCTGACATGAGCTGTGTGTGTGTGTGTGTGTGTGCGTGCGTGCATGTGTATGTTTTACAACGGTTGAGCTCGCCAGGAAGAGGAGGGGGAAGGAACGAGGCAGCATCCCCCTGTCTGTTTTGGCATGTGTGTGTGTGTGAGGCACATTCCCATTTACTCCTGAGCAGTTCACTTGAAATGGCAATCGGGCGAGGGGGGGGGGGGAGAGAGGCAGCCCTGACTAAAAATAAGTTTTCTAAGGGTGCTGGAGGGGGAAACATATGAGGCATATTACCATTTACTCCTGAGCAGTTCTGGGGGGGGGGGGGACAACTTTAGCTGGTGATCGGGCGAGAGGGGAGGGGAGAGAGGTAGCCGAACAGGTTAACCAGGTTATTATCAGCAGATAACCCAGGTAACCAAAGGCGGGAGATTCTGGTGGGCGGGGAGAATAAAGGGAGGGAACCTGTTTGGGGAGTTCCTCCGGGACAAAGTGCATTACTTTCAGCAACGTGTGCAAGCGATTCTCCACATGTAAACAACTTTTAAATTGCCTTGCATAGAGCCCATCCTGCGCTTCGATGGCTCTTGTGTATAGGTATTAGGCGTAAACGAGATTGTCAGGAGATGTGCATAATAGGAGAATTGGGCGTCAAAGCGAACTCTTGTAGAGGGGACCTGAATTGGTTCAAGCCATATAAATCAAGTCAAACAAAGCTTGCACAGGCTGTATCTTATATATTAACCAGAACCGTAAGCACAGAGCTCTTAATCTTTCCACCCAAACCTTCACTACTCCTACACTTGTCTGGCACAGTTGGAAATACTGTTATCCACCCACTTACAACCTTGGGGTCATCTTTGAGTCCTCTTTTGTCATTTTCTCACATCCAAGCAGTTGCCAAAGCCTGCTGCTTCTTCCTTTTCAACATCTCTAAGCACTGCCCTTTTTTCTCTGTAGTTAGTGCTTGAACCTTGTCCATGCTTTAGTCATCTCACATCTAGATTACTGCAATCTCCTCCTTGCTGATCTGAGTTCCTGGTACATCTCCATCCCCCTCCCCCTCCCCTCAATTCAGAACAACTCTTTCCTGCTTCCATCTTTAGGTCTCTGCTCTGGCTCCCTACCACTCTCTACAACGTCAATGGACATACCTAGCACCTACAAGTAACCCCATGTGGAGTTCCTAGGCAACATTAAGCCCCTGTAGATGAACAACTGACAACTCCATGGAATCATAGCAAACATCTCCCGTAGAACTTACACCAGCCTTCCCCAATCTGATGGCCTCCAGCTGTGTTGGACAGCAACTCCCATCATTCCTAGCCAGCATGGCCATTGGAGGGCATTAGGCTGGGGAAGGCTGACTTACACTGACCTCACACCTCCCTGTCACCCTGTGGCATTGACAAGCCCAGCTCAGCAGGTTCATATAGAACACTGCATCATTGGTCCCCCAGAGCTTAATTCAGTTTTCATGCATTATTCTCTCTCTCACACACACACACAACCATGCAGTTGTCATTTACCAAGGCTTAGCCTGGTTTCTTCTGCCCTGACTTTAGCACCTGTGCACCGTGTGCTGGGGGATTAGGGGCTTTGCTGGCTCTGAGCCATGCTGGGCCCTCCCTGCTCTGGTTATTTCCCCAGGGACGTGGGGTGCGGATGTTTGCTCAAGGTAAACACTGTCAGGGGGCTGGAGCTGGTGCAGTGTTTCGCTTTCTCTTCCACTTTTCCATGCTATCCTCATGCTACGATTCCCCTCGTTTGCTCCCTTCCTCTGCCCCCAATCAAGTCCAGTGCTGCATGCGCACTCAATCCAAGCCACCTGCTTCCCACTCACCCATTTCAGACCTGAATCCAGCCCCTTCTCTACCATGATCCTTTCTCAATTCTGTAGCCTCTCTGCCCTCTGGACACCCTGTTGATCCACGAACGCCTCTCAACCCTAACTTGTACATACTTTTTGAGTTAGCTCAGCCCAGGATTGCCCTGCTGGTTCCCTTCCAACAAAGAAAGCCCAGTCCAGATTGGCAGCATTCCACATTTCTTGTACTGAAACTGTACACGTTCAGAAAATGCCCCTTAATTTATTCCAGCCACTGTTTTACTCACACTAGGACAAGACCTGCCTTGCAGCAGGAAGAAGCAACCTGGTTCAGGCAGCACCATGAAGGGGGTGGGAGGAAGCAAAATGTCCTGAGCCTACATTGGCTGACACAGTCATTCTGTAATGGATGGATTGTTTCTGCACTTGCCAGTCCATGACTGTAAGTTCAACTCCTGGATAGCTTTGTTGGTTCCACAGAACAACAAAACACAGATCTAGTAAAATTGTGCCTCTTATTGGAACAATGGATGTTCAAGTGCAAGCTTTCACTTTACGCAGAACCCTTCAAGCAAAAAAATAAAATCAAAGTCACATGGCAAGCAGTGTTAACTTGGTGACATTTAGTGTGATATGGATAATAACCCAGAGATTTGAACAGGCTTTAATCCTTACATTTAAGAATGGGAAATCCCATCCTTTTACTGTATTTTGCCCACTTTAGTTGTGTGAACAAAATAATGCAGTAAAGTGATATGATTAATAAGTTTTAAATTGTCAGGAGTCAGAAAAACCATGAGCGCTTCCAACTGGAGGGATCCTAGAGCTGCCAATAAAAAGGCATTGTGGAGCTATTGCATTTTCCCTCCTTAATGGATTTTCTGTGGCAAGAAGAAAAGTTAGAAGTGGTGGGAAAACACAGGAGGGCTGCAAGTGGAAGCTGATGACATCTAGACCCCCTATAAAATTGTGTGCATGAGGCAGGACAATTGCACAATAAAGCCTCACCTGGAGGCACCCCATGCTGATGGTTGGAAACAAGACTAGTGGTATATTTATCCATGATTACATTTTTGAGATTCATTATTTTGGAACAAAGAAGACCATGAACATGTGGACATCCCTTTAACACCTGAGTTTCTTGGTGTGTGGGTCTTGGGCAGATACCTCGTTGAAGGTCCATGTAATGCCTAATACAAGGGCAGGGCAAGTGTTGTGAGCCTCTGGGAGCAGAGAACTGATATTCTGCCTATAAAGCACCTCATAAGAGGCTATGAAATCTGTTGGGAACTCTTGTGTAAGAGGCCGGTAGTAGGCCAAAGCAGGGATACTGAACTCAGGATGACCTGCAGCCTCCACCTGCCCCAGTTGAGGGTGCTGTGCACCTGAACATACAACACCAGCAGGTATGAGTCTGGAAGTCAGCCAAGGAGCCCTAAGGACAAGAGTTGCTGGAGTCTGAGTGGTGAAGGCAGACAGCAGCAGGGGCTGTGAAAGAACTTGTTCTGCTGAAACCAAAGCAAAGAAGAGCAAAACAGCCTTCGTTGCAAGCAGATTAGACTGTTCGAAGGCTTGAGTGGGATTCTTTCTCAGGACCTCGCAAATCTTGGAGCACATATCATGTTTGTCTGTGGGGGTGGAGGGGGTGCTTCTGAAAGAAAAGAAAGCGCTGGGATTGCTCCAATTCACTGCAGCCATATTCTACAACATTTGAATGTTGTTTTCCAGTATAAAGTCCTAAGAGTGCTACTTGTTTAGTAATCCAGTCAAGTGCAATAGCAATGCTATTACCGCTAACATTATTACCTTTAAATCTTGGGTCTAAGATATTTGTAGCAGGGTGAATTGGCTGTAACTATATATTTTTTAAAAAACACACTGCTTTTAAAAGTATTTCACTTATAATTCTGAAAGAGAAAATACATTATGGGGGGTGGGTTCACCCGAGATTTTGTTTTTCCATTTTAGGCATAAGAATCAAAGAAGAGCCCTTCTGAATCAGACCAAAGGCTTGTGTAGTCCAGCATTCTGTTCTCACAGTGGTCAGCCAGATGCATATGAGAAGCCCACATACAGGACATGAGTTCAACAGCACCCTTCCTTTCACGTGCTTCAACAGCAGCTATTCAAAAGCCCTTAGGACTTTTTTTTTTAATCCTGTATTCCTCCAGCCCCAAACCAAGTGGTGGGCTTTTCCAAACATTACAACACAGAGAGGCCATTTTAAGGAGCCCCCCCCACCCCGAGGAAAAATAACATTTAATTTGGTCCTGAAATTAGATGGCACATTATTATTATTTATATTTATATACCACCCCATAGCTGAAGCTCACACAGAAAGTAGCAGGAAAGGACTGTTGTGTATGCATTCATATTTTATATAAAAGTGCAAAACTTGTCAGCCCATATCCAATGGTGCTCAAATTATGGGGGGTGGGGGTAGATCCCTATCTTGTCAGATAGCCCCCTTAGCTACTGCCCAGAGAGCATCAGCTGATGGGCAGTATAAAAATGAAATAAATAAATAAATATACTGTTTTGAAGGCTGCAGGGGCAGGGAAGATTTGGCTAAATTGGGCAAAGTAATGGGTCAATGTTGTGAATTTTATTAAAGGGTCCCCTGCCTTTCCCTCCACAATTATAGCATTGTCCAACATCCAGCTTTGGCCCACATCCCTGGAATATAACTGAGGCCCAGCATAAGATAGCCACCATGCATTGGTCTATCCTCATAGCATTGCACCCTTAATTGAACAATTGCCCCTACGTGGTAACTGGGACGGACAGAAAAACCCAGGATAATCCTTGCCTCTCAGGAAGTTATGCAGGCCCAACAGCGCCTATTGCTTTCTGCCCTCGAAGTGAAAGCATTTCCTTTTATTCCTCTCAGGTGACCTGCTAACTCTGAGGCTTTCTGGGCTTGCCTCTTAAAGAGGCAGTAGTACACAACACATGTCAATTAGGGGACGTACTAAAACAAAGGACAGTACTTGCCCATAGAGAAACCATACCTGCCCATAGAGAAACCATACTTGCCCATAGGGATCCATTGCATAGCACTTGCCCATAGGGATTCATTGCATAGCACTTGCCCATAGGGATTCATTGCATTGCACTTTCCCATAGAGAAACCATACTTGCCCATAGGGATTCATTGCATAGCACTTGCCCATAGGGATTCATTGGACAGTACTTGCCCATAGAGAAACCATACTTGCCCATAGGGATTCATTGCATAGCACTTGCCCATAGGGATTCATTGGACAGTACTTGCCCATAGGGATTCATTGGACAGTACTTGCCCATAGGGATTCATTGCATAGCACTTTCCCATAGAGAAACCATACTTGCCCATAGGGATTCATTGGACAGTACTTGCCCATAGGGATTCATTGTACAGTACTTGCCCATAGGGATTCATTGCATAGCACTTGCCCATAGGGATTCATTGCATTGCACTTGCCCATTGAGAAAGCATACTTGCCCATAGGGATTCATTGCATTGCACTTTCCCATTGAGAAACCATACTTGCCCATAGGGATTCATTGCATTGCACTTTCCCATAGGGATTCATTGGACAGTACTTGCCCATAGAGAAACCATACTTGCCCATAGGGATTCATTGCATAGCACTTGCCCATAGGGATTCATTGGACAGTACTTGCCCATAGGGATTCATTGGACAGTACTTGCCCATAGGGATTCATTGCATAGCACTTTCCCATAGAGAAACCATACTTGCCCATAGGGATTCATTGGACAGTACTTGCCCATAGGGATTCATTGTACAGTACTTGCCCATAGGGATTCATTGCATAGCACTTGCCCATAGGGATTCATTGCATTGCACTTGCCCATTGAGAAAGCATACTTGCCCATAGGGATTCATTGCATTGCACTTTCCCATTGAGAAACCATACTTGCCCATAGGGATTCATTGCATTGCACTTTCCCATAGGGATTCATTGGACAGTACTTGCCCATAGGGATTCATTGCATTGCACTTGCCCATTGAGAAAGCATACTTGCCCATAGGGATTCATTGGACAGTACTTGCCCATAGAGAAACCATACCTGCCCATAGAGAAACCATACTTGCCCATAGGGATCCATTGCATAGCACTTGCCCATAGGGATTCATTGCATAGCACTTGCCCATAGGGATTCATTGCATTGCACTTTCCCATAGAGAAACCATACTTGCCCATAGGGATTCATTGCATAGCACTTGCCCATAGGGATTCATTGGACAGTACTTGCCCATAGGGATTCATTGGACAGTACTTGCCCATAGGGATTCATTGCATAGCACTTTCCCATAGAGAAACCATACTTGCCCATAGGGATTCATTGGACAGTACTTGCCCATAGGGATTCATTGTACAGTACTTGCCCATAGGAATTCATTGCATAGCACTTTCCCATTGAAAAACCATACTTGCCCATAGGGATTCATTGCATAGCACTTTCCCATAGAGAAACCATACTTGCCCATAGGGATTCATTGGACAGTACTTGCCCATAGGGATTCATTGTACAGTACTTGCCCATAGGGATTCATTGCATTGCACTTGCCCATTGAAAAACCATACTTGCCCATAGGGATTCATTGGACAGTACTTGCCCATAGGGATTCATTGCATTGCACTTGCCCATTGAAAAACCATACTTGCCCATAGGGATTTATTGGACAGTACTTGCCCATAGGGATTCATTGCATAGCACTTGCCCATTGAGAAAGCATACTTGCCCATAGGGATTCATTGCATTACACTTGCCCATTGAGAAAGCATACTTGCCCATAGGGATTCATTGCATTGCACTTGCCCATTGAAAAACCATACTTGCCCATAGGGATTCATTGGACAGTACTTGCCCATAGGGATTCATTGCATTGCACTTTCCCATTGAGAAAGCATACTTGCCCATAGGGATTCATTGGACAGTAGTTGCCCATAGGGATTCATTGCATAGCACTTTCCCATAGGGATTCATTGCATAGCACTTGCCCATAGGGATTCATTGCATTACACTTGCCCATTGAGAAAGCATACTTGCCCATAGGGATTCATTGCATAGCACTTTCCCATAGAGAAACCATACTTGCCCATAGGGATTCATTGTACAGTACTTGCCCATAGGGATTCATTGCATAGCACTTTCCCATAGAGAAACCATACTTGCCCATAGGGATTCATTGGACAGTACTTGCCCATAGGGATTCATTGTACAGTACTTGCCCATAGGGATTCATTGCATTGCACTTGCCCATTGAAAAACCATACTTGCCCATAGGGATTCATTGCATAGCACTTGCCCATAGGGATTCATTGCATTGCACTTGCCCATTGAGAAAGCATACTTGCCCATAGGGATTCATTGCATTGCACTTTCCCATTGAGAAACCATACTTGCCCATAGGGATTCATTGCATTGCACTTGCCCATAGGGATTCATTGGACAGTACTTGCCCATAGAGAAACCATACTTGCCCATAGGGATTCATTGCATAGCACTTGCCCATAGGGATTCATTGGACAGTACTTGCCCATAGGGATTCATTGGACAGTACTTGCCCATAGGGATTCATTGCATAGCACTTTCCCATAGAGAAACCATACTTGCCCATAGGGATTCATTGGACAGTACTTGCCCATAGGGATTCATTGTACAGTACTTGCCCATAGGGATTCATTGCATTGCACTTGCCCATTGAAAAACCATACTTGCCCATAGGGATTCATTGGACAGTACTTGCCCATAGGGATTCATTGTACAGTACTTGCCCATAGGGATTCATTGCATAGCACTTTCCCATAGAGAAACCATACTTGCCCATAGGGATTCATTGGACAGTACTTGCCCATAGGGATTCATTGTACAGTACTTGCCCATAGGGATTCATTGCATTGCACTTGCCCATTGAAAAACCATACTTGCCCATAGGGATTCATTGCATAGCACTTGCCCATAGGGATTCATTGCATTGCACTTGCCCATTGAGAAAGCATACTTGCCCATAGGGATTCATTGCATAGCACTTGCCCATAGGGATTCATTGGACAGTACTTGCCCATAGAGAAACCATACTTGCCCATAGGGATTCATTGCATAGCACTTGCCCATAGGGATTCATTGGACAGTACTTGCCCATAGGGATTCATTGGACAGTACTTGCCCATAGGGATTCATTGCATAGCACTTTCCCATAGAGAAACCATACTTGCCCATAGGGATTCATTGGACAGTACTTGCCCATAGGGATTCATTGTACAGTACTTGCCCATAGGGATTCATTGCATAGCACTTGCCCATAGGGATTCATTGCATTGCACTTGCCCATTGAGAAAGCATACTTGCCCATAGGGATTCATTGCATTGCACTTTCCCATTGAGAAACCATACTTGCCCATAGGGATTCATTGCATTGCACTTTCCCATAGGGATTCATTGGACAGTACTTGCCCATAGGGATTCATTGCATTGCACTTGCCCATTGAAAAACCATACTTGCCCATAGGGATTCATTGGACAGTACTTGCCCATAGGGATTCATTGCATTGCACTTTCCCATTGAGAAAGCATACTTGCCCATAGGGATTCATTGGACAGTAGTTGCCCATAGGGATTCATTGCATAGCACTTTCCCATAGGGATTCATTGCATAGCACTTGCCCATAGGGATTCATTGCATTACACTTGCCCATTGAGAAAGCATACTTGCCCATAGGGATTCATTGCATTGCACTTGCCCATTGAAAAACCATACTTGCCCATAGGGATTCATTGGACAGTACTTGCCCATAGAGAAACCATACCTGCCCATAGAGAAACCATACTTGCCCATAGGGATCCATTGCATAGCACTTGCCCATAGGGATTCATTGCATAGCACTTGCCCATAGGGATTCATTGCATTGCACTTTCCCATAGAGAAACCATACTTGCCCATAGGGATTCATTGCATAGCACTTGCCCATAGGGATTCATTGGACAGTACTTGCCCATAGGGATTCATTGGACAGTACTTGCCCATAGGGATTCATTGCATAGCACTTTCCCATAGAGAAACCATACTTGCCCATAGGGATTCATTGGACAGTACTTGCCCATAGGGATTCATTGTACAGTACTTGCCCATAGGAATTCATTGCATAGCACTTTCCCATTGAAAAACCATACTTGCCCATAGGGATTCATTGCATTGCACTTTCCCATTGAGAAAGCATACTTGCCCATAGGGATTCATTGGACAGTAGTTGCCCATAGGGATTCATTGCATAGCACTTTCCCATAGGGATTCATTGCATAGCACTTGCCCATAGGGATTCATTGCATTACACTTGCCCATTGAGAAAGCATACTTGCCCATAGGGATTCATTGCATTGCACTTGCCCATTGAAAAACCATACTTGCCCATAGGGATTCATTGGACAGTACTTGCCCATAGGGATTCATTGCATTGCACTTTCCCATTGAGAAAGCATACTTGCCCATAGGGATTCATTGGACAGTAGTTGCCCATAGGGATTCATTGCATAGCACTTTCCCATAGGGATTCATTGCATAGCACTTGCCCATAGGGATTCATTGCATTACACTTGCCCATTGAGAAAGCATACTTGCCCATAGGGATTCATTGCATAGCACTTTCCCATAGAGAAACCATACTTGCCCATAGGGATTCATTGTACAGTACTTGCCCATAGGAATTCATTGCATAGCACTTTCCCATTGAAAAACCATACTTGCCCATAGGGATTCATTGCATAGCACTTTCCCATAGAGAAACCATACTTGCCCATAGGGATTCATTGCATTGCACTTTCCCATAGGGATTCATTGGACAGTACTTGCCCATAGGGATTCATTGCATTGCACTTGCCCATAGGGATTCATTGCATAGCACTTGCCCATAGGGATTCATTGCATTGCACTTTCCCATTGAGAAACCATACTTGCCCATAGGGATTCATTGCATTGCACTTGCCCATAGGGATTCATTGGACAGTACTTGCCCATAGAGAAACCATACTTGCCCATAGGGATTCATTGCATAGCACTTGCCCATAGGGATTCATTGGACAGTACTTGCCCATAGGGATTCATTGGACAGTACTTGCCCATAGGGATTCATTGCATAGCACTTTCCCATAGAGAAACCATACTTGCCCATAGGGATTCATTGGACAGTACTTGCCCATAGGGATTCATTGTACAGTACTTGCCCATAGGGATTCATTGCATTGCACTTGCCCATTGAAAAACCATACTTGCCCATAGGGATTCATTGGACAGTACTTGCCCATAGGGATTCATTGTACAGTACTTGCCCATAGGGATTCATTGCATAGCACTTTCCCATAGAGAAACCATACTTGCCCATAGGGATTCATTGGACAGTACTTGCCCATAGGGATTCATTGTACAGTACTTGCCCATAGGGATTCATTGCATTGCACTTGCCCATTGAAAAACCATACTTGCCCATAGGGATTCATTGCATAGCACTTGCCCATAGGGATTCATTGCATTGCACTTGCCCATTGAGAAAGCATACTTGCCCATAGGGATTCATTGCATAGCACTTGCCCATAGGGATTCATTGGACAGTACTTGCCCATAGAGAAACCATACTTGCCCATAGGGATTCATTGCATAGCACTTGCCCATAGGGATTCATTGGACAGTACTTGCCCATAGGGATTCATTGGACAGTACTTGCCCATAGGGATTCATTGCATAGCACTTTCCCATAGAGAAACCATACTTGCCCATAGGGATTCATTGGACAGTACTTGCCCATAGGGATTCATTGTACAGTACTTGCCCATAGGAATTCATTGCATAGCACTTTCCCATTGAAAAACCATACTTGCCCATAGGGATTCATTGCATAGCACTTTCCCATAGAGAAACCATACTTGCCCATAGGGATTCATTGGACAGTACTTGCCCATAGGGATTCATTGTACAGTACTTGCCCATAGGGATTCATTGCATTGCACTTGCCCATTGAAAAACCATACTTGCCCATAGGGATTCATTGGACAGTACTTGCCCATAGGGATTCATTGCATTGCACTTTCCCATTGAGAAAGCATACTTGCCCATAGGGATTCATTGGACAGTAGTTGCCCATAGGGATTCATTGCATAGCACTTTCCCATAGGGATTCATTGCATAGCACTTGCCCATAGGGATTCATTGCATTACACTTGCCCATTGAGAAAGCATACTTGCCCATAGGGATTCATTGCATAGCACTTTCCCATAGAGAAACCATACTTGCCCATAGGGATTCATTGTACAGTACTTGCCCATAGGAATTCATTGCATAGCACTTGCCCATAGAGAAACCATACTTGCCCATAGGGATTCATTGGACAGTACTTGCCCATAGGGATTCATTGTACAGTACTTGCCCATAGGGATTCATTGCATTGCACTTGCCCATTGAAAAACCATACTTGCCCATAGGGATTCATTGCATAGCACTTGCCCATAGGGATTCATTGCATTGCACTTGCCCATTGAGAAAGCATACTTGCCCATAGGGATTCATTGCATTGCACTTTCCCATTGAGAAACCATACTTGCCCATAGGGATTCATTGCATTGCACTTGCCCATAGGGATTCATTGGACAGTACTTGCCCATAGAGAAACCATACTTGCCCATAGGGATTCATTGCATAGCACTTGCCCATAGGGATTCATTGGACAGTACTTGCCCATAGGGATTCATTGGACAGTACTTGCCCATAGGGATTCATTGCATAGCACTTTCCCATAGAGAAACCATACTTGCCCATAGGGATTCATTGGACAGTACTTGCCCATAGGGATTCATTGTACAGTACTTGCCCATAGGGATTCATTGCATTGCACTTGCCCATTGAAAAACCATACTTGCCCATAGGGATTCATTGGACAGTACTTGCCCATAGGGATTCATTGTACAGTACTTGCCCATAGGGATTCATTGCATAGCACTTTCCCATAGAGAAACCATACTTGCCCATAGGGATTCATTGGACAGTACTTGCCCATAGGGATTCATTGTACAGTACTTGCCCATAGGGATTCATTGCATTGCACTTGCCCATTGAAAAACCATACTTGCCCATAGGGATTCATTGCATAGCACTTGCCCATAGGGATTCATTGCATTGCACTTGCCCATTGAGAAAGCATACTTGCCCATAGGGATTCATTGCATAGCACTTGCCCATAGGGATTCATTGGACAGTACTTGCCCATAGAGAAACCATACTTGCCCATAGGGATTCATTGCATAGCACTTGCCCATAGGGATTCATTGGACAGTACTTGCCCATAGGGATTCATTGGACAGTACTTGCCCATAGGGATTCATTGCATAGCACTTTCCCATAGAGAAACCATACTTGCCCATAGGGATTCATTGGACAGTACTTGCCCATAGGGATTCATTGTACAGTACTTGCCCATAGGGATTCATTGCATAGCACTTGCCCATAGGGATTCATTGCATTGCACTTGCCCATTGAGAAAGCATACTTGCCCATAGGGATTCATTGCATTGCACTTTCCCATTGAGAAACCATACTTGCCCATAGGGATTCATTGCATTGCACTTTCCCATAGGGATTCATTGGACAGTACTTGCCCATAGGGATTCATTGCATTGCACTTGCCCATTGAGAAAGCATACTTGCCCATAGGGATTCATTGGACAGTACTTGCCCATAGAGAAACCATACCTGCCCATAGAGAAACCATACTTGCCCATAGGGATCCATTGCATAGCACTTGCCCATAGGGATTCATTGCATAGCACTTGCCCATAGGGATTCATTGCATTGCACTTTCCCATAGAGAAACCATACTTGCCCATAGGGATTCATTGCATAGCACTTGCCCATAGGGATTCATTGGACAGTACTTGCCCATAGGGATTCATTGGACAGTACTTGCCCATAGGGATTCATTGCATAGCACTTTCCCATAGAGAAACCATACTTGCCCATAGGGATTCATTGGACAGTACTTGCCCATAGGGATTCATTGTACAGTACTTGCCCATAGGAATTCATTGCATAGCACTTTCCCATTGAAAAACCATACTTGCCCATAGGGATTCATTGCATAGCACTTTCCCATAGAGAAACCATACTTGCCCATAGGGATTCATTGGACAGTACTTGCCCATAGGGATTCATTGTACAGTACTTGCCCATAGGGATTCATTGCATTGCACTTCCCATTGAAAAACCATACTTGCCCATAGGGATTCATTGGACAGTACTTGCCCATAGGGATTCATTGCATTGCACTTTCCCATTGAGAAAGCATACTTGCCCATAGGGATTCATTGGACAGTAGTTGCCCATAGGGATTCATTGCATAGCACTTTCCCATAGGGATTCATTGCATAGCACTTGCCCATAGGGATTCATTGCATTACACTTGCCCATTGAGAAAGCATACTTGCCCATAGGGATTCATTGCATTGCACTTGCCCATTGAAAAACCATACTTGCCCATAGGGATTCATTGGACAGTACTTGCCCATAGAGAAACCATACCTGCCCATAGAGAAACCATACTTGCCCATAGGGATCCATTGCATAGCACTTGCCCATAGGGATTCATTGCATAGCACTTGCCCATAGGGATTCATTGCATTGCACTTTCCCATAGAGAAACCATACTTGCCCATAGGGATTCATTGCATAGCACTTGCCCATAGGGATTCATTGGACAGTACTTGCCCATAGGGATTCATTGGACAGTACTTGCCCATAGGGATTCATTGCATAGCACTTTCCCATAGAGAAACCATACTTGCCCATAGGGATTCATTGGACAGTACTTGCCCATAGGGATTCATTGTACAGTACTTGCCCATAGGAATTCATTGCATAGCACTTTCCCATTGAAAAACCATACTTGCCCATAGGGATTCATTGCATTGCACTTTCCCATTGAGAAAGCATACTTGCCCATAGGGATTCATTGGACAGTAGTTGCCCATAGGGATTCATTGCATAGCACTTTCCCATAGGGATTCATTGCATAGCACTTGCCCATAGGGATTCATTGCATTACACTTGCCCATTGAGAAAGCATACTTGCCCATAGGGATTCATTGCATTGCACTTGCCCATTGAAAAACCATACTTGCCCATAGGGATTCATTGGACAGTACTTGCCCATAGGGATTCATTGCATTGCACTTTCCCATTGAGAAAGCATACTTGCCCATAGGGATTCATTGGACAGTAGTTGCCCATAGGGATTCATTGCATAGCACTTTCCCATAGGGATTCATTGCATAGCACTTGCCCATAGGGATTCATTGCATTACACTTGCCCATTGAGAAAGCATACTTGCCCATAGGGATTCATTGCATAGCACTTTCCCATAGAGAAACCATACTTGCCCATAGGGATTCATTGTACAGTACTTGCCCATAGGAATTCATTGCATAGCACTTTCCCATTGAAAAACCATACTTGCCCATAGGGATTCATTGCATAGCACTTTCCCATAGAGAAACCATACTTGCCCATAGGGATTCATTGCATTGCACTTTCCCATAGGGATTCATTGGACAGTACTTGCCCATAGGGATTCATTGCATTGCACTTGCCCATAGGGATTCATTGCATAGCACTTGCCCATAGGGATTCATTGCATTGCACTTTCCCATTGAGAAACCATACTTGCCCATAGGGATTCATTGCATTGCACTTGCCCATAGGGATTCATTGGACAGTACTTGCCCATAGAGAAACCATACTTGCCCATAGGGATTCATTGCATAGCACTTGCCCATAGGGATTCATTGGACAGTACTTGCCCATAGGGATTCATTGGACAGTACTTGCCCATAGGGATTCATTGCATAGCACTTTCCCATAGAGAAACCATACTTGCCCATAGGGATTCATTGGACAGTACTTGCCCATAGGGATTCATTGTACAGTACTTGCCCATAGGGATTCATTGCATTGCACTTGCCCATTGAAAAACCATACTTGCCCATAGGGATTCATTGGACAGTACTTGCCCATAGGGATTCATTGTACAGTACTTGCCCATAGGGATTCATTGCATAGCACTTTCCCATAGAGAAACCATACTTGCCCATAGGGATTCATTGGACAGTACTTGCCCATAGGGATTCATTGTACAGTACTTGCCCATAGGGATTCATTGCATTGCACTTGCCCATTGAAAAACCATACTTGCCCATAGGGATTCATTGCATAGCACTTGCCCATAGGGATTCATTGCATTGCACTTGCCCATTGAGAAAGCATACTTGCCCATAGGGATTCATTGCATAGCACTTGCCCATAGGGATTCATTGGACAGTACTTGCCCATAGAGAAACCATACTTGCCCATAGGGATTCATTGCATAGCACTTGCCCATAGGGATTCATTGGACAGTACTTGCCCATAGGGATTCATTGGACAGTACTTGCCCATAGGGATTCATTGCATAGCACTTTCCCATAGAGAAACCATACTTGCCCATAGGGATTCATTGGACAGTACTTGCCCATAGGGATTCATTGTACAGTACTTGCCCATAGGAATTCATTGCATAGCACTTTCCCATTGAAAAACCATACTTGCCCATAGGGATTCATTGGACAGTACTTGCCCATAGGGATTCATTGTACAGTACTTGCCCATAGGGATTCATTGCATTGCACTTGCCCATTGAAAAACCATACTTGCCCATAGGGATTCATTGGACAGTACTTGCCCATAGGGATTCATTGCATTGCACTTTCCCATTGAGAAAGCATACTTGCCCATAGGGATTCATTGGACAGTAGTTGCCCATAGGGATTCATTGCATAGCACTTTCCCATAGGGATTCATTGCATAGCACTTGCCCATAGGGATTCATTGCATTACACTTGCCCATTGAGAAAGCATACTTGCCCATAGGGATTCATTGCATAGCACTTTCCCATAGAGAAACCATACTTGCCCATAGGGATTCATTGCATAGCACTTGCCCATAGGGATTCATTGGACAGTACTTGCCCATAGGGATTCATTGGACAGTACTTGCCCATAGGGATTCATTGCATAGCACTTTCCCATAGAGAAACCATACTTGCCCATAGGGATTCATTGGACAGTACTTGCCCATAGGGATTCATTGTACAGTACTTGCCCATAGGAATTCATTGCATAGCACTTTCCCATTGAAAAACCATACTTGCCCATAGGGATTCATTGCATAGCACTTTCCCATAGAGAAACCATACTTGCCCATAGGGATTCATTGGACAGTACTTGCCCATAGGGATTCATTGTACAGTACTTGCCCATAGGGATTCATTGCATTGCACTTGCCCATTGAAAAACCATACTTGCCCATAGGGATTCATTGGACAGTACTTGCCCATAGGGATTCATTGCATTGCACTTGCCCATTGAAAAACCATACTTGCCCATAGGGATTTATTGGACAGTACTTGCCCATAGGGATTCATTGCATAGCACTTGCCCATTGAGAAAGCATACTTGCCCATAGGGATTCATTGCATTGCACTTTCCCATTGAGAAACCATACTTGCCCATAGGGATTCATTGCATAGCACTTTCCCATAGAGAAACCATACTTGCCCATAGGGATTCATTGGACAGTACTTGCCCGTAGAGAAACCATACTTGCCCATAGGGATTCATTGCATAGCACTTTCCCATAGGGATTCATTGCATTACACTTGCCCATTGAGAAAGCATACTTGCCCATAGGGATTCATTGCATAGCACTTTCCCATAGAGAAACGGGGAATGGTGTAAAAGCAGGAATGGAACGGAACAGGCTGGAACGACCCCTTAATATTAAAAAAGCCACATCAAAAACAGTGGCATGTGTTAGAAACACTTGAGAACAATATGTTAGGACTGACACCATTGCAATATTATATTATTATTAACCTTATAACTCCCAGAACAACATCTGGAACAGAATGGATGGCCCGGAATGGCCACTTCTGAATGACTGAAACCAACCAAAATCAACTGTTACACATTACTAGGTGGGACAGATACAATACACCACAAAACAGCCACAAAAACCATGTTCCGGTGCCCGTATAAGGGAATGATAGAAGTAGAGGGATGTTGCAAAGCATCTCTGGGTACAAGTAAAATAGCACATGGCAATGCAACGCCACATTTGGCACTACTCAGGACTACTCGAGAGTAAAATAGAGTTGGCCAAATGATGTCACTAGGGCTATAAATCAATGGGATGAGGGCTGATGCCGTGTAACTTTTGGAGTATAAGAGCATTGTTTGAACCTTGGTGTGGTGTGACTCTGGAAAGCAGCGTTAGCGTCCGGAGGTCACCTATTCTGCGCAGAATAATAAATTAGTTTCCAAAGCTTCAGGAGGTCTTTTGTCAAGTGTTTCATATCTGGACTTTGGCACACTTGGGAACAGCATAATTTATGCAACACTAGGCTGACAGCCGTTACCCAGGGGACCTTTTCTTCTGCTGCTCCCAGACTGAGGAATGACCTGCTGCAGGAGACTTGTCAACTTAACAGTCTTTTAGAACTTATGAAAGCTATAAAGACTGGTCTCTTCTGGCAGGCATATCCAGTGGAATTTTAGAATGATTTTAGGATGTTTTTTTATGAAGTTTTATTGCTATTTTAATAATGTGTGCCATGTTTTCAATCAGTTTTATGTATTTTATCATATTTTATATTTACTGTTGTTTCCTGCCTCAATCTAGATGGAGAGGCAGGTAAGAAATAAAATTATTATTATTATTATTATTATTATTATTTTCTGTCCAACTGAGTAACATGTGACTGTTGAATTCATTTGACTTACCTCACTTGGAAGATGCCGTTCTGGCCTGTTTTGCGCAATATGGACTATGGACCAGAACGGGCACCGGAACATGGTTTTTGTGGCTGTTTTGTGGTGTATTGTATCTGTCCCACCTAGTAATATGTAACAGTTGATTTTGGTTGGTTTCAGTCATTCGGAAGTGGCTGTTCCGGGCCATCCATTCTGTTCTGGATGTTGTTTTGGGTGTTATGGGGTTAATAGCAATATAATATTGCAATGGTTTTAGTCCTAAAATATTGTTCTCAAGTGTTTCTAACACATGCCACTTTTTCTGGCATGGTTTTTTTTAATATAAAGAGGTCGTTCCAGCCCGTTCCATTCTGGCTTTTACACCATCCCACAAAAGAGTATATGCTAACAACTGTCTTAAAGATAGGTGCTTATAGATAGGTGGAAAGACAGACTCAGACCTTTGACTTCATAGTGCTACTCCCCCTATTGGCTGGAGTCAATCTTCATCTTAACAGTTTCTGGAAGCCAGCATGAGACTTAATAGAAACTTTGGAGGCTTGCTTTCAGTTTCTATTTCATAGCAGAGCAGCTGATCTTACTCTTCTCAACCTCCTTCAACCCCTAACATCAGTGTTTGGCCTTTTTTATCACCGTGAGAGCAAGCCAACAACAAGTACAGAGATGAGAGATTGCCATGATACAGGTATGGATTCATGCAACAGCCCATATATGACTGGTCGGACAAGTGATCTTCCAATGGAAGAAGTGCTAGCAATTCTCAGGAGAGAAAACATACATGAAAGCAAAATTATTTCATTACCACCTGTGCTGCCAAAGGGAGGGGAGGTGTTTGTGTACTGTTCCTCTTCCCCTGTTCCTGAGCATGAGCATGATTATCGTTTTGACCAGTACAGATGGGTAGCAAGGGGGTCAAATTTCCATCACAAAAGGTTGCACCCCCCATCTGTACTGAAAAGGTACTACTATCTAAAGGACCCAGATGGATCCTGGAAAGACTCACTACATGGTTTCAAGAGATATGTATTCTGTCTAAGGGAGTGCACAGATCCTAGGAAGTTGTACATTATCCACTATTTGGGTGATGAAACATTACACCAACCTTCCAGTCATGGTAACAGGAAACATTCAAAGAAGCCTTATACTGGCACTATGAAGCAGGCTTTAGACAAAATGGAGATTGCATTGGAGTCACACAAAAACCCATTGAAAGCCTATAAACATTTACAAACAATTGCATCAAAGAACAGTTCTCATAGACATATGGCCATTGATCGTCCACGGAATCTCAAACAGGTGCAAAATGCATCATACAAACTGAACCAGAAAAAACGAATTGGCAATGATGAAATATTCAACCTTGTGGAACTCTCACACCATCTTGAAAATTTTATAATGGAGTTTTGCTTTCTGCCCAGTCTCACTGTTTCATTTGCACATCCCAATATCATTGCTGAGGCACATGCTCTCCTCTCTCTCTCGAGTAAAGATGCATCCTTGCCACAACTTATGTCCTATGACACCACTTTCAAACTTGGGGATTTCTATTTATCTCCAATAGTAATGAGAAACATTATTTTGGAAGGAGATCCAATACTCCCCGTTGCATTTCTCCTACATATAAAGAAATATATGGCATACCATGAAGTTTTTTTATGTAAAATAATTTCAAAACTGGGAAGAAACAACATGGAAAATATACCATTTGTAACAGACCGAGAAAGGGGTATTGTTCAACCTTTGCAAGAGAAATTCCCCGAAATTCCAAAGGTATATTGCAGAAATCATATTCTTAGAGATGTGAGGATGTGGGTAAAGAATCATGGTGGGAGAAAAGATGATTTGATAGTTTTAAAAGACAATGTGACACAATTGCTAAATTCATCAAGCCAAAAACAATATCAGAAGAGACATGGGGAATATAGTGTGCTGTGGAGTCAGCCATTTAAAGAATATTTTGATAAAGAACTGAAAGATTGCATTCCAAAATATGCTGCAAAATTCCACACACAGAAATTTGCTGCTTTTAGAAATGATATAACTGCCACCAATAACATCAGTGAGAGCATGAACAAGCTGATTAAGGATGAGATGGAGTGGAAAGAAATGCCAGTTGACACTATGGCACTCACAATGTACTATATGCAAACGTATTTTCTGTATGAGTTTAAACGAGCATACTGTGGTCTTGGAAACTATTCTGTAAAACAGCAATTCTCACACTTACAGAAATCACCCGCGGAGGTAGAATTCCCTCCATTTTACTCCCTAGAGACAATTATTGATAATATAAAATCCATCCAGAATAAGAACCCACTCAGGACAGGTGTGGAAAAGGCAAACAATTATCGCATGAGTCAAACATCTCTGGCTAAGCTATGCAAGGACTCTGGAGGAGTCAGTCTTTGCTGTCAGTCAGGCACCTTCACTGTCCGCGATGTTTACAGTAGTAAAATGCAAGCAGTCACACTTCACCCGCAACCTGCACATTGTTCCTGCGGCAGTACAGGGCAATGTTATCATATTATTGCAGCTCAAATGTCAATTCGTTGCACAGAAACAGTTGATAAACACACATATTCCCTATCAGCACTCATGAAAAGAAAGAGAGGTAGGTCAAATAAAGCTGGAAGGAAGAAACCAAGATGTGGTGACTATGACTACAGCATAAACCCAGCACCCGATTCTATTGTCTGTATGTCATACCTTGAACATCCTCTTCCAAGGAGCCCCAAGATCGCTGACACAGTCCTTGATATATCAGAAATTAAAGCAGCAGATTTTATTGTGGCTGCACAGGAGGCTGAGTTGCCAAAGCATTCAACACCAAAAAAAAAAGACCCAAAACAACATCAAGATACAGCACATGGGAAACCATGGAACACAACACCAAGTGAAACAGACCAAAAATACCTGAGAAAGCTACCAGCTGCACTAACGGAATCATTACATCCTAGAAAATGGGTGTTAGATGAAGTAATTGATGAAGCTATTTGTAATTTCATTTGTCAGTACCAGTTAAATGATAAAATCCTACTCTGCCCAACATACATATATAAAAGTGTTGCTTTAGGCAATGCAGATGTGTTCTACAGTTTTCTTGATACAAATCTTGCTCTCAACAAAGACTTTCTGCTGATACCATTCAACACTGATATTGTTGGTACAGGTCAACATTGGCTACTTGGGATTGTAATTTTCAAAACAAAAGAAGTAATTATAGTTGATTCATTGAAAAATAGAGAAAGATCGAAACAGCATGGACACATTCTCCTGTGTATTGCAGCTGCATGCTATCAGGTAGCATGGGTGCCATTCACAATAGACTGCAAAGACTGGAAAGTGTTTTTGTGTAAGGATATACCACAACAAAGGAATTCCTATGACTGTGGAATACACACAGTTTTAAATGCATACACAACAATATCTGGTGAGGAATGCATCAACACTGTAAGTAAGACAGCAAGGTCTTGGATTGGAATACAGGTGGGCATGCATCAGAACTGTGCCTGCAAGAAAAGAAAGCCAAGGAAAAAAAATCCCATCTACACCAAAATGCATAAGAACTTACTAAGAATGTCTTCAGCTGTGGAGGTTGTGGAGGCCCCATTGTCCACATATATATTACAGTTGACAGATAAAGAGGAAAGTAGATGGTCTACATGTCCACAAGCTTTCTGCAAAGGAGCCTTTGGACCAGGTGACACAATGGTTTTCTGTTGCATTTGCAGGACGTGGTATCATGTAGCATGTCTGGGACAGAACGTTGTTCCATTGCCAGACTACTACATTTGCAAACAATGCAATCCATAAAGATATGTCATGGTGGTGTGTGTGTAGAGGCTCTTGCTCTGTGCTCATGGGGTAACACAAGGGCAATGGAGGGAGATGGGCAACGGACTAAAGAGACAGACTCCAGATAAGACAAACTGTGCTACTGAAGGGGGGTTGTTAGTAAAAGTTATGAAAATTGTAAGTCTTGTGTGTTTCTCTGTTTAAAAATCAATACAGAATTTTTTCATCAACAAGGTAAAAAGGTAAGAGAGCTCCTTTCCCTCCCCCTCAACCTGTCTGTGCTTTTAGGTTGTGTATTGACTTCAAATACTTTTAAACTTCCTTTTTAGGTAAAAACCTCCTCAGGGCAGTTAACAAAACAAAATTTAAAAATGCTAATACAAACTATAATTAACTACCTTTTAATAATAATAATAATAATTTATTTATTACCTGCCTCTCCCTCCGGATCGAGGCGTAGAACAACATCAAGCATAAAATACACAAACTGATAAAAGCACATAAAACCAATACATCTTTAAAATACCAATAAAACACCAATAAAACACTTAAAATTCATCTGGTTAGGCCTGCCGGAAGATATCAGTCTTTATAACTCTTCTAAATTCTTGAAGACTGGTGAGTTGGCGGATCTTTCCCTGATTCACATTCTTTCGCACCTTTTATGCTCCACCCTTGCTCTTTAACCAAATCCCACTCCCACAAGTACCCATGCCCTGTGGATGTAGGCAATTGCTGCTATATCAATCTTAGAAAGCTGGGGTGCTGCCATGGCACAGGGTGGTCAAACAATGAGATACTGCGTAGGCTGCAGCACCGGGACCAACCTCAGAGTGGGGTGGAACCCCCTGGTGACTCCCAACCCACAGTATGACACTCGCTGACATAGAATGCTATCTATGCTGCTTGCCTGAGCCTTCCCTTTCCTTTTTTAAAACACTTATATCCCACTTAATCAGTAAAAGAAAAAGAAATGCAGAAATGCACTCATTAAAGGCAGTGCAAATAAGACCATGAAAAACACATCTTACATTAGAAAGAAGCAGTAAATGAAAATATAATGAAAGCAATGTAGCTAAACATTGTTTATCTAACTAAGTTAACAGGAGCAAAAAAAAAATTTCCAGCACATTTCTACAGCAAGTGACTATAGTAGTGTTATTATGCTAATAGGCAAACAGTTTTCTATGAAAACGTTTCCTTACCACAATAACAAAGGGTACAGCATTGTCCTATCTCTCCTTATGGGCAAGTATGGTTTCTCAATGGGCAAGTGCTAT